>OY101437.1:20586212-22986212 GCA_956483605.1 Tuberolachnus salignus
ATTATTCGGATTACACATGCTATTTACCCAACATTGGTTACAATATAATAAGGGTATATCGTGTATACAAAAAGAAAAAAAAATATCCATAATTATCGTTCTTCCTTGGAACATTTAGAGTAGTTTTATAGTCCATAGTTTCACAGCATGAGTGCATATACTCGCACATTATAATACTCAGCGTCACATACGAGTATATGCCCTTATGTTATGAATTATGACGTCAAGTGTTTAGTGAACAATGTCGTGTTTACCATTTGGTAAAATGCTTCTTCGTGGAATACACAATATTCTTAAGATTTAGATTTTTCACCAAAAAAATCAATTTTCCATTGATTATTGTTCGAAAAAAATGCGGGGGATAGAAAAAAAAAAAAGTTAGTCGCGACCCCGCTTACTTCAAAAATTGCCGGTCGAATACTAATCGGGGATCACTAAAAATAAAACGTATAGGAACTTAAATTACTATAGCTTTATGATGGGCGTTGAACATATGGGTTTTATAGGTGAATCGTTGCTTAAAGCTCTTTTTGCACACGTTACAATGAAATTGAGGTTCAAGACCGCATTCGTATTTAAGATGAACGGCCAACGATCGCTGTAGTTTAAATTTTCGACCGCACTTTTCATTCGGACACCGATACACTTCCGGCGACTCTGTTTTAATAATTATAGTATCACCTGTACATAGATAACCAGACACAAAACGTATTAATTTAAAGTTTATATTGGTTTTTTTTTTAATTTTATTTTTTTTTGCATTGTAATTAAATGTAAATGCGCATAACATAGTCGTGTTAAGCAAAAGCAATTGTTCGAACGATTTAAGTTATCTATTTGTTTTGTTTTCTCTAAAATATTTAAACAATGTATTTAAATGTATTGTATATCAAAGATGAACGCAAGTATATTCTAAATTCATAGATCAATAATACGTTTCCTTAATTTTACGTAGAGCTGAGATTATAATGTAAGCGCATATTAATTGTAATCAAAATGAATTTGGGATAGTGGTAAATTAACAACGATTCACAAACAAAATGTATTTTGTCATAAATAAATAAATAAATAAATAAATACCATAATTTGCATAAAACATAATGGTTCAACTTTTTATCACACAATATTTACCAAATTTGTTAGGTTAGACGAAATTTGCATATTTAGGTACCTAATAAATTATGTTAATTCGTCATGATATTTAGTGGTAAATTACTGTTATATCAACTTTCACAATATTCCAAAAGTGTTGTGTAAATTTCCAAAAAAAAAAAATAAAAAATCAATCGATATTAAACACAAAAAATCCCACTTCTTCTTTCGTATTTTTTTTTTTTTTTTTGGCTAGCTCGATAATATTAAACTAGAAATACTAAAATTGCTTCGAGTGACTGTGCAAAAACTTATAATGCCAAAAATTAAACTACTTATATTTTTTTTTTTTTTTTGAATAATATAATGTTAATAAGTATTATTATATTTAATACATATTTTTGATATTTTTTTTTAATGATAATCCCAGCCCTAGTAATATGTAATTCTCGTAATCACAAATAACTTGTAAAATATATTACGACTACGTTTAGTTCTAATATATTTATAATCGCAATAAATAAAAAAAAAATAAGAAAAACGACACTGTTTTAGAACCACTGATACTCACGTTCGTTTATTTAAATTTTTCTAGTATCATATAAAAATATAATATTATCTACTGCCGTCATAATGTAATCATGAACGCCGTGTATTCGGATTTAATGTGTAATTTGTCTACGTATTTATAATTAAAAATTGCACATATATTTATATTTATTGATTAATTTACATATATTACTATACTAATTTGGTTATATTCGTTACTTTTGGGATTACATGCATACTTAAATCGTAATCGTTGCACGTTAACCGAGACACGATTTCACTCAAGAAAACAAGCGAAAGAAAATTCGAAATTCTATTCTATTCCCAGTTATTTAAATTTAAAAAAAAAAAATGTGAAATATTTTTAAATATTTTGACAAATGATCTTGTTTATAGTTTTTTTTTTTTTTTTTACGGTTGTTAACTGCGTACGTTACTCGTGATCAAGTGAGTATTTTATGTTTAGATATCATATGACACTTGTAACTTCCTGGTTGTTTAAACGTTTTCAAACATATATTACACTGAAACTTCGGTTTCACGCCGCACTCGTATTTAAGATGCGTATACAATGCGTTTTTCGACTTATACGTTTTGTTGCAATTTCTTTTCGGACACGAAAAACTCAAATCATCTGCAAAACACATAATATTGGAATGTAAATAACTGTCCACGGTGTTTAACGCGTACTATACGTATAGTCTCTAAAAACAAACAAATATTTAATGTTAAAAAATTAAAAATTGAAAAAATAAAAAAAAATACATTTTATTTTCAAATGTAAGCGAAGCTAAATCAAACAGAAAAATACTTTCCACAGATATTGTGTGGTTATGGAATTAACAACCGTACATACAGAAGTACTGTGTGCAAACTGTAACCCCTTTTTTTTTCTCTTTTTTTTAAGAATAATAATAATAATAAACGGTATAATATGTTTTATTCCGTACTACTGCGATACAATTTCAGAACAAAGTAGCGTATACTCGTATAATTTATAATTTCACATATTATTACTCGTTACTGCGACAAAATTGACGTATTAAATAACTGATATTTATCTACATTGAAATACTACGGACCTTAGTTGCAATTTATTTTTTATTTTTTATTATTTTTACAAACATCTATTTATCGTCATCACATTTTGTTTAATTATTTGTATTATTAATTGCGTTCATATTCGATGAGAATTATCGATAAATCGTTGAACATTAATACACATATGTACCGAAATTGAAAATACGTATATCTACTATTATCAACATATCCGAAAATTGGTCAAATGTGAATAAAAAAATAACGATAATTACCTATAAGTTTAATATTTAAAAATATTCCGTAGTTAGTAGAGAAGAGGCGAAATAAAACAAATTTGCATTCGACTTTGTGTCTAACGATAAGACGATACAAATAGTACAGTGAAAAATTAATTAAACACACGAATAAAAATCAACAGAATTCTCATTATTTTATAATATATTTACAGATTTTCGGGACTTACTTCAATGTTTGTTTTGGGGTTTCAAAATTAACTTTGATCATTTACAACGGTTTGAGCGATATGATCGATATGCATTATTTGACAACGGAAACACTGGAGTTGATTTTAACACTGGAACCGAGTGTAAAGAGTTGGATATCAACTCCCGAGACAAACCTAGAGTTTGTTCAGGACAAGATTTTTGTCAACAGCAAAGGGTATAACGACATTGGTGTCCAAAAAGAGGGTACAAGACGAAGTAATTACCCTCCCCTGGCTTCTTAATTCCGAATTGGCTTCCCCTCATACCCTCTGGAAAACTGCCCGCGCGCAACCTTGTAGAACGAAGTTTGAGGAGGCTTAAAAAAGTGAAAACTCAACATTTGACGTAGATGCGTAGTTGTAGATCGATCAATGACCCGGCCGACTCCCAACTAACTAAATGAGAATCATGATGATAATTAAACAACGAATGATTATATTATTAATCGGACAATATCGTAAAACGATTTTAATAAAAAAAAAAAAATGTCTATTAAGAAATATTAAACCATACGTTAATAAATATTAACTTAATATATTATCTCACCAATTACACGACTATTTTAAATAGTTCATAGAATATTAATATATTGAGTTAAATTGCATATATAACAATACTTTAAACAACAACGAACAATGAATTAATAACATTAAAACTAAGTTAACAATTATCACTTCGGATAAAATAAACAATTAAATTATAGACTGGTTTAACAAATAAATAAATCATCTGAACCGAACAGCAACAATACTAAAATAATAATAATAATAATAATTTATAAATATATTAATAAATATATAATGTATTTTGATACTTTTTACATTAATCGTAAAAAATGATTCAAAAATAATTATTTAAAATATATATCATATTTGCAACATATCACAAATAGACAAAATATAAAATAGTTAAGCTAAATATACTTTGAATATTTTTAAAAATGACACATAGGAAGTTCGTAAAGGAACAATTTTTTGAATAGAATAGATCTTATTGCACCGGGTTTACGTTCCTATAAATTTGTATAAAATAATTTATAGGTAATTAATATTATCATAATGAAACTCAATAACAAAATATGTATAAAAATTGTTCAGAAAATAAAAAAAAAGAGGTAAGTTTTCAAAATTAAAATATTACGAAAGTAACGAATAAATCAATAGTCCGACATTTTTAAAAGGGAATTCTATTTTATTATTATTTTTTGTTTTGTTTTGTTTTTTTAAAGTGAAGAAGAAGATATAATAAAGCCGAATTAGCTATAAGTTCAATTAAAATAAAAATATATATAATGCGTAGGCTATTGTTTTTTTGTTCAACCTCCGTTACAAGTAAAAATAAAATATTAAGTAGGTACACACACTTTTCGGTTATTGTTCTACATAATCGCCACTTATTATGGAACTTTTATCGTACAGAGTTTTTCTACTTTTTCCTCAACAAATTCTTCCGCCTGATCAATAACGCGACGGTGTCTTTTGTCACCACTGATCGCTTCTACCCCTTGTCCGCATAATGAACGTCATAAAGTGCTCGCTTTGAATTTTCTAAACCGATCTCGGTAGATTTCGGCCGCATAATGCCATTTGGCTAAAAGAATACGAATATATAACTGTCCGCACTCGGGCGTTTATTGTGTGCAAGTCTGCATCGTTTGTTAGAAACGAATGGACAACAGTGCGGTAAATAAAAATCACTCGGCCGGTGTATGGTCCGGAGGTTGAAATAAAACTTACCGGCCTACGCGTAAATTGATTTAAAAATAAAATTGATAAAAAAAAAAAAAAATAATGATTCCGAGCGATGGATTTCTCCCGAACCGGGACCGTCCAAAACCTACTCAAGAGTCGGTGTTGTAAAACCACAGAGGATTGCAGTTATCGTCTTCGGTTTCTTTTTTCACGGACCCCGGCAGGTGGACGAGCATGTGCCGTCGCATATTACTATGCCGAGCGAAGCTTTTACCGCAGTAATTACACTTGAACTGAGGATCGATGCCGCACTCGTATTTGAGATGATTGTACAAACCGCTTTTACTTTTATAGTGACTACCGCATTTTTTCGGACAAGTGATCCGTCCGTCGGAGCCCGTTTCTTTTAACTGTCTGTTTACCATACGCCAGCGCAGACTACCTGAGAACACGACAACAAATAGGGACACAAGTGATGTGAGCAATCAGAGAAAAAAAAAAACAAAAAAAAAAAAACAAAAAAAAAGTTACACAAACGGTACACTCAAGCACCGATTTCCATACATAAATATAAATATATATATAAATATATATATATATATTTAAAAAAAAAAAAAAAAAAAAAACATAGATTTTTGTTAAACCGCAGAACATTTTTGTTTGTTATTGATGTTAGTTACAAGCGTAGCACCTTCAAAGCCAACGGTCGGTCGGTCGTCTCTTTGAACGAATATGGCAAACACCAAAATCGATCGTGTCGTCCAAACTCGAATAGTCTCGAGTAGCCCCTAAAATACTTTCGTGTTTTAACGCACTTAATATCCGTTTATCGCGCAGTTTAACAAATTTAACGAGTCGGGTCAATAACTACCATTATTATCAAACTATACTAAACCGTACAACATTTGGTGCATCGGTTTCCGAAATTCAAAAATAAAATTACCTGGACATTAATTTAAATATTACTGCCGGTGTACTAACGGTACTATAAAATAATATTATATGCCTTTATAATTATTTGAATACAAAGTATTTTACAGTATGATATTGAAAAATCGAAAATAAGTATACAAAATTAAATTTAAAAAAAAAATAATTTCTATCGATTGATGGGTGTCGTACAACTGTTTTTCAGTGAAAATATTACTTTTAAACTGTACGTGCGTTTATGTAATTCAGTATAACAATAACTGTAACAGTAAGAAGAGGAAATGACAATGAATTTTTCTAGGGTTCTTTACAATGAAAGCCTGTCTTTCAATGACAATAAACTTAAAATATTTTTAATTAAAATTTGAAATGTTGAGTTTTAATATACCTATCACTTGCGCAAACCTAACCTAATATAACATTTTCGAAATATATGGAATACTCTCATAGTTACACTATTACAAATACAACGCATAGTTTATATTTTACATGATTATTACTAGAGCTTTTCCATTTCGTAAAAAGAAAATATTTTTAGAAAATTTAATATACTTATCGTTTAAAAATAATTTTTTTTCTCATAACTTAACTACATTTCCTTTTAATATGTACACGAACATAAATGCATAGGTACATGTAAACAACCTATGTACTACAATAACAAATATACAACATATATAGGTAGATTCAAGTAAATCTCGGGTTATAAAATATTTTAAATATAAAATACATATTAACTTTTAAATATATATATATTTTTTTTATTATTATTCCTGAACTCGACAAATTTAAAACACTTTACTGCAATAATTAATATATTTTGAACTATAGACCTCCCCCTCTCCTTTTCAAAACCACCGAAATAATATTATTTTATTTAAGCAAAAAAATTGTAATATTTTATCTATAAAATAATTAAAATAACCAATAATAAATGAAACGACAATGATTTCAGTAAATAAATTATTGAACAAAATATATCTCCAAAATACCGTAAAAATAATTATTAAAATATGTGTTAATAGGCGTTAAAACCGCAGACATCAATCACTGAATTGTACATATTACTAATACGATTTATTAAAACATTCTTTTTTTTATTATTATTATTATTATTATTTTGTTCAACAACTCATTATAATAATTAATCGAATTTAGAGGAAATATTATAGTTATGCACAAGCACTTCGTGTCTCCTGCAATTGCTCTTGACTGAAAATTTTCTTGAACACATAGCACAAGAGAATTGGGGTTCTTGTCCACATTCAAATTTGTTATGGGATCGTAAACTGGCCTTGTGTTTATATCTCTTGCCGCAAATTGTACAAGAATATGGTTTATGAAGAAGACAACTTGCTGTAAACAAAAACTATACGTCACCACATTATACGAAACACACATACAAATTCTAAATGCTTTTCATCAACGGTAACTACCTTACTATTCGACTAAAAATTAACAAATCCACACAACAAAAGTTCAGCCGATTGTACACTAGTAATAGGACACGGAAGGAATACACTAAAATAAATCAAATGAAATTAATTTTATAAAAAAAAAAAAATTTTAAAAATAATAATCAACGACGGTGTTTAAGAATCAGTAGTTCTACAGTAATACAATAAACAATAAAAATAAAAATACAACGTTAGATATACCGTCACTTACACCTACAAATGATGGCAGACAACGTTAATTCATATGTAATCGTTTAATAAATAAGTTTAAACCATTATTGTGCTTACTTAGTACGAAAAATACATTACCGTGATAATATATTAATATTAAATAAATAACATATAATTCAATTTTGTAAAAGTAAAAAACATACTTAAGATTAAATTAAAAAATAGTAATAATTAAAATATATATTCAACATGATAACCCAAAAACACCCAACAAAAAACTAAAAAAAAAAAAAAACGATTAACAATATTACGATTTTGGTATAAGCTTTTGATAAATTAATATATAATTTTTTAACAAATGCTTTAAAACATTTTCAAAGTATTTAATTATAATCTTGATTATAATACGTTATCGAAATCTGAGATTAGATGTCTCGCGACCATGTGTGACTGTAAATGCACTTTTTGGTAAAACCTCTTGAAACATATATAACAAAAAAATTGTCTGGTTTTCTGACACTCGTACCTTAGATGTCTGTACAGACCCGGTTTGTACTTATATCGTTTGCCACACGTATCTCGAGGGCATTTAAAAAACCCGTCAGGACCCATGACGGCCGATTTAGCATCTGAAAAAGGTCAATTATTTAAGTAGGTATAACTGACAAAAAAAATAAAACAATTATAGGCATTTATATTCATAATAGAGAGAATAATATTTAGTCAGTAGTGAATTTGTACTTGTTTCCACCACCAAACAATAAAAAATGTACAAATTGTAAAAAGTCGCTAACTATATGTACAACAATAAAAAAATGTGAAGAAAATAAAACGTTGATCACCAAAGAAAATTAAATAGCACAGTAAAATCTATGCAATCATCAAACTTAAAATAAAAAGCAACTATTTTTCAATTCGCTTATATTGTTTACATTTTCAATTCTGAACAAAATAATCTTTTTATTTAAATTTTTTTTTTTTTTAACACGTTGTACAATAATAATAATCGGTATTTAATTTTTAATTTTACTGAAAATGTACATTTGTTAAGTTTAGTATTTGGAATGGCATTTATTATTTTCAGTAACACTTATCTCATTACTTCACTTTTACTCTACACAAACTGATAACAATGAAATTTAACTCATTTTCGTATTGTTAAATGAATAATTGTATAGTGTTTATTTATTTTCAATAATTGAATAATCGAACAAGTTTATTTAAGTTTGTCAATCCGATTTTATTTCATTTAAAAAACACGCAAGACGAAAGAGGTTTTAATTATATAATTATGCTTAATTAGGGTTTATTTGTTTTGGTTTTTTTTTTTTTTTTTTACTAAATAATTTAGTTTTTAATTTATAAAAGAAATTGTAAACTGAAATGTTAGAGCTGGCGGTATTGGAATAGTATGCAAGTATGACACTGTACAAGTGTGCAATTCTCCGGTGTAACTGCGAGTATATAGTACGAATAAAAAGATACGGGTACCTAAAAATTACTTCTAAATAGTAATCCAACGCGGGAAAAAAGAAGAATATAGTTAATCATCATTTTATCTCTTTATCTAAGGAAGAACAACAAATCCAGAAATCGTACGAAGAAAAGAAAAAATAAAGTGAATTGAAAAAAAGTTGCCACAGGTTTCGCCGCTAGACATGAGGCTGATACAAAATAAGGGTAATGTATGTAAAATGTGCAATGTGCATGTTACACTAAAATTTCCCAAAAAGAAATTGTCGGTAAATATATCATAAAAAAAAACTTCAACTTCATTTTCAAAAGTTTAATATGTAATTTACAACGTTGTTCGTCTATCAACACATCGCCACTTGTTATTTTTTTTTTAATTCAATATCAGTCACGGCACAAGACTATAACGAAACACGAACAAATATAATATGAAACGAACACTCTGAAGTTTACTTTACTTGATTGTTTTCCTTTTCGACCGTTTAACAAAGCATTCGCGAATATTATACTCAAATAACACTTTGGTATAAACTTTAAAAAAATAAATAACACTATTTTACTTATTTATTATTTAATATTTCATTATCCTTAACCGACAGATATTTTATAATGGTTTAAAACTAAACGAAAATATTAATTTAAAATTAATTATATTTAACTCGATATTAAAAAAATAATAATAAAATAAAAACACGATTATTTCGAAATCAAAACAATGATTTATGGATGTTTTGCATGTGCGATTTCATATTTTCTTTCCGTTTAAACGGCCGTCCGCAAACGGCACACCGGAACTTGAAATTAACGCCACATTCGTACGTCATGTGTCTCACCAAACCTCTGTGATAAGTATACAACCGGCCACAGGTCTGACACCGGTGTCTCCTATCTGAAATAAGACACAATGCGATTCATTACCATAAGTGAACAAAAACGATTTTCGGATGATTTTAAACGGAGAGCTAACAACAAAGACTACGACGTGAAAAACTAATAACGTACACTACCTACGCTCTACTGAATTTGGAGTACACGCGGTTCGAGAGCATTATTATTATTCACAATAAGACAAAATTATTATCAGCGATTTATTATTACAACATGATACTATATATATTACGATCTCCGGACCGTGTATAATAACAGTAGAGTAAAAATACGTGGTAGCATCGTGTTTTGTTTGTTTTTTTTTAACTCTATATGTCCAAAAGTTTGTGCAGCAATCCCATGTGGGACTTGAGACCGGTTTTACGAAAGAACAGTTTGAAACACACGTTACACTGGAACTGCGGTTCCTTCTGGCACTCGTACCGGAGATGTTGCGCGACGCTCGACTTGTTCGAATACGATCTGTTGCAATTCGGCGTCGGGCACACGTACTTTTTCGACCACGTCGAAACTAGAACACATAATATTATATAGACCAAATGAGTACGGAATGACCATTTACTTTTTTATTTTTTTATCTTTTTTTTTTTTTTTTTGTTTTAATAAGGCCAACAACAAAGCGCGTGTCAAAACGAATTTTGATTATTTATTTATTTTTTTTTTGATTTTTAAAGCATTTTTGTTTTTATTTTTTTTTTTTTGTTTTTTTAAAGTGCTCGACAAAACAACAATGATGGTCTTGGTATAGGTAAATTTGGCGGATACGTACCTCTCGTAGTATGCATAAAATAATATCCGGCGACCGATATTCTCTGTCCGGTGCACGAAAATATATTTATTTGTTTAGTTATTTGATACTTAGTACATTTTTAAATGTATTGATTTTGATTTTTCTTAACCGGATATTTTAAAATAACTGATGAAATAGCCGCAGGATATTATTTACAGGATCAAATGACGGGACGACAGACACCCAAAATTTCAGAACAATACGAGGGTTGGTAACACGTACACGTTTTATACATGCTGTGATAAGAAAATAAAGAAATACGAAATAAAAACAATAGTCTTACTTGAAAATCTCACGTTTAATAGACTTTACAATTACTTGCCGCAGTGTATAAAGTTCTTGCAGGATAATGCCAAATAAAAACGTCTTCTATAACCCACGCTTAAGTTGCACAGACAATTATTAAAACTAATAATGTTTTATTGCGTATAACGACCGTTTCACAAGTCGTAAAATATGTAGCTATACAATATAATATCAGTAAATTATAATATTATCAAAACTAAAATTCAATACACAATACTTTTATAATAGATTTGTTGACCATAAAAAAATTATTTGTAGAGTATTTGGAACAAAAAAACAAAACAAAACAAAACAAACAGTTACCACACGTACACAAAACTTTACAATACCGCCTATGTCGTAAAAATCAATAATATAATAAAATATTATTTCTAGAAAGAAAATACGATTTTGACAACATTTATTTATACTAAAACTTACGCTAAGCGACATTTGTTTTCCAATTTACGATTCTATAAGTAAAACAAAACAAAAAAAACCACTCGGACAATTTTTCGTAATTTTTATGACATATTAGACATGTATGACATATTATGAACACGTAATAAATGTAATTTATAATTCCCCTTCTGCTTAAATGTTCTATGGCAAATGTCACATCTAAACCGAGGAGGTTTACCGCAAATAACTTTAACATGGCTATTTAAACTATATTTTGACCGAAATACACTTCCACATTTCTTACACTCGAACAAGTTACCAATGATGTTAAACGAGGCAACTGAAACACAATACAATAATTGTAAAAACCCTACATGTTCGTACATATCTTCAAATATCAATTAAAATAAATACAATCGCATAAGCATTTGTTTTAACGAAATTGAAGGATTAAAGTGACGTAAATTAGAAAAATTATATATACATCAGTATAAATGTTTCAGTGAAAATGAGTAAATTTTTATAAACAAAGTATTAACCTTTATAACCAGACATTTCTTATTTTTGCTTTTGAACTAAATATAAAAATATTTTAAATAGTTGTTGTAGAATTTAAAATACTATATACCCATAGAATTATATTAAGGAATAATAACAAAACTTATAGTTTTTTTTCATTAAATGCAATATATGTAATTAAATATCAAATGTACTGTTTATTTGTTTGACATTGTTGCCATATATATACGTTCTATATAAGTATAATATAATATCTTATATTTATTAAACTATATATAGATTACTGCACATAGAAAAAAATTGTTAAATAAATAAATATACACTACGCTAGACAACTTGATTTAAAACAACAGCAGTGCGTAATCAGCGAATATTAAAAAAAAATCCTTTTTTTTTTTTTTTTATCGTAATCGAATTAGGAAGAAACTTTGAATAACATTTAAAAAAAACCTTTAAGGACTTTATGTAATTAAATATTTTTTTTATGCAATATAATTAACGAGTTAAGGTGCATGATGATCGCGACTATGTAAATAATGTAAAATGTCGAGCTGTCCATTGTTTAGCTGTAGCTGCACTACTACTGCGTTCCAACAAGTTATTTAAGACATACTGCGGTTAAATGAAAATACAAGAAATAATGTAAAACGATTCAAAAACACAAGTGTTTAATGTTTATTGATGATGTGTGATTTCAATGAAAAATTGTAGCGACATTTCCTTGGGCACATAGGACATTGGAACAGAGGCGCTTTGTTGCCACATTCAATACGTTGATGTCGTTTAAGATCATGAGAGTATACGTATGCTTTGTCACAGTGACTACACACGTGACTCTTTTTTTTTGCAATAAAACTACCTAAAACAATCAATTCAATAAAAAATTTTTTTTTTTACTTAAAAACGCAATTCTAGATATTTTCCAACAGAAAAAGCAAACGTTTGTAAAATAAAACTAATTAAATTAGAATGGAGAAATCAATCTATCCATCTATCGATATATCTATAGTATCAATTAAATATTATTAGGTGAATTTGAAAGGCTACACAGAAAACCGTATTTGTGAGTCATCCCTTTTGAAGTCGATTAACTGTCGATAGGTACCGTGAACAAATTCATTTTTTTTTTTTCAGGGAATATAGTTGTAAATTGTGTCTAGAGTTTCCCGTGTAAATAGGTTATAACATTATTTCGTATATATTTTTGTCGACCGGCTATATCCCGTATCCAGGTAACATTTTTTTTTTTTTTTTTTATGAATATTGCATATTATACATCAAACTAACAACATAAACATAACACAAATATAAATATTATTATAAGTATATATTATATCAAATAAATTTAAGTTAGGAAAGTACTATGTATTATAACGTACTTATTATATAATATCGCGTAACCCGTGAATTTTAATAAATACATTTCACGTACAAACCGAGAGTGATATAACTTACAAGCAAAAATGTTACAAAAATATTATAATATGGCCGATACAATTATGGCTGTACGTATACGAGGTTTGTTCAATAAGTACCCAAACAAAATGTATTACAAATTATATTTCAAACTTACAAACTATGGATCACCTTTAAAATAGTGTCCTTTAGCATATAACGCTATACAATGCTCCAAACAGTCATGCCACCTTTTGAAATACTTTTGAATTTCCTCCAAGGTTATAGCCTTTAGCTCTTCTGTCGCGTTATGGATGGTTTCGTTAACGTCTTCGAATTTCTGACCTTTGAGGGTATTTCAGTCCCGGAAACAAACAAAAAATCACAGGGAACAAAGGAAGCCGTCAAGTGATTATGATGGTATGTTTTTGGATGCCAAAAATTCATTGTGCATTGTCATAGTGCATAAGCCACGATTATGAATTTCACGTTTCTGGCCTTTTACGGCGTACTTTCTCTCTTAATCTTTCCAGTACTTGTTTAAAGAAAACTTGATTTTCTGTCTGATCTATAGGTATAAACACATAATGCACTAAACCAAAAAAAAACAATGAGCTTTGATGTTTGATCGGGACCGACGACATTTTTTTGGACGAGGTGAATTTGCGATCTTCCATTGCGATGATTGAACTTTGGTTTCAGGATCATATCTATGTACCTATGTTTCATCACCCGTTATAATTAATTTTACAAAACCAATTGATATGCCAACTTCATTGGCTAGTCGTTTAATCGTCGGTCATTTCTAATTTTGTTTCGAACAAAAGTAATGGTATTGTTTTTGATGTTGATGGACGCCCAGGACGATGGTAATCTTCAATAGATATTCGACTTTCTTTCAGTCAAAAGTTACACAACGGCTTAGTGAAACATTTCCAGAAGCTAATTTAATTAATTCAAAAGTATCCATAGCATTTTTACCAATTTTTAAACAAAATGTAATACACGCGCGTTTTTCCGTAATATTATCCATCGTGAAATCGCGATTTTATACAAAACGACTAACTTTGAATGCGCACTGTTTGTCAATGACCGATTGACGATAACAATTTTTATTATATACTGAAATAATTAAAATGATTATTATTTCTAGTTTATTTCGATATAACAACATTACAAATAACATTAAAAGTTTTCCTGCAATCATTTTAGTCTGGATATTTATTGAACACACCTCATATGATAAATATATCTATACAAGTTAATAAATAAATAAATAAATAAATAAATAAATAAATCCAAAAAAAAAAAATGTATTATTCAATACAACAACACATCGGTATAATATTCGTCTAGTAAAATCAAAACATAACTTTTATGTAAAACAATAAAACATTTCAATAAGATTATCAGTTCGTTTATACTTAAAACTATAAACTCTAAGTAAAATTATTTAACGAATCTAGACAATATATATTGACGACGTATTTGCCTAACCTAAATATTTCAAAAATACTATTGTATTAATAATATAACAAATGGTGGATATTGGTATATCGGATTTTTTTAGATACCAATGTTTGACCGGATATTTTCGGAAAAAAACGTCAATGTCTCCGGAATATGAAAAAGATGTTTAAAAAAATCGGGTTTTCAACTGATATATCGGCTTACGGTTTTCTATCAGTAGCGAATATCAGGATATCGGATATCGAAAAAAAATAATAACAGCTATCACTACTAATTATAATTTGTATATTTACTGCACGTTAAATGTGTGAAAATTATGAAGTTAAAACTAATAAACATCGCGGCGAATTTATTTAAACATTATACTTATCCGCGGGTTTTTTTTTTTTTTTTGTATACAATATTGCAATCGTACTAATCAATCTCAAATTGAATATTGTAACTAATGCACCTGGTTTGTTACTTACTCCAAAATTGTAACTAATACAAGTCGTATTATATTAATAACTCAAAATATATATTAAAAACAGAATGCAATAAAAATTAATAAAACCTATAATGTTTATTTTAATATTTTTACTAATATATGAAATATATGGGTATTATATAATTTTTTAAATAAGCTATTTTCTTTTTTTAAACTTTTTTATAATAAATAAGTAGATAAGTGGGTATATGCGAGTTATAAAATAAGAATAAGAATAAAACACTTGTCCGAGTATCATTTACAACAAGTAAATATTTAAAACAAATGCTCTACTGGCCATGTAACTAAACGAATAATTTTAAGCGTAGTACTGTGACTGATACATGGTATTCATAAGATCATAATGTCTAAGGCGCATATGTTGTGTAAGATTAGTCTTAATTTTACACATTTTTGGACAGAATAAACATTGAAATTGTGGTTCCTTTCCACATTCATAGCGAACGTGTCGCCATAAACCGTGTTTGTAACGATAACTCTTTGTGCATTTATCACACTTAAATGTCTGTGGCTTTCGATCAACAGGTGAAGTACCGGCTGGCGGACTTACTACAAAACCTGCGTTTAAAAACCGTTCCACGAAAGTACCTAGAAATAGAAACTACACATTAGATGAACGAAACACGATAGTTGATTTATAAAAAAAAAAAAAAATTATTATTAATTTGGGTCAAATAAATAAACATGCAAATTTTGATGTACATAACTAATACACACATTTCATTACAAGTATAACATATTATAATAATAAAATTAATTTTTTATAGACTAACACTCTGCTTCGCAATCAAAAACATTTCAAATTATTTGTGATATATTAGTAATTTATGGTAAATGGTTGTATAATAAGTGTCGGCATGCAAATATATATTGAGAACTATGACCGAGATACTTTTTATATAAATATTAAAGTGCCGAATAAATTATTGTTAATAACTCGATAAAGTTGTCATCATGTTGTTAGTCTCGTCCATATACATTATGTCTGGTTATGAGACATAAAACCGCTTAAAAATTAAAACAAAATGGAATACATGATGTCAAATAATATGACGATCAATTAAATACCCTTTTAATTTAAAAATATTTATATTTTTAAAGTTTTTCCTTTGCACCTAATAAATAAAAATAAATTATTTATTTGACATGTTTATAATAGCCTCTTTATTGAATACTATTTCCAGCTGTATACATTTCCATTAGTTACTATTTCATTGAACATAGATATCTGATAATATTATTTTAAATGGTTTTTAAATAAGTTATGAATATTTATTTATAAATTATCACAGAAATATCGAATTACACCTAGCATCAAGATGGTATAACATGAAAATTCTAACATATTGAAATATTTTTGGCATTTGTAATTGTCTTTTGATTTGATAGATCTATCTATTTTGATTTTTGCAGGTCAAACATGAGAAGATTTTATTTCAGCTTTATTGAAAACTCAATTTCTCACTAAGTTAACCAATAAAATAGGCCATAACAATACGTAATAACACATCCTTTAAGTCATACGGTATTTTTTTTAAAAATGTACATAAAAAAAAAAACATCATAATACTTCACAAATAAGTTCAATATAAAAGTATTTATTTATATTTTTTCAGTCTGATTTGTACAACAGTACCGAAACATTTCAAGTGCTGTTTCTATATAAACTTTGTAGGTTTCACTTTAAAACATAATACTTTATGAGAATTTAAAAAAATGCATTCTTATCAATATTAAATATTTAGAATATAACTAGGTATATAAAAAAAAATATTTTGAATTCAAAATCTAAATATCAACTGCATATTATCAATGTATAAATATACCAATTTTCAGTTAAAATGTTAAAAAAAAAAAAAAAATGCTTAAAAATGGATTAAATAAAAAAAATAATTTAGAAAAATAGTCATAAGACAATATATACATATATATATATTGTGTATATATATATATATATATATATATATATATATATATATATATGTATTAATACTTTGAATTAAAAACAAAATTAATTAAAAATCTATTCCTGTTACAGTTTAGTTTAAAAAAATACATATATAATCCTTATTACTATGAACATTGTATTAATAATGTTAATATTTGGCACACATTTTCCTCACACTAATTATTATAAAAATAAATTGTATACTATAATTATAAAATTATTCGGGAAGACTATCAAGAGCGTCTGTATTAGTTATATAATATTAGAAAAGTATAAATTCATGTAACTGTAAAAAATATTTTTGAGCACGCTAATTTTTTTTATTAAAATGACTAGAGAATATGTTGATCAAATGGCTTTATCAAGCTGACTGTGTCTCGGGTTCGGCAGACACTGAAGACTTATGACGTATGCGTATATGTTGATGGAGATTACTTTTTCGGCTACACCGTTTAGGACACATAGGACATGCAAACATAGGCTCTTTACCGCACTCGTATCTTAAATGTCGATTAAGTGTTGCCCTGAAACGATATGTTTTACCACAATGGTAACATGCTGAACGTACTAACTGTTGAGGATCGGGTAAATTCCAATAATTCTCTGAAATAAAATAATAAGAAAATTACAAATTAAATTCATACAATAATAAAATATTAATAATTGTTTTTACACTCACTTACGATGCAATCAATCAAAAAACTCGACAACTACTTCACTGATGTAAGCTTAAAACACACAAACATTTTGCACTTATTAGGATATGACTTCAAATATAACTTTAATATTTATTTAAGTCAGTAAATCAATAAATACCTAAGTAAGTGCAAAATTAATAAAATTCTACAAAACTATATAGGTATTTTAGATATTTTATGTATACTATTAGGAAAGCGCTCGCAAAAAATGAATACTTACATATTATATTTAAATATACACTTTTAACAACTTTTATTAAAAAATTGTCAACAGGTAAATATGTTAACATGTCTTAAACATTTTTGTTGTAAATAATTAAATTTTGTATTTAGGAAGAGCGCTCTCTCTATTATAATACACATCAAAATAAATTATAAAAAAAATAAATAAATAAACTGGCTAAATTCAATTCATGCAAAACGAAAATACTACAAAACTTTTAACAAGGCTGCACAAACTGTAATTAAAGGCTGTTAAATTTTTAATAGTCGCTTAAATAATGTTTTGCCCGTCATAGAGTAATAGAGTCATAGGCAATCATATTTTGTGCAACCTGATAATAACTACTTGAATTATTATTTTTGAAGTGTTAGATTTGGAACATTTTTTTTTCTATCATAACCCTGATCATAACTGTAATATACATACTGATATTTAAAATCTTAGTACACTAAACTAAAATAATAAAAATAAGGATGCAATATTAAAAATATATTAATACGTATAATTTGTATTTTTTTTTTTCATGTTCAAATTTTTATAATTTCTACCATTACTCCAGAAAAAAAAAAAAAAATGTAAACTATTACAATTTTATGAGTAATTTAATATCTTAACCTTACACGTTTGTTTTTATTTTTATATAAATATACTAAATGAATTAATTATTAATGTACATTCATTGTATACCTACATATTGTATTTTAAGTATTAGGAGATACAGATAGGATAGCACATGAGAATTCATAAATTGTTTGTTTATTAGTTTTACAAGCTAAATAAAATGATTACAAAATTATTTTTAAAAACAGTGAAATAAATTAGTTTCTCTGTAAATTGTAACGATTAATTATATTGGTATTAAATATTAAAATATTACATAAAAGTTTGATAAATATTAATGTTTTATGTAGTCTTAAATAATATTTTTCTTTTTTTTTGTTTTCTTATTTACTCTACGCGCAACGGAATGCACAATAAGATACATACAATTTTAATTAAATAAAACAAATTATTACAATCCAAAATAATCGAATTTAAAATCAGGTAAATATTGAGTTATGTAATAATTGGTTTTAATATATTGCACTAACAAAAAATATATTCTTGAATAATATGTATAAATACATAATATTATATTTACAAGTAGGTAAAAATGTAATCAATAAACAAAATAATAAATTTTAACGATTTGAAATTTAAGTACTTAACATTTGTTAGACCCACCACATTAAAAATAAAAATAAAAATAATTTAGTTATATCAAAATGAATTGTGTGTAACTATTTTACTACTTTAAATATGGACTAAAAATATTTAAATTACATAATTGCACCGTTGTTACCCTTATATGACTAATAAAATAAAAATTTGCTAACCTCCCACCACCTAAAATGCAATGCAGAATATCCCCCTGCAGATAAACTAATAAAATAAAATATATATATATATAAGTACCTATACAACAAAAATAAAAACCCTTTCTGAAAAAAAAAAATTAAACAAAAAAAAAACAATTTGCCAACCCGACGAATAAAATAAAATATAAACAACACTTTTTTAATTTATATTTTTTTTCGATAGGTACACTTTTTTCTAGTCATTTACAACTGTATATAAATTTAAAAAAAAAACCTTAAATACTAATATTTTTTTACAATACTAACATAAATGTTTAATCCTGCTACGATTGACATTATAGGCCTTCTCGAGCTATCACAATCATCTTATTGCACTTTCAGATCGAATTTTAAGTCTACGCTTAGTGATAATTTTAACTACTAATTTATTTCATCACGTTAGACTCATCAATTATTTAGGTAACAGAAATTTGTTATAAAGATTTGAATACATAATATAGTTTATAACAAAATAATATCAATACATAAAATATTCCTGATAGCCAAGAAAAAAATGTATTGCACATCGAGTTTATTAGTTAATATATATATATATATATATATATATATATATATATATATATATATATATATGTATGTATATTAATTAAAATTATATTTTAGTATAAATATATGAAAATTATAAAACTCCTATAATGGAGCATTAATAAATTAATTATACCAGGAATATTTATGTACACATAGCTAAATTTACTAAATAGATATGATTAATTTTGGGAAATATATTTTTGGATTTATAAAACCTTTTATCCTAATAAGTAAATAATATAAAATATCAATAAATAAATAAACATTGGGAAATAATATCAATAAATATTGCAATGGAAATATCAATAAAATCTTGAAAAAATTAAACTTATTGTAATAAGAAATTATATATAATGCACGATTATATCAAACTTACTGTGTTTGATAGTAAAAATATGAATATATATAAGGCACATTAAGAATAAAATAAACTGTTAAATAATTAATTGATATTTTTGAAAACATAAAATTGAGCAATTAAGTTTAATGCAGAAGTTCAAAAATTAAAAAAAAAACCCCTATAATTTATATGGGTATCTTAATTTAGATAGATTATTAAGTGTCAAAAATAACTAAATAAACTTTCAACATTTAATCCACACATTATATATATATATAATATATATATAAGTGTACATTTATAAAAAAAATAACTATGATGAAAAACTATGGTCCTGGAAGTATATAAAAGATATAAAGATTAAGAAATAGATAGTGCAGAGATTTAAAACTGTTAGACTTCTTTAGTAGGGGCACCCGTAACAGGTGGTGGAGGGGTAGCTGTAAGATTTAACTTATTTAGATGTTTATAGTTGATATGCGTTTTTAAATTATCTCTCCTGTAAAAGTCTTTAAAACAAATACCGCAACGGTACTGCTTTATGCGGTCACACTCATAGCGTACATGACGGTACAGGTGATTTCGATTTCTGTAACTACGTGGGCACTTGGGGCACGGAAAACGCGGTTCGGCATTAGTGGCAGTACCATCAGTATTTTCAGGAGAAGGGTTTGGCGTCGATGGCTGCGGAGTAGACGAGGACTGTCTGGGCGCAGTAGCTAAAGTCGAATGGAATGTTTCCGAAGTACTGGTCCAGTACTGTAGACGCGCTTTGGTCAATGGATCCAACATCATCCTGTTATATTTTGTGGATGAAGCTATGACAAAAACAAATAACATATTAGATTACGACAATCAATGTAATAAAGTTCTGGTAACATTACACTGTATTTATTCAGAAACCCATTTCGAACGCAATGTACACCAATAAGCCCCGTGGGACTATTCACGTTAAGCAGTGTTAAAATTATACATTTTATGAACAAATATATCAAGTGTTTGTCAGTAAGTGCCCCATGAACCACATTAAAATGTATTATCAATAATACGCAGAATTATCAGACTTACCACAAGATAAAACTATAGCTCTGCCACCACAACCAGATCCCATGCATAAATTAGGAACATTTAAAGCAAAACATAGAATAAAATGTTAGTTTAAATTTTAAGAGGTTATTAGTGAATTGGAACATCTGAAAATAATTGTCTTAGATTTATCCATTGTACTTAATAATACTTTTATCTGGAACAGAAAAAATAAAATAAATATTAATTATTACAAATAGTGTAATAAAATACATTATTTATGTAATTAGATGTTGTAGAATTTGCGCCACTGTGTTTTTGGCCACAAGCCCATATTGTTTTATATATTTAAAAAAAAATAGATTACATTAATACTTTAAATTATATTTTTTAATCATTTTGTTGACTAATTAAGGAAATTTAATAAATAAAAAACATTTTTGAAATCGCATCATTTGTTAATAACTAACTTATAATTCAATTACATAAAAATACTCATAAGTTTAAATAGTATAGATAACTACTTGGTGTCTTTTGAAATACCAAATTTAATTTAAAATTAATCTATAAATTAATGTTGATATTTGATAAGTATACAATATACACAATCATTATTTGAGAAAATATCATAAAACTACATAATTTAAAATATACATTCTACAATTTTATATAGTATCATTACAAGTCAATCCCAAAAATGCCATCAATCATTCAAATTTTTTAAATCAATGTTTCCTACTATCATTGGTAATCAACTATTATTATGACCAATATTTAAAAATTTTTATTTTTTTTTTCTTGCACATTGCAAAATAAATTCTAAAAATAAATACTTTATATCTGTTTTAAAATAATATCAAATTTTTAAGTAATCAAAAACCATATTTTTACTGACCAAGAAAAGTTCAAAGGTTTATGGCATAAAAATGATTGCTTGCAATCAATAAAGCAATTGCTATTGCTAATTTGAAACTATTTCTATTTTTTTTTAATAATTAAAATAGTGTTTTCTTTGAAAAGTCAATAAAATTATTCTTCAAGAAATATAATTTTAAACGTGAATGAACAAAATAAAATTTAAACCTAAGTACCAATTTAAATGCACATTGTTCAACTATTTTACTCAATCATATACAAACATACTCGTAATCTTTTTGTTAATTATTGAATAATTGTATAACTTACAATAAATTTAGTAAGTATTAATTTAAACTTACATAGATATTAGGTAATTTTTGTATATTTTCTTAATTTAAATATTAATTGATAGTTTTTAATTTAAAAAAAAATTAATGTATGCAACTTAACAATTTAAAAATTAAACCTAAATATAATGTATTTTCAAAGTTTTCCAAAATAAAGAAAAAGCACATAAAAGTCATTTATTTATTTAAATAAACAGCCATGTTTGCTAGCCATATGATTTTGAAGGCTACACTTTCTAAAGGATCTATAAGGACAGAGATGACAAAAAAATGTAGGCTCTTTGCCACACTCGAGTCTGGTATGGAGCCGATAACTAGTCTTTGAACCATACATTTTTCCACAGGCACATTTGTAAGGCTTTATTGTATCTATAGACCAAACAAAAAAATAAATAAAGTTGTTGTTAATAAAAAATAAAAATAAAAACAACATAAAATTGCAGAACTGTGTTCTACAACACTTCAAAATAACCAGATGGTCATGCTAAATTCATTTTTTTTTTTTTTTTTTTCAAACTGCTTAATATATTTAGAAAACTATTTTTTAACACTTTTAATATATTCAAAAGTATATTGTCACTTGTTTGTATATTGTATAATATAGTAAAAATATACATTTTGAATATCTATAAAAAATACATTATTTTAGTAATCTAAAATTTAATAAAATAATAATAATGTTCTAAATATATTAAATATTTAAAAAAAATGAATATGTATAAATTAATCAACAAATATATACGTTTCAAAAATTAAAAACAAACACATTGTACGATGTTACAATAAACTACTTAATAAAATAATAGTTTAAGTTTAACACATTTAATTTAAAATTATAATGTATACATATGTATAACGATGAGGTTTCGGTAGATCGGATCAAACAAACAAGTATTGAAAGACATTTTTGAAGGGTGGAGGGAGGAATTTTGGAGAAAATGGATTGAACATAAGTAGGACTAAAACAGAAATTCTGGTTTGGAAACGAATTAATAAAGATCATAAATGGGGTAAGGCCTGGGCCAGGGGTCAAGTCGAGCCTTACAAACCCAACCTAAGGGCGATAATATGAAAACATGTCGAGAGGACGAAAAGTAAATGGTGATGGGATAAGGCGTCAAAGACGTGGAATAAAGACAGAGGAGAATTTTCCATAAGCAAAAAATGTTTAACAAAAAATAGAAAAAGAAATTTCAAAAAAAAAAAACCACTAAAAGTTTAAAAGTTAATACTTTTAAGACTTTCTTTAAAACTCGTAGAAGTCGAGGGTATATTAATAATTGAGCGTTGAAACAGAATTGAGTTGTTACAGTGCATGCATTGAAGGAATCCGAGGATACCGGTCTCATGGGTACAGGAATAGTTAATTTCTTGAGCACCTGGGCCGAGTTGTAATTAATACGGTGGCTTATTTTCGCACGATATTAGTAACAACAAAAGTAATAATTACGTGGATATTAAAGTCTTTATTTTTAACTTGTGAAATTGTTTTTTTTTTTTTTTTTTCTGAAGTTGGGTACTTTTTTTTTGTTAAAAATATCTTATTTTAATCGTTTTATTTACGTAATAAAAATCAAATTGCGTGCAAGTTAAAAACTTATCAATACTAACAAGATTGAATTCGGTAACGAAAAATATGGAATTTAATTATTTCAATAATTGTTAAAAAGGAAAAGTGTACTATTACGGTTCGTGTTACTCTACGTAGCATTGTTGGGATTTCCGTCATTTAAATCGTAGACAAATTGTATTACTCCAATCAGTATGTACTCGGCAAGATTGTACTTCGGATTTTAGCTTTTGAAAAAAGATTTTCTCAAATTTATGCCGAGACACCATTTTAAAATTACATTTTTTTTTTTTTGGTTATTCGATTATTTCTCACTCTGATAAACGTAATACGATTAACGTTTTTTTAGAACAATTTTAATAACGAAATTTAAAAATATACTTCGGCCGGTGGGTCGAATTAATCGATTGTTGAAAATCCGAAATCGTTTTCAAAATCCATTGTCAGATTACCGTTTGATTTAGAATGAGTAATTTTCGACCAAAAATACGCAGGCGTTGTGGTGGCACAACACGAGACAAATTGTTTGAGCGGCGTCGAATCTAAAACTATTATCCAAATATTAAATCTTGACATGTTCGAATACCGTGATCGGATTCTGATCAAATGTATATATGCATATCTGTAAAGTATACGCATGCAAACCAGAAAGAAAAAAAAAACATAATTTAAAACTTCCAAATCGACGCATATTTTCAGGAGTTATGCGGGTACATAAATAATAACAAACAAATACCGTACTCGTTGATGAATACGCAATTTTTTTTTTTCAAGTCTGTTAAAAAGTACATTTTCTCGGAATAAACACTACAACCAAATGATTATAACTTAATAATTATAAACATTTATTAAATTATTAGGTAATATAAACACAATATTAATTTCGCGAGATGTTTCCAAATAATATAACAATAAAGTCTATAAAAAAAATAACCTAATTAACCTTTTAATTTTGTTTTAATTGATTAATTTTTTTTTATTTTTAGATACAGTTTGGAGAGTAACATAGGGGTTGTTCACGATGGTAACTTAGGTTTTCTTAAATACATTTCCAACAGTACAATTCTTGGCACCGTGAAAAATTTCCTTGGATATTGAATTATTAACGACTTGAATGTGTTGAGTAAAACTTTAATTCCGATAGTTGAAGTTCAAAATGCTATACAATTATTATTTGTCCACACAAAAAAAATTTTAAAAAAAACGAAGTAGAAAATAATTCAATTGCTTTCCACCCAAATACATAAATTTGCATTTATGCGTATACGTATATTATTGTTAATTTTATTTATAAAAAATATCTTACGAAAATAACTTGTACATTTTGCAAGCTAAAATTATTTACATTACTACACATTCGCTTAAAAAACTATTATTATTATTTTATATACCTGTATTCATAATTTGCATGTTTTAACGATCAATATGCTTGGGTCCAAATTGTTTAGAAAAATATTTTACGATTATTAAAATACAAGAAACATTCAACGTAACATTACAATAAATTATGCAGACAATCAAATATTATTCAATGATTTATCATTTTTAGGATAAACCATCTAGCATAATATATAGAAATAAATAAATATGGAAAAAGTTAAATTTTAAAATTAGGTAAAGTAAATATCGTTATTCTAAGTTATATGTTTCATTCAAGTGGATTCAATTTACACTTTATTATCAAAAATATTTATATTTAAATATAAAACTATCTAGTACAAAACTGTAACTTACTAAACATGTATATTAATTAATTTATACTTATTTTCTAATAAATATTTTACAAACAAATAAATGTCAAGTGTATATAATTTAAACAATTGAAAGTTAATTTAATACTTTTACTTTAGTCGTTTAAATATAATCAGTACAATAATTTAATGTTTAATTAATTACAAATAATATGTAATACTATTTTGTGATCCTTATATTTATAATACTATTCGTAAACATAATAATATATTTACAATTAAATGTAAAAATATTTAAATAATTTCTATATACAATTGTATTGTCGTCTTTAACCATTGACATTATGTGTTTAATTGAATTTTTAATATACAAAGTGTATATTATACATGTTTACTATGTTGTGGTTAAGTAATACACTTACTGTACAAAAAATTAGTTAATATTTTTAAAAAATCACTCAATATATTATAATTGCATAAAATCCTAACCTAACCATACCTCCTACATGATAAAATTCAGAAATTTTAATTTTATTACAATACCAATGTTCTATGTAATAGTTTAAGAATATAAAATATATTACGTTTAAATTACTGGGTACTGAGGTACAAGTGATAATATTTAATGCAGTAAATTCACAATGTACTAAATGTTAGTAGCACTTAGAAGCACTATTTTTAATTAAGATGATTAAAAAAAATAATAATACTTTCAATTCATTTTGTAGAAAATAATGAGCTTTTCTCTATTCGTATTACAACGAATGCATAGAAAATTTAATACCAAAATTTGAATTTAAAATAAACCTCAACATAAATAAATGGCATACGCTATATGAATATTGTACAGATAGGCTTTATATGTAGCATTATGTGATTTCCGTACTATTTTAACACCATCGTGTAAATATAGTTAATTATCTCAGTACGAGATATTGAGATCTAATTAAAAAATATACTGCAAATTATTTCAACAATTTTAAAACCATTCTTCAAATTTTTAATTTTAATGCTGTACAGTTCAAAAAAAGTTAATGACACATAAATTATAATAACTATCCAAGGACAACATAATTTATCATTTTGAATACAGTATTATTACATTGTAGATGTAGACAAATAGAGAAAAACAAAAAAAAAAATACTTTTAATTTCTACATTTTATATATATGAAATGTAAACTAATTAACAGGGACGAATTTAATAAGTATACATTTTTTATACTTGCAATTTACATAGGACAACAAGTATTTAATTAATTTTGGAATTTATGAAAATAATATATAACTAGTGAGTGGTGAGTTTTTAACAAAACCTGATATTTTTGAAGAAAAAAACGTCAATAATATCTCTGGAATACGACAAATGAGTTTAAAAAATAGTTTTCATCAACTGATGTGTATCAGTCACTTTCATTGTAACTCATGGTTTTCTATTTCAAACATCGGAATATCGGAAAAAAAAATAATATTGGCTCACCACTTTATATACCATTGATTGTAATATAGTCAATGATATCATATAACTAAATCAGTATAACAATTTGAGACTAATAAATACTGTATTCACTACCTAATATCTGTATTAATATTTCAATTATTATAAATATTATTATGATGTGAAATTAATGTTTCAAACATTACTTAAATATATAGTCATAATGGACAATTTACTAAAAGAGTAATATATAATAATTAAGAATATAAGATGTGTGATACTACCTGAATTTAAGGGGTTGCGTATAGGCAATTTGTATAAAAATTTTAAAATACCCAACGGATTTGCTCAATAAATCTAATTTAAAACATACAATTGGTACTAGTTGTTAATGATATTTAGGATAATTTATTCACTAGTATGAACTACATAAGTTATAATACTATCAATGTAATATGTACATGAATAAAATCATAGTTGATACATATTAAAACTGTTAAAATAATACTATGTTTCACCTATTTAGACAATATATCAATTGTATTAATACAATATATTAATACAATTAAATAGAGTCATTCAGTCTGAACTACACACCGATGTTTACAATAAGTATGTTTCTGTAAAGCTATTTTCTGGTATGCTTTGTATGGACAGAAGTCACATTTGAATTGTGGTTCTTTTCCACATTCTAATCGCATATGCAGACTTAAACTGGTTTTAGACTTGTAACTTTTTCCACAAGGGCACACCCATCGATCATCAATAAATTGAACATTATGCATTGGTACAGATGGCTTCCTGCCTCTGTGCGCCAAGAAGAAATGTATACCTGGTGATAAATGTTAACTGTGGTTACCTTTGTGTTCAAAATAATTAACACTATAATAAGTTGAATAAAAGCTAAGCAAATTAAAAAGAAGTTTGGGTTTTCAGTCCATTACACGCCTGAATACAGTAGTCAAGTTGTTAATAATACATCCTAATTATGTATGATTATTTTGCTCTAGAAATTGCAAAAATTAAACTAATTACTTTGTATCATTTTAATTTCAAACCCAAAATGTAAACATTTTGTCTATTAGACATTTTTATTGCACTCAATACATATTCCAATATGTGTATGTTAAGCTGATATAAATTATGTACTACTACTATATTAAAAAAGAAAATTACTTTTTTTTTTTTTTATATGAATCTTTTAATTTATTCCCTTTTCCAAAAATCTGCAAAATTTGTTTACAAAACAAATTTGTAAAAAAAAAAAAAAAAAGAACAAATTATTACAGAGGAAAAGTACATCTGTTGCGTTACAAAAGAAAACAAAACTGATAAATGTAACATTTTATACAAACATGATGAGGAAAAAACTGAATTTTATATAACAATAAAAAATAATCGCAACAGGTGAATATACAAAAAAAAGTACAAATAAAGTACCATATGAGTTGAAAATGATTGATACAGAGAAACCGTTAAATTATATTACAATTATTATTAAAAAAATTATATAAGATATATCTACACAAAGCATAACTATATATGATTTACACTATACATATTTGAATTTAAATTTAGACTAGATTTCAAAAAAAAAAAAAATTGTGTATATATAAAATGAATTAAAATTGTAAAAGCCTAAAAATTACAACCAATCAAACTTAGACAATATGGAATAATTTAAATAGAAATTTATATGAATTCTTATTAACAATTACTTTTCTAGGATTACAACATTTCATTCATTAAGAACCATTAAATGCAACTTCATAATGTGCTGAGCCAGCCTTGTTTTGATCATGTATTTATGATGACAACATCTCAACTAAAGGCTCTGATAGAAACTGGAAAAAATGGTAAGGAATGATATAGCAGAAATAGTACCAAATTGGATATTCAATCAGTTCTTCTCAACAACTGAAGAATTTAGGTAAAAAAAGAAATACTAATTTCACAAAATTAAAAAAAAAAAAGTACATAATTAACTTAGCCATTAATAAAATTATACACAGCCTGGACATTTTTTATAGTACTTTGTGTTAATTAATAATAAAGATAGAATTCATAAAAAATATAATTTCAAAAAGTGACTATGTTTCAATAGAATTAACATTTCCAGTGATTCATTTTATAATTTTTTATGAAGACATACAATCAACGTTTATACTCAATTTATATTTAGTAAGTACATTCAGTACAATTGCAATAATCCAAAACACTATGTTATGAAAACCTTATTATATTTTAAATTTATTTATAATAATTTTAAAATTTCCAATTAACAAAAAAAAAATTAATATTTTATTAATTAGTTTAGATTATTGCAGCCAAATTGTATTTAAAAATATAAATTGTACAATACACGTGGATTTAATTTAATTTGAAAAGAAAGATTATAATTATATATATAATCATAAATAATAAATCTATTAACTGGTATAATTTTGAGTTGTTCAGTTTCTTTTAAGAACTATTTATCAATAAAAATTAGGTAAGAATATAAACACGAATAAAATAAATGAATTTGTTCTTAAACTATATTGAATTATAAATTAAAAGAAG
Organism: Tuberolachnus salignus; assembly: GCA_956483605.1. Classification (NCBI taxonomy): domain Eukaryota; kingdom Metazoa; phylum Arthropoda; class Insecta; order Hemiptera; family Aphididae; genus Tuberolachnus; species Tuberolachnus salignus. The sequence goes on from OY101437.1 coordinate 20,615,984, forward strand.
GATGGGCAAATGGTGATCAGTAAGCAATATTTAGTTGACAAATTGTTTTTCTAGACTAGTTTTATTTCACTTTTAAAATAATTTTGTGAAAATTTTGTTGTAAAAATATTGATTATTGAACTAATAATTTATTATTTATAACCAAAAATATTATAAATATATTCTCGTGTAAATCCATAACTCTTATCTAAACTTAAAATTCAAATAAATAATAAACTGCTGGTTATAATCGGGAAAATAATAAAATAATAATATTATTTTCATAATATTCAATATTTTATACACCAAAATTTTTAGAAAATTATATACTGCATTGAAATATTAAGTTAAAACTATTGTTACTTAAGAACTAACTTATGTTAAAATTGGTGAACAATTTTCTGTTATGATTTATTATAGTTAGTTTAAAAATAAATCGCAAAAAAAAAAAACAAAAAATGAATAGGTTTGTAATAAAAAAAAAAAAGATTTTGTATAAATATTTTTTAAATCCATATGAATTGACCATCCCTATTTTAAAATATAACTTACTACTTGTGTAGTACTATCCGAATATTAATGTAACTACAACTATTATTTACATTCGAAACATAAAATATAATTTTAACAATATAATACTGAAACCAAACTATATCATTATTATTTAAAATCCTAAAAATCTAAAATATAAAAGTTTCTGTTTTATAAATGTTATTATACTCTAATTTTAATGGCAAAATATCTTAATTTAATTTCTACAATAGAAGGTATTTAGAATTTAAAAAATATAATATAATTGAAGTACCTAATTTATTGTTACGATTGAAAAATTAACAATTACAATATTATTATCAACACACTGTAATGATTTCACCCCCTCACAATCATTAGTATCCAATTTCGTCTGTAAAACGTAAAAAAAAAAATTATAAATTATGAACAATTATTACCTGATTTCAATTTTAGTACAATTTAGATGTCTCATCGCGTGTTCTGAAATATTTTAAGGAAAACAATATTGACATTGAGGAATTGTTTAATTGGATTAAATTATGTGAATAATAAACATGAGGTTTATAGATTATACTAATACATAATTAAACATGAGGTAATTGAAAAACATTTAGAAAATTAAATAATATAATACATAATATAGAATTATTATATTAGTATTCATAAATAATACTCACTTTACATATCTTGCTGATTTTATTTTAATACAATTAACGTAAGCCTGAAAATTATACAGTTAATAATAAAAAGTTAAAGGACTAAGTTATAGTCCTTTAAATAAAATTACCTTAAACTTCATATACACAATACACTTTGTTAAAAAAAAAAACAAGTATTCTATTTATTAATAGACTCACAATACTCACTTTATTTATCTCACCATTTTTAAAATATTATTAATCAATAATATCTTAATCCTGAAAATATACAATTAAAAGGTAATGGGATGTAATAGGACTGTAAATAATCCTTTAATTACAATACCATAATAATGAATCATATACTAAAGAATAAATCTTAAAAACTAATACCCTTGGTTACCAATACTTACCTTGGACAAGTCTTGAGAATTGAAAATTTAGATGATGATGTAAATGTTGATGATAATTTTAAATTAAATATTTAATTATGAACTTTTATTCATAATTATGAAGTCATTTATTAATTCACAGTCCAAATTTGGAAAAAACACATCACAGAAAATATTTAAATAACTGTATCAAATTTAAATATATATAATATATTTAAAAACAATTCGCGCTGCTAAGTATATTGTTTTATAATAATTTCTTCCGTTAATTACACTTTATTAATCATCTTAATTTACTAACCAACAAATTAGAGAATATTGTCATCAATGTGTGCATTTGGATATATTATAAAAAAAAAATGAAAATATTTAGTAGGTAATATTATTTTTTTAGCTGAATAGTTTAATTATTTTATAAGTAATAATGATTATCAAATATAATTACTACATTTGATTATTTAATAAATTAATTTTTCTGAATCTAAGTTACAATTGATATGTAAAATGTAATAAATAAAAAATATATATTGCATAAGAAATTTAATTTCAAAACAATTTTTGAAATTAAAACATCAGTCCTGTGAATAGTATAACAATAACTAAGTAATAAATTAAAATTTCAAGTGTTATTTCATAAAATTATGTAGTGGCCATTGTTGTACTCAACAAATTGCAAAGAGTAAAAATGTAGTATATTTATACTATTTTCATTAGATAATGATTTTTTTTATATATATATATATTAATGTATTTCTCAGCAACGAAAAAAATAACTAATCAAATAAAACCATAACAAATTAAAACTGTAAATTAATTTCAAATAAAAGTAAATTAGGTTCATATCATTGCTATAGATTTAAATGTATTGACATAACAATAGAATGTAACATATAAATAAGGAAGATTATATATTCCATCCATAATTGTCCTCTCTATACATTAAACAATAAAAAGTATATAGATAGCACAAATGTGAATTGTCTACCTAATAAAATAATCATTTTATTTTACTAGTTATTTTTGTGATTAAAATTTAAAATGGATTAATTATAACTCGATAATAACTAATTAATTATATTCCAACATGATTAGTTAACTATTCCTAAAAAAAATATATTAATAACATGGGTATTTATCAAAAAAAATAAAAATAATAATAGACTGATGTATTCTATGCAAATTTATATTTTTTGGGAAAATTCTACAAATTTCTGAAATAAAATAGTATACTTGTATGTGGGTAATATATATAAAGTTATGAAACTTAATGGAGTAATTATATTTACCTTAAGAAAGTATAAATCTCTAAATTATTATTAATTAAATAAAACTTTTTTTTTCAAAATCAATATCCAAATGTACAGATGAATATTTTTTACCTCCTCCACATACCTTTGTAGATTTTTCACTTAATGTTTCTTGACATGGTGAGTGATAACTGAAAGCGGAAAAAAAAAAAAAAAATCTAAATACCTATAATAACTAACAAGAAACTATTTTAAATAGTATTTAGTATTTTAAATACTAAGGAAAATTAGTTCTTATTTTCTTCTTTCTCGCCTCTTTTTTTAAGAAATCAGCAACCTTGGTTGTGAATTTCCAATTGACTTGGTCTTTCAAATTATCTATACAGACCCCAACTTTGGGCCAACAGTCCTCATATCACTCTCAATCTTGTTTAACAATCTCCTTCAGATGGAAACATAAAAATATTTTTAAAAATATAGGTGTCATACTATATATTTTAAAGAAGATGTATATAAATAGCATAGTAATTTATCAACAAATGTTGTAATGGTATTTATTTGAAAAGATTTTTGAGTCATTTCCAAAGTATGAAAATGGCATTATGTTGAAATAACATTGGTGGTAAACAATGCACATTTTAGGCGTCTATTTCAGGTCGAAATTGATAATAAAGTTTTAAAAAATATGAGTCATATGAAAATTATTTTTTTCTATAATTGGTACCCATTGTAATAGGTAATTGTAATTGAAAAAAAAAAATAATAAAAGATTCAATTTTTCAAGATTTGTATATTCTATTTCAAACCAAATACCCCTATGATAATAAAGTTTTGAATGAAACGAGATTAGAACAAACGTTTTTGAATATTGCCTATAGAAAAATGCACATATCTAGTTAATGAAAAATTCAGACTAGCTAACTATAACAGTAAGACTTGTGGCCTTTTAACATAGGTTAATTAAAATATTTCTGTTTTAATTACCTACAATTTAAAAATCTTAAATAGTTAATTAAGTAGTATACATAAAGTTACAAAATTTAAGCAAAGCAAAACTTACCAATCTGGAATATTCTTCATAATTTTCAAGGAGACAAAAAATATAATATTCTCTAATTTTTACCATAAAATTTAATATGTATAATAATATTACATAGTATAATATTATATAAGTAGATTGGACATCATTTAATATTGTTTACATGTCATTTCATTTAAACATTCTTTTAAAATAAAATGTATCCATTAAAAACAATAAAAATTTAATTTCTTATTAAAAATTATTTAGGTACAGTGTTACATATTTACTAATATTATTTCAACTAGTCACATCTATTTAACTGTATAATAGACTAAAATTATAAACAATATAAAATGATGCTCAATCTCAACAGCCAGGATTTATATTTTACAGAGCGCGCTAATTGAAAAATAGCCTAGAGGTCTTTAGTGTTATTTGGTTGAACTGACTGTTTTCATTTAAAATCTAAATAATTAACGTCCACTTACCTTATCTGTGATGAAGTTTGGACTTAATACAAACCAGATGCCAAATCTGAAACAAAAAATTAATTAAACATTAAAATAATAGGTACCGAATATGTATTATACAATTATAAATTAGAGTTCAATATGTACTAAATTATTAAAATACTCAACTGATTACCTAACCTATCTAAATAGGTGCCTATAATAGTAAGTTCATAACTAAAACATAAATAAATAAACATGCACTTTTGCACTAAAAACGTGCAAAATATGCATTTAAATATGCATTTAAAATTGGGCAAAGAAAAAAAACAGTTTATTGACAAAAAAAGATATTAAAAGTTATATTTTATTTCTTTTGATTTTAATTTTAATTATAATTATTATACTTGTCTTCAAAACTTTCTCATTTTTACCAATCTTGATTTTTTCTCAAACTAAAACTCATAAAACCCATAATGGTACAAGAATAAAAATAAACCGAAACAAATACAAAAATTATGCAAAATTCTTAGGGAAAGTTAATAAGAAATAATAATTTTCTCAATTTGTACGAAATATGCTACAAACAAATCTACTATATTCCAAAATATGCAAAAACATGCGCTATTAAGCTTTGTATTTTATTATTATTATGAAACGGATTTGTACTTCACTTGGTATGTTTTCCTGTGAAACAAAATAAACATGCGAATGCACGAACAAGCTCTGATGATTAGGGCAGCAAAAAATTATAAAATTATTCAAATCAAAGAATTTAATGGGGAATATTCTATAATCATAAAACAATACATTTTATTTCTTTCAAATAGGAGTTGAAATATTTTATACATGTGTTTTGTTATTAAGTAAGAAATAGTGTGTAGTAGTACCTTTTAATTAATTTTTTTTGAATTTTTAAATAGATATCACAATGACTATTTTGTTCAGATCAGAGAAGAGGAGCACTTTTTTATTACAGGAAACACTTTTTGATATGGTTAAAATTCTGACTTAAGTGATAAAATCATCAAACAATTTAATGTGCAACTTTAGGGCCTATATAAACAATCAGCTTTTGTTGGCCACTTGTCGTCTGGTCATAAATTATATTTAACTAACAGAAATTGGTGACTGGCAATTATAAACGTTATTTAAAAAAAAACAACTCAATAATTATTTCATTTTTTGAAACATTATGATATCTATATACCTATCTATGTATGCTCAAATACAATGATATACATAGTGATTGTGGAAGAAAATTTGGAGATGAAAACGTCGTAAATGGCCTTCTCGTCAACGATCCAACCCAGAGAGTCCTAAGTTTTGAACTCCCACGGGCGATGTGGACCGCTCTAAACCGAATTAGAAGAGAACAGGGAAAATGTAATTTCCTTTTACATAAATGGAAAATGGTAAATACACCACTCTGCGAGTGTGGACAGGTCCAAACCATCAAACACGTTGCAGAGGTATGCCCTATACAAAGTATGAAGGAGGGATAGTAGGGCTTCACAAAGGAGACAGCGAGGCACAAGATTGGCTTAGTACCCTGAAAGCTCACCTTTAGAGCAAGAGATGTGTTTACAGTCACTCTATTGTATTTATATGTTATGTTTATATTTATTTTATAGTTTAGTCTTTTCTCTTGTTTAAAGTTTTATATATGTTTATTTAAAAGTTTTCACCAATTAATAATAATATGCCATATGAATAAAAAAAAACATAGTGATTATTTTAAAAGGAAATAAAATTCTACAATGTTATGAGTATATTTGATTTTTTCAGACATTATAAAATTTAATGATCTTATTTTCAATGTTATTATCTTTCGGTTATAGATTTATTGTAAGTTTTTCTCTAATTAAAGAGAAAAAAATAGATACCTAGGTATTTTAAACAGTGACCACCCATATTCCCAGACTAGATTAAAAATGATACCAGAAACCTCAATGAGTGTTTTTTTATTGCAAAACATTGTAAAAATTTAATAGATTTTGAATGACAAGAAATGTTTTCACACTTATTATTCTGTTGGTACTTTATTACAACCTGGCCGTTGTTGGGCAGTTTTTGGATGCCAATCACTGGGACAGAAAGGTCTCTAACCGCAAAGTATGGTCACCAGCAAAAATAAAGCTGGAACCATCAGAACAAGTCATTGTATCAAGAATAGAATCTAATTCTATATAAAAAAAAAAACCAGCTAGCAAACAAAATCCCAACATCTGTACAAGCCATTATAGGTAAGTACTTAATTCACATAAAGTTTCTACAAGAGTATAAACCTACTTTACAATGTAGATTTTTCAAATTTTCTATTTTGATATTTCACCTCACAATAAACTGGAGACATTAGCAAGGCAAATATAAATAAAAATTAAAAATTAATCACCAAATTTTGAGTTTTTTTGTATCAACTACTTAATTGTAAAAATAGTAATAACTACCTAACTAGAGGTATGTAATAAATTTATATTGGAGCCTTGCAAAATAAAATTGGTAGTCTATAATCGTCTAATATGTTATTGATCGCAAGTTTAGTTTGTGGTTGAATAATATGTTTAGTTATGTATACTATCTACAAAAAAATGTTATTTACTAATATCTATAAGGACAAATTATGTTATATTATATCTCTACGTATTCTGTAAATATGCTGGAAATTTCTATATAAGACATAATAATCTAAGATTAAAATTAGTCTGCGTTTGTGTTTTGTGTGTCAGCCATATTGGAACATTCATGTGCCTGGGGTGTGAAAGTAATAATATAGTACCAAAATTATTTTGAAAATTGCATTAACTTAAAGATTCAGTAAGTGAGAAAAATTCAAACATCAAGTATATATTATATACCTACCGATGAAGAATTTAACTCAATTGGTTTATATTATAATAAGGTCTGCAAAAGAATCACCAAAATGTACACAAATGTGTTCCCTTCCAATGGCAAACATGAGGAGGAGGTTGAATAATGTACTGTAATTTAATAATCCTTTCCAAAATATTTGTGTTATATTTTTTGGTAAGATAAAAAGTTCATACAAAAACACTCTTCATATTGTGCATATCTACATGATTAAATCAAACATTTTTAAAAGGATTACAAACTTCAGAAAAAGTTAATACCTATAATTGTACTGCATAATATACATGTCTCATTATAGTGGACCATACAATTAAACAATTAAATACATAAACCAACTCAATAGTGGGTTATACTAATATTATTCAAGTAAATTTCAAATACTTAATGAGTACTGTAAACATACCTAAATTAAACAAACCGTTTTGGTTAACTCTGTGGATAACTTAACTAGAATTTAATTTTTAAGTGATAAGCAATGGTGTTCAATTTTCAAATAATAATACACCAAACTTCACTATCCTACGCTGAGGTGACTTAAGCGATAAAAACAAACAATAATCATTCGGTTATTTATAGGTATGTAGGTTAATTGTATTATTAAATATATTACTTAAAAATAAAACTTTTAAATTAGAGTTGGCTAAACTATTGATAAGATAGTGTGTATATAAACAAACGCCACACACACATATTTAGTAGGTACCTACCTACTAAATATGTGCTCCAGCAATTTAATTGATTCATACATATTTTATCCTATTCCTAATTCTGGAACGTCCTATTTTACAGATAATGAAGAATGATTTTGAATAGGTACCGTGTAAAGAGAAATGTGATAAACTTCACTACGAATTGAATAATGTATTTAAAATAATTGGATGAGAATAAAATGCGGTTTTTAAGCTCGAATGAAAAAAGATTTAAAACCTTGTACTCATCTAATAGGAAGTAAGAATATTGCTATTGATAAGGGGGGTAACGAATCTTGAGAAAAAAACACCTTTATTTACACTGTATATCTAATACTTCGAAAAATTGTGTTGTAGCATTACCTAAGCCGCTCAAATCTGATTTATGAAATAATACAAATGTATATAAAACAATTTCAATACGAAAATTGTAATAAAACGTCGTTCGCGAATTGATAAGGGCCGTTGTCGGTGGCAAAAAGAACGAATTTCGTAGATAACAAAAATTTCAAAAGCGTTTTCACGAACCCGCATCAATGTCAATAATACGTATTAAAAAACGATAGAATATAAGCGGGCAACAGTAGGACGTGTTAAATTGTAAAATGTCGGTCGAACTTAATACGAGTCGATTAAAATTGCAAAAACATCAAAAGGATTTACTATGTGCGTGTGTGTGTGTGTGTGTATGTGCGTGTGTGTGTGTGTGTGTGCGCGCGCGTGTATCATCTATACTAGAAAATAGGATGCGTCGGAAATAAAACACAACTCTCCGAGATACGCGAAATTGTCAATTTTTAAGTGGTGAAAAGAGGCTTTACTGATAGGTCTAGCCTTAGAAAGGGTTTCCATGACTAGATTACTGACCTTCTTCACAGGCTCCTGAAGATTCGAAAACGATGCTACGCTGTTGTCGTCGGCACTTTTCGATTTCTTGCCGTCACGAAAAACACACGCCGGACACCGACGGCACAAAGTCCCGGCACACCATCACGGTCGTCGGCGCCGAATAAATTATATCGGGCCGGCGGCCCCGTTGGTCGGTAAAAACTCACTAACCCGCTCGCTCGTTCGGCGTACGTACTTCGCGGCCGCGAAGGTATTAATTGTGGCGGCAGTCGCGGACGGCACAAACGATACGGCGCGCCGCTGGCAGTCCCGATTACCCGCTCCGGGCGACCGGCGTAATAAAACGGAAAATCGCGGAAAACGACGGGATTCAACACGGCGTCGATCGATATCGGCGAGAGGAAAACGAAACGGATTCATCGGGACACGGACGACCCGTCGACGCGAAACGAAACACGACTTACCGCCACCGCGGCCTTAGGCGGGGCGGGGGGCCGGCACCGTGGTGAAGGGCCGCGCGCGGGGTCGTATCACGAATACGGCCGTGGAAGAGAGAAAAAATCCGTACTCGTCCGGTCCAAGAGTTGTTTGTGCCACAGCCGTATCGGGATTCACGTCCGACAGAGTGGGGGGAGCAAAAATGTTATATTCGGCGGCGGCGGCGGCGGCAGCAGTGATGGTCAGCCAATACTATATTAACGACGGCGACGTTTATAATCTCTAATGGTACGCACAGAGTAAATATTATAGTATTTTATTATAATATTATAAGTATTTGGTGCATTTTACCATTGATACTAATATCTCGGATTCGATGTTTGGCCAACTGTCATTTCGGCGACAGCTACTGTGCCCGCGGCAGATTCATTAACTAGGCACACAATATACGGGCAGATTGTTATTCATTATCGCCGTTTTCGTGTTTACCGTTTTGTTCGACGTTCGCTATCAATGTTCGTGCCGCGGCTGTCCATCAACACTCGACAGTGTGACCAACATAATTTTTCTGTTAGCCGGAGGTCAAGGTCTCGACAATATCCTAAACTAAGGGAACTGTATATATTTTAATCTACGACTGTACTCGAATGATTTGATAAAAATAAAAACAACCACATATATTTTCTATATAACAAAATAGATACTCATATACTATGTACTATGTATTCATAAGCAATCCATCGTGAACACCAATCAAGTTTTAATCAAAAGTAAAAGGAAAATGTAAAAAATTATACCTACAGTTTACACGTCGCAAAATCACATTTATACCTACTTCGAAATGCATTTAATTACACAAGATCAAATAAATATATATAGGTAAACCTATATACACTTGTGTATGTGTGTACGTATTCAATTTCGTATTATTAATCTGATATAATTTATTTTTTTTATTATTAGGTAGGTATGACCATTCAATGGCAATTGAAAATAAAATAAAATACATTATAATGTGCCTAAAGAAAAACCAAACTTGGTTATAGTTTTTATAATAAATTATTCAACATATATTCCATATTATATTAATATTCATAAAACTCACTTCATATATCTGATTATTTTTTTTTATATAATTAAGTAGATAATATACCTGAAAATCGTACTGTTAATAGTGAAAAGTTAAAGACAATGTTAAAATACATAAAAATCATACACACATAATCTTGAAAAGTAAATATTTTATTAAAAATATTAATAATACCTCAACTCATACACGATTAAAAATGTCACCATTTTTAAAATATTATTAGTCATTAATTAATACCTTTTTCCTGAAAATATGCAATAAAGACTTTAAATAATATTTTAATTACAATAAATGTAAACGAAATTTGATCATGATTTGTTTTTAAAAGTTTTCCTTCAAATTTTAGGAATATCAGTTAATTAAAACTGGTTGGTATATTTAAAAATAATACCTTGATCAGCCATTATTCCCTTGTAATCTTCATGATCTTTACCGGGCTAGCATAAGTTCGAGATATTCTCGCTTTTCAGTATATCTTATATTTTTCCATTATCTTCTCGGTCAGTCAATTTTATCCTGTACGGCCGGCAAGTAACGGGTTTCTATCACTTTATTAATGTTTATCGATCGTCTTTTTAATGTCAATGACGTACAACCCAATTCCGACAAATACTTGGCAAAGCAAACCCTGTTTTTATTCATTAAGTATATTAGTTTAACCCGCTCAAGGATGGTTACCTTTCAGTTTATAATGTTTATATCTACAAGTTTTATTAAACAAAATTAAAACGTTTTACCAATATTCATTGTTATTAATTATTTAAAATATTATAAATTAATTCAAAACACCAAATAAGAATAAAACACATTACATAGTTAAACAATAAACATTGTCAGCAGTACCTATGATTACCTACCAATTAACCTGCATTTTTAAGTTTATTGATTATCTAAAATAACTAAAACAAATTAGAGAATATCAATCATTAATACATTTGGATATATAACAAATAAATATACAAATATAGAAAAGACAAGCAACTTCATGAATTAATTGTTTTAATTACCTTAGAAGTATACAACATCTCTAAATTCTAAATAATTTATTAAAACATAATTCAAAATTAATATCCAAATGTACGAATAAATTTTATTTGTCTTCCCCACCTATATTTTGTAGTCAGCTTTTTCTTGATACGATGAGCGATGACTAAAAGTGAATAAAAGCAAAATAATAAATCTTCTAGGTAACCTTACTAATAAGTAATAAAACAATATGTATTTCATTTTAAATACTAAGTTAAATAAAATTAATAATAAAGTATATGCTTTTAAAAATAAAATTAAGTAATGGTGAATAAGTAACTGTAAACGTTTTTAATGATATTTTGTATTTTTAATTATTGCTTAATTAATCTATCAATTTAATTTAAAATTAATCATATGAATAATACAATATATCATGTTCAACTGCAAATACAATTTGAAAATATAGAACTTTTTTGTATATAAAAAAACATTAAGTAGTATTAATAAATTTAAGCAAAGCGAAACACCTATACCTCTTCTTTATAATTTCAAAGAGAAAAAAAAATATTCTCTCATTTTTTAACTTAGATTAAGTGTTATACTATATTATACTATAAAGTTTAATCATCATTTCATATATTGCGACATCATATTTTTAATAAAATTGAATGAAATATTAGATACTTTTAGATAAGTAGGTACTACTGGAGGAACTACTTTATTTACCATAAAAAATGTATGTAACATATTTAACTGAAGAATAAACTAAACTAAAAAATGATGATCAAAAAAAACCAAAGTAGTAGTAGTAACCTACTTACGCCTATTCATACGCCATGGGTATTTATCAATATCGAGGTAGATGTATTTTAGTAATACTTAGTGAATTGGGATGAATATGAATCACTAGCTGTTGTAATAAATATTCCACTAATCTCATCTGTGACTGCTGTTTGGACTTACTTAAACCAAATGCCAAATCTGAAACAAAAAATGAATGTCTAAATAACAGTGATATGTATAAAAATAAATATCGAGAAAATATTTTTATAACATTTTATTCGAAAATTATTTTGTACAAAAATATAAAGTGTAAAAAATAAATTGCTGGAGAATAAATGCATATTATCGTCAACAAATATTTCATCAAAATCGTATTTAATGATAATATTAAATCTGAATAAATTGAATGTAACTTATAGAGCATAAAACATTGAAAATTCGTGTTATCGGTAATTTGTTTTGATTTGCTATATTTTTTTTTTTTTTACTTTTTAATTGTAAGTTATAATTTGACACTTGTAATTATGAACCCGAAAATCAAAACTATGAAGCGTTCGGCAACTGACGTACTAATTTCATTCGTAAAGAAATACAGAGATATCATTAAATGTTTGAAAACAGATACTGCAAATCGAGCCTCACTGAGTGAAGTCTGATTGTAATGAACTGCACAAACTTAAAATGCATCTCAGGGATTTTTATAAATAAATGCATATTTTGATGACAAAAATCGATAAATATACTGGTAATAGTAATCTGATATTTATACATTATATAAACCCATAGGTAACCATTATTAATTTCAAATATAATAATCTTATCTTTGCCACCTATACGTTTATTAATCGTTTTTACGACTGATATTCGTGATTCAGCGATGAAGTCAATCGGATATAGTGACAATAAAATCTTTAGTTAGTGTACGGTGTGCCCACTGGTAGACCGCAGTGTGTATTATTTTAGTTTTGAAACGTGTTTTATTCTCACTAAAAATGTCTAAAGTGAAAAGTTCCGATGCAGTTCGACTACGTAAATTTGTTTTAGAGTTCGGTGAGTACGTATTTTCAACAGATGATTTAGTGCTGTTGTGTAAAGTATGTGGAGTAAAAATTGCGTCTGAAAAAACCATTACTTTACAACATATTGCAAGTGTAAAACATTTAAGGGCGTTACAACGCAAGGAAACTCAAGATAAAGCAACAGCACAAATATTTACCTCAGTCACAAAAAAAAATTGTATAATAATATTTAGAGTATATTTTTATTTAATAATGAAATGTTTAAATGTCATATTTGATTTTTTTTTTTTTTTTTTTTTTTAAGAACATTGATATTTATCGAGCATATTTACATGCATTTTTTAGTACTTTTTAAGGTCATAAACATCCTAACCCTAGTAATGGCGTGTGTATACTGTGTAGGTATTATCTTATCGGGATTTGAACACGACGCCCGTCGCTGGGGCGACGTTGACAATCGCCCGTTATATTTATACTATTATACGATCAAAATACAAAAACAAAGAATCAAATAATAAACAAAGGGCGACACCAATAAATCGCTCGACATGCTCGCAGGGTGCGGAAGGCGGAACAATATGAAAAAGCTACTGTTTTAGTACTAGCTATATAATGCTTTTGACTCGCGTAAAATTCAATCTTTTTCATTATTTTAATTTATTTTTTTTTTAATTTTTAAATTTGTTTTGAATATTGATTAATAATATTTAATCATCAATGGAGAAAAATTCTATTGCGTATTCAATCGCAAACCGTTTTAGTTAATTTGCATATAAACAGAAAATTGAAATTAAAAAGGGACTAATCAATAAAGCGAACAAAGGTAAAAGTGAATACACTTGTCATTTTAATATAGATTTTTATGCAAAACACAAATGGCTGTCATATAAAACTTGCTGGTTTTTGTTTCTCTTGTTTATGTTTTGGTGGTGATAGTTGGGGGATAATGGGAGAGGAAACGTTACACGGTCTAGAAATGATAAGTATTGGAAATGAAATGATTTCCATTGACGTCGACTTTAACAAAATAGTTATTGATATGTTTAGTGAAATAAAAGATTGACACTTAGATTGTATATATCTAAAAGCACTTGCGTTTTATTTTTCTATAATCCAGATTATGGTAATATTGTAACTTATTTATTTTGAATTAATAAATATCTTTTAAATTGGTTTATAATTTTATTCTAAGCTTTTCAAAAAAAAAAAATAATTTTTAATCACCCTCCTACTTTCAAAGCTCACAGCCGCCACTGTGTTTAGTAATAAATAATAATCGTGAATAAATCGTAGAATTGTCTTCCATACTTAATTACCCGATCGATAATGGGAATTTTAAAGCCAGATCCGAAATATCCAACATTTATTCAATAAATCAATCTTTTTCTTGAAACTTGGCCAAAATACGTACATTTAATTTCAAGATTAAATTACTTATATATAGTTGTTATAATAACTTCCTTCCCTCTACGCATGGCACTGTCTTCGTGGACCTTTTTTATAAACTGAGTTAACAGTATTAGGTTAAGTTATGTTAACTATTATAGGTTTTAGATTCTGAGCATAGGTAGCAAGGAATGCATTGGGTTTACTATGATAGCTGTATTTTAAATTTTTGAATTTTTTTATTTTTTTTTTCTTATGACGGAAACGGTCAAAATCGCAAATCATTTTGCTGTTAATTTTGAATTTTTTTTTTTTTGTTTATTTATTTATTTGTAATTTTTTATATTTTTTTTATGTGCGTTTAGGGTATTAATTTTGATGAAAATCGAACAAATGGCATTTCACGTACTAATTTCTGATTGAATAAATTAAATTTTAGCAATAATTCTCGAAAGTTTGACACATAAATTGTGCTTAAAAATGTGATCAATAATTTGAGACGCAAAATATGCGCATGCGGATGAAAAAATAACAATAACTCAATCATAAAATTTGAAAATCGTCTGCAATCAAAGTCACAATTTCATTAAAATAAATGATAAACATTTAAATCGTATATAAAATTCTTTACAGCAGAAATATTGAAATTTTAAAATGCATATATATTATAATAACATTCCATGCTATAGTTGCTTCGTGTAATAATAACATAGCAGGTATCATATTCATAATATCTGTACTATTGTTTGTTAGAAAAAAAAAAAACATTTTCTCCAAGGCCTGATGTCAATATGAGTGCAAAGTTAATAATTATTTAATAAAAAATGCCAATAATGGTGCTTATGAAAAACAAAAAAAAAACAAAAAAGTAATAATAATAATATTCAACTCTACGTGGCTTGTTGAACGTATATAGTATAGGTTTGTGGTATACTATATGGATATAAAGAGAAATCCACAAACTGGACGTAATTAAAATAATATATAGAACAGTTCACATAAGGAGTATAGGCCAATCTAACCTACACAAAAATAAAAAAAATATGGTATATATTAATTTGATCGTGTAGCAGAGTGGTAACTAACAATAATATGGTAAGTACAGGTTTGTGTATGGTAGGTATCGGCATTCAACAAGTAGATAATTTCCAAAATAAAAAAAATAATAATATAAAACACAGATAATGTGAACCATAGTAAACAAAATGATAGGTACTTATACCTAATATTGTAATAAGAGAATTGGAATGTTGTTTAAAAAATTGTATATACCTACGATTAGAGAGCCTGTACTATTACAGGCTCTCTAATGCCTACGATAGTAGTGGTATACTATATAGGTACCTATAATTTTATAATATGTATATCTTTTTATTTGTGCGTATATAAGTACACGATTTATTGTATTAATTTTTTTAACGTAATAGTGCCTATATATTTGTATATTAGAAAATATTTGTCCGTTATTAAAATTGAAAGCATAACAAAAATTAACTATCTATATTTTATATAATATATACTTTGACTTACAATAATAATCAGTATAAAATTGTTCACAGAGACAAACATTTTTTTTATTTTGTTTTTATGTACGCGTAATACACCACATTTTTCTCTCATCGTTCGGGGCTGGAAATCTAAAATACAAGCAAACATGTTTCGGTTTTTTACTAGTTGAAAAACTGCGTCTTATTTTCGTGACATTTCTTTGGCAATGATATTTTTTTTTTATTTTGTGTGTTAATTAGAGATAAATACATATGTACATATATAGGTATTTAAATCCCTTGGAATTTTATGATTCTCTAAAAAACTCGTGTAAGCACAAAAAGCTGTGATATACGTGAGGCATGGGCGTAACTTAGCAAATTTCTATAGATGGTGAGGGGAATTGGAACAATTATTTCATATATATATATATAAAATAATTATAGTTTTTAATGGCAAGCTCCGATTATGATAATATCGTCATATTAGTATTTTATGAAAAATATGTTTTGTAAATAAAAATTATGCACACTTAGTACATAAAGTATTAAACAATCAACTACAGTGTAGGTAACCGCGTAATAAACACAAAAACAAAACATAAATCAACATTTTGAAAAAAAAAAAAAATACATAAATGGAAAGTAAAAATATGTAGAATAAGAACAATACAAAATCTCGAGTATTATCTAAGTTGTGTGAGCCTATCTGCGACTGGGTTCGATTTTAAAAAGTCAAACATAAATCGTAAAATTGATACATATTTGAATTTCTACAAAAACCCCTGAATTATCCTTATCAATAATATGTATTAAATTTAAATCAATTTACAAAAAATCCGGGGGGGAGGGTAATATTCCTTCATGATTTTGACTGAGAGGTAGACCTACTTCGTCACCCCTAATTTATGTCTACAGGTGTCAGTGGTAGGTATAATAGGTACCAATAATATTATAAAATTAATGAATCAAAACCGTATTAAATGTGAAAACTTTACATATAATATTACCGTACATATAACAGAAAAGTGTGAAATAAATGGTAGCCATATTACACAGATAACCTATTTTAGATTCTGAGCGAAGGTTTTACTATGATGTGTATTTTTTATTCCCGTCCGTAAACAACTTTTCTACCAGACATCCTGCTCCGATTTTCAAGTATAGCACCTTTTCTAAAAACATTTTGGATATGGTTGGCGTATTTTTTAATTTTCGTTTGTTTTTTTCTTAATAACTGGTAAAACCGGGACAATTTACGGCAATAATAGTTTAATTATTAATTAATATATGTTATAACTGCATTGAAATAAATCGTAAATACTTGAAATGTTCATTAAACATTTATATTAGTCCTTTCTAAAGGTTTGTGAACTAGTTATAGACGTTTTAAGTTTTAGAGTTTTATTTTTGTTCGATTTTATTCGGATAAAATCCGAAAGTTCGTCATAAGTTGTACTTGGTTTATTTATTTATTTAATTTTTTTATAAGCGTTTAAGTTAAAGTTTTACCGTAGAAATCACGGTATTTCAAAACACGATTAACTGAACGTTGCTTGAAAGCTGTTCGTTGCGTACGTGATGAAATATCCTCTAACTTCCGAACGTCGCACCTACACCAGTGGCCCGCCCGCGGTGCGAAGTACGTGTCTCGGTAATTTTATATCATTTTTATTTTTATTTTTATTTTTTTTTTTTTTTTTCACGTTATCTAGTCGAATAAACTTTCTTGAATCGTTACTACGCTGCAGCGTTGAACTGAATAAACAGACACACACACACGCACGCATAAAACTACACGATATAATATTATTATGTCTTATACACATTCCCTACGCGCATACCTCGTGCCGTTTTTGTGAATGAAACCGCCAATACCTACCGCGCATAAGTAATGCGAAATACGAGTACCTATACGGGAGTATAATAATGACGATAAAGACAGGTTTTTTTTTTTTTTATTTTATTTTATTTAATTCTCCGGTAAACCGGCCGTAGACCGACTACTAATTTCCCACGATAACATTTCGAGCAATATCACCGTACCGGCTATATTAAAATACGAGCAACGCGATATTATATTTATTCGGCGGCGTGTACTGGCCGCGCGACAGATTACGCGCAGATTAATTAACATGCACCTGTTGCGCATACCTATCTAAACGATATTATTATAAATAATAATCCATACGCGCAAACGCGCTGACGTCTGACACATAAATAGATAGGTACCTCTAATAATAGCTATAATATAGATAAGATCCGGTGCATGTGGCGAAACCCCACGGGTAAAATAGTCCCGAAAAAAAAAAACTGTAATAAAGTAATAAATGTTTACGAACTAGACGTCGGACGGCGTTTTTGTATTGTACGGATATTTGATATATTAATAATTATTCAATTGGACCAGCGTCATAATGAAATATTTTATATTTCCCTACCGAAATAACCGCACGGGACAACGGGAAATGTTTGGGTCCCCTGTGCACAAGTCAATTGGACCGCTGGCCCTCGACTAATATTCGTATTTTATCATAATCGGGTGATAAACACCTAACACCGGCACCTAACCGCCCGAGTAATAATTTGGACCGGCCCAACCAAGGGCGAAACTAGGATTTTTTTCAAGGGGTAGTGGTAGTGGTGGCTTATTAAAATTTGGTATAATAATAGTAATAGTAATTTAATTATTTTTAAATATATATATATATAGAAACCTAAAAGCACACTTGTGCACGAGCTTTCATTGACTCGACAATGAAATAAACTACAATAAATAATATTATAATTTATAGAGGAAAAAAAAATTAGTTTAAAACATTTTTGATAATGACAATTTTATTATAACTCGTAATATTAATTGTTGCACTAATTGTCACTTTTTTTAATCCTATAAAATATTATTATTAATATACCGGTAATCACCCGGTATGACCGATATAAATTTATACTTTTAACATTAATATGCTTTAATTTTGATAGTTTTTTGGAGTTACAAAACAAATAATAAAAAAACCAAATCGAATGATATACGACCCTTAGAATTTAGATCATATTATTATTGCGAGTGGTGTCCAAGATCATAAATTGTAACGATTTTCCATAATATATTTCACTTTTTGCCGTTTCTACTATCGTATAATACTGGGATCTCATTGTTTTAATTGCCGAGTTTTCCATATTTCGGCGGCATAATTAGTATTTTCATACATTTTGGATTTTACGATTAGATTAATAATTGATTCAAATGTCCTTAAGAAGACTAGGGATAATATAGAATATAACGGGAATATAAAGTGCGTGATTTTTTTACTAATATAAATATAAATACATTACATTACATAATATATATATAAATAATTATTCGGTATTATCGTGCAATAATATAGGAGATCGAAGATACCTACCTGCTGTTGTACTTGCTTGATAAAAATTATACAAGGTGGAAAAAAAAATGGGTTAGCTATCAGTTTGATATAATATATTCTGTATAATGTTGTTTATCTTTATTTCTTAAATTTTGTTTTTACATTTTACAACATACTTGCGTATATATAGGTATATGACAACTTAGAATTTGATACCTATTCCTGCAATTATAATATTATAATAACGATTGTACCCACTGTGAAAAATTGTTTCACATAATAATATAAGCAACAATAACAATAATAATAATTCTCAATGCGGAACTCAATGCCGAAAAACGTGTTAAACGTAGGTTCTTGTAGGTATATAAAATTATAATAATAAAAAAAAAAAAAAAAAAAACCAAGGGTTATACATAATTGTATTATTATTATCTACTCGACTGTCTACTACACGGCTTAAGTACGGAAATTATTATTGCGTGCAGCGCAGAAAAATATTTAGGTATCAAAATGTACCTATTTTAAATTAAAAATTAAATTCTAAGATAACATCATGTTAGGTAAAAAATTACTACTTACAGATAACGTGGGTACATATACAACTATACTTACCAACATCTTAGAATATTAATCCGGAGGTATTATATATTTTGTAAATGCACATTCAATACATATTACATCATTTGTTTTATTTTAGACCAATATCCTCTGTACCTGATATGTTTTAGCGTAATAACGGCATTGCGTCGTAAGTCAGTTATTATTCTGGTCGAAAAATAAAATATTACTTTCAATCACGGGCGAGGAGAAATTCGCCACAAAATTTAGAGGGAGGGGGCCGGATATTTTAAAATAGTTCACCATATCCAATTAAATACCGTTCTCCGCGCTCGCAAAAATCATCTTACCGTCCAAAACCCACCACGTGCTTGCCTATGATTTATTTTAGACATCCTATGTATCATTCATATACGAGGATGTATATTTAAAGGCTGGGCCTAGTTTCTCTGTTTGTATGTTTTGAGGGGGACTTCGTTCCCCCCCATCTCAGTTTCCGCCTATGTTTTCAACTTGAAAATAATCGATCGTTAAAAAACGATACGAATAGAAAGGGATTTCTGTAAAAATTTCCTTTTTAGTTCATATTACACCTAAACTCAGTGGCGTACACAAGGGGCAGGGCAAAGGGGCTGAAGCCTTCCCTCCATTAACCGTATATATATATATATTTATTTTTTTTTTATTTTTCAAGTTTCAACTGTAACAAACTAGCTAGCAAGGACGTGCTTTCATAAAAATACACTATTTTCTCAAGTAAACAATTTAATTATAAAAAATTGTATTTCACTGTCCATCATTTTTATAATGTCATAAATATTAAGGGTTTTTTCTTTATTTTTTTTTTTTTTTTTGTATATATTATCAGTCAGAATTAAGGATGCCACAACTGACCTACTTTATTCTTCAAACTTGTGACAACTGATTAATTATCAATTTAAAAGCCCCTCATTAAAAAATCACGCGTACGCCACTGCCTATACTGATTAAAAACATATCTGACTCAATATGCTTCGTGCTCACGAGCAACCTTGGATATTTATAGACAATATATTAGTCACAATTTATGTTCTTAATGTTTGGAAATTCGAGCATATACAAACTTAATAAATCTGTACGAAATTTGTATCCACTCGATGGTAAGAATTATTATACACGAATGAAAATTGTGAATTGATTCAGTAGTATTACTTATTATTATATTACAAAACGCATTGTGGATATTTGTTGTAACGCCAACAATTATATTATAATTGTGCAATAATCCCTCTTCGTTCTTTCTATTGTAATCTATTACCGAAATCGTATTTGGGGGGGGTTGGCGTCTTCCAGGTCTCCAGGACACCCTCCGACTTGAAAAAAACAAAATGGTCCGATGTATTAATATTTACATTACTCAAGCATATTAAAATATTTATATCCGTACAATAAGTTCAATTTTATTATCGGTAAATAATTCTAAAAACTGTTTTGTAAGGTTCCTAAAGTTTTAAACAACTCTCCCCTCCCCCCTCTCTCTTCGTCCTATTAACGCAAGGACATTGTGGGTATTTGTCCAGGACCAGGGGCCTGATCAAATTTAATTATTCTTTTGATTTGTCAATTTTAATTAATCGTTGTATTACTCGCATTCGGATGTTGTTTAATTTACTATCAAGTAAATGACCGGTTATTATATATTTACTAATTGCATTTTAATTTACAATTCATAATAATAGACTAATTTGTATTCTTTTGTCCCGGGCCTCCGAAAATTCTAATACATACACACACATATATATATATATATATATATATATATAGTTAAAATACGGCTATACGGTATTTTCATTTTTCACCTGCCCAATTTATACCCACGTTATAATGATTATTATGGTGTATAGAGCTATGCACACATATACACAAACGAGTTGCAATAGCAGTACAATGACCTATAAGGCTATAAACGTGAACGGTCGTATTTCCCTCGCCGGGTAAAGACGAATTGTTGTACTTATAATAAAAACCTACTGTACCTATCAAAAAAAACAAACCAAAAAAAAAAAAAAAACCCGCGCAATTACCCCACCGGTCGTAGTAATGTAAAACAACGATATTGCAAACGATATATTAATATATATATATATATACATTTTCGATCCGAAATCATCGATTCGAGGACGAGGTAGGGGTACGTTCAAACGTATAATATGATGTTATACGTGTAATTAAAAAAGAAAAGAACGGAACGGAACGGAGAAAAAAAAAAAAAAAAAAAAAAAAAGAAACGTCGTTGGTAGCAGGTATCTAGAGAGCGGGCTACGGTTTGTTGTTTTTTCGTCCGGCCAACGGTTCCCACGGCGGCGGCGGCGGCGGCGGCGGCAGCGGTGGCGGCGGTGGCGGCGACGGCGGCGGCGGAATATTAACACGGTCGACCGCGCCGCGTCCAACGGTGTGGTAGCCGTGGAGAGCGAGTGAGAAAAATCGAGAGGGACCGGGAAGCCGAAACGAGAGGGAAAAACGTACGGATAGAGGGAGACGGCGACTGAGAACGAACGGGTTGAACGGCGTACGGCGATTGTGGGAGAGGGGCGGGAGAGAGCCGCCGAGGAGAAACAAAAATAAAATAAAAAATGTACGGGGGAATAAAAAAAAAAAAAAAACAACAAAAATGAAAATGTACCGAAAAACCGAAACAACACACGGTATTATCGTGTCGTCGTCGTGGCCACCGCCGCACGATAATTCCCGACGGCGTCCGTCCACACCTGTGCATGCACTGGTGCACCTGTGCGCGCCTACTACACCTCCTGTGCTTTAGTATACACGCGTAACCGTGTCGGGGTGGGGAAGTGGGAATAAAAAAAAAATAAAAAAAACTACGGTCGCGGTGAATGAAATTTTTTTTTTTTCGTATTTATTCCGTGTTGGCGCAGTGAATTTTTTTCGCCTCGAACCTAACGGGCACCACAATTTTCCCCTCTTGCCGAGTTGTGTGTGTGTATTTTTTTTTTTTCCGCGCACATCCGCACACCGACTTTAGTGTGTTGTCGTTTCAATAAACGCGCGCGTGTCGTGGACTACTGTCGACACCGACGACGATATGCCGCCGTTGTCGAAACGATGATAAAATTATTCTGTCATTCAATTTTCCCGTCTGCAAACACCGGCCGCCGCCGCCGTACAAAGTGCATAAACGATATCGTCCGTCATAATAAATAATACTAATAATACAATAAATATTATTATCGTGTTGTGTTTATAATTATTCTATATTTGTAACGGGTCGCGTCCGCGTTTGTGCTCGTTTTGTTTGCCCCGAACGTAATACTATCTGCGGTGTGTGATAAGGCCGTGTTTATGTGTCTACATTGTATGTTATTATTATTATTATTATTATTATTATTATTATTATTATTACTATTATACTACTAGTACGCACGATGCGCGTATTTTTTTCCCCTCAGTAATCGAGTGTGTAAAAATATTTTTTTTTTTCGCTTTTCCACCACTACGATTTCACCGAACACGAAATGCGTTTTCGATATTACTATACGGCGGCTGCGTGGACGGCCACTACGCGCGTCTACCGACCACGGCGGCGGCGGCACACGCGTCGTCATCGCGGCGGCGGCGGCGGCGGCGGTGGCGGCCGGCGGCCTTTTATTGATTTTTCGATATTCGCGTGTCGTTGTTCGGCCGTGTATTGTTGTTGTGTTGATAAGGAGAGTGAATTTTTTCCCGTCGACGATCGATAAAAATTTTCCGCGGGGGGTACTCCCCTCTACTGCGTCGCGCTAGTCCGGTAGTCCGCTGACGCCGCGCCACCACCGCCGCCTTCACTGCCTTGGGCCCGGTCGACGACGACGACGACGCACGAAAATATTTACGGAACCGGAACTAATGGCAGGAAAAGGCGCACACTCACACGCACACCACACTCGGTGTAAACAAACAAACAAACAAACGCTGTAAGACGGCGACGGACGAAACGACGAGGAAATCGATTCCGTGGGGGCGGCGGTAAACATTACGACAAACAACACGAGCGAAAAATGTGTACACACCAACAACAACGGCGCTGACGGAAATCTTATCGGTCCGTGTCCGAGATATTGTGTAAGTAATACGAAAATGTACACGACCACTCACTTACTCGTGTCGGCCCGCTGCCCCCCCGTGTTTTTCGGTTTATTTCAAACAAGGTCCCGGAATGGATAACTCACAGTCTCTAACCACAATGAACAACCGCCGGAAATATCTATTGTCGTGCCTGTGCCGACCGAACGTACAATACACCAGGTAAACAAAAACACGACTTTTACGTACCTACTTACTAATAATTTACTATTTTTTTGTATAATATTTGCGGAAAACAAGACACCTCATTCGTGTGTATAGGTAGATCGTCGTATTACTGACGGACGGTAACAGTTGGATAGACTACACTTACTAGACTTAGACTTTACTGTTGTACCGTCGTAATAATTTTTCATCACATCTAGGCTAACTCTTCCTCACGTTTTCCCCCTAGAAAACATATATTTCATTTTTCGTTGATACATTATTTCCATTGGATTACAAGAGTTATAATAAATATAGGTATTTACATTGAAATTACCAATACAAATGTATACATTTTCTTTTAACGACAGTTTTTATTTATATATTTTATCGTATTGTGTACATGGTTCTATGTTTTTCTGTGTAACAGAGAATATTATTTTTGTATATTTTAATATTATATCAATTGCCCAACTTAGTTATGTACTTATTTATTTAATGAAATATGATATAAGTACCTATTCTATATTTCCTAATGAATAATATTTTCTTGGGTTAACAATATTAGACAAACAAATTTTAAAACAGTATATTTATAGGTCAATGTGAAATTTTAAAATTATATGGCTACCTAATTACTTAATAACCAAGGCACATTTACAGATATATTTATCCTTTTTTTGATAATTATTTAGTTATTTGATTGTTAACAGTACACAATGTTAATTTCCATTAAAAAATAATTCATTTCTATTTAGATTAACCACTTACACTAAATTTCAAAATATATATGGGTATTAAAAGCCAAGATTTATTCTTACCTAGTAACTATTATAAGTTCTGTTACATAATCAATTAAAATAAATACATATCCATTTTTCTCCCATTAAATAAAACCTATTAATAGTTTTTTTTATTTTATTGAGTTTATCATTTATTTTAACTAGAAACCATTTATTAGATATACATTGAATTATTATTTAGATTAAATTTAGTGATTCTTTCTTTTAATAGCATCTCAAAATTGCAATGTTAAATTGTTCAGTTTTATAGAAAACTAAATATATGTGTTTACAATTTAATACAAATATACCTATAAGCATTATTTTACCATAAACAATTTTAAAACTTAAATATTAATTTGCAATGTCAAGTATCTTCAATTTGAATTGTATTTTAATATTGTTGTTAGGTTACGTGTTTCTTCAAAACATTTTTCACGTTTTATTTTTTTTATTAAAGTCACTATTTAGCGCCTAAGGTAGGTTAGGTTAGGTTAAATTATAATATTTATATAATTGATAGTGCAATTATGATTATTGATACAATACAGTTATTTGTAGATATAGAGAATTTAAATTGAAAAAAATTGACGGATATATCCAATTATGAATTTGTTGATTTCTCATCATAAACGTTATACCACAATATGAAATTTGGGCCCTTGTTAAAATGTTTTATGTCGAGTAATTCACAAAATCAACATATAAGTGATATTTTTGTATGTTAACATATAAAATTATGATAAATAAAAAATATGTAGGCACCTATTTAATAATGAATGTGCATTGGTCATTATTTTTTTCTCGTAAATATTAAATTATTTTTGTTAAATACCAGTTAAATAGGTATCTAGAATCCTTCTACCGAACTTCAACAATTATTTTATTTGTATTTAGTTTAATTATTATGATATATCTAACCAATATTTAACATTTGTACTAACTTTTTTAAAAGAAGAACCTAACCCACTTCTCAGTTTGTTTTATTTGTCAGATTACTGTCTGGGTAGTTTATGTTAATTTGTTAAAATAATTAATGTAATATGAAATACAAATAATTTGAAATTAGATATGGTCTTAACATTATATTTTATTGTTTACAGGTTGACATAAATGCATGAGCACCTTCAACTTCTGATACAAGATAAGTAAGTAGGTTTTAATTGTATTTATATATAATATAATGACCTAATTATATTTTTGGTTTTTATATTTCCAAAGCTGATGATGGTTTTTTCATGAAAATAAATAGTAATGATCATTTAAAATTGTACACTTACCTAAATATATATATTACATTTGTTAAAAACAGTATATTATTAAAGACATATTAATTTATGTAAAACATAAAACAATCTATTTTAAATGTACTGCTTGAATAAACAAATTCAGTTTTTCTTTTTTTTTATAAAATTGCCTTAATTAATTGAATAAAAACCATTTATATATATATATACATACATAGAATAAATCACGGTGCATAATAATTTAAATTCATAATATATTGATTTAAGTACTTATCAAAACAAATGAAATTATGATACAATAATAAATCTTAGGGTATAAATAAGTTTATAAAGATTTTCTACTGAAGTACTTTGCATTAACATTCGCAGTATTAACACTGCCTTGTACAAATTAATAGAATCATATAAAAATATTGATTTTATTTACTTTAATTATTCCTTAATTATATTAAGTATTTTATATTCAAGCTCTTGTAGGGAACAATTGGTGTATACGTCATATACTTATATTATATCTAAATAATCTAAACAAGATAGATAATTAGATGTACAAATTTAGTAATTTTTAATTATCCATTAATAACCTCTCATACACTATTAAATTAGTCTATCCAACACATTTAATTTTTATAAAATTATATAATTTAATATTTATTATCTTATATTTTGGTTCATATGTGCAATTAGTTTCTGTTTCTCATAATATATGAACATATTCAAATTTAAAATAATAGGTATTGGTATTTGGTTAACAATGTATTGTTAATATCACGTGGACTATGTGAATTCAATACTTACTTAAAATTATTATTGTTATTTGTTAGAAATTAATTTTAATTTTGTTTACTTGTAAATACATGTTATGAATTATATTTGAAGTATCCAAAAATCAATACATAGGTAGTAGGACAATATGTTTTTAAACGATTATGCAGACGGGGATAAATGTTATAAATCTATTATTTATAACCTTGATGTAAAATCATCAATTTGAAAACAAATTAAATTTAATTTTGAATTATTTATAGCAAGTATACAACATTTACACTAAAGTACTCCAGGTAAAGTTAAATATATGCAAAACAAACATAAATTCTTGAATTCCTGAGCTTCTAAAGGAATATATATAAATATAAACTTATAACAAACTAACATTTTTAAATTGTAAAAATAAAAATACTTAATAGATTTACATTAAACATACAAATTCAAAAACATTTTATTGTGAAAATTGCATCCTTACAGTTTTCACATAAAATGTGAATTTGTAAAGCTTCTTACATCAAACTAACAAAAATAATTTAAGTAGGTGGGTACGCTTATTATTAATACGCTTCAACCGGTGTTCATTCAAAATAAAAACATTGTAGGTGCTGGATTAACAAGTTTCATTTACTAAGTTTTCTATATTCAAAAATCTAGGTAAAATAACAAAGATTCTATTTCTTTTCCCAGCTTACCACAAGCATTCCTACAGGTTTTGGGTACTGTATTTTAAATATGTCAATTTGTTCAAGCATTCCTACAGGTTTTGGGTACTGTATTTTAAATATGTCAATTTGTTAACTATACTAATAACACTGTTTGCTATATTATATTTATAGCTCAACTGATCGATTACCAGAGACGTTTGATACTTACCGAATACTACAAATTTACCGGTTTTCATACAAAAGAATGGTTATCTCAAGATTCCGAAGATATACCTGGTTTGTTTCCCCATCACTTAGATCCTAGTGCCATTTCTATACGATCAACGCCTAGCAGTGGTTCTGGTGTAAAACGAATTCGAAATTCTTCAAATCGATCGCCTGACGAAGCGCGATGGGTGTGTCCGACTTGTGGTAAACGGTACAAATATAGTCGTGGCTTAGCTATGCACAGACGGTTAGAGTGTGGTAAAGAACCCATGTTCCACTGTCCGTTTTGTCCCCAAAAATGTCATCAAAAAGGCAACATGGTTATTCATATTAAGAAAAAACACCCTACCCAATATGAGGAGCAATCGCATGCCGTACCGACCCAAATCAAAGCGGAACACACACAAAGCGATTAAGACATAATTTTTCCCTCAGTATTTTTGTTTTAATTTAATTTTACATGTCAGAGGCACATGCTACTACTTATTTGAATTTTTATAATATTTATATTTATTTTTAGGTATATTTATTACATTTTCATGGTCATATCCTATCAGAATACCTCCTATACTCCCCCCTCCCTCGTATCATAGTTATTCATTTTTATTATAAATGTATTGTCAATTTTGTATAAAAAAAAAAACAACAAATTTTTGAGTGTTCTTTTTATAACCAAGCTCGTTTTGCACGATAATATCAATATAGCTAGTATTGTATTATACTTGTTTACTATTAGATTGTGTTCACACAGTACTTGTACTTATACTAAAGGATAAGTTCTATTATAGAAAATAGTATCCAAGCTGGTATGATATTTAGCCCAATATTTTATAGCATAAATATTCACAAATGTTAGTTCAACTTCAATATAGATATCTATGTCAATTTTTTTAATAGATTATATAATGTAAATTGCATTCAGTGTTTCAATGTATCTGGTATATGTATTAATAAAAAATACATTTTTTAAAGAATTCGAATAATGTAGAATTATAAATAGTATTGGGGGTTCAAATGTACCCTATGCGACCGGCCATCGGTGTTACAAAGGATTGCGTGACTCTGTTTACTTAAATGGAAATTTAAAACTAGTGTACTCACTATTTTGTATAGTATCGTGTAAAACGAGCTTGAGTTATGCTCAATAGTATGATAAATATTGACTGATAATATTATTAACAATAATTGTACACATATTTGTAATTTTTTTTAGTTATTGTTTGTTTACAAGTTTTACACATACAGGGTATTCCGCTAAGACTTAACATTTTAAAGTGGTGGTTGTAATATTAACTTCATTACATCACCATTTAAATTAATATATTTTCGTAAGACAACTTGATATATTTTATACTTGAACGACATACTTTAACCAGTTTGATCTACCTCTTTTGATATGACCAAGAAATGCCCTCTTCCTTCGTCCCCACTAAGCTTTAACCGTTACCTATTTTAATAATATTAATAATTATTCGCAATTATATTTAATAACTATTTGCAATAAAAGTGCAATGCATAAATTTTTACAAAATTAAAATTTTTCAGTGTTTTTCTTTGTATATAATATTCAATTGTTATTTTGTTAAATTATATTAGATATATTTTTTTTTTTCGAAAATATTTTTTTTTTTTAAATTCAATTATAAATTTATATTTTAGGTTTTTGTTTATTTTATTTTTTTTTTTCTACTATTTTTAGGAAAGTATTAAATGATGATTCTATAGTATTAGTAAACCAAAACAAATAAGTCTTCCAAGTAATATTATTGTAAGCTATTAGAACAAGTTGAGATATATTTTTTTAATTGTAATCTCGTGCCCGTCCCAAAACCCAAATATAAGATTATATTAATATTAATGTAATCTTTAACTTTGGAATATATTATTTACTTAAAACACTATTGTGAATTATTAGAATTATTATTGTAAAATTGTTGATGTATTTTTTTCTACTTAAGAAAAATGTGTTTTTTTTTTTTTTTTTTTTTTTTTTTTTTTTTTTTTTTTTTTTTTTTTTAACAGTATTAAGATGACAAATTACATGTTTATTATGTTCTTGTATTATACAAAATGACCCAAAGTATTATGGATTAGTTTTAATGGTATTTTATTTATTTATTTAAAAATAATTGTAATTAAATTTTTATTTTAAGTAACATTATTTGTCGGGTTATATTTTTGTTAGCCTGAAACAATTTTTATTATTTTGGTGGTTTTGTAAGTTTTTTTCTTTATAGATTGTACTTACAAGTTGCAAATTATTGTTTGACTAGTATTCAAATTTTACATAAAACAATTATTTCGTTAAATTTACCTGAAACGTGTAAATATATATTTATAAATTGTTATACGTAATTTATTTTTATTTATAATGATTAATATTCCTGTGTACCTTTTATTAGTTGTATATTTTGTTTTAATTGAACATTTTTTACTAATTCACTTTCTTTTTTTGCAGGTGTTGCGTTAATACGGACCAAATCACACAATAGTAGGTCAGCAACATTATCTTCAAAACAATAAACCATTATTCCACTCATAATGTTCGTTAAACATTTTTCTTTTCATATCAATAAACCTATAGTTTTTAAATTATATATTTTTGTGTAATTTTTTTTTCATACTGTTTTAATTTCTATTACTAAGTACTTTACAGCGCCGGATCTAAATTAAAACATTTTTATTCAAGATTTAAAAACCTGATTGTTTATAATATTAATAAAAAAAACTCCAAATAATGTTATAATAAGTATTAAAATTATTATTTAATCTCGTAAAAAAAAAAAATACATGTATCTTTCTAATTATAATTAGTAGGTTCTTGATTTAGTAGTTCAGTAGTACTTGTAATATTCTATTAGTTTTTATAGTGAAATTGCTTATACTTTTCGCACGCTCTTGTTTCGCACCTGAGCATGTCTCTAGCTTCTTCTACCACCACTGATTCTCATATTAACAACTGGTGGTTGCAGTTACAGGCGATGAGATGGCCACAATTACTGCCACACAGCGTGTGGTAAATAATCGCACGTTATCATTCAATTATCATCATTTGTCAAGTGTTATAAAGTACTTGAATAATCAGCAACAGCAGCCACAGCAGCCGCCGCATCAACCTAAAACGTGGACAACGACTAATGCGTTGTCTATATCGCAGAGATATTTTGAGAAAATTGCTCCACCATCTGTTGGTATTCCTGCGTTAATGAGTCAAAATTTTTATGATATGCAGGTATAAAATGTGTATTATTCATTAATTAATGATTTTTTTTTTTTTGATTTTTTAATTATTTAAAAGTTTAAATTGTTGTAAATATAAATACTTGTATTTGTAGGATTCTGGTTCAGATGCATCTGGTCATGATGGCTACGGAAGACACCGAAGACATAATCGAGACAAGGAGCCTATTTTTCAGTGTCCCGATTGTGACAAAAGGTATCGCTCCAAAACAAGTCTAAGTCTACACAAACGTCTGGAATGTGGAAAAGAACCGGCCTTCCAGTGTCCATATTGTCCGCTCAAAACGCATCAGAAAGGTAATCTACAAGTGCATATAAAAAAGAAACACAATGAACCCGGGGAACTTAATAGGACTTATTGAATTTAATTAGTTTAATAACAGCATTGTCTGATAACCATTTAGAGAGATTATAGTGCCATCCCTTGAGTCGAATATCATAATATTTAAAAAGGGTCAGGTACCTACAATAATAAATGATAGAAAATAAATAATCTAATTTTCCTTAGTACATTTAATAAATAAACCAAATTACATGTAAAATACATTTGAAAGGCTGGTTATAAAAACACATTCTGTTTATAATATTATTTTTTAATTATTGTATTTTTTTACTTACAGTTTAAACTAAGTGCTAGTTCGTTTATGCAAAAATTTCTATTTTTTTTTTATTTTCATTAATATCCTACAGTATTGTTATTAGTAAATTAGTCTTTTTTCTATTTTGAAACCCATCATTTTTACCCTACGGACCAGAGCATCATGAATACAGGGTGTTATATTTCATAATTGCACATGCTCCTTATAGTCTTTTTTTTTTTTTTTTTATTATTATTAACCTGATAATAACATTTGATTAACATTTTATATTTCTTATAAAATTTTAACGATAAATGTATACGATGTTTTTTCGTTTCTTTTTAAATATAATGTAAATGACTGATTATTTTCTTAAAAAAATAGTTAAACTACATGTTATGGAACATAATTCAAATAACCTGTAGTAAAAAAGCTTGATAACCAAATTATGACTTAAGTTAAATTAAACCCGAATAAAATCAAATGTAAATAAAATATACCTATTTATTAAATTTTAAAAATACAGTACAAAATGTGTTCTTTTAACATAAAGTATAATATACTTAACTATACCTATAATTTATTTTATTTTACCAATTTGTATGTCTGCATAACTAAGTTTCCATATACAAAAATAATAATAAATAATGTGACCCTTTCATATTTTGCGGGTTGCGCTATTAATAACACATTGGTATTACAATGCCGTCCATTACTGTGTGTTTTAATAATTTAGATCACACCAAAGTTTTCAAAGTACAAATATAATTATATTAAGATGGTATTTGAATTTAAAATAATAAATGTAGTTTTTCATTTTAGTAATACATACTAAACGTATTAAAAAAAATAAGAAACCAAAACTTTGTATTAAGGCGTTATTTTTACCAAAGTTACCTATTTCAAATAAAGATATTATTGTGTTACAAAACAATTACAAAAATATTAAGTGCCTTACACTTGGCTACCCGTGACTAATTGTTATTCCTGGGTTATATACACTTAAATGAGGCTCATAGTGGGTGGTGTTATTATCTCTTTAAATGTAGTAATAGAATATTAAAATGCAACGTAACTTTAATTTCCAAAGAATATACAAATTATAGTTATTTTATTTTAAAATTGCAACGTTGCTCTCTTGACCTAAGATCTCTAAAGAAAAGTATATACACGTATAATATTACATTATATATATATATATATAATTATATAGTTATATATATTATATATATATATAACTGTTTAATTATTAGCAATAAGAAACAAACCGTCTGAATATAATATCTATTTACAAATCTACCTCACATTACTTAGTAGTTTATCCATAAGTGCAATTTTTCCTATTAAATAAAATGTAACTATGTATGAAAAAAGTTGTATGCCTTGTTCCTAGTTACTTTTTTTTTAGTATTTATTTACATATTATACATTATATACATTATACATATTATAGGTATATTAGTTTAGTATACCTATATTAATTATTTTTTTTTTTTTTTTAATAATTATTTATTTTGATTTTATAATTTTATTTTTGTGAAATAATTATTCATCTACCTCATAAAAGATAACATTTTTAACATAATGTACTAAGAATATTTTTGTTCTTTGTATAACTATTATTTATTTATTATTTTTACATCACTTATTGCATTAGATATTAAGTCATCAAGACTAAACCAACACTTGAAAGTACAAATTTTCGACCGCAGGAATTTTTTCAAATGAATAATATTAGAATATAATATTCATCTAGTTAGTTTATACAGGGGGTTCTTTTTTGTATAGCCACACATTAATATGAATAGACTTGCCTATATAATTCAGAACCTTCTATAAGTTTCATTTCCCAGTGGTAATATTGTTCCTAATTACAAAAAAATTATATATATATATTATAAAATCCCTATTGTGGAGGGTATCGGGAGTAAATAATCTAGAGACAATATTATATTTTGCTTATAAAAATAAACACTAGATAGAATAATTGTATAATTTAATATCATTTGAAAAGCAATATATTTATAACCTAGTTGGAAATGAGACTTAGAAAAAATGCAATAACTTTGTGTAGCAAATAATTTAAGTACCACCTAAGTCTTACTAACAAAACTGTGTATTAGATTAAAATTATACTCTATCCCAAATTATTGTAATTTGTTTCCTAATCACAATCATTGAAGGTACAAGATTCATTTGTAATAACAATAATCAACTTAAAGTACAAACAAATTCTAAATAATTAATATGGTTCAACTACAATATTATGTATTATATGTATATAATGTAAATTCTTAACTAAGTAGATATTTTAATTTTCTTTTTCTTCCTTTTTTTTTCATTTTACTTTTTTTTGTATTGATTTAAATCTATACCACCCACTATACAGTAAATACAATTATATTGGATTTTTTTCTACATAGTTCCTATTTTTTAGACAAACTATGCATTTTATATTTTTATTTTTTATCATACAAATCGTGTTCATTTTAGTAGAGAATTAATTAATTTTTTTAACATCTTGAAACATGTTAATCTTTATGTACCTGATGTTCTGCATTTAATTAATAGGTTACTATAGCACTCACAATGTATCCAAATGTGTTTTCCTTCCAAATATGATATGATGTACAACAATTATTATTTTATGTTTAAGCATAAATACTTGCAATAAGCGTTCATTATATGCAAACTGTGTTTAATATTTTTAATTTGTTTTGTAAGCACATACCACATATACACGCAAGCAGTATTAATGAATTTCTTCATCATACTTTTATGTGTCCTTTTTTTTTGTTTTTTTTTTTTGTATAATTTATGAGAACAAAATATATATTATTTATTTAGAAAATACGTGTATATGTATTGTGCACTAAATTTAGATGCTTAGTTTTGATAAAGTGTAAGAGTAGTATAATGCAATACGTTGTAATATTTAAAAACAAATTTATAAAGACACCTTAAGAAAACTATAAAATATATTAGTTTCTAAATATATTATTTGTGTTGGTTATTTATTTATTTTGTTACTATCCTAACAAAACAGACATTTTGATTTGTGGTACTAAAAAAAATTACATACACATATGTAAAGAAAATGGTATTCCTTATCAGGTAATAGTATTAATATTAGTGACACTCATTAGGGAGTTCGTGGGTGACAGTTACTACCCCAAAATTTTAGGTGGATGGTAATGGTTGCCTAAAAATGTTAAAAATTATAAAGAAATCAATACTATAAATTAATAATATTAATGAAATATAGCTAAACTAATTTTATTTTTATAACTGACAAACAAACTCCTGTGTGAGTGTGCTTATGAGAGTGAATTGATAGATGGGTAAGTTAAGTTAATATTAGAATACTAGCCATTCAACTTGTCAATTTAATTTTAAGTGTGCGCTACTGGTTAAGATATAAATCCGGATTCTTTTAAAGTCCATGTATTGTGTGATGAATTTCATACAAATAAATTGAGATTTAAAAATTCTGATTCTCTGACTTATCTTAATTTTTTTTTATAGTAATTTGTTTTTACAATTAAAAATTTAAAATGATTAAATAATATACTCATAAATCTAAATTTTTAAATTTTAATTGTTACAATCGTCATAGATAAAATATACACACGTATATGTAATCTAAGAAATCGCTAATTAATGGACTATTACAGGGAAGGGAGTTATAAATATAAAAAATAATGTTTTTAATGATTTTAAAAATAAAAATAAAACCGCGTATTTGGAGTTATAACCACATTAGTGCATAAGATCAATTTGATAATTTGTACTGTACAATAATATTAAGTAAACCCGTAACAAAAAAAAAAATCTTCCCCAGTCTTAATACTCTATCCAATGCTGCACCACCATCAAAAACTGAACAAGAACTGCCAACAAACAGTGTGCGTTTTGATGACATCTTCCGGTGTTCCTGGATACTAAAGAAGCCGAAAGATACAAGAATTTCGCTTATAAATCCAGGACTGTAAAAATATCACCTTATGTATTGCACATCTACTGGGACCATGAATTTAAAAATATGCAAAACAATTAGTTCCCAAAAATAAGTTTGTAATGTTAATAGTTCAGTAAGAACTAAGCCAACTTAATAGTCGAACTGTTTTTTATATTTTTCTATAATCACTAATAATATTTACATACAGGGGCGGATTGAGTCTGATACTGGAGAGAAATTTTCGTATTATTATATGTTAAAATAAAAATCTTGTCATACTTGTGGGGCTATTAATTTGCTAAATTATGATGCCAGTCAGTTAATAAATCAATAAATATTTAAACTCGGTTGGCATGTTAATAGCAACGATATTTCATTGACAATACTAAAGTAATAATTTTGGAAAGAAAAAGACATTTTGTAATAATTGCTGTTATTAATTGTACACCTACAATATGCACAGGTGATAGACAATTTTTAAAATAAATACTTAAACAATTGAATGTATACCATGGCTGTGTTAAATAATTTCTATTTCTTTAAAAAAAAAAAAAATATTTTTAAATATTGTGCATAAGAATTTTTTTCGTTATATTGAACAAGCTTGAATTATAAACTAATAAGTCTAGTTTATTTTTTAACGACCACTTACCATGGAAAAATACAAATGGCAAAAAGTTGTTAGAGCTAGATATAATTAGTACTTATTTAATAATTATATTAAAATAACTCAACGCCAATAATTAATACATTAAACTTGCGATAGTGGGCAATAAATTGTCAAAAAGTTCAGTTTCCAGCTCAACTAGGCGTTCGTTATTTTTTTTTCCCCCCGTAATTTTATTACGCATTAAACTTATTGTAAAACGTTTGTACCGCATTCAGTCGGACGTTTTTAAAAAAATAAAAAATTGATTCGATCGAGTTAAGTAGTAAACATAAAATAGTGGTTTTGTGAGCGTTTTTGAACATCAAAACCGCGTGTCGAAAAATCGTTTTATCTCGTAATGATTACTATGCAAATTAGAGAACAAAAATTTATCAGTTAAATATTAGTTTATGGACTATAGAAATGTACGACTTATTTTGATTGTAAAAAAAAAAGTCACTATTTGTTTTATGTTGAATATCTACCATCTCGTTCGAGTACCTAAATTGAAATGTAATAATGTCATACTCTACTACTCCAGATAACGGTGTCTTTAATTGTCATCATTTCTAAAATCACTTGGAAGGTGGTACTTATTTTGTCACATATTTCACGGCAACAATAATTATTACTTATGATTGGGACTAATTTTTATGATAGTTATGATTGAATATATTCGAATCCGTGAATGTTCAACTTGTCCAATAGTCATTCGCAACCGCTACGTAAGTATTGGTAGTTTGTTTGACCAACGCGGTTTTCTTTGTTGGTAAAAAAAAGACGCTATACCTACCTAACCTACCGCTTGTATTTAGTTTTTATTAAATATAAGTAAGTATTTATTAAATATAAACAGCCATCATGGAATTTTTGAAAAAACTGAAATTTCATCAGCACAAAAATATTCAAGCGATCCTGTGCCGTACAACAATCAAACAGTGTTGAATTCAGACGTTTTTTCTAGGGGAGGGCGCACTAACAGAAGTGGGATTAATATAATACAAATTCACCAACTTTACTACACTTATACTTATATATATATATATATGTATAAAAACTAAAAGATAATTGTATTTGGTAATTTAGATTATAAAAACATAATTTAAATTATTTAAAAAATGTATAAATTTTATAAAACGTATACGACGAATTTTTTTTTTGTTGCCTATAAATCCACCACCTTATCAATGTACTCAATCGGTGGATCTTATCATCGCATATAAAATATTTCAAAGATTATCCAAAATACGTTGTTTCACCTTTAGTCGAAGGAGTTAGTTACAATATTTTGATTCACATTAGTAGATTCTGTGGAATATCTACAATTATGGTTTTTTTGTTAGATGAAAAATAGTCATTTATTGGATCGTATTGACTGCAATCAGAAGGCGCGTGAACACTATATGAGGGTTGTAAAATATTTAGTTTTTTTTAAACAATATTACTACCATAACAAGGAGGAGGTAAATTAAGTACTCATTCGTAGTTAATATTTTCAATCAAATAATGTTCACTTTTAAAATGTATTTCTGTAATATTTTAAGCATTAAATTTAAAATTTGTTTAAATTTTATTAAATATGTATACTTATTCTACATTTATGCCAACAAAAAGTGTACATATACACAAATACATACACTTGTATACAAATATAAATTATATAATTTAAAAAAAGTTAACAGGATAATAATCGACGCGTTTAATTTCTCTTTGAACAGATAACATGAAATGATTGAAAATAACGATTCAAAATTATTTTGTGAAAGCATGGATCTTTGTTTTGTTTTTAAAAGTTTAATTTTGAAGAACGATCTATCGCGTGTTACTTGCGCAAGAGTCGACAAATATTTGTATACTTTGTACAATTGAGTGTATTGTAAAGAATACTCGCATATATTATAATCAGTAATACGAAACGCACAAGTTAAACATACTTCAAGATTTAAAATACCTACCTATTTAAATTACAATATTAATGATCAGACTGAATTTTATTGTTAATTAGTTTATTAATACGACGATAATACAGAGATATTAGATAGAATAATATACACGATGTACATGAAATGAAAATAGTTTTCTTCAAAATGAATTAGACGTTTGATACACTTCCTTCCTCTCCCCCTCTCTCCTGAAGTACAAATATTTGTGTTCCATTGTTGAAATAATAAAATATATATTATGTTTAATTTTAACAGGAACCTATATAATAAGAATTAATTTCTAAATGTCAATTTTTCTTGATGGACGCAAAATAATATTAAAATTTCACGGGGCGCACCGCGGCCGGGTCACAATTATTATCATAATAGTCTTTCTCGACGACAAGACACTTTATAGGGGGGGGGGGGCACAGACCGATAAAAACACAATATTCCGTTT
Organism: Tuberolachnus salignus; assembly: GCA_956483605.1. Taxonomy (NCBI): domain Eukaryota; kingdom Metazoa; phylum Arthropoda; class Insecta; order Hemiptera; family Aphididae; genus Tuberolachnus; species Tuberolachnus salignus. Next base: position 20,654,472 of record OY101437.1, read on the forward strand.
CATATTATGCCGATACTGAATTGGAATTTCCAATTATATCATATTATTATTGGTGGGACGTGTAAACATATACTAAGACCAGTCAAATTTTTTTTTATTATTCAATTAATTATTTATTTACCCACATTTAATAAGGGGGGGACAAATTAAATTCCAGGAGGAGCTAATGCCACCCCCTCCTAATGTATACCTGGATTCAATACTGTACGAAAGTAGGTATTTATTTGTAAATCGCAAAATAAAATATTAGATCATTGCTCGCAGATAAGCGAGTAAAAACCGCGTGTCCTAGACAGCTAAATTTTCTGCTTTAAAATAAAAATCTCGTACACTATGCAACCGAATTTATTATATTTTTATTATGACAATTTGGTTACCCGCTGAAGTCTATAGCTCAATTAGTTTTGGCCAGCTCAAACAGTCTTTACACCTCGGATTGTGTGTCGGCGGCTGTTCAGTAGTATTTAGAAGCCTGTTGCGTTGGCTTATGGTGCTTTTTTTCAGATTTTCATACGGTACTTTAAGATTTTACTTGAAGACTATCTTCAATTGAAAATGTTGTAGAAGTTAAAAATTGAGCGAATGAAACGTTTGCCCCGCGGTGCCATGAACATTTCGAATCTTGTGTTTTTGGTTTTATTGTTAAATAAATTATTATGAATTTTGAATATTAGATAGTCGAAAACTAACAAATTGTCCTTTCGCCGTCGTTTACGATTCGGGGGCGGTAAGCGTACTGCTCTTTAAATTAGAAAACTCAGACACTCACTCATACATCCCTAATTATATATATATATATATATATATACGAGGTCTGTTCAAAAAGTACCAGGACAAATGTCATTACGGCTAATCTATACATGATAACGTTTTAAATTATATATAGATTTATTCCCCACGTATTAGTGAATATTTTAAACAAAACCCGAAATCGCTATTTGATCTCAATTTAATATTACGCGTGGTTAAATTCAGTCAGTTTGTTCCGTGCTCCGTTTTTGACATGTCCGAAATTAACGAACAACATGTGTGCATCAAGTATTGCTTAAAACTTGGCAAAAATGCAACGGAGACGTACCCGATGATTAAAACTGCTTTTGGGGATAATTCCTTAAGTCAATCCGTGACTTTCAAGTGGTTTAAACGTTTCAAGAATGGTCGACAGTCAACTGAAGATGATCCACGTTCTGGAAGACCGTCGACATCTATAGCAACGATGATGAGGCGAAAATTAGCGAAAAGTGCGAAATGACTACAGATTAACCGTTCGTGAGTTAACAAATAAGCAGAAATCTCGATTAGGCCTTGTCATGAAATTTTAACCGAAAATGTACAGTTGATAAATTCTTCATCACGATAACGCGCCAACACATTCAACGCTGTCGATTTGTGAATTTCTGGCTGATAAAAAAATACCTGTGGTCCCACACCCTCCATATTCTTCTGATCAGACCCCATGTGATTTTTTTTCTTTTCCCAACACTAAAATCTGCACTCAAAGGATAACGAATTAAAGATGTAGAGAAAATTAAAGCGAACGCGGAAACAGAAATCATAGCTTTAACTTTGGAGCAGTTCCAAATGACTTTTGAAAAATGGCAAGATCGCCGGGACCACTGCATATCGTCCGGAGGAGAGTATTTTGAACAAGATATATTTTAATAATATGTAACTTCATTTTTTGTAATTATATAAAACAAAATCCTGGTACTTTTTGAATAGACCTCGTATATATAAAATAGTAATACATTATGATAAATAAAATCATTTTATTTTTGGAACCTAAAACAACCTATTTAATTTAAAAATGACGGTACAATTAAATATAGCTTGCGGTTCAGGTTCTTAATATTTAACCAAATAAAAATTACGGTTCCAATACCTGTAGTTAACAGACGAATGTTATCAATAATATAACAAATATGTTATTTATTTTATAAATATAATACCCATTCTATTGCATGATTATTCACTATATACTAGTGATGTGACATAAACCCGGATTATCCGAGAATCCAATAAATCCGGATTTTAAATTCGAAATTTTATATTTCTAATTTTAAAATCCAAAATTTGTGTTTGACCGTATAGATTTCTGGTTTTTTTTTTTTTTTTTTAATTAATTCCTTAAGTAATTTTTTTTTTACATTTTAATAAGAGTTAAATAATTTTATTAATTTCAAGGCGTGCTACCATAAACAATTTTTATGAGTAAAACAACGATTGCCGGGTCAACTAGTAATATAAATTAGAGTGTAATATGTATGAGTTTTTTGTTTTTTTGTTGTACTTGTGTTTATAAATTTCTATTTGCGATATATTTTGAATAGTAAAATCGTATTTTATGGTATTAACAAAGAGATAACAGTTTTATGAGAAATGAATTGAAGAATAATAAAATCACAATTTTAAAAACCGAAATTTGGATTCAGCTAAACATCCGGTTCTTCCCAACACCACCGTATACACAGTACACACGCATAGAAACGGATTTTATTACTATTATAAACAGCTACAAATATTTACAAAAATCAATATGAACAAGACACGGGTTAGGAGTACCGATATATTTATATATATGTTAGCTCAGTGGTTTTCAACCGCCGATAAAAAGGGTACCGGTCCGTATTTGTATTGGAAAATAATTTTATTTTCGGTTTAGTGTTTAAACTGTGTATGGCAGAGGTTTCAAACCCGTGGTACGCGAAGAAATTGTTTTATTACTATTTGCTACTTTCCTCATTTATTGATGAAAATGAACTCTCTCTGAAGGAAGATTTAAATGCTGACATCTTGGAACATTTGGAAGCACTGAAGATGAATTTTTCAAAATATTTTCTGAAGATTATTCAAAGAATTATCAAGGATTAGAAACCAATTTTTGTATGAGTCTTCAGGCAAAGAAGTTCCAGAAGACGTGGAAGACAAAGAATCGTTCATTAATATGGTAAGTGACAGCTCAATGAAAGACGCATTTAAAGACAAAACATTAGTTTCATTTTGGATGTCAACAAAAATAGAATACCCATATATTTTCAAGCAAGCATTACAATGTTTAATTCCATTTGTCACTACTTATTTGTGTGAGAGTGGTTTTTCTGAATTGCTGTATTTGAAAAATAAGTACAGAAGTAGGCTCAATATTCAAAGTGACTTAAGAGTGAAAATTAGTTCCATTCAGCCTGATATTGATGTCCTTTTAAAAAATAAACAACAACAAATATCGCATTAATTTTATTTTTATTTTTTTTTTTAATGGAATCTACAATTTATACCACTTGGGCACAATAAGCAGATGAGATACAGATTAGTTATATACAAATAATTAATAAAAAATATATCATATCCTAAATAACATTTATATAATAGTGACATTTTTAAGGAAAGCAGCCACCCATTAGTAACACTTTCATTTGTAATTTTAATTAAATATATTTTTTTTCTAATTAATATTAATATTTATATTTGGTGCCAACAGGTCACGACACCATTTCCGCTTTAACCGTCTCGGGGGGTTGCCGGGGATTGTAGGATTAGCAAGGTTTTTGACAAGAGGATTGGGATGAGTTAAAGTGCGAACATGGAAACGTTTATAATATGTTTTAGATTCTTCTGAAACTGAAGGCATTTTTAGGTCAGTATGTATAGTGAAGTTAGAGACACAGGGAGGGGCATTTAATTTGCGAAGTGCGATGTTTTGGAATGTTTGAATTTTTTTAATGTTAGTTTTTTTTGCGTTTCCCTAAAGCTGAAGACCTTATGTCCAAGACGGCTTTAGTAGTGATTTATAAATAAGTAATTTAGTATTAATGTGAGTATATTTATTATTGTTCATGAGGTTTTTTAATAGGCGTAGGTGTAGGTTTAGATTTATTCTTTTGGTCCTAATATGCTGGGCCCAGGTCAGTCTTTTATCAAGGGTCAAGCCAAGATATTTAACATTCAAAGCACTTGGAATTAGAGTGCTAAAAATAAAGACGTCAGGGTAAGGGGCAAGTTTAAGGGTGAACGTCGAATGAATATTTTAGATTTAACTAAAAATTAAGATGTTTTTACTTTCATAAATATCAAATAATAAAAATGTAAAGAAATGAATGAATAATAAAATATACGCTAAAAAAATTTGACTCCTAATTTAGTTTTAGAATTGAGGTGATACGCGTATTGATTATAAAAGTGTCTATAGTCGGGTGAATGAAAAGTGGCCGCTGGCAATATGATAGGAACCTTTTTTTTCGATAAGCCATGGGTTCTCAAAGTGAATCACGTAAAGCGCGATTGATAACAACATGGGCATCTGCGGCCACTTTTCATTCACCCGACTATAGTGGTACTCAATGATAAAAAGGTTGGGAACCCCTGGTGTATGGACATTTGGAAATATTTATCAGTACGTAATATTACACGTCATAGGTTGGGCGCACACCTAAAGAGCAAAACTGCTCCAAACAGCTCGGAGCTGTTTGGACATCATTAGAACATGTGTAAAGTAATTGACGCGTGCACACTAATCAGTTAATATCAACACACACAACAAGACAAAACATGTTTGGTCTTGATCGGTCCGGTTTTATTTTTGCTCCGAGCAAAATACGAAAACCAAAGTCACTTGTTTATTTTACGACTAGTATATTACCGAACACCGTGTGAACACCTTATTTTATTACAAAAATTATATCATATTAATTTAAAATGGCATGCCATCCAGAGAAATTAATAAATGTAGTATTTTTAAGAAAATCTATCTATGATTATTGTGATAAAGATCATAGCAATAGATTGATTCAAGATAGATTATGGAATGAAATTAGCAATGAAACTTTGTGTCTTGCGATCTTATAGTCTCGCCGATTGCATTTAATATGAAATCGAACGTTGCTGAACTCATGCGAGTAAAATTTTTGAATTTAAACTCGTCTTCGTGTAATTTGGCCAAAAAATTTAAAATCGTATTATTTTCTAACAGTCTTTTGTTTATTTCATGCAACCAAATTTTGCGTTTTTTTTTTTTACTGCTTTCGCTATTTAATAAAAATTGCCACATAAGCAGCACAATGACGTCGTCTTTGTCAGAACTCATCTTGACGACTGGTGTTTAATAACAAAAATTAATCCAGAATTATTGTGTCTTGTTCTGTTCTGTTTTATCAGTGTGAATGGAATTTATTCCGAGCTGTTTGCAACAAAATGTTCCGCGCAGCTCGGAGCAGTTTTGCTCTTTAGGTGTGCGCCCAGCCTTAGTGTTCAAACAATTTGTTTCGGATACCATCTGCAGCGGAGTGCCCAGGAATTAGCAATGAGAGCGGGGGGGGGGGATGTGAAGTAATAATACATTTTTTTGCTTTTCAATGAAATGTGCTAGTAATACCAAAGACACAAATATGGGGCTTCAGGTTAACACAAGCGATAGACAGTTTTCCTACCTTATCACCTAAGACCGTGGTCACTTTTATATTGTTCGTTGCTTTTCGATTACAGTAAATTGTTATTATTTACTGATAATACAGATACAACGATTAACTGATAAATGATTACCCACAATTATATTGATAAGGCATTTTTTTTTTTTCTTTAGATTGACTGTGTACGTACAACTCCGTAGGTAATCTGTTGTCTGTATAATAGTAGTTTATAGAAATTGTTTTTTTGTAGGTAAGCTAAAAAAAAAGGACAATAAGTGGGGGATATAACTCCTAACCTCCAACTTCTGGGCATGCCCCTGAGTTTCTATAGACACGTGTAAACTGGGGTTCCACGAATATCACTTATATGTTTCGCGAAACTTAAGTGTTTTTTTTCTTCAAAATATTCAAAATACGATGTATTGATATCTGTTCCAATGGAGCAAAGGCAACGAGTGGTATAATTAATGGAGCGTACTAAAAATATTGCCAAAAACTGTTCAAGTGGCCACTGCATGATACATAGGCAAGTACTCGCTGTAAAAAAGTTATCTACCAGTTATAAGAATGCTCTTGATGGGGTCGCCAAAATCATTAACTTCATAAAATCTTTGCTTCTAAATAATCGTTTATTCAAAATCCTATACGAGGGCGTAGGAAGTGTACATACTTCTCTTACTTTACATATTGATCAGGTGGTTATCTCGAGAAAAAATACTAACTCGTATTTTCGAGCTAACGGAACGAGATAAGATAAGTGCCTTTTTTTTTTTTTTGTAGACACAATTTCGAATTAAAATATCGATTTATTGATCACATTTGGCCACTTGATTAAAATTGCCTATTTAAGCGACATTTTTTACAAAGATCAATGAAATTAATTTCAGTTAATTTTTGTTGCGAACAGTCATTGTATAAAATGTCGCATTAAAATTATTGAAACCAAGTAGGGCTAGGTTCACATGGACGCGCGTTAGTCAGCCGCGCGTGTTTAGATATACGGGTTTCTCATATATCGTTCACATGGCGCGCGATAACGACGCAAGAACACGCGCGTGATAGAGCAGATTGAAATACCATGTATCATTATCGGACCGTTCAGTTGACACGCGCGTTTCGATGCGAACTATCGGATTTTGATACATATTTTCATAGTGTTTGAAAACTAGTGTTTTTTTTTTTTTCAATATGGATATCGAGATAGATACGTTAATTAACGAAGTCGAAAAAAGGCCTGCCATATGGGACATGACAACGCATGAGTACTCAAACCGAACCATAAAGAGAAAAAGTTGGTGCTTGCCTTTGGTGGTCCTGAGGATTCAGAAGAGAAGTAATTAAAAAAGTACCAGATGCAATGCATTTAAAATCTAAAATCGAAATTTATAACCTACTTTTATGAAATCAATCAATACAAACTCATCCTCAACCTTCAAGTACAGATATCTCTAAATCCAAACATGTATCAACATCGTATAGCCAACAAAATACGCAACAATATGCATACCCATACATATGATCGTCCAAATTATACAACTATTCCATACGATATGCTTCGTCATACTCATAATCAAATTCACACTCAATTCAACCAAAATATAGAACATCTACAAACTTCTTCACCTTTATCTACTAATAGAGATTTCTCAAGTCGTCAGACCTTGATTTATTTGGATAAAAAATAATTTAACTAATACATAAGGTGATTCTTTTATACTGTTTTTTTAATGTTTTTAAAGTCTTAAGGTTGATTTTTTTATTTTGTTATAATTTTGTAATATTTTTCAGTAAATAAAAAATGTAATAAAAATTTAGACAAACTTACTTTAATGTAACAAGTTTTTGATGATCGAACGATGAAATTGACATTCTAAAGTAATTGAAAAATTGTTCATTGTGCTCTCTAAGTTTAGGATACAAAGTGATATAAAGACTATCAGGAAGCCTTGTTTTTAAAATAGGATGAACCAAATATTTTCTTTCTCTCATTTCACTACGTCTTCTCATCATTTGGTGAACGACTCACAAACATACAGCATCTATCACATCTATTCTCGACGAGTCTGGCTTTTACTATACATCGTTTTTAAATAGTTTTTGACTAGAACATTTCTGTACAACGCGCGTGACACGCAGCCATCTGAACGGTAAACGGGCGTTCTGTGGCGTGCTAACGCGCGTCTATGTGAACCTAACCTAGGGGTTCCACGATAAAAGTGCATATAAAAAAAGGTTCCACGAACAAAAAAAACATTAAGAAACGCTGTTATAGATAATTTCAGATGCGCACACTGGGTTTGAATGGGTAACGACTCCTAACAGGACGTGAACCACCACTAACAGATATTCATTAATTTCCAACAAAAATGGTGTAAAAACTATTACAAAAACAAAAAAAAAATAATAATAATTAACATACGAATATATCCGGCATGAAGTATGTTTACGAACGGTTTATTAAACGTATGTCTATATAGTTCTACAAAATTCCCGTTTTTTTGATCACATTTATGTTATTTTGAGAAAATTATTACAAGAGTTCGACCGTAAAAAAAAAAAAAACGCTATACGTGCTTACGGGCGGAACCGTTTTCTTAAAAATTTAATCTTTCCGTTTTCAGTCAACAATGAAAATTTGAATATAAAAAAAATATGTTTGATAGGAGTTTCACTATAATTGTTAAATACGTATTAATTGTATTGTCTATCGTTATTATTTGTCAAGAAAACAATTTGTTTTGGATATTACTATTTCATAACTGTGACAGCGACGTCGCGTGGGCGTTATTTTAGTTCATTTTGGTTTTCAATTTATATAGTATTACTAACATTTTTCAAATAATTTCGGATTGAACACTCCAGGACGAGTATGACGTGCTTTACGAAAAAAAAAAAAAAAAAATGAAAAACCAATTTCTTTTCATTGACATATTTGTGTGAATCAGGGTGAATATTGAGGGGGAGGGCAAGAGAAGCGCCAAATTTTGAGAAGCTGTCAGAATCTTAAAACATCGTAAAATAGTTATTTTATATCATTATCACGATAAAATTTATACTATCATTATGGCTAAATAAATAATAGATAACAAATAACCTGCAATGTGTAATAACAAAATTAGTAGATGAGTTTTGGTACCAATACACGAACAGCCTACAATAATCTATCTATCCCAACCATCCGACCAATCTAAAACAAAATACCTAATAAATAATTTGTCAAGACTGAAAAACTACAAGCAGTTTACTTACGTAGATTAATGATGAATCTATAGATCATTTTTAACACTGCACAGAGTTAAATCTAATTGAGGTCATGAATGATCGATGATCGTTTTAATAGGTTAGCAATTCTCTGTATTGAAATTCAGCACTTACAATAGATTAAACTCTGATAACAATATAAATTCATTTGCAAAACAAAATTCACGCAGAAAATAATAATTTTTTTTTTTTTAATTTTAATTGACCAATTAAATATGTTTGTAAATAAACAACCCGTATCATAGTTAAGAATTATACTTAAAGAGAGCCCTTAAGGAATCCCGTCAGGGCCGGCTTTAGATACGATCAACGGGGCACAGGGCGCCAAAATCAGAAGAGCGCGCGCGATATCAAAATTAGAATTCAACATGATCGGACATTGGCTACTCTAATTATCTACTAGGCAGAAAAAATAAAATAACTTTCACAATGAGATTTAAAATAAATTTGGGTATTCTTTTTTTTTTTTTTTAATGTTTACTTTACGCTATTTCGCCACTTTATATTATATGTTCAAGTCGTTTAAGGAGGGGTTCCAAAACAATTTTTGCACCGGGCCACGATTCGTCAAAAATGTTATAAACACGTCTCCGTACAAAAGTCAATAGGACACATACTCCCAAAAATTATTTTAAGGGTAGCATCTGCCCCTCTACTGGACACGTTATACACTGAAAGGTTCAAGACTCCTGAAGCAGGTATTCATTCATTTCGAAAGTCTATCATATAGGACGATAATGGGAATTTATATTGAAGAGCCTCTGATAATTTATATTAATAAAAAAAAAATAATGAAAGAGCTCGAAATTTCATCTACAAAAAAAACTTGCGGGTCAACGGGCGGAACGGTTTTCGGCCATCAATGTAAATTTGAATATAAGTGTTTTTATACTATATGGTAAAATATCTACTAATTGTATTATTACTTTTTGTTGACCTACAAACTTAACGTTTATTAAGCATTTATCTTAAAATTGTCAATATTTAAAGATTGTACTGTTGTCATATACATGATAATTAACATGAATAGAAACATAGCATTTTTACTCAATTAGATGAACATTTAGTTTACATACAGAATATTAAACAGTTTTTCTTTTACAAATCTCAAGTTCATATCTACAATGAGTGACCGGGTATTTGCTTATTATTAGAGGCTATAGTTTTAAAAATGTTTTGAATGTTCGATATTGGGACCAAAATACAGAATAGACCGAAAAGAATCACGCCTGTGCAAATTATCTACCTTGCGAGTGTCTACCCAACGATTAACATGTAGCTGTAGACGACTACCGCATAGAGACGTATTTGTCTACCTAACGACTACTGACTGATCATCCAAATATTTCAGCTGTTGTAGCCAGGATACCCAGCGGATTAAGAGTCAAAGACTGCATTATTAACTCAAATTAATTACGGTGGCTCGACGGGAGCACGAGTTCTTAGAGTATCCGATCCTCATTAATTGTTCATGTCAATTCATTAGTAACAAAAGAAAAAAAAAAGCATCTAATGTTATAACTTAGTATTAAATATTATCATTACAATAATCCGGTAGTTATGTAGTGAAATTATTTACTTGCTCAATAATCATGCGACAGCGTTCGGAAATAGTAACGAATTAACTGTTTAAAATCAAAACCTATAAGGTTACACCAGAAAGCGATGGAACTTCGTAGTAAAGACAAAATATTTTAAAGTCCGGAATTTTATTGAAAATAACTCTAGAAATGCAAAATCATGTTAAACAGGCCAAAAGATTGATGACAAACATAATCACTGAACTCATCAAAAGAAAAAAAAAAAGATTCTAAACCCAATATGCTATTAGCAGTGTCAGACTTCAAAAGTTAGTTATCTATCCAAGTGAACAATATGTATCTGCAATTAATAATTTAATTTTGATTATAAAAGTGAACATATTTGTGATCCATACTGATTTTAAACCGAATATTTGAATAGCTCGCTTTTCCTAAAAATATGCAAATATAAAAATGTTTAGGAATGCCTAGAATGTTATCATTATTCCGAACTATGTACAAATTTTAAGACGTAGAGCAAGATAATAGCCATATTAAAATTAGATAAATTATTCCTAAATTTTTTATTTTTAATTAAAAAGCTTTTCCAAATACTCGGCATACTAGTGTAATATATGAATTAATATAAATTCTTATTAAACAAAAGACGCAAAAATGATATATATTACTGCCAGTGTAGATGCTCTTGAATTGATATTAGAATATGGACTAAACTCCTATAAATATATCTTTACACACAAAATCCAAATCAGACAATTAGCTGAAAACTATTAACTTATCAATTTGCTCAGACTACTAGGAATAAAAGTAAAACATTTAGTTGGACAGTCAGTTTAAAGTATTTGAGAAATTTTTTTAAACATTTTACCATTAATGAAAAAAAAAACTTTATAAAATCAGCAAGTTACTGAATAAGATAAGAAATCTGACAGTTGTTTTACGTGTGGTTCCTATAGGAAAAAGGCTATTTCTACAAAGATAGTCACTCTCAGAAGGCAATATCCTTATCAATTTAAAGATATAAGGATATCCACTGTTACAATGCTCCTTATCAATTTAAAGATATAAGGATATCCACTGTTACAATGCAATTACGGTATAAAAAGGCAAGTTAGGTCCCTTAGTTTTATTGTAAGCTATTAAGATTATTATCAATCTTAGGATTTAAATAGGTATATTATACATTTTAACAAGCCATCAACTGGTAGAATAAATATTAAAACAGAAATCCGGGAAGAATTATTTCAATAAAAGTAAAGGCTAAAGGGATAACTTCACCTTACGAACTTGACTGTTTAAAGACACACAATAGTATTCAATCAGTTTTAACAGAGGAATTGAACTAGAGGACATACACTATAAGAAATTACTCCAAATCTAAGACCAAAGACTACAATACTTATCATTGCTGTCAGGATCGGAACAGTAAGAAAAAAAAATAACCAAATGACAGCCTCTGGGCAATTTACTAAGATAAAATGAGAGCTCTCGCTAAAAGCAATGTTAATCAAAACTATTCAGAAGGAAAAAAAGAAAATTTATTCAAACATGAATAGAACCTATGTATGAAAATGTAATCAAAACTACATTGAACACAAGGGAACATTGTCAGCATTATATATGTACTTCCCTAAATTATCAAAGCATAGAATATATTGGACAAATAGTATAATATAATAAAGTCATTAAAATTTACGTGAACAGACAATTTCTATAATAATCGCATAAAATGTAATCGGAAATTAATACTAATGTGAATTTTATAGAAATTAATTAGCGTCAAAGATGGGCATAGGTAGTAAGTTTTTTGTTTTTTATAACCGGGACAAATTTTTAAAATACAAGATTCCCTAGATTATGAGATATTAGATAACGTAACCTACAGCGCCATATAAAAGAAAAAACTTACTCCAATCATTGAAATTCAATGGCTGTCAGCGGAAGCACATATAAGTTTAAAATGATACTCTGGTATAACAAGATAGTGGGAAATGTTAGTAGTAAAAGGACTCTCTCCACAATTTAACATGTATAAATTTCGAATTACTTTTCAAACAGCACTTACAAAAAAAAAAATTTGTATTAGTTTTAAGTTTAGTTAGAGAAATATTAAGCAAAAATTTTTTTTTGGAAAAACCGGAAGACCAGAATATTGCGTAACTATTCAAAAAATTAATCTAACCAGTTACCTACGAGAAATATGGTCAGGCATAAAATTACGAAAACTAGTGAAGGGCTTTAAGGAAAAAATTGTCTTTTAGACTTGGCAAAAATAAAATTAATCACTATTAGTAGTTAGCAATGAAGTAATGAAACACAGAAAATACAATCATAAAGAAAAATAATGACCACTAAGAAAACTGAAAAATAAAATAACTTATTTTAACGTCAAATATAATAAAGAAAATAGGAAAATGATTAAAACAAAATAAAGACCAGTTAAGCAATGTATTGTTTAGTTTGACAATTTAATAAGTTTCAGTAGTTTGAATAGTTAACGATATATAAAAAGGCATAAATACAGAAAGACTTTTAAAAATCAGACTAGGAAATTAAAGGAGTTAATTATTAGTAGGAAATTATTTTTGTATGTACAGAAATATATTAATTTAAAAAAATAGCAGAACTGTCAATATTGCAATAAAAAAATTCTTTTAAAACTATTAGATTGAGAAAATTTTTCATAAGGTAAAAAATATAAGAGATATTACATGACAAAAAATATTTAAACAAGTCAAACATAAGGTTAGATGACTAGTTCTAAATAAAAAAAAATTAAATTGAAAAAATGAAGATTTCAAGTAATGAGTAAAGTTAATTATACCAAAAACATTTTAATTTAAAGTTTAAAATGAGCAATAAAATGTCACATTAATATCAATGTAGAGTCGAAAGAGTAAATTTCTTAAATGAAAAATTTAGAAATAAAAAAAAACCCAGCACTATTTAAATGTGTTAAAACTAACTCGAAGGAGTTAAACATATAAGCAAAACAAAACTAATTTAAAAACAAATACACAGAGTACAAAAAAAAAGACAATAAATCCGCTAACATTGATCTCTATTATATGAAACAGAAAAATATTAATGTAATCAGATTCAGCAATGATAATGCTAAAAAAGTAAAAATCAAAATTTAGCAGAGATCAACATTTTTGGAAAAAAATTAATATCACTTACCTTTGCTGCATATAAATCAAGTTCGGTTTTTGTGTTCATCAGAAGACTTGGGTTGATTTTTTTTTTTTATTTAGTACTTTGTTTTTCTTTTTTTTTAAGTAGTCGATGTTTTTTTATTTAGTAGATTATTTTTTTTTATTTAGATTTTTTTTTTTTTTATGTAGTCGATCCTGTTTTTTTTTTTATGTCGTCAATTCTTTGTTTATTTTAATTTTATTTATTTATTTTTTTTTTTTTTTAATAGAAAATGATCTCTTTTGGAAACATTTTCTTTTGAACCATACAAGATTTTTATTTTTTTTCTTAGTGTAACACAACCTTTGGAAAAATTTTCTTTTAAACCATACAAGATTTTTATTTTTTTTTCTTAGTGTAACACAACCTTTAAATAACCTTTAATAAACTTTAAAAAAAATTTTTTTTCCTTAAAAGTTCACCACCAGTTTTAAATTCATTTTTTAAGTTTTTTTTTTTCTACTTAATAGTTATTCCTAATTTTAAACTCCAGCATTACAATAAATTAATATTGAAATTTGTACACTTATCAAATTACAACATACAAATTGAATAGTAGGTAAAAGGATAAATAAAGTAAAAATACCAACACAAAATGTCACCCCAATATTTGTTTTCCTTGAAAAATATTTCCCCTATCAAAAAGTATTACCATGAAATACACACCAGTAAATAATTTTTTACTAGTGGTACATACCATTATAATAATACCATACCAATTTTACACCTACCCACCAAATGAACTGGCAAGAACACATTCCCTACTTAAGCTAAAAATAATAAAATTAATTAAACAAGGCCCTGAGAAGGGCCTTTTAAAAAAACAAATAAATAATTTTTAAAATATAACAGTAAAATAATTAAATCTAAAAGAAAAGAAAAGACGTGAAGAGGATAATGTGGAAAGACAGAATAGCAGGAATATGATTATAATAATGAATGGAGAATCCCTATTTACCGATACCTTATACTTACCTTATAAAATCGGCACAGGTTCTGCATCTTCTTCATTGAATCTTGGACAATTTGTTGTTATGTATAAGTTTTGAATGTATTAGTTTAAGAACGTTGTTGAATTTACTTTAAACTTATTTTTAAAAAAAAATAAAACACTGAAGGAAAACGTGATAACCAGACATGATAAATTGGGAGCTAAACTGCACCCCATGACCCCAACACTACAGCCATAAACTTTACATAAACATTTCTCCACAACACCCTCAACACAAATTTTTTTTTAAAGCAAATAAATAAAATAAACAAATTATTAGGGATAAGGTGAATTAAGATCTCTGTAAGTAATAATAAATTGTACAAGTTTTCCTCAGGACCCACAAAAACTCATAAAAACACAAGCTCACAAACATAAGTTTGTGGGTCCAAAGAGAAAAACTTAATTTCATACAAAATAAAAATTTAAATAATTTGAAAAGATTCAGTAACAGTTAGTTTTTTTGATAGAAAAAAAAGCAAAGTATTGATGGATAAAAGGATGAATTAGTCAATTTGTCACAAAAGAATAACTTACGAGCCTCCTTTCGCTCTAGTCCAACTTTTGACAAATTGATTATGAGAAATAAATGGAATCTTATGTATAGTTTGTTAACATTGACCAAACAGAGATCTCTAAAAAAATTTGATAAAAATTGTTATTATTTTGCAGCACTCACCTAAAAATCACCAAAAATTGATACCTTTGGATTCCTCATTACCTACTTAAATAATGAGAAGTTTCTCTCTCTATAGGTTTTTGTTTAAACAAGACAATGAGGAGTAGTAATTGCAAAATTATAGAGAAAATATTATATACAAAAGAAAAATAAAAGTTGTTAGCAAAATGATCCCCTACACCGCAGGTTACTAATAACAGCCAAAAAAAAAAGTGCCCAGAAAAAAAAAAAAAAAAAAAAAAAAGTACCATTCAAAAGCTCAAAACCGAACCAAGGCTGGGTCCATATATGACTTATACAATAAGAGAACAATAAGAAATGCCATATGTGAACCTTACCTAAGGTTCTGCCACAGCTATACATCTATCGTTAAAATTGAAAAAACTTGGTGAATTATACATCAGTTAATAATTTTTAACATCTAAATTTACATAAATAATCAACGCTGTGATTATAGTTTTCGAGAAAAAAAAAATTCTACCAAATTTTTTCAATAACTTCCAAGTGTGTTGACCTATCAAAAGAACGGCCACACATTCAGAAGTCTTAAAATTAAATTCGAGTCTTACCTTGAGTATCCCTGTGAGCTCCGACAGCTTCCTGTGCGTTCATGAACACCTCGTCCGTAGTTTGATTTCCAGACATCGGCCATTGACCAAAACCTAAGTAAGAAATGAAACAATTAATTTTCAAATAAAAAACCTCAAGATCACAATTGCTTATACATACTTTGGTTAGAGTTATCATGTGACGGCCCAGCTCTAGACATGTCCATACTGTTGTCCATATCGTCATCATCATCCAATGTCAAGTCTTCTATACTGTCCTCGTTGTTCATTTCTTCCAAATACTCAGTCTTAGGTTCAATCAGTTCACCAGTCATTTCGATCTTTGGTCCTACCACTCCTTCAGAAGCAACCGATGTATCATGGTTGTTTACGACGCGGCTGGTCTCAGTCTCTTGATCACCGTCCTCCAACGGTGGTGCACCCTTGGTTATGGTGGCAGGAATGTTAGGAACACCGACGCCGCTCAGGGCTCCGGACTGAAGGGGCGGTACATCACAGGAGTTGCTCGTATCGATATGACTGTCGGGATCGTCGCTTGTAGACGGCCTGCGCTGGTTACGCCTGCGTTTCCTTGGTGTAGGTGAGGCGCTATCATCGCGAGACCTGATGTGTGGACTTTCTGGTCTCCTCTCTATCGTTAAACCCTGTGCTGTTGAAGACGGACCACGAGTGACCGACTGTTGTTGTACTGGCTTTCTAATTGGCGCAGCAACAGGTGGCCTAGCTGGTGCTGAAGTAGTAGCACCTTCATCAGGACCACCTCCATCAGTCAAACCCTTGATCTGCAGAGACTCTGCAGCTTTCAGGAACGTGCTCAACTGGTCTTGGGAAATATTGACTTCCCCTCTGTACATATAATCCATCATACTTTTAAGTTCTTGGAACTTGATGTCCTTGAGTATGACGATCGGATGCTTTTCATAATGTTGGCTCAGTAAAAGCTGATAACAGAGAAAATTGTTTTATCATTAATATGATTACTATCTGGTGATAAGATGAAACTTAGGCAAGTTTAGAATTGTTATGATTAACAAGATTTTTTTCTTGTGAATTTACAGAATACTAACAGAGAATGAATAATAACAATCAATTTTTTATTATCAGTTATAATCACTTTTAACTGTGTTATTATAGTATTCTTTTATTTTTATCAAATCATATCACAAATTTATTTGATAAGACTATGGGGGAAGGATTGAATTAAATTCCTTCCAAACACATGAATAACAGCAATCTACAATCATGAGAAAGAATTCATTTGACTCAGAAGACTTGGAGGCCAAATTTTAGTCACTTCTTACTGCGGGCTTTAACGATTGCAGGCTATACATAAAACAATTATACTGAAGGTAAATGGCGGGAGAAACACTAACAGACAAAAACGAGTAAATTTTACGTTCAGAAATAATAATGTGACATTATCGGCCAGATTTACTTTGTTTACATGATAAGGTATAACTGTTGTAAGGTATAACTGTTGTAAGGTATAACTGTTGTAAGGTATAACTGTGGTAAGGTAAAACTGTGATAAGAAAAAACTGTGATAAGAAAAAACTGTGGTAAAATAACTGTTGTAAAATAAAACTGTGATAAGATAAAACTGTGATAAGATAAAACTGTGATAAGGTAAAAATGTGATAAGGTAAAAATGTGATAAGGTAAAATTGTGATAAGATGAAATTTTGATAAGATGAAATTTTGATAAGATGAAATTTTGATAAGATGAAATTTTGATAAGATGAAATTTTGATAAGGTAAAATTTTGATAAGGTAAAATAGTGATAAGGTAAAATTGTGATAAGGTAAAACTGTGATAAGGTAAAACTGTGATAAGGAAACACTGATAAATATATTATTATAAAATTCTTCCTAAAACCTTGATGTATTACTAAATTTTAAAGTATATTATTACAAAATAAAAATGAATGCATTAGTGGCAAATCTACAACGGAACATACAATTCAAATTAGTTAAGATTGAAATTATTTCACTTTGTTTACAATCTCATTTTTTATTTATTTAATTAGTTATTGTTTACTACCTTTATGAATTGTTCAAATGTACTTTAGGTTATAACAATTTGTGCAAGATATTTTCAATACATATAATAAATGAACCATATACTATAAACTGAAAATTTAGATTACATATACAGGATAGATAGTGTGATGCTATATTATATGATCAGTGTAATCGATGTAGAACCAATGAAAAATTGATATACTAAAAGAGATTGATGAATTTAACGAAATGCATAATGCAATTAAAAAAAAGGGTTAAAAATATTATATGAACAGTTAGTTCCACACTTGATATATTGTGATAACAAACCTTACAAAGATTTATTTTAAAATAAAAATGTACATAATACTCTAACTAAAATATTTAACTAAAAGAGTACAACGGGCAGAGGACAAAAACAGTACTCGCAAGCATATGCATTACCCCCCTTCCCTTATCAATCCCGCTACGACATAGCAATCGCATATGGGGGGGGTGGTAATGTTCAGCACTCGGTCGAATTTGTAATCAGGAATAGAGTAGAGAAATAAAAATATTAGGTAGTTCTAAAAACATTATTACTGATAACAGACTGATAAGACCACAAATCAAGTGTAACTATTGATTCGGTTCGGGTTATAACTGATAACATTATCAATGTAAAATTAATGATAACAGGAGTAATACACAAATAGTGTAATCAAAATTATTCAAAATCCTAAATGCTAAATGCATTGATACATGGACATAAACAAAACATGAATAACAATGTTTAACACCGATATCGCTAATCAACATCAGTTTTTAAAATTAATGATTGTTCACAACCTCATAATAAATTGTCAATTCTACTATTACACCAAATATGCGTACACATCTCATGTGACATAATAGTAAGGTTAAATATATATATTTAATTTAAACTTAAAATTGAAAACAAAGAAAAAAAATGTTTTACCACAGAATGGTAGTTCAGTGATAACAGCTAATAGATAAGACTGGACTCTTAAATTTACACAATTTTTGGTATTTAGATAAATGGAATGGACATACATATAGCGGAGGGATATAATATTCATTATCTTCATGAAATAGATATATATATTGAACAGCAGGCAAAGAGGACACGAATCAAAAATAAATATCAGACAAAATAAATTTAGTAGATTATAGACGCTATCAAATATTTTGAAATGAGCAGAGAACACAATATATACCTGTAAAACCTAAAGTGTTAAAACTAATTGCTAACCTGAACCTAATTATAATTATTTAATTTCACTCAGATAAATTAAACATTGATTACTTTTTTTTTATCAAATACAATTTTGTCGAAATTGTTTAATTTTTATTTAATACTATATACGCGTAAAAAAAAAAAACTGATCTTATTTTCTAGTATTGTTTTCATAAGATTATTCAATATTTTAGGAATTTAAAGAAAAAATAAAAATCAATTGAAGAGAACCTACGAAAAATTTTCCACGAATATAATAAAGTAGTATTACATTTCACATGTGATTTTTTTTTTTTTCGGGGGAGGAGGGGGTGAAAAGTAATTATCAAATACCATTTCACACTAAAAAAAATTATATTTACCTCCAAGTAGGGGCTGCAAGCGCACAGCACGACCTTATGAGCTTTGAGGTACTTTCCTTCGGCCGCCAAAGTGCAGTCGACCAGCGTACCGCTTTCCAACAACGTATCGAACACGCTGATCAACGTGCTCTGATGGTTGTTCCAGCGCAGACAGAAATGTTGGTTGTCTCCCGCCATGTTTATCACAGACCTAGATGGAAAAAAAAATACGCATTAGTATGGTACAGGGAATTTAAAAAAAAAAAAAGTTTGAAAAAAAAAAATTATTTTCAAAATATCTCACCTTAAAATTTAAACAACATTTACAAAATTTAATTTTTATAAAAAAAAAAAAGTCGGTAAACGAAACGTAAACAAATAACGAACGGTTTTCGGTTTAAAATTTAATACTGAATGTTTGTCAAGGCATTAAATAAGCGTCCAGGATAACGCTTTCTAAACAGTCGACGAGTAAGTAAAAAAATAAAGTATGCGCAACTGACGGGAACTGGGAAGTGAATGAGATGTGATGAAATGTTAGCGGGGGGACATTGAAAGCAGCAGTGGCAGCAGCAGCAGCAGAGTACACGACCGTTCTGCTTCACATCAAGTACGAAACAAAGCAATTGACGGTGGCCTGTCCGGGTCGCCGTCCGATCGCTCGTGCGCCGTGTACGAAAACGAGTGTTGTGCGCATGGCGCGCCGATCGCCGCGCGGCCGCCGCGGTCCGTTCTCGTGTTCTGTGACGAAAAATCCGACCGCGCGGCCTACGCGCTTGCCCGAGCAAACTGCGCGACGGGCGTGCCGGGCACGGCGGCCATGCTAAAGCCGCCCGGACAACCGAGTCAGGAACAGAACACGAGACCGCACCCGGGTACGGCTTGTGGCAGCTGCAAGTAAGCCGCCCGCCGGCCCGCGCGCCCGTCCGCCGTACGGTGCTGTTGGGGAGAGTACGGCGCCTGGCCGCTGCAGGCTGACGACCTGATGTTCGGCATCGGGCCAGGAACCGTCCATGGCGGTCGGCCGGTATTACCACCACCCGACCACGCGGTTTTGCTTGATCGAACGAGCTCTCACGGGCCTACGGCCGCCACCGCCCGTGTGAAATCGTGTCGACGGCGGACATTTTGTTGTTGGCCGATGCCGTTTGGTCGTTTTTGACGGGCTACGCAAACGAAATCCTAACGTCTCCCACGATATTACAACCGAACACCTATGCGACAAATTCCACAATAATAATTTTTATTATAGAAAAAAAATAATGTTTTTTTATTTTCCTAGAGAACACCAAATAGATCAATATTTATTCTGTATATTTGTACGGTTGGGAATATTTTTTTTTATTAATACTACACATTATTATAGGTTTCACATTTCCTTGGACATTTTTAACGTATACCATATTTGTATGCTTAATATGGTACTCGTTGTAATATAATAATTTTACTATTTCCACCTATTATTACTCCTCTAATCTAAACAACATAATAGTTAGTAATAAAAACGGGATTGACAATTAAATAAAAATTATCACTCTGTAATATTTGCTGATATGAACAAATAATATTTTTTACTTTGTAAAAAAAAAAATGATTGTTTCTTTTTTTTTCCGGATTATTTATCGTTAATAGTAATAATTTCCGACGTTTAAAATCACATTTATGTTATTTTATTGTTACTGATTATTTTTTATTTCAAATATGATCAATTTACACTAATTACACTTAATTATTTATTGTTCCTGCTAATCAAAATCGATGTTTATGTCTATGGCTACGGGACCCAGACAAATACACAAATGAAATAAAGCGAATTTTGACGATTGGTTTCCAAAATAAAACCTTCAAAAATTATGACAAAAACTAAATATTCGAATAGAACAATAATTGTTTAGGTTAAAAATGTGTCGTTGTAGAGACTGGACCGGCGATAAAAACGTGAACATAAAATATGGAAACACTGGAAATTATTATCACGGCCCCAATCGGTGAAATTCACTCGTGTTTGAGAGAAAATTAGAATTTTTTGTGTATTTTTTTTCACCAGTCTTGGCGGAACGCGTATTATTATCGTTCCGGCTAGCTAATTATTATATTTCCGTGTCCGAAAATTGTATTTTGGCCGGTGTTTTAATTTCCAAATCCCTGTTACTTATAGGAATAAATGATTTTTTTTTTTTTTTTCTCCACCAACCATTCCATAATTTTTCGAACTACGAAATCGGTTTCGTGCCGGCGTTCCAGTAAACCGGAGACATTTGCGTTCGTTTAAGATTTAATCCACGAGATTTTATCGGATATTATTATAGTAGTTGTGGTTGTGAACAACACGGAAATTACATTATTTATTATCTGTTTATGGGCGAATCGATAAATATCGATAATCGTATGAAAACCGAGAAAATTAAACATAAATATAGCTGTAGCGGTGGTTGCCTATTAGGCCCCTTCCGCTTTATCATACAAAATTCCATTTAATTTATCATTGCTGCCTCTATGGGAGGAATATCATAAATTAAATAATATTAATAATAATCTGCCCTAAATATTGAGATTCTGTCGTGGTATTCTTGCAACGATTATTAGAAAAAGACAACAAAAAATACACGGCAATTATATACGGCGACGAGTGGTAAAATGTGTAGAACAAGAAAATTTTTCGATGGTGGCCCATGAAATATCTTAGACTTCAAACGTCCGCGTAATTATAATAATCGTCCAATTTAAATTGTCGGTTTGAAATTTTTAAAACAATATTCCTATAAGTGGTGGTGGGCGTTTATAACGCTAATACGGTTTTCCGGGAACAATATTATCCGTATGGCCAAATAAGTTTTTATTCGAACTCCCCATACCATATTAATAAAGAGAAAGAGGAGATTTTTCGATATTCGTCAGTAATATAAAATTGCAAATCTCGGTCGGACTGTAGAGTAACAATTTCTTATAGGTTAACAAACCGATACGAAACGTGGGAATAAGGAATAAAACGGTATTACTACAGTGTCTTATAATTTATCCGAAGAACAAGTACCGAAAATGTAATAAATTCGTCGTTTCCGCATGCGTTAAAAACGATAAGGTTACTGTGAGTAAAATCGATTGTAATAATTCGCGGGTTGTTACTTTAATATTATTATTATTATTACTTTAGTTAGGCGATAAATAATCTTGTTACAATATCCGAACCACATGCTTAACCGTGAGATTTGTATTTATCCGAATAGTGTAACCTCTAAATTATTGGCTTAAATCAACCGCTATAGGGCATGGCCGTCGATTACGGTTGCACAGAAAACAATATTTTAAAATTATTCTAGTGGTATAAATTGAAAATAACGTTTCGGATAATAATTTCAATGAAAATATATTGTATAATCTATTTGATTGGAAATCGGAATATTATTAGAACGTTGATTAATTGGAAATATAATGATCTACGAGAGTCTTACTGTTATATTGTAAGGATACCGTGTGTTTTCCGTTATCGTCGCCATTCCCCGATATTTTATTATTCCGATATTATTTTAAAATTCTAAAAATACGTCGGGTATTCTACAATAATATTATTTCCCTTTATATTACTATTTTCCTATAATATTATTTCATTTTTCGATTCTAAACGCCAAATACTTCAAACACTTGTCCGGTGGGTATCACGAGCGGACAAGTTTTCGCGATTCCCTATTCCGAGCTTAGATGTAGGAAAAAAAAAATTATGATACGCAACGCAATGTCACAATACGAAATGTGATGAGTCTCGTATATAAATATTTGCGAGCGTTCCGGAACGTAAACGTTTTTAAACAACGGAAATTTTATTGTTATTAATTTTGAAACCGGACGCCAGTGTGTGTGTGTGTGGCTTTATAATTGTATATTTTGCAATTTTTGTTTTGTTATCAGTTGACGCGAGATATATGATAACAAAAACAAAATAGAAAAATTTGTCTTGAAGAAACGTCGGGCTTAGGTCGTCGTACAATTTGGTTTATACGTTATTTACTAACAAACAGACGTATTAGCAAATATTTTTACGTGTTTTCGTTTACTGCAACAATACCACTTTCTCCGTGAAATCAAATGGTTTTTTATATTTGTATACAAGAATTATTATTTCTTATCAATATGATCTTATCTATTAGGGGTACGGCCGAATATGACAATGTTTTAAACCGAACAAAGCCAGACAAAACTGTACGGATTCCGTTTGGCGAAAATCGATTTTGAAAACGTATTATGATTTTATAGATTCTTAGCTATTGTTATCTTTATCATCAATAAATAAATGGCAAAATACATTAAAAAGAATTTGTATGAAAATGATTAAAATATACAACGGTCAGATATTCAATATTCGAATCCGTCCTAACTGAGTTTTGTCTGGCTTTTAGATAGATCTAAATAGACTAAAATATCCAATTCTAGGACATTTCGTGCCCGTCAAAAAATGTTGAGTTCACCGACATCTTGTCCCCGACCAATGTTATTATCCGACATTTGGTCCCCGGGGTATTTTGCTCATGAGACGTGGTTCTCTGGTCAATGGAATCGTTATTATTTTTTTTTTTGTATTAATTTCTTCGATATTATTTAAATATAGTTAGAAATGTTAGAAATGAATTCGACGGGAGAAGTTACAATATATAATTACAAACAATTTACGAGTTCGATAAGACACAATTATACTATCACGTCAAAATTAAAATTTTGTAAAAAAATGTATTATTGTCGTTTTCTTCGTTAAATTGTTCATTAAAAATAATCGTGTTAATGAACCGGTGAACTCGAAAAAAATAATACAAATAGACAATTTAAAAAACCGGAGTGCCGTCAAACGTCCTATGGTGATAATTGACGCGGACGAAACGTCAGTTTGCCGAAATAAAACCACTGCCTCCAAAAACAATGTGTCCGACTGATATTTACTATGCACGGTTCGATTTGTTCCGAATTGAACTTTATAATAAACTAACCTATAATTTACTACCGGAACCCCTGACATAAATGGTGTAGATTGTGATTGGGAACGAGATTTCTTGTCGACAAAAATTGTCAGTTTACACGTACGCCAGTGGCGTATTTAGGATTTTGTCTTATGTATTTATTAACGGGTCACCGGCTCCCAAAATGTTCTGAAATTATAATAACTTATTAAACACCGAAAAATACGAAAACCACGTTAAATTGTTACAAAACCACGAGCCTTTTCTCCAGAAAAAAAAATCCTGTGCACGTTACTGAAACTATGATAGTAATTTAATACAAGTCCTCAGAACGTAAAATAGTTTTATAGACAAAAAAAAAAGGGGGGAATAGAAGGGCCTACTAATTTTACGGGATGATATTTAATTTTGACTAATGAAATTATGTTCAAAATCGATTTCGGTCGGGGTGTACTTTCAGGAATCGCTCGCTGTCCGTGAACTTTGAGCGTACGGATCTGATAATAATTTTTTTTTAAATTCAGTACCGGTGGCTCTACCTAGCCGAGTGTCGTCCGTGGCAACGTTATTATAATTACTATTTGTCAAAACTTAATTTTGATATTATTCATAAGCCAAAATGCTATACGGTTTAATTTTCGTCTCGGTCTAAATAAACGTAACGCATACAAAAATAACGCTGTATTTTAGTTATATTGGGTACGTTGTATTTGATTAAAAATTAACTACGGAAGTACGGAAGAATTTCGCAATGAAATATTACAATGCATTTTTTTAGAGGAATTATTTGACGATATGTGTTCTAATTTATATCAATTTAATATTATTATATATATGCTTATTTTATATATACAGTGGCACAACTAGGATTTATTTCACAGGGGTGTGTCCGCCCGGTATCACAACTGTGACACTTATAACCTCCCCGTAACTTATTTGTGAATACGCCACTGATGTCCGCACTGTCCGGTGGCGTTCGATAGACTGAAAAACGCTCAAATCTTAATTAATCTTGCAGTTAGAAATCTCATGCAAGCAATTTATGCAATTGTCAATTGTTGAGGAATAATTATTTTTGAATATATGCTTGGAAAAAAAAAAAAAAAAAATTAAATTTCCTTAAATATGGTGGCGAGGGGACTACAAGGCAGGACAATGTATGCCCGGTCATCTAGTATAAATTTATAAAATAATAAAATAAAACCATGTTAATAGATAACACATTTTTTAAAATCATGAAATGATGTATTGCGGAGGTCACACTGTCTGAGTGGGATTCTCGGGCGGTAACCGAACCCCCGTATAGTATTGATTTTTTTGTAAAGGAATTAATTTTATTGTGATTACATACTACTGGAATATATTTACTGGTTATAAATTACGATTTCGTTATCAAACGATACAAACATTTCTATTGTAATAATATAAAAATGTATAAATCGACTAATCGTATAAAAATGTTACTTGTCCGTTTGATTTAACTTTGTATGGAATATTTTTTCTTTTTTAATTTGGATGTCGGTGATAAACATAATAAATTATCAATCATAAGTCAAACGAATTGAAATCAAATAACATTTTAATTTCAATGAATTATTGTTGTTTTCAGAATTAAATAATATGTAGGCATTATACGTGTTAGTTTTATCAAATCAATGAGAAATACACATGCATAGTTTAGACAATTATTAGATTTTTGTTCGACTTTGAAAGTTATTCATTTTTCTTCTAATGCAAAATATCATAAATTATCGAAGATATTTATTAAATATAATTTTAAGGACATTTAAAAAAGCGTTAATATGGTGTTTTTTTTTTGCATATATTTATTACATAAGTGTTTAACACCGTTTAAAAAAGAACTGTTATTACCTTTTGATATTCATACAATTCACACACAAGCTTATTTAATTCTAAATTTCATTTTAACACAAATCTTCATATTAGAAATAATGATAGTAATTGATAGTAATCACTAAGGTGCAGATTTGTATGTACATACATATTTGTCATGATTGATTGTGATCAAATCCTTCTATAGAAATTTGTTTCAGGACTATCTGAATGTTTTAAACTATGGTTGATACTACATATTTTCACGTAATTTACTTTTATTACATATTATTGTTAAATATTTCCCTATTTTGAAAAAATCGCCGTTATCAACGTGGAATTTTCCCAAAATTTGATTAGAAGTGCGTCATTGAAAAATAATTCTGTATACATATCCTCCAATAATACCACATTCCTTGCTAATTCTATCACGCAACTTGAATCTCAAAATTCGTTTCTTATTGATAGCATGGGTATCGTCAACGATACCGTGAGAAAATCAAGAAAAATATTGAACAAGTATTCTAGAATTTATTAAATTATCTATTGCAAACGTTCACAGTGGGAGCGATACACAAATTTGCTACGATTTCAGTGCTGCTGAATTAGGATCTTTCAAATTTGCACCTATAAATTCTGCTATCCTAACTAACTAATTATATCGTGCTGTAGTACCTCCACTGGGAGGCCTCTGCAATCTGTCATCTCTTATTTATTAATTGTTTTTATATTTCATCAGTTATTCTTATTGTTCGTCATTGTGTAATAGATTGAATAAAAGCTATTCAAAGTGTAGAACAAAATAATATAAACTCTGTCGACGTGGAATGGAACTTTAGCCGCTACAAGAACATATTGCGCCCCTTCCTCCCCCCAATCGACGTCGATTTACATTTGAAAACTTAAAAAAGTACATTGTTTTGTTGACGACCTATACCCAATGAATAGTTAATATAAATGATTGAATATAATATGAATGTATAATTTAAATGCATTATGCATTATTTATAACTTATAGATTTCATTATATTAGTAATTCAATTTCTTTTTTCTTTTTTTACATATCCTATATTTTTAGTTGCGTGTTTCGATAAAAACACATACACATATACGTACATATTTTTGAGTTTTAAATACATATAAATTCGCACCCCAGTGATCATCTATCGGTAATAACAGTTTTAAAAAGTGTACGCTCGCGTTATTCTTTTTATATGGTTTCGGAATACATCAATAGTAATATTGCAAATAATTTAATATCTACCTAACCTAACCTAGCGTACACCTAATCGATAAAAAATGGATTTAAAATAAATTCCTAACGATACTACCGGGATAAATTAAAATTAAAACGCAAGTATTTTACGATATGTAACAGTTTCATAATCAAATTTTCGTTAAGGGGGTTGGCGGAATATTTGGTTCTTGTAAAAAAATACGACAGCGTCCTAAAATCGATTTATTCGCCCATCGGTCTCGTATTGCTTAGAAATTGTAAATATTATACTATTATTACTATTGTCGGGAAAGGTTTTTTTACGAGAAAAAAATCCGACTTGGAATACTAAAAGAATTACAAACGTTTTTGCTTTTGAATAATTAATGTTTGATTAGTAATTAATTAATGGAGAATAATTTTACTCATTGATTGCAGACTACGAATGCAATAGTTACACACGTCGTGTATGAATATTTTCATAACGATTTTTGATTTTTTTTTTTTTTTTAATTTAGCATATAGGCTCGTCATTTTCCGTGTATTAATATTTGACAACATGCATTTTTTAAAATTATTTTCAGTGGTTATTGCTAACAACTGCGTTATAAGTTTTGCTAATTTTAATTATTTTTCTTCTTCTTCATGTTTACTATTTTATTAACGAGGCGTAAATCATTAAAACCGATTGTTATTGTTGACCTTATTAAATAGTAAACGTATATGGAAGATAATAAAATAAATAAATACAAAATAAGTGTCTTGGGTATATATATTTTTATTTATTCACCGTAAGGTACCAACCGTGTCATTATATTATTTATTTATGCGCAATTGTTAATTGTTAATTGTTTTTTTTTTTTTTTTTGTTAGTAATTTTCATATTGGGTATGGGATTGTAATACATTTTCAACCAATCGTTCTTATCGTAGTAATATTTACGAGTGCACGTGTAATTATTTTCTTAACAAAATTCCTGGGATCCGAGCACGTACACCGTACAAAATTTTCGCTCACAACGGTTTCCCCGCCTAATACTAACACAACAAATTAACAATAATAATCGATACCTAACACACGTAATGCATCACAAAAAACGTAGGTAATTTTCAATAAAAACCGTCCCGGGGATTGGTTTTCTAATATATTTATTTATTTTTTTATCGAAAACCGTGTTCACACGTTACACGATAATATTTGGAATCTAGCAACTTCAATTGTGGGATAACGTTAAAAAGTCGAAGTTCTAATGTGAACATTAGAAATTAAATTCGTTAAATTCAAACGTTCCGGAATATCACTCTTCGCAAAATCGAAAAACACATCTCCATTCGCACTTAAGAATTAAAACTGTACACGAAGAAACGATAATATATTATAAAAGATTCCACTACCCAGACACCGTTTACATTCCAACCCTCTCGTTGCAAATGTAGGATCACTATCTATTCCTGGAGACCCCCCCCTCGTGACGGCTTAAAAGGTCTTGGCTTGGTGCCGTGATCTTCTAAATGAATAGGTAATAAAATTTATAGAACAAAATACGAAGTCCCATAGCTGGGCGGTTATCTTCCGTCGTATTGTTCACTACAATCAAAAATATGCTTATTGTGCCCGAGGGCCACAGATTGTATATTGATAAAATAAAAGGAAAAAAAAAAAATCTAGCAACAGCAAAACTCACACTCAAACCAAGTATGTCAACGACCGGTCGCCTTTTTAAACATATTATTACGCACATTTGGTAATATTTTTACAATTTTCACAGCCGCTGTTAACGCCAAACACGAAAAAGATGGCGGGCAACTGGCTCGTCTCAGCGGGCCCGGGGTAATTCTTTTGCGCGTCAATAAGAATATTATAAAAATAACGCCCTTCACATAGATAAGTGAATATTATAATAAAAATACCGCCGTGTGCGCATTGTACAAATATTTTCCGACAAAATATTAATTGTTTCAAAAACAAGATTAACGCCCGTTAGTACATTTAGTAGTAGGCGTCGGATGTACTTTACGGCCGATCGTTCTGCGCCACCGCATTCATTCGGATTCCGAACGGAATCGAATTACACATTTATATTCGGTTATTGAGACGCGTACTTGTATTTTTTTATTTGTAGGAAAACACATTGTTTTTAAGGACAGTGGGGAAATTCTCCGTACGACGACGTTGCCGTCATTTATCCTCATAATCGGATACGAATGCCGTCCGTTTTTTGAGTAGTATTCAAAAACACTCGTTCCGAACGGAAAACGCCAACATTCGCCAAAAATACGTATTTTATTTTGTTTACCGGACAATAATTTCGTTATGCATTCCAATATTACTACTATACTATAAAACTAGTGGTGTAGATAGTCTTTGAATAGTAATTTCCTATAAATAACCCAATCCGCTAATACAACAATGAAAAATCGTCGACAGTCAGATAAATAATATTGCCGTACGGTTTTACCGACACTGGTAATACAATTTTATTTATATTTTCGTCGTCGGTCTATTAGACATTTCGTTAGTTTCGTCATTTATAAAATATCCAAAACATTAGAGTATATCTAACGCGGTATATTTCTTTCGATTTATGTCGATAAAATTATTTTCGACTTCGTGTAGACACTTCGAAAATTCGACACAAGGTCCATTACAGGTCTTTATGACCCACACCGATCATAGGCAAAATCATAATATAATTTTATTTTCCTTCTCTTGATAGGCGTTGCAAAAGTGCAATATTTTAACGAAACTCATAATAATCGTGTATCTAGCACGAAAACCATATTATCCATTCCTATATCCCGTCTACTACTAGCCGCTGGGCCTATTTGTATAAAAAAAAATGGTCATATCGCAACGGATACAAATTCTGTTTTATTTTTTCTCCCTGTTCGCGCATCGGGCGTTGGCCACATAAAATATTTCGTTGCCAGCGTCGAAATATTATTTCGTGATGTACAGCACACGCAGTCGCCGGTATTCGGTTTTGCGTCGTCCCACACCCCAAATCATTGATTTACCCCTCCAGTACCCGAGCACCGCACCGTCGACGTGTCGTCGTTTTACCAGGCGCACGCACCACCAAGCACACGCACCAGGCACGCCAAGAGAGACGAGGAGAGAAGCGCCCACCGTTTTCGGCGGCGGCGGCGGCTGCTAGCCGAACAGCATTCGTCAGTCGCTAAATCGCATAAGCGGGGGCCCGGCGACCGTTTCAGCCGTCTTCGTTCCAGGCGATTCTCTCGGATGCACACATACCACGGTACACACACACACATGCGCGCGCCATGTACAAACACAAAAACGGCTCGCCGGCCAATCGTATTCGTCCATTCTCTCTCCTCTCCTCTCTTCACCTCTCGCGTTCACGTCTATCGTTGTTCGTCTTCGGCCCGGATAACCGTCGCCGCCGCCGCCGCCGCGCCCCGCGTTCGATCCGACGGGGTTGCCGGGCAACCGGTACTGCGCGGCCGGTGCGCGGTGGTGGCGGCGGCGGTGGAGCGCGGGGTTTGGCCGGTCGCCGCCGTCGCCGAGCGCGTACATCACGGGCTCACGGCGGCGACGCGAACGCGGGCGCACAACGGAACGAACGAGGTCGACAACGAAATGTAGGCTTATCATCAGTTCCCGCTTTGTGCCAGCCGTTCAAATTGTCCGTTCCTCCTTGTTTGGAAACTCCGTATAAGTAAAGTATGTAAAAGCGCGTCCGCCGCTGCGTATAGACATTCTTTGGGTTTTTTTTTTTTTTTCTGTTCTATTCCTTTCCTCGTTTATTTATTTTTCATT
The DNA here is from genome assembly GCA_956483605.1 of Tuberolachnus salignus. Classification (NCBI taxonomy): domain Eukaryota; kingdom Metazoa; phylum Arthropoda; class Insecta; order Hemiptera; family Aphididae; genus Tuberolachnus; species Tuberolachnus salignus. The sequence continues at coordinate 20,685,467 of OY101437.1, forward strand.
TTTTTTTTTTTCCGCCGCAACGCCGATCGCGTGTCGGTTATTTTATTTTATTTTTTGAACTCTCCTACCCCCCTCCCCACTCCCTCCTACCATCCTCTCCCGCACCCCACTCTCTCGTCGCTGGTCGACGTGTACTCGCCCGTCGGTTTAATTCCGTGGCACGTCTACTCGGCGTCGTCGGCCGTTTCGATATATTACGGTGTTTTACGCTTGTACAGCACTCTAGAGAGTGATAATAAATAATGGAATCGCCGGTTGGGCGCCGCCGCGTGTATTCGTTTTGGACGCCAAAGCCACTAACAATATAATTACGTTTTTCTCTCATCGGCGGACGCCGTTCTCGCCACTTGCGCTTCCCACCCGTTTCCCTGCCAACACCAATATTAATAAAACAATTTTTTCTTTTTCCGCGTCCGGAAATTTTTGCCCGTATATTTATTTCGTATGTCGCCCCTACCCCCCCCCCCCCCTCTCTTCCCACAGCCGTCGCGTTAAACCGATGGCGGTGGCGGTGGTGTGCCGTTTCCGTTGCTGCGACCCGTAACTATGCGCCCGCCTTCCCCGTGCTCTTTCCCGCGGGACGACGGTGCCGAAAATCGATCGAGCCCTCGTCCGTCGCCCTTTTAATAGTTACTACACACCACCTAACCTATGGGCGGGTCCGTCGTTTTTCGCCGGCATTAATTTTCGCATTTCCAACCTCGTATACCGTATTTGGGAATTTCGTTCCCGTATAATAAAAACGCGACATCGACCCGATTCTCGTTGGGTATTGAAATGTTTCGTCCTCGGCCCGTGTATATTTGCAATTTCCGCGTCTCGACAATTCCCAACGTTCTCGGTCCAACATTTATTCTCACTCGTAAACGGGATAATTTTTTTTTTTTCCTCGACAATTCGAGAGGCTTGACATTTTTACTGTAACTATAACCTCTCCGCGCTTAGCAAAAAATCATCTTACCACGCGAAATCTATTGTAGACGCCTATGTCGTACATATAGACGAGTGGGTATTTATAATATTTGAGCGTTTTTAGGGGACGCCATGTGTTTCTCTGTTTGTACATTTCTAGGGAGACTTCCTCCTGACCTTTCGACGTGGTCGACAGTGTACCGATTGCATTCGTACAAGCGTAGCGTACTGGATATGAAAAAAAAAAAATATAATTTTATTTCCATATTATCCGCCGGCCACACCCCTTTAGATAATCCTCAACGCATTTTGTGCACGACGGTAATTTCTTGCCGGTATCAAACGATATTATTATTATTTTCTTTTTTTTTTTTATAATAGGCTTCAGGTTATTATATTAATTATTTTATCACTATGCACAATATTCTTCGTTATTGTACTGGGACGATAATAATAATATTTTACAAAACGAATTAATTATAGAAACTTATAATTATTTTAGCCGGTTGTGTTGTATAAATCGATCAAAGGTATTTATAGAAGGCCCCGATAAAATATCTCTTTCGTTTATCTTATTGTATGTATTGATAATACCTATTCCTGGAAATGCATAATGGGTTGTTTTATTTTCCAAATTCAAATAAACATGTTATGATAAATTATAAATCCCATTCTAATTCTAGTTGAACCTCGTGTTTGGAATTTTTACAAAACGATTACCATAATACGGTTCATTCGGTTTAGAGAAAAAAAAAAAAAAAAAAAAAAAATGGCGACTACTCTGTCAAAACGTATAATTTATATATCATCCGTTGTTTTTATACGGTTACTCTATGATTTTTAAAACATGGTGGCCGTCAAATTTATTTCCCTATTATATTATTATGTATTAGGTTCTTTAGTATAATAATAATAAAAAAAACGAGATGTTAAATTTTTCAAAATCATAAAACGATGTATAGCAGCGGTGGCGCCCCGTCTGAGTGTGTTTTTCGGGCGGTAACCGTATAGTATTGATTTTTTTGTAATGAAATATATTTTATTGTGATTACACACTACTGGAATATATTAACTGGTTATGAATGACAATTTCGTTATCAAACAATACAAACAATTCCATTGTAATAAAAAAAAAAAAAAAAAAAAAAATTTAAATCAACAAATCTAATAAAAATATTACGTGCCTATTTGATTTGATTTTTATGGAATATTATTTTTTTGATTCGGATGCCGGAGATAAACAAAATAAATTATTAATCATTAATTAAACGAATTGAAATCGAATAACATTTTAGTTTCAATGAATTATTATTGTTTTTGAAATTAAAACATATGTAGGTATTATACGTACTAGTTTTATAAAAAAAATCAATGAGTAATACACATAGTTTGAACAATTATTCGATTTTTGTTAAACTTTAAAAGTTATTCACTTTTTCATAAAATGTATAAACCTACACGTTTTATAGAAAATATCATAGATTATCGAAGATATTTATTAAATATAATTTTACAGACATTTAAAACAGCGTTAATATGGTGTTTTTTTTTTTTTTTGCATATATTTGTTACATAAGTCTTTTAAAAAGAACAGCTATTACAGTTATTTGATATTCATAAAATTTATATACATGCTTATTTCTTAATTTAATTTTTAAATTTCTTCATAATACAAATAATGTATTAATTATTTCCATGTCTTGATAGTAATTAGTAATAATAGTTTTAAAAAGTGTAGGTTCATATTATTCTTTTTATAGAGTATCAGAAAACATCAACACCAACATTATTTGATTATTTGAAAGTTATTTGAATAACCAAACCAATTTGATAAAAAATAGATTTAAAATAAATTAATATCAATATTAAAAGATAAATTAAAATTTTTAACCAACGAATAATGCTAAATAATGTATCATGTACATAGATTATTCCTATAATTATTGTTATTATTATTACTGTATTATATTAAAATGTTATTTTCTAATATTTCAGAGGGACAATGTCAGTTAACGGCCAGCATTACTGTCTGCGTTGGAACAATTACCAATCAAACATGACCTCTGTGTTTCATCAACTTCTCCGAAATGAGTCTTTTGTTGACGTCACACTTGCTTGCAACGAGAGTACACTTAAAGCACATAAAGTAAAGCGTTATATACTAAATTTTTGTTATGGTGAACATTGTAATATTGAGATTATTATTGTATTATTACAGGTTGTCTTATCTGCTTGTTCGTCATACTTCCAAAAACTATTGATGGACAATCCATGCAAACATCCGACCATTATACTACCTTATGATATTTGTTTTAATGATCTCAAGTTTATTATTGAATTTGTATATAGGGGTGAAATTGATGTATCACAAGCTGAATTACAAGTAGGTCTTACACAAATGCCTAAAGTGTACCATATTTTAATAATTACCTATTTACATACTTACATTAGTCTCTTCTAAAAACGGCAGACCAATTGAAAATTAAAGGACTATGTGAAGTGCCCGAAGAAGAGCGCGATTCATCTATTGTTGCTGAAGTAACTCCACTGGGGCCATTAAAAAGTGGAGGACGAGTGTTCACCAAATTACAACGTAGGACTTCACCATATTCAAAAAAATTATGTTCAAGTAACTTTCACCAGGATCAGGTTAATCGTAATTATTATCGCATTGAACAGTCCGGTATTGTGCCTATCAATGTTGAACAAGAAAATAAATCTATGAATGTAATAAATATTTTAATAAAATCAATACATTTTGTTTTGTATTTGATTGTTTTAACAATATGATTTTATTGTTTTCCATTCAGCCAATCCATTGCATGACTGTAGCTACATCAACTGAAGACGATGAAAAAGATATGAAATCAACAATGTCAGATATACCAGTTGTCATAATAGATCCTCATCCTACCATAAGTTTACAAACTCAACAACAACCTCAGATAGTTCACATACCAATACCCCAACAACAACAATTAAACCATGTTACTCAACATCCTAACCAACCACAGCTACAACAAGCTGCAGTTCAAACTCATTCGCAAGTAAAATATTAATATAATATATTTTTAGTTTTGGTATATTGTATTAACAATGATATTCTTTCAGATGATCATTACTACAGGTCCAGTTATGACTGTGAATGAAGCAGACATAACGCCTGATTTACAGCCTGTTGGTCCGAGGGCAACGCCAGTACCAGTAAAACATACCCCCAGCCCTTCATCAACACCTACGCATAGAGATATGGCTGGTAATTGATTAAACAGATATTTAGAGCCGGTTTTTCTGTAGTACTTCTAACTAGCAGATGTCTATCTGTCGGATAACTTTATTTGGCTGTTTATCTCACGGTTATTTTGTTTTCCATTTATCACTGTTATTCCTCCAATTGGATATTTTGTAGACAATTATCTGGAAGTTAAATAATTGATAATGGCTATTGTTGAATGCATAGATAATAAAGTCAGGATAGGCTGTCCATATATTAGACCTGTACACATTTTCGTTCTCACAATATGGCGGTCTTAGGCGATTTGTTTACAATTTTTATATGATACAACAACATCATAACCATAAACAATTATGTGAACTAATCACCTAAGTATTAATCGATAAATGACAGTTATGTTCTGGACTGAACCGCCCAGAAGTATAGCCTATCCTGTCATTATTATTTATGGTTGAATGTGGTACAAGCATTTCTCTTTTGATTGATCTAAATTCCAAATTATTGTTATCATTTATTATAATCATAATAGAAATATAATTGTCACTTGTGGTTTTCACAGTCCAATTGCATTTGTGAATTGTAATATTCGGATATTTTATATGGTTTATATTATTTTATTTATATTTATTTAATTATTAATTTTACCAAAAACTGGGAAAAGAAAGAAACAGATTCCTCTTGAATAGATATTTAATTCTGTATAAACTCTAAAATTTGTTCTATAACCATTTAATCTTCATTATTGTTATGCAATAACCCGGGCTGGATATTCCTTATTTTAATATTACATACCAACCTAATTGTATATTTAAAAATAATTAATATTAAACTATGACCATGCAATCATATGATATTCATCATGTGGTATAACCAAAGTAATAATGTGTTGAGTCTTCAAATGCCATTTTATGTTACTAACTTAAACCACATTTGTTACATAGAATATATTCTGTGATTATTCTACGAATATGGATTTAAATAAAAGTATATTGTCAATATTATAATTATTCAACAAATTATTGTGCATTACATACAATATATATAAATTATAATATTTTACACACATAGCCTCCAATACTAATTGGAGTAATAATAATGTTAATACATTACTATGACTGATAACTTTTGAGAACTAGTAAATTTAACTGACAGTTAGATCAGTCATTACCTAGCAATTTAATATAACTGAAAAACCAGCCCTTAGACATTTTAGACAGATATGAATTTGTATAAAATAAAAATGATTATTAGTATATTATATACTAATATGAATATTTAAAGATAATTAAAAAGTAATTCATGTAGTTTTTGTTGAAAATATTTACATTTTTCATAATGTAATAGTAAACTCGTCATTTCTCAATTTTCAGATTGTTATTTGATTTTTGGTCACCGATATTTTAAACTTGTAATTATACAAATTATAATTTATTTTTTATTTTCATTGACAAATAAATTTAAAATTACTTTGTAAGATTACATGTAGCCATAAAGTTATGTCTTAAAAATAATAATATATACTAATTATAGTGAGTGTAGACAAAAATATAAAAGATAATGTATACTTGTGTTTATTCTCAGTATACCACTGAGTAGATTTAACTAATAGTCTAACTTCATATTATGTTTTGTTTATTTTAATATAATTGTATTTTAGTTGGTACATCATGTTCAAATGATATGATGAGAAGTGATGTTAGTGATGTAAAGTTTGAAAGTTCTAAATTTGAAACACTCCGTACCATTGATCAATCATCAGATACAATTGGAATAGAAAGGCAGCATTCTAATGTCTGTGTAATAGTAATTTATTATAAAATACTAATTACAATTTGTTTTATTAATACTAACAATTTTTATTTTATAGAATATCAATGATGAAGATAGCCCAATGCACACAATGATGATAACACCAGAGCTGTTAGGATTATTACCAAATTCTTCCAATACAGGAGGTACATATCGATTCAAATATTTTGGTTTTTTATAATTAAAAATCTTCATTTACTTACATGGTATTATTAAATTACAGATGTCAGTGAGGATGGTTCTAGTAACAATTTAAGTAAACAGTATGGTCTGAACGGCGGTAAAGGATGGTCAGCTGATGACATGGAGAACGCCTTAGAAGCATTACGTTCACACAATATGTCTTTGACTAAAGCATCCATCACGTTTGGAATTCCTTCTACAACATTATGGCAACGTGCTCATCGAGCTGGTATAGATACTCCTAAAAAAGACGGACCTGCTAAATCTTGGAATGATGAAGCATTAAATGTTGCATTAGACGCATTGCGTACTGGTACAATTTCAGCGAATAAAGCCAGTAAAGCCTATGGCATTCCCAGTAGTACTCTGTATAAGATTGCACGACGGGAAGGTATTCGATTAGCTGCTCCCTTTAATGCAGCGCCTACGTCTTGGGGTCAGGAACAATTGGACCAGGCATTACATGCTATACGAACTGGACAAACAACTGTACAACGAGCTGCGGCTGACTTTGGCATACCTTCTGGTACACTCTATGGTCGGTGTAAACGTGAAAAAATTGAATTGTCCCGCAGTAATCCAACACCGTGGTCTGAAGATGCTATGATGGAAGCACTGGAATCTGTACGTTTGGGTCACATGAGTATTAATCAGGCTGCTATACATTACAATTTACCATATTCTTCATTGTATGGTCGTTTTAAGAGAGTTAAATATGGAGCTGGGCATCCAGATGACGATTGCGATGATATGATTGATTCAGAAACACAAGGGGAACAACAGCAACAATCGAATCAGCATGTGCAAGCTACACCAGTGTCCCAAATTATGCTGTTGCAGTATCCAGCGCCACAAATTCAAATGTATCAACAACATCCAACTCATTCGACTAGTTGAGATGAAGTAAAATACTTGCAGCCATTGTGATGTGTTAGAATTGCAAGTATTCACAATAATTATATGTATAAGTCTGAGTGATAGTACTTAATTTTCTTAATCTATCTGTGATATTTAAACAATGAAAACTTAACTTTTTGTATTAAATTTTTAGTATTTATGTACACAATTATACTTATTTATTTTAAATTGCCCATTATAATTGTAAGGTATTAACTAATATGTGGTCTACTGTCTTACAAAAGTAAAACAAATAAATAAACTGAAATAATAATATATTTATAATAAAATTATGTATATTTTCTCCTTAATTGAGTACACTTCTTGCTAGTTACAACTAATAATGATTGTATATAATACTAGCTGCTGTCAATTTAAATTAGAAAAACTCAGATATAGGTGGTAGGATAGTAGAACACATATTGGAGAAAAAAACTGTATTAATAATTATACTATACTATTTAAGAGGATGCTATACCTTCAATTGCTGTCTCTGTTTATCTAACAGGCGATATAGTGAAAACATGCTTAGTGAGTATTACTTACATACACTATATAGAACTCCCCTAATTTTGGTTTTAGAGCAAAAGCACCTTTTATAATATTAAAAGTGGACAATATTCTGTAGGACATGACATTGTATTTTTTTTTTTTTTGAAAATTAATAAATCAATGAAAAACACGCATTGTCTTGCCTTCCGGAATATTGTCCTCTTTTAAATTTATAATTGGTGCTTTTAGTCTAAAACCAAAATTAATTTTTTGCTATGTTGTCCGTTAGATAATCAAATGCAGGTATAGCATCCTCTTTAGTAGTTTATGTATTATATTCATTTTGGATTACAATATAGTAAATTATATTGAATAAAATGTAAAAACTTCCAATTTTACTTTATAAAAACAGTAGACACTACCATTTTTAATATGTTAACATTTAAAAACAAATTTTAAATTTATTATCAAAAATTAGATAAATTTGTTATTCGAATTAAACAAAAAACTACTGTATTACTTTTTATATAAACAAGAATTCACCATAATCCACATTATATACCAGTGGCGTGGCATAGGTATTAATTAAAAGCATGTAAGCAGTCATATTTTTTTAAAACTTTATTAGAATACTAATTATAAATTTTGTAAAAACAAATTTTGTCCTTTTAATATTTTTAATAGTTTTAAAAACACATTATCAGTACCAACTAGAAAAATATTAATTGAATTATAAACATTAATATTAATTATTATAAACTTGTATTACAAATAGAATTTTATTTTAAAACATAAATCTATTCTTGGTTTTTTTGAGTAATCTTCAATAACGCCATAAAAATTGTTTTGTTTTTGAATCTGGGTTAGTGATTTTTTTGATAAAATTGATAAAGCTGAAAGTCTATTTTGTAATTGGCAGTTTCTTAAATATGTGTGTAATCTTTACAAAGCAGAAAATGAACATAAGGCGTCTGCATTTGTTTTTGGAATTTACAATGCTAATTTACTTGTGGTAAACTTTCAGATAGACCGGTTGATATGATATATACCCAAAGTTCGTGAATATTTCCTTTATGATATTAGATTGATAAGTATACAACAGTTAGTTCACTTATTAGTATAGAAAAATCAAAATATTCATCATGTGAATCTTTATACAGCTTCATAGAACTTGTTGGAAATTGATTAACAAACTACTCAAATATTGAAAAATCCAATAAACAAAATGTTAATTTGGATATTTTAGAAAATATCTCAATATTTTTCGTTATCAATACAACAATATGATTTAAATAAAACCAAATTAATCAACTCTACTACGTAACTACCTTGATTTGTGAAGGCTATTTGTTCGTGTCCACGAAACAGAAGCTCTTGTTCATCCAAAATAACATGTTACATCAATTAACCGACTTACGACATGTTTTACGGTATTTTTTTTATAAGCTTTATTAAGAAAGGTACCAAATTTCCTTAAAATAATTAAACATTCAATATGTGAACGATTTGTTTCATGACAATGTTTTAAATTATGATAACTATTTTATTCTTCATAATTAAATTTTAACCAAACGTTTGATTAATGTGAAAATATATTAATCCTAATTGATAGATTTTCTTTTTTCCTTTGATTTAAAGTGTAAGCAGTGCTTACGTGCACCCTACACTACTAGTGTATACTACATTAAATACCATTTTACATATTTAATTATTTTTAATAAATTTAATTGTAAATATTTGATTTTATTTTACTAATTTTTGATTCTCTAGCAAAGCGTTTCTCAACCTTTTTTCTTTCACGTACCCTTTGACCTCTCACCACTGCATTACGTTTCTCCCTATTGTCAATTCATTTATTTTCACATAGAACAGTCAATAGATGAATGAAAAAAGTTTAGCAATGGAAAATGTGGAATTAATTAATTATGAATATGAAACCACTGGTTATTTGTGTACGGATGGCATTTGACAGAGGGATACAGTTGTCTTTACAAGGCGTTGCCTTTAGATAAAAAAAAAACCAGTTAATAGCGAGAGGGGGGGGAGTAACTTCTTTATTTTGAAATTATTGTGGGAGATACATTTTTTTTTTTTTTTTATTTTAAGTTACAGTTATACGTTTTCAATAGTTATAGATACAATATGCAGTTGAACATATTTTCTCAATATAGCGATTTTAATAGCTAACTATTTTCTGTGCGCCCTAGACCATAATTGTGGTCAATATGTTTATGGCAAGATTATTATCAGACAAATCGGTATAATTATCATGGTAAAATAGCTTACAAAGTGCCGTGAACATAGTATTGACCTGTAAACTATATAGTTCGGAATAGTTAATACTAAGAGAATAAAATTGCCACTCGGCCAAGTATCAGTGTGACCTTAATATTACTTCACAGGGAATATAAATATTTTACGTTGTGGCGACACTGATCCCGGGTTAACATTTTTGTGCGTTTAGATCTGTTGTTATCTATGGTTTAATATCATTCAGCTTCCCGCATTAATTGTCGTTTACAACATGGACCTGTTAACAAATATTATGGTATAGTAGGTCCATGCGTTTACAGTATTTGTTGTTACTTATCTATAATGGAGCCACAACAGGCGAATGAAGCTGTTCTGAAAAAAAGTGTAGACATTTCCAAAGAAAATCCTATTGTAAAAGGTTAAACAAATTTATTATTATTATTATTATTGATTATTACTATTATTCTGTTGATCACAAATTCGTTTAATAAAATAGGTTATGATTTTAACAATGGAGTTAACTATGATCAACTACTGTCAATTTACCGATACTCTGGTTTCCAGGCCACAAATTTTGGACTATCCGTAGATCAAATTAATAAAATGGTGAGATTATAATTTAGTAGGTTATTAAAATGAACATCTATAGTACTGTTAATGATAAAATTCTGATAAATAATGATGCAAATGCCTATAGTCGATAACATTAATAGACAATGTTGTCAATAAATTGACAATTTTGGTTTAGAAATTATCTCAACATATGTTATTGGTAGACAATGTTAATCATTTTGTTTAACAAAATTTATAAATTGGGTTACTAGGGTACACAGGACTCATTTTGCAATAATAATAATGTGATAATTACATAAATTTTATTTAGTTTAATTGTTTGTTTTCACAACTGGATGTTCTATGCCACTAAATATTACATAATAAATTATTTTATTACATACAAATAAATTACTTTTACATTCTGTATTGCAAATATATCTAGTATAGCCCCGTGAATCATTTATGGTTTAGTAAAACTCATATGACACAGAGGCCCATTAAACGAGATAAATGTAAATGACAAATGGGAAATGTTTGTGGCATTTTTTTTTTTTTTTTTTTAAGTAACTAATTGCCTAATCAAATTTGGTTAATTTTTATTTAAAATTAATTTTTGTTACAGAAATATTCATTTTTTATGTAAATATAAGGGAAATACAATACATTTTTTTTTTTTATTAAATGGAACGAGCTCAAACAACATGATAATGAATAGAACATTAGAAAGATTACAATTTATAATGTAAAAATTAAGGGTCCAGGTTAGTAGCACGCATACGTCGGGAAATATAGATGTTAAAAGAGTAGTTGGTTGATGAGAGCAAGATAAGGAAGGTCGGAGAAGAGCCTATGAACCATAGTAGTTTATTATACAATATTCTAGAAGGAAACTTAAGTACAATATTTATTGTATAAGTATATATTAGCTGTTTTAAATTATAAGCTCTTAAATTATTTTTTTTTTATAATAGCTGAAGAAGACCAGAAATATTATCATTGCCTAAAATTCATGTCCAATATCCACTAACATTAATTCCTACTTGGTATTATATAAAAATAAAAACAAAATAGGAAAAATCGCTATTGACTCGATACTAATGTAAATTAACTAATTAATGCCATTAATGGTAACATATAATATATTTTATATTAACTTATTTTTTCGTTAGCTAGATGAAAGAGAAAAACCATTTGAAGAAGATATTTACGAAGAAGATGAGTTTATCAAACGCAGTTCAAATTGCACTATATTTCTTGGTTATACTTCAAATATGGTTTCCTGTGGTAATAGAGATTCAATACGCTTTATTGTCCAACACAAGATGATTGATTGTATTGTTACAACTGCCGGAGGAGTTGAAGAAGACCTAATAAAATGTTTAGCTCCTACATTCATAGGAGATTTCCAATTAAAAGGCAGTACTCTCCGTGAAGATGGAATTAATAGAATTGGCAATTTATTAGTTCCTAATAATAATTATTGCAAGTTTGAAAACTGGGTGATGCCTATATTGGACAAGATGCTTGTAGAACAAGTTGGTTGAAAATATAAATTAGTATAAAAAATGTAATTATTGTAAATAATATTTATTTTAGAATGTTGCTTGGACTCCATCTGCAATAATTGAACGATTAGGTTTAGAAATAAATGACGAACAATCAATATGTTATTGGGCAGCTAAAAACAAGATCCCCATCTTTTGTCCAGCTTTAACTGATGGTAGCTTAGGAGATATGATGTATTTTCATTCATTTAGAAATCCTGGTCTTATTATAGATATATTAAAAGGTAAAGCGTAACATATTTTACTGTATTATTATTTTGTATTACAATTTTAAATATTTTAATAATTTTTTGAAGATTTAAGAAGATTGAATACTATGGCAGTAAAAGCAGCAAATAGCGGAATAATTATAGTTGGGGGTGGTGTGATTAAACATCACATTTGTAATGCCAATATGATGGTAAGATCTACTAAAAATTAGAAACTTCACCTTGCATACCTTGCCATTGATTATTGTTTTAAGTGCTAGTTAGATTTTTTTATTTTCATACTTTTTGGTGAAAGATTTTGTTAATTGAACTAACCACATTTGCTCAAGTTTACTTCAATTATCTAAACCTAATTATTTAGCAGCATGCTTTTAAATGAGATTAATATATTTCTGCATAGTTCTAATATCTAAATTGTTTTTTCAGAGAAATGGTGCTGATTTTGCTGTTTATTTAAATACTGCATCTGAATATGATGGTAGTGATTCTGGAGCTCGACCCGATGAAGCTGTTTCTTGGGGAAAAATTAAAGCGAGTGCTTCACCTGTGAAAGTAAGAACATAATATATTTTATTGATTAAAGAAAAATTAATTTTTTTTTTTTTTTTTAGATTTACGGTGATGCCACACTTATATTTCCTCTTTTAGTTGGAGAAACCTTTGCGAAACGATATCACAATAAAAAAAAAAATTAAATAATAAATGATATTTGCTTGACAAAATTGATTAATTTTAATAATACATGTATTTAACATAAACCTCTTTTCATCCTCATAAAACATTATCTATTTGTTATTATTTTTTTAGTAGTTGTATTGATTTCATAACATACTATAAAATAATAGTAGTCGATAATATATCACTGACTACTATTATTTTGATTAACATGAGAATTACAGCTCCAAAAGTGTACCATTATACAAATCAGTAATTTTGAAAAAAAAAAAATACACATTGAAACCACCCTGAATGAAAGATATATTATATTGATACTTTAAAGCTCACAATGGCTATGTTAATATATTTTTAAAAACATGACATTAGTATCCCTGAATTTGTTATGAAAAGCAGAATCGATTGCACACTAGTGCTATGTCCATAAACTAATAAAATTATGTTGATTTTGAATACTAGTGAAGTGTGAAACTAATGTTTTTTTTTTCGAGAGCACAAATATTCTATGTGATGTTTGAAAAATTGTGTGAGATTAAATATATTATGTCCGCATTTATACGCTCTAGTAAATCCTTTACGAATATTGATAATTGTCTTGGTAAGTTCAAAAACCAATTAAATTTCTTTTAGTGTTTACCGAAAGTTACAAATAGTGGACATTATAATCGAGCACTTTTGTGTGCTTTTTAAAATGAGTATCCATTCCCCAATTTTTAAGTGACAAGAAAAAAAATTCTGTGAAAATTTAAACTTGATAAGTCACGCCCCTTTGTACTGCAAAAAGTTTAAATAATTGCCCAAGGGTTTGTTTTTTTTATTACCAGATTACCTATGTATTAAGTAATAAATAATGGTTGGGTCAGTGTAAGTTTTACTAATAACATTTTTTTTAAGTAATTCAATTTTTAATTTATTTTATACGACGATCTATTGTGTCTTTAACCTTTGGCCAAACGTTTTTAAATAAATGTAAATAAAAATAAAAGAACGTTTTCCATGATGGTTCTATTATCTATGGTTTTATACATTATCTTAGTCCGTGGTTCTCGAGTTTTTAAGTGATAGGGCGTATTGATTTTTATCAAATACTATTAATGACGAGCACGGACCATAGTCAAGTACAGTGAGATATCCTAGTCCGCGACGGCCAGTGACGTGTGCTTTAAATTCGATATATAGTCATTAGGTTTTTGTTATTTTGATTTAAATTTGAATAACTACGTAATAATGGACGAGACACCTTGCGATGTAATTGTTTGCAAAGATCTGTTGAATGTATTACAACAGGTATTATATATATACAGTTATAATTTGTTAATTGAATAATAATATACAAAATTCGATAAGTTTAAACATTCATTTATTTGATTAAAAACATGTTGTATTTTATGTAGGACTTGCAAGACAGCGAAACATCAAAAATTAACCAATTTAAATTGCTGGGGATTAAAACTAATGTGAAAAATGTACTCAAAACTTGTATAGTTGGTTTTATTGGTTCATCTTTCAATATAGATGATAACTGCCCTCACAATCTAACAGTCTGCGGTATAGCAGGGAAAGCTGAGCAAATTAAAAATGTGGAGGCTCATTTGAACAATGTAGGTTTAAATAAACAGTGTAGGAATAATTAAAACCGAGACCTAATAACCTATTGCTAAAAGTTGATTTTAATTTAATTTTAGGAAAAATTTAATGAAAATCAAATACTTTATTTGAATTTAATCGATTCACAAGTACAACTTTGGAAATTACAAAAACTTGATAGTGGCATTGAATCTGAAAAACTTAATTTTCAAATTAAAACAAAACAGGAACTTAAGGAGCATTTGTTATATTTTAGAACTTGTATAAAATTCAAACTTGACAGAACCACGATCATACCAGATTCAATATACTCTAGAAGTTTGTTAGATAAAAAGGTATGTTTATTGAACTAATTTTGATTAACCTTAGAAAAGTCACAATAAATAAGTACCTATATTTTTGTCCTAGTTTTGGATCCATATAAAACTACTTTAGTAAATTTATTCTAGCGTTGAGAAAATTGCTTTTTGATAAGAATAGAGTTTTCTTAATATTCAGATTATTTTAGCCGAACAAAAAAACTTGGACAATAACAGCAAAAGAATACAAAAAATGGCAAGTGTTCTATAATTGTGGTACCATGGAAGAATACAAAATATAAGCTGGATAGATAGGGTAATAAAGTACTGGAAATAATGGCAGAAAAAAGGTTATTTAGAAAAATTAAGTTAAAAGACTAAACGAGTGAATAGGCCACATACTATGACACGAGGAGTTGTTAAATTGTTTATTGAAGGGAATGTAGGACAGAACCAAAGTAGACGAGCAGATCTTGAATATATCCAGCAAATAATTAAGGTCTAAGGATGCATTTCGTATGTACTAATAAAATGGAAAGCAGATTGTAGAGAAGAATAGAGGAGGGTTATAAGCCATTCTATGGATTGATAACTATAGAGAGAAAGAGATATGTGTATTATAAAATCATATATAGCTAAACATGTTTGAAAAAAAAATGTTTGCCTCAGCCATCAAAATATTTGAACCGGTGAATATTTGTTATATAGTTATTAATATTTATGATATTTTGAGTATTGACTTGTTAAGTGATGCATTTTAAAATTATCTTTATTATTAGACTATAGTGTTGATATGTTCAAAGCATTGTGAAGTAATATAATTAATTTAATTTAACTAATGTGATCTTGTAATAATATAACATTCATGCAATAATTATATAATTATAAAAATATATATTTTATTTGTTTCAGATTGGAATAAATCCACTTTTTTTTGTTGAGGAATGCGAACAGTTTTTGAATAAATTAGAGGGGAAAAAAACTATTGGTGAATTAAACATAAAATCAAAGAATTTTGATTTTGAAGTTTTAAATATAGTTGTGTATCAAAATTTGTCATCTGCTCCAATTGATGAAACAGATTTATCTGATTATCCTATAATTTATCAAGAAAATGGTAAAATTACATTTAAATGTTTTACCAATAAAAATATTGAAAACAAATGTATTATTATTTATTTTTGTTTAGTGCCATTTGCTGAAGAACTTGTGTGTTGTCAATTAGATGCTTTGTGTATAGTTTCCAAGAAAGCTACTTATGCTCAAGCATACAATCTGATTTATGATAGCATTATCAAAAATATTATAATATTAGATTCATTTATGATTTCATGTCCTAAGGATCCGCCTGCTGTTCATCATTTTTTACCTGATCAATTATGCCATTTTGTCACAGTTGTTTGTTCATACAATAACACTGATTCATATAGTATGTATAATTCAATAATTTGTCTCGTGTTCCGTTTATTAGCAATTAATAATGTTGTATGTTATCTAGTGATCAATTTTTAGTTCATATACTATCATTTCTGTTCAATTTACATTTTTACAGATTCTTTAGTCAATTACCTGTTTGACATTTTTTTTTATATATACTTTTCTAGTAGATCATTCTATATAGATTTTATATAGCATTTAAACACTGAATGTTAATCCCAATTTGCCAATTTATTAGTTGTTATTTAATATACTCATTACTATTGAGCTCTAGTTTTATTGGTTTTATAAAATATACTTTTGTTCTGTAAAAAAACTGATAGTTATTTAATATGTTGTATTCTTTTAGTCTTATTGAGTTTAGAGTTATTTTCAATAAGTTTTATTCACCCTCTGAAATAAGTGTACAAATATTGAGAAGTCTTGTAAGATAGGCAACATATTTTTTTCATCCATGACAAATTATTTTTAGTAGGTACCTATATAACATATGACACTATTAATAAATTATAGATACTAATCCGTTGAATGAATAATAACAATACTAATAATTAATTTCTAATTGACTTTTTTCAAAGGTAATGTAAGAAAAAAATTACATAATGCTTTTTATTTACCCAAGGATAGACCTCTGTTTCGTACATCAAATGCCTATGAATTTGACGGTAAGCCTATTGTGAATGATGATGGGCTTTTAAAGAATGTACATGAAGGATTGTCTCCTTCTGGAAGTAAGTTGAAGAAAAAAATAATTTTGTTTTATATAAAAATATTATTGTTAGGTATTACTTAAAAAAATGTGTACGTTAAGCTTGTAAAGAGTGAAGGGACTACAATACATACCCAAAAGAATGGATGATTTGTTAACTAGGGAATGTAATATGCATATTAAGAGGTATTATTAAAGGTAATAAAATAAAAAATTCGGAGCATCAAATAGTTGAAAAACTCAACAAAAATACACTAATATTTTACGCGCAGGATAATTTTGACAATATAAAGTTTTGTATATTTTTATAAGGTTAACGTGAGAATGACAATTTGTTTATGAGGAAATAAAAGTCAATAATAACACTAATGTTCAATAGGTTTATATTTAAAAAAAAAAAAAAAAAATAATAATTTTTTATATACCTATAAACTTTAAAACCAAAAATTATAAGCTTTAAAATAAATTTTAAAAATATTGAGATTGATTCATAAATGTATATTTATAGTAAACAACGGAAAAACATCATTAGTTCAAGGTACATATACATTTTATCATTATGGCCAAGGTGGTTTTAATGATCATCAGTGGGGTTGTGCTTACAGATCTTTACAAACATTATACTCCTGGTATAGGTATGTATAAAAATATATAGAAATTATTGAAATAATATCTTAAAATTGTATTATACTTACATATTAATTTATGTTTGTCACCATAGAATTCTATTATAGAATTTTTATTTAGTTAATTTGTCTTAATACATATTATGTAGTATTACATACGGTATGTATTTTTTTTTTTTTGTAACTCAATGATCAAATCTTTCTATTTTAGTTTAATTTTTAGAATTTCCATCGTAAAAAAAATTATTTTAATTTTGAAATTTATTTTTGACATATTTTGTTTTACTACCAAATTGTATTTTATTTTATAAATTTTGGGTTTTAAAGGTGGCAAGGATTGACCAACAAACCTGTACCTTCTATACGTGACATTCAGCAAATTTTAGTTGATATTGGTGACAAAAAAAATGATTTTGTTGGTTCCACCAATTGGATTGGTTCAATGGAAGTTTCTTTTGTATTAAACACACATATAGACGTCACATGTCGTATAATTTCATTACGTCAAGGCGAAACATTAAATTCAACGTGTCTTGATTTGGCTGAACATTTTGATAGACATGGCACTCCTATTATGATAGGTATAATAAACTGTTATTATTTAATTTTGTCATGTTAATTGTTGTATGGATGTCTTAGGTGGCGGAGTACTTGCTCATACTATATTAGGCATTGATGTCAATGAAGAATTAGGCACAGTTAAGTATTTGGTTTTGGATCCTCACTATACTGGCGCAGACAATATCAAAAGTATTCATGGTAAAGGTGTCTTTTGGAAGGATGCATCATTTTGGAAAAAAGACTCGTTTTATAATATTTGTTTGCCATTAAATTTTAGTGAAATATAATGTTAATACTTTATTTCTCATTAAAAATATTTTATTATTTTTGTATTAAAACTATTATAATTGAAATAAGTAGGGTTACTACCCTTCTACTATGGAGTAGTCCATTTTTGAAAAATTAATCAGTAGAGCAAAACAACTTTTTAACCAGTAGCTTCAATATTTTACCTTCAATATTATCTGACTGTAACATTTTTTACTAAATTAATCTCATAATTTGATAAAAGTCATAAAGCACCATCAAATGGCGCAATTAGCTAAAAATTGAAAAATTGGACCGCTCTCCTTCTTGTGTGTGCTTCAATTTATAATTATTATGGGAATAAAAATCTAACACGTTTAACAGATATTTAACATCATGTATACTAAAATAATCAAAACTGTTAATAAATAAAAATAAATACATAAAACAAATGAATAAAAATAACTAACCAATATCATTATTTTAAGAGTAATAAATATGCTTAAAAATATATATTACTTATAAATAAACTTATAATATATTATATTATAGATAACTAAGTATAATATAATATTAGTGATTTTTAGAACTTCCAAATCTCATGCTCTGAAACTTTTATGTGCAGAAACCATGATAAGAAAAACATTTAAGTAATATTTAAATTTAAATGTTTAGGTAGCCTTAGAATCTTAAAAAATTCTTTCGAATAGTTTTTATCACAATCCGGTTTAAAATTTGTTATGTAAAATTAACATTTTCTACGGTTTTGAGGTTAGATGTAGATAGTGCGTTGATATCTTTTTATTCTTTTGTGTTAATATTAAAAAATGACTGGTAATTGTTTTCCCCAAGTTGTCCGATATTAGGTCATTTTAAAGAAAAAATATTATTAATGTTAAATTGTATAGTAACATATTTGTTGTAACTATTAATTTTACTGTGTTATGGATCTATAAAACAAAGCCTTCGTCATGTGTTGTGTTAAAAAATTAAGTACATTTATTTTGTAACACATTTTTTTCTTAATATATTGTAAAAAATAAATAAGTTTTCTATGTATAATTTGTAAACATTACTGAAATTGTATAGTTCCTTCTTCTATTTGCATTTCATGTACATAGAATTAAATTATAATAAGTATTTAACTAAATTGTATACATTATTTATAGATTTGTAGTTTAAATATTAATTCAATATTGGGTAGGTTGTAACTAATCATCTAATATTGTAATATAATTTAGCCATAGGAACTTATTAGTTTAAGTAATGAATTATATCTAAAAAAAAAAAAAAAAATCAAGTTATAAAAATACTTGTTTTATTAAAAAAAAAAATAAATAAATTTATAGACTAATGTTTTGTATGAAAAATTATAATTTTTAGAGAATTGTGATGAAATATTATACACATTTCTAAAACAAAATTTTAAAAAATCAGAATGATAAAAACAATATCGTACATGTTGGATAATTTTAATTGTTTTAATGATAACATTTTTATTTTTGCACCCTGCACTTTTACACATTTTTCATTGAAATTCTTAAAATTGTGTAGAGTTGTCCCTTAACGAATTTCATGGGAATATTACTGATTATATTAAAAGCTTAATTTTTTTTTTTTTGATAGAAAACTAATGCGAACTACCACCTATCTATTTACCAAATTCATCTACAACTTTTTCAATTTTTTTTTTTCTTTTGGAAATCTAAAACGCATAATCAGTAAATCTATGGGTGGGGGAGTTGTCCTACCCCTTCCTCATTTTGCTAAGACCCATACCCATATTTTTTTTTTATAATTATTATCTATGTTCTCTACTTTTAAAAATAAAACCTAAGGGTACTGGGGGATCTTTGCCGTTTTTTTTAACTTTTCAAATAGCCCGGGACCTGTGACCCTATTTTTGGACAACTTTGAAGTTTATTAAATTGATTGATTTCTGTTACTTTTAAAACTAAAAAGCCTGTGGGCGCCAGAGAACCTATGCCCATTCTTTTAAATAATTTGTATTAGTTATTTATGAATGTTACTTTTAAAACAAAAGTTTGTGTGCGCTAGAGGATCGATGGCTATTTTTTTTTTTTTAAATAATAATTATTATATGTTTTTTACATTTAAAACAAAAGCCAGTGGCTGTGTGGGATCTTTGTCCAAATTACTTTAAAAATTATTTTTATTTGTTACTTTTAAAATAAATGCATGTGGGCGCTAGGGAAGTTGCTAATTTTTTTTTTTTAAACAATCATTAATTTATGTTTATTAATTTTAAAATAAAAGCTAGAGAGTGCTTTGAGATTTTTGTTCATTTAAAAAAAAAAAAAAATTATTTATTCATGTTATTTTTAAAACAAAGGCCCGAGGATGTCTATGCCCATTAATTTTAATAGTTATTATTAGGCAAAAATTGTATGTTACATTTAAAACAAAGCATAAATGGGCGCTAAGGAACCTATGGTTCCTTTTTTGAAATGATAGTTATTATTTGTATTATTATGAAACCGGTCAAAGGCCGCCAATTGGGACTTATGACCATATTTTTGGAAAATTATAGATTCCTGAAAATTAATATTTTGTGTCGGATTCAGAGTTGAATTCTGGGAGGTGGCCTTCTAAAAAGTAGACGTACACCTCTACTCTTACACACGTTATTGTAATAAATTGTAACTCATTAAGGGAATACACAGGTATAATCTGAGGGGAGCAGAGGTCTCTAGCCCCAACTGGATCCGCCACTGATTCACACCTGTTCGCATATCAGTCACATCTCTCTTGGTCCGTTTGACACTACCACGCCTCCCAGTTCTCGGGCCTAATTTTCTATCTCTATGTAATGTATGACAAAGTCTACGAGTACAATGTAAAATCTTTGTTCTTTTAACGATTACCTATGTAAAATTGTCAAGGCGCGCCCTCTATTATTGAATAAAAACGCTTATGTGTGTATATCTCATAGCAGTGGTTCTCAACGTGGGCGATATCGACCCTGGTGGGCGGTGAACTTGTTTTTATTGGAGGGTGGTAACCAAGTCATATCCTGTCGGATTTACATAAGAACAATAAAATCTCCTTTGACGACACACGAGTTTACTGCGAATACCTGGAGTGTTTGATTAAGGATTTTTCAACCCGTTTTGGAGATATTTTGTCCCTGGAAGTTCCACAGTGGGTCGTAAATCCCTTTGCGAATATTGAAACAGCAGATTTATAGATTCAAGAAAAACTGATCAAACTTTCAAATAATGTGATATTAAATGGTAGGTATAAGGATGGCGAACACGTCACAGAATTTCGGCTCCAAACTACCTAATCAGACATGTCTACCCTATACTGTAATTGTCGTAAATAAATTATTAATTCCCTTCCCTTCCTCTTACCTCGTCGAGCGAGAATTCAGCACGGTGACGGATCTAATTACAAAAAAAAAAAAAATAAATCGACTTAAAATCGCTAAAAGAAGAGACCCGTGCCTTCGTCTTACAAACATTGAACCCAACGTGTAAATATTGGCTCTGCAGCACCAAGTAAAATCATCTGCAAATGATCGTTAAAATGAATTATTAATATTATTAATTTCAATTATACATTTATTGTTTAGAAAATTTAAATTTTACATTTATATTTTCTAATCAATTTTCAATTATATACTTTTCAAACATACCATTGTTTTTTTATTTTTATAAGGGGACGTTGAAAAATATTTTGCTTCTAAATGGAGGGGGGTCGCTGAAACAAGGTTGAGAACCATTGATCTATACAAATTAGTACAGAGCAGTCATCGTCAGTGCAGCACTTTATAAGAACTTTGTATGTAAAGGCGCAATGGAAAAAACAATTTATTAAAATAACATAAAATCAGATAAAATAATATTTTTTATTTATTAATTTAATTGCATCAATACATCAAGTATTTTTTACAATATTATAACAATATTATTACAATTTATAATAATTGATAATGTAAATATTTACAACAGTATTTACAGTTATTACAATATCTTTAAATTTTGGTTAGCTTATGAGTCTAAGTCAGAATCAGAGGTTGAGGTATTTCATTGGGTTCTAGTAGGATATCCTGAGGTAGTCGAGGTTTAAGTCTTAGGTTGGTGGATCTTCTACCAATTTTGTAGTGAAGTGCTCTGTCAACTTTGTGAAGTTTTTCGTGGAAATTCTTAAATTGTTGTGTTATCCAGGTAGATAGGTATCGTTGTGTAGTTTGTTTCTCATTAACTAAGGGGCCTTTAGGGCTATTCTTAGAAATTTATTCTGGAGTGTTTGTAATTTTTTCATTTTTGTTTTTGAGGCAGCTGCCCATACTGGGCATGCGTTACTAGTGGTCTTATTATTGCTGTGTATAGAAGTATAGAGTATTTCATTTGTATGGCAGAGCTATGATTTAATAGAGGGTACAGTATTCGCAGCCTAGTGTACCCTAGAGTTTAATATTTTGTTAATGTGTATTTTCCAGCTTAGCTTTTCATCGAGGTGTAGACCCAGATATTTTACCGAGTCGTCTTTGTTGTTCCAATTGATTTCTTGATTGTTAATTTGTAGGTTAGGTTATATATAAAATAATATAAAGTTATACAAAATCATATAATTGAGTTGGCTGTTTGTGACTCCGACACGTAACTACAATGGCATCTTGGTTGATCCGTGGCAGGCGAGTAAACTGAACACAATATAATATTATCTTTGTGTATCATCTGGAGATCATCAATAATTGATATCGAAATTGATTTCGCTGCCAAAATAACATACCTGTAGTTTGCGTGAGCACGTAAATAGGCACTGCCATAGACGACGAGCCAGTGGAAAAAAATTGCCAAAATCGTATGCGTGTTTTAATTTTTGTTTAATTTTAAAACTAAAACTTCATAGTTATAGTGTTCCATCGGTCGCTGAGTGTGCGTGTGTTCGTGAAAATATCTGCAGATACGTCCGTACTTGTCGAAATATGTTTTGTGCGTAATATCTTTTTGATGTTGCGCCGAAATACCGACAGTCGGCGGACCGCAGGTTTACTCGCAACTATGTTTAACATTTCGTCGGTTTTTTTTTTAATTTTTTTTTTTTTAGTAACAAAATGTGTTGTAGCTTGTATGTTATGCGGCGCTTGAACTGCAAACAAACTGTTATGGAGACGCAAAAATGTAGAACAAAAAGAACATATTAGTATTATAACATATTATTATTTACCCGATGAATTATAAATTATTTATGTCCGTGTAAGTGTTCGCGATATCCGTCATGTAGGTATGAAGTATACGCTGGAATATTTTGAAAAAATAAACCCTACTCCGTTCTCTCATCCCCCCTAAATTTAATCACATTCTTTATACGAATATTCCGTTGAAATTATGTTACAAACGTAGGGAACAATTTCGATTTTTTTTATATTTGTAGTAGGTAAATATCAGTGGCGGCTTTGGTTCTTTGTCCTGGGGAGGAGGACGGGGGAAATGTTTTTTTTATATGCATAAATGTGCACTTGTATAAGTTTTCATGTTCCTATGCAGGAGCGACAACCAAATCAAATAATTTCAAGGGTCACCATTTTTTTTTTTTTTTTTTTTTTTTTTATATATATTTCTATCAAGACAAAATTATTATTATTATTATTGTAAAATTGAATGTTTATAAAGAAAACAAATTGATTAGGTTAGGTTAAAAGGTTCAACTGTAACCCATCAAATGTTTACCAACTACCAATGGACCTGAGGACAATCAATGATACGTTTTACATTTTAAATAAGGGACATTTTTTTTTTTTTTTACAGATTCTCAGATTTCAATGAAATTTTCTCAAAAAAAATTACGCATACCAAAGGTGGTATAAAGTCTATAACTGATTTTTACTAACCACCATTAACACGGTAATGGTAACGCTGAGTATAAGGTCTGCGGTATACTCGAGAAGGTAAGTTGATAACACGGATTCTTATCAATGGTTGTAGGTAGTATCATATTATAATAAATGAGCTGCTGGTATGGATATAAATTATTTTATGTTCAATTTTATTATTTTGGTTATCTAATCGATATTTATTTTTACAGAAAAAAAAAAAAAACATTAATTACCACTGCAGCTGGATTTATTATCTTATTTAACTCCAAACTAACTGAATGGCGACAACGCGTACTGTCAAAAATCAAAATGTAAAATGTCTAGTAGGAGGCATAGGCCACCTAAAAAGCGCCCCTTGTAAATATGTAATGTGTATCTACACATTTTGTCTACTTGGATGATTATTGTTTAATTAGGTATACGTAGTACAATTACATAGGTACCTAGTAAATATGATCGGTTATTTGTACCCCGTCGTCGACCTTTTGTTTAATTTTCTCTACCGTCTTTCATTGTTCGCATCACAACCGTTTTCATCCTCCGAAATTCTTTCTAATGAATTCGGAAATTCAATTTGAACCCTTATAGATTCTGAGCGTAACGAGGAAAACGTGTCGGTTAGACTTCTTGAATCACTTCTTTAATATTTTCTATAAGTTTACCACCTATACATAAAGTTGCTAAATGAAATCTGGAACATTTTTACTGTCCTAATAAAAGCAATTTCCGAGAGAAAAAAAAAACGCTCGTTATTGTAAAGTCCATTGGCATTTGTTTAAACCGTTTTAAATATAAAATTTAGAGACGGTATGAATATTGTATTTGTCTGGGTACAGATTAGGTTTAATTTGCAAATTTAAAATGTAACATTATAATTATATTATGATCACGTTGAAATGATACTGTGCGAATTAGTTTTAATATATGTACATGAGTACCTAATTCAAATTGTCTAATAATCTGTTGATCATAAACTATTATTCCTAACCATTAATTAATTGAAATAGGAAGAATAATGAATATTTATCTAGGTTATTACTTGTATATTTATTTATTTTTCAAGACCAGATAATATTTTCGATGGTATTTTCATAGGTTGTAATAAAATGTAATCGGATTATCATTGTTTAACTAAGAAATTGTATATAGACATGGTATTTATCAAAATTGAATATCGAATATCATTTAGAGCCACGCACTCTCACGTATTAAGTATATTAAACATTTTTTTTAAATCCGTTTTGACAACATGTCATCATGGCACATCGTATTATGAATAATAATAATAATAAATAAAAAAAAAAAAAATGGTTTTTGGGTTGAGGCTATTATTGGGATGTCATCAGCAAATCCAAGTGTCCAGGAATGATGTATAAAAAAAAAAGTTTTTAATATATCGTGAGTAAATATTAGATAGTCATTGAAGAATGTGGTCGATATCGTTTCCTCGAGAGTTGATGGACAGGATCATTCTAATATGATTATATTGAATAGATGAGTAGAATGTAGATTAATTAGGTTTTAGTCGAACATTGAAGGATTAATATGTTAGGTTACGACATTATTAGTAATAAATAATCGGATCAGGAAGGAAAACAATTTATCCATATAAAACCAATTCAAAACTAAAAAAAAATAAATCCAAATTGCAATAAATAACCCTAAAAAAAACGTCAAAATGTATAAAAATTATGGCACGTCTACGAAAGTGCTTACATATGTGTTCTGTGAAAGTATTAAGTTTATGAGATTTAAAAAAAAAAAATACATTAAAATTGTTATCGTAACCCAGAAACCGTAATTGCGTAAATATTCCCGGTTTCCGCCTGTTTAATGGTTTGTTTCCGTTATTAAGCAAATTACAAAGCAAATAAAAAAATAATAACCTTACAATTGCACCAACAAGATCCAAAATGTAATCAGAAAGTTCTTATGGTTGATTGGAGCGAAATTTCTGGTAAAAAAAATTGTAAACAGGCCGAATAATTGCAGTGTGAATAACCAAAGCCGTAGTTGGGGGTTGGGCCTAATGGTTAAATTTACCTTCCCCCGAATTTTCATTAAATTGATTGAAAGATAAATAATTGCCCTCTGAAATTTGTTTCCAGCAAGGGCACAGGTCGGCGGCAACTCGCGGGTCCGGAGCCACAAGCGGTTTTAGGATACGCATCGACACAGCGTTTTTTTTCTGTATATAGAAAATTATAATTATAAAATATAAATGACCACTCTATTTTCTACGGAATACGAAATTAAAAATATAAATTATTTATTATAGTACACTATAATTCTGTACATTTGTCTATATTTAATCAATAATAACTAACCCCGATGTTCATGGCATCAGCACGCCTACAGCGGAGACTAAGCAAATTCAGTTTTCATCATTTCCCACTAACGACAGACGACGTTTTGCGTTGCAACTAATAGAATTGACTAACTGAAAATTTAAACACCAATAGACTAATGTAACGATTTTTTGTCGTTTATAGTATGTATGTATAATATCGTTGTAGTAATATAGTACCTGCAAATTCCTAATGAAAAAAAAAAAAAAAATTTGTCACACCAATGCACGGTTCTCATTGAAAATCGTTGTTTCGTAACTTTTAAAATGAAACTCTTTCCCCCCCTCACACAAAAAGGTTGCCGACCCCCCGGCCTCGGGTGTAATTCGACGAGTTACTATACAATCGTGTAAGATGTGCTCGTGCAATATAATTAAATTTTTATATATATATATAACTTTTATTTTGATGGCACAAACGGTAAAAAGCGAGACTACCGAAAGTAATTCGAATACAATAGTTTACATTCACGCAAACGCGATTGTAGGTAAACCTAAAACCTTATCAGTCCGTGATCGTAACGGCGATTTTCTATGTGTACGATCCTCTAAAATAGACTTTACGTGTGTATTATTATTATTATTATTATTATACAACATTTGTGAATAAATCAAAAGTTTTGAAGGGGTCGAATTTTCCGAGGGTGTGCCCGCGGGCAGACCCTGCCACATTCCCCGCGCGTACGCCTACGATCGCGTCGTTATTAAACCAATACTTTCTCCGCTACGCTCAGCATCTAAAATGACAAAATCTATTAAGCCGCTCGTTATAATTATGACCGAAATGATTGATGGGCCGTAATATAGATAGGAACAATGTACTGTTAGTGGAGTTTATGTATGCGAAATAAAAAAAAAAAAATTAAAAAAAATGTATAATATATATATATATATATATATGCTTCGCAATTAGCCTTTACAAAATCGAGCGTCTAAACTTTAAATAATAATGAGTAATTCAGGCGCCGACCGTTTTGGAAAAATAGTCTTTTTATTCAACACCGGGAATCGGGGAGTTCATAATTTTCGTTCAACAATGTACAAAACAGACAGACAGCGGTAGATTTATATTAAAAACGAAAACGAATAATAATATAATGCGGTCAAATATCACGGTTTCGATGACTAAATACAATTGTTCTAAATGGGTTTTTAATAAAACCTATATTTTATTAAATTTTATAAACCGTATACCACCTATTACTCATAATATAATTGTCACGCATGTTTTTTCTTTCGTAATTATTTCAAGTTAATTTCGTTGTAATTGTGTACACATTTATCTAGTTTCTTTGTTAAAACGTTACTTAATTTCGACAAAATTAATTTTTTGTATTTCATAGGAATTGTTCGTGGAAAATAATTAAAAAACTTATTTAATTGACGCGTAAACCGGTGTAATTTGATTGTAATTTGTTTTCTGTCTCTAAACCACTTTTTCTACTATCATGCATCTTGCTCCAATTTTCAAGTTACTTTTCTGAAAGAATTTTAAATCTAGTTGTTGCATTTTAGTTGGGAGGGGAATGCGTCATTTTATGATTTTCAATTCTACAATTTACAGCAATAATGGTTTAATTATTTGTGGAACTAGGTAAAAGGCCTGCAATTTTCATAGAATATTAATAATAGCGCACTCTAGGTACGGACGAATTTTCAAAAAATTCTGGCGATTTTCGAGCTTATTTAGAGGGAATTTTAAATGTTTGAGTTTTTTAGTTTTTATTTTGGTTTTATATGGATCAAATTAGTCAAAGTGAAACGCTTGAAAATTTTACACGAAGTTTATCGTTTATAAGTTGTACTTGGAAGTCATTAAATACAAAATTCTACGTTATGTTGTAGTAGTTGTTTTTTATAAGCGTTTTAAGTTAAAATGTTCTCAAACTTAAACGCAGAATATTTTGTTTATCGACGGAAATGCAATCTAATATGTTTATTGCTATATCTTATTCAATTGTATCAAAAAAATAAAACGTATGGGTTTTTAAATTATAATCCAATTTTATAAAGAAGTTGTTAGAAAAATAAAACGGTAAAATAGTGATAAGAAAATTAATACTTAGTTCCATTTATTCGTATAATCGTTTAAAATTCTGAGCGTATAGCGTATAGGAATGTATTGATTTTACAATGATGTGTACTTTTTTTAAATTATTTTCTTCAACAATATTTCAACCAGAATTTCGGCTCCAATAATCAATTTCAGGGATGGTTTTCAGAAGAAAATTGTGATCATATTTTGATTGACCATGTTGTTTTATTAATTATGGGAGAATACCACGGAAAACCTAACACAGTAACAATTTTTTTGTTATTTTCGATTTTGTTTTTTTAAGTTATTCAGTTAAAATTAATTGTATACAGACCTGAACCTTTCACTGAATATTTATATATTGACACTCAATAAAAGTAGTACAATTTTAAAAATGTACTGGCGTTTTTTTGAGTTAAACCACGACAATTACAATTTATTATGTACCTAGTTTAAAATGCATACAATTTTCAATTTAAATTTACGAAAATCTGTTAAACCAATTTTCGCTCAGAATCGCTTTTCGTTTGCAATGATTTATCATTGCCTACGGATATAAATCACCGTATATATTATCCTACGTTTCTTGAATGCAATGATTTATTATCGTTTTTAATTAAAAAAACTACGCCTTTTTTGCCCACCCAAATCAGTGGCTTACGGTAGAGGTACGTCCGATTTTGTATTATACAATTATTAAATAATTGTATTTTCGGAAAGTAAATCGTTTATTTAGGATTAAAAGAACAAATAATTTGATAATTTATTATAATGAATAGTAGGTATAGGTTCTCGTTGAATGTTCGCAACAATATGAATATAATACATAATAGGGTATTCTTCAATTTTCCAAATGATTAACGCGCATTTATATGCAAATTAAATTTTGCGTATGAAATCCGTTCGATGGAATAAACGACTGAATTTTGAATCCATCTGATATAGTAAAATGCGTATTACACTTATTATTAGAATAATATAACATATGCAAATTCGTATAATTCTAGTTTCGTGTTATAGTATAGTAGCAACCATTGTGATGTACAGCGGTTCATCTCGGTGTACCGTGTACGCATTACCCCAATGCTATTTTAAATTTTAAAGCGACGATTAATTATTTTATTTAAACAATTATTCTCCGAGTAGATTTTCATTTGTACGCGCTACAAAACAAACAACTTATAGTCCCGACGATAATACAATACGCAGTTTTTTTTTTTTTTATTGTTTACCCAATTGTTTTATTATTCTATTAAATATTGATGTGTTTTATATGTCTCGTTGTAAATCTCTTACGAGACGTCTTCACGTTTCAAGTATAACACAGCATCGTGTGCTTAAATAGTTTCCTTGTGTTCTTACACTCTACACTAAAGTGTGTTCCGTATTTCAAATTTTATTGCCCATTTCAACAAAATATGCAACTTGTGATTTGCTCGCATGTTCTATAGTTATATATATATGTATATATATATATATATATATATATATATATATATATTGTCTATAATCTTTTCCTTAACCGTTCCTTATACCTCTCTGAAGAAGGCAAAAAAATCGGTCTCTTCGTATAAAATATATCCCGGACGAATTTCTATACCGATGTAACTTATTTATTTGTTTTTCAATATTCTATTCGCATTGTTTAATATTATTATACCGGGCATATTTTTATTATTACATGCCGGAGGTAACTGTAAGTATTTGTGAAAAATCGCCCGACATTTAAAATAATACATTTGAATAATATCTCCGCGACTAAATACGAGGTAACAACAAACAATAAATGTCGACATAATTCTAGTTTAAAATTTCTAAAAAAAATAAATATAACTACCCATAAAATATTTTATTCTTACCACTATCACTCAGGTGATTTGAACATTTGTATATTCGTATAATATAAAGCAAATCGAATATAGGGTACGAAAGCAAATAAATAATTAAATACAAAAATAAATTGTGACATAACCTGACACAATACTAAACTTATTTTTCTTTTATACGTACCAGTAAGAAAAAACTTACGACGAACCTTATTTTATTATGTATCTTAACTTTTTTTACAGATCCGAAAAAAAATCTATTCACACAGGTAAATAAAATAAAAAAAACCAAACCTAAAATAAAAATAAAAAAAATCAAAACTTATAAATGTTAAATAAATAAACTCGATAATTTCAATAAAATATTATTAAAAATATCACACAATAATATCATTATTGCAGTGTGTATCAGTGTTCTTGCAAAGTGACGACACAGCAATTTAATTTATAATTAAATTCGTTTTTCGGAAATCTCCTTGTCTACCTAAACAAGATCCAACTAAAATTTATAATCGGGGTAGGTATATCCCGGTGTAATAGTGATACCTACGTTGGTATAGCTGCTGGTTGGTACCTGTACAGTGTTGTTATCCCACTGTAAGTCGTTCTAATTGATTATTTAAGCAAAAATAATATATTAATAATATAATAATAATTATTATATTATTGTTATTTTATTTATTTTAATTTTTTTTAAATTTTAATTGATTTTTATTTTATTTTTTCACCGTCACTATTAATCATTCAATAATTATTTCCATAGTGTTTTTCCACTCGTGTTTTTCAATTACTAGGCGATATGATTTAGGGCCGTTCTCACCATTGTAAACGTTGATTTTTAAATGGAGTTTATAAGATTACCGACCGACCACCAGTCGTGGTCGCGGTTATCAGCCATAAACTCAGTTTAAAAATCAGATAAACGCTTAACGTTGGCGAGAACGGCCCTTGGAGTGGTGTGGCTTCGTGGTACGAACTTATAATTACTTGTATATATTTTTTATTTTTATATTTTAACCCTATTGTAGTCAAAACGTCAAATTATACATAATACACGCATTGTGCGGGATACCACAATAGTTGTGTGAATAATAATAATAATAATAATTTTCAACGTATCATAATTTATAGTTTAATCCCTATTTTTGCGTATTTTTTTTTCCATAAAATAAACAAACAGTGCATCGCGGGTATTTTGTACAGCCGTTAGTAAATAGGCTACTGTTGTATGTGAGAAGTTGGGAAGAAGAATTAGAATTCTAATTTATATACTGTGTGCAATAATATATTTCATTACAAATGAAAAACGCTTCAGAACTGAGTTCGGTTAAAAGATTTGTTAATAAATTTAAATTGAACGTTGTATGATCTTGTAATTACAAAAAAAAAAATTACAATTGTTTGTAGTTTAAACAAATTTCCCCACATATTTGATGAAAATAAATTACAAAATTTTTATTCACATAAAGCTAAACGTTTCAAATAGATGGCTATCAATAACTTAACAAAACACCAAAAAGTTTAGGTAACTGGACCACTCTTAGAAAATGCTAATAATAAGTATTCGGTGAAAGTTTCGGGTTTCTACGTTTATTATTAACTGAATTACTTAAAAAATAATAATAACAATAAGATTGAATTAGCAGAAAACGATTGCTTATATAATCTGGTATTTCTCAATTATTAAAAAACCTACAAGGAAAATAAAATTAGAATTAACTGCAATGGTCGTCTAAAACGTATACAAATATTACTGAATCAATTTTTTTGATTATTTTGATTTTTCATAATGGAATTCCTCGCATAATTATATTATAATATTATTTGACTATAATGCCATTCTATTTTTAAATGAACAGAGAAGAACATGTTAAAGTCATTGATTAAAAGGACAGTATGGGTTTTTTTAAAAAAAAAATATTTGTGTATTGAAATAGATGCAATTGTTTGTATAGATGTTTAAACAATCGAAAAAAAGACATTTTATTATTATGTTAAAAATACAATAATATTGAAAAAAATCTCGGTCATCTACGAAAAATGTCTACAATTCTACACATTATATGTAGTCGACAATATTATGTATACGAAAACGAATTTGCTGTGATACGCCAGTGTGGCACAAACAACGAACGCGGGTGACGAACGACGCCCTCTGAAAAAAAAAAAAAAACAGTTTTTTAGGAGAAAAAAAAAAAATATATATATATATATATATTACCTATAATAAAAATAGGCAAAATAAAATTAGGTTATTTATTTAATTATTTTTTGTCGTAGTTATATTTATTGTTAACATCAAAACAGTTTTAAAATGCGATTAAATGCGCTAAAGTATTATTGTTTTTTGGCGCCGACGCTGGAGATTTTTAGACCGTCCGAGTTGCCGTGCAACGAGCGCTCTCAGTAAATAACATTCCGTTTCGTCTAGGGAGTAACGTGCGTGTGTACACCTACCTACTCCGCTTGAATCATTTGACGAGGTAAGTCTAACGTTAAGTAATACACATTTTCCAAAACTAAATTATATTTCGTAATTAAGTTAGAAAAAAAAAATATATATATATTTACACAAGACACTCGGGCGAATTTTTACAACTATATATATATTAATATTTTAATTCAATTCGAAACACGTTTGATTTTATTTTAATCCGGAGATTAATGACCATTATTGTTTTTTTATTAATCGATTATATTATTTATTATATTGATATTTTTAGGAATATAATTTCTAGACTTTATCACGGACAGGATATTTGTACAAGTAATTTTAACGGTTTCGTTAGTGCTACAATTAATATAATAAAATAATAATTTTACTTCTACTATATATATATATATATATTTGCCCGTGTGTTTTAAAACTAATTTTAAAAATATTACATAGGTAGACATAATTGTATGCCATAAATCTAGTACAAATATTAAATTAATTATTTATTTTTTATTTTTTACGTAGATGTTTTCTTTTTTTTCTTTTTTCATTTAATACCGTAGAAATGCTTAGAGACTTAAAAATATATTTCCAGCAAATATTGCGGATTAATACATTTCATAAAAAAAGTACCTAACACGATACATACATTTTTAATTAAAGGTTTGATGGTTATTTCGAAAATGTTCACTTTTATTTAGAATGCGTTTGTATGCAATTTATTTTACCGATTGTTGTATTGTCTATTTACATACTACAGGTTTAACCTAATATTATTTACCGAAATTATATTTTTTAATAGGTATGTGTTGAACCATTTTTTTAATACACGACGTCATTTTTTAGAATAGATTTTATTTGTGTTATAACGGAAATAGTAAAAACTGTTTGGGTAAATACGAAAGACAATACCAAATCGGAATTGAGTGAAGTTCAAATATTCATAATAAAGTATTTTTTATGTAAAAATGTATATAATAATATAATTTTATGCAGTCACTGCAGTATATTAAAAATAGTTTCAAGTATATAATATAAAAATATCGAAAATAATCAATATGCATCTATTATTATTTTATTTATTTATTTTTTTTTTTTTTGCAAACGTGACCGTTTTTTAATCATAAGACTATTTTTTTTTTTTTTTAGTCTGATTAATCTAAACGTATATTCTGTAGGTTCTCAATAATAATAATAAAAATAAAAAAAAAATGTTTTATATTTATAAAAATTAAACATTATTCAAAATTATGCAGGTATTTTTAACACTTTAATAGGTTTTTTTTTTTTTTCAAAATTGCTTGCACTTTGAAAATAGATAGATACCTGTCTAATAGTACGCCTGCTTTATAATTTAATTTTGCGAATAGTGTTTTTATGCTATTTTTTAATCCGTACAATTATATTCATACAAGTATTACGAGTTTTACATAATAATTAATAAATTGTAATATTATGATTTAGACTGGAGTGTGTCAAATAGTACGTAGGCGTGTGAGTAAGCATTTCAGTGTATTTCGTTTAGTTATTGAGACTCTATTACGATTTTTAGAAATTACGTTTTTATTAATTGATTAATAATTTCGAATAAAACACTTTTTATGGCTTATAAACGAAATTAGGTATTATACAAATGTCTACAAAATTTTTAACGTGATAATAATAATACAAAATACAAATACATGTAATATGTCCAATAGGGTTAATTATTTCTTTAAAATTAAAATAAATAGATTTAATCCGAAAAAAAAGGACGCAATGCCGTGTTTTCTGATAAAATCAAAAATACCGAATGAATAAAAATTATATAGTAAAATATTTTCATAACCGGCAGAATATAAAACGTAGTTTATTCTGAATCTAAGCTGGAAGGATAAAGCTATTTGGTTTAACGGCGAAATTTCTGTTTTCTTTTTAAAAACTTTTCAACGTTATTAATGATGCTATCCTTTAATTTTTGCGATCACAAATTATATATAGATTATCCTAATACCTGTCAAAAAATATAATTTATATTATATTATATTATTATATATATATATATAAAAAAAAAAAATATATATATATATAACTATGATTTACACTATATATTATATATTTTCACGGATATGATGATGTGTGCTTATTTTTTTTGTCTGTTAATAACTTTTCAACAAGAAATCTTGTTCGAAAAATCAATTTCAGGGCTGATTTCTCGTAGCAAATTTTTTTTAGTCAGTGTATTGAGTAACTATCGGTACGTTTTTTGATATTCATTGTACTTTTTTAATAACGGCGGAGAACCGGAAAATGCCATTTTTTTAACCTCTAGGTTTGTGTGAATTCAATATTTTAGCTTGATAAAAACGCTCAACGACTCGTCATAGGTAATATATACGCGAACAATTAGCGTTTAGATTCCGAATGAATCGAGGGATGTATTGATTTTATTATTATGTTGTTTCTCTTTTTTTTTTTTTTTTTTTGGATGTTTACAACATTTCGACCTAACCTTGCTCCAAACATTATCATCAGCAGTGGTTTCTGGTAGAAAATGTGGGTATTTGGATTATGAAAATATATTACATGTAATAAATTAGCCAATAGGTTACATTTTAGTCTGTGTTAAAATAAAACAGTCACGTTAGCCACTTAAGTAAAAACGCGTAGGTATGCACTTTATAAGGCCACGTCGAAGTTTATTTGAAGTTAAAAATATTACCTTTGCTGTATAATGTTTATAGTACAGAAGGCGATTTCTTTTCATCGCGGAACAGCGATGGTCACTATGGAATAATTTATATTATTTTTAAAAAGCTATAGGTACTTTGTTTTTGTAAACGATGCACCTTAAGTACGTATAAATATTTTTTTTTTAAATTAATAAAATCATTTTTTTTTTTATTCGGCTGAGTCAGAGATAAGTACATTTATTTATTTTCTAAAGAAAGTGCATAATCGGTAAATATTTTATAGTCTAGCCATATAAATGTTATAAAATGTCTTCTAAAACTTTTATAGATTCGTTTAACTACCTATAAATATAGTTAGTGTTTGAAATGAATGGGTTTAGTATTGGAAATATATTAGAATGCTATTCGATTTTGGTCGAATATGAATAATTTCGCTTCAGTAATTTGAGTATTTATTCAATTCCAAATATTTAATTTATGGCTATCTTTAGGTTAGGTTAGGTTAGGTTTGTATCGTCGATTTGATTAAATTTGGTTGGGTGGCCAAATCTAGTTAAAATTAGCATTAATCAGATTTTTTTTATCGTTATTATTGAATAACGATCGAATACAATTTTTTTTAAACATTTTTTTCTGATGGAGTTAAAATCATAATTTTTTATGAAAACAATCTACTAAAACTTTCGAATGCTAGGAACTATTGTATACGGTTTGTATAATACTCGTATACGAATGATTTAGTTTTTTTTAAAAATATTTTTGATTGCGTGTACAATAAAACAAATCGAGAAATAAATTGTGTATTACCTATTTACGAGCGAAGATTGAAATCGATTCCTTTTAAGATATGTCAATGTTGAGTTGATGATTATATATTTTATAATTAATTTATTATTAATATTGTATTATGTATACTGTTGACAACTTGATAATATATAACGATGCATGAAGTATATCAGGTGTTTACTTTTTGATAATTAATCTTTATCGTAAAACTATTCATTTTGTATTTTATATGTATTTTTTAGAACACGAAAATGTAAAAGAAGAAAAACGATGTTGTTGTATTTCGATTTGTTTTTGCCAACGCTGCTACTGTTAATTCATTTTGACAGCGGTAATGGGACTACTGAAACGAAAAATAATACTGCGGCATTACAAGCTTCCTTGTGTGAGTTTTTTTATTTTTTACATTATCATATTATTGTATTATATTATTATCGTAGTTATATTTATAAATTACGCCCAAAGCTCTAAAACTGCTTTAAAGCCACATCAAAAGATATTGTTTAATACTACATATAGGAATTAAATGATATAATTTGTTTTTCAAACGTTTAAACAGACCGTTACATTTGTTTGGTTTTAATTTGTTTTTTAAACACGCCGTAGGTACACTGGTTACTATTTGTTTAATCATTCATAACATTCAGTGGCATGTCGTAGCAATCCTATCGATTCAATTACGCTAAAAGAAATATATAGATATCAATTTTTTTTTTTTTTTTTTTAATGCGAGTATCAAAAATTGTACGTATAACAACTAAATGGAAAAAGGATGAATAAAGAAGGGAATTTAATTTATATTTGTACGCAACGATAAATCATTTCAAACGAAAGACGATTCTGAACGGAGTTTGGTTAAAATACGTTTGGATAAATAGAAATTCAAAATTGTATTGACTTGTAACTACAAAATAAATTATAATTGTCGTCCGTGTTTTTCGGCTCAATTTGTTGAGCATTTTTATGGAGCCAAAATAGTTGGTCCACATAAATTGGAAAATAGCAGTTATTACGCGAAATGTCGTGATTTTTACAATTTTCATCGAAACTTGAACTCGAAATAACTATAGAAAAAAAAATGATGCTCAACTTTTTTTCTTTTTTACCATTAAATAAAATTTACAATGAACCTTGTATCTAATTTTTGAGAATTTATGCTGGACCAGAAGTATTGTATTCACATATAATTATATAAAAACTAAACAAATTTCAAAATGTCAAATGGTTATAAATAGTTAAAAAAAATGTCCATAATGTTATGAAAATTTTACCACATCTAGAAGGGGTAATTTAATCTAAGTATTCGGCGAAAATGTATTTTTAACTGAATTACAGCGAAGAAATTTGAATTTAACAGAAATCCGTTATTGCGTATACATTCCCGTTTTTTCCCCATTATTAAATAATAATACTGTGAAACTATGAGGAAAATCAAACAAATTATCTCCTCAACGCACCAACTAGATCCGAAATTCAACATAAAT
The DNA here is from genome assembly GCA_956483605.1 of Tuberolachnus salignus. Taxonomy (NCBI): domain Eukaryota; kingdom Metazoa; phylum Arthropoda; class Insecta; order Hemiptera; family Aphididae; genus Tuberolachnus; species Tuberolachnus salignus. The sequence continues at coordinate 20,723,149 of OY101437.1, forward strand.
AAAGCACTCTTGTCGTTGTTTGATCGGAGCAAGATTTCTGGTAGAAAAGTAAAACCAATACATTTCGTGTTACGTTCAGAATCGAAACAAATATAAAATACTTCTCGACAATAATTCGAGTGAGCGTTAGTATTATATTCCCTTACTTATTTTTGTAATAATGGTTCGTAATATATATGTGTGTACACAAAATTGCTTTTGGAGAATAAGTAATTGCACACGCATTTATTATGTTATTAGTTTGAAATTGTTGTACATTAGTCATAAAAAAAATATCACGGGTAATAAAAGTCAGTTGCAAAAATATCGTTATGCGTCGTATTGTCATGCACCCGGGTAGGTATTGTTGTGTTCACAGAAAATATCATAATATGCAAGATGACAGTTAGACGGATTTGAATAGCCGGGCAACCTGATAGTAAGTAATTTCAATGGCAGCATATATGTTGATACTGCGAGGAGATAAAATTTCTACTTTTACGGTTCGGATGAGTGCTGCTTGATAATTTATTAAGGACGTATAAGTTCGGGAAATATGTACCAATTAGGCGGGTATAATATTTCACCATTTTTCAGTGTTTAGTTAAGGACAATAGTATATATTAAAGTATAAAGTTTAGTTTTTATATAAGAATAAAATTAGCTATTCATTTTATTAATCATTTTTATTTCATACGAAAATACTCTCCACACGTAAAATAATCCCCAGATGTAAAATAAGTGGACAAAATTCAATCAAACGTTAATAAATAATTTTTTATACGCGTTGCAAAACATCAATTTGTATTGACGACGTTGCTCTGGTCAGAATCTAAAATTTTAATTCTTAATCAGGGATCTGTTTTTTTTTCTTTTTTTGTAAACGATGGAATCATCATTCTAGTTATTATTTGAATATTGCGTATATTTGTGTCCAAAGTTATAAACTTGGTACCCGATTAATTGATATGTTAAATAATATGAACTACTTTATATTTAAACAGATAAGAATAAATGTCAGTGAGAAATTTATTAAAACTATTTAAATTATTACCAAATGCATCTATTATGTGATAAGTAAAAATTGTGTTAGGTTTCACGTATGGTTTTCCTCTTTTTTTTTTCAAATATAATAAACGGTCCTACAGAAATAACAACAAATTTCCTTTTCGTGTTGAGGTAAAAAAAAAAAAAAAAAAAATGTACCCAAAGTTAAAAAATGAGATTCATTGACAGGTGTTGGGTACTTGTCATTTTTCATTTATTTCAATACTCAGCTGGGTATTGAACAATAGAACACTTGAAAAATGACTTGTCTTCTGTAAAGTTATTCCTGTATTCAGTTAGATATCTATAAAATTATCGGAATACATTTATAAGCATAGGTCCAAAAATGGGTTTTTTTTTTTTTTTTTTACCAAACATTAGCATAAAATCAATAGGTAGTTTACTCGCTTGAAAAAAAATATGCATTGTATATAGATTTAGTGTTGATAGTTTTAACGTCAACGATGGTTTTTTTCCGGTTGTATATAACTTTCGGGTCGATGTGCGTTTTGAACAAATATTTTAATACGTTGCTCAGAAAATTCGAAATCACGTGTGGGCCGGTTTTCCGGTAAATTCCTCGAGCCGACATTTTTAGTAGATCCATCACTGATAATAGCTAAAAAAATTAAAAATTAAAAGTGATGGTAACGAACCATAGTTTGTAGAAAAAAAATAAAAAAATGAAAGAAAACTTTTGTCTAAAAATATTTAACATTTTTGGAAATTATATTACGTTTATTAAATACCTTTCTTATGAAATATTTATAAAAAAAAGTCGTTATTATAATTATAATTTTTTGATTAACAACTGAACAAATAAAATCGATTTCATAAAAAAAAAAAAAAAACCGATGTTCCGCAAGTTCCTAATTTTTTTTTTTGTTATTTTCTAGAACGGTATAAGCAGGTTTGAAAGCATATTTCTCCAACGATGCCATCTGAGTAAATCGCCTAAACTTTAATAGTGTACATAATTCCAAATATGTTATCACAATAAAACCTTTTATGAATTTATGCGCGTCTTCCGTTTATTTTCGGAGTGGTGAGTGGGGTGATGGGGGAGAAACAAAAAAAAAATAAAAAAAATATTCTCCTGTGGAAAATAGCACTATTCACACTATTCACGACGTGTTTGAAAAAAAAAAAAAAAGTGCGTTTACGAGACTCTCGGGGATATTTAAAGGCGTTCGCCATTGATAGTGTACAGGTATGTCAATCGAGCAGGAGGTTTCCCTAAACGCTGTATTCCATTTCATTTCATTGGATTTTGCTGCGTTAGCGTTGCCAGTAGCTTTTATTACTATTCTAGTGAAATCACCCGGCGGCCGTCTATATAGGTAGTTTTAACGTTTGCGCGCGCAAGACGGGACTAGACTTAAAACGTACGTTTGCCAGTAACCGGGATCGGCTATAAAAGACGAACAAGACAAAGCGACTTTTATATGTGTGTCATTCGGATTTACTTGGATCTACTTTGGGAATATTTGAATATTCGAATTTGCAAATATACCGATGCTTCAGTATTGCGATATGGGTGTGGTGGTGGTGGAGGGGAGCTGTTTAAACGTTTATTTATTTATCCGGGCGACGGATTGTTAATAGTTCACCCACCAATACCGTATTATAAATGCATTTGCAATTTAATTTAATAAATATTATTTGGAATTTAAACCGCACAGAACGGAACGGAACGCATCCCAATAATAATATAATTCCTGCAATCCTCTGTTTGCCGGGAAAAAAGGAAGTACCTCATAACGTTTATCCGAATTTTTCGCAATCTGTTATTCGAATTTAATGATTTCGGACTTCTTTTCAATAAATATTTAAATGAAAAATGTACACACGAACGCACGGAATACGTACAAAACAATATTGTTATTTACAAAGAATGAAAACAAACGTCTGCGACATCTAAACAAACATATATACACGTCTGTAATATTTAATATAAAATATACAAACGTATGCGATAAAAAAAATAAAGAATACAAATATTAGTATTTGGTACGGGGGGGAGGGAGGTTAGATGGGGGATCCATGGTTATTTCTCTCTATTTTCTTACAATATTCGTTTACTGCACAGGTACATAGTATTGACGAGTATAACAATATATATTAATAATGTATGGTTTACCGTACCGTGAAATTTGGTAACCCCTAGGGCCTATCAGAGATGGAGGCCCTTTTTAACACAACAATTAAATTATAATAAAGACTTTATAGTGATTCTAAGAGTTAACAAAAAAAAAAAAAAAATATTATAAATTATCGTGCACGTTTATTTTGTTCGTTCGTATTTTAAATCGAATTAGTTTCTACATATAAATATGCCTAAATACGCCACTGGGTTTGCATATAATATCATACGATTTTTAGTATAATTTTTGTTAATTTATGTCAACACTAATAATTTTATTCTCGTATGAGTTGTGTTTAAGAAACGAAACGTTTGGCGAACCAAACGTTTTTATTATCTACCAATATCTGCCAAGTATGCCTACACTTAACTAGCTGTGCGGGTACCCGCGTAGGCTTTGTTCGCGTACAATTTCCTATTAATCGCCTTCTCTACGGGTGGTTATCGATTATCGTTTATATCGATATCAATGAAATGTTCCCTGCAATATTAAAAAAATAAAAAAAAAATAATAAAAATAGTAGGTAACAGATATATATTTAACTATTTATATTTTTTTCTACGCTTCCCCGAAAGTTACCTATTTACACGGCGTTTATGTTTTACAACCACTTTTTACTCACGCATCTCCGCCGTTCTGATTAATTTCTCCATATAAACTTCGACACCTTTTTTTTTTTTACTCCGTTAGGGGTTGAATTTCCAAAGTCAACCAAACAATATATGTTGCACTATTTATTTGATAAATTCATTACGCACAAAGTTTTCGGTTATTTAAACGTATTAAATTTGTTTTACTTATAAACTTTGACACCCCTCAGGCTCTGAGGACTAGGGGTCGAATTTAGAAAAATCCTTATTTTTTCTAGTTCCTTAAAATTATTTGAGGAACCTCCGTGGAAAATTTTATGCTTCTAGACCCAGCGGTTTGGGCTGCGCGTTGACATGCCGGTCAGTCAGTCTCTTAGGTAGTTTTTTTTTATAATAAGTCGCATTAATCGCATGTTTATACAATTTAAAAAGTTGATTTATGTAACGGCAGTGTCCATAAATTAAAACAAATTGTATATTTTTCGTTCATTGTTTACCGAGTGGTGGTGTTGGGGGGTAGGGAAGTTATTTTTTTCATGCTGATTTAAACCTTTCACTCAGTTCCGCCTCTAAATGTTTATCTAATGATTATGACTTTATAGATCGTTCATATTTCAAAGTTTTAAAAATCATATTTTACATTCTGAGGGTAGCGAGGAATGTATTAAATTAAATTTTGAATAGACTGTCATTTTGGGTTGACTATATAATAGGCGTGTAATCAACTGTTTTATTATTATCTCAAAATATAAATCACTTTTATATAAAAAAAAAAAAAAAATATTGATCATTTCAAACTACGATTATACCTACTATAAAGTACCATCTGTTTTCAATTACTTATCTATATAAAGTTGTCGAAAGAAACTTTTTGGAAATGTTTACTGCCTTTAAATGTGTTTTCTAAAAAAGAAAAAGGAAAGAAAATAATAATAAAAAAAAAGATTATTTCAAAGTTAATAATGTATTTTTCATTTCACTCGGAACCTAAAACTTAGTTTCTATTCGGATTCTCTATAACATGTACGAGAAAACGGCGGTGCTGCATTTGTAATTTTTTGATTATTGTAAATGCAATAAACGTTGTTAACATGTTCCAAAATTTCCGAAAAAATTCCAAACATAATGTATATGTTAATCGGTGAAATACAAAATTAAAAATCTGTCACGGCCGCCGATGTATCGTACATAATATATAGTGAAGAATTCGAATATATTGTCGGAATTCAAATCGGGGTAATCGTTTTGCGACGTATTATTGGAATTAGAATCGTCTGTTTGAATGTAAAATAAACATTCTTCCCGTGATCGGAAAATCGATATCTGACGTGTGCGTGAGCCCCCGGACCGCCCCGTGCGCCGTATCAATTGCCGTCGCGTTGCTAAAAAAAAAAAAAAAAAAATAAATCAAATAACGAATCTTATATAGAATTTAGTACGTTTTTAGTACGGAAATAATTTAATCACTGACTGGTTTTCGCGGGGCGCTGTTTATGGATGTTACAGTCACTATATTTGTTTTTCGAAATTATTATCGTTCTGCTATTGAATAACAGTTGTAGTCGAATAAAGTCGAATGCAGTTGTTCGACAGTCGTCGACGGCCGTCCGCACTGTAAACCGTTTAGTCATTATTCAACACTAGTACAGTGAGTATTGTGAATTACTATTACTATTATAATTCTTCTTTTTCTTCTTCTTATTTTTCTTTTTCGGTTTTTAAAGGCCATTGAGGCCCATAACCGCAACACAAATTTGCTTCCATCTGTCTCTATCTCGAGCTACTATTTCCATATCTTGTATTCCAAATTCTTCCATAGTCTTTTTTTATAAGACTATTATAATACATATTAATATTATCCGAATTACATAAAAAAAACGAAAATCGAAAATAATCAAACGGTTAACGCCCATAAATTTGCCCGTGTTCCCTACGTTTTTCCCAACCGTTACGAAAAGCACACGGACAATCACAACGGAACCAACTTTCTTATACAACAACTACACAAAATATAAAAATAAAAAAACAATACGCTGTTGGGCTACGCTCGGAATCTACAATAAAAATACGGTCGTTTTATAACAATATAGCAAACCGTTTAACTTTTTTTTCAAACTAGCCTGTAACACTCGCGCGATAGTAACGAATTCATAGACACCTCATTTGTTGAAATCGCTCCGTTGGTTTAAGCCAATGGCTCCCAACTCAACATTAATATCAACTCAACATTAATATCAACTTTATTGACAGACTAATGTAGTAAAAAAAAGGGTGATACAAATTCAAATTTTGGTATTTAATCAACGTGGAAATACGATTTTACAAACATGTTAAATTAAATGACTTTTAGTTAATGTGATAAAAAAAATAAAAAGTTTAATTTATTATGCATTTTTTTTCACTTATTAACACGCGCTTCTTTGGCCAGTTGTGGGATCATGAATTACGTACACTAAACCGTAAATAATTTGATATTCAATTTTAAATTAAAATTAAAAAAAATTGATAATTATGAAAAAAAATTCTTTAGCATCGCGGACCGCCAGTTGGAAACCACGTGTTTATGCTCTATAACTTACAACATACAGACAACGGAAATCATAAATTCATATTCCTTATAGTCGGTAGTGGTCTGGTAAAAACACAATAACAATAATAATATCCAAATTGTAATAAATCCAAAAAGAAACCTGCGACCTGCTACCAGTTACGACCCTGATGTGGGCGGCGGCGACGACATTAAAATTTGCCTATATTTTGTTCCTTAGAAAACGCTTCTGTCGAGGCCCTTCAGTTATAAACATGCGAACGAAATGTTAATAAATTCAAAATTAGTTTATTATTAAAAAGTTTTAACCGGTAGTTGGTAAATAATAATAATTAGTACAACATTATTTTGTAAATAATAAAACTTAAAACCATTGGCGGATCTGTAGGAAGGCGAGGGAGGGGGATTGACATGATGGAAAAATGATTGAAAAATTCGTTTAAAAAGTTTTGATTATTTTCTACAATTGTATGTGATAGGTATAGTAGAGAGATTAAAACCTTCCGGGGGGGGGGAGGTGGCTTGCTAATGTTCCGAGAAGGAAAAAGCCCCCAAAGTTCTTTTTTTTTTTTTTTTTTGGGGGGGGGGGCTAAACCGGCAATACCCCCGCCTCCCGGAAACGCCGTGAGGCACTACTTCGGGAGGCCGGTCGCCATCATTTATCGGAGAATGATAGTACAATAAATTTATAAGTAAAAATCCCGTTTTCCCCTAAGACTCATATAAAGTTACTAGACAACAATTCTTGCCTTACCGTGGGGATGGGCAGTAGCCAGGCCGAAGCCAACTTGCTGCCCTCACAGGTTGTAGGGGGAAGGAGGCTTCTTGCCGGCCTCCCGGGTCCCCAAAGTCCTCCCCCCCAATATCCGCCACCGCTTGAAACTGTAATCAGATTATATTTATATAGTGATAATATTTTATACAATGGATTTTTGTTTTTATTAATTTTTTATTTATTTTAATTTTGTATAGACATTGTTTAAATTTGCATTTAAATTGTTTATTTATTATAGGTATGGCAAATTTGACTCACGGCTTATTGTATCATTGCGACGATACACACTGCATATCTAATGACTTGGTTTGCAACGGCATACAGGATTGCCCTCAAGCTCAAGATGAATCCGTATCACAGTGTGGTAAGAACTATTGCTTGGTAATAATATTTAAATGATATTGACAATTAACTATATAAGTCTACGAGATGATACTTTGAGATGAGACTTCAAGTTGATTGTATTCTAAGACATTTTAATGCGCAACAATGAATATTTGCTATGCGATTTGTGTGAGTTTTGGTGGCCTGTTAAAAATATCTTCGTAAAAATAATGCGTAATATATTATGCGATTCCTGACAAATACTAAAGAGGTTTATAGTTTTATTCAATTTATTAAATTAATTATAAATTATTCAAATATTCATTAATTTTTTTCTTTTGTACTTTATATAACGTTTTAATACTGAAATTAATATTTCGTGACATTTTTCAACCTCTAACAAAAATATTTTTTTTTAGTCTGACTATGTAGTAACGAAATTAACTAATGCAATAATGAACCCGATTTTTAGATAAACGCGATTTTTGTAATTTTTCGGTAACTTTTATAGACGCTTAGAAAAACTATTGGGAATATTCATAATATAAGAAATATTAGTCTTATCTTTCTGGTTCTGTGAGACATTTTGGAATATTTTTAATAATCCAAAAAGTCGAAAAACATATTAAATATAATTTATTATAAAAACATTTTTACATTTTAACTAGCATATTAAATAAATATTAATAAACATTTATTTTATTAATATTAATGTTTAGCATACGTAAATGTTTTTCGGTAGATAGCATATATATAACAGTATTTAGTACTCTTTAGTACTAAAGTACTTAAGTATAATACTTTTATTATACTTTTTACCGTTTTGGTGTGTTTACATGGGTACACTATTAAATTATAGCCGGTGACATAATATAATACGAGTAATTTATTACAAATACCTACCTACGTAAATATTTAAAAAGTTAAATCGTTTGTTTATAAATTTAAGTTTTTTATTTAATAAAATATTAAGTAATATAATAATTGTTTTATTATTATAATTAACGTGTTGTTTACATGCGCGGATCTAGTAATCATAAATGGGGAGGGGAGGGTGTTAAATCCCTTTAAATCATAGTTTTTTTTTTTTTTATATATCATACGGACTAAACACCTAATACATGAAAGATAACTTTAATTAATAATAATAATAAAAAAATAAAAAAATGGCTTATTAGAGTTTTTAAAATGATTAAACATTTACTCACAAGACGTGCGTTTTATATTATATTATGTATTAAGATGGATTTAATTGATTTAGAAATTTGTTTACATATTTTTGTAGCCTTTGTGTTGGTATCTATATCGATTTATTTAACAAAATAATATTATTATTATCAAACAACTTTTTTTTTTATAAATAATTATAAAATACGTTGTTTTTTTTTTTAAATCTTTTTTTACGATAACAACATTTGCAGATACGTCTATGATTTTTTTTTTTTAAATTATTACCTTACAAACTTTACACTTGCATCATTTTACCCTCTTATTATACATTAAAGATAAACTGTACAGTACAGTTTAGCGTTATTTAATTATAACGACGGTTCGGTTAAAAAAAAAAAAAAATAGTTAAAAGTAATATTTTTTAATCAAATTTATTAGACGTCTAAGAAATTTACTTACGATTGTTTCAGCTATGAAATATAGAGATATATATTAAAATTATATGCAACTTTTTAAATAAATAAAACAACTTTATTTATACATTTTACGCCATTAAAACAAACTGTAAGCTCAAAGAGTATAAAAGTTTTATATCCAGTTAAAATTTGAACTATAATATATTATTTTATTTTTTCTATTAAGACGTTACATTATTTTTCTCAATCGCCCGTCCAGATAGTATTAAAGTTTAAGATGAATTGCTTTTTCGGGTATCTATTAATAATTGTTGATAATCTTGATTTTAATAAATTACCACTATAATGCCGAGTTCATCTATTCACTAGTCTACAATTGTATAGTTCAATACCAATATAATTACAATAAACCAGTAATTTGTTTAACTTAAGACACTCATCATTTTGGATTAAGCACCCGTATTATATATTTTTTAAAATTATATGATGATAACAATTGTCAATTTGTTCATACTTTCAAATATTTATTTTTATGTATTATAATGAACGATTACACTGACCTTTTTAAATCTCTACGCTTTAAACTTTCACTATTTTTTAATAACTACTTTCAATGTGACTAATCAGATATGGTTACAAGTTTCAACGTTCGTTTTGTCAATTTGTTAGTCCCGACGTCAGCGATTGAATTTCTCGTAATCGTTTTTTTCTCATTCTCGTCTTAGAATAGGTCATAATCGTCTTCTCCTGCCTTATACTATTTACCTATTTGTCTCTTTTAACTACTTCCCATTTTGCATACACAGCTTACTAAATAATATATGCGATGCCCTCTCATAGTATGTTTCTTTTCTTAAATGAAATTCTCTCTACCAGATTTTTTTTTTTACACGGTGTCTCTTTTTTTCCTTCTGATATTTTTAATCTCTTTACATTTATCTCTTATTAATTACTCGGTTAATTTTTTCGAAGGTAGTCATCACTGTTTTTTTTATTACAGTTGTATTAATTTAATTTAAATCTGTGTTTTCGATTTGTATGTTAAATAAATTTCCTTAAATTGGTTTCAACAAATTTGTAAGTATTTCATTTTCAAATGGTAATCCCCGTCCCCCAACCATTTAAATTCTATAACTTATACTGATTATAGAATATTTTCCTTTGATATGTTGTTGTAGGAATAGTTTTATTTTAGTTATAGCGATTTAGAATGGTAGAGCAGTGCCGTACAAATAAGCATTGGTTAGAAAATTTCACGTCCACACTACTTTATTATTACTGAACTATAATCATTACGTACCTAAAAAAATATGGGTCAATATTGGATGTTAATCTACACCGAGTCGCGGAAAGAGTTTTCCGGCATTGCGAGAGAGAGTTCAAAGTTCGGGGTGTTTTTCTACGGCTGAGTCGGTGATCATTACACGCAGTTCCGTTAGACATATTGGAGATGTGTATTAATTCATTTATAGTTAGTGATTGTATTATTAATTACGGTGCTCTGTTAGGTGTTCTGAGTTGGAAAGTTTCAGTTTAATATAAATGGTGGATATTTTGACGGGACCCCAAATATACTAATATATGCAGCAAGCAAGAAACTTACTCATATTACTTATTTAGCGCGCAAGTTAGTTTTGGCCCGTTTGTTTATATGTACACGTATAGTTACGTGTTAGGACTTATATTCTTATATAGTTCGATTTATGGTTTGTTTTTTTTAGCATGGATGTGTAGGCTAGTGACACGTCAGTACTTAACTGTCAAGAACTTAACATTGGAATAACGGTTTTATGTATCTATACTTTGTTTGATTTTATTTTAAAGAAAGTATACAAATTGAAATTAATGTTTTAATATTTCAACATATTGAAATAAATGCAAGCATATTTTTACAAAAACAACCGATTTCGGACTTATAGTTTAAATCGTTATAAACTGTCTTGTAAAATAATTCGATTTTCACGATTAGTTTTTTGTTGGAAAGCTGAAGACTTCGTATAGACCGTACCAAACTCTGTTTTTCAATGTTTTAATCTCATACTTTATAATGTCTTTAAAATAATTCAATTTTTACCAATTTTTTTTTATACCATTGTTTAAAATCTAATGAAAAACTGGAATTCAATGCGGTCTGTAGAATGTTGTTGTCTTGAAAAAAATAAAAATAAAAATATGGTAGAGATATATCATGTTGAGAATGAGTTTTCTCTATTTCCACGAAGTTATTTTCGTCCTTAAAAACTGCGGTACTCCTCCCCCTTAAATGGGCAGTAGATTAGTGGAAAAGTCTTATAATTATGGCGGTCATTAAAAAGATTAAAAGTTTTAATGAATTTTATGTATACTTTATGTGCTGTTAAAAAAAAAAAAAAAAAACACATTGATAGAATGGCCCCATTTTTACAATTATTATTTTAAAATAATTTATAGCATTGTACCGTAGGAATAAAAAACGATATATATTTAACAGATAAAATAAGGAAAACCGGAAGTGGTGACATCGATGTTGAAGTGCTCCTTTTCTCTAAACTGTCACTATATTAATCCAAAATTGCATACATTTATCATTTGTTTCGCTGGCCGTTTTTCAAGTAGTATTAAAATATATTTACTATAATTATAATGGCCTTAGTTCTATGTCACTAATTATTTCCTTATAAAGTTTCTATTCGTATTTAAACGTGACATAAATAAGTTTTACGTGGCTTGTAAATAACGAGAATATAGAATTATGCGAAAGAACCGCAGCGTTAGTTTCATTACACCGCATAAAGCTTTTTTCATACAAAGTTAATTGCAATTAAATCGAGGCTTGGTTATCGAACCAATGAATGCATAGCCATTTTGTAGGCGGGTATCTAATTAAACCGTAAACATGGATTTACGCCATGTTTACGAGTTGTGAATTAATGTACTCAACCGTATTAGTTTTAGAGATTTACGTTGTGATCTTATATGATACGGTGTACTTTGTAACGTTTTGGTTAATTAATGAAGTTTCAAGTTGTTTTGTGGTTTTTTTTTTTTTTTTTTTTAGATTTTGAATAGAACGCGTAGGAGCAATTAGTTTTAAAACAAAGCATATTTTTTCTTCCAAAAAATACTGATTAGTTATTTGGGTAGTAAATAATGAAATGCAAAGAGATGTTTTATTTGTAGAAAATTGAACACAGATGTTTGTTTAACGATGTCATTTTCTCAAAAATCCTGGAATGTTTTCAAAATACCGCGAGAAAACTTTTTTTTATGAGTACATTTTTTTATTATATAATATTAGGTATACATTATGTCTTCATATATATACAATAAAGTTTATTCAGAAATATATATACAAGTAAAATGTATATATATTAGTTTTCAATTTTAGTCCAAAGACAAAAACGAACAATTATTTGTAGATTCTGAGCGATTCGATACGACTGTATTGGTTTTACTAATGGTAGTTTTAGCTGTATTGGTGATTTTTTTTCTGCCCGTTAACAACTTTTCTACCAGAAAAGTTTGTTCTGCTCCGATATTCAAGTGTAGTACCTTGTCTGAAATAGTATTAAATCTACATTGTTGGTGCATTAAAGATGTACATTTTTTTGATTTATGGTGTAATTTTTTTAATAATTGGGAAAAAAATATTAAATTATTAAATTGGGTTTCGTTATTTTCTTTTTAAAGTAACTTGGTTACAAATAATTTTAGGTATCTGAAATATCCACAGAATATTAATATTGCACCTTTCTAGGCATGAACAAATTTTAAAAATATTCTGGCCATTTTTAAAAACTATTTATAGGCATTTTAAGTTTTTTTTTCTCGAATAAATTGAATGTTTTGGCCGAACAGAAATGTGCGAAAATTCGACACAAGGTTTATCATAATAATGGCGAAAAAAAAAATTTAGCCTAATGCAATAGTTCTGTTTTATAAGCGTGAAGTGCAAATTTCGATGAAAATCGGAGGTTGAATTAAATATTGAATAATTTATTATTGAATTAACGAGATTGTAAAGGCAATTTAATGCCACTTTAACCTCTAAATACATAACTAATCACAAACTATTGTTTACAGGTTGTCCCTATAATGAATATCGATGTAAGAACCAATGTATCGAATTGGTAAAAAGATGTGATAAGTTCAACGATTGTGACGAGGGAGAAGACGAGGATAATTGCAGTGAGTAAATTTTTGTATTAATTATTAATTAATAGTCTATAAATTACATTTAATATAATTATAGAAACAGTGAAACGCGTTTTTAAAATAATTTGTAATTTATGCTGTTGGAAAATATTTGATTTAACTATTATTAAAGTAAATAGGTAGGTATAACCTTATAAGTTAATAGAGTGTAAATAAAAGTATTTATAAGAAAAAACATGTACAAATTTAAATAAATATTTTATGATACTTTAAAGTAATAATGTAGGTAGGTAAAGTGGTAACTATAATTTGATTTATATTTTATTACGACCGGTTTTGGCAGAAAGCAATCATCGGAAAATAATAAGTATAAAATACTCGTATCATGAAATTAATTGATTTCATTTCTTCTGGTCACTTAAGTGTAAAACATTTTTATCACACAAAGCATAGTGTAGGTGCTATTTGCCAATCGGAGCAAAATATTTTATTTTCGGAAATATTTGGTCAATCAAATTCAAATCACACGGTCATTCAAATATTGCTTATTCTTGTGGAAATATTTACAGATTAGTTTACGTTTAATGATTTGTATTCCTATACCAATTCTTATATACGTTTTGGAACTATTACCCTTACCTATATGTGATTTATTTTTATTTTTATTGTCGACATTAATCACAATAATATATTTTAAACACGATTAAACGATATTAAAAAGAAAAAAAAAACTGTATTGTGGTTATATTTTACGCCAGTTTTGGCCCGTTAGATATTGATAAACAACAAATCAATTGTACTTTTGAAAATATTACCTACTTACATATGTTTTTGTTTTGATCTCAATATCGTATTAAGGCCTATATAAATAATATGTACAGGAAAGTAAAATATATAATTTAAGCGGAATAAAAAAAAGCCTTTGGTTCAACCTTACGTGGTTTTGATTTTTTTTTTTCGTTACTAACTATTATTTTTTGTTAACTAGGAGGAATACTTTAAAACGTCACAGAATTTTATTTGTATTAAGTGGTTATATTTCTAATTATAGTAGCAACGGTACTAGACAATTATTCTAAAACAACAGTGAAATTTACGAAAAACTCGTTTTGATTATTTTTAGTGGTGAGCATGGGCAAAAACCGAGGATATCGGATTTTGGATTTTTTTCAATATCGATATTTGTTAAGAAGAAACGTCAATAATATCTCTGGAATACGAAAAAATCGTTTAAAGGGTTTTCAGTATATTTCAATATCGGCTCACGGTTTTCTATTTTAAATATCGGGTATCGGAAAAAATGTCACATCGGCTCATCACCAGTTATTTTATTGTAATTATTTAGAAAATAATAATCTTTTAGCTACACAGAATCTACAAAAAATATTTATTGATTATTTACTTTTACGTACTCTGATTGACGTTAATGTAATAGGATAGCATTTTCGTAAACTTCGAGCACTTATGTAATCTTTTATAGAATTTTGAGAAATAGTTGTTATTAAATATTACAGTATTTAATAATAATATTGTGTCGAAAATTATAATTTATAATAATAATTTTGATAATTGAATTGTCAAATCTGCCAGTTTCATAACCCTGGAAATGAAGTTAGCATTAAATCAACGGGTGTTAATGTAATATTATTGGTACCTATTCCGTTGTGTAGGTTTACTCCTAATTAAATATACCTGCCGAATAGTTTAGAGGAATTTTTTCTCTCTAAAATATTGTCAAACAAAAACGGTACAGTTAAAGAAACCGAAAACTAACACAGCTATAATTTTTGTTGTTTGACTATGTTCTAAAAAAAAAAAAAAAAAACGCGATTTCCTCGAAAATATTATCTTCTTTAAATGTGTTATAATCGTGCGTTTAAACTCCGATTTCAACTTGAACGCCATAACTTATAAATTCTAAACAACGTTATTTTGTCATGTCCGTCAGTTAAACTGACACAGTAAGTGCGGGTATCGCGTGCTCTGAACGATTAATGGCATTATAATCAGGGACTCAAACCGAAATGATTTTGTTCGGTTAGCGGTTTTCGTGGTTCTATAATTTTTTTCGGTTTAATCAACCGGTTAATTTTGTTCTTTAAAAATATAGTTAAAAAAAAAAAAAAAAAAAAAACTCATTGGAAAAATCAGCATTTAAGACTAGAGACTAAATTACTCGTTTTTAAGTTTAATAATCATCACTTGTCACTTTATTAATTTATTTATAGCAAAAAATGTTATAATTTATAATGGAAAAGGACAATTAAAAGACTACACACAAATATATATATATATAATATATAAAATTATTTAAAAGTTTTGTTTTAGTGAAAATGTGATATAGTGTATCAAATATACAACTTTATGTTTATTTTTTTGCGCTAAAGGATCGTATCCCGATCAATAAAATAATTAAAAAACAGATAGACAATATGTTGATAAAAAAAAAAAATTTGTATACTATTTCAAAAGATACCAATCCAAATTATGTCTTGTAAAGTAGAATTTGGTTTTCAAAATCAATTGATGACGTTTTAATACATTTTTTTACAATTTAATGTAAAAAATTAAATTGTTTTACAATAATTTCGGATCAAAATTAGTATTATTATTATTATTATTATTCTCCCTTTAAATGCGGGTTTGCATTTCGACCTACAATATTTGACGATATATTTATCCAAAACGTTTGCTGTTCTCTTGCTGTACGCTAGGAAACTTTTCGAAGACTTTAACTGGTATTAAAGTGTTTGTCAAAACAAACATACATCATCGTCATCGTTGTAAAACAAACAGTGCCCGTTCAGAATCTAAAACAAGACAGTCTGGGGGGCAAGTATTCCGGCTATACAGCATATAATATGTGGATTCATCACGGTCGAGATAATATTATTTCGTGGTTTTCATCATTTATTATAGTATAAATTAATATAATACGTACATAACATTTATTATTTCAACGGAATAAATATTGTCGGGCGGAACGAAGGGGCCGAACGGTACAACTCGAACATTCTTCGGATTTTATTTATTATTAATATATACAAGCAATTTTTTTTTTTTTTTTTTTTTTAATGATAAACGTACTTCGACCGACGATAAAACTGTATTTATTTTTTAAATTTGATACCGTCCAGACTCAGCACGTTATAATTAATTATAATTCACTAGATTGTCGTTTTCATTATTATAATGTGTGTCATTGGCACCTACCGACGAACGTAACGCACGAATTTCATCATTTCATATCCCGTCGGCAGACGTTTCAAACCAAGTTCTTATAGCGTTTATTTTAATTAGATATATTGTAAAATCCAATATATGTAGCTTATGACGTCCGAAAAATGGTTTAAAATATCAATTTCAAACTACAAAACCAAAATAATGACGTGCTACGTATGTTATTACACATATGACATATGCTTTAAACAACAAGGAAGAGAATAATCTACCGCGGGTGTCTACCGAACAAAGATTTATTAATCTTCATTATACTATATACTATGTGTGTAGTACGGCCGATGAAATATATTTTCATAATATTCGGCATGGTACGATAGAATAATGCCGTCGTTGACGTTATACTTATTAAGTTAGTAGCTTACTATATTATCTTCATTAATCATTTGCGTCAAAGGGTTTCCTTTGGTTTGTCGAATATAAATAATATCATTTGGTACACTATTGTCTGATTAAATATATAATAGTTTTCACTTTATATTATCCGCGGGGATTTCACGATGTTCTTCGGTTTATACGCATAGGGGTTATGCTAAAAAGTCGTTTTTAATACTTATACAATAACGTGTATTATTAATTCGATATATCTATTAAAACGTATGCCTTACACGTACGCTCTACGTACTTGCCAGATGAAAACGCAATGAAAACCTTTATCATTTTTTTATTCGGTTTTAGAACTATACACTTGCCCGCTGACACACTTTAAATGTGCAAATTATTATTGCATACCGACCGACAAAGTATGCGATTTCAAAGACGATTGCGGTGACGGGTCGGACGAACATCATTGCCGTGCGTTTGAAACGATAATATTTAAATATTACAACAAGCTAGACGATTTGTTCATTTACGTTTTTATTTTTTTTTAGAGCATAGACAATGTTGGCATCCGGAATTCAAGTGCAACAATTCGCAATGTATCCGTCCGGGACATTTATGCGACGGTAAAATACACTGCGCAGACGGTTCCGACGAAGACGTCTGCGGAGAAAGTTAGTGATAAAATACAATATTATTTCAAAAAGAAAATTCAAACATTTTTGTTTTTATTTTTGAAAATGTTTACACGTTATTTCAATAACGATTTTTACGAAAAATTATATAGTTTTAAGAACAATCATATCAGTCAGAAATATTTAATTACTAATAATTGATATGACAAATTAGATATATTGAAATGAAAATATAATCATTTCATGGCCAGAAAATTGAATAAAAAATGTATATCGTTTTTGTTACTTTGTGCATTTCATAATAAATGTAGTTAATACTATTTACCGCAATACTCGTATAAATTATAATATATAATCTACAAAATAAAATATAACATGAATTACGACCTAACCCAACTATATATTTATATATCTGTAGAATATCTAATATAATTCAATAATTGCTTATGCATTAAGTAGGTAATCGAGTAGATTTATGAACGATAAAAAAGCACATTTTTACGCAATACGTTAAAAAAATTACCTACGTTTTAAACTATAATATTTTCGATGGTTTTGTATTTTGTCATAATTGAAAATCATATGGAATCCATTTGGAAGTTTCTTTTGAAAACTTCAGTAGCTCGTAAGCTATATTAAATACATCAAAGTTATCCGAAGCTAAAATCAACACGAACATAACGTTTATATTTTTTACTATTTGTTTAATATTAAAATCCCTTTCGTGGTTTACGAATCACGGACTTCTATAGACATAGGCAGTGGCGTATTTCCGGGGGGGGACAAGGGGTCCGTGCCCCTCTCATTGGCAGCACCTATGTATGTATTTTATCAAATAATTTAGCGCTGATAATCTCCGGCTCAAGATTAATTTATAAATACGCCTCTGGACATGGGATAAATAAAATATTCTTACAAATCTCGGTACATGATAAAAAATAAAATTTACGATGTTTGTATTTTTAAATTTTTTCATACTTTAACATTGTAATTTATTTTAATTTTTGATTAGGTACACGAAGTGTAGCATAATATTTTCTCGAAAACCAATTAGGAATAAATAAATGAACGAATGATAAAACTGTTTTATCGTTTTGAATATAAGAGTAATTAAATATTTTCCGCGAGGGGCTGTGTCAATAGAGTAGATTTACGATAATTTGAATTTCAAGGGGAACAAAATGAAATTTGAATTACTGCGAGGTTGATTAACTGTTGCATTTATGGCAATTTCTTGAATCGTAATTAACTAATTATCGAAATGAGACCGTTTTCGTTTCTATACAGTTTTAAGTTTTGTTAAAAATAAAAATAATTTATATTGTAACTAACTTTTTAATAGTAACAAGTTACTTGGTTCGAAATTCAATTTCGCTAAATGTTTTGGTAATCAGCAACAAAAATACAACGTAAAGACCAGTAATTTGTTTATACATAACAGTTTGAGAGGTAACCTTTCTTTATGTTGTTCTAATAGGAATATTATTAAACAAGGAATTATTACTGTAGCAATTTGATAATATGAATATTATGATGAATATTTGGGCTATACATTTTAGCAGATACAAATTGGCCTTTGATGTAATAATTATTCTAAATAAGATTTATGTTTTACTGCAAAACCATTAATGGTGCAACGATCACATCGCAATTATAGGTACGTAATTGAATGTACATGATCATTTTTAAAAATGTAGCATTTCAAATTACAAATTAATATACGAGGGACGATAGTATGCGTTCAGGAATTGCTAAAAAAAAAAAAAATTATATGTGTTATGGTTATTTTTTAAAAAAAATGTATATATTTGCCTCTCAAAATATCATTAAATTATGCACAATACAAATTAAAAATTAAAAATAAATAATTTCCGCAGTGTCGTCTAAAAACCGTACCGTATACCGTCGTCGTTAAATTCGTTAATAAACTTTATTATTTTCAATTTTTACCGGAGTTAAAGTGCCAAAGTCCTTTTTCCTTTCTTGTTCGTATAAATTGGTTTTAAAATAGTATAAGCACGAAACACTTATTTCGCGTGTTGTTGTAACAAATATTATCGAGAATGGTAAAAAAATGTTTTTACAATATTCTAAATACGGAAAGACATCTAAACTTGACGTCATTATTTTTTTTGTATAAAACCATTACCGTTTTAATTTTAAATATTCTTCAAAAAATTAACGCTCCTATGCTTCTCTTGTTATTTATTTTAATTTAATTTTGTACACCTATACGGTCCACGGTTCTGCCTACAAATCACCAGCAATAATAATGTTCAATATAAATTTTTAAAACCCTGAACTGTACTAATATATTCTCTCGTATACTCGTAAGCATATTTCCAGGGAATTCAGTTTGATTCGAAATTTAATTGATCGTCAGTTAATGAAGTTCGTTTAAACTGAATTTCATTATGTTTAGGCTAAATGCAAATTCTGTGTACATTTCCAGAGTTAGCTGAGGTACTAAACAAAATACAAAATGTACTTTTTTTTTCGTTATATGTTTCAACTAATTTTCATTAGGTAAATGCAAAAGTTGTATACGTATATATCTTCGAGTACGATCATTTTAATGATCAGAGCAGGGCGAAAATGTATCCTTGTTTACCCGAGTAATTAGGGCATTGTGTCTCCATATATATTATTATACACTATTATCGCCGTGTGTCCGTATATCGTTGGGTTTATTTACGTACATACTTAACACGACTGAAGGTTACAGGGGAAGGCGGGGACAGCGACAAGTGGACCCCACTTGGCCAATTATCTGTGTTGATGTGTATAAATTTAGTCATTCCTATAGGTAGTGTACTGTAATAACACAAAAAATAAAGATAAAAAATTAGTAAAAATATGGTAATGAAATGAACACACGGAAATATGAATACGGGTAGGTGAAAATGGTAGGGAAAAATGGTAAAACGGTATATAATGGTGGGGGGGGGGTCATGCGAAATTATGAATTATTTCGTGTTATTACTTTCCTGCTGGTGTTCGGAGGGTATCAGAGTTGTGAGCCCGAGAATGGTGACGAGACCAATTAATTATATTACTTGCCCACGGGTGTAGGAACGCGAATGAATAAATATGAATACAACAAATAACCGAACGCGAATAATAAGCTGCTAATTGTCGGAGCTAGCTATTCGGGGATGAGATTTTTGCAGAAGAGGTGTATGCAGTTAAAAAGAGTGTTCTCTACAGAGTGCCGGACATTGAAATCCTTCGAGCGGCCAAGGCCCAGCCGGAGGTATCCTCAAAGGACCAGTCCCTTCCCGAACGTGTCACAGGACGCTGGGAAAATACCGTTGGACATTCTTTATCGAAACCGCCGCCCTTTAACGCGCAGGGTCCACTACGAGAGATTTCGTTAAAAAGGTCTTCGTCGACCCGAATCTATATAATATAATTTAAATTAAAATAACGGTGATTTCTCTAAGAAACCGATCGGCGGCATCTTCAGACTAAACGATGCCCGATTGTAAAATTAATATTGTAATCGGCATAGATCTCTCACGAACACCATGATTGTCCGCGATTTATTAATTAAGTTCAACACCAAGTACATGACCGTTGCGAATCTTTTAGTTACATTTATGTGTATATATAATTTCTTAAAAAAAAAACATCTTCGCCTGCCAGCTGATGCATATGCATATGCGCATAACATTGCAGTACTGTAAGCATTAAACTGGACGATGCGTGTGTATAATATACAAAATATCAAAATATGTTCGCCGAGAACCTCCCACGTTTAACACAAAGGATTACTTTATCGGTACTACACGTCATACTCTCCGTTTATAAATTTATCGACAATGTGTTTTTTGTTTCCTTTTTATTAATTGTAAGTGCACCCACCAGTGGACGTAATTAACATTTGATGTGGGGATTGGATGACGTACGGTACAGTATAGATTACTGCTGCAGCAGACCATGTTACATATTTAATTGACCTCTTTCGCCCACTTTTAGTTCCCGATCACGAAAATATATTATTGATTTTTACGTGCGTTATATTCTAGGTACTAGGTGTAGTGTTTGGACAATCATTTGAAAATTCTAACAACGGTCGTTTTTGCAATTACTGGCGTAATCTTTTGTTATGCTTTTTAACGGGGGCTGACGAAAGCAATCGTTTTGAACTTGTAATGTTGCATAGGTTTAGTGCGGGGTTCCAATAAATGTTGCACACAGATGAAATGTTGCCCGAAAGAAAACGGTCCGAAAACATAAAATGTATTTTATATACTATTATTTGTATAGCACAATAGGCTAATCAAAAATATGTGAATATATATTTTTTTTTTAATATCGAATAAATTTGTTACGTTTAACGAAAGGAACATGCGCGCTCATTAAAGCACACGAACGTTTTTAACGGGTTCCTTTATCTCCGGCGTAAAATTAATCTCAAAATATTGTGCGATATTCAAAAATAAAAAAAAAACAATCAACAAAAACGGTTCCTTTGTCGTTATAATATACCATTTTGATCGCTCGTACCTGCAATTGATTTAAAACGTAAAATAATTATAAATAGGAAATTTGAATTTGCGAAAACATATATTTTAATAGCTAATTATTATGTTGTATTTGAATGGGTCGTATAGAGGATTTTGTCAAGTGTGGCGGAAGCAAACGGGTCCACTCAATGTTTTGGTGCGATGGGTGGCCGGATTGTGCCGATAATCATGCCGACGAGTTACACTGTAATAAATTACTCAAACGAATCTCTAGTGCAGTTTACGAACACGAGTAATATGATTTTTAATATTTTGTCGAATTTATACAGGCGACCGCTATATTGATCATTCTATAGACGACGTAAAGTTTTCGGATAAAAATTTTCACTGTACAAGTGGGAGATATATAAACAAAGCGAACGTATGCGACGGGCATTGCGATTGTCTGCAGGCCATGAACGGAAACGAAAACTGCGACGACGAGAATGATTGCGAAAAATATTATTCCATAGTCGACGGTAAGTACACGAGTGGTTTTTTTATAAATGTTTTTTTTATTTATGTAGTTGTGAGTTTCACCTCGATCTTAGCGTATACGCCAATTGCGCCATATTATGAAATAATAATAATAATAAGAGAAAAATGAGAAACGGTTCAAATGAAATTTTAATTCGTGATTATTTAGTTAACGAGTAAACCTCGTAAAAACGGTAAAAGAGGTAAAAACCTCCTACGTTTTTCAAAGGTTCACGAAGCGTCGATTCTTTTTATTTTTTTTTAATATTATGCCAATCATTGTAACACGGTTGTGCGGTAAATACGATGAAAAAGTGCATAGTTGTCGATAGGAATTCGGGAAGATGGGAAATAT
This sequence comes from Tuberolachnus salignus, assembly GCA_956483605.1. NCBI lineage: Eukaryota > Metazoa > Arthropoda > Insecta > Hemiptera > Aphididae > Tuberolachnus > Tuberolachnus salignus. The sequence continues at coordinate 20,745,812 of OY101437.1, forward strand.
AGTTTAAAACATTGTCATCATACATTAAAATTAAAAATTGTATTAATTTGTAACTACAATATATATTACAATTGCCCGTGATACTAACGAATTTTAAGGCCCGGAAAAAATGCTCGAAAGTTTGACGTATGGGGTGGTATATCTCATAAGTTTCTCTTAATGGCGAAAAGAAAAAAGTCGAGCGTAACGTAACAATTCTTTTTTTTATAATCGTTTAATATGCAAATTTCAACGAAAAACGTATAAATCAAAGGCGTTTCAAATCACGGATGATTAACCGAACTTTGCTCAGAATTGTTTGTCGTTGCCAATGATTTATCGTTGCGTACCGATATAAAAATAAAATTCCCCTTTATATCCTTCCCGCCTATTTTTTTTTTTTTTTTTTTTGACAAAATTGTACAGAAAAAAAATAAAAGACTCTTTTAAATCTAATATATTGTTTTTCTACAAATTTCCCCCACGAACAAAACAAAACCAATCAATAGGAGGTAACTTATCTAGTAATATAGCAACGCTTATAGTTTGTTCGAGTTTTGTGAAAAACCATTAAAAGCTGCGGGGTATTAGTGGTATTTGCTGAGGGATTGCGACGTTATTATATTGGACGTTCGACGGTTTGTTGAAAACTGAGTGTAGAATATGATCAAACGAAAAAAATATAGTTTCTCTCGTTGTAGCCCACTGATCTGTAGGTATAACACGTAAACTAATTGTGTATTGTATACCTCAGAAATGTTAATAATTGTTTAAGTAAACTTGCTGCGGTGACGCAGGTGATCGGAAAAAGAACGACCGGAGACAAATTAAAATTATAATTAACGTTAGTTATTACATAGATTAGGTTAAGTTTTTTTTTTTTTTTTTTGTCGGAATACTTTTTAACGGCCAACAAATATACAATTTTTAATGCAATATTTTAAAGAGGCCGTTTATCGATTTTTTTTCATGACTTTATTTTAGACATTTATTCAAAATAATAAATATATTAATTCTTGAGATTTTATATTACTACGATTTTGTTTTATATTTTCGAAACGTACTTTTTTCATTTTTCGATAGTTATGTTGATTATTTTCGTGTTAAATTGGTATGCATATTAGACGGCATTATTATTGGTGTATTGTATTAAATTTTGAATTTTAATATCCAGATCTTATAATAATCAAACTCAATTCGAATACCAATTACGCATACACAGGATGATTACGACCAAGCATCAAAATGTGTACATTAAAATGCACATTAATTTATTGTATAAAACACTTTCCCGTTCCGCTCAGAAGTTAAAAAAAAAAAAAAATCAATTCCAATTCCAAGGGTTTTATAATTGCGTTTTACACTAAACTCCCCGCAGTTGATAATCTGCGTAATTAGGTGTTTAATGTTATCCCAATTTTTATTATGCTATTATCTAGAATTGTAGAACTATAAAATTATTATTTCGCGACACAAAATTAGTGTGCTATCGTAAATATAATATTTATCCGCCAACATCAGCAGTGGCTAAATGGAGCTAATTGTCCACCCCGTTGGTCGTTGGTCGTGTCGCGATTTTATTTTTTAATAATGTTTAAATACCATATTCATGCAGCCGTACAGATAAGATTGCTTTACTAGTTTGGGTATTGATAAAAAAAAAAAAAAAAAAAAAAATTAAACGTTAATCATTCCGATTCACTCGGAAATCGCATGAGTTTCTATGCGAAACAATAATACTACGTTGAACAAACTGTGAGTTTGAATTATTTTGTTCGTTTTTCAGGCGTTGTCGTGTGCAAGAATGGATCAGCTATTACTTGTTGGGCGCCATTGGGAAGTCCTCCGCGTTGCATACACAAACAGTTTTTGTGCGACAATCAAACGGACTGCTTTAACGGAGAAGCAATATCAGACGAATTCGGATGCAGTTCTAGTGAGTAGTAATCATTTTTGTGTATTTCATGCCAACATATATAGTACTCGTATTTGAGATATATATTTTTTTTAAATTAATTATTTCAACATTTTAGTATGATCATTTCATACTATATGCGCGGACGAGTACTTTGGGCACATACTTTTCCCCCCCAAGCTTTTACAAGTCATTAAGGGGTTTTTGCTACTTCCACCAAATCCTACCACTTATCTCTGTCGTTTGCTCTCATCAATTCCGGCCGTTTCATATACCTGATTCAAACCTATTGTTAATCGTACTAGCCATCTCCGACGTGGTCTTCCTTCAGGGTGTGTTTTATTTAGTTTAGAGACTAGCCGCCACTCGTCTCATTATACTTTTCTTATCACGTCATATACGCCCGACCCATTCCAGTGTTTTCGAGACAAGACATTTTTGGATAATTGGTTCATTACAGATTCTCTTGTTATTTGCATTTGTTCTCCTTTATTAGACTTCCCTTATTGTGTACGAGATCCTATATTCTTTTAAGAACCTTTCTTCCGAACGTTAGTAATTTTGTCTGGTCCTCTTTAGTTGTCAACCACGTTTCACAACAAGACATAACTATGGGCCGTAAAAAAGGAGACATATAGTTTCCGTTTAGTTTCTCTGGAGAGAAGCTTGGGAGTAAATATTTTCGTTCGTTGAACAATCCTCGATATTCTCCTCTTTCAATCACAATCGTATTTCATTGTGCATGCCATTATTATTGTTAAGATTGACACCCAAGTATTTAAAATTGTCTTGTATTGCTAAAATGATATTCTGCAACATTCCCGGAGTCTGAATATCATGATCATATATCCTTTGGTTTGCTCTCACCTACATTACTTTATTTTAATTGCCAATAATAGCACATAATTTGTTTTTTTTTTTTATAAAGAATATACAATTAAGTACAATAAAGTATATGTGAAAAGAGAAGAAAAAACAAATAACAATAATAACGATATTAGGGTTGCGTGAGCAAGGAGCCAACCATTGGTAGCACTTGACTTGAAATTTACGTTTTTATTGGATTAAGTTAAAATATCTCTACACCATTTTCTTTTGGGTCTACGACGGGGATTTTCAGAAAATGATGGGGTATGTAAGTCTTTTACCAGAGGATTTTTGTGGTTTTCTAATCAATATAAAAATGTTTATAGAAAACATCTTCTTAGGAGCTTCTTCTCCTACTTTTTTGATGCCTAAGTCTTTGTGAAAGGTCAGGGTTAAAGAAAAAGGGTGGAGCATTTGTAATTTTTCGAAGTGAAATATTTTGAAATGCCTGTATTTTGTTTAAATTTTACTTTTTCGCCGATCCCCATCATTGGATTCCATACTTCCTTATAGGTTTCAGACGAGATTTGTATATTAGTAATTTAGTATTAAAATTTGAGAATTTATTTTTTTAGAGTAATACTTTTCATATTTTTAAAGACCGGGGGAACGGAAACTATTGAGTATTAGTCTTTTTTTTTTTTTTTTTTTTTTTTAATATGATTTTGCCATGTTAGTCTTTAATCAAGGTTTAGATTTAAGTATTTAACAGTGTCAAGAAAAGGGACAGGTAGATTATTTACAGTAATGTTAGGACAAAGTCTATGTCTTAAAGTGAATGTCGTGTGAACGGATTTGTTATTTTGCGATTTCGCGTAACATTCAGAAAATAGGTTTGGATAGGATTATAGATTTGCCGAGGCAATTACTGGATCATTGTGTATTGATAATATGATTTTGTCATTGGCATAATTAGCGACAAGGGTATTTTGTGTAGAGGACTGATCAGAAGCATAAATATTAAACAATAGTTGAAAGAACATCTCCCTGAGGAACTCCTGCATTAATTAATGCTACATTTGAAGTAGAGGAACCGTGACGTATTTGGAAATGTCGGTCTGTAAGGTTTCATTAGTAGGAATAGTGTAGGAGGAAGAAATTTACGGACTTTAAACAGGAAAACTTCATGCCAGACTCTGTCAAAAGCCTGGGAGATGTCTAAAAAGGCACAGGTACAGTAACATTTGTTTTCGAGTGAGAATTTGGTTTTTAAATAATATTTTCATAAATTAAAATAATAATAATAATAGTTATACCCATAGGTATACTATAATCGATATGACAATATAATACACAATACTTAATCTTTTCTATTTTCGTTGAAATTTTGTACTGCTGTTTTACTTTTTAGTCGAAATTTCATTTACAATTTAGAGAGAGAGAAAAAAACAGTATTTTAATTATACATTAATATTTACGATTATACATTTAAAATAATTAAATCACGATTTTTAACCGAACCGTATATTATATAATAAAACGCGGTAGAAAACATATTTTACGGTATGAACAGATTACATTTTCTTGGGTAACTAAATTTAATCCTTTTAAGTATTTTCTTTAACCTCAATTACGACTTTTATAAATAAACAAAAACCAGCAGAGTTTATACATAATAAAATCTACAAATTGGTTTTCACCCTTGATTGATTAAAATTATTAATTATGATATCTGACAATATTGGTCTTATTTATTTTGATAATTAAATAATAATTGAATAGTTATAGGATTTTGGGCGAAACGTATTTTAAATCAAATATTAATTTTGCCCATTTTAGCACTTAGTATATAATTATGACTAAACAAATATCGAGTATTTATATATTGAAAGAGCGTTCGCAATGAACTATTTTATAGTTTACTTTATTCAATTCACGGTGAAAATAATACAATTTAATTTTTAATTACTCATGTGACTGCCTACCATCAGTTGTTGAAAATAAATAAATATGCGGTATGGAGCTCAAGCAATTCGAGTATTCTTAATAAACTGTAATAAGTAAAATAAAATAAAAGGGTTAAAATGCGGGTTAAACGTGATGACGGAAACAAAGAAATACGCAAACCCCAATGACCATATAAATTACTCATTACTTTCTACATTACTATAGGAATAGATTTGCATGAAATATATTAATTAATATTGCCTTTTATTTGTGGGACTTGATCAGCAGTGGAGTTGAAGTGGAAGGGAAGTATGAATGCTTTTAGAATTGTGGGTATAGAATTAATAAACAATTAACACTTTATTTTATACTTGAACATATATAGAATAGACGCGTAACGAGAGCACACACGAGGAATATAATAAAATCACCGAGGGAGCCGGTTTCCGGACGCGTCTGCCAGAGTCGTAGTGGATATTCGTGAAAGAGAATGAGCGAGTGAAAGAGCCGGCGAGTGTGTAAGTTCCGAGGGGGAAATCGGACGTGTATATATAGGGAAAAAAATGGTTGATAGTGTGTGCTGTCGTCCGGTTAATCGATATCAGTTTTAATGTATGACAGATAAATCTAAATGATTTAAATGGCTTAATGACTAATACAATTTAACAACGCGTTACAAATTACAATGCAGATACTATAAGAATAATATAATGTAATAAAATATAATACTAAAAATGATATGATAATATCATTACAAAATTATTCTATTTTTTGGGAGTCTATAATTTAAAAGTAAGAATTAATTTCAATTATACACATCGCGTAATTTATGTCTTAGAAAATGTATCTTTTTAATACTTTTACTTCTAATAAGACGTTTTCAGACTGGCATAATAAAGAAGTAATTAACTATACAATAATGAGCATTTTTTCTCTCTTACAAAACTACCCGCGGCACAGTTAAAACTCTCAAAAGATGTCATCAAGTAATTTTATGTACAAGATGGATGGAAGATTATTTTTTTATTTAGATTGTGAACAATGCTTTTTCCTCTTTTCGGAAAGCAATTTTGTTGGTAGAAAAAATTGTCAACAGTTTCATCTAGCACATATTTAGATGGTCAACAATAAACACTGCAGAGATAGGCACTACAAAAATCGTTTTTCAAATATAATGATAAAATACTTTCCCGCGACCTACATTAAATAAAAATATTTTATGAAATAATGAAGTGATTTTGCAGTGTTAAGATATTTCGAAGAAAACAAATTTAATTTTAACCGGACTCGAAATCGGCTTATTGAGTACTTACGTGATTAATCTAGATACGAAATAATAAAAGTACTGTTAATGTAGATGTTGATTTTTTTAAAATTATTATTTAATAATCATTAACCTGGTTTTATAATAAAATATAATTGATTTTGACTACCTAATTGAAATTGTTTAAAAAAATAAAAAATAAAAATAAATAATTTAAAACTAAATATATTTTTAAACACAAGGCTATATTTATATTTATTTTTTAGATTCTGATCAAAACGAGAAATGTATTGGTTTCACTATGATGTGTGTGTGTGTGTTTTATTGTGCCTGTACACGATCTATTGACCAGAAATCTTGCTCTTATCATCAACTTGCAGGCTAGTTTCTGGCATTAAATTTTGCATGGTTGGTACATTGAGCAGGTTTTCAGTTTTTCTTTTACAAGTTAAAAATAACCGAAGAGACTTGAAACTTTTACCGAACACTTATTTATATTACTATATTTGCACTATATAGACATGGTGCGAAATATTCTGGCGCTTTTAGAGTTTTTGAGATAGTATTTATTTGAAATTGTCTAGTTTTTTTTTTTTGTGGATAGAAATTTTGTTTTTTTATTTTTATTAGCGTTTTAACTTCAAATTCATGTTGAAATACGTTGAAAATACGAACAATTGTAATTTATTTTGTTATTTTTAATTAATAGAATTTTCAATTAAACTTTATCAAAACACGCGTTTAACTGAACTTCGCTAATTTTAAATTTCAGGTTTATAACTAACCAATCTAATATAATATAATTTATTAGACGCCTTGAGGCTTTTACAAAAATTACATTAAAAATAAAATGCATAGGCGTGCTTATGTAGAGAATTCGTTAGAATTTCAAAAGTAATGATTTTCAGTGTTTTTTTTTTTTTTTTTTTTTTTTTTTTTTTTTTTTTTTTTTTTTTTTTTTTTTTTTAAGTGATTTTCGATGTTTTATTTTATATATATATATTTTTTTTTCATAGTTTTAAAAAGCTACGTCCAGACACTAATAATTATAAAGCTCGATGCGATCACACAGGGGTTGCATTTGTCGGAAATAGGTTAGATATTTTTTTACGATTTATACAAATCATCTGTTTTATTTACGCAAACTCGTTATGTTCATCTTTTTATTTTGTTGTAAAAATGCCAGACACACACACACATCATATTATATAATTTTTCTTCTCGAAATTTTGGATTTATAATTTACTCTCCTACCGAGAGAGTTGGTCTGTGGTCAACCGGATAGTTAAATTCTCACGATTCTAGGTTTTTTTTTGAAAATTATATATTTATATAATTTATTGCATGTTAATTATTCTGAGATTTAAAAATGTTTAAAAAAAAAAAAAAAAACATAAATAATAATAATTTGTACACTTAAATATATAGGCATGCAATTATTTCTCACGGATTATAAACGTTATTATTATTACTTAACCCTTAAATAAAAAAAGTCGCATTCTATATAAATAAGCGTACATTTTGTAAGAAATAAACTTGTACTTTTTTGTTTGTTCGATAAATGAAATAAGTTTATAAACTTATTTCATTTATGGAACAAACCTTTTATAGTAAAATTAAACAATGGTTGATCATTCGATTTTGAAATCTTACAGAAGATAAGAAAATATCACAACTCGATCTAAAAATCGGTTCCCGTTGGAGCATTATTATATTATAGTATTATACTTTTAGATTTTGGGCTAAGCGAAGAATTTATTTGTTTTACTATGATGTGGTTTTATTTTTCTATCTGATTGTGAACGACTTTTCTACCAAACATTGTGCTTCGATTTTCAAGCGTAGGCTCTATTTTTTAAAGCATTATAAAATTACAAAGCATCTAGTTGGTGCATTGGGGAAGTCACTTTTTGATTTTCTTTGTAGTCTTCATAATAATTAGGAAAAACCGTGAAAATTTATGGTAATAATTTAGTTGTATTATATTAGATTTTTACTTTTTGTTGTAACTCAAAAAATAATCGTAGATACCTGCAATTTGCACAGAACATTAATATTAGCCATTTCTAGACGTGGTAAAACGTTCAAAATATATTGGCCATTTTTGAGTTATTTATTAGTATTTTGTATTTTTTATATGGTTTTATTATTTGGGCAAAATTGATTTGGCCGAGCAGAAATGCTTGAAAATTTGACACAAGGTTTTTAAGTTGGTTGTACATTTGACTTTTTATAAGCGTTTAAAGTGTAAAATTTTGATTAAAATTGTAAAATGTAAGGCATTTCGTAACATGATTAACTTTGAACTTTGTTCAGAATCGTTTTTCGTTAGCGATGATTTGTTTATAATTAATAACTATTGTGGTCACAATAAGAATCGTTACGAAATTATTGTATGAAATTCATTTAGTCATTAATCATCGTCATATTTTAAGCACCCACATTTACATTGCTGAAAATAATAATAATATAGTCTATTAAAATCGAAGTCTTCATCGTGTAACCATCCCTGCCCGTTCCCCGGTTAGTTTCTACTATACTCCCAGCGAGTGGGAAATTATTAATGTGTAATTAGTACACAATAACCACCAACTCGATTATAACGAAGCAATTTGTTATAATCACGACCAGGAGCGGAGATAATTTCAAGTGGCTCTTTATTAATTTTTCAGTTAATACTTTAAGGCCCGCGATATGGAGAAAAAAATTACATTCGGTGACACAAATAGGGAAATTTTCCGGGGGTCGTCCGAGATTTTCAGAGACTTTGTGGACTCGTCATTGACCCACGGAGATATACATGTTGTGATATCTCCTGATATAATTAAGATAATCGAATTTTGTTTTTTTTTTTTTTTTATATATAAATGTTCTCACAGGAACAAAGACATATATATTAATATTTCAATTAAATTTATGTTTTGGTAAAAATAACTTTTTATTTTCTCGAAGATAGTCACTTTATAGATTTTATTATTCTTCAGAAAATGTTGACGTTTCAACTATTTATTTTTATTGACCTCGTGATTTTTGATTTAATGTAATATAGTAGTTTACAGAAAATAATATATAATTTAATACTATGGTAGTGTTTTGAAATTATATCATCTCGTTTTCCGATAAGTTTAGTTTTTCGAAACACTATTGTAGATTTATACACTATTTTTCTGTAAACTAAAAAAAAAAAAATATTAAAAATCACGGGGTTAATAAAAATAAAATGTCGAAACGTCAACATTTTCACAATAATTAAATTCATTAAAATAGCCATCTTTAAACCCGTTAAAAATAATAAAATAAAAAGTTAATTCTTTGCATTCTTTATCAAAACATAAAAATTTAATTAAAATATGTATATTTTTATTCCATGTCCCTGTAAAAAAAACAAAAAAACAAACACGATTTGATTATTTTCATTATCTCATGAGATATCGCAACGGGCAATATCTTGCAGTGGGACACTCTGTATACCTATTGTGTACACAACGAATGTATCTAAAAGAATTTTTTTGAAATTCAATTTTGACTATACGTATAACTATTCAGTGGCGTATCTAGGGGGGCGGGAGGTGGTTATTCTCCCTGCCGAAATGTATATTTTTTTCAAGATGAAGTTTATTTAATGTTAATCATTAAAAATACTATCCTGTTAGGAGTGAGAATTTCAAATGTAAAACTCCCCCCCCCTCGCCGCGCTCGAAATATTTTCCTGGCTACGCCACTGAAGTTTATATAGGACATTGTTCTATATAAACGTATCATCGTACGTATAACTTTATTCTATTATTGTCTAAAATCATTGATTTTATCTACATCTATTGTTCACAGAATACTATTTCCATGTATAATAATAGCGATCGGACGAAATACCCGACCAATTGTACAAAACCACACCCTACCGGAAATTACCGCTTGTTGGCCCGGGCCGAGTCCGTCCCTCCTCCCTGATTACTAGTCTCGGGGATATTCGTTATCCTCGAGAATAGTAATAATTTTCCAACAATATTATGGCTAACGAACGACGAGTTTTTTTTGATTTTATCTGCAGCCGCTTTAAAACCTATTGGAAATATCGGTTTTATAATATTTAATAGGTACTTATTAACCCGTACACTCTTGCAAATTTATTTAGAACCAATAATCGGGGGGGTTTATAAAATTATTGTTTTTATTTTATGACTTGATCGTTATATATATATATATTATTGTTATTTGATTGTATGGATTAACATAATAATTAATCAATAGTGCGACGGCGGCGACAAAAAAAAAAAAAAAAAAAAAAAATTAAAAATCCGGCGTTTTACTCGTATATTTAATTTAATTAGTGGGTAGTGAACGGACGCGGTTGATTGATGAATCGGCGTGTTTTTATTTATTTATTTTTTTTATTTTCGAGGTACTTACCACACTACTTACGCGCGACTACTTATACTTACCCGTCGTCGTCGGATGAAATTGCGACTTTTGTAACAACACCTGTTATTCTTAAATTCTACATACAAACGTACTCTATTACATTGTAATGGAAATAATTATTAATGTCGAAAACCCCACAAGAGGAGTGTATTGCCGACGTTTTATTTTAACCGACCGTATATTGTAGTTGTACCTACTACTATATAGTGCACAAAGTGCATTCGATAAATATTGTATTTGCGAGTAATATACATTAGAAAATGCGGTGCGTACAAATTATTTTGAAATATAACAAAGCGACGAAGTAATCGTTTGAACACGATATGCGTACGATGAGAGGATACCGTGTTTTTAACGAGGGCGAATAAATTAAATTGCACGTTATCTTTAAGCATGAAAAGTTTGTATAGACCTATTTTAGTCCATAGAAATACGTACTCGCAGTTGACTGTGTTACGATAACTTTTTCCTTTTATTTTTTTCTTTTTAAGTAATTGCCCGCGATTTTTATTACAAACTTTGTTTTTATCGTATTTGAGGGTATTATAAAAATTATAATTTCAACAATTTCAAATGACGTTTCACACACACCCAAGCGCATAGTATTGTTCAATGGGATTAACAATTGCGCGTACGCTATTTATACAATTTTAACTAGGCGATGAAACAAATGAAAAAAAAAAAAAAAAGAATGATAAAACTATTAAACATTTTTAAAAAGTGTTAGAAATATATCTAGAAAAAAATATTATGGCGTTTAATGTGGCGATGACGTGTCCGTTAAAACGCATATGGCGTGTTCGTGTTGTTTTTAAACATAACTACTTTAAACTTCTAAAATAGATAGTTGTTTTTATTTATTTTTAACTGTTGTTATCGACACGTGAATGCATAATACATACTATATATATATACATTGTTACGTACACTACAATTTATCAACATGTCTGTGGGAGGAGGGTGTTGATTTGTAAAGTTGTGCACGATACATTAGGTAGATTATTAACGATATCACCTGTACCTTACTCTTACCGGTTCGTCGAACAAGAGATAAAATTATATAAAAAAAAAAAAAAAAAATTAAATCACCGCGCTCGGAATTACTGATTGATGGTTTTTATTTTCCCCCTTTCTCGTTTTCTTTTTGCCCCAATACGGTACACTATAAGGATATGACCCGTGCCTATTAACCCTTTAAGCGCGCAAGTCTATTTATCATTCCCGTGTGTTCAACGACAAGCAGATGAATTTCGCCAATGTAGAAAATCACAAATAAAATCGAACCCGCGGAGAAATCAAAAAATCGGTACCGATTTCGTTATAAATGCTGTGCGGCTACAAAAATGCAATGTAATTTTTTTTTTTTGTAAAACGTGCATAAATATCAAGTGTACAGTGTCGTAACCAGGGATGTTTACCCACCCATTGCTTTTTTCCCCCGTCCCTTACATTTTAAAGGTACTATTTTTGTGCATTTCATTAATTCCAGTATGCACTGTAACAACGTATGCCATATCTTGTCATTTTATAACACTGAACTGGTCTCGTCCAGAGACCAGATTGATGATAATAAATTATTATCATTTATCACGGCCAGTATGAGTATTGTGCAACAAACCTGACGAAAATGTAAAAAAACGTGTAGTTTAATTGCATAATCTTGGGCTACGGCACTGATCATGCATGTACAACACACGTGCCAAAATCGACGAGTTTCCGTATCGTCCGACGATGTTAGATAATTTATTTTGACTATATTGTGGGCTTTGTTGTTATCAAGTTTCGGCCGGTTCGATAAAATATTATTTGAATGGCGTGTTTCGGTTCGGTTTTACGCCGTTGACATTGGATAAATCGCGGAAAACGTTTCGTCGATGGTTATCGTGTGTGTGTTTTTTACAGGTTTTTTCGAGAACGACGATTTCAACGATCGAAATCGCTATTTTCACTGTCGGGACGGACGCTTTTTGCCGGCCGATCACCGGTGCAATTCCAAGGCGGAATGTCTACACGGCGACGACGAAATCGGGTGCGAAACGCCGGTGTGCGACGAACTATTGAAATTTCGATGTGACAGTGGCGAGTGCGTGGAACTCGAAAAACGGTGCGACAACCTGTTCGATTGTTGGGATAAAACCGACGAAATCGGATGCGGTAAGTGTGCGGTAACCGCGGTTATGACGTCCGGGGCAACACGCTAAATATTTGATAAACCAAAATCCAAAAACCTACACCGCACCGGTAATAATAATCCTTATGGAAATCTTGGATATTTTTTTTTTTGCCGGCCGTTTCAAAAAACGACATAAAATACCTTTATTGTCAAATTCGATGCGCTACAGTCAATGGTTACGACTATAACTATACATTTTTAATACCACACAGGTTCTTACAAAATAAACGTTTAAATTGGCGAAAACGCAAAACAAGTAAAGTGTTGTTTACCCGGAGAAATTACGTCTTTTTTTTTTCATTATTTTACCATGAAAAAATCACTGTACAATTTAATTTCAACGACCCCACTTACTTATGTCGTTTTCGAAACGACCGATTCGGTAAACTGTATAGTGTTCTGCCGTTTTGCCCCCCCCTCCCCCGTCGATTTTATATTCTTTATTTTCGGTTAAATCGTTTTTTTTTTTTAAAAACCTTAATTTTTTCAGCCCATATTATTTTCCGAACTTTTTGCATATATATATATATACAGAGTGCAGCAGAGCCGACTGACGAGTTTTGATGGGCTATAAATAACGAACAGTAAAACTTAGAAAAAAGGTTTTTTTTTATTTAAATCAGTATTCAATCCCATGTTTAAGAATTATTTTTTGAAAATTATATTTCCAAGATGGCGGCCGTCAGCATTGATACACTGTTGTAGATGACCTCTGAAGCTCTCATATGATTTTCTGCACATTTCGACTGGTATGGCCTCGATTTCCACGGTGATTTTCTGTTTAATTTCTTCTATGATATGTGGGCCATGTCTGAAAACCTTATCCTTAAGGTAGCCCCAGAAGAAAAAATCACACATGCTTAATTCTGGGGACCGTGCTGGCCAGCCTATGTGTCCTCTCAGAGAGACTAACCGCCCAGGGAACATTTGTCGCAAGACAGCAAGTGAAATTCTAGCTGTGTGCGCTGTAGCTCCGTCTTGCTGAAACCATACTTCTCCCAAATTATGTTCTTCAGCCATGATAAATCTTCGTGAAGAATTCTCCTCAAAGAACGGTCTGAGATTCCTAAAGCTACAGCGTGTTTCCGGGCCGAGCGTCTTGGTAACTGCTCAATTGACTCTCTAACCAACTGCACGTTTTCGGGGGTTCTTACCGTTCTGGGTGCTCCGTGTCCAAGTCTACTTAGGGTACTTCCGGTTTCTTCCAAATGCCGTATCCACAATTTGATAGTGTTAGCATAAGGAACAGATTCAGCACGTGGAATGCCGAAGTGTATACGGAAAGCCCTTTGTGTAGCGATCACAGAATGATTATTTTCGTAATACGCACGCACGACGAAACCACGATGCACACCTGACCAGACCACGATTACGAATAAAAACGGCATTACCGTACAATTCAAAATATACCGCTAATTAAGGCCTGCTCTTAATCTTATCACAGGCTAATGACCTCATTAAACTCGTCAGTTGGCTCTGCCGCACCCTGTATATATATATATATATATATATATCAGTATGGTATAATTATTGTGTATTCGTGTCGCCACGATTGTAGCGAACGTGATGTGTGCCGGCCCGGATTGGTACAGATGTGAAATCGGCAGACAGTGTTTGAAACCGGGAAAACGGTGCGACTACCGGGTCGATTGCATAGACGGTTCGGACGAGAAAAACTGCTGTGAGTATATTCCGTTTCGTGCCGCATACTAATAACAACCTACTAAATTTATAATATATATATATATATATAAAAAAAAAAAAAAAAAAAAATGTTTAAGTAATTATTTTCTCGTGCTTTGCCGTGCTATTACCTTGACAATTTTTTTTTTTTTTTTTTTTTACACCCGTAACACGTCGTATTTTAGACACGACCCTACAATATAATACTCCGGCCGGCTAGGCTTTGTACGTACGTTTTCTACAAATATTTTTTTACCGATAACTATTAATCTATAAATACAATATTAATCGGATATTTACGTTTTAAATTATTTTTATTTTTATTTTTTTTTATACTAATTAACCCGCAGACGATTATTTACGCACGTCGGACATGCGAAATATGAATTGCGCGAAACTTATATAATATATATATATGAATTTTTTTCTCTCTGTGTATTATGGCTGGTGCGCACAATTGCCAAAATATTTATACGGTCTGTTAGCGCAAGAAGAAAAAAAAAGAAAAGAAAAAAAAAAAAATCTCGACAGTTCGACTGGCAAGCTGCGTATTATTTACAAATTTCAGACGTCCCGCCGCCGCGTTGACTATAATAAAAAAATACTGAAAAATCGTTACAGTTTGCACACGCGTTTTACTCGTGTTTATTAATATTTTTTTCGACGACAATAATTCACGGAGGCCATTTAACACACGATAATTATTGTTGGAGTGTGGGCCCCCGGTACACACTGCGCCGCGACACAGTCAGAAAACCAACCGACGGGCGTTATACATACGTTTTTTTTCTTTTATATAGTTATAAAAAAAGGTTTGAAAAAATAAATAATAAAAACCAACTCCATTCTGGTAACTATTATAATTGTGTCGCGTAACATTACACGGTCCGTAAAACGAAATTATCCCGAAATAAGGTAAAAGTTTCGTTTAATGCGCGCGACTAAAGCGAATCGTATTATTTGTAGTCGAGGGAAAATCACGTGCGCTTTTTTTTTTGGCGAAACAGTTTTCGAAATAACGGTTACCTACGCAGGAGTGTTTCGACGTTAGAATAATATTATCATTCTGATCAATTTTGTTCTTGGTAGTTTTTTTTTTTTTTTTATGACGTTCAAAGATCGGAAATTGGGTTTCCAAATTAATTTTACGAGGAGAATATTATGTTCCAGTGCTCGAGTTGAGGTGCCCCGAGGTACGGAGCTCCTCAAACTATTTCTATTTTTTTTTTTTTTAATTTACCGGGACGATGGGGACGGCACAAACCAACGCCCGAAATCATTTTTTTTTCCTTAAAATGCGGATTTACGTCAATAATTAATCGTCGCCAATATTTGCTGCATTTGTCGCTGTCTACAAATTAATTGCGAAAATGTAACAAATTTAAATATTTTCGATATTATAGTTTATATTATCTTTTCTATGCATTAGCCCAGAGTTTCTCAATCGGTTGACGCCGTGACGACCCAAATTAATTTTTCTCTAGTTTTAGCGACTCTTAAATATACATTTTATATACGCGTACAAATAAATATTAAAGCATCTCTGATACTTACGAAAAACACAAAACACTGGGGGGGGGGTCAGTTTTTTAACTGTTAAAAAACCGTTTATTTATCGTTTTACCGTGTAGATATATTATTTATGACAAATCTCCATTTTTTTTTTTGATAAACGTCGGAATTAAAATTATATTTAATAATATATCACTGTAGTTTATGCGAACAATGCATCAACTGTTGACGACAATGTTATCATTTTTAAATTTAGTTATTATCGAGATTCGTAATTTTTTGATCGATTTAAATCATATACATATGAGGAGACCCTAAATAATTAACTGTGCCTGTGCTCGCCGGACGCATTGTTATCAGTTTTAATTATTACTATAGTTGAAGTGTAGTACTTAAAAAAATTAAGTCTTGCCGAGAGGGGGAGAGTAAGGGCCCCCAATGGGCATAGGCGGAAATTTTAGAGGGGTTGTAAAGTTTTAAAATATTTTTTTACTGTATATCAAAGCCGGTACTTTTCGTTTGCAAAAATAATCGTACCATTATGCAAAACCTATGATTTATTTTAGACATTTACGAGCATATTTTAAGGGGGGCTAATTTTTCAGTTTGTACATTTTTGGGGATTTTGAGCCTCCTCCCGAATTTCCGCCTATGCCTGCGGGTCTGTGTTAAGTAATTTTGCACTAGGAACTATTATCAGATAGATAGTAAATCATCAGATTAAGCTGCTCCTCTACTTATTTTTTTGCCAATTCGAGCACTGAATATAACCTCTCCTAACGGACAACTTTCAATTTCGGGTTTTTAGTTTTTAGGAACGGGGAATGCATCCGGTGATGTTATTTATTTTTATTTTTTATGTGTATGGATGTATTAAATAAGACATTAATGATATCTTTAGATACAATTAAACGCACATAATTAGTATAATTCAACCTAGCGCATATTATGCTCTCGTCGTTTTACACATTTAATGAATTTCAAACGTTTACCCCCTCCGAACAGCCGACCAAATTTCGGTCACCGAGAGGTGTCAGCTATTCAGCGGTTTTACCGTATTCAGTTATGAGTGTAAGATTATAATATTTTTAAAAAACACGCGTTGAATCTATTTCCGAACTCTCGTCATGAAATGGTTTAACTCGCCTACAAGGCGTATAATATTACTTGAAATTTAAACGCGTCGGCGTGCAGTTTTTTTCGTTTACGGTGTTTTCCCAAAACGAATTTACAATATTATACTGCAACAAGGGACGTAGTGCTTATTCTCGATATTACTATTATTATTACCGGCAATACAATAATAGTTGAGAACACGACTGTCTTAAAAAGCGTTACCCGTGAAAATAAAATCCAATGACGCCAACGCGATCACGTCGTTGTACAACAACGCACTAAAAACCGTAAAATCAATTCCCTATATAGTACAAGTGATTTATGTTTAGAATTGTATTGCCCCATACACGTTTAATAATACAATAATATTCTCGAGATCTTTACTGCTCGGCAATTTTTATTACTTTTTACGTTCGTTTCTCACCTCCGTTGCCTGTCACCGCCAACTCCGACGACCACCGCCGCACTCTACAGACTTTTTGTACGGTACGCTATATAATATTTTGGTTTGAAAAATTGATTTATTTTTTTATATCTCGCAAGCATATAATAATAATAATAATAATACTATATACGAATAATTATACGCAATATGCGTAATTTAAACGCGTTATTTAAATTTGTCTGCCGTATAATATTCGATACATTTTGGCATTCCGATAAAAATTTGTCGTTCAGAGGTTTACGGGCAGTTTAACGGACGATTTTCGTCCTATTCAATCCTGTACCGTAGAGCAGGGGTTCCCAATCTTTTTATCATGGAGTACCACCAGACACTTTTATAATCAAAACGCGTACCACCTCAATTCAAAAACTTAATCAAGAGTCAAATTTTTTTAGCGTATATTTTTATTATTCATTAATTTCTTTACATTTTTATTATTCGATATTTATGAAAGTAAAAAGATCTTAGTTTTTAGTTAAATCTAAATATTAAAATTTTCAAATTAATAAAAAAAATAAATATAAATAATAATAACATTAATGTGATATTTGTTGTTGTTTATTTTGTACAAGTACAACAACGCACTAAAAACCGTAAAATCAATTCCCTTTATAGTACAAGTGATTTATGTTTAGAATTGTATTGTCCCATAGGGACAATATCAGGCTGAATGGAACTAATTTTCACTCTTAAGTCACTATGAATATCGAGCCTACTTCTGTACTTATTTTTCAAATAAGAATTTATCGATCAGAACAATAATAGACTTTAATAGAGTTTATCATTATCTGAAATTCTAAATTGCTACGATTTGCAAACCCCATGTCATCGACATTTAATATTATTATGATAAAATAATAATTTTATAAAATTCTAGCAAATATCAAATAAACTAAACTAAACTAAATAATATTGAATGCAAATAGTAATAAAAAAATTACTCCGCGTACCACGGGTTGGGAACCTCTGCCGTAGAGAAATGAAATATTAACGTTTAACATCGTTAAGAAGCCAACTACCGCGCATTTTTCATATTATTGTGCTCTTTTAAAATAATATTTTCGTTTTTTTTTTTTTATTTATTTCTCCATAAAATCTAATCTTTATCGTTTTACCGCGCCGCGATAAATTAATAATTGTTCCGTTCGCGGAACTTCCATTAAAATTTACATTTTTTTTTTTTTTTTGTTCTATTTTTTATTTTTATTTTTCGTGTTTTGCCCCTAAATACTCCGTATCCGTCCGTCCGTTATTACGGATACGCGTCCCGTGGTAATCAAGAATGCATGACGACGGCGAATCGTTGAATTTTAATACAAATCGGTATTCAAATTCATACATATTATAATATTTCGTACCTAATAAATTATCAAACGTTCGAGGTTTACCTAAACCACCGAACACACGCACTGCTTGGTCCGTAAAACGAATCCTCCTCCGGGCAAATATTCGATAACCGTTCAACACGGCCGGGATTGGAAATAATAATGACAATAGTTAATAATAATAGTTAATAATAATAATAATAGTCAATAATATTATGTGTATTACGACAGCATACGGACCGTGTACGGCTGACGAATTTCAATGCGACAGCGGTCAATGTATTCCGCTAAAGTATAAATGTAAAAAAACCAAAGACGAACGGACGGGATGCGTGGACCAATCGCATCTACAAAACTGCAGTATGTTATTATTATTATTATTTTTTTTTTTTCTCTGCTATCACACACCCGAACAAACGTACGCGATATTATTATTTTGTTGTCTCGTCGTTTTATAGACATGCGCTATTATAATAACATTATGTTTCAAAATTAATTTTGCCAGGAAATATTCTATGCTATTAACATGTGGCGGGTAAAACCAATTTTTTCCCGTTAATTCAATATTCACAATATAATTGCGTTTACTATATTTGGAAACTTTTATTAAAAAACAAAAATTAAACAAATGTCAATTTAGCTATTTTGAATTTTCTATTTGGATACGTATACTATCGTTTTTTTTTTTTTTTTTGTGAACATGTGTGTATTGTGCATACACCAAAGAAATAATTGTATCGAGTTCACGTCGATATAAATCCGATATTTATTTGAAAGCCGATTTTTAACATAAACTATTTATACAAATTGCATATTCGCCAAGTTATATGGCGACAATTGTGGCTCGACGATTCAAGGCATTGCTCAGGATTTCTCCAGAGGGTTTTCTCCAAATTATCCCCCGTAAACGCCTAGAACTAACGAGTTGTTTTAAATTATCGGGATATTAACTGTGAACTCTGTCAACGGAGTTTTATTGATGTTTCGTGCGTAACATCGGGTTTGGTTGGTTTTTACTAGACGATTCCGTGTGCTCCGGAAACGAATACAGATGCAATCGGGGAATTTGTATAGATTGGTCTATGGTGTGCAACGGTCACGCGGAATGCGATTTGACGTGGGACGACGAAGATAATTGCCGTGAGATTTTTCATCTTAACATTTATTTATTATTATTTTTATCCTCGGGCAGGGTGAATTAAATGTCAAACGATTATGAATTTCAGCGTTCGAGTGTTCGGAGATAGCGAAAAGCTGTCGGTGTCAAGATATTCACATAAATTGCACCGGCCTCGGTCTCCGCCTGTTCCCGTCCGACGCCGAAAAAGAAATCACGTTCTTGTTAGTACCGCCCTATATTATATATTTTAATCCGGCATAAACCATTACACCGTACCTAGAATATGACTCTATTGTATTGTTATTATATTGTAAACTATTAAATACGAATACGGTTTCTCGTTGTAGCCACTTGGCCGGTAATAATTTTTCCGGTGACATGCATCCGAAAACGTTTCAACGTCTGGACCGATTGGTTCATTTGTAAGTATAAAATACCTCGTGCCAGTTAACGGTCAACCCGTCGGATATTCCGATAATATTTACAACAATTAAATGTAACCGTATTCGTATTGTTATCGTTTCCCAGAGACCTGACGAACAATTCGATAAAAAACTTGGAACCGTTTATGTTTTCCATGCTCTGGCGTTTGAAAACGTTGAACTTGCAGAATAACAGCATAACGATTTTGCGGAACGGTTCGTTTTTTGGACTGGGTCGGCTGACAGGACTGTAAGATTAATTAATTATTATCATACTGTTAAGCATTGTTGCGGGGTGTTGCCTCATATTATACAGAGGGAGTATAGTTAGCTGCAAAAAAAAGAAAACAACCGAATTTCACATAATATTGAAATATCCAACGTTTAAAATTATTTTGATTGAAATTAAAGGAAACGTTTAAAGGAATTAATTCTCAGCGGTTTGTAAAACAAACACAACTCCACCGTCTCCGACCGAACAGATTCTCTCCGATCGATATTTCCAGGGTTTCTTCGGGTTGTATTATATTTACGCGTACCGTCCCTGAGCTCGTTCGGTGGGGTAGATGGTGTCGGGGAATACAATCCGATTAAGAGTATACGGGACACATACCCGGCTAAGGATTTTAAATGCATTTATACGCGTGTAAAACAAAACTTCAATATTCAAAAGAGCTTATACGAATTTTTATTCGTTTTATTTTCGCAATTAAATACACAATCTATAACAAATAAATGCACAATAAGTGCATAAGATAATATAGACTATATAACATGGATTTGTTTGAATACGAAGCCACCCCATTAATGACACTTAGCTAGGCATAAATATTATTTATTGTGATATTTTTATTTTAAATGGTCGCGACACTATTTCCTTTTGAGTTGGCGTTAAGGATTTTCAGGAAGTGTGAAATTATGTAAACATCTGATTAGTGGGTCGGGGTGATTTTCTAGTTTGACAAAAAAACCGATTGTAAAATAATTCCGCTTCCGTTTATACAAATTAAAAAAAAAAAAAAAAAAATCATTAATCTTCAAAATACAAAAACAGAAAAAGTAAATAAAGATTAGGATCGTTTTGATCATCATAATAATAATAATAATAATAATGTTGATAACGATTTTTTTATTTTTTTTTTTTTTATGTAACAGTGTCACCGGTTTATTATTATGTTAAATGTCCTTAAATTAACTTTACATAAAAAAATAATAATACATTTGGTATTATAATATGTAATTTTACAGGCATTTAAACGGAAACAATATAAGTAAATTGGAATCGTTCGCGTTTTTCGGTTTGTATTCTTTGCTTACACTGTGAGTATACCTAACCTACAATATTATTTTTTTATTTTTTATTTTTTTAACGTCTAATGTAAATTTTTTATCGACAGTGACTTGAGCCATCAGAGTATTACAGATATAGAAACGGACGCGTTCGTCGGTCTTAAATCGTTAATAAGTCTGTTAGTATTTTCTATATTATAAACCTGTCGTTAACTATATTGTATTTGCCGGGTTGAAAAAAGTAATCCGTGTGTTATTTTAGAGATTTAAAATATAACTCGCTCACTCACATCCGGGACGGCACGTTTCGCGGAATGCCTCAAGTGGTATTTTTGTATGTATACACCAAAATTCTATTCGAAATTATTTCTCTGCCGCGAGTTTAAGTTCAAAAAAAAAAAAAATACTTAATATTTTACGGTTATTTTATTTTACAGAAGCCTTACGCACAATCACGATTTAAAAGTTATCGAACCGAACGTTTTCTTTACTATGGAGCCTTCACTGAAAACACTGTGAGTAAAATAATTTTCACGTTGAGATAATACAATTTTACTGATAGGTATTTTTTTTCCTTTTTTCTTTCACCTTTCATCGTCAATAATAATAAAAAAACGAACGCAATAGTTTTTCCCATCGTCCAGTTCCGAATAATAAAAACAATCCGATGTTCTTTTGCGTCGGATTTCGATTTTTTTTTTTTTTATATACCACAATTCGGAAACTAATAACTAAGGGATTTTAATTGAAAATCAATACGTCACGCCCTACTATGATACGATGGTGTTTTTTGTTTTGTTTTTAACATTTTCATAACGAGTAAAAACTTTAAAATCACTTTGCTGCCGGGTACTTTTGTCTGTAAGACGTCAACGTGTTTCTGATCAAATTTTATACGATTACAGAATAAATAACTCATGATAGTGACACACGGGACCGTTTTTAGATTTATTCGAAAATGAATTTGAATACATTTAAGTTGAAAGAACATCATTTTTTATTTTTTTTTATTTTTGAAAATCGCTTATTCCCCTGAGACATTGATCGTGATATCAAACATCAACGGCAACTTATTTCGGATCTATTTCGATCGCAACCGCAACTCGGTATCTCACGATTAATAATAAAAATAACGAAAATTGTTTTAGATATCAATACTCAATAAAATAACAAAAAAAAAAAAAAAATAAAAAATAAATAAATAAATGTAAAAAAAATGCACATATTTATATGAATTTTTATACATACAATTATTTTTTTTCCGGGGCGTATCTTAATTTTTTATTTGTAAAGAAATATGGTAATGATGCCATAGAATCGTATTACAATGAAAGAAAAAAAAAACATTTTTTAGTTTTCTAATAGCGATTTTACGTGAATATTTTTAAAATTTTTTTTTACGGTTTGAATCCGTATAGTCATAGATCGCCGAGCAACAAATAAAACTGAAGGCGAGGCAAGGAACAAATGAGGTCCTACTAATTGATAATAATAAAATCAATATTGACACAATTATTAGCCACGAAACGTAAATGTATAAAATATTTTTAAAGGAAGTTCCAGGTGATGAATTTATCAACATTGTGTAACCTTTTTACGTTTCGTGGCCAATACTTTGTTTATATTGTTTTTTTCCCCTTATCGACCATATTCCGATTTAACGGATTTAAAGCGTACAAAAACAAATAAATACATAAAATCTGAACCTTTTTTTTCTTTCTGGAAATAAGATTCGTTGTGTATTGTTATACCTGTATAAATAAACTATTAAGATACGCCATTAAAAAAAAAAAAAAATGATTTTATTATATTTATTTTTTTATACATACACTGTGCACAAATAAATAAAACACATGTAGAAAAGTAAAAAAAAAAAAAAACAAAGCCCGGAGTTACATAATCCAGGTTTGGTTTTTGTTATATTATTTTTATTGCATATATATATATATATATTTGAAATACATTTATTTATTTATTTATACGACGAATGATAATAATAATAATTGAATAAATAATATTCCATTGCACAGGGACACTACCGAGTTCAGGTTCTGCTGCCTGGCCCCGTTCGTGACCCAGTGCACGCCGCTGCCGGACGAGTTCAGCTCGTGCGAGGACCTCATGTCCAACATCGTGTTGCGTGTGTGCATATGGATACTGGCCGTGGTGGCCATTGTGGCCAATCTGATGGTGATCGTGTTCCGGGTCAAGTACAAGCACGCCAACCGGGTGCACTCGTTCCTAATCGTCAACCTGGCGCTGAGCGACGTCCTGATGGGCTCGTACCTGCTGATCATCGCCGTGGTCGACTGGTACTACCGGGGCGTGTACATCGTCCACGACTCGGACTGGCGTAATAGCACAATGTGCAACGTGGCCGGTTTCCTGAGCACGTTTTCCAGCGAGCTGTCCGTGTTCACGTTGACCGGTAAGTGACGGCGATCTAGATAAATAATAACGATATGTATTGCGTGTGTATCTTGTAGTTTTATCGATAAAGATATCGTATGGATGAATGTTTGGATGGATGGGGGGTGGGAGGAACGGGAATATATTTACGATAACGGCCGGATTCTGTTATTTTCGATTTTGTTGTAGTGTTTTGAGTTTTTTTTTTTTTTTAGTTTTTATCGGGTTTTATGTGAATTGAATTTGTCTGGCATCTCGAAAACCCTCGAAAATGTTATCCAAGAGCATAGGCGCAACTAGGGCGGCGGTGCTACGGGGGGGGGGGTCACCACTGAACCATTCCCGTGCTCTAACTCAGCACCCCCAGTCCTAATTCAACACTCCGAGTCTTAATAGACCAAATACAATTTTAAGCAGTTTCATTATTTCCTGTTGTTTTTCTTTATTTTTAATCTGACGTTTATATCAAAAAAGATTAATGGTTTATGCTTACATCGTTGCAGCTGCAACTCGCGGATACCACAGATTTCTATAATATATTATATAGTCAGATGGATAGATAGACAGATAGATAAATTAATATATATATATATATAGAATCTATAGGTACAATAATATAGATACTGTCTAGACAACAACATAAATCTATTATAATAAAACGCTGTCTGTGAGCTGTCTGAACATAATTTCAGTACTCCCAATATTTTGGCTCTAGTCACGTCTATTCCCAAGAGGTACATTCGCAAGTTTAGATTTTTCGTGGAAAATCGTAAATACCACGGCATTTTTTTTTTCGTGCTGTTTTCTGTATTTTATTTTTTATTATGCGACCGCTTTTCGTTTAACTCTTAAGCAGTCAGTCGCACGTCTTTTTCTAAAGTTCATAATTTTTATGAAATTCAAAGGTGGTGGGAGGTAAACTAGACTCTTTCAGGGTTATGAGGACGTCACGGTAAAATTTGACGTCTCTAACGGGAATTGTAGCAAAAATGTGTTTTTCTCTAATATAATTGACTTGAAACAAAAATTATTACACCAAATTTACAAGACGACTACACATTTACTTTATGCTTTCAAAGTGAGATTTTTTGTTGTTGGTGGTATTTTCATTCTTAAATTGTATTATTTAGACGATATTTTTTATTTACGAAAACACATTTTCGCTATGTTGCCCGTTGGATATACAGAGCCGGTAATACGCCGTCACTGTAATATGTTCTCTGAATTAAACATTCGGGTTTCAAAATCAACTATATAATTATTATTATTTTTTTTTTCCCCTGTTCACCATGTTTGATAAATGGTGTAAAATCAACGAGAACGTTGGCACGTTTTATTGTGACCGCTGAAGAATTCGGGCTCAAGTGGAAAACTGCTCTATCATTCAATTTCCCCGGGTGTCACTCAAGTAGGGGCGAATATCCCCTATTTTTTTTATTTTTTATTCAACTTATAAAACTGTATATTTTTGTTGTCCGATAACTGACAGTAACACCTTAATCGAATACATAGTGAAAGTAAAATTGTTTATTAGATTCCGAGCTATATATATGTTTCCTCACGTGTTTTACTAGGATGTGTTTTTTTTTCTTTCGGAAAACACCTTTTCTATCGGTAAAAAAAAAAACGTACAACATCTCGAAGGCGGATTTTTTAATTTAATTTTCTACGTGCCGCGGGTTCACGCTTGAATTTTTTTCTGTTTTTTTGCCCGTGCAGTGTTCAAATCTTTTTTAATATAACTGTCCGAAGGCGTCAAATTACACTTCGGACGTGTACAGAGGTGTTTCGAAATATCGAATCTCGTATAGGTATGTTGTCTGATACTATTATTTTTGGAAGAACTGTGTCCTATACAGTCCTAAATAAAAGTTTCATCGAGAGGACGTGTTTAAAGGGCTGCGTATAAGCAGTTTTGACGATATTTTCGAAAGAAGAGAAAAATGGCAATTTATCAACTCAAAAATATTCAATTTTTTTTTTCGCGTAATCCTGATAGGTATCGAATAAAATGTATACGGAAAATAGTTTCGCGCGGGACAGGGATGAACGCAGGAAAAAATTTCAGGAGAGCCCTCCGGGTGATTGTAAAAATGTAAAATGTTCATAAATATCATACTTGACTTTTTACTCTTTAGGTACTCGTATATATATATTAATCTACTTTTTTTTTTTGTTTTGTAAGTCTCACGGGAAACTTAAAATAACTATTAAATTTGTAAGTTGGGTAATTTATTTTTAAAATATTTCCTGGTATTTTAGAGGGTTTGAAATAAACGTTTAGTCTGTTTAATATTAAAACATCTACCGGTTACACCTATGGTAATAGCACGCCGCATCAATAGTGTGATATGTATATATATATTAAAAAAAAAAAACAATAAATAAATTAACAAATATTGTTTCCGAATATTTTTTATACGACGATAAAATATATTTTTCTCGGCAATATAATAAATGCTGTCTTCGCCATACGTCAGCGTAGGCACCGAATTTGCGTTCGAGCCAAACCAAATTTTATTCTGTAGGTTTACTATTAGAGCGAATTTACCTCGTTATTTTAGGCTTGAACGCAAATAATACAATTTAAAGAGGAAAATGTTTTCGAGGGCATTTTACTAAAATAAAATGACAAACAAAAAAGTTATAGTCATTTTGGTTATAGTTTTTTTTTTTTTTAAATAGATGTGATTTTTTTCTATGACAATTTTTTAGAAACAGCTACGTACAGCCCTCGGAAATATTCTCCTATTTAAATTTTGTTATTTGCGTTCATACCCTGAATTCAACCTAAACGCCACAATTTACTTTCTCACTTAATTTGCTATATTTCCCGTTGGATAGACTGAGATTGCGAAAAAATAACATTGTTGTCCGCGTTTTTAAATTGTGTTATTTCTCGTATTCACATCTCGCTTAAAAGTTAAAAAAAAAAAAAAATTCAACGTACTAGCATAGATAAAATGTTCTCGCTATTCATTCTTAATATCGAAACTTTAACCGCACGGAGTTGTAATAGCGTGTTAGATTTTAAACCAACGATTTACCGACTACGAAAATTAAAAATAAAAAAAAAAACATTTGAAAAAGACAATGTTGAATGTCTTCAGCTATTCTTAGCCTTTGAGACCCCTTTAGGCCAGGCGCACATTGAGACGCAGTCTAACGCAGGGTAGATTAGATTAAGCAGGGCAGGTTAAAGCAGTAAAAGACTGCACAACTTAGATGACCGCACATTGAAACGCAGTTTTTTCCCATCTTTGTCTATAATCGGTCGTAGAACGTACAAATTATGGCCGAACTAAACGAACTAGAAATAAGTTCCGAGTCTGATTCAGACGAAGAAATGGATGAACTTTTACTTTTGTATTCACTATCAAGAGGAAATAAATCTATATGGAAAAGCGCGTACATGAAGAAAATCAATAGTCACGGTGAATTTGTTCTGATGTCAGAATTTTCAGATAAACAGACTTACCGTTCTTTAATTCGAGATCTTCAGCAATTTTGTCCCATAAATTATTTTTTAATTTTGATTTCATGTAATCAGTATGGCTAGTATTATATAATATATTGTGTGGACGAATAAAAAGTAAAGTAAAAAAATCCCGTTTTACCCTATGGCGGGGCGGGCTCACATGTCAAAAATTACAAATGTTTCGTGCCCTACGGTGGGATGGGCAGAAGTAACCGGGCCGAAGCCCACTTGCTGCCCTCACAAAGCAGGGTGGGGGAGACTTCTTGCCGGTCTCCCAGCCGGCGGTCTAGCGACTGCGGGGCCGCTGTCAACGACGGCGGCGATGCGCTTGAAGAAGGCGCACGCCGGCGACGTCAAGGGCTTGGCGCTACCGTTCTACCGACTCCTTCTCCGCGATGACGGTTTCAGCGAAGTCGACCACGGCTTCCCAACGGTCTGGGGACTCCTGCATGAGCGGCACCAAGTCGCCCGGTTCAAACGGACCGATCCTCTGGACCAGGCGCTCCCTGTCCCCGACAAACGCCTCGCAGCGCATCAGGGTGTGGAGAGCGTCGTCATCCACCTCGTTCTCCTCACTGGGAAATCTGCAGTGAGAACACCCGGGGGGACGGAGCTCATCCGATCTGGTGAAGGAATGAGGAGTTGAAGTATCCGTGCCCCGTGAACAATTGAATGAGACGGTAATGTGCGCCCGGCCTTAAGGTCGGCGGTGCCGTCATCGCTGGTATCGCGTTATCTTTTTATAAGTACATCGAAACGCGTACGTATTACTTTAAACGTTTTTTTTTTTTTTTTTTAAATAATTATAATAACGATAATATTTACCGGCTATAGTCGAGTCGCAGGGCATCCTGTCGAGGCAATATATAAATTATAATACCCGCGGGCGTGTAGGAGGAGTTCGGCGTTATTATGCAGTCGTCGTCCGTCCGGGGCCCCTTCGGTCGATCAATTTCCGAGTGGCTCGGATTTTATTTAGGCGAGAAATCCTTTGGACCGTGTCGTAATCGTCGGCGTCCGCATTATTATTCACCAGCCGTTGGTACTAAATTTGCAACTAATTTCACCGGCACCGGCGATTGTATTGTATTATACAGGGCGATCGGCTATACGCAAGACAGCCCGTCCCGTTATCTCATAACGTATATATAGGTAAAACATTTTCTTTTTTTTCTTTTCCGATTTTTATTTGAATATTTTTCATACCGCCTCCGCCCCCCCCACCTCTGGTTTCAAATGCAATAACATAAATTATTGTATTACCGCGATGTACATCGTTTTCGAGAGCGAAATCAAATAAAACGTCGTCCATCCGGATACATTTTAATATTATCATTTTTTCTCGCGTCTAGACGATAGTAATAACGCCAAGTTATCTAAATATTTATCTCGGACAGGTGTAGGTTGAACTATTTGTGTAATTAAATTGTATCCCGATCCTTCTGTCGCTTCGGCACACATCCAAGTACATCTCTCATTTCTCGAAAAATGTTGTAAGGAGTAAGGTGTAAAAATAAATGAGTCAAAATCGATACACTGTACCTTCATCCTTAGAAAGGGAAAATGCCCATTTATTACCCTAAACGAACAGACTCTGCCAATCGCAGTGAGCACTCGCTATCTAGGCATTATTGTTGACCAACGTCTTTACCTGGTCTCCTCATCTCCGTAATAAACTACTATCCTTAAACAATCGATTCGGTATTCTCCGCTCTCCTCTAACTTCCAGCCATATGAGTTTACCTACCAAGCTACTAATTTATAAACTTTACCTCAAACCAATGTGTACGTACAGAATTCAGTTATGGGGTTCCGCAAAAATGTCAAACATAAACCGTATTCAGCGCTTCCAATCCAAAACCCTCCGTGCTATTACAAAAGCACCATTTTACGTATCTAATCAGTCCTTACACAATGTGATCTTGCCATCTCACCCGTCCTCGACGTAGCTAGAACTTTTTACAGGCGATTCAATGTAAATGTTCAAAACCACACCAATCCCTTAATCAAAGGTCTTGCGTCAGCAAATACACCTGGTAACCGCAGGAAAAGATTAAAAAGGCGGTGGTGTCGGGACCTACTAACCTAAAAACCTTAAATTGTAACATAATACTATTGTAAACCTTATGTACTTATGTACATGAGTAACTGTCAAAGTGCCTTTACTTTTCAGTAAGAAAAGAAAGGCTTCTTTAATCTGTGTTTTTTTCAAGCCATTATTCTATTACATCACTTTTACTCATTGTTCTATTCAGTAACAGATTGTATAATAAAGAAGAAAAAAAAAATTATATCCCGACTAGAACTATCCCGACGCTGAACTTTATTAACCCTTCATTTATGTATTAAATCGACGTAATACGATCGTATTAGTAGTTTTAGTCGGAATCGTATTATATCATTATCTTCGGATCAATTTTAATCGTCCGTGTTTCACCGTCAATAGTGTCTAACAAGAGCGACAAAAAAAAAAAAAATAAATAAAAAATAAACGCCAGTGTTTCAGGAGTTAATTTTTGTTTGTCGGAAAGCAAAAAGCTTCTCGCACTTTCCGAGACAATGACGCGCACGGTTGATCGCCCTGTATACTATACACACATTCGGGAGGTGTTGGCTGTGTTCTGGGTTCCGGCTGGCGGGTCCTTTTATACTAATTGGACCGTTATACATTAAAGACTGGCCGGGTTTTACACAAAATATACAGCGGACTACTGAACAAAAAAAAAAAAAAAATTATATATATTTTATTTTCACTATACAGAGTTATACGGGATTTTTTTTTTTTTTTTTTTTCGAGTGTGTTGGGGGTAATAGTGTCTCCCGCAATCAACAGCAACGGTCGGAAATGTTAAAAACCCAGCCGGGGGCATTGTACTACCGCCGTTAGCGCCGTTATTGTCGATTGATTAATGATTTAGCGAATTTTTTTCCCTTTATTTTTTTTTTCTTTTTTCATCATTCTCTTTGCCGGCCAAACGGCGATGTTGTCGTGTCGTTATTAATTATTACAATCGCGTCTACGCGAAACGCACAGGGTTTTCGACCGGTAACACCGGTCAAACTATAGACAATGGAAACACAATATATTATCCGGCGAAAATATTTTTCCACGTTTTCTCTGGCCCGGTGTATTTCGCCAAAACCGTTGGGATTTAAACGGTCAAGGAACTGTATTTACAGATAGACGTCGTGTTATTACTATTAGGTTATCTCGGGGAAAAATAAAACTTTTTCGGTTAGGAAAAACACTCCCGCCGATCTTTTCGCACGCAGTGACGGGGATTTTTAGCCCGACGGTATTTTATATTCGAACGTTTTTTGTTTTTATTTCTGTTCAGATTCCCAATTGGTTTTATTTTCGTTGGTTTTCGGGTTACGTTTCGACTGTACAACGGAATACACACGGCTAATACCTTATCCGGTTTTATCAACATCCGCTCAAAATGTTTTTTTTTTTTTTTTTTTTATCATTACTTTCAGGACATAAATTAAATAAACTTTTATCGTATACCCCACGGTGCGATATACGTTCGGATTTTTTTTCAAGTATTTATTAGTTTCGAATATAATAAATTTAAATCGTTATACTATTTGCAATAATTATGATTCGTTTTCTAATTAACATATTTTTACAGTAAAA
Source organism: Tuberolachnus salignus (assembly GCA_956483605.1). Lineage (NCBI taxonomy): Eukaryota > Metazoa > Arthropoda > Insecta > Hemiptera > Aphididae > Tuberolachnus > Tuberolachnus salignus. The sequence continues at coordinate 20,776,756 of OY101437.1, forward strand.
TAGGCTAGTAGACGAGTTTTTTGGCGATTACATAGCAGCATTTTTCTCAATTTTACAAAAAAAAATCAAACTTGAAAAATGTATTAATAATTGTAAACCGGTATTTATGGTAAAAATGATCACACTGATCATTAATGATAAATTGATAACATGGGGACACGCTCATGTATAATTGTATTATTTTTAGTGATGTGTGATAGACAATATCCAGAATCCACAACCGTGGTGATCACAGATCACTAAAAATAGTACAATTACACATAATGAAATGAATAGTTGATATTGTATTAATTATCAATTTATCATTAGTTATTAGTGTGATAACTTATCACTTAGTTTTGTCATTTATTTACCGAATGAGAGATCGTTTATTTAGATCTCTCTAAATAACGATTCGCGAGCATAGCTCCATGTTCCCAGGTGTGAATTTATACTGGTTTTGTATTATAGTTTTTAAAACAAAACACATTACGTGTTTTCATTGTTAGTGTTTTGAACGAATTTTAATATAAATTTTATCTCTGGATTTGAACGCCGGAATATTTTAAATACCGTATCACGTTTAAGTACGTGTGGCAAGTATTCGGTATATGTTTCGGCGAGATTCTGCGATTATTTTTCAATCGAAATAGTGGAAAACGAAGAAATCCTTGACATGACGGCGCAAAACCCAAGAAAATTAGATATTTCGCACGTTGAAAAATGAATGTATAACGTTTGGGCTAAAAGAGGGTTTTGAAAGGGGACGGCAGAAATCCTCCTCCCACCCGTGGGTTTGTCGTTGTAAATTTGTCATTTCCCCTCACGCGTATTACATTTTGTAATTACGCCGCTGTCGCCGGTTCGTGTTAACCCTGACAAACCCCGTTTTTTAAAAAAGAAAAAAGCTATATTATATTTCGCCTTGCCTAGAAACGATAATCGATTCCACAGTCCCTGGAGTTTTTTCTCAAATTGGTCGCCGGCCGGTTCGTTCGCCGTTTGTCCGGCTGCACGCAAATCGAATATCCCGCGCACTCGCCGGGAATCGTTTCGCCTCGTGGTCCTCTTCTGTGGTTTTCCGTTTTATTTTATCAAAACGTTTTTGCCCTCCGGAATGGGTTCGTTGAATTCATATTATTTTTTCCGGCGTCTGCCGGGCACAAAATTATTTACACCGCGCCGTATGCAATTCGAATTTTTCGGCCAGCTGTACTTTGTTTGAAACATTTTTCTAGATTCCCGATAGTTTTTTGAAAACCTCGGCTACATACGCAGTAAAATGTCGATGAATCCCTACTCTTTAACGGTACCGATTTACCGAGCTCCGGTCAGAATCGTTTTTTTTTTTTTTTTTTTATTGCAATGTTTCGTCGTTTTACATTCAATACAGTAAACTAAATTGTCGTATATAATATATCCAATATCTTCCCGAGTTGTACACCTACATCAGTGGCCCACCCGCGGTGACACCGGAACCGAAAAATTCGGCTACATTCAGGAGACCGTATCACCACCACCAACCCACCGCACGACGACTGGAGTAAAAGCTTATGGCGAATTACTGCCTTATACTAAAAATTCTCCTTGGTTACATAGATTAATCTACTTCGATTTACTATCGAGTTGATTATTAACTATTTTCGTATATAGTTGACAGTAAGTTATGATGACCACATTCACCTTCCCCTCCAAATATTACGAGTTAAGCCAGTTAGGGTATCTATTCTACCGGAATATAGGGTATTAGGATAGGTTATATTATAGTCCAACGCTAAAACTCTATACTTTTTCTTGGTCCATTTTTTAAAATGCGAAAAATAGACTCATCCGTTAGGTTTGTGTTTAAATTTACTCTTTTGGCCGTTTTTTTTTTTTAAATTTTATTTCTATCTTTACAGAGTGCTCATTTGTTTTGACTACGATGTGAACATTTGTAGTTGCAAATAATAATAATTCGTACAATTTTCAATTTAAATCTATTAAAACGTGTTTTATCGAATTTCGCTCAGAATCGTTTTTCGTTTGTAACGATTTATCATTGCGTACAGATACAAATTAAATTACCCTATATATCCTTTTTTTCCTGACTTCTCACCAATTACAGTGGCCCACACACGGCGCAAAGTACAGTTATTTATTTTGTTTGTTTGTATTTTCTGACGGACTGGTTGCGAAAACGATTTTATGGTTTTTATTTTTATTTTTTTAATTTAAAAATAAGTATAATGCGCTCTAAGAGCTAGTTGTGTATATATTTTAATAATTTTGTAGAACGGTAATTTTTAAAATGTCTCTGAGCTAGGAAATACACAGGCTAATATACCCCCGGTCGTGATGAGAAGAATTTATTTTTTAAAAAATATATAAAAAAACTAAACGAAATACGAGAACGGTTAATAAAATATTAATTAATTTTCTGGTATTTATTGTTTTTTTTTTTTTTTTTTTTTTTTTTTTTTATGGATTACATTATTATGTTACGCGGAAAATATTTTTAGTCATCCGTATACATTGTTTTTATTTAATTTTTTTTTTTTTTTTGCGCATCGAGTGCAATTATATATTTATGAATATTATTTATAAAATTAATTAAATCGTCGGTTTTGTGATATTGTATGAATAACACATTTTTTTTAAAAATATTAAAAATGTTGGTGGTATAGTAGTTATAATAATATGGTTACAAAGCATGCTCAATGCTACAATAAATATAAGTATAATAATTCGGTACGAATTAAAACGTTTTGTATTTTTGAAAAATTCAAAAAAAAAATCCGGGTTTTAATTTATCGCCCGTCGAACGGTGAAATCACAAATGAGAATATTCATTTTTAATGACAAATTATTAACCGATGTGTATTTGATATATTTAAAAAAAAAAAAATATATACATAACGTTACGTAGTTACGTCGTCTACGATAAAAAAAAAACCACTCGATCTGTATAAAATTCATGGTTTTTTATTTTATGAAAGAAATATACTTTTACTATAGTTACAAAAAAAAAAAAAAATAATAATAATAATATGACTGGATAGATACCTAACATGTGCTAGTAGAGGAGATTTTAAATAATTATAGAACAATAAAACATATATCCCGATTGAAAAAGACGGATGTTAAGATGTTATTATAGAAAATTAAATTATCAATTTTATTTATTTATTTATTAATAGCTCTAAAATGTATTAACTTTCTATACGCTTCCAATTAGGTCGAAAAAACGTTTAGTCTTTAATCATACATTTTATATATCGAATTTCAATAATTAAAATTGTTTTAAAATCCATTACAATTTTGGTTATCAATATTCGTAAATCGAAAATCGAGAATTGCGAAATTACGTTACTCGAAATATAAATTGTAGCGTTTATAGGTTGACACTGGATTTATACACGAATAGCAAAATTTAAATAGGAGAATAGTTTCGAGGCTTATGCGTAGCTTTTTCCTATACAAATTATCATTAAAAAAATAAATAAAAATCTAACATACATTTGTATGACAAATGTTTAGGATAAAAGTCTCCTTGAAATATTCTCCGTTTTTAAATTGTACTATTTATTGTGATTTAACTCAGATTTCAACCTAAACGCAATAAGTGTGTCTCGATTTCAGTATATATTGCTCGTTAGTTAGACTGAAACCGAGAGTGTAAATTATTATTCTTTCAGTGGAGTATTTTTTATTTTTTTTTTGGAAGGTGGGATGTCCTCCGTGCGAATGAGCGACTACAACTCAAAACGTTAAAATTGATAATTTTGAGGTTGTTGTTTTAACCGCTTTTTATTAAATTTTATTTTTTGCGTGTCGTAAGCTCGAATACTATAAAAAGAACCGACCTGTAGCAGGAAGCGAGACACACACCTGAGTATATAAAATAGTGTAGTAGCGTACCTATAACGCGCGTAATATTAAAAATTATTGATTTTTTTTTTTTTGATTTCTTCATCTTTATTTTTTAACTACCCCATTTTCTCCGTTAGTTATATTTTTAGTAAAAAGTCACATATACAAAAACGGAGTATTTTGGATTTTCTCAGGTACTTGATTTTTTGTAGAATTTTATAATCGGTGCACTAAGGAAGTGATTTCTTTTTTAAATTCCTTACACTTTTCCCAACAACAGGAGGACAGGGATGAGCGAAAAAGGATAAGACGTCTGCCACCCGCTTGCAGTATCGGTTCATTTTAATATCACGATTATTATTCTGTGTATTTTAACGCGTGTCCGTATTCGATTTCCGTGCCGAGTTTGTTAATTTTTTTTTTTTTAAACAATTTTATCGACGTAAATTATTACGTAATTTATAAATTCTTTAATATTTCGAGATTTCCGTTTAGATACTTTCCCTTCTAATGTCGTATACGTCTATATAATACGGACAGTCGTCTTGACCTCGGGTTTTTATATTTTATGCGCGTGCGAGTACGCTCTCCGTTTGATTTAATACCCGCGGGGAGAAAAAAATAATAATACAAGTATGTTGTAATATTATATTATCGGAAAATGGGCACCGGAAGAAAGGAATACGAATATAAGGAGTACACCGCGAACTAGTTACAGGTAGGGAAAAAAAAGAAGAAAAAAGACCTATCCGAGATAGTCAGAGCCTCGGACAAAGCCTATGTAAACCCACCGTAATAAATGATTGATTATATTCGAGATTACCTATAATATTATTAAAATGTTTTAACTCCTCTATTACTCTATTATTATTATGTGTTGAGCTTTGCCGGGAAAAACATAATCGACTCGACTGTATACAGCAAACACGCCACTGACTGTATAATATGAGTATACTAACAAAAAAAAAAAAAAAAAAATTACCTGTTTTGTTGTAGTGATCACGCTGGAAAGATTATTGGTAATCATTTTCCCGTTCAACGTCCGACGGTTGCAGATGGATTTTACCCGTATATTGATGGCCGCTTGTTGGCTGCTAGCGACTATCATATCGGCCATACCTCTGCTCGACATTCCCTATTTCAAGTAATTATCGCGTTTATATTTAAAATTTAAAATATAGAGACACTGTGCGACTCGTATTTTTTCATTACGAATCTGGAAATCTTAGCGAAAAAGCTTTTACAGAAAAGTGTTTCCCTCCCCTCCCCCTGCCCATCGGAAAACACTTTTTCGGTTATTTATAATCGATCCACATCAAACAAAACGCACATTTTTCTCCCACCGGTGTTTTATTTCGAACAATTTTTTTATCTACATTCTCGATAACGGGGTTTTCCAAAAAAAAAAAAAAATTAATAACTGACAAAAAATGTCGATACAACGGTGTTTCATTTTTCTGTTGATTTCCGGGTTACCACCTGTTATCTACGAGGGTATAACACGACAGTTTACCGAGCTTTGCTATGAATCGTTTTTCGATTGCAATGATTTGTCGTTGTTTAACCACGTTGGCCTACCTCAGGGCATTTTGAACCTGTCCGCCAAGTTGTCCACTGATGTTTTGACAATTCGTTTTGAGCGCATTCGAATTTTCGAAAAACCTTTCTCCATAGAATTTTAAACTTCATTAACGGAGCTTCAGCTTGAAGTTATCGAGCTTACATCAAACAATCAGTTCAAAAACTGTTTCAAGGAAACCAGTCTGCGAAAATGTTACGCCATGCGTCTAGAGGACTCTCTTCCAAATCACAACAAATGTGAAATGATTTCAATATTTAGCTCTGCCTACCTATATGAGCCGACTTTGTCAAAAATGAAATACGTCAAATCAAAGTATAGAACCAACTTAAGTGACGACCATTTACGAGCGACGCTGTTAGTTTGGCCAAACAACCAAGTTTGATCCAAACTACCACGAAATTAAAAAAAGACAAGTAATTCCATTAACTAACAGTAATTTATCACGATAAAACAATTTTTTTTCTTTGTAAAATTATAGTTAAATAAAATAATTCCTATTTATCTTCAGTTTCATTACTGTTCTAACAATCTCTAAAAAAATGTAGTGTATCTCATATATGGCCCGCCGTAAAAAAAAAGTTGGGGACCCCTGGCCTACCCCATAACGGCGCAAAGTATAAATGTACTGATTTTTTATTATGTTGTTTCTCGACCGGTGTAGAAATATCCGAGGTAATCGCGTGACCAGACGACTTTAGGAGGCGTATCTCGTTTACGACAAATACAAACGTCGTGTATATATTTCGTAATACTTTAAGCCATTGGCGAGGGTATTATTTTTTTCGAGACCATTTTAATCGGCGTGAGCAGTAAAAATAAAACGGTTTTTTTTTTTTAACGTTATCGCAGGTGATATTTACAGAACTTATTCCTTGCTGCAGACGGCGTTTTTTCTTTTCCAGGAGATTATTCACTAGAAAAAAAATTATTTAATAGCTGCTGTCTCGTGTCCCGTTATCGTGATATTTGTCTACTGCAAAAAGGTAATAATTACGCGAAACAGAAAAAAATGTCAGAAACAGAAAATCATTCAGAGCGAAGATTTTTGATCGTGTTATGAAAATTAAAAACAGCCATATCCTATCTATAACACGATATTGATTTTCAAGGATTTACTCGAGATTAATAAAACAGTGGCATTTACAATCCGAATTAAAAGGAATAATAAGAAATAAAGACTGTTAAATATTTTTCCATCGTTGCTGGTTTTCCGTACGAGGTCTGTTCAAAAAGTTCCAGGACAAATGTTATTACGGCTAATCTACACACGATAACGTTTTAAATTGTAAATAGATGTATTCCCCGCGAATAAGTGGATATTTTAAAAGAAAACCCGAAGTCGCTATCTTATCTCAGTTTAATATCACACGTGGTTAAATCCAGTCAGTTTTGTTCTCTTTCGCCGTTTTCGACATGTCCGAAATTAACGAACAACGCGTGTTCATCAAGTTTTGCTCGAAACTTGGTAAAAATGATGCGACGGAAACGTAAGGAAATGATTAAAACCGCTTTTGGGGATAATTCATTAAGTGGTTTCCGTGACTTTCGAGTGTTTTAAACGTTTCGAGGACAGTCGGTGGTCAACTGAAGACGATCCACGTTCTGGAAGACCTTCGACGTCAACCAGAAACGACGGTGTGCCGACAATTTGCGAAAAAAAAAAAGCGAAATGGCCGCCGATTAATCGTTCGTGAGTTAACAAAGCGAATCTCAATTGAGTCTTGTCATGCAATTTTACAGAAAAATGTACAGATGAGAAGGGTCGCCGTTGCCGACCTGTAATTTGTTCCGCGATTGTTCACCACGACAATGCACCGGTACATTTAGCCCTGCCGATTCGTGCCGATTTTTTGGCTGATAAAAAAATTGCCGTGGTCCCGCGGACTCTCCCTATTCTCCGGATCAGGCCCCGTGTGATTTTTTTCTTTTCCCAAGACTAAAATCTGCGCTTAAAGGACAACGATTTCAAGATGCAGAGGAAATTAAAGCGAACGCGGCAACAGAACTCATAGCTTTAACTTTGGAACAGTTCCGAAGGACTTTTGAAAAATGGCATGATCGCCGGGATCGTTGCATATCGTCCGGAGGAGAGTATTTTGAAGGAGATATCTTTAAATAATATGTAACTTCATTTTTGTAATTATTAAATATAAAATCCTGGTACTTTTTGAACTGACCTCGTACTTTGTAAAATTCGAAAAAAATCGTTTTAACGACCACCTTAATGATAAGACTTTTCCATTGATATTTTGCATGTTACCAGTTTAAGGGGAAGGGATGCTGCCGAGAAGGGGAGTTTTTTTTTTGTTGTCTAAAAGTATCAATTTTTTGCCAATTGTACCGGCTATTCTAGTCGTCGGAAAAAGTTTTTGAAAACATATTTGAATTCATCGTGAAGTTTACTCGAAACCGATGTTTCGACTTTTTACAATTTGAACATTTAAACCCTTCAAAGTTTGACTTTTAAAATTGTAAAAAAAAATAAAAAATAAAATAATCAAATTTTGAAGGGTTTAAGAATTAAATGTCAATAACGTGGAAAAGTCGTTTTCGAGTAAACTTTGTAACGAATTCGAGCATGTTTTCAGAAGTAATATCGGAATTTTGATAGAAAACACAGCCCGGTATCAAATCTACCTCCTTTACCTCCCCTAAAAAAACCATACGAGTCGTCGAACATTATCCAATATCATCCCCACGTGTCAGCAATAATATTACAAACGCGTTTTAATTTTTTTTTTTTTTTTACAGTAATTTTTACGGACGGTCCGGCGTGTGCTTGGCGTTACACATTACCCCGGACAAACCGGCCGGCTGGGAGTATTCTGTTTTCATATTTCTTTGTATAATATTTGTATTATTATTTACCCACCGAGTTTTTCTATCTCGATATTATATTGTGTATCGTTATTTCAGTCGTCAATTTGGGTTCACTGCTGCTGATATCCGGTGGCTACATGTGGATGTTCATCGTGGCCAAAATGACGCACCGCGCCACCGAAACCCTATGCCAACACCGGTCGCTCAGCGAATCCGCGATGGCCTGGCGGATGAGCCTGCTGGTAGCCACGGACGCCGCGTGCTGGGTGCCCATCATCGGTCTGGGACTGCTGTCGTTGGCCGGATTCAAAGTCCCATCCCAAGTAAGAGTTATAGGTGGGGCTAGAAAGATTTACATGCAATTCAAAATTGTAAAATATTATGCATTTTACATTTACCGAAATATGCAAAAAAAAACCAATTTGTATTATTTCAAGAATTATCAATGATAACTAGTGATTACGACATTAAATAGTAGTTTATGTTACATGCTGTAATGATATGTTGTGTTCAAACGTTTTCAAATACGAACGACCGGCGATTGAAACGTAGAAAAACAAGCAAAAATCCATTGATTTGTATTGACTAAAAACTATTTTTCGCATCACACGATGCTATTGGAGCATATTTAAATGACGCGATTTGTCCCGGAGTTTTTAAGTATTATTAAGTAGTATTCACTATTTATAATGCTACGAATTTTTAAAATTGTTTTTAATCCCATATTCTTCTTTAGTACTGAATCCATTTAAGTTTTTACCAATTCTGCTACTCTCCCGTTACATTCACACAGTTTATTTTTCACGTCTAAAATACTTTTTACACCTCATCAAAAGATAGTGTACTCTTTTCTAGGTTAGTAATTGCTTCGGTGAGATAACAAAATTTACTATCAAACAAGCTAAATCATTTTTTAAATGCTTGTCTTCAAACAATTCTTTTGATATGTTAGTTGATTCTGCTTCGTCGTCTAATTGCGATATTACAGATTTTATTGAATTGAATTTTATTAAATAAATACCATTTAAAATTCACAAGAGTCCCAAAAATCAATGTTTAAAATATGCAAAAAAATAAATAAAAAAATCGGTTCTATTTAATCGAGAATAAGCCAAAACGTGGTCATATCTGACAACCAATCAATTTGGACTAAAGGAAAATAACATGTCAATGCATAGAAATCCTAGGCCTATTCATCATGGTATATACACGGTATTTTGGGTGATTAAAAACCCAGACAAAAAGAAAAAAATTTGGCCCAATCAATCTATTAGTATTTTCATTACTCATGCCTATTAAAATATTTATACCCAAACTGTAAGTTCAATGTGTCTCCCCAAAAAATCGTTCAAAATACGCTGCTGGGTATACCCAGTCGATTCGATATCGTGTGCGGTTTTTACATTGATCCTAATTATTGACATTAATTGGTTTTGTGCTGTGGGTGTGCGCTAAAAAAAAAAAAAAAAAATGTTACCGAGATTATTTGAATTTCGTTTAACAAGCAAACTTTTACTCTAAAACCATAACGTAACCAGCGGATTTCATTCCGATTTTCAGTGTTTCGTGTAGAATATTTTAGGCTAATTCCCCACCCCCCTCAACTCGTAATAAAGAGTGTTGATTTTTGTTCATATAATACGAAAGCGTAGGTATTTATTTATTTTTATTTTTATTTTTTTGTTTATATCCGGCTTATACGTTCATTATCGTTTAATTCGGTCGTCACGGACAAAAAAAAAAAAAAAAAAAAAAAAAAAAAAAAAAAAAAAAAAAAAAAAAAAAAAGTGCCATTTTTAAAACAGATTAATGAGATAACAAAATAAAAGTATTGCATTTATTAGGTATGTCGTGGTAAGCCGTGGTGGCGTACGCTGTTATAGTAAGAGTTTAGGGTTGCGGGATTACATCCATGGGCAAGCACGCCGGGGGTACAGTTAGTGGGTATGCATCTATAAGCATTTTAATCTTATACAGTCTTGAAAAAAATAAAAACCGACATGCTTGGCACCACGAAACATTGGCCACTGTTGAAGGTGGAGATTTGGCAAGGTAGGATGTATAGGGTAATTTAATTTTTATCTGTACGCAACGATGAATCGTTGTAAACGAAAAACGAGGCCGTACGTAATTCGGTAAAACACGTTTTAATCAATTTAAAATGAACGTGTTATTAATTTGTAACTACCAAAAAAAATTACAATTGTTAGGGTACGTTAGGTTAGGTGAGGACATGAATGTTAACATAGGTTACAATTACATAGACACAAAATAAAAAAAAAAACACTCGACAATTTCAAATAGTTTATATTTATAGCTCAAAAAAACCCAGAATAATTTTAAAAATTGTATCACGTTAAAAATTGTTAATTTACTCATAAGTATTCGGCGAGAGTTATTGAGTATCTGCGATATTATTTATTTTTCACCAAATAACCAAAAACACAAAACCGTTATTGCGTAAACATTCCCGTTTTTACCATACTAGTGGAAATGTTTTAAGTAAAATCAAAAATTGACCTTCTTAACTAGACACTAGCTAGACACAGTGTTTTACCAGAAACTACCCTTGTAGTTTATGACCGGAGCAAGATTTCTGGTAGAAAAGTTGTATAAAGACAAAAAAAAAAAGTGCATTTTATTTTAATTATTATTTTATTAATACTTTTAAAGCAAATGCCCGAGGAGGGCGGAATCTATGCTTATATATTTAAAAAATTATTATATTTTATGTTCCTTTCCAGCCTGAAGGCGCCGGAGAACTATGGCCATAAAAAAATATGTTTTCGTTACTTAAAAAACGTATTTTTTTTTTATAATTCATTAAAGTTCCAATTTATAATAAAAATTTAGAATAATCACTCACATTTTGGGTATCAACTATAATACACTATCGCTCTACGTACGTTTTCCATTTAAGTGGATAAAATTTTATTTTGGCTACAAAAAATGCTCGAAATTTTGATACGTGGTTTAGTTCATCAGTTTTACTTAGAGATAAAAAAAAAAAAGTTAGTTATTTTATCATTTCCCGGTGTAAAACGAGGTGCCATTACAGATAAAATAACTGTTATCTTCCATAACTGTTGTTCATTATTATTTTGTCGGGATTTGACATGATTCGAACGTCCACCAACCCATAAATTCGGATTGTCCATTTGATAATAGTTTTGTTAGATTATATACATTTCTACAACAATAATAAACTCGATTATTTTTGTGTGTATATTAAAAAAAAATAACTGTCTTTCCTCTCTCGAACGGTCGTGCGGCGGCGCTCACCCTAGAGCTCTTCCTGACGTACCCTCACGTCACTGATACAATTTAATGTATGATGAACATTTTCCATTGTCGTTTGTAATTTATAGTTATTTACGGGAAATATATAATTTTTTTCAATACTATTTGCATATACAGGGTGATTTTTTTTTTTTGTCTGTGTTACCACGGTCCAATTGTTACGAGACTACGAAGATTGCGATTGGCGAGTAAAATTGATTTTAGTTGTTGTTTTGTTGTCAATCGTCCCGGGAAAGCCTAATACGATGACGTTATACGGGAATTTGTGGTAAATTCGATGTAAAAATGAATCAAAATGTAAAACAAAATCTACTCGAAACAACCGCATAGAATATAAATAATATCTGTTAATTTTATTATTTTGTTTGCAATCACTCCGTATATATATATATATATATATATATATATATATATATATATATACGTGTACGGTAAATTACTATACATTTCCACCAAGCGAAATCAATACACCAAAAAAAAAATAAAAAACGATTTATACCTAAACTGTGTACAGGACGATTGTTTTTAACGTGCCCACTGCAGCCGTGCAACACCACTCGAGATTATTCCGGCTGTTGTTTTTTTCATTTTTTTTTTTTTTTTCAAATTACCATATCATAAATATTTTTATAACATAATATATTAAAATATACGAACGTTGTTGTATAAACGAAAATGTGCGACCCGCTCGTACGAAATGCGAACAAATTGTTATTTCTTTTTTTCGAATCGATTAATTCACTCGTTTTTTAAACAGATTTCGGATAACGATGGAGTTTTTTGTACGCAATATATAAATAAATAGATGAAAATAGTTGGTGTACGATTATTTCTAATACCGGTCATTCGAATCTTGAACACATCTGGACGAGAATAAATCGACTTAAAAAAAAATATATATTAAATTCGTCGACCTTAAGGTTGGTATCTTAGTTATGGGAGGGTTAAAAAAAAATATATTAAATTGATTTTATACCCCCGATAACAATAATTGCGTACGTTCTATTATAGCGTATAATAATTTATTTTTCAAAAAAGGTTTTTCCTAGGCAGGTATTAAAAAAAAAAAAAAAAAAAGATTAAAAATATACAAAGAGACTAAAAAGCACATTGTCTGAGATCCCGGGTACATTTATGCAGAAACCGTCGCTTCAAATAACGCAAGTATAAAAATTAAAAATTATTATTGCGTTTTTTTATTATTAAATTTAATATTTTTTTTTTTTTTTTTTTATATAAAATACCGAGCGTTAATTTTAAACGATAGAAAGTGAATCGATTTGAAAAAATAAAAAATAAAACAATATTATTAGACGCTCGTGTAATGTCCGGGGATTCTATGCGAGACGTTTCGTATCCGCGTACGTTTATTGCAGGGGCGTCCAATCCGCAGCCTTTGATAGATTTCGATGTGGTGGTTACCCATATGTTATAAGAAGAAAAACCTATTAACATAAGGTTATTACTTTATGGCTTATATTGATTCAATAGTATATGAATGAATTATTAATCTATTATCGTTATTAAAACGGTAGCGATAGCTCAGGCGATTGGACGATTGAACTCTGGCCGATTACGGGAGAATATCATATATTATATTATTGATGGGGATTGTCACAACTCCAACCGATCCGGATATTGGTTCATTACTTCGCGAAATAATCAATTTCAAATTCCATATTAGTACTGTTTAGTTTTTTTTTTAGTATGTTCCTGTTTGAATACATTTACATTTTTCCCATTGTAATTATTTACAATAAACAAATAAATAATAATTATAATACATTCAAAATATTTCTATTCGCTACTCGCAATATTCTGTAATCATTTGGACTCGGAGCAAGGAGCTAAATTTTGTAGCAAATGCTTCTTCTTTTGATGGGAGAAAGATAATCCATATAAATATATAAATACGTTTTGAATCGTTCTGGTTTCAATGAAGTTACCTTTGTTTTGCTTTTCTCGCCGTTTGGTTCTTTTTTTCTAATTTTTACATAATTTTCATGAAAATTTAACATATTTCTATGTACACTATACTTCGACTATATTATCATTGCCAGGAATTATAAAACCAGTGAAAAAAAAAAAAAAAAACCAGTAATAAATGGATGACTGATATAATAACGATTGTTATTGTGCCAAAATTGTAGTTTTATCAAAATGACCGCAATTTTAGTTTTATTTGCGATTTAAGGGAAGGGAAGAACATTAATATCAATGCAAATAGATTATAATATAAAAATAGTTAATTTTTTTTTTAGACGAACCTTTGGTAAAAAATATAGTTACTGTGTGAGAAGCAAAACACACGTTAGAGGAAACTAATGGTGAAGTAGCGGAATTGATTTTTAGAAAAGCGCAATCGTGTTTTTTCAAAGAATATTGGATGGGTAGAATAGCATTCATAATTGCACTGCACTAAACATTAATGTGGAACAGTAAGATTTGAATGGTTTAGTTTATATGAAATATACACTTTACTAAATATTACTCGAGTTGATGTGGAATGGACATTTTCTATGTATAAAAATATATTAGCACCCAATAGGACGATGAGTTTTAACGTAAGTAACTCGACCAAATGTATAGTCGTAAATTCCTTTTTTAATATTTAATTTAATGTGTAATTTAAATTTGTTTTTTTTTTTTTTTTGCTTTTTTTGACTACTTAAAATACTTTTTTATGGATTTATTTTGCTACAAAATCCTAGTGTTTATAAATCGAGTGTATTATTATGAAAAACGTATGTGGCCCATGACAACTTCTGCTCACATAATGCGGCCCGGTCTTCCCAAAAGTCTGGTTAACCCCGGGTTTATTGTACACTTCCGCTTCCGGTATCGATACACGCACGATATAATATTATTGACGTGCGATCGATTTTTTCGCTCTGATGAATACGAGTACGACTACTGTTGAATTCATACTGGGGAGTATTATTTTCGAAATTTCCACACGTACCGCACGGAGTGAAAATAGTTTACGTTTAGTTCGGGATAACTGTGTGCACGGTTTTTTTTTATTTTTATTACAAACAAATATAGATATAGAGAGCGAGTGTCGTTGTAGACACTGACGCAGAACTTAAACTTTTATAAATCATTATAAACACCGTTTTTATAATGCGATACATGCGGACAAATTATATTCAAAGATGTAGTAATCAGGTTAAACCGTGATCATTGTGCATAGTGTGTGCGCAAGTATATTGATCGAACTCTTTTTATGGTTACTACGTGCTTAAATATATAAATCGTTTATTATTAAGAATTGCGATTATTTTAGAGAGTAGTTTTAAGTGCTTTAATTTAGTGATTTCTACTTTCGCAAGGCTTTCCATATTTCGGAGAGATGGCTATCTCTGGATATGGGTATCCATAATATCTTCAGACTTAGTGTCGACTCGATGTATGGGCAGACCGTTGGTATCATGCCTTACATTTGTGTGAACCCCGGTTGCCCGGTCTCAGTCAATAAAGTAACTTTATTGTTTATAAGTGTTTCTTTATTGTCTTCAAACCATTTCCTCCGTTCAACATCCACTTGAGAAGCCGTCAGTCAACGGTGACTTCGCCTATATATAGTTTTGAGTTGTATTACCCAGTCCGTCTCACTACAAAGAGTTGCCGAAATAAAAAAAATATATATATATATCTTTTTGAATTGACCGTCATTTTTTTGTGGTTTACATTGAGAGAGGGCAGGCAGTGACAGTTAATGGTGAACGCTATCGTACCATGATTACTGACTTTCTGTGGCCCCATCTTGATACAATTGATATCAACGAGCTATGGTTTCAACAAGATGGAGCCCCATGTCACAATGCTCCAGAGACCTTAAAACTGTTGCATGAAAGGTTTCCAAATCGTTTGATTTCATTTTGAGTAGATCAAAATTGGTCGGCAAGGTCATGCGACCTTACTCCCTGCGACTTCTCTTTGTGGGGATTCGTGGAGTCTCAAGTGTACGAGAGGAAACCTCACACGATCACGGATTTGAAGGAAGAAATTCAGAGAGTCATCCAGGATCTCACCAAGGAAAACTGTAGGGCAGTAATCGCCAACTTCTTTAACCGTGTGACAGTGTGCCAACAGGCCCCCCCTGGTTACATGAATGATATAATATTTCATACCTAAACCGGAGGTTCTCCTGATTCCAATGATGTCATTTTTTTTGTTTTTTGATTAAATTAAAGTGTTATTTTGGCATTTTTAAAAAGAACGTCTTTTTGTAAACACCCTTTATAATACTATAGCATTATTTTATATGTAGTACAATATAATTTCCAAACGGTTCCACGGAGCTGTATTCGAGTGGTGGCACAACCCCCGCCACCCCACCATATTTACACTTTTTTTTATTATTACTAACATTATAATTTGTATCATAATAAAAATATATCTTTTTCTTATCTTTATTCAATACATTTCAAAATATAACCAATATGTAAAACAAAAAAAAAAAAAAAAAAAACAAAAAAACGTGAGTTGGAAAACATGTATAATTTGAATTTTTCGTCCGTGCCCGCCATCCCACCACAATTAGAAATGTCTGAATACGCCCGCGTTTCCAAAATACGTTATTTTTCCAGCTCGTTTTGAGTTATTCAAAGTTTTTTTTTTTTTTCAATTCGCTTGAATACTAATTTTTCGGCCACGAATTTGACATACGACGGCGGTCGCGTTGCACTAAAAAATAAAAGTATTTTATTCGATAACCGTTTCGAGTTTAGATATTTTTGTTATGATCCACGTACAATTATAATGACACGTGGTAATTTCGAACCCTCTCCCCTCCCCGGGATTGTTCACACTATGACGGACGTCATTGTACACTTTTTTTTTATATATATAACCTTTTATCTTTATTTTTTTTTGTCATAGGTATTCGCTTGGGTGGCGGTGTTCGTGTTGCCACTGAACGCCGCAGTAAATCCGGTGCTTTACACGCTGTCCGCGGTGCCGATGATCCGGCGAAACGCAGCGACAAACCCACTCAGGCGCTCCACGACGAGGACCAACGACGCGAAACGGACCTCCACCACCCAGATGCAATCGTCCAATACTCAGTGTACGGTGAATTTTATGGTCGATTTGTTGTTATTTCGGGTGTTCGACACATTTCGGGGCCGAAAACGTTGGCAAACGACCGTCAGACGTAGACGGAAATTATTCCGACGGCTTGATATGCCCACACAATATGTATACGTGTTACAGTTGAAACCCGAAATCCGTCAAAACTAATTCCCAACAAACCCCTTTCGTCACGTACTGGTCTTGACTAGTTACGGCTAGAATTAACCTAACCGCAGGATTTAAATGAATCAGTCGAACCTAGTTATATAACTGACATATTCAACGAATATACGCGCATGTATTCGAACTCGTACTTGAACCACCTACACTAGATTGTATACTACTAGATATACTACTTTAAACCTAACATTACCTATACTACTAGATTGCAGGCAGTGGCGCAACTAGGAAAACACATCAGGGGAATGGCCTTAAGCCCTTGTCAGTGATATAATAAGCATATTATGGCCACGGTATATTTTTCCTGGGTGTTAGGTGGAAAACCTGAGATTTGAGAGCTTAAGGGAGCTTCGAGCTTACAGTCCATATACTATTCGTTTAATATTGTCCAATTAAAATAAATACTAAATTTTTTTTTTGATCGCCAACCATAGGTATGTTAGATCACAATGTAAAAAAAAAAAAACCGATAAAGAAAAAATCATTGCAAATATATACAATACTTTTAACAAAATTATATTAATAGTTCAATAACAAAAAATAAGCACACGGTTCAATGTTATTGAATCCTTCTATAGGTTTTTTCAAAATTTTAATATTTTCGCGTTATTAATATGAATGTCTTGTTCAATGTTTAATACACTCAAACTACTAAATTTATCTTGTCCCATACAAGTTTTCAGCCATGTTTTAATTCGTTTTATTGTAGAAAAATATCTCTCACATGAAGCTGAACTGACGGGTGGAGTAATAGCGATTTGATGAATTTTATTGAAATTAGGGAATACTTTACTGTCATAAAATAATAGGTGTTTTTTAATTTGTTCCAAGCTCAAATTTTAATCCAAAATATTTTTCAACGCCAACATTTCAGATTTTAAGGACGTACACAAATATCAAATAAACCCTAATAAAAAAAAAAAAAAAAACAATGATAAAAATAATGAGATACATCAAACATAACAAATTACAACTATAATTAAAAATTGTTTTTTGTTTACTTTATAATTGATTACTAAAAATTAAGAGCTTTCAAAATCAAGTTTAAATAAACCGACGATGTTATTTGAAGACTCTCCGGAAAAGCTTGTTTTAATTACACGGATAACAGTATCTAGTAGAGAATAATTTACATGCTTCTTCCAAAAACAGTATCGGGATTCAGAACAATTAACAGTGTTACTATCACTTGCTTCAGTTGATGTTGAACATACAAAGTTTTCCAAACTTTTTTGCTCTTTTCTTGATATTTTTTTACAGCTTATAAAAACAAATTTTTTCAATGAAATTATACTGTCAAAGTATTATTTAAAAAAAAATGTATTACCTACATTGTGGAGGAATATCAAGGGAAATTTCATACCTAGTGCAAAAGTACTAAAGTACTAAAATACTAAAGTTCATTATAATTATGTTCAGAATTTCGTTTTTCTTGTAAACTAGTAATCCTTCCTATAATTAAACTATTCAAGTTGCCAAGGGTTGTAGATTTAGATTGCAAATGATTTGAAAGGATATGGATTATTAGAAGGGCTTCTTTTAGTATGAACTAAGGTAAGGTAACTTTGTAACTTTAAGTATACTACAAAATTATCAAATTGAATAGTTGATATGATTCCTAAAATATTACAATAGACAAATCGACTTCCAAGTCCTAGTTATTACATAATACTACAATAATTCTCTAAGAAACTAATTTTTTTTTTTTAACCCGGATTCATCACATGAAATGGAAATTATGCCATACTTTATCACTTCTGAATGTCCCTTACACATGTAGCAGAAATATTTATTAAATCATTTTGAATGGCTCAGCTAGTATGATTCGTTGATTATTAATATATTGTTTGGAAAATTCAATATTGTGTTTGGAAAATAATTTACACAATTCTATAAAGTTATTTATAAACAAAAATATTTATTATTATTTAATTGTATTTATTAAAACTTAAAAGTATATTAAATAAACCTTTATTTAAAGAATTATCATCTTCACGTTAGCCTCTAAATGGAACCGTGTCGTCCAAAATATATGACCATATCTATTAAACATTTAATACAATTTTGATTTTCTGCAATTTGTTTTTTATTAGCTGTAGATATTTTAGAAACACTTCCATGCTTTAATGAAAGTTTATAGTCTGAACATTTTGCCTCATGGCCTCCAGCGGGTATAGTAGAAGAATGTACAAATTACTTGGATTTTGAACTACTAAGCTAAAAAGTAAATGTATAGAAAATTTTTGGTTAATTTCTCACTTATAAAATAAATAAATAGTTGTATATAGGTAATAACTAGTATATATACAGAGTACGAAGATTTGACATATTTCATTACTATTTCTATGTAAACTTATTTTTTTCTAATTATTAAATCACGTTAAAGTATATGTATTTTCCACACGAGTGCTCAAAAATATTTGACAAGGAAAACAAAAAAAAAAACATAATATTTTTTTACAATTAACTCTAACCGTTCCAAATCTTTAAAGTAAGACGAAAGGTAAATCCTCGGTTTTGATACCCAAATTTTTTTTTAAGACTTTTCTTATTTCAAATTTAAAAATACAAACAATAATTATATTATATAATATGAGTATGCCTTTCATGCATACCTAGTAATAATAAATTATTAATATAAAATAATTATTATAAATAATTAAGTGTGCACTTGAATTTACTAATTGTTACTAAACGGCTTAAATATATACATACTCACCTTTAATATAGGCCGAATAGGTCCGAAAATTGAGTCTCCTAAATCAACACCTTTGGATCCAGATGTATAATTTCGTTCAGAGTCTGGGCTTTTAGTAAATTGATTTTGAATTGAATTCGATATTGAACACTGAATTTCTACTGGCATAATAATAATCTCGACCGATTCAGACTCGGTCGTCTTTAATAATTTGTTCGATAACATCGAATTATTACTATTAGTATTTTTTGAAGATGATTCTTAGTTTTGTTTTTATTTTTTTTAAACACTTCACATAAATACGAAAACAACGTACAAAACGTACAATAATAATAATAATATCACGTTTTATTTAATTGGAATTAATTTCGAAAACGCGCAGTGGATAGGTATGCGCGTTCGCGTGGTGCGTTTAAATAATATTGTTTGATCTTTGTCACCGTAATCAACGGTTGCGAACTCATGTTAATATTATTGTTATATTAAAACAAAATTAGTCTACTTGGCTACAAACTATTGAGCCCGTGTAGATGGTTGTAATATTTAGGAATTTCGCTACAGCAATCGATAAACCACTCTGTGACAGTGCTAAATAATAACATCATAACATTATTATCGAAAATAAAATTGCGTTCATTTAGAAAATTGTCCGTGTTAATACTTTAAAACTTTATTTTTTTCTAACACTAATAGTTTTTTAAGGAGGTGAAAGGGGGGGGGAGGGTAAACCTTCCCTATTAATATTTGCGCCGCTGGTTACAGACTAGGTGTTCAATGTTATTTTTCTAACCATTGGAGCCCCTTGCTCTTGTCCGTTCAGACAAAGGGGAGAGAATTGTTCAATAGTGTGGTCACTGAGATGAAAAAACTACCGGCAGAGTTAGATAATCGTGCACGGAAAGCCGATATTATGTTGGCGTTCAAATCCACATTCCGGATGTTGATCAAAGGCAAAAATGATTTTTTTCAATCTAATTGGGGAGTGGTGTTAAAAAGATTAGAGCACGATGTGTACATAATCGGAACGTAACTGACCCGGGGAAACGTATTGGACTTAAAAGTTTTCCCCCGCCTGCTTTGCCTCAAGACGTACAAATATTTTCGGTGCTTCGGGTAAACTGAAAAATGTAATTTATTTTTATATTTGTGTAGCAATAAATCCTTTTTCTTAATTTATAATAATATTAAACGGGTATTAAAGAAGAGATTTGTTTGTTTGATTTTTTTTTTTTTTTTTGGTTTCTTAAAAAAAATGGTTTTATTAAAAACGAATCCGTGGCGGCCACGGTGTTATATTTAATCCGAGCATCGTATCGTTTCACTTCTTTCGAACATAATGAAAAAAAAATATTTACATAGTTTAAATATAAATTTGATATGCAACCGATAGTCAAGTCCGAGTTATTCATATTATTCAAATATTGAAAACTTACTGGCAGTAAAGTCTGAGCTGTTATCGCGAGGGGGGAGGATTTATTAAAATCCGCTGTACGACACGAACATCATCAAATAGAACATTATAATTTATAATATTACGTCGTTTGTGTTTACATCGCGTTTTTCGTATTTATAACATCGCGGATGCACTCTCGTCAAAAACTAGTAATAGATATTTGCGCATTAATCAATTAATTTCTCCGTCGTATTTAACGCGTCTCGAATATTATATTGTAGTAATAGTTGCAAGCACGCGCACGGTGAATTATTTTTATGGCCGTAGTCGGGCACGTTTAATAAAGAAAAATAAAAAAAAAAAAAATTAATATTTTATTAATGACGTTACGAAATACGTCGTCGAGTGGTACCAAAGGTGCGTACCGCGTTAACACTGAAATCGGAATAAATTTATAACCTCGGTGGCACGACTAGCGGGCGTATTCGCAAAACGAGAGACTCTCGGGAGCTTCGCTGAAATCCCCCGCGGTAGCGACCCCAACAGGCCAACCGTGTCCGCCCCCCAAAACAAGCGACAAAACGCAGTTTTTTTTTTTGGTTTTTTTTTTTTTTTCGTTTTCTTCACCATTTTCTTTCTTTTTTTTTTTTTTTTTATTTATTAGATTTAAAATGTTTCAGCATATTATACATGCTATTACAAGTTTATTCTTTCTTATTATTGATATTACTCGTCAACATTTTCATACGTAAAACGCTAAACGATATGGGGCTACGGTAATATTTCCATTGTAGTTGTTAAGAGGACGTGATACCACCGTTCGTATTTAATGGGTTGTGTATATTTCACAATATTGTACGAATTTTTTTTTTTTTTTTTTTTAATAGCAATTTAATAATATTTGAGTAAAATGTATACGTAGCCGTTCATATATATTTTTTTTCTATAACATAAATTCAATGAAAGTTATCGGTTTGAAAACTTTCCGTTGTTTCGGTGTAAGTGTAAACGTTTTTTTTTCCCCCAAATGATATTTTTTGGATTATAAACGATTATAAATAAAATTATCGACAATATTAGAATTGTCATATACGAGGCGGTAATGCTATTGAATCGTTAAACCTCTGGGAAATATGTAAATTATAAATGCAAACACATAAACGAAACCGAAATGCAAACGAAGAAATACGAGAAACCAATTTATTTGACTTTTTGAAATATAAAACGGTTTTAAATTATTCTGTTTTGATAGTTATATTTTTGATATTTTGTTTTCCGCGACGCGTTCTGTTCGAAATTCTCCATTTTTCGTTTAATGTCACGTTTCGTTTTGTGATATTTTATGTTTACCGTTTAATTACGTTTACAAAATCATCAATCGGCTTTTTTACTGTTTAACGTTATTTTGATAATAACGTTTGTTATGCCGTTTTCGAGCTATGCGACTAACTATAAGTTACCATAATAATCAATATGTAATTTATTGAATGAAAATCATTAATTTCGGTTCTCCAAAATTATATCGAAAGTCGGTATGGGGGGGGGGGGGCAGTAACTCATTGTATAGTTGTTGAGCGCGACGAATCGAAATACCATAATAAAATTAAAACTTTTATCTTTTATCATTATTTTCTGTACGTCAACCTAACCTAACCTAACCTAGAAAATTGCAGTTTTACTTATACTAATTATTGTTGTTTTATTTTATTTTTTATTCCAGTCGAAACATTGACTTTTTCGTTAATCGCCAAGGTGCAGCCGTCCGGCAGGTAATAAAAGCGAATATAATAATTTGTTTGTATTTGTGTAAAATAATATTTGGAGACCTTGGAGCGACGACACGGATTTTTTATCTGGCTGCCACATTCGAATTTCTTAAACGAAATAACTCCAATAATATTATTTCCGTTGGAAACGATGAGTATTTATTGGCCGCATTATCGGATTCGTGTGATCGCAACACCTAAACATAGTGCATTTTTTTTTCTCATTTAATCAAAACACGTAATTATTACGTCGTTGAAAAGTGGATTTTCGAGAGAAAACGAAAATGCGACCTTATCCTCCCTCCGCGCGTTTGATGCGCGTTGCACCGAGGTATTCAATTGAAAAAAAAAAAAATAATAATAATTAAAAAATGATTACTATTGGTCATTGATTGTTATTATCATCGAACCGTTATTAACGTTATTGTTATTTTTTATAGAGAAAGATCGGAAACCGTCGAAACGGAAATAAACGGCAAACCGTTTGGAAAAATGTTATGAAATTAACTTTGCCCGGCAACCGTTTTCGAAAGAAAAAAAAAGAACATACCAATATACGTAGTAAAAAACCGATAGTATTGTGTTCGTATTTTATGTATACCTGTACCAATATATACATATATGCATAAGATTTAAAAATATTCAATATTCTGTGTCGAAATAATCATTTATCATTACTCCCCTTTTGCTCAAATGTCAACTAATACACTAGAGACACGAACAGAGGGGGGGGGGAAACCGTATGCAAAATAAACGACGGGCGCATTGAGATTCATTTCGAGTGTTTTGTAATTTACAACCATGCAGGCAGTACCGCGACTTTCCAATGGGTTAATTTGATACGTCGTTTTTTTTTTCTTTTTTAGTAGTAGTAGTAAATATACGGGAGGTTTTTTTTAAGTATGGCTGTTTTTAAATTAAAAATTTAAAACAAAACATTTGCAATTTTCAGCCACTCTCGTGTGAGTACTTGTATTTGTAATAATGAAATACTGATACAAATAACCTAAAGGAATAATCATTATCATTGTAAACGTTTTTATGTTCGAAACGCTTAAAATACCTACTGTGTTAATAGAGGATCAATTTTTATATATCGCTTTACATTGTTTTTTTTCTCTTTAAATACCGACGATATATTTGTATTAACCCATGCCTACTATACGTGTTTTACGACTATAGTAAACTATTATAACTCGCGTTTGGTAATATTAACAAAATTACAAATTTTTCATTATTGTTACCGCGGTTATGGTAATTTTTTTTTATTTCTCTTTCGGAAACACTACTACGTTTTATAATACGGGCAGTCGTATAGATTCCTTAAATAGCATACCCGCGCAATATTTATATTTAATATCAATATTTAAGTTAATAATATTAGTATTTTTTAGGTTCAAAAGCCGATTATATAAAAATCATAATTTCCGTAGTTTTATATGAGTAGGTACATATAATTCATAGTAAGTATATTAGATAACTATCGGTATATTTGCAATATTTTATTTATTTACCTAGGTACTCGAACAATATTGACTTGTACAAGTTGCCCGAACTACGATTTATATTAAGGATTTTATTTGTATTCCTGATAATATAATAAGCTGTATAGATATATTGTAGTATGTTATTTTACTATTATAACTATTTCCATTGTACCACCTGCGGGCAGATCCTTTTGATTGTCGTCTATACCAGTGGTTTTCAACTTTTTGGGGTCCACGGCTCATTGAAGAAAAATAATAATAACGGCTCCAATACGAATAATGATGATAATAAAATGTAGGTATCATTTTTAAAAAAATATTATATTGCTTTTGAGGGTTTATTTTAATACAAATAAACAATTAATGGGACTTGTTTTTGACGCACAAGATGATCAGATCGTGGCATGAGTTTTACAAGCTCAATTCTCATTACCTATTCGGCATTCAGTCTTGATCTGTACTTATAACCCTGCCTAGGCAGAAAAACCCATTTCGCACAAGTAGAGGATCAAAGTTCTAATAGATTTGTTGGTTACGATCGGTCGTCAGATACTGATTCTATATAGCTATTTTAAATTCAGGTAACGATAACAGTATGTAAAGGGAGTTCCTGTACCCCCTTGCAGCTCAACACCTGCCAAACCTAACCGCACCGCCGTGAAAAACAATCGTCGGTTACGTTAGAAAAATAAATCTTAGTCGCACCGAGAAAAGAACGAGAACTGTCAAACGAATTATCAATGATAATAAGAATACCAATGATGTTCGAGTTTCGAGTTCGAGTGACGAAGACACGGAAACAGTATAGGCGTATATAGATCGGACGAAGTCTTCTGGTAGAAAAAGTGTTTTCAGAAAAAATAATAATAATAAACATCACTGTAAAACCACAAGACCCCTCACTAAAAAAAAATAATGAAATATATACAATATTTATTATTAATTTAACGAATATACTTATAACACATGGGCTCAAAAGTCCCAGGACTAACAAAGAAAGCACGGTTCCTTCATTAAAAACTGACTTAATTCATCAACATAATCTTCATCAATAGCAACACAATCATTCCAACGCCGCTCTAACATTTCAATACCATTCTTGTAGTTTGATTTATCTTTTACTTCAAAATAGGACTCAGTGTCACTGATAACATTCTCCATTCGAGCGAAATTTCTTACCGGCGAGCATTTTTTTGAGATGTTTGAATAGTCAGTAGTAGCTGGGAGCCAAATCTGGAGAGTACGGTGGACGCGGAAGTACTACGGAACCTTTTTATTTTTTTTTTTTTTTTTTTTTTTTTGAACCGGCAATACATCCGCCTCCCGGAACCGCCGTAAGGTTCATTACATCGGAGAGGAGCGTGTAATACGAACGTGCTCCTTGATTACGACAACACAATCGCGGGCGACGGTTACAGCCGACCCGCCACCGTTCCGTGTCCGTCGGTTTATGGGTATTTTTGCACGTTTTGCTCGGTTCATTTTTACGCCTTTGTGTGTGTGTGTGTTTATAATACTACCGTTTACACGCATGATTGTCCTTAATTGACTTTGACTTTCACGGTCGTCTTTGGCGTTCTCGGTGCACGTGTGGAAGGAACGGGTTACCACCCACGCATAAGTAGTAAAAATCGGGTCGGGCTTTACTCGCACTGCACTATGCCCTGGTGGACTCTGCCGACTCTTCCTGCCGAAGTAATGCCTTACGGCGGTTCCGGGAGGCGGATGTATTGCCGGTTCAACACACACACACACAAATGCATTACTTCGGAAGGCGGATCGCCATCATTTATTAGCAAAATGAAAATACAATTATTTTCGTAGTAAAAATCCCGTTTTTCCCTAAGGCGAGGCGGGCTCACAGAAATATTTACAGCTCCATAACCTACGGTGGGAATGGGCAGTAGCGGGGCCGAAGCCCACTTGCTGCCCTCACATAGGCAAGGGCGGTGCCCACAACGTCGTATGCGGCGAGCGTGTGGGCTCACCGTCCAGTTCAATCAGTCGGCTTAGCGACTACGCTAAACAGAGCGCAGAGGCCGACACTGACCTCAACAATTGGCCCGTACCGTACAGGCCCCTACGTACGCACTACAAGTCTTAGCGAGGTCACTACCGCTAGACTTAGAAATCCGCAAGAGGTCTAAATGATCGCCGTAGCGCACTGGCTGAGCGCCGCCCGTATCGGTCCCTCGGCGACATCGAATTGAGCTTTGTCGCCGAGTGGCAAGAGAGGATGGAACTCGGCCGTCACCGGTCGGGTTACACATCAATTTATACCTGATGTCCAGTGGGCGTTCGCACAGAGTTGGTTTTCACCTATCCACTTTGCTGCGCAGTTCCTCACCGGTCATGGTGCCTTCGAGGCTTACTTGTACCGATTCGGGATAAATGGCGTCGCGGCATTTTTATGTGGCGAGTCCTTCCCGGAGGACTCGTGGCATACGCTTTTACATTGTCCTCTGCACGTTGATCAGCGTGCGCAATTAACTGAGACCTTGTATATCGCGGGGGTCCGAAGGCCGTGGTCCGTGGCCGACTTAGTCACGTGTTAACGTCTCTTGCGGCTCTCGAGGCATACGCAAAGGATATACTCGAGGGGAGAGAACGGCGGTAGCAGTGCCGCAAACCGGGATAACTGTAGGGTACGCTTGACCCCGACATTTAAACGTTGACTGAGCACATGCGTAGACATTGTCTTGTACCGATATGTTGTTCCTACGAGAAAACACGCGACGCCGGCCACGAATGTTAAATGAGAGAGAAACCTTTAGGGATAGCATTCGTGGTGTGGTTAGGTGCGGCGGGGGCAACCCCGAACGACAGGCAAGAGGGGGACTCTTCCTACCGGCCGGCGACGTCGTGAGATTGGCGCTGTCGTTCTGCCGACTCCTTCTCTGCGATGACGGCCTCGGCGAAGTCGACCACCGCTTCCCATTGGTCTGGGAACTCCAACATGAGCGACACCAAGTCGCCCGGTTCGAACGGACCGATCCTCCGGACCAGGCGCTCCTTTTGCCCGTCAAACGCCTCGCAGCGCACCAGGGTATGGATAGCGTCGTCATCCACCTCGTTCTCCTCGCTGGGAAATCCGCAGTGAGAACGCCTTGGGGACGGAACCCGCCCAATCCGGTGAAGGAATGAGGAGTTGAAGCATCCGGGCACCGTGAATAGCCGAGCGAGGCGGTACGTCATCGAAGTACTACGGAACCTTAACGTCGCGCCAACCGAATTAGACACGACGGGATTGCGGCGTTCTAATATCTACGAGTAATCTATATTATTATCCATTAAAGTTTGTTTAATATTTATTAATAAATGAACAAGTAAGGATTTTCGGGTACAATATTATTGTAGAAAAACTGTCTGTACAATAAGTTGGGTTTTCTCGATGGTGGTCACACTGATTCGACGCGTAGATTAGGTTTGTTTACGTTTTAGAGCAAACCCTATCGTACCATTCCGGAACGCGCCGTCTGGTTGTCCGTAATCACCGATAGTGTCGTAGTTCGCGGATAATACATTTAACGTATCCAGCGGCTCTGCGACAAGAAGTAACGGACCGGATAGAGAGTTTATGGTTCGACTAGGAATTCAACTAATTCTACAATCGGAGACTTTCCTTTACGGAACCCGACGGAAGTAGTTACAAGCACAAAACTGCTACGGAGGAGACGGTGTAAATACCCGAGTGGTAATCTCGACATTAAGATATACAGTGTCTTGGCTCGTGGTATCCAGTAATCGAATAAATACTAAATATATCGGAAACTAATTGAAATTACGCCTACGGACCGCGGCGTTATTTTTAAACCTTGTCATTATCATTTTCGAATAATCGTACCGCTCCTCTAGTGTGATTATGTTTAAATATCGACTCAAACAAATCGGAATATTGATAATATCAATTTGATTTCGTGTGTGTATCACCGAGCTGGTTTTAGCGTTAAAAAACTAACACTGTTATTTGTTTCGAATTGTTCAAACCATTTAAACGCATCATTATTATGGTTATTGAGTCAATAGAAAACATAAATAAAAATTTTATCTAGCGTACGATGGTTCAGACATGTATCGTGTGCTGCGTCAACAGCAATAACAATAAAGATGTTTCTTTCCATCAGTTAGTATATAGTTATGAACGGCATACATGTAGTGTTTAATATTCAATTTATTACTATGAATATTTGTTTTCTTTTAGATTTCCAAAAGACATAGCTAAAAGAACTTTGTGGCTCGAAAGGCTTAATTTGACGTCCGTTTCCAGTTGGCATAAAGTCTGTAGCAAACATTTCAGTGCTAAGGACTTTAGATTTAGCAACAATCGTAACATTCTTCAATCAACCGCGGTACCGGGCAGGTTAGGATTGTAAACGAATCAAATTAAATCGAGGAATAATAAATTATTTGCTTTTCAGTGATTATAAACCCGTACAAGAAGAACATAATTATGCTCAAACCGTATTGACAAGTACTCCGATAAATACAAGGTTGGTAAATATTTTTTAAAAAAAAACCTAATATATGTGATAATAGTTAATTTTATTAAAATAATTCAATTTTATAGATCTTCGGATGCTGCAAAGACTTCTGAAGTACATGGCAGTTCACCTATTACGTGGACAAAAAAGTTTGCTTGTATGTTTTTAATAGCTTTATAACACTATTAAATTATGAAATTTCAATTTCAGTTATGAAAAGGTAAACATGGTTGAAATTTCTCAATCATTTCCATTTAAACCATGTACAAATACGGATTCTCAGCCAGAAAAAAAAAGAAGGATTTGGAGTTCCAGCCGAATAGGGGATTTGAGGGAAGAAGATTTTTCAACTCCAAGTAAAAGGAAAAGTAATTTTTGTTTAGTTCAAAACACTGTGAAAAAACTTCGTCGTAAAAACAAAATTTTGAATCAAAGAAATCTACGACTAAAAAGAAAAGTATCTTCTCTGTTGGATATAATCAAGGATTTAAATAAAGTTTGATTTATGAACATAATATGCTGCCATAAATGTGAAATTTAGACTTAGCCATTAGGTGGTTGTAATTCGTCAACAATAGTTATAATCATTTTGATGCTTTACAATGTTTACCTCCAGTGGCGGTATTGGCAATCATTTGCTGTGTAGGCGATAAATGGAGAACTGTTAGTTAAAAAGGTTCCTTTCTTTACAATGTATTTATATATGCATTTGTACATTTCCAAAATGTATAGTTTCATTTAAATAAATACAGTAAAACCTCGTTGATCCGGACAGCTATTTAATAACATGTAAAAATGTAAGTTTGTGCTGTAATCTAAAATATTTATGAAAACGAGTTTCACAAATTTAAAGGAGGTAAAAATGGAGAAAAATGCATTTAAATTCAATTGTATAACCCCCCCCCCCCTAGGAGATTTATTACAAATTTCTTATGCAATTCTGTGCTTTGGATGGACTAAACAAGTAATGTGCACCATTTTTGAGTATAATGCTTTTATCATGTATGGAGCAGCGTTGCTCAGAAATAAAACTTTGTTGTTATGTTGTATATTGTGTGGCCTCAAAAGAACCATTGATTGATCGGAAAGCTTTGCTAACTGTTGAAAAGTTAGCTTTTTCTATTACTTCGGATGTTAATTAATATATTTCACCTGGTTCATCAACCAATAGTGTCCCAACAATAACATTTGCAATAAATCCACCTTCCATGTCAGTTGTCTCATCTATAGAGACCTAGAGTTTTTTTGTTCCGGTGATACTTTTTCTAATACAGTCCATTGTTTTATTATAACGATTGTTCGCATATGTTTTAAACTTGCCGCTAAAGTCTTGGCCTCTTTAAATTGTACACTAGCTTATAGCAAAAGATCGAAATAATATTCTTTGGCGTATTTTTTGTAAGTCTATGCCGTTAGATGGGGGGGGGGGGTTGAAATTTATACAAATTGTAAATCGTATAAATCAATGGCAATTATTTTTTTATTTTTTTTTGCATATTTGAGAATATTTCTTTTAATAAAGACTATTAGAGGAATATATTGGTTTTTGGTTGATGTAAAATGTTTGTTCAGTACTTATAAAACCATTTTAATAGACTGTCATACCAAAATAACATCCGAGAACACTGAACAAAATGTAGTAGTTAACTGTTTTCAAAAAAGGAGAATTTAATTTAATTCATCAAATAAAATGTTAAATGTTTTTTTTTTTTAAAAGCTATATTGTATTTTATTACATATTTTTATCAATTTCTTTTGTACAATTTTCAAGCAATAATATCTACATATTTTTTTCTTAGAGTAGATTCCTTAGCTTCCTATTATTAAGGGTATACTTTTTAAGGACTGATTAAAATTCAATATTTATAATTTTGTGTAAGGGTATATTCGCACACAACATAGCCCTACACAAATCTTTTGAAAACATTTGATGTACTTGCTGTAAACAACTGTCGTTTTTTTTTTCAAATTCTGTAACGTATTTCTTCAATCAAGGTACTTTCGACATTTCAAATCGATTAAACACTCAATTGAACACACGTACAATAACCGGAGTATATACCACGGCGGACTAAACTAGTTGTTTTTTTTTTTTTTTTTTTTTTGACGGTCATGAAAGAAAAACAATCTCGTAAAACAGAACTTTCTTTTATCTTAATACTACTTATATAACAGTAATCAAATTATACGTTTTGCATTTTAGGTTTGAACACTATTATTGTTGAAACTACAGGTTTTGTGTTGAAGTATTGTTTTATGGAATACATATTATTAAAAATAAAAATAATTTGACTAAAAGTGCATTTATATGTCAATTCTTAAAAGAATTATCAAAGTATGCAACAACACAAATGTGAACTGTTTGTTATGGAAAAAAATGTTTAGCTCATTTAGATATAAATCAAAGGCGTGGAGATAATAACATGCAATTTCTATAACTTTTCATTCTTACACTTGTTTAAAGACAATGCTGACACAGAAGTCACATGTTGAAATCTATGATTGTAGGCAAAAGTAAAAAAAACCAACGCGTATTACACATATTTTAGTTATTTTGTTTTATTCGGACAAACTAGAGCCACAATTTGTCCTGCTTAATGAGGTTCTACTGTACTAGATATAGGTGAATTATATTGTTCAAATTTAATATAGGTATTCTTTTCTTTTCTCCGTTTAGTTCAAAGGGGGGAGAGGCTGCATTGCCTTCCCGGGAAAACCGTCACTGTTTACCTAGACTTATTTAAAAAAAAAAAAAAAATATATTGAATAACTTCTTGAGTTATAACCAGTGTCTTATATATTTTTTGGAATGTTATAGAGAAACATGTTGTTCTATTGAAAATATTTAAATTCATATTGTTTTGTACAAAATAAAGCAAAAATGATATGCACTACTAAACAATACAATATTTTCAAAAATAAATGATCTTTTTTGTAAATTGAATTGTTAATATTTAAATAATTATTATTTATTATCTATACACAGACTGTTTTTACAAGCTTTTAGTCCAATCATTGATCCTGAAACTATTAAATTGTGTGTCCATTACGTTAGTCATTGATTTTTAATTTTCAGTTCTATAATACCCCGGTTGATAATATGCGGTCAAAAAAAAAAAAAAAATGGTTTTTCATACCAGAAATGAGTTTTAAGGGGCGATAGTGTGGTTATTGGTGAATTAAAGTAATCTATGACACTATGTGTCTTGCTAAATTGATTGATGGTAAACGGACCAATAGAGTCTAAGATTACTACAGAAGGGAAATACCTTTATTTATTTATTATTAAAATTATAAGTTTTCTAATATAAAATTATATATAATTATAATTACATATGCATGAATAATACAAGAACATTTAATCATTTATTGTAAATCGACATAAAAATATATTTATCACAGTTTTAATAGTAAAATATAAAAATGGAATGGTTATAATTGTAAAAAACATATACATATATGTAATAATTATTTAACATAATATTAAAAATACAACAAAAAAAATTTAAGCGGCAAAGTATGCAGCAGAATTGAGCGGTCCATACATAACACGTCGAATAGGGGCAGTCTTCTTTGTGTTATTTATCAATGTCTCACTAAAATAAATCAACAATTGTAATTAATTTTTGTTTGCATAGAACATTTATATGAATAATGAAACTCAAGATACAGTCATTGATAGATCAACTGACTTTATATTCAAGTACACAAGTTTGACTTACGCAATAAAGGAAACAACTAGTGAAGTAAGAAAATAAAAAGTTTAAATTATTAAAAATTATTATTATTGATTACGTTGACATCATTATTTACCTGTTGTTAGAACTTGAGGTTTTCACAGTCGATTTTTGCCCATTAAGTTTAGACTTAATGTTATCCTAGAAAACATATGTATAAGTTTAATTTGTATTATTGCCATAAATATGTTTCAAAACCCATACCGATTCAGCACTAGCTGGAGTTGACGTGGAAATTTTCCCTACAATTTTGGTGCCATTCGTATTTTTAGTAAAATCAGTTGTTTCTGATAACACACCATTACTAGTAGATTTTGCTGTAATCTCACAATTGTTTAACTTGCTGTTTAACCAATGGATGACTAATACATCATAAACATATTTGTATAGGTAATTATGATTTAACAATTATTGGTGAAAAAACAGAATTACCTTTGTCGTTACTGGCCAAACGATCTTCTTTTTCTTTTAAATTTTGCTCAACGACTGTTAGCCGATTTTTAGTTTCTAGATATTGAATATTCAAACTTTCAATACTGGATGTTTTTTCATCCAGTGCTTTAGACAACTGTAAGTTTTCGCTCTGATATTTATGAATATCTTCTTTTTGTTTTAAGGCAATGTCTTTGCTCAACACAAGCTGTAAACATTTGGTAATTTCTATAATTAATACAAATACACTCGGGTCACAAAATTTCATCACCTTTTCTGTTTGCTCCTGATTGGAATCGTGTAGTTTTTTTATTATTTTATTCGCTTGTTTCAATTCATCACAAATCGTTTTGAAATTTGTTTCACTTCGCTTTTTTAGTTCTTCATTTTCTCTCAAAGCAGTAGCTAATTGTTCCTGAAAAAAAAAAAAAAAAAATTAGATTACTTTTCAATATTTATATAATAAAGTAAAAATTACAATTCCATTTTTTCCACAAAAAATAAGCATATTATATTAATGAGATTGTATGTATAAATTTTTTCTTTTAATATTTTGTATGTTGGAATACTAATATGGATTTGGACGGAAGTCAAGTCCCGCATAATGTCTAAATATTGAAGATATATTTAAACTTTCTAATAAGTATTCTTCATTGCTGGCTATATTCGTTTTGTTTATTAGATATATTTAATTGTATTCATTTTTGTTATTAGGCATTTAATAATTGTTATTGTGTAGCATTAATAATACTGATTATTTTGATCTGTTCAAATGGTCTTTAATATTCTCACGAATAGTCTGAGAACTATCTGCCCAATTACATCTAATAATAATTGATCATCTCAAAGTATTTAATATGAATAAATTTATTAATGTTAAAAAAACAAAAATGGTTTAAAAGATTATTAATACCCGATAAAAAAATTCCTGACAGATTCTTTTTCACCGGTGATGGTAATTGATCTTTTTGGTCCATAATAAAAACCACAATAATAATTAACAAATTAAATAATGGAAAACTAAAAATTATTAACACTCAAGAACACAAACGTTCGCCGATGACTACAATACGGTGTGTAATGTAGTTATTTGGTATGTAGCTGTAGAAGTAGGCGTTTTTGTAATTGTCAAAAAATGTGACGGCCACCCAGTGATCGTCTTAACTTGGTTGCAGTGTGTGTGTAAATATGACAAGTTTTGATTTAAAAAATCATTATAAGGTAATAGAACGGCAAAAGTAACAAAATAATATGTGACTGAATATACATTTTTTTCATTACTATTCTATTACCAGATGATGATTTTTTTTAAATCGAAACCGGTTATATTTATACACACATCCTATATAATATTCCAGGCATTGATTTGTTGTTTTTTTTATACACATTTTTTGATATGAACGTTAGTCAAATAAAAAACACAAAACATTGTAAACATACTTGGAACTTATTAGATGATTCATAATAATTATTTTGTTTTTGAAGTAGTTGTGTGTTCTGTTTAATTTCCTGAAAAACAAATTTAAATTAGATATAATTAACAACACCAAAAGAATAATATTACAAACATTTTCTAGTGACGAGATGTGATTTTGCATTCTTTCGATAATTTTTTTTTTAATATCTCTGTCTGACACTAAATTCTCATTTTTATTAATCAATGATGCAACATCTTCAGTCAAAGATTTATTTTTGGATTCCAAAGTTTTCAAACGAATTGAAATTTCACTAAGTAGAAATTTATACAGATAATTCATCGTTATATCTAAGCCACTAGTTTACAATTATAAATTTACCTAATTTGTTCAGATTTGTTTTCTGATTGTATTAAGAGACTTTGTATTTCTTTGTTTTGTGATTTTATAGTTGTCTGTAAAGATACACTTAGTCTTTCTTGTTGAGCAATCATTTCTTCATGCATTTCACG
This sequence comes from Tuberolachnus salignus, assembly GCA_956483605.1. Lineage (NCBI taxonomy): Eukaryota > Metazoa > Arthropoda > Insecta > Hemiptera > Aphididae > Tuberolachnus > Tuberolachnus salignus. The sequence continues at coordinate 20,811,466 of OY101437.1, forward strand.
TAGTTGTTTCATTCGTTCAGTCTCCAACTATATTCAATAAACAATTAGCATTAAAAAAAATTTTAAATTAAATAAAACATAAATATATATGAAATAACATGCCCAGGGTATTTAATATTTATTATTAATTGTGTTTGCATTTACGACCATTTTTGATTTCAAAAACCATCATTAGGTAATATAACATTACTTTATTCGTTGAGTATTAAAATCTAAAAATCCAAAACAATTGTTGTTCCTTGTTTTTTTGTTAATTTTGTTTTATTAACAACATTAACCAACACATATTAAATACATACAAATTAAAAAAAATTGAGGTTAAGAGAATCTTTATAAATATTACAAATATAAAATTACTTTTTCATATTTTTCCTTCCAATGGTCAACTATTTGTTCTTGTTTAGCAGTAAGGTTAATTTTTTCATGGTTTACAGATGACTGAAACTTTTCTAGTTCATTTTTTTTGTGTGCAACTTCATTTTGCAGTTTCACAAGTTCTCGTTTCAATTGTTCAGTTTCTCTATCTTTCATTTCAATTACATTCTAAAATAGTAACATACCTATTATTTAAAACTATACTTATTAATTAAACAGTTTTATTTACTTTTATTTCTGTCATTTTTTTGCATATGTTTTTCGCTACATCAACATCGGATGCTTTAGACATTTCAATAGCCAAATGACAGAGTTTTTTAAACACATTCAATTCAATTATTTTCAAAACATATTTGAAGCCTTTGTACATTTTGTTGCCCATGTTTTCGTCTTGAATTAGCAGTTTAAATCTAAAAATTATCAAAATAAAAAATAATTTTTAATCAGTGTACTATAGAATTGATGATTGTTCATTTGTAATAGCATCCAATTACATTTGAAAATATTAAAAAATATAAATATAAAACTATTGTGTTAAGATATAAGAGCATATTAAATAAAATATGTCTAATCGTCTAAAATGTTGCATATAGCCAACAACATTTTATTGAAAAATTGTTGGCATAGAGCCATCAAATGTGAAACTGTTAATTTGATAATAACATGAAACAATTTAAAATAAATTTCTCACTTAGGGCCATCATCACCGATTGCATCTGAATTGTTTAATAGTTGTATAATTTGATTGGGAAAATTATCAAAGGTGACGACCAAATCTTGAGATTCTTTGATAGCTCGAAAACTTTCTTCGGTAATATTTGACGTTAGATAAAATAACGGGTCGTTTTCGTCAGAAGCAGATATCAATATAGTCTGAAACGAATAATTAATAATTGAATTATTCTGTACTGATATACTAATACCTATAATAATAAGTGGATATATTTAAATATTGGATATCTTTTTGATATTTCAATAAGACAAACATAATAGACCAGTGTTGTTATTATAACTTAATTAGTTACTCGCTTAGAAAATATCGCCCGAACAACAATACAGTATTATCTGGTCGTAAATTTCGTTTGAAACCAATTAACTGGCAACAAAGGCATTATAATATGCGAGTCTTACTTTTTCATTGTTATGATAAGTTTGTTCCACAGTAATGACGATGTCCAAATGCACTTTTTCGTTGTGGAACGCATCTTTAACATAAACGTTTTTTATTTTCGAATACATCAACTCTTTCATTTCAACGTCTCGTCGACATTTGTAATGGAAACGAATAAATAAAAAATATTTCGGTTGTAACTCAAATCGCGGGGGTCCGTTTGCGTTTTAATCAGTAAACTCACTGTTATCTGTTGGTATTTGTGTTATAAATATTTGTAAACGGTATTGTCATTCGAATTATCACGAGCATTTGTAATTAACGAAACCCGCTAGACTTTGTGCCGTGATGGAATATTATTTCACATACAATTATTAATCCCGTACACATCTGAACGTTTATTTATACAACTCCATTGTCCACAATATTATTTTGTATTGTAATCTTTTTAATAAAAGAAGTCTGCGTTTCTAGAAGGTCTTTGGTTAGCAATTACGTTATTTTGTTCGATATCCTTGTAAATCACTAAATATACCAGTTTCTCCAATACCGTCGAGAGAGCGGTTTTCCTTTCAAAACTATTTCCGTCATTCATACTTGTCGTTTGGTGTTTTGTTCGTTAATTTTGTTGAAACATTTTTACCCGTTTGCACGTATAAGTATACAACTTGAAACTTTGTCATACAATTTTAGCGAACAAAAATATTGCAGACATAAAATACAACATGGAACAAACGATAAAACGACTAAATTATTGTACAAACCGTCTTTTTATATTTAAGTTGGCAGCGTTCTTGGAGCAGAATTATTGTACCGAGACCTGTTATCAATTTCCTGACAACTATCTATGTCCGTTTCGATGCGTCACCTGCGAGAAGGTTGTTCTTTTTTTTCTGGTGGTGCACCTAGTAGTATTCGTTTCTTTGTGTTTACCTCTTATTATGTTTCACGCTTAAACGACCGCTTTAGTGTATTGTTCCGTAGGTATTATAAATTTTTACTTTTAACAAATATATCGGGCAACATAATCAAGAGACGAAAACAAGGATTTGCGGTAACGTTAAAATATGTCCAACCGCCGCGACGGTATGTCGTCGAAACAAATCTACGATCTCGACACCATATGGGGAGACTTGAAGAATGGTATCGAGCACGTCTACAACCGTCAATCGATGCCCAAGCCTCGGTACATGGAGCTATATACACACGTTTACAATTATTGTACCAGCGTGCATTTAAATCCCAATAAAAACACGGCCGTGGCCGCCAATAGCCGATCCAAAAAGCCGCCTACCACATCGACTGCGCAAGTCGGTGGCGCCCAATTAGTGGGCCTCGAGTTGTACCGCAGAATCAAAGACTTTTTACGTTACTATCTAGTGGACTTGATAAGCCGAGGTTCCAATTTCATGGATGAAGACGTATTAGCGTTTTACACCCGTGAATGGGAAGACTATCGATTCAGCTCGAAAGTGCTGAATGGTGTCTGTTCGTATTTAAATCGCCACTGGGTGCGCAGGGAATGCGAGGAGGGTCGCAAAGGAATTTATGAAATATACCAGTTAGCGTTAGTAGCGTGGCGAGATTGTTTGTTCCAGCAATTACATAAACGGGTTACCAACGCAGTACTAAAGTTGATTGAACGCGAACGTAACGGCGAATCAATCAATACCCGACTTGTCAGTGGTGTTATTAACTGTTATGTCGAGCTTGGCTTGAACGAAGAAGAGCCATCCTTGAAAGGACAAAGTTTGACGATTTATAAAGAATCTTTCGAAAAAACGTTTTTGGAAGAAACTAAATGTTTCTATATCAAAGAAAGTGATCAATTTTTAGCCAACAATACGGTAACGGAGTACATGAAAAAGGCGGAGCAACGTCTGCAAGAAGAACAAAAACGAGTGCGAGATTACTTGCACGAAACTACGTTGATCGGCCTAGGAGATACTTGTGAAAGAGTGCTGATCCGTAAACACATGGAAATATTCCATGCAGAATTTCAAAATCTATTAAATTGCGAAAAAAATGACGATCTCGGACGAATGTATCACTTAGTCTCACGCATACAAGACGGTCTAGGGGAATTGAAAAATATACTTGAATGTCACATATTGGCGCAGGGTCAAACCGCTATCGAGAAATGCGGTGAGGGGGCTTTCAACGATCCCAAAACCTACGTCAGTGTTATTTTAAATGTACATAAAAAATACAATGCCCTGGTAGCCATATCGTTTAACAACGACTCGGGATTCGTAGCTGCTCTAGACAAGGCTTGTGGAGGATTCATTAATAATAATTTAGTTACGAGACAGTACAACTCAAGTTCTAAAAGTCCGGAAATGTTGGCCAAATTTTGTGATTTGTTGCTAAAAAAGTCTAGCAAGAATCCTGAAGAAGCTGAACTAGAAGATACCTTAAATCAAGTGAGTGGTTAAAAATTAAATATATTAAACCTAAATTTGAAATAAAAATAGGCTTATATAAAATAGATAAATATGTATGAAAAGACTTGAGCCTGGAGTATTATAGGATTTGTATAATTATCATTTCAAATATATATTTAGGGCTGTTGTTACAATGTATTTTCTAAACCCTCTGCTAGTATATCTAAACTATTAATGTTTTTGATGATACAGAATTCTGTGTAAAGTCAATTTGTTTCATTATTGGTTAATAATTATTAACAATTATTAACAATAATAATTATTGGTTAAAACTGTTGATTTCATTATTAGCCATTGGAAATTGTACTATTTTTTCATTAGTTAGCTAACTGATTTGTTTTAAACTTGCTGCTAAAGTCTTGGCTACCTTAAATTGTACACTAGCTTTTAGCTAGAGTTCGGAATAATATTCTTTATCTTTTTTTAATATATTTTGTGACTATGCTTTTAGACAGGAGTTAGAAATTGATATAAATTGAGAATCATATAAATAAATGGCAATTTTTTGTTTTGCATATTTAACAATATTTCAATATAAAAGAATATTTTATATAATAAAGACTATTGGAGAATATATCGGACTTTGATTGATAGACTTCGGTTAATGTAAAATGTTTGTTCAATACATATAAAAACATTGTAACGGACTATTGTACCAAAATGACATCAGAGCACATGGAACAAAACATAGTAGTTAATTATTTTCAAAAAAAGATAATTTAAATTAATTAATCAAATAAAACGTTAAGTTATAAGTTTTTTTTTTTTTTCATTTATATCAGTTTCTTTTGTAAAATGTTCAATCAATAATATCAACATAAAAAAAAATTATTTCGATAAATAAATAAATTGTATCATAGTATTCAGATTGAATGAAGGTTATGTATAGTATTTTTTTTTGCATATAAAATCATACTTTGAATTTAACAGAATATATTAATGTAGAAGCATATTTTACTATAATTTTTAAATAATAGAAGAATATTATTCCGGCATCTATTTATAGCTAACAGTAACTTATAATTAAACGGGACATTGTGACTACAGTCCTGTATTATATATACATGAAATATATATTTATTTTGCTTTATCATGTTATTACAGGTTATGATTATGTTCAAATACATTGAGGACAAAGATGTATTCCAAAAGTTTTATAGCAAAATGCTTGCCAAAAGACTCGTCCAACATATGTCTGCCAGTGATGACGCTGAAGCTTCAATGATATCCAAACTGAAACAAGCATGTGGATTCGAGTACACTTCGAAACTTCAACGAATGTTCCAAGATATTGGAGTGTCCAAAGACCTAAATGAAGCTTTTAGAAAGCACGTGTCCAACTCAAATATGGTTCATGATATCGACTTTAGCATTCAAGTTCTGTCGTCTGGTTCATGGCCGTTCCAGTATCTCCTTACATTTTCCCTGCCGTCACAATTGGAACGTTCCGTTCAGAGATTCACACAGTTTTATAGTGCTCAGCATTCCGGCCGTAAACTGAACTGGTTGTTCAACATGTCCAAAGGTGAATTAATTACCAACTGTTTCAAGAATCGGTATACACTACAAGCGTCAACTTTTCAAATGGCTGTTTTACTACAATACAATCTACAAGAGTCGTGGACGATTACCCAACTGTCTGAATCGACACAGTTGAAGCCTGACTATTTAATACAAGTTTTGCAAATACTGTTGAAAGCAAAATTACTGACTTGTGCCGACGATGAGGCATCTCTAACAGGTAACTCAATCATTAGTCTTTTCCAGAGCTACAAAAACAAGAAGTTACGTGTAAATATCAACGTGCCGATGAAACAAGAAATAAAATTGGAACAAGAGAGTACCCACAAGCACATCGAAGAAGACAGGAAGATGTTGATCCAAGCAGCCATTGTGAGAATAATGAAAATGCGCAAAGTAATGAAACACCAGCAGTTAACGGGCGAGGTCCTCACACAGTTATCTTCGAGATTTAAGCCCAAGGTCAATGTGATCAAAAAATGTATAGATATTCTGATCGAAAAAGAATATCTAGAACGAACAGAAGGACAAAAAGATTCATACAGTTACTTGGCTTGAGTAAAATAGAGATACATACCTACTTGATTGATATTTCTATTTACAAACATTTTGTATTATGTTGCATATTTTACTAATAATTTTTAATTCTTAAGTGTAATATACAACTCTCTTCGGTGTTAATAATAATAATATATACATTTTGACTAGATTGTTCAACAATATATATTATAATTAACCGAATTGTCATGTGATATATATCAACATTGCAATATTACTAATATTCGCTACAGTTTTACGCACTGTGGTGACAGTGTTAAATATATTATAATATGTAAATAATATATAATATTATGTGTGTATTATGTATGCGTATATTTATAAGCATTTTGTGTACATGCCCAGTAGTTGTTTTTTTTTTTTTTTTCTCCCCCACTTGTATATTTATAAACTTTATAAACTCTCTGCTATAATAATAATAATTATTATTAAAACTGTATTGTTTGTTTGGGATTTTTATTTTATTTATTATTTTTTTTTATTATTTTTTTACGCGTTCAATTTGTGTTCGGTCGACGTAAACGGCGGTGTTGGTCCGTCCGTATTCGGAACAGCGCGGTAATTTTCCCATGAGAAAGAGCGGCGGTGGCGGGCGGAAAAAAAGTGAAAGTATTTATTCGGGTGACGTGTTTCGGACAGTGCCGAAATAATATTATCGACAGGCTTTCGAATTTTACTTCGTTTGCACAGTCTGTCGGCCGTCCTATTTTCAAAAATAAAACTGTGGTATTGAGAAAAAAACTGGCCCGGAAAAAGAGCGTCTAGTTTTTCGATTTTAGGGGATGTGGGGGCGCGCATAATACTTATCGTGATAGTAATAACTTGTTAAGACGATTTTGGAATTATTATTTAAATCAAAATTCCGTTCAACGCAGTTTTATTTTGGCAAACAAATTATTTACACATAAAAACCAAATACAGGGTTGGGCGTGGTTACTTTCTTATTTTAAATAATCATAACACAAAATGTATTAGCAATAATGATTTAATTATTTGTTCTGTGTATTTTATTCGGTTTTAAACACTACATCTCGAAGACAGTCGGAATTTCAAGATTTCTGTCCGCATTTCCCGGCACACGTGTGCTTATATGTGGGCCGTAGCAGCACAAATATTGTTTTTCATGTGACGAAGGATCTTTGGACGATCCCCGTTCGGTATGCCAACGATTTGAGGTGGTAGCCCCACAAGGAATAATCACACGGGTACTAAATCATCACGTGCTGGCCACTGAAGATCGCCTCCGAGAGAGATGGGTCTCTCTGGAAGAGAGGGTTCGTCGGGAAGTGTTCACGCAAGATATTCATCGGCCTTCTTGCCGTCCCGTTGGAACCACACTTCCCGTGCGTTCATTTCGTTGAGTTTGGGCGGAAAAAAAAAAATCCGCAATCATGCTGACATAATAATAACGTTCGGAATCGACCGTAACTGTTCGTTCGTTCTCTCCGACAAGAACCAACAATGTGCCCGATTCTGACAGGTCCATTATATGTTTCTTCTGCACACTACCACCGGTACCCGTGAACGTGGCCACCCGCAAACAAATCGATTTCCGATCGGGCACACGACCCGCGGGTCCGACATCGAAACGGTTTCCGGAAAAGCACCGCGGGTTTGCCGATGAGATCGTAACGGCCGGAAGAAACGCCTCCGCGGCGGACGGGGGCGCGATCCGGCTTTGTCCACTGCATTGTTGACACTGAACTAGTAAAAAGAAAGTAGAAAAAAAAAAACCTTAGATAACGCGCTTTCGAACAAGCCAACACGCTCTTCTATTAATAGCCGCTCGGTGGCCAGAGTTTCAGATAAGGAAGTAACCACGCCCCGCCCTGTATTTTACGGCTGTATTCGTGATAGTGTCTGTGGTATCTTGAAGGCGGCGGAGAGGTACACCGCTGCCTCGCAAAGTCGTTTGTTTCAAAAAATGCAAAAATACATTCCACGATCTGTCGTGAGCGTAATTTTTATGGCCAAGCCCAATCCGAATACGATTTTTACGGGAACCGGGCGAAGCCTAATTCGAACGCGGCGACGCCTACGCTTTTTTTTTCATTTCTAAACCGGCAATACCCCCGCTTCCCGGAATGGCCGTGAGGCACTACTTCGGGCGGCGGGTCGCCGTCATTTATTTAAAATGAAGTCGTCGAGGCCGCAGACGTCTATTGAGTGTTTTTTTTCCAATATTGTAGTGACGAGCACTGTCCAATTTTTTTAGTTTGGCGTGGAAATTTTTGAATTGGGTTTTAATCCATGTATTTATCAGGGGTATTTTCGTATCATTATGGATCTGGCGATTTCTCATGAACCACGGTGCTTTGAGACATATCCTTAGGAATTTATTTTGTAAAATTTGTATTTTATTTATTTTAGTTATAGAGGCAGCGGACCATACAGGACAGGCATAAGTTATTAGAGGCCTGATTATTGCGGTATAGAGAAGGAGAGAAGATTTTATTTGGAGAGTTGATTTGTAATTCACTAAGGGGTAGAGAATTCTCATCCTGGCATATCCCTGTGTAAGTTTTTTGTTTATGTGGATATTCCATGTCAGTTTTTCATCGAGAAAAACTCCAAGGTATTTCACTGAGTCATCTTTTCTGTTCCATTGTATGATCTGGTTGTTTATGGTTATATTTATTGGATCGTTATATCTTTTTAATGTGAATATTTTAGCCTCACTTTTAGTCGGATTTAGATTCAGCTTCCATTTTTTGAACCAGGAGGTAATTTCGTTTAGTGAAGATTGTAATTTTTCGATTGATAAGTTTAATACGCTATCTTGCGTGAGTATTGTTGTGTCGTCCGCAAACATTGCCAGTTGAGAGTTAGGGGGATTGGGGATGTCATGGCAGTAAATGTTAAATAGCGTTGGCCCCAATACTGATCCTTGTGGGACTCCAGCTAAAATGAAAATGAACACGTACAAGTGATGCACGAAATAAAATCCCGTTTTCCCCTTCGACGGGACGGGCTCTCACATTATTAGTGTACAGAGCTTCGCGTCCCTACCGGGGAACGGGCCGAAGCCCACTCGCTGCCCTTACACTCGTAGAGGGGGGGGGGACACTTCCCACCGGCCCCGCACGGCCGGCGGTCTGGCGTCTACGAGGCCGCGATCAACGACGGCGGCGATGCGCTCGAGGGCTCGGCGTCGCCGTTCGGCCGACTCCTTTTCCGCGACGACCGTCTCGCCCGAAGTCCGACCACGGCTTTCCGACGGTCTGGGGGGGGGTTCCAACACGAGCGACACCGAGTCGCCCGGTACAAAAGGACCGATCCTCCGGACCGGGCGCTCCGTGTCCCCGTCAAACGCCTCGCAGCGCACGAGGGTATGGAGAGCGTCGTCATCCACCTCGTTCTGCTCACCGGGAAAACCCGGGGTGCGGAGCTCGCCCGATCCGATGAAGGAACGAATTAAAGCATCCCGTGCCCCGCGAGAAGTTGAGCGACGCCTACCCCCCGGAGAAGTTTTGTCTCTTTAATAAAACAACATAAGGAAATGTTTAAATAATTCTTGTCTGACATAGGAACGTAGGCAGGGCTACGTTCAAATCGCGCACGGGTGCTCATAAAAATGTCTTTTTCATTTTTTCTCGTCAGATTTTTTGCGATCATTTAACGGTTAATATCGTACCGGTAACGCGGTGAAAATCTTATTTTATTCGCCATCGTAATTTTATCATCTATTCTATACATTTGAATGCTATTTAAATATCGTAACTGTTATTGATATTTTTTTTAATCGAAAGTTAATTTCAATTATATTCGTCAAAACGAATTCAAAATATTATCTATACTATAACGAATTATGTGAATAATTGTTGGATTACACAACAAATAGAGTCGGGAAACGCGTACGGAATGTAAATTTATTTTGCAGTCGCAATAGTCAATACGACAATTTTATACCGAATTTCGCTCAGAATCAGTTTTTCGTTGGCAATGATTTATTATTCCACGCGAATAGTATTTTTTTTTTTTTTTAGCGCGTCGATATAATCTGAATTTCAGTCGCATTGATTTTACAGGGGGAAAAAAAATATAAGCGTACACAAGTATGTTTTGAAAGTAACACGGTGAAAAGAACATTTCGAAAACGTATTTTTACTCCCCCATAACTATATACTTTTATTGGCCGAGTGTACAGGATTTCGACTCGCTCCGATCTGTAACTCCATTATAATTTTATTGTAGCGTTTCTGATCCTGTATTCTAGTCGGTCGTTATTCGATAATCCTACAATTCCTTGTCATTTTCTTAATAATAATTAGGAAAACCGGTTGGTAATATTAACGCACAATATCTGTTTTTTTTTTTTTTGTTGATAAAATTGATTTTGTATTTTTCTAATTCATCAGTAAGAAAATACAAGGTGCGTAGACATTTACACCGAATACTCGTGTTAGCTAATTTCTAGATGTGGTCAAATTTCAGCAATACAAAAAGTGTCAAAATAACTTTTTATATTACTAAAATATTGTGTGAGATATTTTCTTAATGTTTTTTTTTTCAAATGTAATACAAGTAGGTATATAAAATCATAAGTTGAAATCATTGGACGCCACACCAGCATTTCTAATCTAACGGGCAATACACCAATATGTTTTTCAGTCCCTACTCAGAATCTTTAATTTCACCAAATAAAGATTACAACATTTACTATGTTTTCAAAGAGTTTTTGTCGATATTTTCATTCTACAATTTACATGTAAAAGTTAGAAAATAAATACATATTTTAAATATCCCTATGCTGAAAACATAATACATGTTATCACCTTTAATTTAATGGAATAATGTGAATAATTATGTTGCAAGTCAATTAGAACCCGAGTACTATTGGAAATGAGACAGCAAATGACGGTGTGGCGTCCTCTTAAGTTCAGGATCGTCCCTTTTGGTGGAAAGTCTGAAAAATTCTGACTAGTTTGTGTAAATAATCAAAACAAAACAGGGGTTTCAACTCACTCCTCCTATAAAGAGTTGTACCTATTTGAATATCAAATTTTGTATTTTAAATTCAAATTGCATATGCAATGTGCCGTTCTCCATTTGCACAACAATAATTTGTGTACCAAAAAGTTAGGTTAAATACATTGATAATAATATGCAACTCTTTTAATACAGAACTTATGTAAATGTTGTGTTGGCTATTTGAGACAATAATATAAACAATATGTAAATCATAAAAAATAAAAAAATAATAATAATAGAATAAATTGATTGATATATAAATATAGAAGTCAAATTAAACCCAAAGAACATACAAATTAATAAAATGTAAAAAAGTGATTCTTATTGGTTTTAAACATTTCCTTTAAAAAAAAAAATAGTAATAATAATAATTGTTTAAGAAACTTAAAGTTTTAAATAGTTTAACTAATTATAATGTATAAACATTACATGTTGTAAACCAACATATGAAAAATAACTTATTTTACATGTTATACATTTTTTTTTACAAATAAAACTTATTTAAATTTTATATCTAAAAAAAAAGTTGAATAAACAACTATGCTTGATCACTATCCATAGGATAATGTGAATTCAAAGAATTACTCGAAACACACCTCAACAGCTTTTAATAACGTTTCCAAGTGCTGTAAATCGCAGCAAAATTCAGTATTCCAACAATAATTGCATATGGTTGGAAGTGTCCATTTTAAATTTGTTGGGTTTGTATTCTTTTTAATTCACCAGCAATCTGAAAAATAATATAATTAGATGCCTATTAAATGGTAAATCATAATCAATGTTCATGTTTCATTTAAGAAAAAATAAATCAATATTTTATTATTAAAAATATTTTTAATTTAAAACTAAAGAATAAACAAATGTACCGATCAAAATTTTACTCTGTACGATTTTTGATTGTGTATGTTACTGGCCTTCATTTATATTACTCGATATATTAGGTGGCAATGGGTAAAATAATGTGGTGGTTGGAAATTTGTAAAAGTGATTTAGGGTTTGGAGTTTAGTTGAAAACCACTTTATTGGTCTACTCGAATTTGTTATTATTTTAAACTATTTGCTTACATATAAGTTTAGATGAATCAAGTGATTTGACAAGATATCTAAATGTTTATTAAATTATACAATTATCTACTGTATATGCAATTATTTCTCGATTTGGAGTGGGCAGTCAGTCAGTTATTAGTCAGAGCCCCTTAGTAATCATAGAAATAATTTGTAATTTGTAATTTTAATTTTATAATTGGTGCTTTTACTTTAAAACCGAGCTCTACTCGATCTGTATAAGCATGCTTTTGTTACATCGCCCGTTAGATAGACAAAGACGGCAAACGCCAGAGAATAACAAATAGTTTATTAATATGTAAAACACCATATTTACTGGCGACTAAACCGCTACTAAAATCTACTTACTGCAAAGTTAAACAAAATAACCAAGTGGCACGTTGTACCTCGTAGATGGTAAAACTTGAACTCGGACCGCTGTCTGTAGCTAGAGCCCGTTTGACAAATTATAACTGTTACCGACCGGGTCGACCTATTAGTGTGAAAACCGTTTTTCCTTGTGTTACGTCCACCGACCGGACGGGGAAAAGATCGCCCGGGAGTTGTCAAATGCTAAAAAAAAAAAAATAATACTTTATTATTTTTGATTTCCCGTGCGATTCGACGCAGTTTTCCCGGATATTGCAATGTGTTACTTACGCGTTCCATCGATAATGAACCGGGTCGTTTTGAACCTCTGCGTAACCGCGCGCATGCCAGGGCTATCCCGAAGCGGATTCCACTTGACGCAGAACATTAGGACTTGGAATGTTTCTCTATAACGAATAAACACAAATATAAATAATAAAATAATTACAAAATAAACGCAATACGAGCAACAACAATAGTAATATTATCATTGGTTGTAATTCGTAGTAGATAAACGACAAACGACCGAACACGTTGGTATACACAGACGCTGGCGAACAATTTCTTATCAGGGCCCCCGCAGAAATGTGTGAATAATTTGCCTATTTTACTCCTTTAGAATTAGCCGTGTTGTTATTTTACAATAATAATATGTCGGCCGTGTTGATCAAAGTGAAACCGCTTCGCTCCCCGGCGATACAGGGATCGAGAGGATTTACGGAAACACCTTTTGGGAAAATTGTGAGGAAAAAAAAAATTCGCGTCTGGGAGTCGTGTTTTGCACGTACGTAAAAACATTGCCCCGTTCGGCGCGCGAGGGTCCGGGGAGACAATTTCCCGCGCCCGGGGCTCGGCGTTGTTCGATTTATTATATTTACGTTTGAACGTAGGTTCGTTAATTTCGGGGGGGGAGATTTTTGGAAAAAAAATGTTCGTAAATATCATACTTTATTACTCTTTAGGTGCTCGTATATAAAATACATATATATATATATATATATTTGTATTAAAAGAATATTTACAATCTATGGTACGTGCACAATAAGCAAATTAGACAGAACAAATGGGAAATATATACACAAATGATTACATGAGGAGGGAGGCCATCCCCAATCTTAGTCATACCGTGTAATTTTTACGTTGCACATTGAAACAAAACTCAAACCAACCGAACACAATCGTTGACATTCGACCAGTGGCGGTTAGGTTCGAATAAAGTCGGCAAATCCGTACGAATTTATCGGGCCTCGGCAACATTTTACTGCGGTAAATGATGTTGCAGTTTCCAATATAAAATTGATTTTTTTTTCTTTTGTAGTAATAATTAAAAAAAAAAATCAATTATCTAATTTAGGTGGGGCCCTAGTACACGATTTAGGAGAGGTGCCCCGTCGGCATTTTCCGACTACACGAAATCCGCCACTGCATTCTATAAACATTATGCACAAATGATTTAAAACAACAAAAAACCTAGTCAAATCAATATTTCATTTTTTTTTTTTTTTTTTGTTTATTGCAGTGGGACGAGGGGCGTATAAATATATACGTCGACCGAAGACGCAAAATGTTTTTAAACCGCGTGCCTGGGCACTACCCGAAAATGTGTAACAGACTATTTTTCACGTTCTTTCATCGGAATACATCGGAAATATACAGGTTTAAAACTATGTAAAATTGTTTTTTGGCTATGTTTTCAAATACTTCAAGTACATATCTAAAATACCGAACTAAATCGTTTAAAACATTTGTTAAACCCGATGGTAGGTCTTGAGCAAATCTATTGATTCGCGGCTTGATTGGCTGAAAACTAACAACAGTATCACAACTCTACATACGGATACTGCACTAGTGTTTGTTTTATAAAACCTCGCAATTATTTACCATTATCCCTGTCGCCAGGGCAGGTTGTACACGCGAACGAGTGCTTTTCAGAAAATCACCTTTGTAAAAACTAAACTCAAAATCACTAGAACACAAGCAACACATGGCACACAAGAACGATTAGTAGATTCCCCGCGTTTACTATTCACTAAACAACAGTTAAAAATGGCGTAGACGTGAAAGCCTGCGCAAGCCTATGCCGGTGACGTATTCAGGGAGAGGTTTGGGAGTTATAACCCCTACCGGCAACGGCGTAACCGAATAAAAAAAAGTGGGAGCCGGGCAATAAAATTCATTAGCCAAAATCAAAACCACGAGGGATGTTATAAACATATTTATATTCTACGTATACAAAATAATCAAAGACTAATTTATAATGTCTTGTTGAATGATTTAATTCAACAAAAGTTAAAGAATACATCATTATTTTCATGTAAGTTTACTTATTTTTGTAACCCGAATAACGCAATAACATTGACAATGCATATTATAAAACAGGAGAATCGCGAAATATATATATATAGACTTTTATGAGTTTAATGTATTGTAATCTTTTTTTTTAATTCGAAAATTCAGAGATTTTTACTGTTGTGAGCGGGAGGGGGGGGGGCAAAATTATACGTTTGCCTTCCCGCAAAAGTCTCAGGGGCGACAAGTGCTGTGCCCTTGCCCCCATTGCAATTACGCCGTTGTTTCGCGAAATTTTTTATTCTTTTTAAGAATGATGATTTATTTATTTAGTTTGACCAACAAAAGTGTTATCACGTTAGTAACGAGAATTTCGAATTTAACCGCCACCCGGAAATATTTCCCCGGTTACGCCACCGGCCCCTGTATAGGGGTGTACGGTATTATACCGTGCACCGGAACGGCCGGGCAGAGTATATCAATGGGATATAATATTACGCGCCTGTAATAATAGTCGGCCGGCCCGTAGAAAACCGGACAGGTGAACGCGAGCGGCGGGCAAGACAATACGAGGAGAGGTACCGGTGAGCGGCGCGCGCGAGCTCTCTCCGTCGCCCGAGTCCCCGTAGTCAGTCACCGCGCCAGTACCGCCGACATATCCGTGTCTGTCTGTTCGTCTGTCCGTCCGTTCGTCCGTTCGTCCGTCCGTTGAAAAGCCACACGGACGAATAGAAAATTACGCGGGCACGTTTTATCCGCTTAACCGAGAAAAAATAACACATCGTAAACTCGGTTATTTCGTTTGTTCGTGTTCGTTTTTAGTTTTTTTTTCTTTCTTTTTTTTTTTTCTCTACCGTTACTTCGTCTATATTTGATAATAATATTATACCGTGTGTGTGTGTGTGTGTGTGTGTGTGTGTGTTCCACACGGATACATAGAATTGTCGTTTTGGTCCGGGACGGAAAATCTCGTCGTTTTCGTAACACCTCCATTATACTCTCAAAGGTGCGCGGGCAAAGGATCGACAATAAAGGTACGGTACAGTAGTACTGTGTTTTTAGATTATTCGCATCGCATAAAATGAAAATAAAAACCGACCAAGTACGGAACGATTCTAGTCTAGCAACCTGGCTAGAGTTGTTTGGGTTTTTTTTTTTTTTTTTTTTTTAATCTGACGGACTTCCCTTTGGAAGTTCTTCAGCGAACGACTTCAACAAGTTATGGTTTTTCCGTAACGCGCGTTTTATACAAAACAAAAAAAAAAAAAATCGCTCAGAATTTAACCCTAAAAAAACGTTTCAAATATCCAGTGCCTAGCAGTACAGTAAACTCGGTATTTATTATTAGACGCTGTTTAAACATTCGTTGCAACGATCGACCGGAGTGGAAAATATTGTTTTCTTCTTTCTTGTGGCCGACACTAGTGGGGCGCTCATAGGACAATTTTCAGGGGAGGGACAAAACTAAAACTATAAATACAACAAACACACATTATTTGGTTTTTTTTTTTTATTCTTATACACTGGTCAATCTCAAAAACTGGACACTATAGCGTATTTTATTATTTTCCCCGGAAAGAGGGGCATGTTCTACACCTAACCCTTCCCCCAACGGGCACCCGTGCTGACCCTCATTTTCAATCCCTGTCGTTGGCAGAGTGTTCGCGAGCGTAAAACCTCATAGAATTATACAATTCTAATTTCTTAATTAAGACATTTTTCTATTATCTTATTTTCTAATTTCTTTTTTTCTTCAATTTGTATATACATGTCTACATATATACATATATATATGCAGTGACGTAACTGGCAAAATACACAAGGGAGGGGCGAAATAATTCATTCACTAAAATCAAAACCACGGTGGGGCGATGTAAATATAATTGTATTCTATGTATACAAAATAAACAAAAGTAACAATTATTTAAGTGATCGAATGACTTAATCACTTAATTATACGAAACTTAAAAAATACATCGTTATATTTAACGTTAGTTTTCTTATTTTTGTATCCCAGATAATGCGATTACGTTTTATACAATACGCCAACATATTATAAAACAGGAGAAACGTAAAATATATGTATAAACTTTTATAAAATAATTTGAGAAAAAAATTATTCTTATCTTATGAATATAAAAAGTTATTTTAGAAGATTCGGAGATTTTTACTGTTGTCATGCCTGCGAGAGGGGGGCAAGTGCTCCACCTTGTCCTCTCACAATAACGACACTGTATATTTGGTAAAACATCATCGGCGACTGAGGGGTGGGCGGTAATAAGTATACCTCCTATATACGAAAAAAAAAACGGTTTTCAAAAAGTCAAATACAATATATTCTCAATTTTTTTTTTTCGATTATCATATTAGATTAACATAACCCGCCCCTCAGACCTAAATGGACTGAAAAAAAGTCACCGCTATACGGGCAACGATAAGGTACACTCGGCACCCCTACAAAATACGAGCTCGATTCCGATGATTATTTCTAACTTTCAAAATTATAAACGCCTATATAATTAAATATATATTTATTCTTGTGGATTATAATTGTACAGTCGGACCGAAATGTCTTGCTACCGTATATCGTGTAGATTGTAATATTCGTATAATAATATAATTGTCTGTCGGGGGAGGGAGGGGGGGATCGTGGTGTTATTTACGATCGAATAAAATGGGTCTCGCCCAAGGCGATTTCTGAACCGTGGGGTAATAATTATAATAAAATAAAAAATAAAAAATAAAAAAATACAAGCGCGTTTATTAAATTTATTGGACGGTACGTGGACGATAGTCTCGTATACCTACGAGTATTATTATTATTTTTCGATTTGATTTATAGACGATCCCTATAAACGCTTTTTTTTTTTTTTTTTTTTATCCCTCGGTAAATAATTTGATTGCCATCTATACATATAAGATAATAATGATGGTAATAATAATAATAATAATAATATACAGACGGAGAACACAAACCGCATCGGGTTCAAGGTTGGATCGCGACCGCGCGCACCTGTAGCGCGGCACTGATGCAGTGGCCCCGTACATATTACGACTATAAATAATACTCGTACATTTGTAGGAAAATATAATACATAATAATACGTACGTTCACAACGAAGAAAATTACACAAAAAAAAAAAAAAAATATATATATATATTTATGTACTGCGAGTACTTATATTAGGCGTAGGTCGCGCGCACTACGCGTAGGCACGAAAGCGGACTCCGCGGGTCGTGTCCGGGGAGTTTAGAATTGCCGAAAGACTCCTGCGTACACTGGTCCGTCATTGTTCTACTTCTTTAACGTTTAGAATTTCAGAAAATAAAACGTCCGTAAAGTAATTTTCTAGGCAACGATATCAGTCCGTATTGCGTTTCTCAATTCATAAACATCAGATTTCCGTCGGTGAAGCGACAAACATATATGTCCCCTTCCGGTCTTATTCACATACTATTGACCTCTAAACAAAATAATGTTTTTTATTTAATGTCGCCGTCGTTAATATTCGATGAAATGATTTTTGTTTCGAGTATATCAGAACCATTTTGAAAGTACGGTGTTACTGTGACGTCGTCGTTCTCTTCTAATTGCCGCCGATAACGTATTGTATTTTAAACGTTTTCGCGTGTTTGGGGGCACCTCGATCACTCTTGGAAATAAAAAAATATAAATTTCCTGTCGTCGACCCACCAGTAGAATAATTATTAATTTATTCGACCGGTCGGATTTGTACGTAGGCGTCTAAAATTGATCAACGCGTATAAATAAATACATAATATACCTACGTGAACACACATTTGTTGAAATAAACAAAAAAATAAAAATGACCAATAAACGCGTGTATTTTATTATCTATTCAATAAAATAATAAATTATAAATTTGATTTATTTGAAGAAAAAAAAAAAAAAAAATGATAATAAAATCGTAACGGGCAGAACAATAATTTGATCAGTTGGGTTCGGTAAAAGTATATCCCGCGATTAAATTCTTAATCTTCTTATCGTAATAGTGATAACGTTTTTAAACAATTTTTTTTATAAAAGTAGGTTGGAGTACGGAAAATCATTTATTTAAAGAATAAATGAGATACTTAAAAAGCGAATCAAATCTATTTTTAAATATTATGTAAAAAAAAAAAAAAAACCCACTTATCTTTGTGAATATGTAATAAATTATTATTTATAAACCGTCGATAAATTGGTTTTGTAATCGATTGTGTGAATAAATTACGAACTCGCCGCGTCGTCTTTTCGAGAATAAGTCTTATAACAATGCAGTTTATTCAATACAATCCGAATAATTTAATTACAACGCATGCAGTACCCACCTGCATAATATTATTATAATATAATGTTTACCCGAAATGTAAAAGCGCATTGTTTAGAGTGGTAAAGATGTAGTTTTTATATATTTTTTTTTTTTTTTTTTTTAATTTCCGTTGTTACGAATTTATACAGATTTCCACTCTTACGGTAATACTTGTAAGAGTGAAAATCTCGGTTATGCCACTGTCCGTTGTTTTTATTAGTATTTTTTTTTTTTTTTTTTTTTTGGATAAAAATATTCTATTTAATAATCGATTAAGTATAAAGAATAACTTTCTATACACGTTAATATACGTTGATAATAATTTATTAATATATAATTATAGGTACCTATCTACGTAACAGAATAAAAATACCTCGGTATATTTAGGCATGGATAATATTCTAGAAATTATTAGTTTTCGAACAAAGTGTTATTAAAAAAATATACGATAACTGTAACGAATAATAATTTGAGACGGTTTTTATTTTATTTTTTATTGTTTTTACTTTGGTTTTAAGTTGATATTTTCAAAAGAATTCCGACGGAGACGTAGACAAAGTGAATTGTTGTCTATACAAGGCGATCTGGAACCAGTTTTTTTTTTTTTTTTTAGCGCGTTCGCCCACTATTAGGTATATTATTGCGAGTACGGTCACAGGATCCATTCTCTTCGTCCCCGAGCAAGTGTTGTACGTCGGTCTGTCCGCGAGATACGTTTAAAATCCATTCGTGTTAATCATAATATTATTATAATGCTGTAATACGTAGGCGTTCCCCGCTTTGGCCGGATCACGACCATGAATAATGAAATAATATTAGAAAAAAAATTGTATATACGCCGTCGCGTTGTACACCATTTCGTACAGTGGGTAAATCGAAATTTTTTCGTAACCGTCTGGGGGTGGGCGAACGAGTAGGCACAAAAAATAAAACCGTTTTGTAGATATCGGGAAAACGGATGCGTTGCAAATCATCACGGATATTGGCGAAACGGCAAACACGGTAAAACTATTATTAAATTATAAATAAACTAACATCGTATATTTAACGGAAATTCACGACCACCGTTGTAGGTGGCAGGTACTTGGGAAGGTATATTGGAATACACGGAGGATTTAATTGTAACCTATGATAAATCATTGCCTATTCACTAGTTCAAAAATCGCCATAATGTGGTTGTTGTAGCGCCTATAACGGAGTTAATATTAATATTCTGTGAAAATTTCAAGGCTCTACGGTTGTGTTCAGTTAGTGGCTTACGCACGAGGGTATATATCCCACCCACAGGCTCTTTTTTTGTATACTTAAACATGAATTTAGACCTCCGGTCATCAACATAACAAGTAATTTGTACGAGCCGGTTGACAACAGATTTTGTTGTCAGAAATATGTGCTGTGGTGATAACCGATGACTGATAAATGATTAAGTGTCAGATTAAAATAAAATATATTTTTGTTGTTCCGGTTTATTACATCCCCCTCTATACCAAATTCCTGCGAACGTCACTGTGATGTTCAGCCGACTTACAACAATACGAGAAACCCGAAAATAATAATTATATTGCAGTACATTTTCCGGTTTTCCCCAATTATTAAGAAAACTACCAACCAAAATCAAAAAAATCTTCTCCTCGATGGACCAAAAAAGAATCCAAAACGTTTTCAGAAAAGACACTACAATTGAAAATCGGAACGAGATTTCTGGTGTAAAAGTTGTTCATAGACTGAACAAAAAAAACACACACACATTATAACCAATATACATTAATCGCTTCGCTCAGAATCTAAAATTGTGTAAAATATCTGAAAATATAAAATATAATACGGTTGTAAACGTAGAGATAAAAAAAAAAAAAAAATAGAAACTTTTTCAAAAATCGTGTATAAAAAGCGAAACAAAAGTGGTAAGACTGAGTTTATCGCATAGTTACGTAACTCGAACTTAATACAAAGAAAGTTATTATCTCCCGCGTGTTACAATCAGACTAAAAAAAAAAATAAAAAGTAAAAAGAATAGGCATTTTCGGATGAAAATTCACATCAGTTCTAGTTATTATAATAATATATTTATTATAACGCGTGTATAGACGTGTACACTTTCTTTCCATGTGAATTTTGCCCACTACCACGCGACACCGTACGTTAAACGGAATAGGAAATAATTGTTAAATTAATACTCTGCGCATGTGATATAACACAATACGTTACTCTGGATTTGAATTTTTAGGCGTTTAACGGAATAACGGAAGTCGGAAGTAGGTAAATGTGTAATAAAAAACGGACCGGCGCGATTACAACAAAACGAAAAACAAAAACCTCATCAATTGCAGCGTGGGTTCGTTGAGATTATATTATATATATATACATATATATATATATATATATAATAGGGGAAAGAGAAAAGTTTTGTAGGCCTGCGTACCAATAATACGTACACGACGAGTGAAAGGACTCGAAAGGGTACGGCTTAATTGTTAAACGAACATAATAAAAGTAAAAGGAGACGGAAAAAAAAAAAAAAAAAAAAACGGTATCCGCCGCGACAGCCCCGCTTTATTCGATTCCGTTCGGTCCGTGTTGACTCTGGCCTATAGTAAGTAGCCAGTAATAATATTATGTCGTATCTATATAAATTATTTTTATTATTATTATTATTATTTGCTTTCTCGGTGTTTCCACAATGGTCGTGTACAATTAGGCAATCGCATTAAGAACGGGTGCGGTGGTATTTTTTTTTTTTCACCAGTAGGTTTTGCGACGTAACGTCTGGTGATAAAAATAACGTTATCAGTATAATATGACGGCGTTTGATCCCAAACAAAAACACAACTATAATATTATAAATAGGTAAATTTCGTTTTTTAACTTATAACATTTAAAATCGACCACGTTTTATCACTTGGAATATTAATAGGTATAGGATAAGAGAGCGGGGCCACCTGTGCCGCCACATTTGATTGGTTCCCGTTATCGATGGTCAAATTTCGTCCGAACAACATTATCAATTCGAATTTTAATTATTTACGTAAATATTCGTCATTATTTTAAATTTAATTTATGTTTTTATTAAACTTACTGAACATATATAGTACGTTGAAGAGCTTATTAATCACTGATAACCGCGGACTAGTATTTAGTCCGTGCTGATAACGATATTTGGACGAAAAATTACACAATATGGCGTCTACCGTATTCATTGATAAATGGTCCGGTGGCCACTCTCTTATCACAGGCTCTCTAGGTATAGGTTTTCGGTTATTTACCTACCGTCGTTTGATAAAATTGTAACCTCTTAATCGATCACTCTTTGTGACACGTTTAACTTCAACTACAATAATATTTTGTTCCAAATCTGTTTGGAATTCATGTTACCTGTCTCACATCTTTTAAATCGTTTAGTCTATTTATTGTCTTTAAAACAACCGTAGAAACAACCGATTGGTACTATATGATATCTATTTTTTTTTTTTAGTTTCCCAAACGTCCAGTAATAACGTAAACACAAAATATTTCACTGATTTCGATAATATGTAGTTTATTTTACTAACTTTTCTGCTTTGTGACGACGCACGAGCACCGAAGCCAGCAGTAACAAAAATGGATATATACTTCTAAACGATTTATCCCCCAGCGAGTGTGCGATAGAACTAAAAAAATTAAAAATAATTTCGTTTTTGCAGCAGTATTCATTTATACTCGGTGGCTATAATATTATAAAGTTTTTTTTTTTTAGGTACAAGGGAGAGGAGGAGGAGGAGTATTGTTTTCGAGATTGCTTATTTTAACGTTTTCTTAAAGTGGTTGTTTTAAGCGTATTTGTAAACCGTTGTGATTCAGTATCAGAACAGAGCACTGATGACTGACGGGTTGTACGTATATACGTATTGCATTTATTTAAACGAGAAATCGTCTGGCGTCAAAACGTTCCTCCTATTGTTTATCCGCGTGGTGTGATTATTTTAGGCGAATAACAAAATACTAAAAGCGAAAAAAAAAAAAAAAAAAACAAAAACGAATTCGTGTTGTACAAAACAAAAAAAAAAAAAACATTGTATACACTATATAATATACAATACAACGTCTAAAACAATCGAAGGAACACATTTCATTACTCGATTTCATTGTTGTACACACACAAATATTATTTACCATAATACACGTGCATTGATACACTGCACCGGTATAGAAGAATAGTAACAGTAAGGTATAAAATTAAAACGAAAGTAGGTTCCATTCCGTATAAGTTTTTGGCAAATATACGACGGGCGACGCGAGTGCGGATTAATAATGAGAGGTTTATTTCATTTTAAATCCAATTGATATTATGCTCGATTTCTCTGCTGCGGCGGTGGTTCGGAATAACTTTTTGTTTTTACTCATAAAGTAATTATCGTCGTATATCATAAGAAAAAAAAACAAAAATGGACAGCGCCTATTATAACGGCTATATATTATTATAACAAGTACCATGCCTAATTTGAGGATTTTCCTACACGATAACAGTGGCGGTCAAACGTTTTTACCACGAGGAGATAAGACCGATTTTTTTTTTTTTTTTAACAAATATTATTATTTACATAATTTTTTTTATTCTTCGGCTCGTCTCAGAAGGATAATGAGTTTATGGGGTGAGGGGGGTTGATGATATATCTCTTTTTTCCCCCGTTTGACGGCCTCCTGCATAATGTGATAGGACTCCTAGGAACTGTACGCTATAGTTTTCTAACAAAATTTATTGTTATCTTTGTTACTGTTAAACTCCCTCTCTTTCTCTCTTTTTCCCACTATTTACAATGGGCAAACGTTCCTTCTAACAATATGTTTGGCCCCGGATTTTTCTTTCTCTCTGTTTCTCTTTCGGTAGCTATCCAGAGTCCATTTCTTTATAGGTCTATACGGTTACACAGGAAAATAGCGAACAATTTGGGCGTGGGATTTATCGCACGCGCACGAGGTTATTGGTGCGTTTTGTGGGTGATTGGCAAATTCTAGGGTTATATCGTACCGTATTGTTCGACCGGAAATAATTTTATTTTGTGGTCAATATGTCCAGTGAGTGGAGATAATAAACCGATGTATCTGTAGCGAGGTTTTCGCGAGGGCTCGTCGCTTTTTTTTTCGCATATAGAGTACAAAACAACATATTCCGCGCGTTTTACGACACGCACGCGATAGGTATGCCACACGATTAGAAAAAAATAAAAATAAATAAAAAAAGGTCGAACGTTTAATAATAATATTTATTTTCACCGCGTATCGTCACTTTTTTTTTTTTTTTTATTCCGAGTAAGTTGGTAGACATAATAAACCTACCTATATAAATATTATAAGATCATATTATATACATACGAATGTTCGCGTTAAAAAAAAAAAAAAAAAAATGTTTAGTGATTCGTGTCGCGGAATTCCGGATAACGACGGTGGAAATAATATAACGATAATATAATTAGAAAAGAGGTCATCATTGTTTTCTTCGAGCAGTGCAGCGGGGATAGTCGTCACATACATTATTATATTATATATACGTATATAATATATAGGTAATAATAGATTCGCGCGTGTGTGTTCGTGTGTTGGTATAGGTTTCAAAATAATATCGTATGAAACGCCGACGATGTTTTTTTATATGTACAGAAAAAAAAAAAATACAAATGTAGTCCGTAACTCGGTTTTATTGAAAAAATGCCAAAAAAATATAAGAAAACGGTCTCCTCTCTAGCCGTATAATAATTTCCAATATATAATATATAGATACACAATACACTATTATTATAGTAGTGAACATTACGTGCCTCGCGTGCTTGTTTGTACGATTGTTGTCACGTGAGAAAATCGAAGTCTGTCGAATATAATAATAAGTTAAGTATGACAAGTTAATTCTCCGCGGACGTATTTATATAGTTGCACATATATTTTATTATTTTATCGAATACGTCCTGTATTATTTATTATATAAATGCAAAACCGAAAACGCTTTTTCGGCATTAGGAAAACATTCCGAATTTTCCTAGATAAACACCGTTTTTTAAAATGAAAAAAAAAAACCTATGACAAATGATACGCCGATTTTATTTCCTCGGTTATCACCTTGTGGCGCCAAGGGGAAAAATACACGACTAAGTATTCTATATAACATTACCGGGTTATTAACGCTCAGAATCGTTTTTTGATCGTATTGATTTATCTTTGCTTTCAGTATGAGCATACACTCTAAAGTGTACCTTATATGGCCATATATTAACTCCACGATTTCTCACCTTCGACGGTGGCCTACGCGCTCATCCGGATTTTTTGTTAAGAATATTATTATTTTTAATTGTTTTTTAGACGGGTATAATTGTAAATACATTTCGATTTAATTTAATACAGTCGATTAATTAATATGCAATTTCACAGCGAATACGCATAAATTATATTAGGTAAAACTTATGCGAGCAATTGTTTATTGTTGGTACTTAATACTATATTAACATAATACAGATATAATTTTATTTTACACCTTTAAATTTTATCGCGGAATACGTGGGAGGAATATTATTATACGTTTATAAGGTAATCCAAAGGTGGGCAGTATAATATACGAGTGTCAAAAATTATGAGTAACTTTCAAGTTATTTAATTTTTTCCAATGTTTACACGCAATAAACAACTTGATAATCAAAATAAATTGTCGATTTGAATAATATTGAACAGTTACAAGACTCCGGTAAACGTCTACAAAGTCTAAATAAATATACACATTTTGATCGATTAATCGTTTTTTATATACCTACGTAATTGTGGCGAGAAATAATCGTATTTGAGTGTAAAAAGATAATAAATAAATAAATAAATTATAATAAGGTAGTTTTTAATATTACACCCACGGACCGGAACAATAATAGTTTATTGAATTTAAAATCAATTGCCCCTTTTTGAAAATAGCTAGGTCAAAAGTTGTCAAAATTTAATGAAAAAAAATTAACTGATTGAGTTAGGCCGAATAAAGTTAAAACCGTACGTGTTGAAAGTTATATAAATTCTCAATTCGTTTGAAATAAACGATTGGAAAACGATGAACTCGATCTCGTTTGTCTTCAACCCGTTGAAATTCGATTGAATATTTATTAGAAAATTAACCGTTAAAAATAACAAACTGAATTTATTCAATGAAAACTGCGTGTTTAATTTTAGTTACAGATAGAAATAATTAACTAGTCGAGTTAAAGGAAAATACATTTTTACTAGTTACTAAACCCGGAAGTCTATATAGTAATTTAAAAAAATCGAGAGTACACATAATGTTATATTCGTATATTTATATTATTGGTTTTTTTATTATTTTTTTTTTTTTTTGTTCACGGCGTGATTGTCGGCAAAACGATAACTCGAAAGTGTCGTAAAATCGATCGAAAACTCGAGGACGGGTGTGTTGGTCGTATATATATATATAAAGAAAGATTACTATTACAATGAATTGAAAACAGTGGCGGCCTTTTATTAAAACAGCCGCCACTTTGTACGTATACGGCACAAAGATACGGTTGTATTATTATGGAGATCGCTTATCGTCAATAATTAATCTCGACTTTGCGGGATCTTAGACGTAGAATGTGTACGCAGATGCAGTTAATCACGAAACGAAATGTATTACCTATAGGTATAAGGAATCGCAGAAGAAGAAGAAGAAGAAAGTAAAACCCTGAGATCGGGAAGAACAGATATGAAAGTGATCGTGGGAGAGCACATAATATTTATACATGTATATATAAAAAATATTCGTGCGATCCATTATGTTGCTCATGCTGGAGGGCCCCTTCTCGTTCGTCGGGAAGATTTATCTATAAGCGTTCGTAATATAAATTTTACTTTTCTTCGGCGTGATTTCGATATTGTTTTACCGGTCGTATATTTACGTATATAAATATCGATAAATAGTAAACTACGGTCGCAGCGTTGTGCATATTAAAACCATATTACCGTATACAGGGACGGAATTGAGTCGCCGGGAATTCGGGACACTTCCCGGTGGGCTGCTTTTTGAAATAGTTTTTTATAACGATATTGGCGAGAAAATGTTCAAAAAAAAAAAAAAAAATGATGCATTTCACGTTTAGACTTACACTAGTCAAATGTCTAAAATTTCGTTACCATTTTCCCGGTTAACCCGGACTCCGGAATAATACTATTAGGTTTTTGTTATACAACTATCGAAATATCTATTACCAAACAAATTTAAATATTAAACCGTGGTTCACGTTAGTATTGGTCAATAATATATTTTTCATTATATACTCATCATGTCCGAGTTAAACGAAACGTTCAAATCTCATGCATGAATAATGTATACAAATGTCGAGACGGAAGATAATGAAAAACTATTGAAAAGCCACACGCTGTACGAACTGTGCAATCTGTTGCTACTATTAACTAACTTTAACATTATACGAGCTTAGCTTGCCAAAAAATTATATTTATGTGATAAAATTGATTCTACTGGGCGCGCCTCTACCCAGATGTATCAAAAACATTGGTATAGTTTTGTTAGAATAATAATAACGGTCATTTTTTTAATTTTTTTTTTTTTTGGTAAATTATAGTAGGCAAGCGTGCCGATAAATTTGTATTTTCCCAGGCCGAAATCTTTCCACAATCCGCCCCTGACCGTGTACGTTTAGGTTCGACGACGAGATTGACCAAGTCGTAACCTAACGGGAGGAGGAGAAAGAGGATGGGGGGGGGCGAAAATATTATTCACATTTATTTTAACGTTTACAGTATGCAATAATAGTACGTCAGTGGCGTAGCCAGGACAATATTTCGGAGTTTAATATTTGAAATTCTCGTTCCCAATAGGATATTATTTTTATTATTAGTTTAATTAAACAAAATGTATATCGGAGAGACATTTCGGGAGGGGTAATAACTCCTTTACCCGCACCCGCTCTCATCCTGGATACGCCACCGCGTATGTACCACGGGGTCGTTCTTTTAATCGGGAGTCGACGGGAGTCGCTAATAGTTCGGATCGTACGTATTTTCGCCGGTTTCGAAATCGCCGCCGCCGACGGTTTCCATTTACACGAATCCGAATTCACGACCATCAAAGCGAGAGTACTAAATCCATAATTTATAATAATTTAGCCTGCCTCCCACCCCCCCCCCCCCAATGTTAAAGCCCAAAGAAAGGAACAACGCTTGCGTAGAATTATAAATATATATTCCGTGAGCAAAACTACTAATGCGCGTCCTGTAACCCGGTTTTTCGACCTGAACGTAAATAATAACATATAATAATTTGACCTTAACGAAATTAAATTTTAATTAATTATTTTGATTTCTGCGGTATGCACGTACACTATAACAACAGTGCGTTTTTTTTTAAATTACAAGTACACTCGTATATAATAATTCAACAAATATAATAATAATTACCGATACGCGACGTATCGAACGGTGGCAGTAAGATCCGAACTCGTAATTTAAGACCGCGAATTAAATAACAACAATTAATTATAAATTAATTAGCGTAAATAGGATTTTTAACCTTACTCCGGCATGTTGATTGTAATCGCGTTATTTGATTACGAATAACCGATTGTTATTATTGTTATTTCATTCCGGTACAGAATAAAAATAATTATATAAAATAAAAAATAAAAATGTTTTTAAAAAAAAAACCCGATTCCCAGTAGTGTGGTTTGGTTCGTTTGGTTAAAACGTCGACGGTTGTTTTGTTTGAATTGCTTTTTATTTTGCGATTTTCAGACCGTGGTACCTACTGCAGAGTACCGATAATTAATCTTTCTAATTTACTTAATTCGCAAAAAAAGTTTATCGGACGAGACTTTTTTTCCGCTATAGCGTTTTTGTCGCATTAAAAAACAAAAAAACAAAAAAAAACAAATGATTGTTTGCCAAGAAAATTGTCATTGGAAATAAATAATAGCATTCCTCCACGGACACCGAAAATTCCACACAAATAGTCGATAAAATAAATTATACAATTACAACTATTATAGGTACTGCACGTCGAGTTTACAGTTTTCCCAAACTTAAATAAATATCGGATGACCTACATTTCGGGTATCGAGTTTTTCATGGCCCGCGTTTCGGTATTGAACTCCAAAATTCTTCCATTACTTCCCACCCCCCCCCCCCTAACGATCTTAACTATTTGGTTTTTTTACCTTCAAAGGTACGCGCCCCCATCCTATGTCAAAAAACCGATTTCCCGTAGGTCTTTTCGTTTGTTTCACGTGAACACGTTTTGGCAAATACTGCTCGTCGGAGAACGACAAAGCCTCTTTTGGGCATAAAATCATTTCGGTGTATTTTTACCAATCGAACTCCTAAATGAAGAAAAACAAAAAAAAAAAAAAAAAAAAAATCTTTTCCGGGCGACTAGAGTAAATGCCTAAACAATTCACCTATCTTAGTAAATCCACAACGACGCACGGCAATAACAATAATATTAATATTATATTATGTGACGACGAGGAAATTCGAATGGTTCCCCGATCGGCGGTTTGGTTTGTCGTCGTCGTCGTCGTCGTCGTCGTGACCGCGCCTAATTATTGTATAAACACGTTCGGCACGGAATCGACCGATTGTTATTCGACGGTTTTTTTTTTTTCTCTTTTTGTTTTCGGTCGGACGTACCGTTATAACGATTATTGTTGTTTTACGGACGTGCGTGAGGCCCTCCCGAAATCGCCGGACGGAAATCCGATTTATTTCAAGCGTTGAAATACGTCGGCGGTGTCAAAGTCGTTATACTATTGGCAATAGTTCCGCCGATTTTCCGAATCTAACTATTATATAAATATCCGACCGGTAGTCAAGGGCGAATGCGCGTAGAGTTGGGACACAGAGAGCAAGTGCTGCCTTAAGTTACCAAAAAAAAAAAAAAAAAAACTTTTTATTTACTAAATAGATTTATATAAAACCATATAGTAATATTAGGTTAGATGAAATAATTTATAATTTGTAAGCTTTCTTAAAATTGTACGAATTTACGAAAAATCATACAATGATGTTTTTGTAGACATTTGTATGTTTAATAATTAACATTCCATACATATTTGTGATATATGCAATAGATTTTGAAATAAACTGAAAAAATCAAGAAAACTACCGCTATGGTAAATTTCCAATCCTATCGTGACAAGTGATTCGGGTAGGTGATCACTGCCAAATTTAACACACACTACTTTCTTATATCAAGTAACAAAATGGAGGGGTAAAAAAATACAAATTTCAAATGTTCAAATATAAGGATCACCCTAATATACATGTATCGTCATACGCATTATATTATATTAAATATTATTCAGGCTCAACCGAAATCAAAAGTTTAGGAGGGCTAAAATGGAAAACAAATTTATAGGGTTGGTCTTACGATTTTGGAAGTGGCCAAGCAGTCTTTAGACTGTCCCCCCCAATTGCCCCCCAGGATAAATAGTAAACGTTTCGCTCAGCCATATTTGGGTGTTTTTTTCTCCAAAATATTTTGATACTTTTGGAGAAAAAACGTCAATATAATGTATTAATGTCTCTGGAATATGAAAAAAAGAGTTTAAAATCGTAGGGTTTTCAACCGACATTTCGGTAAATTTCAAATATCGAGAAAAAGTCGGATATCGAATTTTCTAAAAAAAAAAAAAAATGTTTTCGGGTGACCGACGATGACGAAAGGACAGGGGGTAATGGGGCCGCGTGCGATAGAATGCGTCGTTATTGAGATCGTTTTTGTCCGTATAAATTAATCGCCTTCGAATTATCGAACCGATATAAAAGATAATTTTTTTTTTTTTTTTTTTCATCGGACCAATAGACGATAAAAAGTCGTTTCTGCAACAGTTAGCCGGTTAACTGGTAGTAGTTAGTAGTTTCGGCCGTTCGGTGGAGGCCGCGACCTTGACGGTATCCACCTGTACGTGCCGGGCCGGGCCGCGCCGCCGTACGGATTTCGGTCGAGTGGCCGTTTTGTAAATTAATTCGCGCGTCGTTAGCGCGTCTTTCACGCTTTTGCACCGCCGCTGTCCGGCAATATGGTCGGTTCTTAATCGCCACGAAACCCTGAAACGTTAATTAATTCGCATTAAATAAACATGCGGTGCTATTAGGATTATTGCCTAGTGGTGTTATAAAAGTACGATCAGCCCTGGATTAACGACGAAGACGGAGGAGGGGGGGAAATAAACACTACAATTTACAAGGTTTTTTTTTTTTTTGTGGTCTTGCAGTATGATATTTAACTAGAGCCCTTTCTCTTAAAAACCGTTCGTTATTACAATATAATATTACTATTTAATTCCCCCTTTTTTTTTTCTTCTTTTTACTATATATGAAAACAACACTTTAAAAAAAAAATCCTTTCAAAAACCGAAAAAAAAATTAAGGAAATTCAATTTAACGTCTCCCCGTAATAATAATGACTGTTTTTGTTTTTCATCCGATTCACCTGTATGACAACCCACAAATCAACATAAATAATTCGACTTTCGTTCCAAAAATACTAAAAAAAAAACCCGTGTCGGCTGTGAATCGCGTTCGGGCAGACACTTTCTACTTCCGGACAGGAGCGTGTTTTCGGTAATTCAGAGGGAAGCCCCTGCCCCCTCTGGATCTGTATTTGAGTATTTAGTGTATCGATTACAAGTATGATAAAATAATGTTTAAAAAATGGTTTAAAACTGTATCTCCCGAAAACCCGCGTCGCAGACTCAAAAGAAAATTGAGTAGGGACCTTCTTATTTAGTACGTAATCAAGCAACACAAGTGCTGGGTGTTACCGCTAGGCAACCTCCCTAACCATAAGTTTCACTGTCACTTTTTATATATTGTTACTTATCTAACGCACTGAATGTACAAATAGTGTTGATTGTAGATATTCTTTACAAAAATTGAAAAAATAAAAACTGGTATCTTCATAGTTTTCAACCAATAAACAAAACAAACAAATTGTATCTAAAAAAAATTTTCATTAGTTATCAGAACACCACCATTGAAATATATTTAATTTATTTCAATCATGCAATACGAACGTATGATAAGATACCATAGAACAACATGTTATATATCAATAGTGATAATAAAATATCGATAAATTCTGCTTGTTGATAAGAGAGAACCCTGGTTTACATGATAATAACGGTTTGTACTATATTATATACTATTGTCGTTCCAAACGTTTAAAAATAAACTGTATTGTCTAGGTTCATATTGTAAAAGTTCCCGAAATTAATTCTAATAAAAGAAAACGGCCTTCACTTTAAAAAAAATGTTTTGCCGCGTAAATTCAGCTAGTTTGAAACGGTTTACTGTATCTCGGTGATTAAAATAAATCAAATACATTTATGAACCGTACAACTTAATGTGTCTTTTAAAGTTTAAACATTCCGAAAAACCATCAATTGCGATGATTTTTGAGCGAGTGGTACGGAAACAAAACTGAGTAGCCCCCCTTCCCCCTTGAATAATGACCAAATACGCCCCTGTTTAAAAAAAAAATCAACTGATCCGTGTCACCGAGAAGGTAATACAGAAATAAGCGTATTATTAGAACACCGGAAATCGGTTTTGCGGACGTCCGTTGCGTAAAAGTTAAATATTATTTACAACGTCATCGATGCGAAAAGGAAAATCATAAGACCAGAAAAAAACCTAGAAAAAAAAAAAAAACAAATAAAAACCATGTCACCAACACCAGTGCGGCGATGGGTGCCTGTCCGATTTATGCAGCAAACCGGAAGAAAATCGATACCGCGTATTATTATAATACTACACCCGAGTACGTATTATAATATTTTATAGAGACACACGGACGTGCGTATTTGTCGGGTTCATGGATTTTCGAAAGGCCAGGAGGAAGAAATCGAGCATGGTCGATAATAATAATATACTTTATGTTCCGGTGTGGCGACTATCGCGTGTGCGCAAATCCTATTGTTATCGGGATTACCCTGTATACAATCCGAATAAAATATTAAATTGTCTTTACACTCGGCCCCCGTCAAACGGTCGGAAAAATCGGATTTATGGAGGGCGTTATACCATCCGCATTTAAGGGGGTGACGCGACCGTTTTAAATAGTGTTAAAAATCAAACGGCTGGGCCGGGAATCGAATCCGAGTCACTCGCTACCTCTAACACTGTTTTCGTTGGACTTAAAATGATCGACATCGGAAGTTTCGGGAGGTTGGTGGAATGACCGCGTGTACGGTTGAAAACAGTGTCTAGGGTTTGCGTATAGACGATTAAGCCAAAATTTAAAAAAAAAAAAAAATGTTAATTTATCAATACGAAATCATTTAAATAATTCACTAACAAATGTAAACGTTCAAAGAGATCCGTGTCATTGGCACGAGTATTTTTTGCGTAATCGTAATATAAAATAAAACGTATATACTCTTACCGTAATCGTAGTGGAACTGCCAAAATCGCATAGCACATCAAAAGAACATCATGTGTCGTAGGGTGTCTATTATTTTTTTCGATAACATAAATACAATAACAGTTTTCGGTAAGAAAACTTTCGGTTATTTCAATGTTCTAAATTTGCGTATAAAAAATGATTGCAATGGGTAATGCTATATAAAAAAAAAAAAAAAAGAGAACGCAGATAAAATTTTTCTTAACGTGCTGTGAAATTTTGGCAACTCTGCTGTAAATACGGAAAGAGCTGACCCACAAAAACGGTTTTTTACAAACGAATCACGGGGGCTATTACGTCCGCATAAGTTTTTCAAGAATTTAATTTGTTTTTTTTTCTAAACACATTGCCTTGCCCTCCGGAATATCGTACTGTTTTAATTTTATAATCTTATTATTTTACTATAAAACCAAAATCGAGCGAATTGTATTGTGAAGTACGCGTAAGCTAATTAGTCTTTGCCAATATTATTTACAACTGCAATCGGTTAAAATTGCTCAATATTTTTCCAAGGAATTTTCTTCTCGCGGTATATACGACGACCGTATTTTATATACGTAAAATCTTAGATCTTAGATATTATTGACCGAGTTTATCGTGAACGGCGACCAAGATCGTAAAATGATTTTCAATAATATATTTCATATATATTCCGTTTCTCGGATTTTCATTGAAGAGGTTTCCGTATTTCGTGGCGTACATATATTTATAATATTAAATGATTACAAGTATTAAAACTCCTGGTCGAAAATATCAAATTTATCGCCGCCCATCAGAATTACGCTCGGCGACCGGCGACCGGGTCAGTGCGGACCAGGGCCGGACTGTTAGAACGTCTTAACAAAAATAATTACATTTCCGTACCGAAAATACCCACATGACCCACCGGCCCCTCCCTCTTAATTAATTTATTTCCGTCAAAATAAAAGTGTGGGTTCGTATGGCCTACGACGGAATATCGCTAAAAAAAAAAAAAAAAATAACGGCGGATGCGGGACCTACGACGGGCACTGCCGGACTTGCTTCCGGATTTATTTCACCGCGACGCGCGCGCGCGCATCAATATTTTTAACGGTGCCGCGCGCGCGGATTCTCTGCGTACCACCGGCGGCTGCGGCGTCGGCGGCTCCGGCGACGCGACGGCGGCAATTGCGAATGAGGACATGGAACTGGTAGCCGATAATATAATTTATATACGTACGTACGCTATACGGGGGTATATTAATCGAACGCAACGGCGATTATGTCGTAAGTGTACAGATCGTTTCGTCTCGAATCCCCGCGTAGGTATATATACCTATTACCGGGTATATACCTACGTATTCGATCTATTGTCGGCCGGTTGTCGGCGGCGCCGTTTGTCGACGACAATAACAATTCTCGAACCGGGTCAACGGACATATATTATCGTCGTCGTCGTCGTCGTCGTCGTCGTAGTCGCACATAATATATTTTATACGTGTGCGTGTGCGCGTTCGTCGTAATGAAAAAAAAAAAAATAAAAAATAATAAATAAATAAAAAAAAATATATTAATGGGGCAGCGGTGCACTCCGACACTCCAATATAATATTAGTAGAAAAAAAAAAAACGCGTTGCTCAGGAAATCATTGCACCGTACGGTTACGTGGGCCGGATCGGCCCGGCGGGACACCGGGGACGTACCGCGGCGGGCCGGTGTTCGCTTTTAGACGTCTTGGATTCCGGCCGAACGAAGGAACGGCGTTGTACTTTTATATTCCTCGCTTCGGTTTCCAAGTGTTTAGCATATTTACTCTGAACGAAGTCGGGTTATTTTTCGGTTTTCGTTATAGTTTTCTTTGTAAAAAGGTACGGCAATAAATATATATATATATATATATATATATATATATTTTTTTTTTTGTTTGTTATAGACAAACAACCGGAAATTTTCACTGGCCGAAAATGTATGCCAATCCGTCCCTGTACACTTATTTATTGTCGTATTGTAATCGGCGACGATGGGAGTGGTTATCTTTTGTTCGTATAAACGTTTTGACCGTACGGCCGGCCGGACGGCGTTGGTGATTTTCGCACGTTGGGCGTATTATTAATTTCGATGACCGTGGTTTTTATTATTGGTATATTCGATTTTAATTTTTCGCGTATCGAGTATCTGGTATTTGAATATTTAAAATCAATGTATCCGAGCGTGTCTATAGACTCTCATTTTGAAATGTCTCGCCGGTCCCCGGCCGTGGTACGGACGCGCCGCGTCTCGCAGCTCGACGACCGACGGACGTCGGCGGAATAACAATAAACGACACGCGCGATTTGTCCCGCTCTGTATGCGCGCGAACGCCCCGTACATTAGTTTCAAATAAATACGGCCGTGCATATTTACGTACATCGAATACAATAATAATAATAATAAAATAATACGACGCGTGTCTCCTATAGGACCGATGAAAAACACACTACGGATATTATATACTTAGCTATCTGATTACCGGATGGACGGACAGACGACACGAGTTTAGAATTACGTTCTATATGTGTAGTATACCAATATAAGTTTTCGTCGTCGTCGTTGTCGACGTCCGGCCGGACGCGGTCGACCGTAAATATAAAATACTCGGCGACGGTCGTTCGGATTTCTCGGCGGGGTCCTTGGGAACTCCCGTGTGGCCGGCCGACGGTAATTATTAGATAAGACGTAATCGTAATAAGTGATATTATTCACTGTAATTAACGGGCGACGTCCGACAACCGCGTCCGAATTAATACCGAAACGATATTATTTCGCGGCCCGCCGGACGGTTTTGCTTTTTCCGCAATGATATTAAATACGCGCGTCCAGAGCCGGGTCGGCGAGCAAAACTCCGGGTGGGTCGCGATAAAATTCGATATTTTCGCGTCCGTGTTCTAATACTTATAATAGCGTTTAATATTATTATTATATACACGCCACGAAATACGGAAAACTCTACAATGAAATAAAATACGGCCGTCGTATACACCGCGAGTGGGAAATTCTTACGACGCGCGATTACCCCCACGATTACTAATTAAGTTGGACAAATATTGAGCGTTTTTAACCGGCCGCAGTTAGTATTAATATTGGGCGACATAGCTAATACATAGGCTTACGCGTCCTGCACAATAGAACTCGTTCGATTTCGATTTTATAGTAAAATAATACGATTATAAAATTAGAAAAGGGGGAATATTCCGGAGGGCAAGCCGATGTGTTAAAAAAAAAAAAAAAATCAAGTTCTCGAAAAACCATTATGCGGACACTATCACGGATTACATAAAAATTACTCGTAATAATGACACTGAACTTATATTTGAACATTTTCGAATTGATAAATTATCATATTTTAAACAAAAATGTCGGCAGAAATGCCGGATAAACGGAATAAAAATGAAATATTTTATAGAAAATCATTATGACATTAGACAACGTTTACGAAACACGTGGGCGATAATATTGTGATCTAAATTACAAGGATACCTGCTAAATATATTTAAAAAAAAAAAAACATTTTTTTTTTCTACGTATATCAAATATATTTGTTTATAAGTTAATTACGATAATGGTTAATAATAACGAAACCGTGCGTATTATTATACGCCGAAAAATCATTGAACAAAAATAAAAATGAAAAAAAAAATAAAAACCATTATTATAGCGTACCTATCTATTACGCCGCGTTACGGTCAGCGTGTAAATTCCGGTATCTATTCACCTTTGGTTAGCCCGCTATTACCTTGGCCACTCTGTTGAAAAATCGTACAAAACCTTCGTCCGGTCTGAGCGAAATCGTTATTTTGTATATTTTTATATTAGGTATAGGTATCGTTATATTATACGTGGTAAATAACCAACTCCGCACGACGCTGGTTTTATTTTATTTCGATTTAAAGAATAAAAAATAAAAATAAAATAAAACAATCGTCGTAATAAATTATAGGGATGTGAATTCAACGCGTTAAAATTGATTAGGTTCTCGAAATATACTGAAATTTCCGACAAATGTAAATTTTTTTCTTTTCTAATAATAATTCAAAAAAAGCACTGAACCGCGGTGTGTGTGTTTTTATGATATTTCTAAAATACCGTCGTTAACGGACGCGTCGTAATGGTAAATAATTATAATATATTAGGTTTATTGTTCGTAATCACCACCACGGCGTTGAATAATACGTTAGAAATTTACATAAAAGATTGAATAAATGTATGAAAATAAAATATTAAAAAAAAATAATAATAATAATAATTTAAAAAGGGGAAAATAGTTACAAAAAAAAAAAAAAAAAACACAAAGACAAAGTAAGTACATTGTTACAGCAGCAATCGAACTCGGTACTAAGAAAGTTTAATGCTTTATACAATAAGCAACAAAAAAAGAAAAATTTAAGGCGTTTGCTGCAAGTTCACAGTCTTATAATATTATATTTAGAAATGTCCGTGACTTGTTGAGGTCGTATATCAGTGGCGGCTCGCCAGGTTATTTAGTTTATTACGAACGCCGTCATTTAAAAATCTTTAACTGTATTTCGTTAAAAATGTATAAAGCATTGATGATACGATACGTTTTATTAATATCATAGTGGGAGACGTCGATGTGAACTTGCCATTTACTTGATAAAAAATCGTATCCGCAGCCCGCCAAATTCGACTCTTGGTACCTAATTTTTATTTTAACTCGGTAGATCTACGTCGGGCTTGACAACCGAAATACAATACAAGACAATACTACAATAAAAAGGAAATCTACGTTAATAAAAAATGATAAAAGTCGGTGATATGTCGTATTTTTACGATTGTACACAATTATATAGAACGCCTTATCAATCGATTGACATTTTCATTATCTGTGTATTTGCGTACGTAAATATTTTCGTGTTTTCGTTTCTTCGTGTAGGAAAAAACGGCTGTTATAAACCAGGGTGGGCTGTTTTATACAAAGTTGTTTTTAAACATATTTTAAGTTTATACCTTATGACGCATATTTGAAGTAAAAAAAAAATGTCAACTAATGATTTTTGTTTCAACTTGCTAGTGTTAAATAAAAACTACGTATTATGAATAAAAATAAAAATGTAGCTAAATTAACTCTAAACTATAGACTTTAGTCGAATAATTTCTTACTGATTATGAAGTATAGGCGGTTAAGTCAGTGGCGGATTTGACGGTTATGTAGTTATTTATTTTCAATTTTTACCACAACAACGAAAAAAAAAAAAAAAAAAATACATTTTATATTGCAAACTGCAATACCATTTACCGCAGTATGTTATCGACACATTTCGTACGGATTTGTTGACTTTATTCGAACCCTTAAATCGGCCACAGTATAAAGTTGCTGTACAAATATAATTACTAATTTGGTTTTAAAAAAAAAAAACAATTCGACAATTTTTGTGCCTTGTGACCACCCGACCACCCTATGTTGGCACCGCAGTGCCGTGTTTACCGGCATATAAATATCCGATTTAATTATATTTATAAATATTCTATACGGTATATTTCGGTTAAAAACAAAACTATTGTTTTAAAATCGTGTTTAAAATTTAAATGAAAAAAAAAAAAAAAAAAACAAAAAACCCACTCGCGTTTAAAACGTACAAAACGACATATTGTTTCTTGTGTTATAGAAAATAATAAAAAAATCGGTTTTATTTTCGCCCCACCCCCCCAACACTGTTATGAACTATAAACGTGTAACCGTATGCATTTATATATTGCGAGCAGATACGTATACGCTCGTGTATTATTATGTTCACGAGTTTCGCGGCGTCGTCGCATGTCGGGCGTGCGGCCGGCCGGTCAAGTCAAAAGGTCAACGCGACCATATAATAATATATAACATAACCGGTATTCGCGTCTGCCTACGGGTAGCCGGACGCTAGAGACACCAGAGAGCCTACGAGTGCTGATTGGCCGACCTGTTATCTCGTATATCCGGGGACCCACCCCCCGGTGTCCGATCAAATAACATAACAATTATCAATAGTAAAAAAAAAAAAAAAAAAAAAAAAAAAAAAAAAAAAAAAAAAAAAAAAAACAATAATAAAATCAAAAAGAAATACGCGGCGCGGCGCGCGCGCAACCGTGGTAACCGTGGTATCACTCGGTTATCGGCGGTGGTTTCGACCGTACAACGGTTACTGTCGTATCAACAAATGTTCGCGGTTTACGCCAGTCGCGTCCGACGGTTCGTGCCGGTAGCCCCGCCCACCGGCACGAACAAATAATTATCACCGATATAGTAGTTATATCCTAGAACCCTAAAAAAAATATTACTATAGACAATACGTTTTATCTGGACGTGAGCCGTTCAGTTTAATTTTTATTAAAGTTAATCCGGTTTTATAGAATGTAATTATACGAGTAAGTACTATTTGGCACTTGGTGTTTTTGTTCGAAACTCGTAGAAATACTGAATTTTCCTCCTCGAACAAGCTGTATATGCAAAAACAATAGTTTTTCCTAACAATAGCGGCGCAAAACGACCGTACTTCAAAAATCGACTTTTAATGAAAACTCTGAAAATAATAAGAGTAGCCATATCGATTTTTTCTTTAAATTTAAATTTTGCAAAAATAAGCGTAATATCAAGTGCCCTTCGTGCAGTAGAAAAATTTCCGAATGAAATTCAATGTCATGCGTTCTGTATGTCTATAATAATAAAACAATAAGTCTGTCTGCCGGTCTTTAGAAAGTGATTTGCCGTAGGCGTAGAGTTCTGAAACGTCGAACACGAGTGGCTTTTGCCTTTTCATTTCCGGTCTTGAAAACACAAATTTGATTTTAATTAACAAGTTTTCGGTCATAAAAGCCAAAGTAATACGCGTAGAGACGCGTCTGAAATGAGACACTTCCCGGTGGACCGGTATGGGAATGTATAAATGTATAAAAATGTACGGTTGCTTTTTTATCGATGTTATTTTCTTATTGTAATTCGGTTAAAAATAATAGTCGAGACCTAAAATGTTCATTAAATATTAATATTGGTAATTTCTAGGCGTGGGAAACATTCTGGCGATCTTGAGCTATTAACAGGCATTTTAAATGTTTATTTTAGTTATACAAAAATAGTTTTGGCCGTGTAGGAATGCTTGGAAATTGTACACGAGGTTCATCATAAGTTGTACTCAACAGTAAAAAAAAAACTAAAAAAAAAAAATTGAACATGATGGAATATATTTTCTAATAATGGTATGAGTCACGGTATTTATTTTATTTTACTTCATCTAGATGGCAGGGTCTTGATGATTTTCCCGGGCCAAAAATCTATGCCAACCCGTCCCTGTCCGCGGATTAAGTATTATAATACTTTACGATAATAATTACGTTTTCCTACAGCAGTATAATAATAGGCACGCATAACATTATTATTGCGATCTCGGCGACGGAGTATTTTCTTCCGTTCGTCTGCCTCGCTGCCGCCGCCGTCGCAATAAACTACCGGATCTGCTATAATATTATATTACCACTACCATTTCGATTATTATACGAGTCGCGCGGAAACGGACGAGTTTGATTCTTGTATTTATAACGGTTCGCGATCCGTAATAATGTTTTACGATATTCTTATGTGTGGCCGACGAATGTGGGTAATATAATAATCAGAATAATCAGCGCTCGAATCGGAGCAAAAAAATAAAAAATTACAAGGGGCGACGCAAACTGCAAAAAAAAAAAACGTGTGCGCGACGGGTACCCGCGACGAAGATTTAAAATGGCCTTTTACGCGATCACGTCTGCAATAGTAATACCGTTCACAATGTCAATTTTGTAAAACCAGAAGAGGAAAGCTTATTTTCGTTTACAAAGTAACAATTGCAATATTATAAATTTATAGTAAAACCAGAGGCCCTTAAAAAAAAAAAAAAAATCAAATTTCTGGAGGCCTGGGGGCCCACGGATCTTTGGCACTTCCCTCCCCACTATTAATTCGGACTCGATTGGAGACACATAAAAATCCATATTTTTGCTTCTTTGCTTTTATTTTTCTGTCTGTAATCAACTTTTTTACCAGAAATGTTGCTCTGTTTTTCAAGAGTAGCATTTTTTCTGTATTCATTTCGAATCTGGTTTTGTTCTATTATGGCCATTCTTTGATTTTCGTTGTAGTTTTTTTGATAAATTAAGAAAATCTGGTAAAATTTACTCTAATAACGGTTTTTTTATTTTCTAGTTTTGGTTTTTTTTGTTGTAATCTAGAGAAAATAGTAACTTAATTAAACCAATCGCAGAGACCTGACAATTTCACATGATATTAATATTACCCCTGTCTAGGCGTGGAATACCGAAAAATTTATAGGCATTTGACATTTTTTCGTTTTTATTTGGTTTCCTAAATTTTGGATAAGATTTTATCAGTAATGCCCGAATAATTTACACGAGATTCGTCATAAGTTGTACTTAGTAGTAAAAAAAAAAAAAAAAGAAGAGAAAAATGTTGAGCGTAATGTAGTAGTTTTTTTTATAACGGCATTTCAAAATACGTTTAACCGAACTTCGAATCGTATTTCGTTAGCAATACGAATAATCGTTGGTGCGGATATCAATTAAATTCCTCTATTTATCCTGAGTTCCCAACTTCCCGCCTACAACAGCGGCACACCCACGAGCAGTATCCGCGGTTTTTTATATTTTTTTTTTTAATATATACACTAACGTGAACGTTTTGGTGCATTTTTCGCTAATCGAAACAAGTCTCGTCCGATGAGGAAGACACATTTATTATAAAAAAAAAAAAAAAACCAACACATATTTATGGCCGCTTCACTCGGAATATAGAAATTAAAACCGCGAGGAGCAAACGCTGCTTAGGGATATTTGTCAATATTATGCACATAAATTCAATACAAATCTATCGAACCGGACAAAATATACTTACATATTATTACGATATGTCGCCGTCGTCGATACAAATAATAAACGTACCGAATTTATATGTTAACCGTTTGTGCGAAAACCGTTATGATAACACTGTATAGTAAATGCGAATAATAATTTCGGACGTGATATTTGTTATAACTTGTACTACGTATATGTATAGCTTATCAACAAATTCGTATTCACGCGTAATATTACATATTATTGTGATTGGATATTTTTTTTTTTTTTTTTTTAGTACAAATATGACGTTATATTATATTATATTCACTGTACAGGATAAAAAAAAAAAAAAAAAAAGACGTTGACGACGAAACGAATAAGACAAGCGAAATAATAACTATGTCATTGTACAGTATATGAGGTACCAATATTTCGGTTGATTTTATAGCTGATTCTGGAACGGAACGAGGAATTGTATTTTTTATTTTTTTACTTGGTAGGTTCGCCGCTATAAATTATAGTATTTTGTATACTAAAAAAAAAAAATTATAATTTAAGTGCTGGCAAGCATAAGCGTACGCACGTTGCGTAGGCATGAGGAGGCACGGGAAGTCTTTGAAATCGGTCCTAACACGAAATCGTGTAAATAACGTCGGACGTTATGTATTGAAACACACGGTTTTTGCTTTTCCGATTTTTCCTTGAAAAAGTCTTTGGTCAATAGAATACCACGAGTCAGTTTCGATAATATTATTTTTATATTATTCAAAACATAACTTTAACATTTTTCGGATAACAACAAAAGAATGCCTTTACAAAATACTAAAATACGTTAGATTAGTTTCGTGTGTCTTTTGACGTTATACTAAAAACTGTATACATAAAATATTGAAAATATTAAAAAAATTAAATTAGTTTGTCGGAAAATCTCGAAAGGGCGGCGTGGTAGAAAAAAACATCGACGTAATTGCGCATTTTTCGAGATGTCCACATAATATTTTTTGAATAGCTGTTGATTACGCGTGTTGATCTCTATATTAATTACTGAATTTGAACTGATTTTAACATTTGTAATTATTTTGTGTCCTGATTTTTTTTGTTGAAAAACCCGTCAAAAATCTAGAAAAAATTATCAAATAAAATACCGCCGGGCGGTAGAATTATAAGTACACCGAGAAAAAAAAAAACCATTTCTGGTGTCTTTTTTTTTTTATCGGGGAAAGAAAATGGCGGACGTGGATAAACTTGAAACTCCCGGCCCGAATTCGGTTCCTATAACTACAAACTGCACGCGCGTGCAATTAATTCGATCATTTCAATAAGGCATAAAAATATTTTTACAATCGATTTTCTCGTCGTCTGTTTGCGCACAGGAAATACATTTCGTATACAATTATTTCAATAGTACCGGACGCGTTTTTTGTAATTTAGAAATTTTTTGTCTGTTGACCTAAACGCCGACAGAACGAGACCGGAGACATACGACAATAATAATAATAATAGTATTATTTATAAGGTCACAACACTGCACAAATCATCAAACCCATAGATCATATTTTATATTTATTTTTTTTTAATTTTTTTTTCC
Source organism: Tuberolachnus salignus (assembly GCA_956483605.1). Classification (NCBI taxonomy): domain Eukaryota; kingdom Metazoa; phylum Arthropoda; class Insecta; order Hemiptera; family Aphididae; genus Tuberolachnus; species Tuberolachnus salignus. Next base: position 20,855,282 of record OY101437.1, read on the forward strand.
TTGGTCAAACTTCTCGTCTATAATATAGGTACCGATTTAAGTGGCTCCCGCCATAATTGATAATAATATATTTTCAGTATGATTTCAGACCTATAATCGCCATGTCGTCATCACGACGACGACGGTGACCGTGTTTCCGGAATAAAAAAACAAATATAAAAACCAAATGTTCTTATCGCGTGTTTATTTTTCAACGTTTCGAATGCTCGGAGATTATTAGAAAAGGAAAATAAAACAATACTATTTTGTAGTTCCTGCATCAGCAACTGATAATGACGTTTATTTATTTTTTTGCTGCAGGTAGAAAAATGTTAAAATCATTAATCGGGCTACAGAAAGCCATTATTTAGTCGTTCTTTTTATATTATTTTTTTTTTTTAGGAAATCACGATTTTTAAGAGAAAATCGGTCATCAGACCACAGAATATAATTGAAAAAAAAAAAAATACAATTAATGGGAAATAACATTAAATCTATCGGGGTTTCGTTTAAAATCGTATAATTTTCCCAAGAGTTTGAACTAAATTTTATGAATAGTCACGTCGATCGTTTATTAAGGGGTAAACGCATTATTTTTCATTTACAATATAAATTCATTCCTATATTCGTTACTCTTTAGTAATAATCGTATAACTTATAGCGGAACAGGGTGTCGTATTTTTAAAGGGCAGCAATTTTAACGATATGATTGAACATCTATCGAAAATATCAATCACTTTTAAAACAAATTTCAAACCGGTCATTATCCCGAGTATTGGTTTTATTAAAAAAAAAAAAAAAATTATACTCTTCAGAGTTAAACGATTTTAAGTATTTACCCGCCGTGAAAAGATTCCACGATGGGTGACATAATAATCAAATTAAGTATTCCTCCCCATTTGACGCGATGGCTACGGCACTGCTACCGAATGTAACTCGACAACTCGATTGTACTTTTCTTTAACCGGTCAAGTGTTCAGCTTTGGATAAATTTTAGGGCTACGCTTTTCGGACAGTTGTTATTACATATATACAGTGTCGTGCTAAAGGACATGCCAAGTAGGCTAGGCTAGCCTGGGGTGACTTTTTTTTTTCCTGTAGAATTAAGTAAATTATTAGGTAAATTTATTTTGGTAAAGTTTTATATATAGTAGAAACACAAATAAAAATGGTTTTTTAAAAAAAATTATATGTATTTATTGCGATTTTTATTGAAATTCGAAATTATTTAACGTGTAATATAATCGCTATTTACTGTACAGTCCATTACAATATAAATGATATTAAAATTATAATAAGATCAAAATTTACCAAAGACAATTGGACAATAAGAGCCAACAAATGTTAAACGCTTTAGCATTAAATCGCGTATTGAAAACCGAATTACAGTAGAAACGGATTATGAAGAATTGGTAAAATTAAACGAGGAGAAATACAATAAAAATAGTTTCAACCCTTACAAAGAAAAATTAAAGAGTAGTTGGTTGGTTTTTAATAATTATTGAAAACGTCGGTTTCTAACGGCTGAGAATTTATACATACGAGTATATTATAATAATAATGATTTTTCTCCGGGGGGGGGGGGAGAGGGAAAAAGAAAGTATATGGTATGAGAATATTCATTCGCTTAATTTTCAAGTTTTGTTTAATTAAGTTATTAAGTCATTAAATGAGTCTTTGATTGTTTTGTACACGTAGAATACAAATATATCTACACCGCTTCTCGTGGTTTTTATTTTAGTGAATAAATTATATTGCCCTCCTCCCTAGTTTTTTACCCAGTTACGCCACTGACCACCACTGCTATTTATAATATAGCCTCGTCACGGGGAGAACAAATCACACTTATAAAATATATTAACACGAGTATTATACTTTTGTCGTGTTGGCGCGAAAGTTTTTTCGCACACGTACACATATTATACGGATAATCGTTTTTTTTTTTTTTTTTTTTATATTTATAATTATAATTAGTAACCGTTTATAGACGGATTAAGAGGTACACCGCGGCCGTTGAAACGTGTAATTGCACGTATAATAATTACATTATTATAAGACTATAAATATGGGTAACCGCCACCGCTGCGCCATTGTTTCGGCCAAACGGTTTTCGGCGCCGCGGAGTACCAACATAATAATAAAAACGTATGTTACGGTGAAACAAAAAAACAACAACAACAACAAATATTTAAAACGAAAAGGGAAAATATCCAACGGAAATGAAAAGAATAGAAAAAAAAAAAAATACAACGACTTGCGGAAATAAATATTACGGTTAGAAATACGAAAGAATCGTAATATAAACGGCGGCGGCGGCGGCGGCGGCGGCGGGTGAAACGCGTATGTGAACCACGCGTGCGTTTATAATAATAATAGTAATAACAGTAATAATATTGTAATAAAAACCTAACCTATATGTACATATATATATACTGCAGAAGTCGTATAAACCCATCATTATTACGGCGAGAGTGACGGTGGTTGTCGGCTACCAACTCTATAATTTTAACATTACCATGGTACGTACGTGTTACAATACGTAGACGGGCGGATTTCCATTGGCGACGCGTACCCGAAGGCGTGCCCCTCCGCATCAGGCGCGGCGCACAAGGGGGAGGGTTCCCCAAAAGCCCCAAGTTCAACCGTCCATCATAATTAATTCCGGAAAAACTATTACAGAGCGGTTTCCGTCGTCAACGGGGTGGGGGGGGGAACATAATAAATACAATTTCGGTTTTATTACCAACCTAACCTAACCTAAAAACGAATGTTGAAAATTATTGAAGTTTTCAACGAGAAATAAATAATCGAAACAATTTTACTACGGAAACTTTTATGTTGTGTATGCAACGAAAGTGTTATTGAACGAATAATATTTTTTTATTTCCCCTCCCCCCCCCGGTCATGTTGAATAGAGGTCGTGCTAAACATTACTTGCAAATATGTGATAGGTATTGGTACTATATTATTATGTGAAAACATCTCTCCTACCATTTTGTTTTTTGGGCCTTTGATAAAATTACCAAGTGTGGGAGGGGGACTGAATCCGGAATGACTTTTTTAGTATATTCAAGCCACGGTGATAACGTTGTTTTATGATAAGCCAGTTCGTTTTCAAATTCCAATCGTTTTTTGTACCGTATAACGTTATAGTCCATCAATCGTTATAACAGTTTGCAAGCCATTTTTGAAAATATATTTTCGTATACGGTTATTCTTTCTTTCTGTATATTATTATTGAACATTTAAAAAGATCTAGGATCGTTTTTGTCGGAATTAGATTACGATTATAACTTTTTATATATTATAATATAATATTACTTATACACCCGAATTAGGTTATTTTGAACGGACTTTTAAGTAAATTTAGTGGGGGTCGAGATAAAAAAAAAAAAAATTGTCATAGTATTTTTTTTTTTTAAACACTTTGGCGCATATTATCAGCTTCTGCCATAATAACACTACAGATTTATTCTTGAAAATCGTAAGAAAATGCAAAGAAAAAAAAACGATACATCAAATTGTTTTTGTTATTTAAACTCTGAGACGTATGAAACGAATTTCGTTATGAATAAGCCATGTGCTGGAGTAATAATAATAAAAAAAAAATATATATATATGCAAATGCTACAAATTCCTAACTCTAATAATATTATTACTCTTGATTATTCACGGTGAGCGTTTAAAATCCGAAGAAGAACGGCAGAAAGGGGACACGGTGGAAATTATAATAATAAAATAATGACTTGGCGCATCTTTATTAGTGATAACGCGGGATCAGAATCGATTTCCGACGACATCGTTGCGTTAAAATTTAAAAAAAAAAAAAAATAAAAAATAATAATCATTGTGTCGTAGCTGTGGCGGATGAGCGGTGCAAGACGACAATTGTTCAACGCCCCAGTCATTGTTTCCCGTCTATCTTATTACTTTCTATAAAAGCCCGCGTCGGTAAAGTAATTATTTTACTCGTTATTTTTTTTTATTTTTTTTTAGGAAAATAACATTTACAATCTGTACAATATTGGCACGATAAGCAAATTTGCAAAAATAACATAAATATAAACATGAAAACTGTGATAATGGAGGCCATCCAGTGATAGGACCCTTTATTAAGTACAATTTTTTTAAATTTTTTTTTTATTGGGTTGAATGCCTAGATCAGGAGAGGTCACACGGCACCAGCGTCTTTTGAGACGACGTGGAGGGTCGTTCGGAAGCTGAAGAGAGTTTTGATTTGAAACGAGTGCGTTGGAATGGAGAAATAATCTGGAGTGGAATTTTTTGTAGTATGCTTTGGTAATGTTATCGGCTGTCTCAATATTAACGTCTTTATGAAGAGAGTGGGGTTGCTGACGAACCAAGGAGCAGAAGTTATTTGGCGTAGGCAAATTGATTGGAAAGATTGGATATTTTTTATTTGGGTTGGCTTGGCGCAACCCCAGATTTGGGCACCATAAGCCCAAACGGGCCTTATCGTAAATTTATAGATTAATAATATTATAAATGGGTACGCGAGTTTTTTTTTTTTTTATCATTAAAACGGCGATAAAAACATTTTTTAATTTTTGTTCTTTTAATCCAAAAATATCCATACGAACTCAGGGATAAAATATTGAAAAAAAAAATGTTAATAATTACAAAAGTATTTTTCCGTCGACGGTGGCGTTTCGGTAGCCGTTGGTCAGAGTGTAACGATAATAATATCGTTATCGGTCGCCGAATACGGAAAAAAAAAAAAAATAATATTATTATATTTTTGTTCGTATGACGTAACCACTGTACCACCACTGGCCGTATAATATTATTTATTATATACGCGTTTTGTTTGTTCGGAAGAGAGGAAAAAATATTAAAAAAAAAAATAATAATAATAATAATACCGCGATGAAAGAAAGACGAACCGCTTAACAATAAAAATGTATGTAACTCGCGCGAAAAGTAAACGGCGCAGAATTAAATAATAAACCGTATTTATTATTACTCTTTTCGGCGTGCGTACCGTACTGGGTCGGCGGCTCGCAGATGTATTTAATACAATTTATATATGATTTGTTTTATTACATACGCGCGTGTTATAGGAAGAAGAAAAAAGAAGAAGAAGAAGAAAAAAGGGAAAATAAATAAATACACACCAGGGGAACACAATGGTTAATTACTCGTAGGCGGTTTTGTTATTTCATAATAATCCTAATAACATTACGCAACGCGTGCGCCGCGCCGCTGTGTTGTGTTCGGTCATTACACCGTTTGTTTCGCGGTGCAAACCCACCGTACGTTATCATTTTTATCGCAAATATATCCGCGGTACGGTTTTCCGCCGGAATTTATAACGTAATATTATATAAACTAGCTTTTTGTTTCTTAAATTTGTTTTTTTTTTTTTTTTTTATTATTATTTTTTATCATTATTGTTCCCTCGGTCTCGGGCCGGTTAAGACCGTAATCTCCAACCGTTACTGCACTGTACCCGTGTTTACAATTCCGCATCTCGGTTGATATTCCGCGCGATACGTTTCATTTCTGCAACTCGTAATAGAAATATTATGCGGGCACGCGGATTGCCGGTTCCACGTCGAAATATCTCCGAATACGTTTCTCATAGATAAATATTTTAATAGTACCTTGTGCAATTGTAATTAATTTTAATTTATTTACGGTGATCTAACCCGGACAAAATGTACAATACAAATATAAATAGAATTCGAAATTATTACATATTTAATATGTATTATATAAATAATCGTATTCAAACCTACCGCAGTCGAACGTTATAAATTATTAAACGGAAAAAAAAAGATTGGATTTTTTTTATTTAAAAAGAATATTTACAATCTATGCTACAAGGCGTAATAAGCAAATTTGAACACATACATAAAAAATTTTTACAACCCAAACACATGAAGAGGGAGGCCATCCAGTGATAGTACCCAACGTTATTTTATTTATTTATTAATTATTAACTTAACATGGTTTGAACCATCAAACATTTAATAAATCACGACACCATTTTCTCTTTAGACGGCGCGGGGGATTATTAGGAAGTGAGTTGGAAGCAAGTACAGCGATTAAAGGGTTAAAGTGAGACTGTAATTTAGAGTGAAATATTTTATAATGCTTTGTGGCTAAGTGATTTACTGTTTCTATTTTGAAGTGTGGAATTTGATACGTACCAAGGTGCGGATGAGATAATGCGGAGAGTGATTGGAAGGCTTGGATTTTAAATGGTCATCGAAAGAAATGTCCATAAATACAGTTGTAGAGGGGTGTCCAGACACCCAAAACACCCTCTTTGATTGCACAACTGAAAACTAGTATATATATATATATATATATTACCGGTAAGCACAGACATTTTGTCACCCGTTATGTTAAATCTCTGTCTTCCGCAGCCGTTCCCATCGTTAAAGTCTCCCGTCAGTTCCGCTCGTTTGGCCACCGGAAAGACCACACCGTTAAGACGGCAGGATCGCGTTAAGAGAGATTTATTATGATATAGGCACGTCGTTTTCAAAACGGACAAGGGGACGTTTTCGCCGTGTACGCAATTAACGATCGGACGACGACGTTACACGAGTATTATGATGTTGCCCATTTTTTTGTTTTTTTTTTTTTTTTTTTTTCTATTCCTCCGTCGGATTATACCAAAAGCAGAGTATTATAATATATTAATATTATTTACGCGCGTTGTTCGCGTGCGTACCGACGTCACGTTTTACCGGGACGAATTAATTAGATAACAACCGTTTTATAATATTTTTTTTTTTGTTATTATTACGACCGCGCGTACGAGTCGTCTGTGTAGTTTTGCGAAATTTACACGAGTTTCAAACTCGCGCGCGGACAAAAACATCGTGTTGCGTGCGATGATTTTTTTTTTTAAGTCGTATAATATCATACATATGTTGTTTTTGTTCGTCAGCCGCAGAAATTCGTCGGATTTGTTTTTGTTTTTTTCCTTTTCATATATAATCGCTTCCAATTTATTTATCGTATTTTCATAAAGCCAGGGGGTGTGGGCCGAATTCCCTCATCTTGTCCCATCTCCCATCCGGGCGTCTATTATTCCGATTGATTTTCGTAGGATTTGTCACGTTAAGTTTTTATCGATTTAAGTCATAGAATAATGTCATAACTGCTGTAGCAGTAACGTTTATTATGGCGTTATTGTATTCGGACCAACTTCGTGTCCAATTTTCGACTGTTTGGCCGAATCAGGCTTCCAAAAAGTGATTTTTTTTTTTGTGACTATTTTGTGCACAACTCCAGTGATATCGGTCAACGTGTTAATTGCGACCTATACGTACCTATACGGAACCCGATCCGTAATGTAATACTGTAAGATTTCGGAAATTTAGAATTTAGTTTATATTAATTTAGTTTTCCCGGGAATATTTCAAAATCAATTTTTTGTTTCTTCCGTCTGTAATACGAAAATAATTCTATTTTGAACGGGTAGCCCGTCTCGTTACATATTATATTGAGCACTGTCAATTTACCGTGCCAACTGTGTATTGGATTTATTTTTATTTTTTTTGGAACGCATTTGTGAAAGCCGGCGTTATAAACTATTATTACTGTGCGAGTCGTATACGACAATACAGTACGTTTTTGAAATATTAACTAGAGTCACCGAAATCTGTCGTGTACATAATATATAATAGTAAAAAATAATATGATAAACGTCTTGTACTTATTGTATGTAGGGCGAGGGCGAATAAGTAGACGAGAAAAAAAAAAAAAATGAAAAGAGCGGCGTGTTTCGCGAGCGGGTATTTTCGTTTCGCGCTGACGGGACAAATGTTTATCGGCGGTGAGCCGATATGACCTTTTTTCTCCCATATTTGAACAAGGAAACCGTGAGCCGATATTGAAAACCCTACTTTTTTTTTGTCATTTTCTGAAAACGTTTTATTTGACATTTTTTTTTCTTCGAATCAAACACCCCGGGTTTTGAGAATTACCCACCAATATTATCTCGGCACGAGAAGATAACGCAAAATATAACTGTCCTCGGATGATCTCGGATTGAAATGGTGATACCGAAATACGCATGATATTTTTTTACGTTTTTACAAATTTGTACCGCAATAAAACTTGCCTTTTTATGTTTATTTTTTTAATACCGTATTTAGACACGTCTGTCACGTCGTACGTCTTCATCGTATCATCTAGTCGATAATATTATTATATTACGATCCGGCGGTAAAATATAATAATAATTAATAAAAGAAAAAAAAAAACGCATCATTAAAAACAATAATAAAAACTGTAAAATTTAATTTAATCGTCGTCACGTCAACGGCAATTAAACGTTATTAAAATGCGTACAACCGTACAAATATTTTGTATTTATATTTACGGCATACAGCAAAGGTACACTACGTCGCAAGAGAAAATCGAATAAAAATTTCCTGGGGTCCAAGTCACCCATCCCTCTTAATCCCCCTCATCCGTCCACCAAAACTAGTTTAACACTTTTTTTTTTTTTTTATTATTAATAATTCAATTTTAATATACTCGTATAATGTATACACACATTTATTATAGGTACACATTTTTATATGATTTTTTTTAATTTTTTTTTTTTTTTCGCAACACGTAATAAAAATAACGTTACACATTTGTTTGTATTATTATTTTATAGTTTATAACGGATAGCAAAACTCGTTTTAATAAAGAAAAATTTCAAATATATAGTCGTCGGTCTATTTTCCTCTGTGAATACAGTGCCGGGGATCGACCCGATTGAGGCCGTTGCGGTTTTTATTTCGCTTAATTGATATTTCGGCAATACGGTTATTAAATTATAAAAAAACCGAACAAACTCTGTCTGTCACGCCAAATTCAAAAAAAAAAAAAAAAAATAATAAATAATTTTTGGGGAGGGCAGGGGAATATCGAAATATTTGGGGGGGCCCCTAGTCTCCCAAATCCCTCACGGCGTTTCCGAATAATATTATATAATTATTTCTAGAAAATATAATATTAAAACTACATATCGCGTAAACATCTTGACCCAATGTCTTGTAGGCGAATCGAGTATATACGGAAATACAACGATAACCGTAACTACGTGAATAATTATATCCGTGTAAAAACGACTATGTAACGAGGTGTGCAACTAGAGTAACAAAAATTGTGTTAATCATATTGCGATAATACGTCATACGAATACTTTTAAATTACCGAAATAATAGCGTAATAAGTAGAAACGAGCATCGATTATTATTATAATTTTCACGAGTTGATATTTATTAGTATCGTATTGCAATAAATACACACGGATTCGGTTTAAAATTGAGATATTACGAATGTTTGAAATTTAATCGGAATTCGCCCGGACCAATGAAATAAGTCGGCGATAAAAATGTTTGGCGGACAAAAACCGACATACATCGCAACACGTATGCGACATTGGCGTAGATGAGAAGTTGGAAATGCGGGATTATGGGAATTGTATTGTATTCAGAATTGTGAAAATTGTATTCGTTAGTACAGAAACTGCAAAAAAAAATTACAATTCGGATTAAAATTTTTATATACATTTTTATATAAATATTAACTTGACGAAATCACTGTATCCAAGCAAAACCGAAATAACCTCGTTTTTTTTTTAAAAAAATTGTACCACGCCCAGAGAGTGGTAATATATGTATTCGGTAAAAGTGAATTACAACAACAAAAACAAAATCGAGAATAACAGAAACCGTCATTGTGTAAATATTATTCTCCTCATTATTAATTGAGGGTTTTCCTCTCATTATTAATGAAGGATTATTACTACAAAGGAAATCAAAAAAAAAAAAAAAATCACCCGACAACTAGACAAAATTTACAAAAGAAATTATATTATATTTTTTAAAATCGTTTGTTTGTAAACGTTGTCAGTGTTTGTAAGGTTTTTAAAAGCGTATTGCCGAGGCTTATACTTTTAGGAGAATTTTACAGCTCCACATCCCCTCCCCCTTGAACCGGATCAGATTTACGATCCAGTGTGATGGACGGATTAACTTTTTAACAAGGAATTTCGTATTAAATCTAATATTATGTTATAATTTACAAGTGATAAAATAATTTAATTTAGTTGTTTAGTCGAGAAAATCAGCAAAAAAAAAAACCTCTCCCGACAGACGCGAGTAACTGTTTAGAAATATTTATAGAAAAAAAAAAGAAAGAAAAAAGAAAAAAAAGTATTCGATGTTATTTCGATTAAATATTGATCGGTGTACAAAAAAAAAAAAAAAAATGTCGCTCTGCCGTTAATAAAACAACCGTTATTTATTTACTTATCCTATCTATTATTATTTTTTTAAATTTTTTTTTTTTTTTTTTTTATCGTTATTTGTCGTAGCTCCATGACTAGACTGTAATTTTTCCGAAAAACATATCGCCTCCGAATTTAAAATATTAATAACAAACATGTTACGTCTTACTCTGTAGAGAAAAAAAAAATAAAAATTCATAATAATACCTCGTTTTAATTATCGAAACGCGTAACGTATTAATTTTGTATTTGCGTTGAGAAAAAAAAATAAATAAATAAAAACCGTGTTAATTATTTTTATGTATATATTATAATAATAATGATAAAAAAAAAAAAAAAAAACCCGACACGTTAAACGTCTAAGATTGTTTCAAAAAATTCTATGATTGATTTCGTGACAATGATGCAGTAAGAATTACGCGGTGCACGTGCCGACTATTCCGAAGACAATATAGGTAACCTTAAATAATCACGACAAAATTATTAATACAAATTTACAATGATTTTAGTTACGCACGAACGGACGGCACGAGATTTACATTGACGGTGGTATATAATTTACCTATATAATTTATTGAAAAACCCGGTATCGTTTCGGCGTGGGATTTTCTAATTTTCTCCGATTTTGTAAAATTTGAAAATTGTTTTTAACATTTTTTTAACGACCGTAAAACTTTTTCCGCTAATCTACCGCCCCGACACCAAAACTAATCATAAGCGAATTTTCCGATTCCGAGCACTGTTTACACGCGGGGTGCCGCTACTAGAATTCTTGAGCCCCGAGGCAAAAAGTCAATTAGAATTCAGGGGACGGGGAGGGGTGCATTTTCTAGCCACGGAAATTGTACCAAACTGTCTAGAAAAAATAATAGCTGAACGACACGTAACTAGGTACGAAAAAGTACAATTAAAACACATTAATATGATAATAAAACAAATAGAGGGATAAATCAATTGGGGCGCTAGAGCCCAATAGCCTCCTGGCCCTCTTTGAGTGGGCTTTTTTTCATCCCTCGCCTCCCCCTATAGATTTTAGGCAGACACGCCACTTTTTGTCCACAGCTTTGTATTCGCCGGCGAACAAAGAGAAAATTAATTATAATAATAAATACACACGCGTGTTTTTTTTTTATTATTATTATTATTTTCTTCTGTATTCCCGTTTTAGCGGGGAAATTTACAGTAAATATTATTGTTGGGCTTTTTTTTCCCGTTCTGTCGTTTTCCCCCCGTAATTTTAACTCATTTATTTGATTATCGTGTAGCGTAGAGATCTGAGTTTACAAAACAAACAGATGATAATATAATATTACGCGTTCCGGGGTAAAACACGTTAATAAAACCCCTTCCCACCCCTAAAAAAAAAAAAAAAAACACAGTGGCGGGCCGGCCCTTTTTTTAGTCGGGAATTATTTTGTAATTATTGTTAGAAATACGTTTAATCTCCGTTCGTATTACTATACAAAATACGAATACATTCGAACGAATTATATCCGGGGCTCGGATACGAGGCCAATTTTACCGGCAAAAATTAACCGTTTGTCTGAACCTCCACGCCCATCATCTCCTCTAGATCCGCCACTGTCACAAAATCCAAAAATACAATTTTTATCGCCTCGAAATTAAATATCTCCGCGATATGTAATCTCACCGCTTCGCCCTGTATACGGTACGCCCACCACAAACACGCATTCCGTGGGTATATTGACGTCGAAAACGCTTTTTTTTATGGCAAACCGCATTTTCCGCACTTGTCCAACCGACCGCATATCAATTATTACTTTTTTTTTTTTTAATGTCGACATCGCGATTTCCTCATACCCGCAGATGTCGGACTGCCGCGTTCCACTGAATATTGTATACTTAAACGCGCGATTACAATGAGAATTAAAAAAAAAAAAAAAAAAAAAACAAATATTCTCGATAATAATATTACTTACGAGAAACGGACGGCCATTGCGACCGAACCATACGATTAAATTTATTCAAGGACACGTATTGTGTACTTATATTTTTTTTTTTATAAACTCGACCGCGCGATTGATTTAACAAAAAAAAAAAAAAAATAATAATTATATATAGATATTAATTTTAATAATAAAGCGAGTGTTTTTTTTTTTTTCGAAATATACAGGTAGGTTATTTTTATACTCGATCGTTAAATTCAATTAATATAATAATATTATATACGTTTCGAAACACGCCCCGATGTTTGTGGTTTGAGATTGTGACAGAAGCGCATTGTGACGGGGACAGAGTGGCATCGAGCATATAATTTGCTTTTATTTCTTTTTCGCTGCCAAACGGATTATGTACGAATACGCGAACAAAGTTGGACGTTTAATTATTATTATTATTATTATTATTATTATTATTGTATAAGCCGAGCATCGGTTTGGCATCATACTTTTGCACCACTCATGGGTCACCGTTGCGGACGGATTTGAGTTATCCAGGATATAGGCGGGTATAAGATAACGTGCAATTTAGTTTGTACTGAACGCAACGATAAAAAGAAAAGAAAAAAAACGATTCTGAGATTTGGTATATTGGGTATGATAGTCGTGTACCCTCCCCCCCCATAGTGGGCAAAATAATCCAGAAATCGAACAAAAAAAAAAAATAATAATAAAATAATAATAATAAAACCAATGCATTTGTTTATTAGTGTTTTTTTTTTTTTTTTTTTTGTAAATTTGTTTTTCGAAAATCCACACTATGAGTTTTCAAATAGATTCGTTCCGACGACGGATCGGGCCGTCGAGAATTCGGGAATTTTCCCGGTGTGCCGCTTTTTCAATTATTCATTTGAAAACAATAATTTGTAGCGAAAAAAAAAAGTTATTGGGTATTTTATAATGTTCAAACAACGGACACTACAGTCAAATTTCAAAATCTCATTATCGTTTTCCGGACAATCCGGACTCCGGAATGATGCGCTAAATTGTTACTATCTGGTTTTGTTACAAAAATGAAATGTCCAATATGCAATTATCAAAATATAAAATATGGGTGTTATTTGTAAATCAATATTATTATATTCCGTACTATTCGTTGTACTCGTTAAATATTTGTCAAGCTCACTGATTCAAAAAAATAATGAACTTTCAAAGATGCATCATTTTTACGGTAGTTATGTTTAAATTATGATAATAGTTTTGTATATGATATTCAATTTTTTGGGGTAAATTAATATAATAAAGATAATTTTTGTGTTTTCACGGTTCGGAATCTGTCTCCAATCCACCCCTGGAAACACCACTCCCCCCGCGTGAAAAATCGGCATTTTTAAGATACGATAATAAGTTGGAGAATTTTACTCGCCGAAAAAGTGAGGTTTTATTTTTGTTGCAATTTTTTTGGAAAATTTATTGCGAAAAAAAAGTATTTTTCGACGGAAAAGAAAAACCACGTTCCGGGAAAACTAATCGTTTCTCAATAAATAGCGATATATACACTAAAAGGTATATAGGTAACCTTTAGGTAACCTAACCTAAAAAGAATCTACAATAATGACTTTTTTTTTTTTTTTACACTAACACGATCCTCTTATGATACACGGATTACCCGCGAGCGGATTTTTCTTTTTTTTTTTTATCTTTTCGCAACTATAAAATACTCAACAACAATTCAACTCGCATTGCGATTTTATCTAAAATACAGCTAGGTAGGTAACTTAACAATGCATTACATATACACGTTCGCCGTTATACGATTTTCGCGTTTATGTAATAGTTATATCGAATAAATTATTCAGAAAAAGAACAATAATGATGAAGTCGACCTATATAATATATTATATTATTATAACGTCGTGTACGTTAAAAAAAAAAAAAAAAAAAATTACACATTTTTCTGTATAATATACGCTACTGTTTATTGTAGTGTTTTTTTAAAAATAATATATATATATCATAACATAATATACGCTTTGGTTTTATTTGTAATATCCTTGAAAATATTATAAAAAAAAAACCTATACACCATAATAAATCAAATATAATTGTATATGAAATACTGATTACGAGTGAAAATATCGTTTCTTTCTACGTAATATATATTTTGTACTCTTTATGTATCTCAAGACTAAATACATTTTGTCCGCGTTCTAGTATTTTGTATTTATTTTTTTTTTTTTAATTTTAATTTTTAGTTAATGGTTATACAGATTAAAAATAAGAAAAAACGAATAGCAAAACAAAAAAAGGTTAACACTGGCCATTTGTTTCTATGACTTTTTACATTTTTTTATTTTTTTTATCTCGAAATACAAAATACGTCGAACCGACGAATTGTTCTCACGACACGCCGAAATTAGTTTCGACATTTTTTCAATAACGACGTTATTATTATAATAATAATAAAAAACAACCGTTTTGAAAAATGTTAATTGGAAAAATTAATTTTTATACGGTATTTAAAAGAATAATTTTATGTTTTTGCCGAACGAATTTTGGTTATATTTTTAAGAGTAAATTTTAGTTACTTGTATTATAAAATTAATTTGTTAATTTACTATATTTAGTTTTTTTTTTTTTTTTTTATTATTATTTTTATAAAACTATGTTCTAAAATATCGATTAAAATTATATATATATATATAAATATAATGATTATAACGTTGGCGTCAAACACGTTTTGGTCGCGACGCGGGTTTTATTTATTGAATATTTCGTTTATGTACCCGTTATAATAACGATGCGCGATACAACAGTGTTTTTTTTTTTTTTTTTTTTTTATCTCACCGGGACACGGCGTTAAACCATAGACATTATAATACTGTAGACCGCGAATAAGACGTGTATACATTATCGAAGCCAATAATATATGTGCGAGAGGGACAGATTCCGAAGAGGTTTTTTATTACAGTGGTGACGTCGATCGCTATCGTTTACCGTAATTAATTTCATTTAAAACGGCGAATAATTTTTCGACGCTACAGAATACCCTACAGAGTACAGCAGATTTTAATATTCGATTCGTTACTAAACCGCGTTTATGTTCTCAAGTTACCCAATTCGTCTTTTGGCGGGTTTCGAAAAAGTTATAGTTGTGGTTCAGCCAGAACGAACAGTATCAAACTTTACGGGTGAATAGTTTCGTATTCATACCTTGGATTATTTTCATAATTTTAAATATTGTTTTTACAACTATTTGTACGGTTTATACACAGTTTTTTATTACAGTATTTTTGTTAAAGTACAGTAATGTATTTCTGTTAGTCTTTGTATAATATCCCGCGCAGAATAATTATTCAATTACTGGACAAAACAAAGTTTTAATTGACTCTTCCATGAGGAAACCTCTCATTATAGTTCTTTCTCTCGCAGTCTCGCGCGTATAATGCTTAAACTAGTTATCTTTCTATTCGTTGTCTAAAGTAGTCACATGTACGTCTACCGCGTTAAACCGTTAATTTTTAATATTATTATTATTTATTTTTTTTTTTTGTAGTCTAATAGGTCATCCGAAAGACCGCGCGCGCATTAGGCATTACGACGTGCCATCACGACATCGCGCGGACCATATTTAGTGGCGTTTTTGTATTCGAGCAAACGATAAATGTAAATATATATATATACATACATATATAGGTAACGATTATTCGTCTAAAATAAATATTAATAATACTTACGTTTTCTCTCCTTAGTGACGATAGTCACCGCCGCCGCGGCATTAGTCATTTATTATGATTTTAACTGGTCGTGCGCACAACTGCTGCAAGAGTGGTTCGAATATCGAAAGGAAAACAGAAATAACTATGTCATTCTAAACAAAACGCGATCGTATGACATATATTTTATAGGTACTTTACTAATACTCTTGGGTCGGAATTCGTATAATACACGCAAAGTATTATACTTGATTTTATACGTTGTATACCGTATAAAAGTTTTTTTTTTTTTTTTTTATGACTAAATTGAACTAAATTGAACTATCGAGAAATGCAATTTTGTTATATTATGATAGTTTTCAAGTCTATTTTTTTTAATTTAAACATATTGTTTATACCTTGGATATATTATACTAACAGTCGTTATGTTATATTTTTGTTTCAGGTGATACATGTTTTCATACATATATATATATATATATATATTATATTATACGTGTGTGGTCGTAACGTATCCAGTTCCGAATACTATATCGAGTTTCCTGCGGGCAACTGGTAAAATTCGATATTATTTTCATGTATATACATTTGAAGGTCATCATCAGTCGTCGATATTTTATTACACCGAGGTATTTCCATATTAAAACTGCGACAAAACGATAAAACAATATATTTCTTTTTTTTTTTTTATCCAATTTCGTATACGCACCGACATTCTGTAATGCCATACAGATAAAATAAACTTTTTTTTTTTAAGTATTTTGAGTAGAGATATATATATTTTTTTTAAATTTCTTTAGAATATGTATTTGGGTACGAACACAATTATTTTAAAAAGAATTGTATATACATTTAAATACTTTTTCTTTTGGATACTATCCCGTACAGGTGGAGTCGTTAATAAACGGTTAAAAAAAAAACCCCCATCAAACTGATATTATAAGAGTGCCGTCATCGTAATATAAAACCGTATAGTAATGATGGCTATTAAACGATCGAATATTGATCACCGGTTGTAATTTAATTAAGTATTTTTTTTTTTTTTTTAATTCCTTAGTAATGCTTTATATTTTGAGAAAATCTAAGAAAAAAAAAAATCAACGGATTTTAAAGTAAACTTGGTAACATTGAATTTTCTGAATTTGATTCAGAAAATTACTATATACTATAATCGCTACGATCTATTTTCTAATTAAAAATCATAAATACCTGAACAATTGTAATATAAAATATACCTATAGAACGGTTAATTAAGATTGAATAATTCTATTAATCGATGAATGTATGGGTATAACAATTAATAACTTAATTATTATTATAATAAACAATAAGTATTTGGTATGTGTTAGCGAGATGAAACTATCACTGCGCATTTTTTACAGGTATCGGCCATATTTCATATGTTATCAAGCTGCTGTCAAGTAAAAAAATAAAATCGGCAACAATAGCGTTTATCCCATGATATTTTCTTTTTTGTTCTTTGGCACTCGCCAGTGACTGCTATATGTTTATGTCGCTGACATGGCCATATTTTTATTTATTTAATTTCATACTTACTCTGTATATATGACTATAAAGTATTGGTAAGTTTCTCGCGATATGCGCCCGTTTAATTCTCGTCCGCTTTTGTTTTCGCGTTGAAAAATCCTCGAGAAATAATTAATTGTTTGTTGCGCGTGTTCAACTTGAAATATTATTTGTCGCGGAAAATATAATCAGCGTATTCGTTTTCGAAACTATCGTTTAAGTATACTGAAATTATTGTGCAGACGAAATAAAAACTCGAATAAAATTATCATTTAGCGCAGTGGATATTATTATAGTAGATATAAAACCGTATAAAATATTAATAAATATTCTTAAATATTGAATTGAATGACTGGTTAAAAAAAAAAAAAAACTACGAAAAACGCGCACCTCGTATTACCTGTTTATAATATCATGATTTTATATCAAACGGTCTAATTTTTTTTTTTTTTTTTACTTTTCGGATTATCGCAATGCAGAATTAGACATATTATAATCATTACTTTATTTTATGTTATTAACATACAGAAAAAAAAAAAAATGGAATAAAAACTCTCACAATAGTAATATAATATAAGAAATGCTGTTATACTGCTCATTTATACAACGGTTAAAACTGCAAACTTATTTGGTGGCGTTTTTTTTTTTTTATGCGCTATTTTTCCACTATAAAAAAAAAAAAAAAAATAAAATAACTAAATAAATAAAGGTCTGTACTAGTTTTTGACGTGACTATGCGTATAGTGTCTATGCCGCGACCGGTTTCATATAATAATTAAAAAAAAAAAAAAAACCCGATCTTCATTATTTTCTAAATTTCTCTAATTTTTCCCGAGCTAAGTAGTTTTTTCTTTACTTAAAATTAATTTATCTCGTTAAAACATTGTCTCCGGGATAAACGCACACGCGCGCGCGTAGTCGTCGTCGGCAGTGTAATAATATACCTATCGTAATACGCGGGGTTTATTTTTTAAAAGAAAACGTGAAATTACTGTCATCGGATAAAAAAAAAATAATTATAAATTATTACGGAATGCTGCTGCTTTTTTTTTTTTCTTTCCATTTTTCCGGATTCGCGTTGTCAACAGAGAAATTCGATTGTTATGCATAGCTGATTCGCTTAGGTCCGCCCCGTCGGGAAATCGGGCGAACACCGAATTGCATAGATATTAAATATAATAATATTATAGCGCTGCGGGATTTTCGAATTACGGGTTCGATTATCGCGATAAATCCGTATACTATAAATGTATAATGTACGGATAACCTGTAATCGGATGCCAACAGGTGGGGGTTTAGTGTGACGTTGTATACACGTGTGATAACGATACCGCCTTATCGTCTACAACTGGATCCAAATAAACAAAAACGTACGTGTAAACGTGGTAGCAATAGACATTCTGATATTCTGCATTATAGATATTTATATTCGAGATGTTTAATAATCATGTCAAATTTACAAACCTAACGGAACTAATTGATTAATCGTTCGGATCCAAACGATCCGATTATTACTTGATAACATACTGATAAGAAGAACACGACTTAGTCACGTGTATACAGAGTAGGTATATAAAGAAATATTTTTTTTAAACCAAGTTTTTCCGGTTATTATCTCTGTATACATCAATACACGCGGACACTTTTAAACGTAATATTATTATTATTAATATACGATTATTGTGGTTTTTTTGAAAAAAACGGTTTTATAAAAAAAAAAAAAAATAAAGCGTCCACGTATTATAACAAGAGTAGCGAAACGTGTTTAGAATATTGTTCGCGTGAAGACGATTAAAACAAAAACTTAAATAAATAAATGTACCCGATCAGTATATAATTTTAATGTTATAATTTTTAATTTGTATATATCGGGCGGACAGATTAAAAACACAAATTTACTTCCTAAAAAAAATAAATAAATATGATTACCGCCAGTGATATTCGTAATATGATCACGTTTTCATGAAAATGGTCATTGGAATTTTACATCGTGTAATTTTTTTCGCGATCTGGTCGACCATTTTTATTGTACTGAAATAAAATATTTACCGCGCCTCAATCTAATTAATTGTATTATTAAATGATTTTGTTGGCCGTGTATCGTTGTAATAATTAAAATGTTTTTTTTTTTTTTTTTTAAATAACAATTTCAGTCGTTAAAAAAACATTTCATGAAAAAGTGACCGTATCGCGAAATGTTAATGAGTTTCATGAAACGTGTGAAAAAAAGGCGTTTTCTTTTCGTGAAACGGACACATTTTCACGAAGCGGCTACGACGTATATATATATATATATTTTTTTTTATTTAAATCGTATTCCCCCACTTATCAAGTCCCAGAAATTAATTATTAGGTTAGATTACTTACAACTAATAACGTAATCTATCGAACAATACAAGTGCCCCCCCCCAAAAGTGACCAACTAGTGTATTTATGGTCCGCAAAGTACTTATTATTACTTATTTGTACATAAATATAGGTGTACCTAATCCGGCTCTGCCCGTGGGGATCGGCGATTATAAAATTTACGCCGTTATAACATCTGCGCCGTCACGGGCACCGGTGGCCAGCCGGAGCGAGAGATATTTATAGAGAGAAAGAGAAGAAGACGTAAAAAAGCAGCGTATTATCAAAAACGTAGGTCGTGTTCGAACGCAAAAATAAAATAAAATCTCGTTACAATATAACGCCGAGCATGCGTATATAGTACTTATACCAAACGTAGAGATATATATATATATATATACTTACTGCCGGGATTTTCGATGTACCGGTCACGAACATTATTATTTTTTTTTTAAATTTTTTCCCGTGAATAATATCGAATTCCGGCGTTGTGCAGACGAGACCCCGAGGTTTTCCACCGGAGTTATACGTACGACGACAAAAAACCGTTTAGGCGTAGCGATTTCGGTGGTCATACGCTAATTAATTAATTAATCAGCCCCCGGATGCCGAACAAAAACGACCGCCAAAAGTTCTGTCTACGACAAACGCCCGAGTCGCATCATTACGGTTTTAAGGTATCATCGTTCGTGTGAATTGCGTTCGATTTCCGACTCTCGGAATATTTATTCCCTTACGCGAAATGAAATTCGTTTGGTTTTTTTTTTTTTAATTATTGATAATTGTCGATTAAATGAATGAGTTGTGTTGTTGACGTTTTGAAATAAAAACTCGCGGCAAAAACCAAACGAAATATTATTTCAATATCTTGCAATATACCTAACTATTATTTATTTTTTTAATTTTTTTTTTTTTTTATTAATAATAATAATTATAAAATATAAATAATATAACGAAAAAATTATTCGTTTTTTCCCCCGTTTGTATAATATAAAAATAATTTAATAAATACAACATTTTACTCCGTGATAAATGATCGAGCCTCCCCGGATATGTGATCAGAAGGGCCCTGAATGTACAAAGCGATTTTTCTTAAAATTGTTTTAAAAAAATGTAAATTGGATTCTAAATTTTAGGCTAATTTTAGTCGATGTGGTAGGGAAAAATTCAAAATAGAAACTCATTTCCCAATATTAGAGTTCAATTATAACTCGGTGTAAAAAAATCGCGATTTACTTGTACGAATCGCGACAAATAAACTGTTTGCTATTTTGAAACTTATAAGAGACAAAAGAAATACACAAGTCCGTTATTGTAAAACGTTTGCGAAATTTTATCTCGTAGAAATTTTAACGAAAACGAATCGATCTGTCTACGTATTGTAAATAAGTATTTAAAGACCCTCCCTCCCGAAATATGTCGGGTCCCGGGGTCTCGCATCGCCTGACCACAAGACACGAATTGACTATACCTTTATCAGGGGCGAACGCACGGAGGGTTTTGGGGTTTCAAATCTTCCTCCCCGAAATATCAGGGAAAATGTAAAAAAAAAAAAAAAACAAATTACCCGACCTACGAATTGAATAGTTATCTCAATGTTTCCCGGGAAAAATATACAAAAAAAAAATTGATTAATATAAATATTTATTTATATGTATAATGCGTATATACGAGTACCTAAAATAGTGGCGTATTTTGGTGGGGGGGGGGTGTCATACATATTTGGACACCCCCGACTTAAAAGTAAAAAAAAACCTATTTGTATTTTCATTTACTCTTGTTTAGTAAAATATTTATATCCACGCTGTAAGTTCAACGTTTTTTTTTTTTTTTTTTTTTTTTTTTAATCAGTAAACAATTCTAAACCCCCCGGTGTTTGCCAGGTTCCCGACAAAAAAAATGCGGACACTTCCCCGATAAAATCGTCCGAAATTGTAACGATAAAGTAGAACATTTTACGTTTTTCTCGAGAAAAAGAAAAATAAGAATAATAAAAACCGTCCCCCGAAATTTTTCCCCGCTTTCGCCCCTGACCTATGCGCACGCGTTACGAGATATCTCGGGTTTTGTCCGCATTGATACTGTTTATATTTTTTTTTTTTTTTTTTTATCAAGGAGACGGCATTGTGTCTGATAGTAAGTAATAAGTGTATATTATTATATCCCGTTCGGAGTGTACTCGTACATTTTATTATATGGTAAAAATAAAGAGAGCGGCGTCGTATAGGATAACCGCACACACAGGCATAGAGCGTTCGACGATAACATTGTCTATAACCCATCCGAGTGCACACGGTGTGTGTGTGTATAGTAAAAAAGAAAAAAAAAATACCATAAGTTAAACAATAGAGAAGGCGAAATTTATTATTGCCGTGCGGTTTCGAAGGACTTTTTTATTTGTAGTATAGAGTGCACCCGGTTTTACGAACGCTAGTAGGTGAAAAAATAAAAACAAACTAAACAAAACTAGAACGCCGCCGTTCCTTATTATAATATTTGAAGGACACGGTTTTTTTTTTTTTACAGGAAACGAACGATTAAAAAAAAAAAAAAAAAACTAGAATAATATTTATAGGTTATGTTATTTTATAATACTTAGGCGCGTACGCACGATTTTCTATATATAAAAATAAAATATTAAATTGCGCGAAAAAATCGTTTTGTACCGCTGCGAATGAATATCTAATTCAATATTATGCGGACGACTGGTTTCCCCGACATTATTATTATTATTTTTTTATCTTTTCTTCGTGTCGGCCAGTCGCCCACCCTGGTAATAATATTCGTTTCGTCATCTCGACCGCGATTATTTACGTATTTTTTTAAATTTTTTTATTTTTTTTCTAAACGAGCGCCTGTTTAATATTCATCGTCCGAATATTTAGGGTGAAATATTGACGTGTCACGATCGCCACAACGATATTATTATTACTATTTCTCTTCTCATTTGCCGCGAGTCTCGAAAAGTAGTCCGGAGTAGAAAACGAAAAAAAAAAAAAAAAATATATAAATAAATAATAATAATAAATTATTGTCTCGCGCGACGCTATTGTAGCGTGTAAAATATAGCGAAAAATCAGTACGACTTATAGTATTGTAAGTATAAGTATATTTTTTGTTCGTGTCACTAGCGATTTTTCGAGCGACTATTCATCGTAATTGTACTTACTGATCTTTTTTGTTGGTGATTTTTTTTGACTTGACTCGCCACAATGAGCCGGTTACGTCCGGATGTCGTCCGCGGGATCACCGTGCCCATAACGGCGAATAAAAAATTAAAAAAAAAAAAAAAAAAACGGCCATTCGTAAAATCTCGTTGAAATCACTATCGGGATACGAATTCGATGTATCCGACTGACTGGGCTTTTCCTTAGACTGTCCGTCGAGACAAATCATTCAATCATTGAACTATCGCTATAAATCAAAAAAAAATCTCAATATTCGCAGCGCCACAATTTGAGGGCAAATTGAATTTTTCGCCGGACAACAAAATCGATTATTTTATATCGTCCGTTCGAGCAAAATAGTCGAACGTGTTGAATTTTTTTTTTTTTTTTTTGTCTTTTTTATAGAACACTATAATAATATATTTGTCGTCCGGTGAGTTTTTCACATATTAAATAAAAGCTGCCCCCCCCCAAGATAGTGCCAAAATCCTTTAGTTACTTATACTTTATGCCATTGATCGGTCGACGTTTAACGTTACATTTTATTAATTATGCCTCGATTTATATTTGTATAAAAATATTATATATAAGGAAAGTTTTCGTCCACTAGTTTTGTATATTTGTATTGTAACAACCGCGGAAACCAACGGTATCGAATAACTAAAAAAAAAAAAATGCCCAACGGGATTTAATAGATTTTGCGATTTAACGTTATTTACGGGTACATAAAATATACTACGGCCGCTCGGCCACTGACGTCGACGGTTTATAATAGTTTCCTTTTTTTATAATAATCGATTCGATAAAAAAAAAAAAAATCACGTTAATAATATAGACAGTATATGTTTTAACAAAAAAATCAACGCGAGAGTGTCGTAAAAAAAAAAAAAAAACCCCAATTATCGTTTTTACGTAATAATGTATCGATATCGTGAATTCCAATCAATAAATATATTTACGTATCAATTGGATTTCGAAAAAAAAAAAAAATAAAAAAATAAAACAAACTTATTCCGGCCGCTATAAAATCGAAAAACTCGTAAAAAATTAATGAATTTTACAGTGGTCGGCTGTAGGTAATATTACAATTAGGAGATGGGTACCGATTTCGCTGACGGTTTTCATTGTATTTCCCACGTCGATTATTATTAAACCTCGGCGGTTTCGTAGCAAATACGAAAGAAACTATTACGCAAATACAGTTAGGTGGTTAGGCGAAAAAAAGGGCGTATATTATCATCGTCGTAGAGATTAACGTATAACTTTGAACGCGTAAAAAAAAAATAAAAAAAAAAATGTACAAATCTACATATTTTGTATGCCTAAAATTGTTTTTAATCCATAATCTCGACATTTCGACATGCCTTGGGCCCGTGCAGGGGCGTGATGTTTGTATACGGGGCAAAACTGGTCCGCGGAGCGGTACAGTTACGAGCGAAACGATAAAATATTCTATTTGGTTTTGGTATATTATTATATTTTTTTTTTTTTAGACAAATGTAATCGAATTAAAAAATGTACATGTTTATGTATTCGATTATCATCGACGTTTGACGTTTTATCACATTTGTGTTGTATCGGGATAAATAATTCGCATGTTGGGGGGGTGGGGCAGAGGGAGGTCACGTTTGAATATCTACGGTCGGGGTCGGGGACGTTGCAAAATCGAGCCAGAAAAACCGGTCAAATCGCTATCGTACTCGCTAAAATCACTTTTTCTCGGTCCACTTCTATTGCGAATATTTCGCTAATGTTATTTCTAATCGATTTGTTTTCATTATTATTGTTTCAAACGTTCCCCGTGTGCGGTTTAGCTTT
The DNA here is from genome assembly GCA_956483605.1 of Tuberolachnus salignus. Lineage (NCBI taxonomy): Eukaryota > Metazoa > Arthropoda > Insecta > Hemiptera > Aphididae > Tuberolachnus > Tuberolachnus salignus. The sequence continues at coordinate 20,880,000 of OY101437.1, forward strand.
AAATTTCCATTATTGACACAGTCTTATATAAACCGCCGTGCCCGTAACAGTGAATAAAAAAATTTACAAAAAACGGCCATTCGTAAAACCTCGTGGAAATCACTATCGGGATACGAATTCCATGTATCCGATTGACTGGGCTTTTCCTTAGACTGTCCGTCGAGACAAATCATTCAATCATTGAAATATCGCTATAAATCAAAAAAAAATCTCAATATTCGCAGCGCCACAATTTGAGGGCAAATTGAATTTTTCGCCGGACAACAAAATCGATTATTTTATATCGTCCGTTCGAGCAAAATAGTCGAACGTGTTGAATTTTTTTTTGTGTTTTTTATAGAACACTATAATAATATATTTGTTACACATCAAATAAAAGCTGCCCCCCCCCTAAATAGTGCCAAAATCCTTCAGTTACTTATACTTTATGCCATTGATCGGTCGACGTTTAACGTTACATTTTATTATATGCCTCGATTTATATTGCGGCCGGCGGAAAGTTTTCGTTCAGTCGTTTTTTGTATTTATTACAACAACCGCGGAAACCAACGGAATCGGATAATTAAAAAAAAAAAAAAAAAATGCCCACGATATTTTTAAGCAGCGTCGATGATTACGCGACCGCGTTTGATTGTTCGCGGTATAAATGCATAACTGTTTTTAATGTAACGAAATTTCATAAAAAAAAAAAAAAAACCGCCATCGCGAAAAATTCAATTAAAAAACTCCCGTCGTAAAACCGTATTATATATATATATATATATATATAATGCTTCTCTATTTGAACGTAGTCAAACGGTATCCATAAAAACGAAAAAAAAACAAAGTTTTTACGACCGACGCAATTATAATATATTCATAGTCGTAAATCGCAAGAACTATTGATTAACGAATAATAAAAAAAAAAAAATGAAGTAAATTTTAACAAAAATTGGGTCAGCTATTTTTTCAGCGGCCGATTTTCTGTAAATTAGAATCGTGTCTACTCTTCAATAGGATATTGAAAACTTTGAAATTTTGCTATTTTTACTATACAAAAAAAAAAAAAAAATGACGTTTAAAACAAATACAACAACCATAGTCGGGGGGGTGGTGGGGAGGCGAGGGAAATGTTATTTAACGCGAGACGAACGTATTTTTATTCTCTCTTCTGTATTGTGTCCCGTCGATTTCGATCCCGTATGAAAAAAAATATACCTACGAGAATTTCATAGATAATAGTAATAGTAATAATAATGTATAGAAAGTCTATACACAATATCGACAATCGATCAACGCGCGTTGTTTTTAGCTTTTACCGGCTCGGCACGCGTATATAAATACATATATACGTATATTATTATTATTATTTTTTTTTTTTTTTTTTTACACTCGAGTAAACTAGTAAATATTATATACGAAATCGTGTTATTTTTTTTTTTTTTCCCCATTTATACGATTAAATCGATTAAAATCGTATATAATAATAATAATAATAATAACGACGGTGAAAATAATCGTCATCAAAAAGCCCGGTGTAATAATATAGCTCAACGACGGTTTACGTACTGACAAACAACGATAAATTGTATATTAAAACATATAATGTTTGTAGTAATATCACTGTCCGAGTCCTACTGCGGTCTTATTACCTTTGGCGAATTGCATTTTTTTATTTATTCGACTTTAGTATTTTTCCGAAAAAAAAAAAAAAATCTTTTTTTATCGCATTGAAAAATACAAGGAACCTCTGTGCGAAACGTCAAATTTCTTGGCCGTGCAACGATAAATAAGTCGGGGGGGGGGGACGTGGTTATTTTTTATAATATACCCGATCGAGTTTGGTTGTCCAGAACCGTTGCTAAACGGTTTGTTTTTTTTTTTTATGTTATTAATCTCTTTTAAAAACGGGACTCTCCTTTTCCCCCGTGACAACTAAATTAAATCGGTTAAAACAACTGTTATTTTATACGTTTAAATCGACAAAGTAAATCCGCCATAAATCAATAAAAACAATTAGGTTTTTGTACGAAAAATACCGTTATCCCCGCGCGAGCCACCCTTTAGGTGGGTAGGTGGGGGATTTGATTTCCGGAATAAAATATAGTCTACATGTTACTCGGAGATAGCGTAGCTTACTATTAGTGAAAGAAACAGTAGAATCGGTTTGGTAGTTCCCGGATATTAACCCCAAAACATACAATCTGGCAGACTAACAAATTTTACCTTTTTATAATATTAAGTGTATTAGACGTTGTAGCCAAAAGCAGGGCCGGACTGGACCGGCGAAACTCGAAACTCGATAATCGGACTGATCGAAACTAGGATAGCAATCCATAACAATATGTATTTTTTTAATGTTCCTGTTTTCGATTATCAAACGAACAAGTTTAAATATCTTTAAATATCACCGAGGCCCGACGTACTAGTAACGAAATAATAGAGTAAAAATTAAAGCCATAATATTATTACTTGATAGTTTAGATCAATTAATAGTCAATAGTTAACAAAAAAAGTTATTAGTTTATTAATTTACGAATTTTTAAACAGTTTAGGTTAGGACCCAAAATTAAAAAAAATTTGGGGAATTAATTTTTAATTTGACCCCAATTGAAATTAGGGACCTCGTGTGTTTATTTTAAACTCAGGGGTTGTTTTGTTTAGGAGGATTTTAAGTCCTCAATCTTCTTTTTTTTTTTTTTTATTGTGTTTATGGAGAACACAAATGAACTGAATAGAGTGGCCACCGATATTATATATTCCCTCGGGCCGGACCGGATTTCCAGTCTGACCCTGGCCAAAAAAACGACCGAGATGATATTTTTACATTTTTATCAGGACTTTATATCCGCTGAATTATTTATTCGGGTTTCGGGCGTTGAATGAAAAATTGGGTTAATGAACATTTCAGTTTACGGTTAAATGTAAATTTATTCGGGTGTTCGATAAAAAAAAAAAAAATCAATTTTCAACGTGAATATGATATAACGATCAGGATTTGTTTTTTGAAATAATTAAACATATTGGAAAACTAATAGTTATTTAAAGCCAACATACTTACCGTTAATCGGGTTATTTTGTTGTCTATCGAAGAAAGTTCCCGTCCATTACTTATTTTGACTAAACGTACTATTATTATTGACTAAATCGTCAGACCGGGTTTCAGACAAATACTCGGCGCTCTTCACGAACCCGTTAAGTATTATTTAGAAATTTGTTGATGTTAATTTATCGGTCAAAGACAACCGGTCCTGGAATTGTTAAACTTGTCGTCGGCGTGCGTGATCGATCCAGGGACGAAATGACACAACGCTTCAACTATTATCGGTGAACACCGTGAAATACGATAATAAAACAACGATCTGGGTTATCTTTGATTTTCAGTAAAATTAATACACAATGACGCAAAACTATCGTCTTGGCCGCGGCGTGAAAAATTCCGGAATATTTTTACTGACCGAAATACATATTCGGAATCAAACGGGCAGAACCTGTACCAGAAATATTGATGCTTTTGCCGGCCCTCAATTTGACGATAGAGAAAAAATAGAGATTGTTAGGTTTTCGGTGATGATCGTTTGTATTTTTCTTATTACAATTAATATATATATATATATAAATTTAAAAAAAAAAAGTATTTATTTGTGTCGACTATATTTGAAATTTTATTTTACGGGCTATGAGCTCGGCCAACTCAGTTATCATTATCAAAATGTATTGTAGAAGCCAAGGCGTTCCCTATACATAAAAGAGCGAGCGTTCTTGATTTTTGCGTGTAAATCTATCGATTGACGATTGCCCGCTAAAGTCTAGTTTTTTTTTTTTTTTTATTTTAGTCTATGTTTATTTAAAATCGATATTTCCATTTTATTGTGCGGGTCGTCTAGCCGGCCACCCCCGATTTATTGGAACGGGTACGAAGCGATACGCCATCGTATTCTTATACAGAATTCGGTACGAATATGAAAGTTATTTTTTTTTCACCGCAAACAAGTACACATTTTGAATGTTTTATTTTTCGCACATTTCCGTCAAACGTTTATGATGGCCCGCACGATTTTACCGGCGTGATTTTTGTCGATCCCGGTCTGGTAACTCAACAACGTTTAGCCATATACTACGTACAATATTTTTAATAACGGGTGCGTTTGGCGATTTCGACGCGTTCATTAATAATAAAATATTATTATACGCGTAAACTCTTGACGGTTACGATGATTGGTATTGTCACCTAGCGGCCGTAAAAAAAAAAAAAAACCCAACTTATAGTATATATTTTTACACGGCGTTTTCTATTTGCACATCACGCGGCGATAGTATAGGTGTTTTTTTTATATCTCTCTTTCTCTCTCTCTCTCTCTCTCTCTTAATAATACGGTGGTCGTGCGGTCACGAGGAGTCCTTGTTCGGTAGGTGGGCATACGCGATAATCGGCATCGCGTCTCCGAGAGAAACTTTCGGCTCGTTAATACGGTATACACCTAGGCAATTTACTTTTACGAAATAATAACGCGGCATATTATCATGCATTATTGACGGACGAGACGATAGTAAAACGATAGTGACGGGCTAGTAAAATATCGCACCGCCGATGGTCCGGAGTCGCGTGCAGATTAACGTTAATATTATTTATTATGTCGCGCCGGGAAAATATCCGAGCGAAAAGTTTTCGCCGCCGGACGAGACGACGCACGGGCGACAACTGTACGGGTTTTTTAGTACGCGAAACATTTATTCTATAGAGCCTAGGGTCACCGACGTTTTTATGCGGCGGGCCACGTATTATTTTCTAAAAAAATCTCGAGTTTTTACTATTGACCGAAGTGTCCGCCATATGGTTATATGAACGGGGTGGGTGGGCAGGCAATATGTAAATCCCACCTCCCTCGGACCGTGCTTTTTAAAATTGTTTTCTATTATTTCCTTTTTATCTAAGGAAAATAAGTACTTTGATAAGCATGTGAATAAACAACCTAACCTTAAAAATATAGTTGAATTTAACAATTGTTTTACAATTTTTATATTGAATTCAATAATTGAAATTTAACAAAATGTATTGCTTAAGTAATGCCTTCAAATTATGCGTATGCCATGTGCTTTGCTTTTATCGCTCAGATTGAAGGCATGGTTAAGATCAACTACGGTAGAAGAACGGATAAATGGGCTTGTTTTACTACACCATACATCAAGACATCAAAATTGATGTAGAAAATATTATTTCGCGCTTTGTAAAAACAAAAAAAAAATAGGCACATGCTTTTATTTTTAATTTTGTTTGTTCTATTTTATTCTAATAACTAATATACATGACTAATTTTAATTAATTTAATCCGCCCCCCCCCCTTGAATTTAAATAATAACCGCCACTGGAAGTGTCGACCGATATTTTCATGCCGTATCGCGGGGGTCTATAGACCAGCGGTTTCCAATGTGTGCGCCTCGGTGTGTACTAAACAACTCTAAAAATGTATATGATTAAAGGAATAGGAATTTCAAATCTCCTCAGGTGGTATGGATTTTTATTATGAATTTAGGGGTATATATATATATATCCTATCATATCCGTACCCAAGAGTTATAGTCGTCCTGGAGGTTTGAATTGCCTGTTCCTCTGGCCGACCGCTGTCTGAATAGCAACAGGTGTCCCCCGAGCGCAAATTATCGACGTCAGCTTTCTGGTCTCCTGGAACTCAATTTTCGAATATCCCTTAAAATTAAAACATTTAAATGAATTTTAATGAATCACCGTAACTGGGTTGTTGTTTAACGTACGCGGCTGGGATCTTTACTAGTATTTATATATAGAATTGTTACAGGCACTACATATTAAAAGTAACACCTCTCCGTCCTATTTTTGTATTAAGTATAGTATTTAATATCTAGTATCTAGTATTTAGTATTTAGTATTTCGGCGAGATTTGATGATAGTGGTTTTAACGCCAAAAAATAGACCGGGAACCCCGCACAAGTCCCGCCCATGGCCATGGTTGGGTATCAGAAAGTCCCTTCCCGTACTACTTGTACGGTGATGACCAGACCAATTACTACGGAAAAAGTTCATTAGAAAAGGATTTTATGAAATCCATCTACGAAAGAGACATGTGTTTGATTGTCCGCTCTCCTATCACCGAATTCCGCCGAGACATACTTGGTCGGAAAACCAGAAGTAGGGGAGAGGATCCTTTTAATATGAATTGTGCATAATAGAACTATAAATACTAGTAAAGACACCCGCGTACGTTGTAAAACAACCGAGTTACTTTACTGTTACTTTATTAATATCGTTTTATAAAATTACAGTTTTCTTAATTTTTAACCTCGAAAATTGTGCACAGGGGGATCATAAATCTCGCTCGCGAGGACACCTGATGCCGGGCAGACGGGCGCCGTCTGGTCTCCTGGAACGTTTTTTTTTTTTCGATTTTCGATTTTCGGACGCGGCACTCCAGGTTTACTATAAAACTGTATACAATTCATAGTTGTATTTTTTTTTTTGTCGATAAGCAACTATATAAAAATAAATAATATTAGGTTCCCAAAGTGTGCGCCGTCGACGCGGACAACTCTGATCTACAAATATATATATATATATATATATGATTATGATAAAATTCCAAATTATCCATTCAAAATGTGTACACGAGGCGATTAAGTTTAGGAACCTCTGATCATAGACAATATAATAAAAAACAAGATAATGTTTGTTAGCAGTGGTTTTTTTTTTTTCTCATCGCAGAAGTAAATGACTGGGCGGGAGGAGCAGAGGGGAAATTAGCAATTTTCAAGAAATTGCGAATACAATACGATTATCGAATATAAAAATAATGTACGATGACGTTATATATGGCGTATATTATCGTTATTTAACGAGTGCAAGGTGAAACCCGATGGAGGCGTGTTGCACCATCGCGGCGGCCGCTGCACCCGATCGACGGCGGTTATTATTGGTAATGGCCCGGGGGAGGCCACCAATGTCAGAACGACGGCCAGCGACGGTAGAAGAAAACAAAAAATAAAATAAAATAACCGAACAAACGCGCGCGTACGATAATATTATATTATTATATAGAAGATAGCGGTTACTACCCGAAAAAAAAAAAAAATATATATATATATGAAAACCACTCTCTCTTTCACCCGCGGTAATCGTGAACTTGAAAAAGAAAGTGCGTGCGGTCCGCGTACGCGCAAGCGCTTCGCGCGACCAAACGGGGCCCCCCCGAGGGCCCGAAACCCAACCGCACCGGTTACCGCCAAAGGCGTACCCGAACATTATTGGACCGTATACGGAGCTCGAGGAGTTTCGCGCGTGCGATTTTACCGAAAAAAAAATAGTAACACGTCGTACGCGCGTTATTGTCGAAATGACGAAAAAGCGCACTTTAACACCGTCGCCGTACTATTAATTAACACGAACGATTTTGCGCGGCATCTTAAATTTTATCTGTTGGTATTTTCGTGTATAATCATTAATTTTTTTTATTTTTAACGTCAATTTAGTGTGATTTTTTTTCGTTTCAATTTTCGTGTGTTTTGCGCCGGTTTTTGAAAATATTAATTTTTTGAATTTATGTGTCCTTCTGTCACTTCTTTTCATAATATTTATAACCGCAGTTAGAATGGACGAATATAATACGATAATAACAATTTATGTTTGACGTGATAAGATTAACGTATCGGTGTTAGATTCCGAGTAGACCGAAGAAATTGTACTATTTAGTTTAACCAAAAACGAGATTTTTTTTTATATATATATAGAGTGTCTGCAAACACTCTTTTGGTTGGGAAAAAAACCGATTCACAACTTTATAGGACTTGTCCCAGTCAAGGCGGACAGTTATGACGGTAAACCTAGGTGGTCACATATCGAGCTCCGGATGGGCGAAAAAGGCATTTTGATCATTGTTCGGGAACACAAAAATTTGTAGTTTTTGATGAATATTAACGATTTTTTTTTTTCCGTTTTAACCTTATATATTTCGATGTGAAATAAGTTCGATTCGAATAAGCAAACGTAAAACCGTTTAACGCTGGTCGACGAATTCAACTCGTGCCGAAACTTTTAGAGCAACAACCGAGCCGTTTCTAATGAAGTATAATCGGTAATTATTGGTATTTATGGTCCTACGTGTCGTTTACGGTATTTCGTCTGTTTCGGCCCGACGTAAAACATTCCATTCATCGTCTGCGCAAAGACGGATTTCAAAATTGCGATTCGTTATTCGGATTCCCTCGGGTTTTGGATATTGGAAATACGTGTACAGTCGTGCGAGAAGACCGCGTCCGGTTTTAAGGACCCGCGGAAACGTTTAAAATATATCCGTAGCCGATAGTATTTATAATACGGTACGGTGTTAGCTCTCGACGATTGTCGGGGAACAACAAAAAAAAAAAAAATATATATATATATAAAAAGACCACGACTTTCTTGCGCGGTTAACGGGATAAACGGAAAACTGGTTTGCGCGCTATTATACGGTGTATATGTTCGTATATAAATATTATAATACAATATTATACGTACGTGACGTGTGTATAACACAGCAGCCGTATACCGGGTGTCCGATAATCGTATATATTAAAATAATATATATATATATGGTAACCAGCCGGGGGAACGCACTCCTTTCGCTTTCTATTGGTTTTTCGACACCGCGGGCCCGGCGGAGAGATTGAACGGAAATCGTTGTTTATCGATAAATATTATTTGTCGTATCTGCGTGAAAACCGCGTGACCGCCGCGGTCCGCTGTTGGTTAGTAGGGAAAAAACAAATTAAAAAAAAAAAAAAAAAAAAAAAAACGACCGCTTTACAACGATATCGACGCCCGATACGAAGAGACGAATTTTGCCGAACAGTATACGCGCGGGGGCGGTGGAGGCAACGGGAAACGATTGACGGACCGATGTGGATTTCAAGATGAACACGAAGGAAATCAAGAACGGTTGAAGAAATGATTTTCCGGAGTACGCTACTGGCTCGGTCGAGAGGCGTAAAATAAGAGGGAAAAAAAACGGAATTTTTCTTTGTATGCTTATTACGTGTATTTCGTGTATATTTGTCCATCTCCGCTGGAATACGTTGGAAACTTTATAATATTATAAAGTAAGGTTACGTTAGACGAGGCCACGAATTTGTACAAGTCCGTAGTATTCGTATTTGCAGTGCAAATATGGGAAATTATGCGGACAGCGGAGGAAAATGTTATTTAATATCTGGACGAAAACGGAATTAAAAAAACGGCCCCGAGTCGGATTGCGGAAAAAAATAAAGAAAATAAAACGCCAAAGGACGAAAATTTATCGAAATCGTATTATAATATGTACACAGTGTCAGGCCGTCATTGGTGAACGCTATCGTACCATGATTACTGTGTTTCTGTGGCCCTATCTTGATACAATTGATATCAACGAGCCATGGTTTCAACAAGATGGAGCCCCGTGTCACAGTGCTGCAGAGACCTTAACCACCGTTACATGAAAGGTGTCCAAATCGTTTGATTTCATTTCGAGGAGATGCGAACTTACTCCCTGCGACTTCTTCTTGTGGGGGTTTGCGAAGTCTCAAGTGTACGAGAGGAAACCTCACGCGATCACGGATTTGAAGGAAGAAATTCAGAGAGTCATCCAGGTTCTCACCGAGGAGAACTGTAGGGCAGTAATCGCCAACTTCCTTAACCGTGTGCCAACAGGCCAGGGGGGCGGGGGTCACACGAATGATATAATATTTCATACCTAAACCGGAGGTTCTCCTGATTCCAATGATGTCATTTTTTTTTTTTTTTGTATTTTGATTGAATTAAAATGTTATTTTGGCATTTTTTTAAAAAGAGCGCCCTTTTGTAAACATCCTTTATACGTATATTATGTTATTGTTACATGTGTGTTGATTACATACGAATATTGTTATAATACGTTTAAATGAATAAAATTACGCGATGCGTACAACAAAGTAGTAACGTAAAACGTTCGATAGTTGCGTAACACTCCGAATAATGCAATTAATGGAATTATACGCGAAACAAAAAAGAAAAAAAAAACCAACAAACGCCTAATATATATATATATATATATATGTGTGTGTAATAATGTTATTGTGTTCGCACCCCGAAACGTGTTAAAGTTAAAAAAAAAAAAACCGAAACCGTCGTCTTTTATTTTATATATTTATTATAATATTGCGTATAAGGATTAACGCGCGTCATTTGAAATAACAGCGACATCATTGTTTTTTTTTTTTTTTTTTGTTTTCGCCAACACATTATCATTGTCGCCTAACACGGCGGTAATAATTATAATCGTTATTTTCGTTCCGGCGTGATTAAAACGCGAAAAATATGACCGCAGTGAATCGGCACCGAATAGAAATTGCTAAACACTCATTACCGATATTGTATTTAAAACAATTATTAATTATTATTATATCGTCATCGTTCCGCCGAGAATCGTACCACTGTACCAACGCCGTCATCACGGCGAGCTACGGACAAATCGTTTCGAAATGCCCGGCTGTCAGTTTAATTATTATTAGTACTTAATACAGTACCTGTAACACCGTAATTAAATATTGATTATTTCGATCCGGTGACACGAACAGAAATCACCCGCGAGCAATTTACGCTACGAGTGTAACTACTATAGAGAGAAAAAAAAAAAAAAAAAAAAGAGAAAAAAAAAAATGGTGAAATTGTAGCATACAAATGGTACAACAAGCACTGGGGTCGAAAGTATAAAACCTAAACCCTCCCACCCCAAGTCATGTCCTTGACACTGTAATCAACAAAACTTCATCTCTGCGACTTCACTCGGGTAGGTCTGTAGGAGTGTTTGTTCAAAGCTTAAAAGAAAAACATCTCTTTCCCACAACGGTATACTAAATTGAATGTCACCTCCACTTTTATTGAACAACGCGGAAATTCGACAAAAACAGATATAAATATTTTCCCGAAGGTGTTGTTACGATTTTCCCGGGGTGAAAGGTCCGTTTGAAAAGCGTATAAAGTTTAAAAAAAAAAAAATCGAATACAAAATTACAAACTCGTCCTATCTATGGACAATTCGAGTATTCGCGTTTAGAACTCGTACTGCGGCAGAACCAAACAGTATTATTTTCAAATTGTATATTTATATAAATTATATAAAAAAAAAACATTGTTTTTATACAATTATTATTTAATACACTTTGCTTAAAATCTAAGAAAATAACATAATCTCCGTAGAGAAAATATATATATATATATATATATATATATATAAACAACTTTAGCTCTTTTGTGGCAGTGGTTTACCTTAGTCGAATACACATGAAACTTTTTGTACATCACTTTTAAGTGTATTCAAACAAATTTAAGAAAATATAGCAATCGGAAATCGTACCCTATAGACTAAGACCACCCTAATGTATATTGTATATATATATATATATATATATATATATACGAACACCTTAAAAGTTATAAACTATTGAGCATTTTACATTTTTTTCCAAAAACCCCCTCCCGATATTTTTTCCTGCGTTCGCCCCCTGGGTCCTTCCAAATTTTAATCAACTTCGAGAGACGACTGCGTACAATGCAAAATGTTATGTTCAATAATACCCGTTCGTTTACAAACACAACGACGAGATGAAAAACGAAAATCAATAAATCAATATTACAATAAACGCGTCGAACCGTGAAAACGCGAGTTTCTAGATGTACTATTACAATATTGTAAATTGTGTATTACAGTTTGACCGGATATATTGTAATCTTGTGTACGGTCGGTCGTGAAATAGTCTCGGGGAAACGCGTATAGCCCGCGAAGAAAGTCGCCTAAGGAACGGGAATTATCACTATTATTACCGTATGTTCTATTGTGTATCGATTACACACCGCCGGGTAATTGCGTGTGTTTTATACGCTTTGGTTCGTCAAAAACTACCTACTAATAGCGCACTTAAGTACGCTCTCTCTCTCTCTCTGTCTCTCTCCGTGTGTGTTCGCTATAGTTCAAATTAGAGAGCCTAACGTATAGTAAAATCTTGAGCGGTACGCCGAGACATTCTCGGCTTGGGGGGAAGCGAATATCTCGAGTCCACTTCCCCCCGAATCTCTTCCGAAATATCTCTGTACCGTGATTTCGTACTATACAATATTTATCGACGTACCATTCGAACTGCCAGCACGTTATTGCTGATAAAAAAAAAAAAAAATGTTTGCTTGCCTTTCCTACACGTTATCTCCTATGTCGTGTTTACCGGGCCCTAACCTAACCACCCGCCACGACTGGATTGACGGTAATGGCCTTTTTTTCTTTTTATTTTCTACTCACTAGGCCATGCAATTCATATTCTTTGGGTATAGCCCGAAAACGGAACCGTTCCGCCCAAATTAGATGTAGGTATGCCTACGTTAGACAATGTCTAGACAGCTCTTAGACCCGTATGAAAACATTGAAAACCGTTTATAATCCCATTTACATAATTTGTCCCAAACAGTGTACACTGTATCGGTTAACCATACAGATTTTATTTTATAATCAATAAATTAATTGTATTTATATATAAAGTATTAGAGTCACTACAATTTACAAAATGATTTGATTTTTAACAGTGCCCATTACGTATTAAATAATTCAATTTACAATGGTTTACAATAACATTACAATATTTCATTGGTAATATAATAGTATACAATGTATGGTAATACATTTACACTCGCCTTGATTAAAATAATATTCCTATATGCGGTATCTATAGTATCTACACAACGATAATTCAATAGACCAGCTATGAAATATCGTAGAATGTTAACCACTGCCAATCACTGAACCACCCAACCACCGCCAAATTATTATGAGATAACTGGTCTATTCTATTCGAACTAGGTGCATCTAAACTCCAAACCGGGCCTTTAGACGTATACGTTTTTATAGGGGAAACGGGAATCCGCAGAAGAGGAGCACCCCGTAGAGTACCGTCTATAAGCAAGAGAGTGGCCGACTCAGCTTATCGCTATTGAATGGGCCGACGTTTCGTATCCTCGGACGCTGCACTGAAGTGGCGGAGTACTGAAACTTACAAAAATCCACGATTAAAATGCGATTTTGAGAATTACATTTACCATACGAATTTCGGGGCAGTGAGTATTAGAGTGGGTCGAAAAAAAAAAACGATTTTTTAATTTCGGAAACGCAATAGCGCGGGAAAGTTGTAGTTTAGTATCCTAAATAAGGGAAAACTAATAAAACAGTTCCAAGTGCGTATCTTCAGTTCGCGCATCGGGCTTAAAGTTTGGATAAAATAGTCAAAAACTGAAATATTTAAAAACTCCAGAAAAATTATAAAATTAATATATATTTAATACAGTTTATTATTATTTTTTAAGCGTTTTCAGGAAAAATGTTGGCATAGTTTTAAATTATTCTTTGCAATCGAATGACGGCATTTTTGATCTCGAGAGCAACGCTGCCCGTCTCTGTATTCTTCTCCACATACTTTTTGAGGTGACTCCGCCGTAACTAGCTTTACGATTCTTTCCACACTTTGAGTGTGACATGGAAAGTTAATAAACTCGAACTCTGGTATAACTTTTGTATTTTGGAGCTCTTCTCGAAGAGCTCTTTGTAGAAATATTTTCCATCATTGGAGGAGACGAGAGTCATGATCATTTTTCTGAAGTTTTCAAATATTTCAGTTTTTTTTTCCATATTTAGGATACTAAACTACAACTTTCCCGCGCTATTGCGTTTACAAAACTAAAAAAAAAATCGTTTTTTTCGACCCATCCTAGTGAATATGTAAACGCTTGGAAATGGAAATCTCGGTGGGCCAATTCATACCAATTCTTGAAGTAAAAAATTTAAAAAAATCGGTTTTCCAAATAAAACCGAGATATGTTTTGGGAAAAAGTAAAAATTTCTTGAAAAAAAAAAATTCATTTTTCAGGGGTGGTGGGGTATTCTTATTTTGTTTCACCGCAAACGTTCGATATTTCTCTGCGAGCAGACATTTCTCAATCGGCCGCGGAAAACCGGTGGTATTATATAGAACTGTAATATTATTGCGGTTTAAGGGTGCGTTCCCGATTGTGGGTCGAGCGAATTTATTATATTTTATCGTTTGTTATGAAATAATATTCGTACACAATTTGCAATAGACCGCCTGCCTCCTATACGTTATAGTTTATATATATTTTTTTTTTTTTTCCGGTGCGACGAAAACCGTTCGGTTTTCCGATTTCTGCGGTAAGTACGCCCAGAGTATTGCAGGATTGAGTAATTGTTGTCGGTTTGTCGGTCGTAATCGGATATTATATTCGTTAACGAAAAACATCGCGTGGCGTTTAAAAACCGCAGTATTATACAATAATACGAAGTCCGGACACGGTACACTGCGAATATTTACAAAATATCGTCTGGCGTGTCGACGTGAACAAACCGTCCGGGCCACCGGATTCCTATTTTACGACTTATAACCGCAGTGGCGTCACCCGTAGACCAGTGGCGGCGAACCTATGGCACGATGGCCGAATAGAATTTATTAATATTTTTTTTTTATTTCAGTCATAAGTAGTAATTCGAAGATGAAATAAATTGTACGCGTTTTATTGATCAGTTTTCCGCGTCAACTTACGCGTGCGAAAGTTTTTATTCTCCATAATGAATTCAATCGAATCGAAAGAAAGGAATGCCCCATGATCGACGAAACCAGTGCTTGTGTGCGTTTTATTAAAAAAAAAAACACAAAATATACACCCCCCCCCCCCCGACAACGATACATTATCTGCTAAGAAACAACAACAGATAAAATCGCACTAAAATCATCGTTTTTAGTATATAAAATTCAACACGTAAAATATACACAAACGTGTATTTAATAACATTAAATCTGTGTTATTTGTATTATCTTTAGAAAATAGAATTTCTTATTGACACGCGAACAATTTGGGCACACTTCCAACAAATCGATCAAAAAATTGTCGGAAACGCGGGGTATGGGGAGAAATGGGCCACTAAAAATTACACCGCTCGGACGTGTATCGATTCACACGAGCGACGAGGTGTTTGAGGCCGTACACGAAATTAATAATGTTTACGTATAAAAAAATTTAACGTAGACAATAACGAGGCCGGGCCGTCACCGTAATAATTTATATTCGACTAAATATTTTTACGTCCGCCCTCCTGTCGGCCACGCACCGGAGTCCATTTTCGGACCGCCGCCGCCGCCGCAGTCGCGCCCGGCGACCGGGGAAATTATTATAATCGCTTCCTACGCTCTTGTACGCCGATTCGAACATAACAAATAAGTAACGAGTAGGCGCTATTCGCGATTTTCGTAATAATATTATTATAAACGCGTGTCGCGTATAATACTACCGCACGAGATATTATTATTTTACGCATTTTTTCGACGGTCCGGTCCGCCTCGGTGTATCCAAAACACGCGCACGTAGGTTTACATTATTGCGGGGACGTTACATTCTGCGGGCTTTAATAATTTTGCATAATATATTCGACGAGTCAACGGCCCCGGCGGTTCTTTCAAAACCGTAATACGTAGTCGAGAAAAACAATACTAATTTTTAATCCGATATACACCTATACAAGAAAGGATAACGTTCGGGTCGGTCGACGACGGAATTAGTGATGTATAAGTGACGGAGCTTTAACGAAATATGGGCGACAAAAAATACCGTGCTTCATTTTTTTTTCTCTCTATATTCCTACCTTATCGGTGGCCTACTTTTTCTATTTTTTTTTTTTTTTTGAATATCATCGCGCGATCGTTATAATCTTTCGTATTGATCTTTTCAGGAAGAAAACGCGTAATGAACGACGACGATATTGAGCATTGCCGCGTATTTTTGTTGGGAAAAAAAAAAGAGTCAACGCGGGGGAGGGGGCAGTAAACCGTAAAAAAAAAAAAAAAAAAAAACACACACACACACACAAGTGTACACACGCTATTACCGTATACGTGTTTCTTTTACACGATTGAAAATATTATAATATTACCGACTAGTAAAAAAAAGAAAGAAAGAAAACGGGTCATCGTAGATATAAGGCGGCGTTTTTGTAGTTCACATGGTCGCGACAACGAAAATAATATTACGGTAAAGCGGTAAAGCGGTAAAACGGTTAAGCGGTTTCTCACATTAAGCGTAGGAAAAAATATATATCGGGGTAAGCAGCCGGCGACCGTTATACACTTGTACGATATTAAGTTATTATTATTATTATTATTATTATTATTTCGTAGATTATTACGCCGCGGACGATTTTATAAGAGGAGTGTGTTGTTTGGCCCGTTTTGTTTTTTGCGTTTTACGATGGAATTGCGTACCGTTAAAACTCGACAATTATCACACGATAATAATTTTAATTTTTTTTTTTTTTTACGCTATTGTACCGATATTTCAAAAGTAGGTCCGCCTGCAGTTATTATTATATACGCTCCGGTCTCCGCCGGTTTAGGAGCGCGGGCGGGAAAACTAATAAATAAAAAACCGATTGTCCGCCAAAATAACCGAATGTATCGCTTGTCAGGTGGTACGGTAGCACGCGATTGTGTTCTGTTCGGTCGTTTGCCGAGCTTTTCCGATATGAATTTCAATTGATCGCGCACTATGCGGAGGAGTCGCTGTACTAAAACAACTAACGCGGAAAAAAAAAAAAAAAAAAAAACCCTGCGAAACGAATCCGTAACCGATTATCAACTGAGGTTTTACATCCGCTATAGTTCACTTCTTGCGCGGACACAAGAACTTTTATTTTTCGTGCTAAATATTTCAACGGAGATTCCCATTTAAAATCCCTCGTCCATTCATTATTCGCTCCTATGGCATACCTCCCCGGGATAGATGGCCTGGAATAAAGGTCACGGGTCACGAGCATAGGCGCCCGCGAAGGGATGGCGGCAATGTACGGTTAGTCTTGAAAAATAATACGAAATTTCTAAATAAATTTTTTGTGTTTTTTTTTAGCGAATGGAGATATATAACTTGTAACCTCATGCCCCGCCCGAGCACGCCGCTGCCGGCAAGACCCATTACCGTTATGACGTCACAATTCACATTTAATAATTCGTTTTTAACTTTTCAACTCGACCGATTAATAATATTATTTTTATTTTTCTCTATTTTAAACCCAGACGCCCGTGCAGTTTAGACTCTTCGTATAAACGCGACATTTGTTCGGTTAATTTCCATAAACATCCAGTCAAGTCGACGATCAAATGATTATCGAAATTCGTGTACGCGTTCAAATCGTATCGGCCATTGTAATTAGTAAACAGATAAACACACACTGTTAAATGTTTTTCGCCATTTTACTGGGAGAGTTGGTTATTTATTTTTACGTTAGGACTTTTGACCCGAGGCGTTTTCGTTTGTTCGGACTTTAATCAAATTCAATTATTTATTTCTACTTCGTCCGCCTTTTGGTTTTTCGTTGACGAATATTTTATTACGCGGTCTCGAGGCGATGTAGGCGAGTGCGTATATACCGATTAGTATATCCGTCCGTACGCCGGTCCACCGAAAACCGATAATTATTGCTATACACGTCGACGCGAACAATTAAAACGTAAATTTCTCGGGTCGTGTTGAGGTTATGTTCATTATTACAATAATTGTAATACAAATTTATAAATAAATTTAAAAATTTACAAAAAAAAAAAACACACACATACACAGACACTTTTTCATTTTGTATTAAATACCGCGATATTATATTCGAGCACTACCGTAGAAAACCGTGCAGTAAACATTATTGGAATAAATTCATCGTCATCAGTTTGGTCGTAGAATATTTTTAATTGTCCGACGCGGTGCGATTGCACATAAAGAAAATTATAAAATTATTATTTAAAACGCAAAATATTCGAGCGCATAAAAACGATTCAATACGAATTTGTACTGCGGTGTAGCCGCGGTTTGTATTATCAATCGTATTTCGTCGCTGCGGACGCCGGCAATAACGTAGGCGACGTTCAATTATTATAAATATCGTTTTAAAAACATTAAAATACAATTTCTATTGTTTCGATTGGAATTTTTTTTTTTTTTTTCTGTAACATATTTCGGGGGAAAGTCCCCTATCCTTGTGGTCGGACCGCCGTGGCCGCGTATACGACCGCTCGCGACGCGCGGGCGTTGCCGCCGTCCTCCGACCGCTCGCCGTCGAGTGCGGTGCCGCGCTTTCGGGTCCCATTGTTGTGTGCAGCCGCGAACCACTTAAAAAAAGAAATAAAATTAAAAAAAAAAAAAGAAAAAAAGACATATTATTATTTCGTGCCATTGAATTCGGCCGTGTGCGAGTTTTGGAAGCCGGGGGGACCTATTACAAGTATACGTATATATATTATCATATTAAGTGTGTACCGCGTGCATTTAAATTTATATTATATAATTCCACGTTCCGACGATGATTCCTTGACCGTCCACCCCCCCCCACAACTCACCGCTACACGAATTGAAATAAATACAATTGTCGGGTATAGGAAAAAAACGTAAAATAAATAACCGTTATAGGTAAACCGTTGGATACGAAAAACGATTCCGAGCAATGTATTCGGTTAAACGTTTTAAACCATATTTAAACGGAAAATCACAGAGATTTCGTGGTTTTTTCGCCCTATTCCAAAGCTATTCGGAAACAGTACTGCGGAATGCCGTGGTTTTTCAACGATTTTCGACAAAATATAAATTTTAAACGTTTATAAAAAAAAAAAAAATCAAGCCTCAAAAGTATTTTTGAAAAATCAATACGATTTTAACCATACAAAACTAAAAAAATCAAACTGAATATTCGACAAATTTCAACAGTCATAAATAAATTGAAAAACACCAAAATAGAGCGTAAATATTTCCGTTTTCCCGATGTTTTTTCCGCATTGTTTAAAAAGACTACAAGGGAAGTTCCTCTTCAATACATCACACGACTAAATTCAAAATTCAATATGAGAGTTTCTATAAAGTTCCTATAGAAAAATAAAATAAACAAAGCACGTGGTAGTAAAATCAAAATACGTTTCTCGTTACGCTCAAAATCTAAAAATATTATTACGGTATTCGAATTATAAAAGGTTTGAAAAGTCGATTTTAGAGCCGTAGGTACAATAAGAGACGTTTCAAACGTTTTATGACCGTCGACAACACTGGCCTTATTTTTCTTTCGATACTTTTGATCCCAAATTACGGAGTCTACCGCAACAACATACGTTTTAAATTATACTTCAATTATATTAATCTTCTTTTTCGTGTAGACCAATATCATTAGTCGACAAAAATTAATTTTAAACGCTTTTTTTTTACCAACCACCGTACGTACGGGTACCTAGAATCTATAGAATTATCACGAAACGCGTCTGAAATTACGATTTTTTTTTTTTTTTTTTTTTTTTTTTTTTTTTTTTTTTTTTTTTTTTTTTAATTGACGAAACGACGTAGAACTTCTCGTCTATTTAACGACGTCAATATTTATAACACGTTCGAAAGCCTATGCAGACTAGACAGTTGTCGTTGAACTCTTTTTTTTTTTTTTCTTCCCCTTAATCTTCGTATAGTCGCCGGCGGCCCCGCTAAAAATAAAAAAAAACTAGATTGTACGTCATTACTAAACACAAGTTATACTATTATACGTAGGTATTATATTACTTAGATAAAGTATTGCTACAATCATCTACAAGACATCCGAACATCCGATATTTAACGACCGTAATAAAATATTATTCTCTTTATTACACCTCGCCACAAGTATAAATAATTATGCTTAATAAAAAAAAAATCTGAAATATTTTTTCGGGATACGACGACCTACTGTTCGAGTTCTACATATGCTTTTCGGCTGTTTTAAAGTCGAAAATTTTTGGTCCTAATTGTCGGCAGTACGAACTTTGTCACCCGAGTTTTAATTATTATATGTAATATAAAAAAAAAAAAACCGTGAGAAATTGTGCTGCTCGATCGCGATGCGGCTGAAAAGTCGTTATATTCCAACTTAATTTGAGTATAATTTGTATATCGGTAGAAAGTTATTTTATTTTTTTTTTTTTTCATAACCACCGAACGCCCAAATTTTCCAAGTCATCCGAGTAAATGCATTTGTTTGTGGTTCCTATGCCTATACAATGAAATGATTTACCGAGGTACACAATAATAATATAATAGGCAGGCGTATGTATAAATAAAACATCTCACGTCCGCGACGTTGAAAAACTACCGAATTTTCGTCGACACATTTATATGATTATCCTGTGTATACTAATTTTTGTATATATTATAGTTTCGATATCAAAAGAATTACAGGAAACTCGACGAAACAAATTCGACTCGCGTGATCACATTTACATTGGGGACCGACTATCAGACTCGGGGGTCAAAAGAAACCATTCTCGGGTTGTTTTTTTTTTTTTTTTTAAAACATTTTATTAATACTACTATATAGCCAACGGGAAATAGTTGTATTCTATAATATACGTATAGTATCCGCGAAGAGGTTTATATTGGTTTTTTTATTAAATTTTATTTTGTTCAGCTGTATCTGCCTAATTGTAAACGTAACTCGTGCGCTAACCTGATTTCAAAGGCATCGTCTCCATCCCGAGAACCGTCGTCAATATCGTCTATAAATGCGACTTTTGATGAAAAATGTGCAGGTTCCTTATTCGGAAATAACGAATTACCGATTCGAGTCGATTAACGGTGTATATATTATACACCTCTCAATGAAGTGTATATATAGTTCAGAGATAATAAAAATAAAATAAAATAGGGCCGTCGAAATTGACAATCCTCGAGGGGCAAAGAACCAAAAAAAAAAAAATATATCGAGCGAGGCGAAAGGGTGTTAGCGAATTTTCGACAATTGTTCACGAACATCAGCATAAAAAAGAAAAAAAAACATTTTAAAAATTTAATATTTGATGAATTTGAATGGTTTTTTTTTTTTTTTTTTTTAAATTTCCTAAATTTTTATCTGAAATAAGTTTAAATAAAAAAAAAAAAAATTCACGTTTCCGCTCTAGACTCTTATGCCGTTTACGCTGTCGACGAATTTAACTCGTGATTGGCTTACAGTCGAAACTTTTAGCACAACCTTTTCAAATAAAGTAGTCGCTTACGGCTTTGTTATCGTTAATAAAGCTGATTTTTCTGCATTTTGGCCAAAAGTGTCCGCTTATTATTACGATAAAACTACAAATATATTTTTTATAATTTTTTTTTTTTTCGGTCTACGGTCCCTCGGGGTGCGTCGCTACAACTATAAATATGTGCACGGACTAATCGATTCACGTTACGAATAATATTGTAAAAATAAAATCTATTGATTATTGCGAATCGTCGGTGAACATATTACTCTACGGTCGGTATACAATTTTTTTTGTAATAACATAAATCGGGGCATACGTGATGACTACATTTATATAATATACACGACAAAATGTTGTACTTTTACCCCCGAGGACACGTGCGATTAAATAAATTATAAATAGGTGCACGCTGATATTTTATTACGCTATATTTTAACTAAAGTTTCTATTTAAAAAAAAAAAAAAAAAAATAGTACTTTTCTGTAGTAATATTATATAGTAATTATAGTATACCTATATGAAAATCAATAACATTTATAGAGCGTTCCCCGCCCCGGATTTTTTATTTTGTACGTATCGAGTCATTAATATTTATTAGCACAATAAAGTGTGTGTTTTAGTACTTATTACTCAGTGTAGAATCTGAATTGATAGGATTTTCGAACGTACATAAAAAAAAAAACGTAACGGATGGTTTTCAAATCGCCTTCATCCCACCCGTAAATTACGGTGCAGAGACGCCACTGAACGACGGTAAACCTTTGGATAAACGATCAAATATGGTAAATTTCTTTATAGTTTTTTTATATATTTCTTATAATTATATTATAACTAGTGATTGGCGTTGATTGTCGAAATGCAATAATTCGTATTATATTTATAATAAATACGTGTGCCCGCTACAACAAGCCGTCGACTTCGGAAATTTTCATTTTGACTTTAATATAAATCAAAATAAAAGTCGTTGGCCTTGTATTCGTACACAATCTGTTTAGTAAATCAATCGGTTAGCCAATTATAGGCACGATAAAAGTTGTTCGTACTTTTCGGTGTGTCATAAGCGGGTAGAAACTCACGAGGATGCAAAATCGTATCACGATTCACAGGCCCGTGGGGGGGAGCTTAATATCGCACTAATATTTCATTACTACAAACTAAGTAATATTAGTGTTTTTATTAAATTGAAATTTCTTTTTATAAGAAAAATAAATCAATATTTAATGTCCATTGGTTTTTTTATTATATAATTGAACTTTGAAAACCGGCCATTTCAGTGCTCCGCCTTGTATTATTTAAACCAATTGGTAAAAAAATTATCCCTTTGAACAGCCCCCCCTACCCCAATAGGCGGTCCGTGTTCAGTTTGTGTTATATCGATCTCGCGTTTATTTCGTTAATTTTTTTTATAACGTATTTCGTATTTTCACGATTCAAACATTTTACTTTTTTTTTGTAGTTCGTTTTCTAAGGGCATTTATCGTTATATTTTTAGAACATTTTCCGATGGTTTTTAGGGAATTTAAATCCGGGCCCTAGTTGTAATATTGTCGTGTGCGAACAGCAGTCGGTGTCACGATCGGCAGAAAAAAAAATACAAAACGAAGGTTTATAATGTTATATTAATACGGAGGGTTCTGTAAACTGATAAAAATCAAAAAAATTACGTGTGCCCGTGGCTCGCGAATCTTTTCTTTTCGACCGTTTAACTACAAACGTTTTTTTTTTTTTTCCTTTAATTCGTTTTTAAATCTTTCGACATGAGATTAAGCAGCAGCAGCAGCAGTGACAACGGCAAACTCACATGAACCGTGAACGAATTATCGTTTATTACGGTTTTTTTTTTTTTTTATTTTATTTTATTCCTCCGACGAGCCATGAAACGAACAACGACGACGACATCGCTCGGTTCCGGGCGATTGTGACAACAGACACGACGAGGAGAAAATACGTAAATAATTTTAATAGATTACAATACACATTATTATTATATTATAAACGATTGTGCCAAACGAAAACGTAGGGGAAAAAAACGATTTGCCAAAGTAGAGTCCACTAAACACGATTGCGAAACGAACCCGCGTTAAATACACGAAAAATTAGAGTGATAAGCGTTCGTCAACAAATGATAAGGGTCGAGCACGAAATTAATTTTAGTGGTCGTAAAACGTATTTTAATGCAAAACTCATTCCTTGGTAATGGGTTTAAGTTACATAAAAACGTATAGTATACGTAATAAACTTAAATCGCCAAACAACCCTGCACATAGATTCTCATTTGAATTTTAAAAGTTAACCCCGGAAAAATTTTCAATCCCGCGTATAATTTTAGATTTTACTATTTAATATTGCTTTTTCATAATACGTTTTTCTCTATTTCGCGTATTTATACGAGAAAATCGATGTAACATGAAATTCCAATCATACTGTATACACATCCACATTCGAACGCTATTCGCGAACTCTACGAAATCTAATTGCAACACCAATCCGATCGACTTCTACAAATATTACAATATTAACTTTTTTTTTTTTGATTTTAGTAAATAAAAAAAAAAAAAAAACGTGCGCGGTTTTTAACGTTGAACATTTTCTAATAATATATACGAGAAAGAACCGAAGAAGAAAAATATAAAACGACCATAGTTTCACCAGCAGATTTGAGGAGGGTTTATGGGGTTCAATCCTTCCGCTCTTAGAACTAAAAAAAAAAGACAAACAAAAAGGCCTCGATTAAAAATACGTTTAGAATTAATTCAATAAGGGGAAAATTATTGAACAATTTTCCAAAATAAAAACCGTAATTCGTACGTCCCAAAAATATACAATTTTACAACAGGAGAACTGTTCATTTAAAAAAAATTAAAGTAATTATTAAGACATTGAAGTTTATTGAAATTGATTGCAGTAAAATGTATTTAAAAATGTACTTATAATTTTTAAAATTGCCTTGAAAGAATTTAGTTTTTACGTATTTTTTAAAAAACAACTGATTTTATTTTCGGCATTTTTACGGACGAATTAGACGCAACTAAGTAAAAGGAACCACTAAATTATATCGATTGCAAATTACAACGATATCGGTACACGACTGTATTAAACATAACTGATTGTCGATAATTTTGTTTATTGAAGGATAAATAAATATAAAAAAGCAATATGGAAATGTGTATAATTATAAATATCTTTAATCAGTATATACATTTGTACGCTGCTACGTTAACTTAATTTTTATATTATAATATATCGAGTTAAATATTCTTACAATTACGAAAAATCGTGAAAATTGCACTAAAATAAAAAAAAATTGTCAAAATTGCAGTTTATTGGGATAAACCAAAAAAAAAAAAAACTATTTAAATTAATATTTAAACGAAACACATTGCACGCTTAAGCTCACTTTGCGATGATAAGATGAGTTTCTAGAAAAAAAAAAATGCAAACCACTTCGTCCTAGTAATTATCATTGTAGTCTTTTCGATTTTTTACGACGGTGCTAAAGATTAAATATTTTCTTTTTCTGTTCCATTGACTAATTTTACAAATGTCGAGGTTTTACGTATAGTGGACGTACGTAAAAAGATTTTGGAAACAAAGTGGACGTATGACTGTCGGTCGGCAACTTAGCCGTCGACATAATTTGCAATTTGATCGACGATTTCAATATGAGAACGGGTACTTGCCCAATACGAATGTAATATTCGTTTATAAATAATTATAATAATTTATACGGCGGTACATACGAGACGTCGAGACTATATAGGTACCGATCGCTCGTTAAAAAAAAAATCGATTAAAAAGCGAAATAACGTCGTGAGGGTTAATAATGATTGTACGATCGCGCTGTGTGCAATAATAATAATTATTGTCCGAGAATAAAGAAGTATTTTACTATTTTTATATATATTTTTTTTTTTTTTTTATAACCTCGAACTGGTTTGTATTTTATTTTATTTTTTTCCTGTTGGTTTTAATGCAAAACGTATTGATTTAAACGGGTGCTCGTAAAATATACAGTGCAAACAATAAAAATCGATTTTTTGTCGCTCGATTAATCGAAATATTAAAAATATTCGAAACGATCGAATCCGGTTAAATATTCTGCGCTGAAATGTCAAATGTCCGTTTGGAGAAAGAAAAAAAAAATACGACTTACAACACGGCTGCAGGGTTTATGCGAAGAAAATGTGAAACCGAAATCGTTGTTTAGTAACGTATTACGATACGTTATCAATAATCCAGTTATCACACGGTATCCGGTAATTATTAATATCTATGTGAGTACTCGACCGTGAGAATATAATAATAATAATAATAATTAAAACAAAATTGTCCGCGATTTCTATAATATGGTAACACCGCGCGAAATAGAAACGCTAATTGAAACGAAAGTACCCGTACGAACGGTCGGATATTTCGATGTGAAGTTGTATCTATTTATTTATTAAAAATAAAATAAAAAAATTATCGTACAACAATAATAATAATTATTATTTAGAGAGAGAGAAAAAAAAAAAAATAATAATAATAATAGAAAAACCGATCGTATAATAATATTGTAAATGGATAGTAATGACGAAAGCCGACCGAAAACGCGCAATAATAATATAAATATATATTTGAAAAAAAAAAGAAAAAAAATTAAAAAATGGCCGCTTTGCGTGGAAACTAGTTTCCGCGGGTCGATGACACGCGATGCTGCGCAGATTTAAAAATCATAACGAACAGCTGTTCAGCTATAATATTATTATAAAGTATATCACTTAAAACGGTTGTTTTTTTTTTTTTTTATCTTAATTTTTATTATACCGACTACCGTATTTTGTCGTAAAAATCCAATAAAATCGTTTTAATCACGGCGGATATTTAAAAAAAAAAAAAAAAAAAAAATATAATAATTAAGACGGTCGATTGAATATATCGCAGAGCATACATTCGGCGGTCCGTCGATCGTTACTGCAATAAAAATCACGTCGGTTTAACGACTCCGTACATAAGACACACGATATCGTCTTTGATCATCTCCGTATAATTTGGCCACAGTTTTAAAACGCTGAATAATAAATTTCTGTATAGGCGTGCACAAAGCGATATATAATTTTACGCCCCTCGATTCGCCGCTGTCCCGAGCCCCGGAAATCCTCAGGACGTCCCCGAGCACGGCACGCTGCGAATCGACTGCACCGGTAAAACGGCCTGTACGACTGCGAGTCGCAATTATTTTTGAGTACGATTCCGTCGTCAAAAAGCGGTGGTTTCCGGGCTTTTTTTTTTTTATGGCCGTATATAGTTTATATATTGATTATAACTGAGTTGATATCATTGACGATAGAACAAGTTTTATTATTGTCGTGTAGGATAAAAGATATAAGATTTCGATATTGCTGTATCTCTTTCTTATTCGGGAACGGATTTCCGGTGGGTGGGGGAGGGGGCTGTGCTTATAATAATTTAAATATAGTAATAATACAGGATAAATTATGAATTTCGGTAACGTGTTTTGTATTTACGGTGTTAATATGTTATTATAATTTAAGGAAATTTCTAAGGAGGGTAATGGGATCGGATCCAGTGACCACTGGATAAATACAAATCCTAAATACGCCACAGAAACCAGGTGCTCACGAGGAGGCCAACTAACTCATTTATGCTTTACGAATTTCCTAACCTAAATATTGTCTGTGACTATTGACTTTTTAGTTAATACGAATAATTCGGATTATCGTC
This sequence comes from Tuberolachnus salignus, assembly GCA_956483605.1. NCBI lineage: Eukaryota > Metazoa > Arthropoda > Insecta > Hemiptera > Aphididae > Tuberolachnus > Tuberolachnus salignus. Next base: position 20,906,778 of record OY101437.1, read on the forward strand.
GTTGGCCGCCCATAAATATGTGCCAATTATTACACTAGGCTCAATGAAAAATGGCAACGAAACCTAGACGATTTGGTTCATTATCTTTTTGTAAGATTCTTTAAACGTGAATAAATCAACGAATATATTTTACAAAATTACAAATTCTGCAGTATGTTTATCTATAACTAGTTAAATTCAGATTTCCCGCACTCGCCTCATGTGAAAACGCCGAGCGGGCGCCACTGGCGCCGAAGAAGCAGCAACCGGTTGCCGGAATGAGCGCGGGCGGTTGTCGCGGGACCTTCGCCCGGGTGTCCCGTTTGCGGTCATAACGCGGCGATTACACGCGCGCGTAGGTATCGGATATTTATTTCCAAAGAGTTTCGATACGTGCAAGTAAACAATACCCCGTGGAAGCAATGAGAAACGAGAATACGAATGTATAACGTAATAATAATAAATAATTTAATATTTAAATCTGTAACCAGTTCGGACGGCGGCGGCGGCGGCGGGCGGAACGCTCCGGTGTATTGACTTGCGGGTACCGTGGGAGTGCGGTTTAATAGAACAACAGCAATAAACAACTGGTCTGACGTAACACAGTAACGATAATAATATAGGAGGAGCATAAATTAAAATAAATATATATATATATATATATAACCGAGCGAGAAGAACGGTTTTTTTTGTTGTTGTTGTTATTATCGAGAATGCGAAAAAATGCAATTAGCGGGCGTCGTCCTTTTATAATATTACTAACGCGGTCGCGCCGGACCGCCGTTAATCGTAACGAAGGGAAACGGAAATTTTTAATAATAATAATACAATCGACGAAAATTCTAGTGGCCACTTATTCCGATTTTCCGATATTATCCTGTCCGATGTTTGAATTAGAAAACCGTGAGCCGATATCGAAATTAACCGATGATATGTCGGTTGAAACACTGATTTTTTTTTTTTTTTTTTTAACGCGTTTTTCATAGGCTTTAAAGACGGTTTTTCTCCGAGAATATCGGTTTTGAAAACAAAAAAAACAATCCGATATCCTCGAAATCGCTTTATGCCAATACTCGCTTTTAGAAAATTAATTTAAATTTGTGTTCAAGATAAAAAAAATAAGTAGTTTTTCCAATTCCTGAAATAAATTTTTGACGTTTATTATTTTTTTGATTAAGACTTGATTAGGACTCAACCCCTCACTAAAAAAAAAAAATATATCGTTTAATTGTTTAATATGCGGCGGTATTCGAATAATAATATCGAGTGAAAAATAGTGAAATTTCGCGGGCTGAGAAATTTGTTTCCGTAATAATATTCAGATCGACTTTTCTTTTCTAAACCGAACCCGCGGTATTTTCGTATTCGTAACAGTCGATTATGATGTATCTAATCTCCTACGCTCGTCATCGCCTATAGTATACGAAATAATAATATTGTAATTCACGCGGTGAGATTTGAAATAATATTGTATTGTCCTGTAGACGTCTCGTCTGGACCTGATTGTTTTACGTAGGTACACTTAGTCTAGGTCTTTGGATCTTCGACGTTTCGATCGGTCGGCAGCGGATCTACGTGCTCATGCTATCTGTCAAAATTCGAATCCTTCAAAATCTCGGTAATTTTTCATTCCCGCGTCCTTAAGAATTTCCCTTTGTCTCGTCCAATTATCATCTTTTGTCTGTCGCTCTTTCAATATTTCACCTTCTACGTGACCTACAATAGTTGTCGACTTTTAACAAATTATCACGGCCGTAGGCATGCGTCCCGCCGTATTATCCCTTCTGTTTTTTTTTTTTCAATTAATCATACCCTAGATCACGTTGTTGTCTTTAATTATCATATTGAGTAAAAATTAATTTCGAAATGTACTTTTTTTTCTGTTTTACGTGAACGTGTTTTTACGTAATAAACACTTGTGATAAGAATTTTTGTTTTTCGAATTTCATTTAAAATTTCGTTAAAATTGCCTATACGCCGACCCCTTAAATAACGGTAGTGTGACCTCATATCTTGTAAATCGTCTTTTGGGAGTTATCATTTTTTATCTTTGTTTGTTTGTTTTTTTTTTTTTTTTTTTTGTTCGGAATGGGAGACGTTTTTTAAAACGTAACTATAATCGCTTCCTCTTCTACTTGCACTTTAACGATTAAGTATGCCTTAGTTGGTTTGTCTTAATAAATTTCGACACGCCACCGTCGTGAACAAGTATGGAGCACCGCACACATGCAGCTCCACAGTCGTGTTTTTTTATTACAACACCGTCTTCCCGATCTCATTCGCATAAGATTGTTCGAAAATTTCGTAGATTTGAATGATATTTCTGTGTATACGTTACTGCAAACGGCTGTCCGACAACGACGGTCTGTTGTACACGAACGCGCAAAGTATTACATTTTGTTTTTTTTTTTTTTTTCCTTTCTAGAAACGAAAACAAATATTCGAATGATGTAAAAAAAAAAAAAAATACGACTCGACTGACTCATCGCGCAATCAATCGAAACGGCGCGGCGGCGTATTTTAATTACGGGTCCGTTTATTTTTTCTCATCGCAGGTACTTCAAATCTTTTTTTTTTTTATATATATAATATAATGATGTATTTAAAAAAAAAAAAAAAAAAAAAAACTGTACTCTTAACAAATATTATTCCGTTAACGCGAACTGTTTTTAGTCACTTTTGTGGTCGTCCACGCGTACAAAAAAAAAAAAAAAAAACCCCAAACGTAATTTTTAAAGGTATTGACCCACCGTCAATATAGATCAATAATAATAGCGGTTAATCGATAACGGGCGACAATCGATTATGGTACACGTCGGTATTATTATTGACGGCGAACGATATTTTTCAACGGTAAAACGTTCAAATTGTCGATAATTTTATGTAATTTGTGTAACGGATATTGGACTTTTTCTAGCTGTAGTTGTAAGTTTTCATATGTTTCCTTTAAATATACAGAATGAGCAATGGGAGTGGACGCTAGCCAGTTCCCATTATGTAGTAAAACACCTTTAAGAATTCTTTTTGACGAATCTCTAAATAATCTCCATTCGTTTATATTGTAATCTTTCCCCAATTGTTGAATTAACCCAGAAATATTATTACAAAATATAAGTGATTCTTCTTTTGAAAAAAAAAAAAAAAAAAAAACTGTTTAAACTCTATTCCACGATTGATGTATACTAATAAAATGTTGTACCTTGCTAATATTTGGCATTTCCCCTTTAATTAAACTCTTGATAGTTAAACCATAATAATAACGTATATTGTTGCAATGTAAATATTCTCATCCAGCGTATATTTAAATTGAAGAAAAAAAAAAACGTGACGTGATCGGGATAAACTGATTTCAGATTTGAACTCGGCGTATCGAAATCTATAAAAAAAAAAATCAGGTATTAGATTACAGAAAAAAAAAATATATATATATTTCGCAGGACTGTATTATTTGAAATTATTATGTTACAATTTGTTACTAATGTACTAAAATTATATTGGTGGGTACTATGAAATAATATAACGCAAATTTATATAGTCCCATACATCGGACCAATTTATTTAAAAATATTAATTTTATTTATTTATTGTCTGTGATAGAAATTTATTATCTCGACGATTATTTAATTGTGCCGTGCAATCCTAATTACATTAGGACCTAACCTAACCTAACCTACCGGATCCACCCGCCGATCACCTTTTTTTTTTTTTTACAACTATGACTTTGCGCCATTTTTTTTTTTTTTTTTTTGTCCACATTGGTAAGCTAATTAAGTATATATAATATACTATAATATATATAAGTAATATAAAATAATCATATTTTTCTTGAACAATTTTCCGAAAAAAATTTACTATTTTTTTTTTTTTAACTTTAAAGTAACAAAATCGTTTTGATTGTCAAGTGTTTTCAAGTGTGATAACAGCGGCGGCCAGGTTGGGGTATAAACTCTGTTATCACCGCAATAATAAAATCCAACGTCTACGGTCTAATATTGCTATACAAATATAAATATACTATAGCTATATAATAGAACCGGCTTTCACATTCAGTAAATACATTTGAATAAACGGAAAATCACATAAAAAATAAATCTAGAAATCAAGATTTAAACAATCGACATTAATCGATTAATTTTAAAATCGATCGTATTTTAACCGTTTGATAAAAATAATAACTTTACGACACTACTATTATTTGTATTGCTGCTGTCCGTCGATTTCAATTGATTTCCGAGCGATCAAAATCGGACGGAAAGTCGCGTGAATTGTCGCGCTATCAGTCAGATCACCGAATGCGTACAATGGTGAACGCCTTTGGATGTTGGCGGCGCAAAAGAATAAAAAAAAAAAGAAAAGATAAATAGAATTAAAGCTCGTGACGACCGTTTTCGTATAATATACGGATAGAAATCCGTAAATTTCATTGTATTTAGTGTACGCGCACAAACAGTCGTGTTTTATTAAAAATGATATTGCCATCAACACCGGAAACGCCTACCCGGAGCGCGGCTAAACGGTAAAAACGCTGTCGCGCCGCCTCGCTGTAAAACCGCCGTACATATTCGAATATGAGTAAACCGCGGAGGTGTTAAAAACGAGCTGTGTTTCAGTACTCGTGCGTGATGTATTTATTTACTGGGGTGGACCCAGTGCTGTGATGTGTATAGATACGCGTGTCTAAGATACTTCTCAAGATACTATTTGTTTTCGATCGACAACGATTGTATATATTATAAGTATAAAAACTGACATCAAAATTTTAAATGAATTTATGTCGGTAGACTTGTTTTACTATAACATTGCAACGGTCTGTTTTGTCAAATGTATCTGTATTCAGATACTATTCAAAGTGAAATATCCGTGTCTATATCTAGATAATAATTTTAAGTATCTTATTACTGCACTGGATGGACAGACTTATTTTTTTTTTTTGGGGGGGGGGGGCACGAATATTATCGTAATTATGGGCGTTCATCAAATCAATACCTTAAAATAAGTATTTAAACGAATAAAGAAGTCTTGTTAGGGCTAATCCGAGTAACAATTGCCGTCTCGGTTTGTCTAACGGACAGTGTAGCAAAAAATGTGTACTTACCGTACTTCCGATAATATTGTTCGGGCTCTAAAAGATTTATTAAATTTAATTTGACGAGAAAATGTTTGTTTGAAATCTATGGGAAATCGAGTAACTATAAATCGAATGTACGAAAACACGTTTATGCTATATTGTCAATTTCTTCATTGTCCAATTCTTCATAGGGGTGGCGCAGAACAGGATTTTATCAAAAATCGTAGCATTTTATAATAGTATTTTTAATAGCAAAAACTTCTTGGCCGCGCGATTACGCGTTTAATCATTTAAAACGACAAAAATAACATCTAATGGAGAAAAACCTAATAAATAGAAGGCGATTTTATACCGTAGGTGCGGATGCCCAGGCGGGCGTATGAATTATTGAAATCTCGTATAGATTTCCGTTTATGGACCTGACCGTGCGGGTACATTTTAGTCGAATAAAATATAATAATAATAAAACGATAAATCGAGAATACGATATATTATTATGTATATAGAATTTTTTTTTTCCCATTATAACCCATTAGCATTTCAACGATAACAATAATATACTACGACTTGCCTATAGGATACACGATTATAATATATATTTTATCGTTATTTATTTATTTTTTTTCCCCCCGTTTTTACATTTTTGCAACGCGAAACACAATCGTCGGCCCGTCGAGGAGATAATATAATAATATTTGTATATAATGGCGTTTATCGATAACTATATTATTTTTATTGTATATGCCTACGATAATAATATTGTACGTACATTGTAGTACACTGCACTTGCGGTGCGACACGAGCATAACGTACCGATTATAATTTCTTTTTTATTCGTATTACAAAAAAATAATAATAATATACAGAGCGTTCGTATAGAAAGTAAAAAAAAACGTTTTATACACACGATAATATACGGTTTGACGTTTGCGTATAGGCGCGTAGAGCAAACTTTCTAGACGTTTTCTATGTATAATAATGATATAATCACTTATATTGTCTAGTGCCTATTTAGAAGAGAGTATTTTACCCACGGAATCTAACGGCGCGGATTATACGAGATTACAAAAATACCTCGGCGGACGAACAGATCAGATTTTTGTAGAAAACAGAAAAAAAAAATGCCGCACATAATTTGCACTATATGTGACGGGCCGCTGTCATGGAGGCGGCAAGTCGGAAATTTAATAGAGAGGAATTCGATTTATAATTCGGTATAGGCAACGATAAATCGTATTGTAAACGAACAACGTTTCTGACCAGAGTTCGGTTAAACTAACTCGGTAAAACGTGTTTTTAAAACAATTTTAAGTAAATTCAAACATGGAAAATAACAGAAACCGTTATTGCGGAATATTCCCGGCTTTTCCTCCCCATAATTAAGATGACAATCTCGTAAATTCCGTCAGCTAGACAAATATTTGCAACCGGAAATGGATCGTGATCGGAGCAATTTTATTTCTGATAGAAAAGTTGTACACAGACATTAAAAAAAAAAAAAAAAAAAAACACCCACATCGTAGTAAAACCAATACCATTACTCGTCACGCTCAAAATTTAAAAACGAATCCTACACCAATATTAATTTATGAACATTTTACGTAAATATTCACCGTGATTAATTCATTCTCGGATATAGAGGGGAATTCAATTTATAATTCTGCATGGGCAACGATAAATCATATTGTAAACGATAACCGATTCTGAGCAAAGTTCGGGTAAAACTGATGTTTTTCTGATCAATTCAAACTTGAATACTGTTATTAATTTGTAACTATATACAATAAAATACAATAATAATTGTTTGTGGTTTTAACGAATTTTAACGTAAATTCGATCTTGAAAATTCAAATGAAAAATAACAGAAACCGTTATTGTGGAATATTCCAGGTTTCCCCACCCCCCCTCCTGTCATTAAGAAAAATCTACAAACGATATCGTTAATTAGAACGACTGGACAATATTTGCAATCAGAAATGGATCGTGCAGTTTTATTTCTAATAAAAAGTTGTTCACAGACATTAAAAAAAAAAAAACACACGCACGTCATAGTAACACCAATACCATTACTCGTCACGTTCAAAAATTTAAAAAAAAACGAATCCTACACGAATTATGAAAATTTTACGTAAAATGATCACCGTGTATTATTTCACTCTCTCTCGAAATGTATTTATTCGGGATTCGCAGTTGATGCGATCTCGCTCGTCGTTACGTAAACCGTATACAAGTATCTACACAGACTGTATTTTTTTTTTATCGACCGTTTCGATATTGCGCATACGTTTTGGCGTTGCGTTACACATAATATTACCGATATAAGGTAAAGGTGTTGTCCGTGAAAAACTAACCTATACAATATAATCAATCAATGGTCACACTACCAGTTATTTAAAGAGTTGCGCACGGGCGAACTTTAACGAAATCTCTGGAGAATAATGATGAATTTGATCGAGTTCGAAACGTTCAAATTCGGAACATTCATATGAATTGAACACGATAGTATATTATTTATTTATTGTTGAATCCGTGACGCAAAACAGAAAAAAAAAAAAAATACCCTTCAAAGTGATTTTAGAATATTTACACGTTGTGGTAAATTAAAGACAACGCGATCTATACTAGTTTGGTGGGAAGCGAGCACATATTTATTTTTCAATTTACTTGAACGATACCGTGTAGACGTTATTGTTTTATAAACGAAATGGATATTCCAATCCCTATGGACAATGTTGTGCTCATTAATTTGTTGTCGTTGGCTGTTTTACGCTAAAAATCGTACTTTGCTATATCCATATAAAACGATTTTTTACACGACGTTTTCGCGTAGAAAAACGCGAGAGCTATTCGACTAAAAACTTAGTCTCGGCGGCAGTACCGGTGCGATTCTCGTCTATTCGTCAGATAATCGAAAACCATCACGCCCGCCGTCGATAATATTATAATCGAATTTTTTTTTTCTTTTTTTTTTTATTGTCCCGTTAGAATATTCTACTGACATTATAACTCGCGCAACACGACACCGGCACACAATAATATGGTAAAACTAGTAACATTATAATTTAAAATAAAATATGCGCGATAGACGACAGATTGTCTCGCAATAATAAAATAATATATTCGTATTAAAATTTTGTTCGGAGTCGACGATTCTGCTGACGACCGACCACACACGCGAGCAAACAACGAATAGTAAAATTTAAATTTATTTTCTTTTACATAATATATATATATATATATATATATAAATAATCGCTGGGTCGTCGAGGGGACGACTTGGGCGTTTGCCATAATCAGACTTTTAACTTTGTCGGCATTTCAATTGATAGGTGGGGTAGGTAATAATCTGTGGTTTTCCAATTTTCCGGTCGGTTTTCACGTGGCTTTAACTTTTAAAATGTTATATAAAATTAAAACGCAAGCGGATTCAGCGGTAATTTTACCAGGATCGATCGAATATCGAAACAACGCCACTGCGAGCAACAGTGGCGGTTAAAAGGGGGAAGGCAACAGGTGTAGCCCCTCCTCCTCCCTTGAACCGTAGCCTTTATAAATCGGTATTATATATTTTTTTTTTTTTTTTTTTTAGTATCACCGCAGATTATAAATAAACGTCTTTGATGAATACATTACTTAATATCGTTTTATTTTTTTTTTTTTTTTTTGCAAACCATTGCCTTATTTAACGCAAAAAAAAAAAAACCGACCGAGCCGGATTTGTTTTATACATTTTTTTTTTAACTAAAGATTAAGTTTTTTTAACATGGCGGGTGGGGGTGGGGTAGCGGGTATATTCGTTAAGTCAAGTATAGCTGACGCAGGTGTCGTTTTGTTATTTTGTACGTTAGTATAATACTACGCGTCTCTCAGATTGGAATTATGAAAAAAAAAAATATACCGAATATCGTGTTTGTGACCTAATCCGCCTTACTGCAACAACGACGCCACGTAATCATACGATATTACAATAATTGTATTCGCTTACCGACTGACGATAAAAAAAAAAAAAAAAAATAATAAAAACCGACGTTATTTGTTAATCGTTTATTATTTGCATTATCGTCGCCGACGACCGCTGCCTCAGCAGAGATAATATTATACAGCCGATAATATAAAATGTATATAATATTGTAAATGATAATTGTATAAGGAAATTGTTGAAATATGCAAAAAGCGGAAAACGAGGCGGTTTTTTTTTTTTTTTTATATATATTTATATCGTGAAATCTCCGACCGCTATAATAATAATAATAATCGTATTGCAAAACAGACGCTGCGGTCGACAAAATACCTACTCGGCCGGAGAAACGATTGCTTATTTTAATCGCGACCGAAATATTATTGTAATAATTCCGTTTGCGTTTCATATTGCCTAGTATAACTATTACCGACGACGACGATTCTCTTATTATACCCGAATATCAATTCAATCGTGTCGGTATATTCGGATATTTCTGGGGTTTTTTTTTTTTTACCCAATTTCGTTCCACTCGTAAATCCAATCACAATCGCATAATACGTATTATCAAATACGACGAAATCGTATATACATTAATATGATATATGTGTGTGGGTTCCCCCTTGTGATTGTTCAGCGAGACCAGTAGTGCTAATATACGATGGTTCACGGAAGAGAGAAGGGGCGGAAATAGAAAAATATTACTTATTCTAACGTTGGTATAAATTATTTTTTAAAAATTTATAAAAAAAAAAATCCGGGCCTGGGTCAGTTATTTGTTTGCATTCAATAAGGAATGGATTGTAAAAAAACTGAAAACGTCCAATGTGTTGCCCTTTGTCCTGGAAAAAGTGATTTTTTGTCAGAAAATCTCTTCAAATATGTAACACGATTGGAACTAAGTTGCATACAACTGTACTTGTATTAAATCGACTTAATAGACCTAAAAGCCAGAGATAACTGTGGGAATTGTGTGTAACGGATTTAAATGTTGAAAACGGACTATGATTCTTTATGTTGTTTTACTGGGATACGGTGGAAATGGAGAAATGTAATTATTTTACCGGAAATCGTAACGAAAAATCGATTGCATTTTTGATAAACGTACGTAAAGTGTTATCTACGACGAAGAGAATTAAAATTTAAAATAAAAATATAATTCCAACATATCCTCGTAAAGAACGCAAAATCGGATTTGTCAAGACGGTTATATTTATGTAACCTGTGGTGAAACTATTAAGGAATTATATAAACCCGATTTATAAAGTCCAAGGGTAGGGGGGCAATCCTTATTACAGCCACTTAGAGAACCGCCTCTATAGTATATTATTTAATCTAAATGAAACTAGTGACTGATTTTTTTTATCGCTATATAAATTCAAATTCAAAAAAAAAAAGAAAAATTTACCAAATCATTAGCGGACATGACGGCGCACAAACCGAAACATTTTCGGCGCGAATTAAATTTAATATTATTATCGTGTTGTTACTATTATAATAGTAATAATATATATTGTTACGATATTATATTGTACGGGAACCACCACCGTTGTATTGGAGAACTTTTCGGATGACTCGAGACTTCGCGGCGGGATAAACAATTGGACAATATTATATTATCGTTTTATTATAATAATGTGCGCGCGTTACAATAATATAATATAATATTACATTATAGCTCACCTACCGATAAATAATAATAATAATAATAATAATAAGACGTTTCAAGGAGATTTTATCGTTATCCGTGAACCGTTGTGGAGAGCAAAAAATATAAAATAAAATTATAGTCATAGTTGTCGGAATCGTATACAAAATCGAATACCCACCCACAACCTAACGCCGCAACAACACAAACGGTTTATTATTATTTTTGTTTTTTAATGGCGTTACGGTTTTGTCGCTGTACAATATTAATATTATCATTAATCCGGATTTGTAAACGTTTTAAACCCGTCGAAATAAGCCTGAAGAAAAAAAAAATAAAATAAAATTCGATAACGTATAAATAATGAAAAACAAATTGAGGTTATAGGTAAAATAACACCGAAACAAGTAACTGAAGAAATGAAAAATTATCCGTCGATAAAATAGTAAAAATACGAGTATACGTCCTGCACTAATATTTTAAAAATGTTATTCTTTTTGGGTTAGTAAAAATGTTCCGATTTTTAACCGGTTTTTATCTCATAAAGAATCGGACTTTTCGGCCGGTGAGGTTATTTTGTTTGAAAAACTTAGATTCTCGACTCCGAACAATTTTTTATATAATTGAAACGATGCGTGGTCAATGCCGTGCATGAGTAATATCTGACCATTGCCGTAAAACTACGGGAATGGATTTTATGATATCGAACTGTGGAACGGACTTTTTCGGGGGTCCAATCCAAATTGTTTGACGATCTATCGCCAAACCCGCCGGGTTAAGGTCGATTCACATCAAACACGTATTCAGCCCAACCTTGCGTGGTATTCTGGAAAATGTATTGATTATAAAATACTACTAAAAATGTCAGGGGGTGTTCTACCACCTGTATTAGTGCTTGATTCATATTATTCAGACACCGTTCCGATACAGACAACAAAGTGACTTCACATGTTCCCATACTCACAATTTCGCTCAAACATCGTTTAAGTTTCCCCGTTTTCCTTTTGTTATAATTAAAATTTGATTGACATTTATAGAATAGAAAAAAATTTCAAATTTCAAATGTCCGTAAACAGCTTAAAACGTGTCAAAATATATTGAAAATGTTATCAAGTATAGACAATTATAAAATAAACTAAATTTGGTGTAAATTTCAAGTACATTTTTTGTGTGACAATGCGTGAGGCATTATTGGCCTCTGACGTGTTCAATTAATAACTCTAGTATGAAAAGTATAAAACAAATTAAAAATAATGAAAAGTTTATAAGTAGTAGTACGTACTTCAAAATGTTTGTAAATGCCGAATGGTTTGCTAGCGGACAGAAGACAGCAGACGCTGTCTGTATGCCTGTTGTTCATTCGCTCTTATCATACAGACCTGTTCAAACACAAACCGTCCCGACAAAACATACTCGCACGGAATGCCGGACGGACTCTGTCGGCTCGGGACGTATATGAACGGAACGGAAACGTTAAAATGCGAATTGTTATATTTAAACAAATAATATATAATTTAAACGCGTCTGACTAACGTGAATCGTCCATTATCCTTAATTTGAATATATAGGTACTTTTAATATATAGCGCCTCTAGAAATTCCAACGTACTAGTGAAGATCGCACTTGGGTACGTTGAAAAACAACCGATTTACGATCGTTTATTAAAATACCTTAAAATTCGAAAATTGCATACCAGGAGACCCCCCGTAGCTGACGTCGTTAAATTTAGCTCGTTGTCAGCGCCGGCCAATTGTTGTTTGGTTGGCAAGTCTGGTGCGCACGACTTATACGTCGTGTCCGGAATATTCGTTAAAATTAAGCTTTTATAAAGTTTTAAAATTAAGACATTTTAAGGAATTTCAATGAACGGCCGTGACTCGGTTGTTTTACAACGTACCCGGATGGTGGGATCTTCACTAGTATATATATATGAGGTTTAGGAGAGCTACACATTGAACGTACTTCCCACCCTTCAGATGTTTGGATCGAGGCGGTTTTAACGCCAAATAATATGGCCTGGAGCCCCGCACAAGTCCCACCCTTAGATGGACATCATAAAATCACTTGGGACTTGTGGCGGAGGTCCGGGCCGAATTTTCAAAGATCCGCCGCCTCCTCCGCCAAATTGGACTTGCGCACGCACCCTCCCCCCCGCTACGATATTGTAATATTGCGTATTATTATTGCGCTAACGCGTACCGACGAAAAACGATTATATATATATATTATTTGCATATTAAAAAAAAAAAAAAAAAAAAAACCGTTCTCTTTAACGAACGGCGATAATATTTATAAAAATAATATGTACGGTGAAACGGAACGCCGTTGCGCAACTTCGTTTCGTCTTGCGAATGTTTTTCCGCGCTCTTCGCGCACACACGAAAACGTTCCGTCGACCGCCGAACGAGTCACGACGACGATAGGCTGTAAAAAAACACACCTATCATGATAATATTGTTTAAAAAAAAAAAAAAAAAAAACCAAGTACAGTATAATAATTGCACATCACGCGGCGATATAATAAAACGAATCGCTGGCGATTATTACATATATAATATATTATACACGACGAGCGCTCGTTTGTATTATTATAACACTTGTTACAATCAGACTTGTAAAAGATACTTTTTAAAAATTATTTCGTGTACAAATACAACGCGCAAGAGTGGCGTCATTACGGTTTTTAATATTTTGACCTGCCCGTTTATGACTGTCACGGTTATGTCGCTTTACAATATTAATATTATCATATTCCGAACTTGTAAACGTTTTAAAACTGCCAAAATAGCATAAAACAACAACAAACAAATCGATAATGATGAATAACAAAACGCGATTATAGGTAAAATAATACAAAAACGAGAAACAGAAGAAAAGAAAAATGAGAAAAAAGCGTTTATTGTTTAGGAAAATCCGTCGAGAAAATAGTAAATATACGAAATTTATGTGCTATAATATTTTAAAATATTTACCCATTTCGAGTTAGCAAAAATGTACCGATTTTTAAAATACGCGGTTTTTACTGCCAGTGGTTCCTTATTTGAAAAACTTCTCAGTTTAGTTTTTAATGCTTTGACCCGTCCGTCGTATATAACTGGACAATTTTCGTTATCATTGTTCAATCTTAATTCCACTTCCCACCAGTGACGGAATTACATATATATATATATTTCCCACGAGCCTCGGCATTTGAGGGACCTCCGACGACCCGACTCTGGAAACGATGAAAAACGAATCCGAAGACTTCATAAAAAATTGTTTAGAACTATGGAAGTTTAGTGGAATAGTGATGAATGTTCAACTTAAATTTAATTTTTGCCCTTGCCTACTCATAAAAACATTCGGAGCGTACGGTGGACATTTATCGTTTATGTATTATTATTGATGTATCACGAGAAAGACAAAACGTTGCATCTTTTTGTTTGTTTGTCTGTTTGTTTAATTCCGTTCTAGCCGTCTAGGGTCTCCGTGAAAATTTATCCGCCACTGCTTCCCACATCAATAATAATAATATAAAACTTAACCGACGCCACCACTGCTTCCCTCGTAATACAATTCATATAAAATTTAACCGACGCCACTGCTGCGGTGTTTTTACCGCGACGGCACGCACGCGTTTATAAATATCGGAACAACGCCACCGTAGACGCGACTGGCCGGCCACTTTCTTATTTCGCTTATAAAATTTCTGCGTGCGAAACAACGTTTCGACAATATAACTATAATAATATTATTATCGACGGTTATTTTATAAAATTGAATGTACCTCCTATATATATATATTATTCGCTTACGTAAAAGATGCGTATCTCGTAAATCCTCCGACGTGTATAATAATATTACACGTACACGTTCGACCGTGCCAAATCGAAATATTTAAATGTCGTTTGTCGTATACGTGAAAAAACGATCGGGTTTTTTTTTTTTTTTTTGTGATAAACAACACGAGTTTTGAAATCCGTAACGTTCTCTCCCGGAGTGTATTGCCCGCGTGTGTGTTACGCCATCACAAAGTATTTACAAACGACCGATATTTTACATAAATTATATATTATTATAATATTATATATATATATATATATATATATATATATACACGTTGTTTTTGAATATTTTTTCTTGAAATAATAATATTTTTAATCAATTACAGACGATATAATAATATATTTTTTTATTTTTAAACAAGTGATATACAATCTGTAGATACAATAAGCATATAGGCTAAGAGTAAAAAAAGAATACGAGTCTACTTTGAAGAAAAATGCCACCCCTCAGTGGTGACACTTTCAATTAAGGAGCTTAAATGCGCCTGTTAATTACGTAAAAGATCTCGACACCGCGTACGCTTAAGTCGTTATGAAGGATTTTCGGGTATGGCGGTAGCAGACGCCGGGTTTTTAATTAGATGATTTGTATGAGCGGTTATCCTGTCGTGAAGCCTTTTATAGTAGAGCTTGGCTTCTTCATTTAGCGTTTACAGATTTAGATCTGTGTGGAGTGTGTAAGTTGAAAGATACGGAGGGGCATTTGATAGTTTTCTTAGAGTGATATTTCGAAAGGTTCGAATTTTGTTTAAGTCAAATAATATTATATAAAAATACAGTTTTTCACTATTTTGAGCAATGCGCGAGTGAAACGATTTTTCACTCGCCGGCACAGACGCGTGGCCAGGGTTTTTTTTAAGGGGAGGGATTAATGTTTTAATATTATGTATATTTAAATACAAATTGTGGCGAGTACGTCCTTATTATCGCTTGACAATATTCTGGACGTCGTTTACAGATAAAAATGTTCAACAGCAGCCGGGTGCTTCCACGGATTACCGACAATATCGATATTTCACAATCCGGTGAGATGTTTGAAGTTTAATTTCCGATTTCCATATACCAGCCGAAATGACTGTACGACATTATCGTTACTAAGACGATGCTGCCCGTGCGTAACGTTTTAATTCGTTTTTAATCTCCGCGCACGATTTTGTAAGCTCCCGGCATGATGATTTCTTCGCGCGGCCCGTACCCCCACAATACGTATTATATATAGGTAACGAGTTTTATTGCGTTGCACGTGGAAAATCGTAATTATTCGAAATTGACGAAATTACATTCACCATATATAATAATAATGATAATAGTTTCGTATTATTACCGTTATTATTATACCGCGCGTTGACGTTGGAAACGGTTAGGCGATGCCGCAGAGATTAAACGTCGAAAACGATATAATAACTTTCGGGCGGGGTTTTTAAACTGATTTAAAATGTTTTAACAATCGTGGTTTATAAAACGTTAGGTGCCTCTGCCCACCTAGTGGCGCCGAAACGATTTTTGAGCCACGAGGGCCGAACGTTTCGTGTAAGTTTTACAGAAAATAATAATTGTTGGCATTCTAAACAAAGTGGGGAAATTGATTTAAAACAAAAATAAACTTTTTTACAAACATATTGGAGCAATATTAAAAATAATAAAAAAAAAAAAAAGTTGTATTAAGTTCTATAGTAGTATGTTTCATATATATATATATATATATATTTCTGAAATAATTTTTAGATTATTATAATCACGTTATTTTCCGTAAAACTCTGCCAACAATTATTATTATTCGATTGTCTCGAATTGTGTTTCAATATTCAACATAGAAATCACGGGGGACGACTGAAACCTATATAACTTATCGGCGAGGGCGATTGCCCCCTATCACATCTGTGCCCAACTGCCTTAAGTTATTATACGAATATCTCAACCCGACGATCTTTACGGAACGGGTTACGTAAATACGAAATTTTGGAGCAAACTTGGGCTAAATGAATAATATTATAGCCGTACGAATCTCGTTTTTATCGTTCCCTTTCTGGTTTTTTTAGAACACGTCTCGTAACGTCCCACGGACCCGTCGACAATTGACGCGCATACGAGTCGAGTCGGGTGTCGGTTGTAAATACCACTGCCTATGAATAAATCATGAAGGTCGGCAAATTGTTCGATTTACCCACGAATCGTGTGCGTGTCAATATGATATCGAGAAAAATATTTGAAATCGCGATTGTCGATACAGAATACTGTGGCGGTCACGCACGACTTATATGGTCGCCCACAAAGGTTCTTGTCGAAAATATTTTTTAAAAAAAAAACTCACAGTTTTTTGGCCCTTGGCGATCTCAGTTTAAACTACCCAGACGTTATTACTTACCGCGTATGTTAAATTTTTTAGCAACTAACCGTTCTGTCCGTGGCGACGACCGCGTTTAAAATTAATCGCAAATTGTTTCAATATTTCACGGGCCAATCGATAGTTGTAGACGACATTAGTCGGCTATATCCTATAGTTGTTTTATATATCTGTTATATGAGGGCACTAGTTTCAAAGTGTACAATCTCCATGTTCCATAAAAATTGAGATAGACATCGTTGCATATTCAATTGTCAGTGCTGAATTCGAATAACTCACTATATTTGAGCAAAAGGGTCTATCTCCAGTGTATTTTAAGATTGAAAATTGCATTTAGTTTCAAAAAGTACAATCTTCTTTGACAAGTTTGTTTCAAAACGTACAATCTCTAATCAAATAATATTTTTCATGAATTATACTATAAAAATACATTGTACACCGTTTTGACGGGTACCTCCAAAATTCCAAAACGGAATGTTGTCAACAGTAATAAAAAAACAGATGTAAATAACCTACTATAGTCGGGTGAATGAAAAGTGGCCGCTGATGCCCATGTTGTTATCAATCGCGCTTTACGTGATTCACTTTGAGAACCCATGGCTTATTGAAAAAAAAAATTTACCAGCTGCCACTTTTCATTCACCCAACTATAACTGTTCATTACGGAAATGAGTGGAAAAATGATCAGTGTTTAATTTTTTACAAATTTGTCATAGAGTGAGATACAATACCAGGTCATGTTGAGGAAGACATATTATGTAAACGTCATGCGATAGAAGATGAAATCAATGTTGCAATCTAATAAATCAATTGACTAACTTATTAATCTTAAGTATTTTTTATTTTTAACGATTTTTATTATTAAATTAAATTTTTTTATAAACTAAATAAAAAAAGAATAAAGACTTCTAATTTTTAGCTTCTCAATACCTATTTATTATTTACTAAAGTTATTTTCAAAACGAGCAATCGCCTGTTAGTTTTATACTGTACAATCTCCAAACAAAATGTTGTCAGAACTAAGACAAAATCTTATCTATTTAAGCAAAAAAACTGGTTAATCATCTCTGCATAACTATATGAAAAGGTTGAAAAAATCCGAATGGAGAAAAAACATTTTGTGATTAAGTTATTCGTTTTTTTGGTTTTCTGGAAATTTAGTGAACGTGGAGAGGTTACCTTACACTTTAAAACTAGTACCCTCATATGGTAAATATAAAATTTATCATCGGCCAGTAGTAATTCAAGGGTATGGGTAAATTTAACGAAATCCACGCGAGTACTTAATATTTATACTAACCGCGATGGTTTTGCGCGTGTTTCAGGTTGGTATCGCGTAAAATGATATCCGCCGCGGCCGGTCACCGACATAGAGGTGCAGATGAACGACAACCGAGTGCGGCTACAGCATTCGATCACGTCATCGCCCGGTACGGCGACGGTACAACTGCAGGACAGACGATCGGTGACCGCCCCGACCGCAGCGGTAACTACCCAATGCCGCCGCACTGATTTCGGCGACGGGAGATTACGGCAACAGGATCGGGTTTCAGGTTTCAGCGGCGCCCACTATAGCAGAGACGCGATGGCCGCGTCTGTCGCGTTGCTCGAACGTTACCAACAGCCGGCGGTCGTGACGGCACAGGCCGTGGCGGCCGACGGTGACCGGTCGCACCTCCGGCACGGCGGTGGCGGCGGCCACTACCGGGGACACGGTTCCCGGCCGCATCACAAGTACAACAGCGTGTCGGCCGGCAGCGCACTGTCCAAGTCAATGCGGTACGCCGACGGTTGGCTGTACGAACGGGACGCCGGCGGGACGGTGGGCCACGGCCGCGGGAGTGGCGGCCGGAACAAGGCGCAGCGCAGCACGTTCCTGGGCCGCGAACAATTCGGGCCCGCGGCGGCGACGGTGACGACGGTTGCCGTCGCGGCCGCGTCACAGCGGATGCCGCCGGCTTCGTCGTCGTCGTCGACGTCCGACGACCCGTACGACCGCGTCCGAAAGAACCGCATGGCTGGCGCAACGACGACGATGACGACGACGACGACGACGACGATCGCGGTCGGAAAACCGGACAGGAAACGCAACCGAAGCGGTTCGCCGCGGACCCCGTCGCCGGATTACGACGATACGGGCGGCGTCGGCTCATCGTCGTCGTCCCGTCGGTCGATTCTCGAGTGCAATGTCAATCCGTACGAGCTCCTACGGCAGCCGTTCGGCGACAACGACGACGACGACGAGGACGACGACGACGACGTCAGCGGCGTCAACCGCGGCGACTGCAGTCCCAAGAGGATGTCGCTAAAGGACAAGTTCATCAACAGGATACAGGACACCGTGTTCACCAAGAACAAGACAAGCGTCGGCGGCTTCGGTTCGTTCTCGACCAACAGTTCGGCCAAAAAGACCGCTATCGCCACCGACCGGAACAACAGCGGTGTCAACATCGCCGGGCACACGGTAAGCATATTTTTACGTCGTTTTGACATTTTTGGAATATAACAATAATATCCGTTCGTGTATAAATTCAGGTCCGGTTGTTCGACGGTAAAACTGCCGTTAATCACAAGAGCTCGCCGTCATCATTGTCGTCATCGTCGTCGTCGGTGTGGTACGACGACGGGTCGGCTACGGACACGACGGCCACTGCAACGGCCACCGCGACGGTCACCTCGACGGCCACCGCGACGACCACTGTAACGATCACCGCAGCCCCGCATGACCAATCGCCGGTGAGGCCTCCGCGACGTCGATGCAAACCTCCGGCGGTCCGTGGTATCGGATCGTCTACCGGTCCGGCCAAGCGATCACACTCGCTGACCGCCAGCACGACTCCCGTAATGGCCGAGATCAAATCCATTCTGAAAAAGCCCGCGTCGCTGACCACGGACGATTTGAGTCCGGTGAGGATCCGGTCGCCGGACGCCACTACCACAGCGCCGTCTGCCGCCGTCCCGTGCGGTGGATCCCAGAAAAAGACCAAAAAGCAGGTTCAGTTCGATATCGTCACGGTGCCCGCGGCCGAGAAGGTCTGTCCGGTAACTGAGGACAAAGTCGTACAGCCACCGAAAGACCGCGGCCTCGTAGCCACAAACGCGCTGTCCGCCTCTGCGCCGGAGCCTACCGTATTACAACATCACCAGACACGCCGCGACCGACAAAGTCCAACGCGTAAGTCGTCCAATGCTCTCAGACGATCATAATCTGTTTTTTTTTTTTTTTTTTAAAAATGCGTTATTACTATATTGTTTTTCTGCTTTAGTAAGCACTTTTTCTACTCAGTATATTTATGCCGGATTGCACAAAAACCAGTCTGTACATGATAATGACTCTGTAACATGTAACAGTGTTACACAAAAGAGTTTTTAATCTTCTTTCTCTTCTTCTCCTTCGTCTTTGTCCCAATTATTTAGGGTCTACACTTCCATTCGACACATTGTCCTCCCGGCCGTCCTCATTTCATTCTTAATCGCATCGAACCAATGTAAATGAATTGTAAATAATAATTTAATGTTAACCACCGTTATCGGCACTAGCAGACATTTCAGCAATAACATTGATACCATCAATTAGTGAAAAGTTACATACACGAAAACGGATCTGGAAGTTACAGCTTTAGCGAGGCAAATTGGTTTTATATTTGTTGATTTTCGGATTACTTTAGCTACAAGAGGTCTTATTAGATACCCCGACGCAATTGCCCTCCCACTGTTAAACGCCTATATGCATATCTTGGTACTCAAATCTGCTTTACACACTCGTTTATCATCTGCTCTTTATTTACCGACACATTTATAATATAATAAATTATATTGTTGTATAGCCGGCACAGACGTAATCGTAGCGGCCGTCGAACGGAAACTGAAACGGAGCCTGAGTGACAGACAAAAATCCGGAAACGCGACCGGATCGGACGACGTGACAGTGTTCAACGACACAATGCGGATCCACGTCCGGCATAAAAACAGGCCGGACAGCCGGTCGGCGTTCGAGAGACCGGCCGAACCTCCGCCACCACCGCCGCTACCACCGCCACCACATCAAATCCCTCAGCCGTGCGCCGACCAAGTTCGGCAGCCGGCAGCCGTTACGGAACTGTTCCTGTGCACTGTCGACGGCGGTGCCGAAGATAACTGCAAGACTGTCGTCCAGGTACAGGCCGACGACAGCAGCGGGTGCAGTCTGCCCGAATATCCGGCGGAACCGGAACAGAAAACGTCAATACTGATCAACTCGAGCCCGGGCCTGAAGACGTCGGTGATTATCGGCGAAGGCGGAGCGGCGTACGCGGCTTCGTCGGACAACAAGGTGACAATAAGCATAGGGCCGACCGATCTGGGCTCGGGATCTGCGGGCCGGGGCAGGGCCGTCGGCAACTACCGGAGTAACGTGACGGTGGTCGATCGGGCGGGTTCGCGAATGTCCGAATTCATTCGGATGAACTACGACCCGGTGCAGGCGGCCAGGCTGGACGTGACACCGCACGTGTGCGGTCGCCGGTCCGCTGGGGACACGCCGCTGGTCAGCCCGTACAGGGTGTCCAATATCGAGAAGCACCACCGTGGCGGTGACGGCGGCCCGTCTCTGTCCGACGACGCCGAGTCCAGTTCCGAGTCGTGTTACGCTTCGGCCAAGGAGGACGCGTCGTACTCGTCCACGTCCTCGTTCTCGTCGTCCTCTTCTTCGTCCGCCGCATCATGTTCGTCGTCCACAACGGCCACTAACCGGTCACCGCACCTGCACCACCAGCACGTCGGCTACGACGCCGAGCCCATCTACGAGGAGATATCGGAATCGCCGACACCGCCACCGTTGCCGTCCTGTCCGCCGCCCGACCGCGTAATCGACGCGCGGGACGAACCGGCCGTCGTCGCCGCCGCCATACCGTCCAGGTCCATATTCGAAGGGGCCACCAAGTACGACATCATCAACTACCTGGTGGACGCGAAACGCCGCTGTGGCGCCCTGCACGACACCAGCTGCCACCCGAAGTTCGTGGTGGTGGCCGATGAACAGGCCACCGGTTCGTCCGAGTCGGACGCCAACGGCACCAACGACTCGGGCGACGAGTACGGCGTGGGCGTCGGCGTTTGCGGCAGAGGTTCCGGGACGGCTGCGGCCGCGGTCCTGCAAGCCGCCGCGGCCGAGGCCGCCAGAAAGGCGTCCGTGGACATCGAGCGCAACGATTCAGGCGTCGGTTCGGAGACGAGTCAGAGCTCGCGCAGCAAATGGCAGCAACAACACGAGGCGCAGCACAGTTGCGAGGACTGCGATCAACTCGTCGAAATACAGACGACGGACGGGTGAGTGGTGTCATCGATTCACTATGATATCGGCAATCCGCGACTTTTTTTGATTTTTTTTTTTTTTTTTTGCAACAAGAATAACTTTTTTTTCCATTTCTTAAATTTGTTAACATTGAAATTGACAAAACGAAAAAAAAAAAACATTTGTAATTCAAATACCGTGATTAATTTTCGTTAAAGTTTGAACTCGAAACGCCTATAAAAAAACAAAAACAATATAATTAAGTTGAGCGCAATGTAATCATTACGCTCGACTATATTTTTCTCGACCATTAGGTACAACTTATGATGAGCCTCGTGTAAATTGTTCAAGTTTATCCACATAAAAACAAAAAACTCGAAAACTTTGAAAATGCCCAGGGATAGCTCGATTTGTTTGCATCTGAAAATGGCTTATATTAATTTTCTGTGTAAATGTCGGGGCTCCGTTACAACAAAAACTCAAAATCGAAAATAAAAAAAACCGTTATTATAGTAAATTGTACTACGTCCCGCCCCCAATCTACCGCAGCTAGATCCGTAATGCTATTAGACGGTACGCTCGAAAATCGGAACGAGATTTCTGGTAGAAAAGTTGTTTGGAAACGGAACAGGGGGGAAAAAAAAAACGCACACAATCGTAGTAAAACCAATACATTCCTCCCTCAGAATCTAAAAAAGAAAAACCGGCCCGTCAATCTTCGTCTCGATTGCGAGTAACCGTTTAAACGCGACTAATAAAAGTTGTCGTCGCCATTTAGAGTGTTCGTCTCGATTTGCCGCTAAAAAATTCCATTATGGCCGACAATTACCGTTCTCTGTAACCGCGCTTCCGGTTTTTTTGAAAAAAAAAAAAAAAAAATTCTAGTAAAAAAAACTGTCGGCAATCTAGAAAAATGTTTCGAACAATGTGCTGTCGCGACCCCGGAAAATCCGTATCGCATTACATTATAAGTTTCGGTGGATTTTTATATTATAAATCGAATGAGCGGGTCACGGTAAAAAAAAAAAAAAAAAAAATTGTTTTTTGTTTTTTTTTTTTAAATCACAGAATCCAGAAGAAAATAATTATACAGCAATGTCGATTGGGTTAATAATTCTATAGAATAAAACGAATATATTGGAAATTTGAAATCGAAAACCGAAGGCCGTTTCTCTGTGTTTCTATCTCGGTTTATATATAATTTCAATCCGTATATAGTGAGAGTCCCCCGATAAAAAAAAACTCCTAATGTCTCAAGTCTGAATACGGCCGTGATCACAACAGCAAAAAATAGGGGCCCTCTTCACGCCACTTTGAACCGGTAGCGTAGCCGGGAATATGTTTCCGGGTGGCAAGGGGTGCCATTGTTCGAAGTTCTCGCTCTTTAATATTAGAATATTATCGGTTAAATTGCACAAATCATCATCTTTACAAAAAAAAAAAAAAAAATGACTATCGAAGACATATCGGGAGGGGTTATGACGGCACTGGAATAGGCTATTTAAGTAGTCTATAGTATTCACTTAATTCCCGACGTCCGGTAGAAATAAAAATACTGTTGTAATGGCACCGGGTCGAATCTCACAACGGACAATATTTCTTGCATTTTTATTTTTATACGTTTCGTTGTAACACCGTAAATGCGATGTGCCGGCGATACGAAATCATTCGGCGTTAGAGCGTACCCAGCGATGTCTTACGAACGTCGCCGGGATAAAAAACAAAAAAACCATGTCTGCGATAATACCTCCGAGACTGAATGCGGGCACACTGAAATTGGTTATGTTAAAGTCGCTAAAATTACTATTTTTCGAATAGTTTCCAGTCGTAGCCTAGCTGCGAAGGTTCGTCTCTTCTATAATCAGTTTTAACAACATTTCGGCTTTTTTCCAGTAGTGTTTTTTTTTTTTATTATTATTTCTTCTTTCGTTAAAACTTTTTCCCGGGGTCAACGGCTACCGGAAACGAATATATATATTTGTTCGGACTTCGGCGCGGTAAACCGTAAACACTCAAAAACCGAGAAGCGCACACGACGGTCTCGCGTTATTTTATTTCCGGGCCATTTCCCTAAATGGTTCCTGTTACAATAAAACGCATTGTACGTAATCGTTAATTTCACGAGCTTTTATTATTTCGCACGTCGTTAATGAGGTTCGGGGGTGCGTTAATATTACACGGTTATACATGCGCGACTTGACCGGGCCCGCGGCCGTGTTGTCTGTCGGCAGGGGCATCATGTTCGCGCCGTTGGTGTGCCGCAAGTGTCACAAGCGCCGGGCCGAACGGCGGGAGATCATCGCCGAGATCGTGGAGACCGAGGAGAAATACGGCCGCGACTTGGACATAATCACCGAAGAGTTTTACCGGCCCATGATGGTGGCGGGCCTGCTGAACGCCGACCAGCTGTCGTCCGTGTTCCTGAACGTGTCCGAGCTGAAGGAGCACAGCGCCGCCCTGTCGCTGAAGCTCCGCGACGCGTACGAGATAGCCGTCGAACACGGCGACGACGACCTGCTCACCGTCAACATCGGCCGGCTGTTCCTGGAGGCCTCGCCGTCCATGTTGCACGCGTTCCAGTCGTATTGCACCCGACAGGTATAATTGTTTATTCGTTTATATATTCCGGTGTATATCTAGTATTATATAATATATTATTAACAGTGGCGCAATCGGTTTGGGGAGTTGTCGCCTCCCATCCGCATTGTCGCATTTCAAATGATATGTTATCGTCGTACAGTGTACGAGTTGTATTCATTTTTCATTTTTTCATAATTATATTTATACCTCCCCTATAATAAATCCTAGTTTACGCCGCTTATTTAATTAATAATAATATTGGGGGGCGTTTTGAAAACCGTCTGTTGCAAATTTGATGTATACGTGTGAAAACATCAAACTCGACAGATTTTATACCAATTGCTAACATATTTTAGATTCGATTGTGATTTTATCAAATTTACCGACAGCATACGAGTATAATTCACTGATAAATAATTATTTATTCATTTTGGCCCTTCCCGAAACACGCCTGCCTTGTCGGCGGCTATCGTTTTAGACATTTTTATTTTTTTTTTTTTTTTGCTTATTTCGACGGTTTTGCAATAAAGTTTTGTACCGTAGAACGGGGGTGTATTCAACAATATGCTCTCCGCGTTATTGTTGATAATTATGTCGTGTTTACGAATTAAAAAAAAAAAATGAAAAATGGAATTCTTAATTCAATTTGTACACTGGCCAATATTAGTTTTCGAAATGTAATTTTTTTTATTGTTTCTCCCCCCCCCCACACACACACCATATAAAAAAAGTATTTACTTACGATTTTCGCGTTTTAGGGTAACGCAGCTCTGCTGTTGGCCAACCTGGAAAAGGAGAAAGAACTATTGCGCATATTCTTGCGGGTGTCGCAAATGGAAAACGCCGTGCTCCGCCGGATGAACCTCAACAGTTTTCTTATGGTAAGTCGTACGACGTGTTTAATCGTCGGCCTATAATATACAAAAACAAAAAAAAAAACGAATAATTTGAATTTTTTTATTTTTATTATTTTCTAATAATATACTCACGCCGTACGTACAAAATGTTTTAATGCGTAGGCGTCATTGGGGTGACGGGGGAGGGGGGAGGCAAATGGCTTTTCTTTACTCACTTGCATAATTTTGCCCTCTCTTATAATAATATAAAACACCAAAGAAAAAATGGTCTGGTGGAGTATACGTGATTTCCTAAAGCGAAAGGGGAGATAAAAAATACGCCACTAATTGGGGGAAAGAGGAGAAGCGGTAGCCGCCTCCAAATTCTCATCGTTCTCTCGCCGCCTCCCGGACAATTTGGCGGTCGCCAAAAATTATTATTAATTTTTTTTTTTTTTTAATAACCATAAAGTATTCATTGATTTAAATTTCTTTCTTTTTACCAAAACCATTAGCACAATATTATATTATAATAATATTACGTCGCCGTTAAGTATGAATTATGGTCTTAAGAGGACACACACGGACCGCATAGCTAATTTATCGCGTTCGGCAGAACCTGTTAGGAGTGCTGTTAGTATTATTACAATTAGAGTGATTTGATAATTTTTATCAAACTTATAACGGCAAGATGGAATTATATCTGTGATTGTATACGTCGGTTTTTTTTTAATATTCCAATGTTTAAGCGGCATACGGAGTATATCATTAAGATAATTAAAAAAAAAAAAAAAATCACCGTACAGACGCTAATAATGGTGTTACCCATGAGGTAATAACAGAGTATTCGGTTTCGCACACCCAAATGGTTTTTCTAATACGGGGTGATCAACTAGTTATATAACCCACTCATTATCTCGGAAAGTATTAACTTTTAAGATTTTAATATTAAGAAACAAGCGGCTTTAAAAATGTTACATCAACGATATTTTTCGTCACCTTTATTTGCGAGGATGAACCCACCATTTGGTCGTCAAATAGCGAACTATATTTAAAATGCCCTAAATATATATTAAAAAGTATTAGTTAAAATTACATTTTGGCGTTTAAATTTTAAATTTTCGTCCAATTTCGACCGACTCAAAAGTGAATTGTATCTCGAAAATTAAAAATTTAAACACCAAAATGTATGTTAACTAGGACTTAATCCGTTTATGGAATTTCGACTGTAGGTTGTTATTTGAAAATCGAATGTGCGCGGTGATTTCATTGTCGAAAAAGAGGCTGACAAAAAAAATATCGGTGATTTTGTTTCATTTTTAAGGCGTTTGTATTCGAAAATTTTCGGGAGGACAAAAAAAAAAAAAAAATGTGAATACATTGCCGGATAATTCGGGATAATGTCTTGTAGTCGGTCGATCACCTTGTATATACAATTATACACGTATCGCAATAAATATCGTTATCGTTATCTGTACCGCGAACAGGTGCCCGTCCAGCGCGTTACCAAATATCCGCTCCTTTTGGCCCGTCTGTACAAGGTCACGCCCGAACACCACCTGGAAGCCAGGCAGACGCTCAACGAAGCGAGGCATAAGATACAGCTGCACCTGGAGCACATCAATTCGGTAAGTGCGTCGTTAGGTATCGTCGGCGTTTCGTCGGGTTTTCCGTGCGCGGCAAACGTCATTAACGTACCATTCGTTTGTTCGCAGCTGGCCAAAGACATCAGCTCCACGAAACTGTGGCGGAAGATCTACGCGATCAACGGCAAGCGGCCGGATAACGAGGACCTGGCGGATATCAAATTTCGCAAGGTACATACCATATAGGAACAGCCAGGATTTTTTGGATTTTTTCGTTTATAAAAAATTCGTACTACGCGTTTTTTTTTCTCTCTGGAGGGAGGGAGGGCATATTGAAACGATACAGGGACGGTTTTTTATGAGAAAAAAAAAATACATAACAGTAGAGAAATACGCCGTACAATAGAAAACTGTAAAAAAAATATCGTATATTACCGTGGATATAGTGATAACATTTTATCAATTTGTTTTTTTTTTTTATAGTTTGGCTACGCATTTCTCAATTCCGTACTTCTAATTTCGGACGCTTTGTGACGGCGGGGTTGGCTAAAATTAAAAAAAAAAAAAAAAAAAATTATTGCCTGCGTAGTAATAACGATATTTATAATTTATTTAAAACGTTTGGTAGTATCGCGACAGCGCGTAGAATATTATCGAAAACGATACGGTTTTTGAAAATAACCGAAGGAAACGGCGGTCGTTACGAGGGATTTGTAACGTCCGACGTGGCGAATGGGAAGGACGAGGAAGGAAAATGTAAAAATTATTTGAAAAAAAAAACCTACGTTATATTTTTGTTTAAAAAAAAAAAAAAAAAAATTTATTACGATTATTACGAGCCTTTATCCGGTAAGTTCATCTATACCGGCAGGTTAGGATATACGTTTACAATAATAATCGTAGACGTATAATCGTTGCCGGGTTTATTTTTTTATTATTTTTTTTTTTTTTGGTCACGTCCCGTAGAAAATAAATATTTAAAAAAAAAAAAATAATAAACATAATAACAACAGCAGATGTATTTTCGTGTCGAATCGTTGAGGAAAAAACGTTTTTTTTTTTTAATTTTTTTTTCCTCCTCCGGTAACAGGTGGCCGTCGACGTGCTCGAATGGTCCGGGCTCGGCGAAGAGATCCGGTTCGCCATGGAGGGACGGCTGCTGTACACGCAACCGTCGGACCACAACTGGCGGCGCGGAGGACGGACCATCAAGTTAATGCCGATAAACGCGATCATCGTGACGCTCGGAAAGGTGAAAAAATAACGTTTGCGTGCTTACCATTAAAAAAAAAACAACAAAAAAAAACCATTATAACCCGGCGCGTGCGTGTGTATGACACAATACAATCAATATTTCTAATATCCTTCGGTTACGCAAAATCCAAAATACGTTTGGTGTTATTTAACGCGTTGCGCCGGGTCGTCTGTAATATTCACATTGTTTCGACGGACAACGGAGTCTCTCTGAATAATAGTGAAACGAAAGAAAAAAAAAAAATATATACCCAGTTTTTGAAAATTTATTTAAACGGGGGTTGAACTTTGTCGCGCATACGGAACATTTCTGTAACGATTATAATTGAATTTGCTCACAGTATTTATTGTCTTTTACGTGTCAGTTCGCACCAAATGTCCAGTGGGGGGGGGGCGCTCGAACAGAGTTGGTTTTTCACTTTGCTGCGCAGTTTCTCACTGGTCGTGGTGCCCATGAGGCTTACTCGTACAGATCCTGGATAAGTGGCGGCGCGTCGTGTATACGCGACCGATTCCTTCCCTGAAGATTCGTGGCATACGCTTTGGCATTGTCCTCTGCACAATTAACTGAGGTCTTGTGTATCGCGGGGGTGGTCCGAGGGCCGTGGTCCGTGGCCGACTTGGTCACGTGTCAACGGTCTCTTGCGGCTCTCGAGGTATACGCTAAGGATATACTCGAGCAAAGAGAACGGCGGTAACAGTGCCGTATGTACCGAGACAAGTGTAGGGTACGGTTGACCCCGACATTAAAATTTCTGACTGGAGCACATGCCGTTTCCAGTTAACGCCGACAGCTATACGACAGAACCCACTTTGCTGCGCGATTCCTCACTGGTCGTGGTGCCTTCGAGGCTTACTCGTACCGATCCGGGATAAGTGGCGGCGCGTCATGTATATGTGGCGAGTCCTTCCCGGAGGATTCGTGGCATACGCTTTTGCATTGTCCTCTGCACGGTGATCAGCGTGCGGAATTAACTGAGGCCTTGTGTATCGCGGGGGTGGTCCGAGGGCCGTGGTCCGTGGCCGACTTGGTCACGTGTCAACGGTCTCTTGCGGTTCTCGAGGTATACGCCAAGGATATACTCGAGGAGAGACAACAGTGCTGCAAACCGGGACAAGTGCAGGGTACGATTGAGCCCGACATTTAAACATTGACTGAGCACATGCCGTTTCCAGTTAACGCCGGCACCTATATGGCAGCCGGGCAACTGGGTACATAGACATTGTCCGTTGTCTTGCGCCGATATGTTTTCCCTAAGAGAAAACACGCGACGCCGGCCACGGATGTCTAAATGAAAGAGGAAACCTTTGGGGTGGTGGTTTGGTGCGGCGGGTTTTGGGTGTTTTGGGCACTTAGCCCGCCCGGGACCGGCGGGGCCAACCCCGAACCACGGTATTTATTGTCTTATGCATATCTCGGTTTTATCCGGACGAAAGATAAATTATAATATCGCGCCGTCGGCTAGAATGACTTTTAGACGATTTTACCAGGACAATGCCGACACTGACCAGTGACGACCGCAGCAATGAGGACCGGGAGTACAACTCTTATCGATAACGATAAAAATTTAGATTTTAAACTTTGTTACTTTGACAGACCAGTAGCGTAGCGAAGTCGTTCTTTTAAGGGGGGTTTAAATATCCAAGTACATTTGGCCGACTGACTTTACAAAAAAAAAAACATACATACACACGCACAAATACGTCAATTTTTAGTATTATACAATTTGTTCAGCGTTTTTAAGTTAATATTAAAACTGTTATTTGTACGCGAATATAAATGGCTTTTTTGAGGATAAACTTACAACAATTAAAACAATAATGGTTTTTTTTTTATTATTATTATTGATCATTGACAAAAGGCTTTTTATTTCCGTTGCTCTATGGGACTATACACATAAAACATGCATTATTATCATGTCGATTTGACCAACATGTTAGAAAAAAAAAATAGAAAGCCGACTGAGCTATAAGGTGTGGTGGGAGGGGGGGGACAAGCAATCCTCTCGGCCCCATTTAGTTTCGCCCCGGACAATGAACGCCGTCGTATGTACCTCGATAAAAATCAATGTTTACTATGTATAGTAAAAACGTCTATTGAATCGATAAAAAATGTAAAAAAAAAAAAAAAAAAAATTAATATTTTCGGCGAGTTATTTTATTTAAAATAGACCCGGGCCTGATGAATCCTACAAGAGGACACGTCCCTGACCATAACTACGACTAATACGTACAACCCGTAACCGCGTTGCGATCGCGGTGATTTTGGAATAAAAAAATAGTGTGTGAAAGTGGCTACGTCGCCAGATGATTGTACGATAACGGTCAGATTACTTGGTCAGATCTCCAGCAAACACCCGCGCCCACACAACTATGATTTTCCGTGTTTATATCTACTACCTTTTTCCCGTTAGAGGACGATTAATATCGGGAATCGTGAAGTCCGTTAACATATACGCATCTATAAATTTACCCACGAGAAACACTACTGTTCCTCTAAAAACAAACCTTGTCAACATTGAGAATCGGTCTTACGAATAATACAATTGCCTAACCCGCACGAGGAACAGGGATTCGCATCTGCCCCGCAACACACCGAAGACAAAAAAAAAAAAAAAAGTCCACGGAGCTCCAGGCGCGTAGAGGATTAATTTTATGTACAAATAAAAAAAAAAAAAGAACATATTTTCTTAAACTATATATTTAATGTCCATTACGATAATAATATCGTACGGATACCGTGACGATTTTCTCATGCGTTACGTTATGCGTTTTTTAGCCCAACGACAATTACAACCCGGACACGGACGACGTTGGATTTCCCAAACAGAACGGCATCAGAGACGCGTCGCTGGTGTTGCTCAAGGAAAAGAGCGGCCGGATCAGTTTGCTCCGGGTACGTACATATTTTTAACACGGAAAAGAAAATTCACCAACGCATAATAATCGTCTCCGAAAAATGAATTTGGGGAAAAAAGCTAAGTTTTCTTCATTAATTCCGATAGAGTTTCTGCGTTCGTTTAAGGCGCCCCGTTTGCAGGGCCGCGGAGAGAGAATCCCGGGCCTGTTGGAGGTGCCACTTATTTTTTAACCTTTGTCAGGTGACTGTTGGGAGTGCAATTGTACGGTACGCGATAGACCACCGAAGTTCCCGACATATTCACGATACGACCCATTTTCGAATATTTTTTTTTTTTTTTTCATTTCCCATTACATACTGACCACCTGCGTTTTTATCAACAATATTTATGACTTTACGAAATTCTCGTCGAAAATAAATTTATTGATATCTTATGTAACTTTATTGAAATATTGAATACGATAAGAAATTACTGGTCTAAAATGATTATAGTTTTCTTTTGTAAAAAAACAAAAAAAATAATAATAATTCGAAATTAAACGCGACCCACAGTTTGGGAATCTCCGCGATAGACCATTAAAAAATAACTACTGAAAAAAAAAAAAAAAACAGTTTTTAAATCAATTATTTTACAGAAATTATAAATTTCTATTTCTCGAATTAATTTTTATCTATTTTATGTTTAATATACGTTAATTAACATATATGTGTAACGTACTAATGTCCAAGGTAATTTCAAATTAGCTTTTCTCGCTTTTTCGGACGCAAACGAGTCCGATGACCGTTTTAAAATCAATTTGCCTTGAAAAAAAAAAAAAAATTGAGTGGTCGCAAATTTCCGGGTCCCGGGGGATGGGGAGGAATTCTCGTCAGGTCTGCCATACCGCAAGGGATTAACCAAATATTCTTTTTCGTAGGAGAGGGTTTGGCGAGGATGAAAGAGACCTCCTAGTAACTTTCTAGTCATTTTTTTTTTTATTATTTTCTTCTCTCTTTTTGTTTTTCACTCCCTTTTTGCTATTACCCCAGACAAATATAATTTATCATCAAGTCACTATCGACGACTACGATAATACGGGGGCGGTGGGCGTCGGACTAAGCAGGAGAGTTTACCCCCAACCCCTTCCCTAAGAAATATCAGGAAAAATTAAAAAAATTAATTCTCCGACACGCGAATTGTAATAGTTTTTTCAATGTTTCCCGCGAGACATAATCGATGTGCATGTATATATATATATATACGAGTACCTATAAAGAATAGTTGAGTTTTTCGAAAAACCCTGCCGTCGAAATTGTATCGGCCGGCAACTGACGAATGCGAACACCACACCGGCCGGGTTTTTTTAACGGACGGTATTAAATTGACGAAATTCGCAGGAGCCCATGTACTTGGACCGGTGCGTGGTGTGCTGTGAAAGCGACCTGGACGATTATTTCGAACTGCACGAGATCACCAGCAAGGACACGTACATACTGAAAGTGAGTTTTTTTTACGGGAATCCGACGTATATGAACGCAATGCATGTAAATTACCTATTTTTGTATACGCTGACCTCGCCGCGATATAATATTTTATTGTTCGGAATGTTCCCCGGCGGCGTAGTGCTGCTCTGCGGTGTACGTCGACGATCCGGTGGCGGGGGCCACGAGAAAAAAAATAATAAAAATAATAATTCGCATTGTGTGCGGCCGTGTATTGGTAAAAAAATAAATACGCGCATAGGCGCAAACCTTAGGCGAGGGGAAGCTGAAGGGCTGAGCCGGGGGGGCACCACCACCACAAAAAAAAAAAAAAATGTTTTACTCTAGCCGCGCCTAAAACAAACGCACACCTAAAAAGAAATTGCGTACGAGGTCTGTTCAAAAAGTACCAGGATTTTATTTTTAATAATTACAAAAATAAAGTTACTATTTAAAGATATCTCCTTCAAAATACTCACCTCCGGACGATACGCAGTGATCCCGGCGATCTTGCCGTTTTCCTAAAGTCCTTTGGAACTGTTCCAGAGTTAAAGCTATGAGTGCTGTTGCCGCGTTCGCTTAAATTTCTTCTACGTCTTGAAACCGCTGTCGCTTAAGCGCAGATTTTAGTCTTGGGAATAGACAAAAAAAAAAGAAAATCACATAGGCCCTCGTCGAGTTGTGATCGGTAACGACGTCGGTCCAGTCCCTAGCTACGGCGCGCCCGCCTGGGGTACTATGCAAATTACCCGTGCAGAGTTAATAAAAATAAAAAAAAGTTACAGCGAATCCGTTGCAAACGGTTTGAAAATGGTAAAACAAAATTCGATCGATTGTAAAATTCGCTATTGTCGGGTTGCAGGGCCAAGACGGCGAACAAACGAAAATGTGGTACCGTCAGCTTCAGTACCACTGCCAGACGCTCGGCTGCTGGAGGAAAAGACGGAACGCGCTGGCCAACATAATGATCAACAGGAATTGTACCTGAAATTCTAAAAAAAAAAAAAAAAAAAAAACTGTCGTTATAATATTACCAAAAAATATTTAACCGGTCGTTACCAGTTTGTAGAACGATTTTTTTTTTTTTTTTTATATTTATATATATATATAATTATTATTCAACTTTATATAAATTATTATTTGAAAATAGCACGTCTGCGTGCGCGCGCAGCTATATTATTATGGTTTTTTTTTCTTCTTTCTTCTTATTGTTTAAGAGCGATTTTTTTACCCCACAACCGCCTAATATTAATAATAATAATTGTACGGAATAAATTATTGTTTGAATAGGTATAAATTTTTTTTTTTACGAACAAAAAAAAAGAAACAATACAAATTATTTATATATTATTGTAACGAAATTGGTAGACACGCCACGAGTGAACGTTCCGGTTGAGAATGTATCGTATTACTGTTAAAACTATATTATAAATATTATGAAAACGTCAATAGTGATGTCCGATATATTATAATATAATACAATGACTATACCGATTATTAGGATAATGTTCCTTTTTGTTAGTTGTTTGTTTTTATCGAAGTTATTTTAATTTTATCGCATTATGTTACGTAAACTTATAATATACATTTTTTTACTGTAGATGATGACTCGCTATTTATTATTATTATTATAATTCATAAGTATATTATTATAGTTCTTGATGTTGTTTAAATAAATAATTACATTACACACAATAATAGTAATAATAATAATAAAAAATATATTTATATATTTAAAATGCAAATTAAATGTATTTCGCTTATAACGGCTAAATACAAAAACTATCCCTGGTTCACTGCACCCACTCTCCGTCGGGTTTTTTCCTGCCGCACATTCTTAACACAATCTTTCCACAATGATCCTGTTACGCCTAATGGCCTAAAAACCCTATAGTGTTATCATCAATACCACTGGTGTGGCAATTAAAGATATAAAGGGCCAAACATTTCCTCTCGAACACTGTCAGTCCTGTGTGTTCTTCGGTTTTTTCTCAGCGGCCACGTCTCGGAACCATACAAAACATAATATTACTCCATGTGTATGGTGCGTCCTTGTGTTTAGTCCGAATGTTTCAAATCAGACAACTTGATCGTTTCCTACTAATTATTGAACATATTTCAAATATAATAATCAATGGACATTAACTATAGTTTTTAACACATTAACTGCCACGAGCCCGCCGGCGGTCTCGTGGCAGTCAACGTGTTAATATTTTTTTTTCAATTCAACGTTTACAAAAAATTATAATGAATTATAATTCATATTTTACTCGAGTTAAAAATAAGAAACAAAGTGATAAAAATATATTTTTTAATAGTTAAAACATTATCTTTGGTAATCCGTACAATAAAAAAAGTATTACACTTGAGTAATAATATCAATTTTACTATAATACACACACACTCACACATCTTACAAAATGCTTAAATAATTACACTTACATTATCATATAAAAATACACGAAACTATATATATATTTCATAGACTAAAATTTTAAGTATATCAAAATATAAAATATAACTTAATGTAAGAATAAACAAGTACAAATAAATTATCACACGGAGCAAACATTTTTCTTAAAAAAAAAAAGATTATTTGGGTATAAAATATAT
This sequence comes from Tuberolachnus salignus, assembly GCA_956483605.1. Classification (NCBI taxonomy): domain Eukaryota; kingdom Metazoa; phylum Arthropoda; class Insecta; order Hemiptera; family Aphididae; genus Tuberolachnus; species Tuberolachnus salignus. Next base: position 20,942,061 of record OY101437.1, read on the forward strand.
TTGTTCTATGAATATTCAATTCATTTTTATCAATAATAATTTGTAAAATCTAATTAATGTATTATAAACGAATAATGTAAATAAAGTAAATGCATACAAATTACATAACTATAAATAATCCAAATGTATGAGCAAAAATAAAATTATAATACTCAAAATGGGTATGCAGAAACCATGCATATAATATTAACCGTTTAAGGATTATAAAATAGTGGACATTATAGTGCTGGCTAAAAGGGCATTAATATAATAATAATATAGCCCTGAATTAAATTATTAATATATAATTGGACCCATTATCACAGGGCAGGCACATATCTCAGTGAGGGATGTTAACAGGGATGAGTTACAATTTTCATACTTAAATGTTAAGACGATTAATTAAAACATATTTGTACATTTTCTTGTAATTTCGGAAGGTTGACCTCACTCCCTTGCCCCACTCATACGTGCCAATCGCAGGGACAAAGTATATTAATGAATTATTAACAACCTTAAATTTAATAAAATTCACTAAGAATAAAAACCGAAATTTAATTAGCAATAAAAATTTTTAAAAAATTGCATGTAATTCAAAATTATTAACATATAAATAATAATAGAAAAAAATAATAATTTATTAGTAATTTAAAATTTTAAAACATTCAACATTTCTTTAAATAGAAAATAATATAAATATCAATTTTTATATAAATTTAGATAGGAAAAAAAAAGTAATAAAAAAATAAAAAAAAAAAATGAAAAATGTCCTTAACTGTTGTCATAGTTTAATATTAAAAAAAATATTTTTAATTTTAATACCGTTAATAGTATTGCGGAAACATTATCTTGTTTCCCATACTTTAATTAGTTTTCAAGAAGCCCATCTAGATTTTTGCAGGTCAATTTGTCCTTCCAGTGTTTTTGCCAAGTTGATAATAAGAAGCTAAAACAACATATTTACAGTAAAATAACACTAGTAAATAATTACTAATAAAAGAAATATATTTAATTTGTACCTGTGATAGTGCAACACCCAATGCTACACCCGCTATTGTATATAAATTTCTTTCAGCCCATATACGGATCACTTCAATACATCCACTAGTCCAAACTCTTTTACTCGCTTCAGCAACCTTATACATATTATGGGCACATTAATAAATATATCGATGAAACATAATACATTGATTTTTATTTGTTAATCACTTACAGAACTATCTTGAGCGCCATAGCCGCACATCACGTTTACAAGTCCTTTCTATAAAATATTAAATGGTCATTGTTAATATTAAGAATACAAACATTGTGAAAGTTATACAAACCGAAATATCTGTAGCATTGATACAACACGAATAGGGTACGCCACACTTTTCAACACTTGGTGATGTGCAATTGAAATATTCATTTTTTGACCAATCAATGTAGCCTTCCGAACTGAGACCACAACATTGAAACTAGAAAAATAATAATAAAGTAAAATTTATAAAATTAAAATATTTTTTTTTTTAAAAGACATTCATACTTCTTTTTGAGCAAAATCTATAAGGTTTTGTAAATCTGGATCATCGCGGTACGTGTGAATAATTTTATCAGTGAATGACTCTTCCAAAGTAGCTTGCATATTATGCGGAAAAACAAATCCAAGAATTGCAATTCCCATTTCAAGTAAAAAAAATATTAATAGACACAATGAATACTGAAACAAATGTAACAAGTAATTTTTATTAATGAATGATATTATAATTTTAATATGTTTATAAGTGTGGAACTCAATATTTGTAGTCCCGATTTACAAAACACATTTGCCTCTAGGAGTAAAACGTACGAGTTGTATAATTTAATTCTAATAGTATACCCAAAACTGTTAAGCCTATACATAATAATTAATTGATAATAATGTTCAACTAACATCTATCATCAATGATGTACAAATCATATTTTACTCAATTATAAAATAGTTTACAGATCACCCAAAGTTAATTATTAGTCAAGAATAATTATTATATACTTAAAAACCAAATTGTGTGTACAATATTATTGGGATATTATATTTAATTGTGATCGACTCTTATCTATTTAATTGTTTACTATTACTCAATATTAGAAAAAATTATACTTTGTTATTTACAGTAAGTGCTGCTTTTTTATTATATACAATTAATATTAAATAGCCACAGATTTATACTTAAATATTATATATATATATATATATATATATATTAAAATGTCTAAATAATCACTAGTTGTTTGTAAGTTACGTAACTAAATCAATTTTACAACTTTAATCTTTATGTTTAATAAAACAGATTTTAAGTTGTTTATTGGTCACTTTGGTTACCTAAGTAATGACACATTTGTTTATTATGCAATTTAAGTATAAGTCTAAACAATATATTTTATAGAAATTTATTTGCTTTATCCTGTTCACTGCGCGCCCAAGTGCCATCTTCCTTTCGGATGGGTGATATATTTACGCGAGATATTTTTAATTGCCTTGTGGCTTTTACGAGTAATTGGAATTCTCTGTTGCAAATAAGCCACATAAATACAATTTAAACATTTCATTTTTCACTTCTTTGATTTTATCATATTGCAATTTGCTGATTCGGTTCCATTAAGTATTATCGGATGGGTGCCGAGTTCTGTGCCAGATTCGTCTTGCTCGCCGCTTTTGTTGAACGAGCTCTCTGATTTCCTCCGGGTAAATTAACTGGCGGTTGTTTCCTTTGTGAGCTTTGGGTGTTGATATTTTTGTCGCTTCAACAATCTCATCATTCAGTTAGTGTACTGACAATTCAATGTCAATTGACGATTTTAACCGCACATCAAGAGATAGATTTTTTGAGAGTACTTCTAAAAAGGTTCTAGTCTGTATATTTATTTATTGTTAGAAAAAGTTTCGTTTTTTAACATTTAAACTCAAAGATAATAACACAGGAATGTGATAGGGCATTAGCTCTATTAAACCTTCAGCTTTAACATAATTAGAGGAAATACCTTTAATTATGAGAAGTCAAGTAGATCGGGGATTTTCCTCGATTCAGTTAGCTCCCCGGTAGTAATTATATTAGCATTTATACTGTTAGCTACTTTTAGCAGAGCACGTCCTTTTGGAGTGATTAGTCTTGATCCCCAGTGAGAGTGCTTGGTGTTATAGTCACCACCAGCAATAAACCTGTCTCCTAGCATTGAAGTGAATCTAGTTTCATCTGCACCTTCACGGGGTGGACAATAAATAGTTGTGACTGTGTGGTCATTATTTCCATCTTTAATACAAATACTAGTGGCTTGTATGTGCAGTTCTAAATATTCTTCAAGCTCGAAATAGCTTTATAATTTCTCTTATGATTACAAGTGTACCTCCGCGTGCTCTATCACTCGGGTGTAAAGTTTTATAAATCCTGTAGTTTTGTATTTTTATTATATTTAACGATGTGAAGTGTATTTCAGATATAAGAGCAATGTCAATATTTCCAGTATTTAAGTAGTTTTCATGTTTTTATTTACGCTGTACTAGGCCATTGGCGATCCATGCTATAATCCGCAGTGTATGGTTAATTTATTTTTCTTTTGACTTTTGTTATTAGACTAGATTGGTTACTTTTTAATCTATCTAGTCTAGATGTGACACTAACTAACAATTTGGTAATGATAGTTAAGACAGATAAGATTTCTGCTAAAGTAGAGTCATTTTTACTAGTTTGTTGTTGCGTTATTTGCAACAAAAAACTCATAATAAATAATAATAATAATAGTAATAAAACATATTTGTTAATAGATTTTAAAAATAAACTTTTGTAATTTCAGGAAGGTAGTAGTTAAAAAAAAAATATTCCATTTTCTTGACCAGTTTTTCAAGAAATATATTATCTCTTTTTATAGAAACAGTTATACAGTCTTGTTTTGTGCAAACGAACAAATCACATTCTTCTAACCCAGTACAGTACATTTGTATTTGACACTGTGTAAAGTAATTGTGATTTTGTTTTAAATAAATATTTTTTTCTTCATCAAATTGCAGATATGGTACTCTAAGCTTTCCATTTTCTTTATCAACCAACATGGTATCTTTACAAGTATACGGACACTTTATTTCTAATAATTTTTGTATTTTATTATTGTGGACAACTAAACCATCTGGACTTGCACACATCCAAGGTTGTTTTTGATGTATAACTAGACCACATTTTAATACATTTTTATTATAAATATTTGAATACATTTTAGAGGCAAAATCTTCCATTCCAATTCCATAGTCGACATATTTTAAACCTTTTCCCATAATTTGTTTGTTTTTTATAAATCGTACAGCCAAGTCTTCATTTCGACTAAGTCTTGTATTTATCTGATGAGCTTTGGAACTTGCTGAGAGTCTTATTTGCCTGTGCAACCTCCAAGCACTATTGTTCGCCTGTTCTATTGTGCAATACATGAGGTTAAAAATTTGATCTCTATCAATAAGAATATTTTTTCTATAAAATTCAAATTGACTATCGTGCAGTGGTTTTACATTATTAGTGTATAGTGAACATTTATTTTGGAGATTGAGTAATTCGTCAAAATAATCTAGCTGTTCAAAAATATTTTGCTCTTTAACAGTTGCACTCGCTTTCTTATTATTTACATAATATTTTGGATTCATAAATTTGTCATTATTTTCTGTACTATATAGTTTCTGTACGGGGTTTTGATTACTGACGTAAAAATGGTTTGTAACCAGAGCAGCAATATTTTTGAAAGGCAACTGAAATAAAGGAAAGAATATTACATTTCAACAAAAATGTTTAAAATTAATTTTAATTTAATAAGAAATAATAATAATCAAACAAATTAATTTAAAAATATATAAATAACAACTTACTTTTCTAAAAAAAAAAATATTACAAAACATTGTCAGCCATTATGTTAAAAATTGTTGATTTAAATACAAATTTAAAATAAAATGGTGAAGAATAAAAATGTACAATAATAGATATTAAACTTAATTTAAAATAATAAATACTATGGTAACAGTTATTTTTGTATGTATTAAAAAATTAATATTCTAGTATTGCCAAAAATAATTTTTAATGTAGATAAATGTTTACTTTACACACTTTTAATGACATTAAAAACAAATTTGAAAACATCTTTAATAAAAAAAAAAATTACAATTTAAATGGATCAAACATAACAGTAGGTGCACTTAATATTCAAGTTTCGTTATTTATTATTAGTTATGAAAACTACTAAATGGTGGTATGGAACTATTTAGCTTTATTAATCATTAAATATAAAATACAGGTATGTACATATTTTTTCAATTCCTAATAGAACCTACCACCGAGCTACAGATTGATAAATAAGTTTTCAAATTCAAGTTCATAGAATTTAGTTATACTGTGCTTGGGCAGGTGTTAATGACATAAACATGACATAATGCATATAAGCCATAATTATTAACTATACTGTATGTGCGGTGACACAATTATATCACAAATGAAATTGGAAGATATCAGATATTTTGAACTATTTTTTTTGTAGTAATAAAATGGTATGAATAACTATCATGAACCTATCGATAAAGATTAAAGAACATTATTACAGAAAACAATATGATTCATTGTTATTGTTACTGCCTGCTAGACAAATATATAGATTCATATACAATTTATATGGAAAAATAATAATTAAAAATTATTATATTTTAGTACAATGATCTTTTAAAGTATAACCCCTTAGTTATTCATGTTACTATGTGACCTACCAAACTATCAGATATCTACAAACATGTTAACCGTAAGGTTTTATTTATGTTATCTTACAAGTTCATCCCTATAGTTTTATAATTTAAAAATGCAATTTCAAATAAGAAATATTGAGGGATCCATGGACAAGTGAATATAGGCCCTTGAAATTTACCTATTCAAAACTTGCATTTTTTAAATTATTGTAAAATTACGGGTGGACAACACCCGGGAAATAACAAAAGTAAATGTGACAATACAAGTAACGCCATACACAATAAATAAAATAGGAGATCACATAAAACAAGTGGATAGAAAGTGTATCAGAAATGTATGTGTCTTACATATGAAAAAGTTGCATAGACTGTAACATTATAACATCAAATTAATTATATATTTGAATAGTTATATTTGTGCTAAATGTATAATATTAGGTATGTAAATAATTTATACTTATATGTCATTAACTTGAGTTAAAACATTATATCAAAATTTAATTTAAAAAAAAAAAAAAAAAAAAAAAAAAAAAAAAAAAAAATATGTAGACAAAGAACAAAACAAAGCCTGAAGTATAATACGAGTAGTGTGTAAGTACGATCAGTTTTGATTTAAAAAAATCATCAGTGGGTAATAGAACAGCAAAACAACGCGAAAAAATAATACGCTTATATTATAGTAGTTCTTAGTAGTATAATTTGTTTGCCTTGTTTCACTGTTCTATTACCCGCTGATGATTATTTGAATCAAAACCGGTCTTACTGACACACAACTTATATAATACTCCAGGTTTTGTTTTGTTCTTTTTCTACATATTTTAACGTTAAATTTAAATTATTAGGTGACTCTTCAAATAATTTACATCTAATTAACAAAAAATGTTCATACCATGTAAAAAAAAAAAAAAAACAGAGTAACAATAATACAGCTAATACGACTAGATAATTTTAAATGGGTAGTGTTTAATAAAAACCTTGGATAAACGTAATTGCTGACTTATTATTAACATTAAAAATACTAATATACTTACGAGTGTCGGTAATCAAATAAATTAAAAATTAAAAATAAATGTAAATAATATTTCATACTATAAAATATTTAACTATATAAATAATTCATAAAACAATATGGTGGGCCATCATGCTGGCAAAAATTAATCCACAGTCCGGTATCCTTGAATCTTAATATAAATTGACTTAAGTGAAATAAGTAATAATAAAAAACTCACAAATTTAAGAAGAGACGTATTTTCGCGTAGAGCACCGATACATCCTGCAAAGCTGACAATAAATATGATTTGTCCGGCTATGATTAAAACTAGGGAGATATTTAATATGACATCTGAAAACGTGTTCAACTTGATGGAACCCATGGTGTTCCATTTTTCATAGAACGCAAACGTGCCGGCCGCCACCAGTAGACCGCCGAACAACTAAATTGACAACAACAGTAGTTTTTTTTTTGTATTAAACTATGCGAAATCGTGTTTATCGTGTTTACAGATACGTACCCAAAATAAAAAGTTCAGCAAAAATATCATATACTTGACGCACGGGCTGACGTACGTGAAATTGTTAACACGTCTTCGGTTCATCGCGACGGGCATTGTTTAAAAACGTTTTCAAACCGCTGTTATAATCGTTACAAAAATAATAACAAACAAAAACTACGTAAGGTTATATAAAACACAAAATAAGAACTACTCGACACCGTTAAAATACATAATCATTGTTATAAAAACATTTATTTATTATAATATTATTATATTTAATAATAATTAAATATTATTATATTTAATAATATTATATTAAGATAAAAAAACTAGTACAGTAAACTTAGACCATGATAATTATAATTGTTCGGTACGTAAACACAATTATCGAGTCACACAAACGTTTTATTAAAACCAAAAAAGCACTATAATGTCGTTGACTATGAAATAAATAAAAATATTATTCGACTATTATTTACACTAGTTTTGTTGTTGTCGGTGTTTAGGGTTTAATACACTTGGGCACAACGCCCGAGCCCGGAAAAGAAAATATTCAGATTTCGGAACTCGGACTGATATGAAACGGAACCGATTATTATTTTTGCTCGTTTGACGAAACATAATAGAACAAACAACAAAGGGAGACAAAAACACGGACATACATGAAGTTAGTTACGCGTTACGGCGGCACGGTCTTAGGAGTTCTTCTATTATTTATTTATTTCAGTATTTATCTACGACATCGTAGCAAATAAATCCAGCTATTTGTACGTATCTATTATTATAGATTTATAATATATTCGGTCTGTAAACACGGATTCGTACATTATTTAATTCGTACCGATTACACGAACCCCCCGTTATCATAGTGATAACAAACAAAGAAATTCTGAACTAAATTTCCTTATCACTTTCAAAATTATATTTCGTACTTACGCCAATAGGACGATAAGACATAATACAATATTAGTCATCAATCATATATTTTTATGTAGGTATTTTTATACTATTATTGTCTATAAAAAAATTATTAGTCTCGACAAAACCATCACCAACTTCTATCTTTTTCTATGTTTATCGCGCCGTACATATAATTTGTGTAAATTAATTTTAGCGATCCACGAATTTTATTTTCGATTTATTAACACTGGTATAGTTTATAAATTTGTACATTTTGTATTACGAAATGTCGAATAACCGCTATGTGAGCAATTCATCTCGAGGAATATTTGATGAAGAAGACGATGTGGATGACGATGAATTCTTATCAAGGGTTCGTCCCAATATGAGCTATAGAAATGACCTTTTAGGCAACAATTTTGGCAATCAAGAACTGGAAAATGCTCACAGGCAAAAGCAACAAGTTTTGGAAACTACTAGGGATGTAGAAAATAAAACTCTACAATCTACTGAACGAACATTACGTTTACTAAGAGAGTCTGAAAATATTGGTACTGCTACAGCTGAAGTAAATGATTAATTGTAAAAAAAAAAAAATAATTTAATAAGTTATAAACTATATAACAATTTTGATTCTCTATTTTAGGAATTGTTTAGACAAAGGGAACAGCTTCAAAACACTGATAAACGGCTCGATGAAATAAATTCAAACCTACGTGTCAGTCAGAAACATATACAAGGGATAAAAGTAAATAATTATAGAATTAAATAATATTAACAAAAATCCTACCATAAATTGGTACTTTTTACAATTGTAATTACCTATGTTGGTCCCATATATTTTTGTGAATATTATACAATTTCGCACAATTTATATATTGATAATCATTTCAAAATTCGATTATAACTATTTAAAGGCCTATAATAAAAAATATGCAATATGTATGTATGTTTTTCGCATTGAATTTTCATTTGAGGGCATTGCAAAATGTTTATGTGTCTTTAGGTACCGCTGGCCCCTCTCAAAAACAATACCCGGATGCTGCAACTGAATAAAAGAAGTTTATTATTAAAATTATTATAATTTCACTAAGGGGCTTCTACACATAATTTATTTTCTCTGTCAATTCAATAATTTGAATTGTTTTGATAAAATTAATTTGAACGTTATACATTTGGATAGAAGTAAAGTTTGACAATTTTCAGTTGCTTTAATATTGTTATAGAGCATTTTTGGGAGTTTTAAGAATTTGCTTAGTGGTAAATCAAATTTGCCACCACGGAATTCCTCAACTGATATAGAATCAATTGGTCCAACATTAACAAATGAAGTACGCAAGAGTACATTGAGTGAAACATTATCACAAGCTAATTCAAACATTAGTTCTATGGATCAACATCCAGGTATTTATATATATATTTTGTTTTTTTTAATTATATGACATTATATTTTATTTTGAAAATAATAACAAGGGTTGCGAATAAGAGGTTTGGTAGACAACGAATCGACTACACCAACCAATATACAATCTACATTAGACAACAATTTAGATGAGATTCTTGGTTCAGTGACTCGATTAAAAGGTAATCAATAATTTAGGCTTTTTTGTACTGTTATTAACAGTATTTTGTAATTATTTTCCCTATTTGTTTCGAATACAATATTTTTATTTCATAAATTGTCTATAGGATTAGCATTGGGGCTAGGTGAAGAAATTGATTCTCAAAACGATTTAGTTGAAAACATTCTTGGTAAAGCAGACAAAGCTGATATAAACATGGAACGTCAAAATAAAGAAATAAATCGTCTTTTAAAAAAATAATACGTTTGTATTGAGCAACATTCCTATGAAGTTAGATACATTTTTTTTAGTTTGCAACTCATATTACAATTATTTAAATACACTATTTTATTATTTTTAATTTTTATTTCATGTTACTAGTTATTCATATAAGCTTATATGCTTTCAAAGTATTGGATTTTATACATTTGGTGTAGTGCAGATTCAAATATTATAATATTTTTCAATTGTTTAATATATCTAATATGTCAATTCCATTTTTTAAACATGATTTATAAATATTGAACATTTATGTTTACCTATTATTAATTTATATACAAATAAATAATATATTTGCACAATACTTTTTATATTCGTGTTTTTTGCTTGATGTCTAATTATAATTTGTATTATTTGTACAACATTTATTGCGGTGAATTACGAAATTTGTTATTATAATAATACATAATATGTAACCTTGAAATTGCTTAACAAAACAATAGCATTCATTGTTATTAAAAGCTTATCATAAAGCAAAAAAAAATATAATGCATTTTCTGTAAAATGAATAAGTGAAATTTTAACTGGATGCGTGAAGTATTAGAATATAGATTAGTTTAGATTGATATGAATTTAAAATTTCTTGTACAGTTTTAGAACTATTATAGTTTAATATTTTCATTTTATTTTGCAGTCATTTTTATTGTAATGTCATAAAATCTTAAGGAACTAAAAATAATTTTATTTTATCTAAACAATTCTGGCTCTGGTTCCGGATTCCTAAATTAAAAAACATAGGTAACAATCAATTTTATAAGTACCAATATTTAATACATGAATATAATTTTGATGCAGGATCCCCGATTTTTTTCATTATTATGTAAAAGTAATTTGTGTCGCGATAGGGTTGGAAAATAATAAAAGTGAGTAGTTTTATTGTTTTTTGTACTTAATTGAACAACTGATAGCGCTGATCATAAAATGATATAAGACTTTTTTGTACCTCTTTTTAATGTCAATAAAATGTATTATTACATAATTTACTATAAAACATTTGTTTTCTATGGTATAATATAACGATGATATTGATTGACAATTATTATACAAATAATAATATATCTGTAATTATATTCGTCTACATAGGATAGGTGACACAATTTTATGTAACAATATGACACTCGGAATATTTTTACATTTTGAATATAATAATAAGATGTGATTTTCACTGTTTTTAGTTTATATTTATTGTTTTGTATACATTTTACAATAATGCAATGCGTTAATAGATAGCACATAGATAATACACATTTATTATAATACATATGTATAAGTACAATAATAATTAAAAGTGGTGTGCTCATGCATAGATAAATATGTTGAGTAGAAAAAAAAAAATTAGGTACCTACATTAATAGTTTTCTTAAAATTAGGTACATCACAGTTAAACAATGTTTATAACCGTCGATGAATATATTCAGTGGCATTAATACGGGGATATACTAGATATAGAGATTCGACCCCTCCCACATGATAATAATAAAATAAATAATTTCTTAATTGGACAAACTATATTACATGGATTATAAATAGTAAAGGAATAATATAACAGTTACTTATTTATGTACCTACTGAAAATCCAGCAATAATACAAAAAATGAGAACGGTTATATATTTTATAAAATAAAAAATACTAATAATAATGTTATTATTCATTTTCCATTATGAATATACTTTTAAAAATTATTTCTGAGTTACATAATAACTTATAATAGAACTTACTCTCTCCCACCTTGTAAAAAATAAAGTATATTTACGGTACTGAATACGTTTTATTATTATTATTTATATATATATATATATGGATTATTATGAAAAATTAAGTAGGTAACATAAAGTATTCTTAGTTTTATACTTTTGTATATTATATTATGTAACTCGTTTATACTATAGCGCCCCGGATATCTTGAACTCATTTCATAATATTGTTTTTAATCATAAAACTTAAAAAATTATCCTTTTTTCTTTCTTTCGAATGAAATGATATCAAATTGTTTTTTTTTTTTTTTACCACCCATAGCCCATAAATTAATATTGTTATAATATATATAATTTCATTCACAGAGTGAATGATTTACAATAACGAGAATCATGAGAATCAATCGAGTTCCAGCGATTTGAACGACGTGGAAAGGCTTTTCTTAGATTTTTTCAACCTCTTCGATTCGTCCGCTTTATATTGGTAATCCTTCTCGAACACCGGTTTCATTAATTTCATCCAATCGGCAAAATGATCTGTAAATTGTTATTCAATTATTATACACGGTGATATTATGTATTATAAAAAAAAAAAAGTTTAAAACATTAGTTTCAGAGTAAAAAGTAAACGAATCCTTCTACATTCGGCATGAAAACAAAGCTACTCCTTTATAATGGTGTATTGGTGCCTTTCTGGAGACATGGCATCCAAAAAATCAAATATATATATATATATATATATATATATATATATATATATAATTCATAATTTTAAATCCATACATTTTCGTATGATTACATATACCCCAAATTATATCGTCCTTCGCGCCGATTTAAAAACAAACACAGTAGAAGCAACTGCAAAAGCGCCGCTAAAAACGATTCCCGATTGACAAACCATCCGAATCCGGTTAACATCAGCGGTAAATTCCGACGCCATTTCTGGTATAAAACCCGGCTAAAGACGAAACAGTGTCGTGACTTAAACCTATAAATGAATTCTAATCAAAATTAAACGATTCGCCCGTGTAAAGTGTCGGGCGGCTGCTTTTCTCGCGTGTCTCACATCTGTAATACACGCTTATTGCAACGACCAAATTACAGACGGTTTGTTTTAAAATAAAGTTAAAAATAATTTACAGTTATCGAAATCGTCTATTGCCGTCTATCACCCACTGCGCAATATTAATTGATACCTAAGGGCTATAGGATACAGATTGTACGTGAAATCGATTTTATTTTATTAAACTACAAAAGGAATATTTGCGTTGCGTCGCAGTGTTGAGTAAGTAATCGTGTGTTCAGTACACCGTCACGGTTTGCATAACATAATATTGTATAATTTCATAGACTACATACACGATTTTATATTCGTTAAACAAGAATAATAAAAAAAAAAAAGTACATTGTATCGAAAACCGACAACTGCAATTATACACGTCACGGTAATGGTACGAGTACCCTAAGGGCATATCCTAGGCAGGTTTCCGTCTACTAAAATTGATTTCGGGTAAAACCTAAGATTTAGACGAAATATTTGCCCTTGTCGAACACCGCCGGAATGATTTTTTTGGCAGTCCGGACTTTTACAAACAGGATTTCGTAAATCTTTGGGATATTAGGACATTTATTTACGTTTTTCCCCTTTTTTTTTTTTTGTTCCCCGACCATCAAGTATTTAAGTGGTTTTTGGGCACTACGCAAATGCATTTGCGATTATTGGACCTATATTAGAGTTATAAATTCCGCGACGCGTTTGGGACAATACCGCAAAATCGTAAAACAGCGAATAGCGCATTTAATATGTATTAATTAAAAGTTACACGTTCGCCGAATAATTATTACAAAGAAATATCTAATAGTAGTAATGCTTTACTTTTAAAAAAAAAAAAAAACTGTTTAAAATGCACCTATCAGTTGCGCGGTACCTATCCAACGGAAATACTTTTTCGTTATACTCAAAAACAAACAAAGTGTCTACCAATATATTAGAAAAAAAAATATTAAAAATAAATTTTCTGATCTACAAATTTAATAGTTGTTTGAAAGGTTTCCCGTGAGATTTATAAATATAATAGATTAATATATATGTATATACACGAGTACCTTAAGAGCAATAAAGCATGATATTTATGAACATTTGGTTCGATAATAATTATGAATAATTAAAAATCGGTTAAGACCACGGAGGACATAAGCGGTTTGAGTACTTTTTTTTTATTTATATAGATGACCAATATTTACAAAATTATATTGCAATATTGCACATTCATTATTGATATTGTCCTATTGAATTATTAATAGTAAAAATTAAACGCAACAAGTTAAACAAAATCGGCGAAATAAAATTGGACGAAGGAATTTTATTGTAGTCATCATGATTAGAATTGTATTGATTTTAGTGTTCAGTCATCAATAAAACGTTATACAATAACACATTTTTTGTTCGAACCACGATTTTGTCACCAACAACTGTTCTTCCGACAAAGAACAGAAGGTTGTTGGAAATTTAACGTAAGTAATGATGTAGGAAAAAAAAAAACGTGAGTTCAGCATTTAAATTTTAAACCACGAACAATAATATTTGCATTAAATGGTTTCTACGTGTACATCATAATGATGAGTTCAAATATTTACAGTACAAAAATCGAGCAAACATCTTAACATAATATTATACTAGCTACGAAAATATAACAAGTAATGTTGTAGAGGGTATAGAGAAATGTGTCTTAAACTATAACGTATTATTGAGTTAACCCACAAGATTTAACTAATAAATTAGCTCCATCAATATTGATTTTTAGTAAATATATTGATAATCAAAATTACATTATTACGCGAGTAATTAAAATCTGGAGAAAAAATGATTAAAAAAAAAAAACAAAAATTGTTTAAATGTTTAGTACTTAAACATATAACAATAAAGTAAATACCCGTACAAAATATATGAAATAAATAAATATGAAGAAAAAGTAGCAGCTTTTAAATTGCAGGTCTCTACGTTTATTTTTATTCGTGTTACAAGAAAAAACAAATTGGAAATAGTGAAATCGTTATTGATGTACACTTCCCCGTTTTTTCTTACTTTGTTCTCATTTATTAAGAATTCGACAACGGGAATAAAAAAAATTACCTCACTAATTCACTGATTAGATCCAAAATTCTTTCATAAATAGTGCTACACTTGAAAATCGGAACAAGATTTCTGGTAGAAATGTTGTTTACAGACAGAACAAAAAAACACACATCATAGTAAAACCAATATACAAAAGAACTTTGCTTCGCCCAGAATCTAAAATACCTCACAATTTTACTGGTTCAAAGGCCAAGCAAAGTTTTTGCTGTACTATGTATGGAAAATGTTAATAAGAATTCTGTAAAAATTGTTTACTGATTACAACAAAAAACCAAAAATCAAAACTAACAGAAACTGTTATTCTGTAATTATTTCATTGTTGCCGGTTTCCCCCTCCGCCAATTTAAATAATTGAAAAAAAAAACAATGCAAATTAAAAATTTCCTCACTGAGGCGCCAACTAACGAGAATAAGCTAAATAGAAACCACTTTTGACGTTGTTGATTGAAGAAAAATTGTTTAAAAAAAAAAACCCCATCATAGTAAAACTGATACATCCTTCATTTCGTTCAGAATCTAAATTCATATTTTTAATATCCTATTAGCATTTTATTGGTTTTGTTACAACTCGCGGAACGATAACTGAATCTGTCGTAATTTTTATCACAATTTAACTCTATTTCGCTTAAATGCATTATTATTAAAAAAAAAAAAAAAAAAAATCGTAAACCATATGTTTTACCTACTTAAATTCAGTATAATTCAGTATGTTGTATAATTAAATTTAAATTGCGGTTTGCCGTTCTCGATTAACACGACAAAAATTTCAGCACAAACGATTCAGGTACATTGATTATAGTCATATCGTTCTTAATATTTATTTTTCATGAAAAAAAAAAATATTGTCGTTGGTTCGGTCAGGTCGGTGTAATCGAGTATATTGTAATGATAAAAGTTCGACCGCCGGAGTGAAGTTATCGTCAGGCATCGCCACTCCCCCTAAAACTCCATTTTAGGGACGGCACTGTTGGCAGCCGAATCCAACGGTCGCCGAAACTGACATAAATGAATACTCGACTTTACGCTACAGCTACCAATGTAGCTAGAAATGTAGGTTTCGTTTTTGTCTATAATAATTAAATCTGTATACACAGGTTTGCGTATCCCTCTATACCAGTGGTTCTCAACCGGGGTGACATGGATCCAATGTAGGGGTGACAAGAAAATCTTGGAAAAAGTTTAAAAATATAGACATTTGAACATGGATTCAGCGCGCTCACGAATATTAAAACCAAAAAACGTCAAAGACTCACAAAAACCACACTAGAAGACGATATGAGACTCGCTCTTTCAACCATCAACCCTCGAATTCCACAACTATGTAAAAATCATCAGAGTCAAACTTCTCATTAATTTTTAAATTTCATAGTTTATTCAATTATTATATATTATCAATAATCTTAATTATTTTTTTTCCAATTTAAAATTTCAATGTTTATTTAACAGTAAAGCAAAAATAAAATGTGTAGTTATTATTTTTCTGCGTACTGTATTTTTTATAGGGCTTGTATTTTATATTATTATTATTTTGATGTTAGGGAGACGTAGTGTTGGATTATCGTAGATGAGGGTGACATGAATCCAAAAAGGTTGAGAACCACTGCTCTATACACTGAATTACGCGTTTTCTAGTGTTTTTTTTTTTTTTTTTTATTAGTCGTAATTAAAGCGGTTCGCTTATTGCCGGGTGTGCGGCGGTTACCCTTGGTAAACGTTCGCGATCGCGCATCGCGGACCTTGACGCAAACAAGTTGCGACAATAAAGTCGTAAAACCGTGTATCGCTCCCTAACCCTCCCCACCAGTGTACGATACTTTGGTACCGTGGTATATACCAGGATATACCACACAGGATACAGAGCGTGTTGCCGGGCTACTTAAATACGTTCGGGTACATACCGCGCAATTTTTCAATGGACGGCCCCTGGCCGCCGTAGTCTTCGGGCAGACACTGTTTTGGTACCGTTTCGTAAATTGCCTCCACTTCGTTTTCCGTGTAGAAATGCGCCTGAAACCATATACCGTTATTGTGTAAAGATGATAATCGGTCAGGGTACCGGCGATACCCGTTTGCGAATATGCATTGAATAATAAATATAGTACCCGAAACGAGTTTTAAAATTAAAATCAATATTATATTGATAACGGAACGATATTTATTTATTTTGGCTTCTCGTCGCTATTATTATAGCTAATTCAAAATTTAGAGCGATCAAAAAAAAAAAAAAATCAAATAATAAATTAATATTTACCATACTCAGCAGTTCCTTTTTCATGAACGGTTTTAACAACATCAGAATTTTGTCAATAAGTGACGATGTGTTGAGGACATGTATACCCATCAGACGAACGGGTAAACCTTCCTGAAAAATATCCATACGTTCATTTGTTGTCAAATAAAAAGAAAAATCAACATAGATAATTCTATAAAACTATTTTTTTTTTCCTAACTTGATTAATTTAAATAAACTGCTTAAAACCAATACATATTTTTTGAGTTATTTGTATAATTGTATAATATATATATATATTTGTATTAAAGTATGGAATGTATTAGTTTTGCTATAATGCATTTTTTTTCCGTCTGTGAACAACTTTTTAATTTATAAATAAATGGTTTGATGAAAGGAAAATCGACCTACTTTAAATGTGTGCCTCCCTATGAAAAACTGAAACGATGGCGTGAAATAATTTAATGCTTGAGTTAATTTAACATTTTAACTCCATGTTTTGAATGTGTACCTAAATTTAAATAGTATTATGATACATATTAAATAGTTTTCTTCTTCTTCTGCATCACCGCCAACACTATATCTCTCCATCCCACCCAATTCTGAACAATTTCTATCCATCCTTGCACTCCCAGATCTTTAAGATCCTCTTATACTAAGTCTCTTCCCTTCCGGTTTTAATTACATAACTGCTCTTGTGTTTTTTTCTTCGTTTCTCCTTATGGCATGCCCCAATCACTGCACTCTTTGACCCCTTATGTAACTAGTGACTAGTGAACGTCAAGTTCCTCCTAAAATTCCTTGTTGAATTTGGTTCTCAATTAATTTATCCTTATATTTTCAACTGGCTCACATATCATTCTCAGTATTTTTTTTTTCGAAAGTTCTAAGTCACACTCATTGTCATCCATATTTCACGTCCATAAGTGAGAGTAGGTCTAATAATTGCCGTTCATAATCTCAATTCTAGTTTTCTTAGAGAGTATTTTGGATTTCAGGAATTTGGATAGTGCAATGAAGGCACTTTCTGTCTTTGCTATCCTCACATTTATCTAACGTGATCAGTTTTCATTTAATATTAACTTATACATTTCACAATTATTGGCTTTCATAAACCAAGAGAGATTCTTAAATTAAGTTTTCATTGAACGCTATAAAAATATTTTTTAAATAAAATAATATAATATTGTACTCTTCCTACAATGTCTACTTAAAACACAATGTGGCTTATCCACATGCGAAGAAAATGTACCTATATTTATATTAATGTTAAAATAGTATAAAGTATATACTATATGTTATTAATTATACTATGTACCTAATATATAAATTAAAATATGTATAATTGTATATACTTGTATAAACGTGAAGAATTTTCTCAGTGACGATATTCCAAGTCTGGTAAGATGACCTAGTCGAACACCACGCATGTCAAATACGAATATATAACCAGGACAAATACCATCCACCTTGAAGCAAGCGTCCACTGCCATAATTAATAACTTTACACCTTCATTAAACACATATTTGTTGGCTTCGTAAATTCTTAGTTTATGGTAGATAATTTGGTAGTTGTTCGGGTTACGCATCGATGAACAGCCAAAATCTCTGTTAATGTATCATTTTTCTTTTATCAATAATAAATACACGAGTTGGCCGATAAATTGAAAAGAAATCTTTACATTTTAAATAGATATTAAAAAATGCAGTTCCAGTGTTGCCACAATTAAAATGTTTGAAAATTCTTATTGAAACAATATGGTTATATTTTGTATATATCGTTAAAATGATTTAATTTTGTTTTTTATAAAAATCACTGTTTGGACGTAGTTTGAAATTAAATATGAAGAGCTATGTATACATTATACATAGCTCCTCTATTGATCATTAGAATATAATGGAAAGTAAATCGGTAGTTTGGGTAGACACGGTTTTAGATAGACAAGTAATTTGGTACTTATTTTAAGAAATGAACTCTTAACAATATTAAGGACGTTTTTGCCAAAAAAATCATTAAAATAATCGACATTTTAGGAAGGGAAAAGGTATTAATTTTATAACTATGATGTGTAATTTTTGGTTTAGGAAAAAATGTTTTTAGGCAATAAAAATACTAAAAACATTATAATCACCAAATTTGTTCAATAAATAACTGAACACAGTTTATTTAAAAAGGCCATTTTTCGAATCTATGTAATTTAATTCACCTGTCTGTTGCGGAAAACTAAAATTACGACTAATAGCAAGGGGCTTAAAAAAGCGACTAAATCCATGGTTCTTTTAAGAGAAATCCTATAACGTTAGGTACTTTCGAATAAAAACAATTACAATATAAGATAATATATAATACAGTTGGCATGATTGTGACTCAATACGGCAATACCCAAGATGCGAATGGTATCTTATTAGGTATCTACATTTTTAATACATATTTTTAATTTGCCACAATGTATATGATTATATGAATAACCATAAATAAAAATAATTATAATAGAACAGCCGCGAGATTAAAATGTGCGTAGTGTTGTTAACCTTACAAAATAAGGTCGTAGAAAAATAATTAATTTTTAAATAAATTCCTATAGATGTCATGTTGGTAGGTAATTTAATTATATCCAATGCATATGTAAAATTAATAATAATACAACTAATAATGACTACAGTATAATATGTGTTCACAATTATATTTTACATTAACACAAAGAGTCATTAATAATAATGATTATAAATAATCACACTAAAAAAGCCGACATATTCCGTGCCATGGGCAGTGGTGTTTGTCTAGTTCCATCGGAATCTAGTTAGGTGCATTATAGATGTAATTTTTTTTATGATTTTCGTTGTAGTTTTCTTAACAATTGGGAAAACTTGGAAATAAAATGTACATCAATAATAATGATTTCATTAATTTCGATTTTTTTTATAATTTTTTTTTTGTTGCAACTAGGTTACAAATAATCGTAGACACTTAGAAACAATAAAATTAATTAATGGGTTTTTAATCATGACCTCTTATGAAACCTCTAGATCTATATAATTTACAATAGACAAAAACAACAATTTATAGTTCAATTTACAATTTCCTGTAGTAAAACCATGTTAACTTATTGACACGACGCCGTACGTATGTTTATTGTTTATGTCTAATGTGATGAAGAATATGAAGAAATGCTGAGGTGTGATAAGACGCGAAAATGGGAGTAGCTGATTCCACTCACGTGAAATACAGGTAAAGATAAAAAAAAAAAATTGCTAAAATAATGTCGAAGTAACACGCTTAAAAATAGATGGTTCGCAGTTTAACAGATTTCACTCTCCATTTTTTTTTCTATTAAAAAAGATCATAAAATTGGTTTTTAACAAAATGTTGACCTCCGTCCACCCCGGAAATTGGCTTTCAATTACGTCCTTGCAAGGCATTATTTGACTAGCGTACTGATCAGTTTTTCTCAAAAATGTTGATTTATTTATTTTTGACCATTATGTGGATGAGCTTTAAAGGCGACAAGTAGACAACTTTCTTGAAAACATGAAGTTTATGCGCACATTGTTACTTTTTAAATTCACATAAATTTATCAATTCATTTGACATATGTTCGTAATCATGTCATTATGGAAATTAGTTTAATAACGACTGTCCGAACAATGGTTGAGTCGGCAGCAATATACTACATGGATTACATTATCGGTATACGTTTATTATTTGTAATATATACAAATATACATTTACCATATTTACCAATTTTAACTTACTTTAGGTACTATATATACATTAGGATTGATAACATTTTATATTTTACTACGATGTCTGTAGACAACTTTTCTATCAAAAATCATGCTCAGACCATCAACTTCGGGAATGGGTTTTGTTTTAAAAAAATATGTCTATTAGTTGATGCGACGGGTAGATACATTTTTTATTTCCCTCGGTAATTGGAGCAAAAACGTCGGAAACACGGTATTATTTACGCAATAACAATTTATGTTATTTTCGATTCTTTTTTTTGCCATTCAGTTAAAAATAATACTTAAATTAGCACTTTCTAAACGTGATGTAATTTTTTTAATATTCTCGCGTATTTGATATTACCGAATTTATTTTTATTAAAGTTTTAAGTTAAAATTCGTTAAAACACAAACGTTTTGTTTTGTAGTTATGAATAATACAATATTCAATTATGATTTATTTAAACAATTTTAATCGAACTCCGCACACAATCGTTTTTCGTTAGCAATGCCATTGGTTTATCGTTGCGTCCTCTATACTCAACCTTCCAAATTTTCACCTAAAACAGTGGCAAACCCAAGGGCGCAACTAGGATTTATTTACCATGGGGGTGGGGTATACATAATATAGAATAATGAGTATAGACTAATAATAGAGTACTATTGTAGCCGTGACTTTATATGATAAGAAATAAAAATAGATAACACTTTTAAAAATATTTTGCCCCCACCCCCTCCTGGTTGCGCCATATCTACATATTTTAATCAATTCATTTTGTATGTTATATTGATTGTTTTAAAACTTCTATATTATTAGGTAGGTATTCATTTCACGCAACGATTCATTTTTGTAATTATACAAATTATATATGCATACATTAAATACGTCGTCAAAAAAAATATTATAATTCATATCTTTGGACGATATGGATACAAGCGAAAAAGTCGTTTCCGTTAGAACACATTTTTCGTATTGAAGAACACAAATTGTTTTACTTACAAAGTGTTGAGAGCATTTACAAGTTCTGGTCTGGAAGTGTCACGATTTTCAAAAAATTCCGGAGTATCCGCTTTGAGCGTGTAGTATATTTCTATGCAATTTTTGGTTTGTTCCATTCGATAATAGCAACTGTGGTAAAATAATAACAGCATTTCCTCTAAAAAAAAAAAAATAATATTACAAAATATAATTGGAATTTACAGTATAAATAACTAGTCAGTACTATGAGGATATGTATTATACGAATATAATATAAGTATACACAATATATGTATTTAAATTAAAACAATTACATACAATTTGATATTATAGCGTATGGTTGTAAATATAGGAAATATATTATTTTGATTTGCCTATAATCTTTGAAATAATAATTACGAATTAGTCTTCGGCATGATTTGGGCATTTCAAACATTTTTCAACTTAATAAAGATTATAATAGTTGGCGTATAATTTAAAGGAAAAAAAACTAAATATTAAATATAATATTTCCGTATTATACTGTTTAGGTATTGTACGCGCAACACACGCACGCAGATGTTTTTTTAATTGTTTTGTTTAATTTTATCAATAAATAAGCCAACGTTAAATTAACTACAGATAAAGTATATTGCCATTATTACCATATAAAAAATTCGTTCAACACGCTGTGGAAATATATCAAAAGTATAGTTTTCAATATATTGTTATTTTTTGTAAACTTAACAATTTTCGATAAAACATTTTAGGCACAATACAATTTTAAATGTCTATGGATCGTATTATAATATTGGTTATACGATATTTGATTATTGGCGTGTCGACATTCCCCGAAAGACGTTTGTCATCAATATGTAAAATTTAAAATAGTTGCGGGTAGGCATTTAAAAAATAACTATAAGTATTAGAATGTATGAGTATATATTTTTATTAATTTAAATTTCTCGTTTTTTTTCCCCCCCAACTCGCTCGCTTAAAATTATATTTCGCGGGAGAGGGGAGAAAATTAAGTTTATTACCATCACAAAAATATTGATTGTCCCTTCTTAAACAAAAAAAAAAAAAAAAAAAAAGAATTGCTTGTAAACGCCCTTATTGACAACATGCATGCTTAACATATTATTGCATATAATCTATTGACCTATTATTATTCATAAATACATCCTGGGTCAATCATAATGTCTGATAGACGAATACATAATATACCATTGGTAAATAATTTTAGAAAGTTTATTAAATATCCTAATATTTGATCTATCACGTACACAAATTATAGGGTATACGCAACGTA
Organism: Tuberolachnus salignus; assembly: GCA_956483605.1. Classification (NCBI taxonomy): domain Eukaryota; kingdom Metazoa; phylum Arthropoda; class Insecta; order Hemiptera; family Aphididae; genus Tuberolachnus; species Tuberolachnus salignus. The sequence goes on from OY101437.1 coordinate 20,965,056, forward strand.
AAGGGAATACGAATCAGTCAAGTATACATACATTTACTACCTATACTATGTATTATATTCATGCGCAACAAAATTTATGTAGAAGATTTATTATTTATAAATTGGTCTATTTTGAAGAAAATTGAATTTTTAATTTAATCGAACGAAATACTATTTTGTACGCATTTGGAAAAAATGTTTATAGTATTTATTGCAATTTTATCGGGTAGTTCATATTCACATTGTTTTATATGCGTATACAATTTGTTTGTATTTTAACAATATGATTTCCTATTATTATTTTAAAGTGGTTATTTTTAACTTAATGCCTAAATAGTTTAATCGTCTGATCAAATATAAATTTTAAAAAAAAAAATGTTCAGGAGATTATATTCTTAACGAGCAAAGCGTCTAGGGACTTAAAAGATTACGTGACAATATTTGATTGCCTCATCATTAATTTCACATAGGTACAAAAAAACTTTCAAACAATCTGACATCTCAAATATAACCTGGGTCCGGGACAGAGGTCAATGATATTTTGTATGCAGGATATTACAATTTATTTTAATAATTCTTTAAGTATTAATCTCACCTATTGATGTACACTGTATAATAAATCACACCTATATTGTTTGTTGTGTATAAAATTCCTTATATTGTAATTTTTCTAATTAAATGCTTCAAAAACAAATTATTTTTGTTAATTTGTAATGGCTACAGTGGTAGTTAGCTGTACGCTAATATATCGTGCGTGTATAATTTCTGGCCGATTAAAAAACGTATAAATCATTTTAAATCATTTCTGCCTAATATCATAAAACGGTAGTCGGAAACGTAAGAATAAAATACAAAACATATTAACGAATATTATAATATTGTTTCTTCTACCGTTCAAGTCTAATGAATACGACGAGTTTTAAAATTCGTGAAAACTTATATATTTTTCAGTTAATTATACGGTAGTAAAAAAAAAAAAAAAAACATGTATTACGTAAACTGTTCGAAATCCGCGTTTTTGCCGTTTAATTGGAACTCAGTATTGTTTTATATAATCTCGCCCAAGGTTGACCATTGTCATATTAAGACGGGATGACGTTATATTATATTATATTAAACAATCAGTGCAAGGTTTTTTTTTTTTTTTTTTTTTGTTTTAAGTACGACATATATAGGTGCCCGTACCTTTATACACGTACAAATGCACATATAACGAATATATGTTGTATTGTATGGACCTCAATCGTAATAATATACAGGTCTGCATGTAATACATTGATCTATTTACAACTGTGAATTTTACACTATACGCTTGTGTAAAAATACATTTGTTTGGGCGTACGGGGGTAGGGAGAGGTTGTGGCCAAATGATACGCACCGGATATTATCAAACCGTAATTATTTTTAATCCCGACACGCCGGATGACTAGCCCTTGATTTTACTGTATGACGTGTTTTAATTTCCATTGGCGAACGACTTTCCCACCGGAATTCTCGTCCCAATCAAAAAACGACAAAATGAGCTTTTCTTGTTGAATTTCGAATCTCGTCGGCGGATTGAGAATGTAATTTTTTGATTTTCCGTAATATTTATAATCGTTTTAAGTTTTTAATTTTTTTTTTTTTTAGTTTCTATGCGGATTACATAGTTTCGCTACTCAACAATTTCACACAAGTTTATCATATATTGTTTTTTTTTTTTTGGTTATATAAAACTATCGGAAATCCGTACATGCATATATTTTTTTTTTTCTATAAACCTTAAAGTGTATATTTGATTAAAAATCGTGATATTTTACATACTATTTGCCGATTATTATATAGATTTTTTTTTTTTCAAGACGCCAAATACATAGACAACTGAATTTATTTTTTAGTTCCGATTTAATATAATTTTCAATTTTAATTTATCAAAACATTTTTAACCGAACATTGATCGTAATTGTTTTTCGTTAGTAATGATGTATCGTTGTGTACCCATAAAAAGCATTTTACGTTTTTTTTTTTTTACAAACACAAAGTCCGAGGAAATCATGTCCGGGGGAAAAATGTCAGAAGGATAAAATGGCCGAGGTTTCCACAATCAAAAAATTACAAATAAACATTTAAACTTTTTTAAATGGATATTTAAACTTGATAGGTTCAAGAATTTCAGATGTTGCATATTAGCATGTTATTCAATTATATTATTCAATGAGCTTATTAGGTGGACATTAGCTAGGTAGACTACGTTATTATATGTTAATTAAAAAAAACACCTATACTTGTACGTAAGCATACAATTGAACTAAATTTAGATTTGTTTAATGAACTTGCTAAGTTCAAAGTCCATTCGTAATTTAAAAATGAACTCCAGTTCATTTTACCATAAATTTTTACAAACTTTATACCTAGTCTCGGTGATTCTCGTACCTAAATATTAGCTATTCGGTTCAGAAATACTATGACAATACAAATTTAAAAAAAAAAAAAACAACCACAATCACCCAAGGAGATTATTAAAATTGCAATACGCCCGATTTCGACGTCCGATAACAATATATTATAATAATATCGTCAGAAAACGGCCTTACAGTATAACACACTGAGTATGATGATATTTATATGTAGGAGTAATATGATATAATCTAATAAAGTATAAACTGCTTATTTACACGACGTGAGTTTTTTTCACCGATTCCCTTCTACCAGTAAACGGATCAGTTTGCATTTTTTAATATAATTATAACTAACTAGGAATCCGTGCTATGCGTCGTGTCCACGATAACTGAATTTTTGTCATTATAGAAAGGTTTTTTGTTTTTTTTTTGTTTTATCCGTCCGTTTATCTTAGTACAATATGCATTATGCATACAACTTTCAAATCCAACTCCCAAAACTTGTCGAACCCCGTCTTTGTCCGCCTTTATTCAATATTTCAGATTTCTGCGTGCCATGGATTTGACTGTGTGGACATTATTGACAATAATAACATACACACACACACACAAAAAACATTCTTTTTTTTTTGTATTATATTTGATTCAATTAAAAAAACACGACACAAAACACGTATGTTTACTAATGGATAAATGTAATAAATAATACCAAAGGACAAAAAAATAACCTGAACTTATAGTATATTAATTCAGAAAATCCAAAACACCTTGATAATATAAAACAGCAATATCAATTCCATGACAAAAGTATTGAAGGTGATCAACGTATATAAGTTTGTCACTCAATCAATGATACATTTCCTGTACATAAAGGTACTAATAATTTATACATTTCCCTCAACGAAAATATAATTTAAGATTTAAAAAATATATACAGATCGTAAAAATAACACGAATAATAAAATATTTTGAACGGATAACCTTGAATTTCCTAACAGAAAACCACACATTTAATTTGTATTAATAATTGTATAAAATATTATAAATCTTATAAACATGTTATAATTGTAAATTGTTTTTAAGTATTTTTTTTTTTTTTTTTATTATCAAAAGAATATATTATACATTCAGTTTATATGAACAAATCAGATATGAGAATCATAGAAAGTACAATAATTGTCATAAAATAGAAGAACTATTCGGTAACGGTCGATGGAACTCCAGAATATTATTAACTCACACGTGCCAAAGAAATAAAGAATTAAACAAAAGTACACAGAAATCGAATATAAGATAGACTGACTATTCAAAAATTCAATAAATAATCGTCGTTATTTAGACAATTTTAAATAGAAACAAACATTATGATAATTATGAGACAAACCTAAAGAAATAATCTAAATAGCTTTTATCTGATAAATGGTAAGCAATTGTTTTGCAGTACATGTGTAGAAAAAAAAAAGGAGGTTCAAACCTAAACTTTATTATCGAAACTACATAATATTAATTTTTCAACTTTCAAAACATTCTGTCAACTGTCGAGTTTTTTTAGTTTTTATTTGGTAACAATACCATAAGTGAATTAAATTTGGCTTCTCAAAATGTTTAATTTGACAAAACGTACATCGTAAGTTGAAGTCCGTAGTCATAATTTTTTTTTTTTTATCTGTTATAAACGTTTAAAGGTCAAATGTCGATGAAAATTGTATATACATTTCTCATATTTCAAAACTTAAACAATTTTTTATTATCTATTATTATTGTTTAATCTTAGCACAAAAAATGTAAAATAAAATATCAAAAATATCCCCGTGTGAAAACACCGTTGTCGTCATTAATTTAGTGAAATCATTTTCGTGTTAAGTCTATTAGAACCCGAGTACTATGGAAAGTATGAAAACAACACATTTTTGCTATTTTGTCTGTTAAACAGATCCGGAAAATGTTACTATAACGTCCTATTAATGGTATTATAATTAATTTTTTTAGTTCTTGTTGACTGAATTATTAAACGAATAAAATACCATAATGATAAAAATCTATAATTATAAATAAATTCGATTTGAATGCTAAGTATTTTATCATATTCTATAATAATTGTAAAATTTAAAATAGACTAAACTAGACAGGCTAGGTATGTAATGAGATTATTATCTTGACTCTCTAGGATATACCTTAGTGCGCATTGTTATTTGTACGTAAAAAAGTGAAATTACGTTTACATAATGTGAAGGATGAATTTACTAAACGCAAACATACCCAAAAATACATTTCAAAATATTATGGATAATTGATAATAGGTAATTTTAGGTCGCAAAACGATACCCAAGTTTAGGTTAGGGATAAATGTAATAGAATAAATAAATAAATAAATAATTAATATACATTAATATTAATAATACATTATGACGGGACCGGATTTAGGGAGAGGGCAACCAATCGCGCCCCCGCGAATCAGTATGACCAGAAAAAAAAAAAAAAAAGGTCATACATTTAATAAAACGAGGGCCACCGCCGCAGGATATGGGCCCCGGGCCTCCGTATTCTTAAATTCGGCCCTGGTTATTGATTATTGAACGCTATTTGCATGCAATACGTACAAAACACTATAAATTATAGTAAGCTATTCGAAGCCTATAAACTATAATTAAAAACAATAATTATATGGTAATATTTCAATAAACTATCTCTAGTGAGATATTTAAATTGAGTAACAGAACTAGATATTTGCATAACATATTACATTTGTTCTAAATACTTGTATTAAAATGTTTCGTATGCGTTAACCTTATTATTATTAAGAGTGTGCATTATCTTATTAATCTCAGACAAAATTCTTTTTGAGTTGAATAGTGATAATTGTAGATTATTATTAAAATTGTCCGTTCATACTTAAGGTATAGTCAACTGTTTATTCAATATAAATATGTTTATATAGTTAGGCAGTGTCGTAACAATAAATTCTGGTACTTTCGACATTAGAACTATGCCAGTAATACCTATGATACTATTATAATTATATTAATAACACAACTCACGCAACAAGCTTATAAGCTAAGGTTAGGTTAGGTTAGGTATAAGGTATCCCTTATAAATTTAAAAAAAAAAAAGTATTTAGCTATATATTTTTAATATGAAATTTCATAACCGAAAAGCAATGTCATTAATGAGTTGTACTTAAGAGGCCGCGTGTAATGTTTCAGTTTGTCTAACGAGCAACACGGCAATATAAACACAATAAATAAATGAACAATAAAGTTTATTTATTTATTTATTTATTTTTTTTTTTTTTGGAATATTAAGAGCATACCAAATTTTTGTTCAGTTTAATATTAGATTCTAATATCAAACTTAAAGTTAAGAACATTATCTATGTTTGTACGTTGGTTTTTTTCATTACATTTTTAAGCGAGATACAAGCATTTTTAAATTGCGATATTTCACATAGTCATATGTCTCTATTGAAACAAAACAAATGTAAAAACAGAGATAATATTCTTACATTTAAGTTTAATAAGAGGTCAATTCGCTCAAATGTTAAAACTAACATCACGAAAGTGTAATAAATTTGATTTGAAACTACGATTATCGACTACGAAAATTCAAAACTATAATATGTTGTGAGGAAACTAAAAGATGCTTGAAACAGACGATTTTGAATTTTCAAGTTCAACTTTCAGTTTTTGAGGACTCTTTAAGTTAGTGGCCTGTATGCATTGTACACCAAATTGTTGCGGCGCCGTATAAGTAGATAATTAAGTTAAACATTTTACTCTAATAAAACATAATTAAATAAACCCTTATTTTTTTTTAAATACTAGTTTATTATTAGAAACATTAGAATAGCTAGACGTGTACCTACCTCAAGTAATACGGCTTAACTAATGCAAACGACTTACCCGGTACGCTTTGTGGTAAATGTGGTTGTGTTGCTATCCATTTTCTCAAGTCTTCTATATTTTGTTTTGATATTTCTGGATTTTTTGAATATTCTTCCTCTGCCGTAATCGGAACGATTGATTTCTCTTTGATTTTAATTGACTCTGGAAAATATAAGTAAAAATCATTATTTTGAATACGTAAAATTGAATAGGTAACCTAACAATAATATAACTTGTATACTATAAATCTTAAACATGCCTTAGAAGTCAGAATACATAAATTGATTTATAAATATATAAATACATAATATCTGGTGTAAACATAATATTATGGGATTTTGTGAAAACAATTTATTTATGTTTGGTATATGTATAATTAATTATAGTAGAATTATATTATTTTCACGTTGTACAACTTACCATAGATAAAATTCTTAGATTCATTTATTAAAGTCATTGTTATTTTTTTATGGGAAAAAAAAAAAAATCCGTTAATATCTATTTAAACATAAAGTAAATTCATTGACCGTCGGCGAACAAATCGTTGTCCATACGAACAGTAATGGTATACAAAATACACGTTTCCTTTCGAGAAGTCGAGATACCATAAAAATTATTACTATTGGAGGGGACAAGTAAACACATCAAAAAGTGGGGTGGCAAGGTCGCCGAGTTAAACAGTGCGTTATAATTAGTGCGTGCAAGCATATATGCGCATAATATTATGGAAAATAATCGTGTTTCTACAATTATTATCGTGTATCCGGAGATTTGATCTACTGTTGGCTCAAAAAATAAACAATAATTATTAATTAAAATTAAAAAAAAAAAACTCACTCACGATATATACCTGCCTGTGTGTTTGTGTGGTGAAGAGGGACAGGGGTTATGAAGCACTCTGAAATATTTAAAAAAAAAAAAAATATATATATACAAAAGTGTTAGCAAACACAGCGAAAATAAAAAAGATAATCAAATTGGTTGGAAAAAATTAAACCGGATACTACACTATAAATATTGTCGAGAAATCCAGAACCCCGTATGAAGGAGGGAATTCGGTGCCAGAGTGTGGGGGCCCGGCTCCGTTGTGAGTCCCATAAAAAACACATAGAAAAGATATATATATATATATATAGAAACCTACCTAACTCATATAATAAAATACAATTATAAAATTTATAATATTTTATTCTAGATATTTTTATTATATTTAATATAATAAAAATATCTAATGTAAACGAGTACTATACTGTTAATTAAAAAAAAAAATAAAATAAATAATAATGAAATCTATGATATCCGATTGTAAATAAATACGAAATACCTAAGATATAATTATGTATAGGAAGATAATCATAATTTAATTATTAATTGCGCTGTACTATTTACTAACGGACCACCCGCACGTGACTGGTGGATTTTGATAATTATACTATTTATACTATTGCTTTATACTTGCAATTACTTTTGCTTTTATAGGACACTATTGCTCGTCATCGTATTAATATATATATATATGTATATATATATATAATTTAATACAGATAATAAAATAATGAATTATTTTTTGTATATTTACAATTGAGTAGATAATTAAATAGATAATTAATAAACACACACGCAGATAAAACAATTTAAATCATGGACCGTGGTTATGTTTTAAATTATTTGTATAACTTCCTATAGTGTTTACGATAATCGGTTTAAAAATATTAACAATCATTGTTACTGACCTTACTAGTTAAGGCGCACTTCTAGCCGGCCTGGGAAGGCTAGTATAGTGGGAGGGACTCCGGTCCCGAGTTGACCCACCGACGTCAACCATAAACCTAGTCGGTACCACGGGGGCAGGGAGCCTCACCCGAAGTAGTGCCTCACGGCTTTTCCGGTAATGCCGGATCGAAACCAAAAAAAAAAAAAAAAAGTTGAGGAGCCTAACCCGGCTGAAACGTGATGGCTGTGGAACAGGCGCCTGATAGTGGACCATTAAACCACTGTACCTAGTGGGCGACGGGGTATCCAACGGCGCGACAACGCGCCTTCCCGCCCGCATAAGAAGGTACGGGTGCAAAAGCCCGGGGCCGGTGTTCCCTCCGAAGGTACGCAGGCGCCGCTCCAGCACCACGACCGTCCGCTAGTAGCACTTGGCGCAAGCCACAAAACCCTGGCTTCATAATTGACCTTACTAGTTACTAAATAAATAGGTACCGGAATACCTTCTCGTTTTAGTTCTATACTTAAATTATGCTTTGGTATAAATCAACTGATTATAATAAAATAAAACAACAATAATATTTTGTTCGTACTAATACTTGTTTTCAACGGGAAATTGTTTACGAAAATAATTTTTTATCGTACTGTAAATAAATTTATTCATTGGTGGAATTAAGCTAGACTTCACGAAGCGTGGCAAACAAAATTGTTTTAATATGCTATTATAAATTACAATAATTTGAATTAATATACGTATTACATATCACTTGTAGTTCGTATGTATTTTAATTGAAAATTTCAACACTAAATTGTAATTAAATATATACCTTAATATACCTAGGTTGCTATTTGAAAATCAAAAGCTAGTAATGGTTTCACCCCGAAAAATAAGAATGACAAATAATATAAATATAGTATTACTAGCTAATACCAGTAAAGATTAGCGGCTTTATTCGTTTATTCGACCATTGGTATTTAACGTGTAACTGTTGAAAAACGGAAATAAAAAAAAATAAAAAAAATACAATTTTCATATTTTATGGACAGACGTCGTGTGTTAGGGTTGAATTTCGAAAAAAGTTTATGTATCCGGTCAGTAGAAAATTACGAATCCGACCTAATATCTAACCAAGGTCTAAATACTCTTACCGCGACTGAGACTATAGACCAGCGGTTTTCAACCGGTGTGCCGCGTTAAGTCTATTAATAATAGTTTTATAAGTGTGTAATTTTTATCCGTATTATTATTGAAAGTCGGTGACAACTGACAAATAATAAACATAAAGATAAGCAAACCTAGACGCCTCGTATCGTTAATAGACGACTCTATCATGTTACCGAAAGACAAAATGACTAAATACTCTTCCACCATAACTGTTGACCACTATGACTGAGTGCGGAATCCATTCAGTGTATCCGTTAACGAGGTGATTGGTTTGAAATTCGCTGAACAAGACAATCTTGTCTCACTGGAAAATGAACTTGAAACTTAAAGAAATTACCGTTAACCAATTTTGGATGTACGATCGAGCAGAATTTCCTGAAATATCAATAAAAGTAATGACAATTCCACTCCGTATCCGTGCGAATAATGCTTCTCAGCAGTCACAACAATAAAAAGTAAAAACAAAGAACTACTTCATCCGTAGAAAAAGTACCGAGAGTGAGCTTGTCGACAGTTCGTCCTCGAATTAAGCACTCTTGCACTACACGTCATGCATAAATTTCTCACTGATCAATACATATTTCTGCTAACTCATCTTTTCATCGTTGTAATAATTTATTTCACAATCATCAACCATCGAATAGTGTAGAGCAGACTGTAAATGCTAATATTTTATACATTATACGAATTGGTGTGCCGCGATGAGTAGATGTAGGAGATGTGCCGCATTGTTAAAAAGTTTGATAACCACTGCTATAGACCTACGCAAACAGATATGAGGACGTTCAGAATCGTTTATAGAATAATGTGAACGTTATTATAATATATTATTATCAACACATTATTATTGACTTTCGTTAGTATATTAACAAAAGTTAAAATTGATTTTTTTTTTTTTTTTTTTTAATAGATACAAAATCTAAGAGATATAAAAATTGTGCAACAACAATACCTAAGTCTATTTATATACTGGACTGGATAAATAACTGTATGACTAACGAATAACGAGCATGCATATGTAGGCTATAACACAACATGTCCCACGGTAAAATTGGTACATTTATTATTAAAATTACAAATATGAGATACTTAATTCGATCATAATTCGTACAAAATATATAACGTATAATAGTTGCCTGTATTGTGTCATTGAAATAGTCATCACTCAGTTACCAACATAGGATATAGACCTAACCTGACCCGTTTTCACTACGGTGTACGTATTATGTATGAACAATATCAACTCGCGGGTAAGTCATATACGTACCTTGACATACAAGGATTCAATTACAAAATGTTACTTGCATAATGATTAAATAAAACCGATTCAGTATTGATAATACTAAAATACGTATACTATTTTTACCACAAATAAGCCTCGGCTGTGTGAATTTAAAATACTGCCCAGTTAGTTAGATAGCGCATGTTCAATGTAATGAATGTTTTCGAAATTCGGTAGGTACCTACAGCTGTTTTATAAATTAGATACCGAGTATATAAATCTAGAGTTGAACGACAATAAGAAAAAATCCATCTAATTTTTGTATGCCAATGTAATACGTAAAAAAGGATATTTCGATTAAAATATTACGTAATATTATTACAGTTAATATATAAATAATTATACTAATTATAAAATAATTATGGTTAGAGTAGATTTTTATTTATTTTTTTTTTAAGCGACGGCTAAACATTGGCCCAAAATGAAGCGGCCCTGTCCTTAAGACATTAATCGTTTTCGTCGATTTAATCGGTTTTTGTTTGATGGATATAATTTTTAAAAAAAATAAAATTATACGTTTGTTGAATGCCGTAACAATATTAATTTGCCTATGGGTACTCTCACCTACTCATCGCCAATTGAAATATTACTATGTATAATTCGACTTTGCAAACAAATATTTAGACGTGTTAACGGATCCCGGGTTGTCCCTATGGCTAAATGCAATTTCGTCATGGCTCACAGTGATCTATAATGCAATTTTAAGCGGACAAAATTTATATTTTCCAAATCGTATAACACTTGTTTACATAATATTTTTAATGATGGTGCACCTAATTAATATTCATCATTTTTGAAGTTGGAATATTTTTAAATGTAATATTAGATTAGAATCTAATTCTAGCACTTTAAGCCCATAACCTTGTCAAATTTACAGTAAAACTACCAATTTTCTCCATAACAAGTTTTTCATACATAATTTTCCAATGTTCTCCGTCGTATTTATATTTTAATGAATTGCCCGGATCGAATACTTTAAGGCTTTAAAGGACCATCATCAGAAATCGTCATATGTATCATTTTTGATTTTTTTTTTCTCTCTACACTAGAACCAGCTGTAAAAATAAAAAATGAATACTATAAAAATTCAAGTTTACCAATTTGATTTAGTCTATTAAACCTAACAATACATTAATAAATGTAATATAATCGTATAATATTTACCTTACTTTCTGTGCCGACTTCCATTGTAAAAAAAAAAATCGTGAGTAGATTTAATATTGTAGTCACAACAATTGTTTGAAATAATTGTCTGATGATATAAAATCAAACTACTCATGTAATCAGATTGTGATTACAGTACATACGGGTTCGTTAATTATATTGGGTATTATATTTATATTTGATAGATAAGGTGTACACAACAATTATATATTACAATCAACATTTTTTTCAAATATTTTAAAATAACTCTTTTGTCCGTCTAGAATTGCGTTTTAGACCACTGTGTCTGTCCCAACGCTTTGGACACTCCACAAATCTGCAAACATCATAGTATAAACAAGAGAAAGAGTAAAAAACACAAGGAGTGTAGCGAAGAGTTGAAAATGGGATAGGGGGTTAATAATAGAGTTTCGATTCGTACAGAGTAAAAAAAAAATCGATGAACTCGCTGGTGTAGTGCGTCACATTTTTTGATAATTACACCTATAGCGTGCACTGACCTCACCACCAATTTCGGTGGTGTAACGGTGCAGATAATAATAATGAACACCGGGTCTCTGTTATTAAAAAAAAAATAAATAAATAAATTTGAATTTCATTAAGCCGAATAGATAATATTATATTTTCACGTTTTATGTGGAATGCCCAAAGCGTTGTACTTGCGCATTTGCATAATGAAGCACTACCGTTAAATCGATAACGCCTGTATACGGTTATCGATAATAAAAATCCTTTAGTTTTTTTTTTTTTTCTTCTTCTTCAAAACGCGTTTAAAATGTTTGTATATAATAACAATTAATAATATAATGAAAATTATATTTTACTACTCCCGGGCACGGCGTCGTGAACGCGCGCGCACCTACTTAACGATAAATTCGTGTAAATTTTTTTTTTTTTTTAATACAATTGAAATACACAATCTGTACAACGTAGCGCAATAAGTATATATGATATTATAATTTATAAAAGAAAAAAAAAATAACATGAATATCATGAATTAAGAAATCACCCATTGGTAACACTTGGCTGGGAATTAACGCTGTCTAGAGTCTAGAACTTCGTTTGATATTTATAGCAAGTCACGGCACCAGCTCCTTTTTAGACGACGCCCGGGGTTTCCCGGAATGGTCCGAGTGTGGAGGCTCTTTATCGAAGGATTTTGATTGGTTTGTAGGCGATTATGAAAGCGTTTATAGAAAACTACAGCTTCATCTGTCACAGTTTTCATTGCGAGGTCTTTATGTAACGTATAATTTGACACAAAAGGTGGAGCATTTGTAATTTTTCTAAGAGCAATATTCTGGAACTGTTGGATTTTGTTGGTATTAGATACCTTAGCAGAACCCCACAATTGAAGACCGTAGGTCCACATTGGTTTTAATAGTGTTTTATACATAAGAACTTTAACTTTTAGTTTAGAATGTTTATTATTTGTAAGCAAGGGAGGTAGTCTGGCGGAGTCGGACATTTAAGGCAAGTCTTTTGATACGGATGTGAGCGTTCCAAGTAGTAAGGCGTTTATCCAAATTGAGTCGTATAAAATATAAATAAATAAATTACAAAAATTCTTCTTTTTTTTGGGGGGGGGAGGCTTTTGGCGTCTAACCACATAAAACACACATATTATAGGTACTGTTTATACGTACGGGTATAACCACGTTCGTGTTTTGCAACTACGTAATGCGCACGCGTGTGTGTGTGTGTGTATGTTACAACTATTATTATAATAATATAGCGGCGTCTATCTAAAATACGTCTAATTATATAGACGGAAAAAAAAAAAATATTATTACCGTACACACACCGGTTTCGTAATAATTGTATAATTCCCGGTACCTATACTACGATGCGGTGCGTACGCGGTAATACGTACCAATCTTGTGCATGTGATATTCGAACGCGCATAATGGCCGGCACGGCCGGTGAACGGGACCAGTTATTTAAAACCACGCGCGCCGCCGCAGAAATAAATAATAAACGGTACGCGGACGGGCGGCGGGGCACGTACCCGCCGTCCCCGAAGGTCGCGGGCAGCTCCCGGGGGGGAAACGGCGGACGCCAGACGCGAACCGGTCCGCGCGGCCGCCCGCGGCGGGACGGACGTGCCTGCAGACGGGCCGCCGATGACGACTCGCCCGTTCATCGGCGACAAGGCCGGAACCCCGGAACCCGGCGAACACGCGAGGTCCGTACGAAAAGCACCGCGGCACACAAATGTTATTATTACGACGGCCGATCTACACGTCGATTTTACGTTTCCGATTGTCAATCGATGTATTATTATTACCCGCCAATAAAGTGGATGTTTCAAACTAAACCCGCTAAAGTCGCTATCTTATCTCAGTTTAATATTACCCGTGGTCAAATCCATCCACACAGTCTGTTTCGCTCGCCGTTTTCGACACGTCCGAAATTAACGGACAACGCGTGTGGACCATCGAGTTTTCCTTGAAACTTGGTGAAAACGATGCAAAACCGCTTTTGGGAATGATCCAATAAGTGGCTCCCGTGACTTTCGAGTGTTTTAAAGTGTTTCAAGGACAGTCAGCGGTCAACTGAAGACGATCCGCGTTCTGGTAGACCGTCGACGTCATCCAGAAACCACGGTGTGACGACAATTAGCGAACGAAAAATGCGAAATGGCCTCCAAATAACCGATCGTGAGTTAACAAAGCGAATCTCAATTGAGTCTTGCAATTTTACAGGAAAACGTACAGATGAGAAGGGTCGCGCTGCCAAATTCGTTCCGCGATTGTTCACCGCGAATATGTACCGTTATTTTCCTGATCAGGCCCCATGGGATTTGTTTTCTATTCTCAAGACTGAAATCTGCGCTTAAAGGACAACGATTTCAAGACGTAGAGGAAATTAAAGCGAACGCGGCAACAGAACTCATAGCTTTAACTTTGGAACAGTTCCAAAGGACTTTTGAAAAACTGCAAGATCTCCGGGATCACTGCGTATCGTCCGGAAGAGAGTATTTTGAAGGAGATATCTTTAAATAATGTGTAACTTCATTTTTGTAATCATTAAAAATAAAATCCTGGTACCTTATGAACAGACCCCGTATATCGCGGACATAAAATCGTATGCGAACGAAAATACGCCGGTAACTGGGTAAAAAAAAAAATAAAACTAGAGGTGGTTCGGGGTCAATATAATTAATTCACCGAAATCAAAACCACCAAGGTGCGGTGTAAATAAATTAATAACCGCCGGCGTCCGCACAGTATCAAAACACATGTTATTTTTACGGACACCGGCGGTTGCACCTTGTTAGTGTTCATACGCCTTAAATTCGCGGGCTATCATAATCGCATTTATATTATCCAAATTTAAATATTTTCTCTGGCATCAGACTGATAATAGTGATTGTGAGGGGGAAGGGGAAAAATTTGCTCATCTAATGATATATTATTCGCCTGAAACTGATTATGTTGAATACACTTAAACATTAATCAAATATCACTGTACCATAAGTTAATTAATTACATTTATATCCCTGTTTCCATTCAAATAATATGTACTCAGCTTAAATATTAAATACATCATACCATTTGAAATCGGCGATTCCACTTTGTTCGTCTGAATCGGAAGTTGTTGACGGGTTTGGCCTTTGTCGAAGTCACTAAATGAATTTCCACTATCATCTGTATCCAATTAAATTGACGTACAGTATCGTAATTTACATTAAGAAGTCTCTTTGGACGTGACGCCATATTAAAAAAAATTAAATTTTAATAAAAAAAAATCGCACGTGTAATTGTATGCACGTAGCCATATGGCAAATTTTTTTTTTTTTTTATGCCCTGGTGCTTTATTATTTAAACGACCTGATGGTCTTTATAAATATGTTTAACAGGATATATCTTACATACTAGATATTAATATATACATTACACATTATTGATGAAGTCTCACTTCCAATGAAGTGGCTCCTGTACTTAATTTAAACACTTAAACTAAGTCGTATGGTTTCAGACGCTTAAGCCGTCCTGAAGTCTTTGGAATTGTCTAACAGTTGGATGGCCATTGGGTTGATATGGTGATCTAATCTCATCTCGTGTTTGCGAGCAAACTTTTGGATTTCTTCTGCTATTGTAGGCAGCGTCATATCACGGTGAATGGCATCGTTTCTTTCAAACCAGGTAGGCTGTGCAGTGATGGTCCGAAGAGCGATGGTTTGGCAGCGTTGTATAATATCAATGTTAGACTTACTGGCACAACCCCACAGTTGAATGCCATAAGTCCAAATTGGTTTTATAATAGCTACACATAGTAGACGTTTGTTTTCTATAGTTAACTCAGAATGGGAATATGGCAACTGATTTGATATAACGACGACGCCACGCGGCCGCTAGCTAACCCCCCCATACACATAAATTATAATATTCTGTCACAGAAAGACAGACCAAAGATAATGGATATCGGAATTTTGTTGTTCTGAAAATATACAAAAGTACATTTATGGAGTGATGTCGAAAATTGAACGTGGCTCCACAGGAAACAATACCGTGCGACCGTCTCAGCGATTTTTTGTCGACAAAAGTTGCGGTTCCTCTTTCATTGGTCCGAATTAAGTACACACATTTCACTGTTTCGAAACAGTTTCGTTGATTGGAACATAAATATTTTTGATTGTTGAATGATTTGAGGAGAGAACTCTACGTTTTGACGTACTATGAAATTGTGCTAGGTACACTATTTATAGTATTTAATATTATTTAATTGCAACAGACACTAGTGACGCGGAATTTGTCGATAACTCTACATTCTTTTGTATGTCTACTTGAGACTTTTACGGATTTTCAATTTTATTTCCGTATAACCAACACTGAAAGTCTATTCGATTTCATCATTTTTAAACCAAAATTGAAAGAATAAATGCGACAAGGCCAATTTCACGTTGAATTCAAATCGGTTTTACAAAAGTCGTATCACATCGTTAGGTCCATCGGAATGAAAAATATTGTTATGTTTTAGTCGAAAAACCGTCCGTTTCGAATTCCCTTGCGAAGACGTGCTACCATCCGTAATTCTACTGTAAAATATTTTTTGCGCGGTAAAAAACTACCGAGTCAATTAGACATAATTAAGAAACCAAATTTTCACCATAAAAAAAAAAAGGAAAAGGAAAAGAAAAAAGAGAAGTTGCACTGCGCAACATTGGTTTTAGTTTTTCGATACCGCAAGTATCAAAATAATAATTATTATTATAAAATCTGATAATTTTTTAAATTCGTATAACTTGTTTTGTAGTAGTGATATCGAAAAACTAAAACCAACGATGCACGTTGCAGGGTTCCTTTTTTCGTAGTGAAAATGTAATTTCTTAATTAGTATTTTCCCGCACCAAACACGATTTCTCCGTAGACATTTGTGTTTATCTCATAATTACACGCAATAAATACTCGTTTTAAAATTTGTTCGATAGTTTTTTTGAGTTGATAAATTAATCTTTTTTTTTTTTCAAATAAAATTTCGAGAAAATTGCCTATACGCAACCCCTTCTAAAATACCGGACGAAATACGTGCTGATAGAAATAATCGACCGTAAAAACATGCTTACGGAAAACGTAGAAAAAAAAGAAAAAAAAACACTTTTAAGTTTAGAGAGGAAATACCAATTATGGAATTTATTGTATGAGACGATATTTCGGTGATCATCACGTATACGCCACTGCTATTTTAAATATTACTTTTGTCTAAATAATTATTACCCGATGTTAAATAATTCGTATAAAAGCTGGACGTACTTCGCACCACGAGGCCACTGTTGTTGGTGGAAAGTGGGGAAGGTATGGGATGTAAAAGGGTATTTAGTTTATATACCGAGAGAAACGATAAATTATCTCAATCGAAATTCTGACCGGATCTAACTGGTTAGGCTGTAATTATTAGTTATGATTTAATATCCTTGGCGCCAAGGAAACCCAGAAATCAACAAAAATAAAATATTAAATTCTTTGAATAAAACTGGTATAAATCTAGAAAATTATTATATTCGACCATCATAATAACCATCATATTCGAAGAATATGATTTTACTCGCCAACAGTATTTAAAAAAAAAAAAAAAAAAAAAAGTAAAAATACCTATTTTGGGAATTTTGAAAAAATTTTATGGGCACAGACTTCTGTCGACTTTAGACATTTGTTTTAAAAGTAGATAACGAAAAATAATACACTTTTAAAAATGGGCATAGGTTCTCCGGCGGCCCCTGGACTTTTGAGTTTTGATAATAACACGAAATAATAATTTGGAAAACGGATGGGCGGCATAGATCCCTCGGTCATTTCTTTTAAAAGCAACAACGAAATAATAATTGAAACACAACGGGTATAGATGTTCGTTTTGAAAGTACCAAAAACTGATAATTTAGAAAAATAAACGGGCATGGGTTCCTAACGGGCACTCTCGGGTTTTTTTTTGGAGTTTTGAAGGTAATACGAAATAATAATTTTCACAATGACCCCGCCAATGAATCCACTTTCCGCAGTCCACGGGGGGACTTTCATTTTTAAAAGTAAGCAACAATAAAAAAACTAAATCGCCGTACACTATAGGCCGAAGAGAAAATATTTTCAATTTAATATCCACGATCCGATTCCGCGTCATACCGTAGAGTGGTAACAGACTACTCTATGCGTCCCATACGCTATTGATTATTGGCCGATTATTCGACCAATCGGTTCGTTCATATTAATCTTGTAATACCCTTCGCCGAATCGTGTTTTTTAAATGACGTAATTTTTAAATTTACATTTTACACACGTTTTCGTAAACGACTCCAAACCCATTCTAACCCCCCCCCCCCTCGGAAAAGATCTTTCCATCCTTACTCTCCCAGGAAATCCTAAGCGCAGGCTAAAAAGGAAATGGTGTCGTGCCCTTTTTTACAAAACTTCAATATCTAACGTCACATTGCGGTAAAAGAAAAACAAAAAACTAACTAATCAATAGCCAAGAGTCACTAATTGGGGTTGCTGCTTAAGCATACCTTTCGTGTTATTTATTTATTTTTTTTTTTTTAATACTCTCATCATGCGACTTCTATCCCACCAAAATCCACTTATTAAAATCCTCTCCTCTCTAACTCTCCCAGGAAATCCTAAGCGCAGGCTAAAAAGGAAATGGTGTCGTGACCTCATACAACTTCCAATTTAAAATATATATACAATTCCCATCAGTAACAATCAGATAATAAATTATATATATATAACTAATATAAATAATTCATGTTAAGTGTTGCCAGTAAGTTGTTGGCTTCTTATTCAATTTTTCACGTTCTGTCTTCTCTTAACGCATAAGCTTATTGTATATTATTTGTATAGATTGTTTATTTCTAATTAATAATAAAAAAAATACTCTCATCATATAAGCTTATTGTGCTAAATTGTATAGAATGTTTATGTCAAATAAAAAAAAAAAAAAAACATTTCAAACGTTTATAAATAAAACTATTATTACGTTTACCGCAATTTTTTTTTTCTTCTTTTTCACCATTGCGTACAATATTTACGATGTCAAATTTCCGTTATTGGCTACAATGTTATCAACATAAAGCCAAATAAAAACAAAAAATACTCGAAAATATCAAAACGTCTACACACGAGGTGCGTTCAATATATGCCCAGACAAAATGTATTAATAATTGTAATTCAAACTTACAGACTTACGGATGATCACTTTCAATAGACGCAGTGTCCTTTGACTTCTCCGCAATGCTCTCGACGGCCTTGCCACTTTTGAATTTCCCCCAGTCTTTTAGTTCTTCTGTCGCGTCAAGAAGAATGGTTTCGTTAACGTCTCCGAATCTCTTTATCATTGGGGTTGTTTTTAGTCTCGGAAACAAAACAAAATCACAAGGAGCCGGAATCAGGTGAATACGGTAACTTATGATATTCGCTGAATGCGCTGGTGCGTTGTCATGATCCCGAAAGCCACGACTTCGATTTCTGGCCTTTTACGGCGTACTTTCTCTCTTAATCTTTCCAGTAATTGTTCATAGACCTGTAGGTACAAACGCATAACGGACTAAACCAAAGAAACCGAAAGAAAGATTACAATGAGCATTGCTTTGACCGGACCTGACGACAGTTTTTTGGACGAGGTGGTGAATTTAACGGTTTTCCATTGCGATGATTGAACTTTGGTTTCGGGATCATATCCATAAACGCACGTTTCACCACCACGTAATAAGTGATTTTATGAAACTCTCGGGTCATTATAAAGACGACTATTTAGTTTCAAACACACTTCAACGCGATGTTCTGTTTGTTCATCGGTTAACAATTTTTGCACTAATTTTGCGGACACTCTTATCATATCTAATTCATCTGATAATATCGAATGACTCCCCATGACGACTTCTCTGACGGTTTAATCGTCGGTCATTTCTAATTTTGTTTTGAACAATATCAATTGTATCGTTTGTTTTTGATGTAGATGGACGCCCAGGACGATGATCCACATCTGCAATGGATATGCGACTTTGTTTAAAACGTTTGTGAACCAGTCGAAAGTTACACGACATCTCCAAAAGCTAATTTAATCGATTCTAAAGTTTCCGTAGCATTTTTACCAATTTTTAAAAAAAAAATTTTATACACGCGCGTTGCTCCGTAATATTATCCATTGTGAAATCGCGATTTTATACGAATTAGAAAACGACAACTTGGAACGCTCGCTGTCAATGACTGATTGGAGATAACTATTTGTATTTACTGAAATAATGGTCACTATTTCTAGTTTATTTTGATATAACAACATTAAAAGTTTTTCTGTAATAATTTTAGTCCGGGTATTTATTGAACACACTTTGTATATATGTCAAAACCGGCCAGAATGTTTTGAATCAAAATTTGCCCGCCTCTTGAAAGGGCTTATAATAATATTCTGTGAAAAGTAGTTTAGGTCTTTGCGATTATTTCGTAACCCAGTTACAATAAAAATAAAAAAAATCATATGAAATAATGAAACCATTACTGCGCTTCTTATTGCTAACTTCGAAAATCAAAAAATGACCTTCCCAATACACCTACTAGATCCAAAATGCTTTCAGAAAATCTCATTATTGTATTGGAGTCATGAATATAAATATTAAAGTAATAAAGTAGAAATTTGAACAGTGACCCAGAAATACGTCCCACAAAGAATTTATAAAAGATAACATTATTTTTTATATATATAATAATGTAATAATTATAAATTTTGGACTTTTTTACCAGACCTTTAAATAGAATCCCTAAAACCGTACGGTAGAAACCGCAAATCGATAATTTCAATACCAAACCCACCTATATGGGTTAAACCAAATAATTTAGAATAAATTTTAAGTAATAATATGGTTTTACTAACTAGGTTTATATATTTTGATATTGTTTTAATATTATTAGTATTTAGTATATATGATACGTTAAATTTTAGTTGACGACCTTGTCAATTACCTGAATTAAGTTACATTTAAATTTTCTAATTTCATTCGCTGAAACATTACAACAAATCCGTTTGCTAAATATTTACATTGTAATTGAAAGTAATAATAATGAAAAAAAATAATAATTCAGAAGAAACTATAGATAGGTACTATAAAGAGAAATGTAGTAAATGTAATTACGTTTAATCAAAATATTTTAATGTTTTACGACCGTGTCAACTGTCTATACAATCTAAGAAAACATTACAATTTTGGGATAAAATTATGAAAGGTTACAAACACACAACAACCGTGTGTAAATGGCACATCACTGAACATATCTGTATATTCAACAAAATAATACAATACAAATAAATGGTGAAATACAATATTTATGTTTTTGAAAAGTTTAATACACTCGTTCAATATAACCGGTCACACACACAATTATATAAATAAATTAAGTTATTACCTATACCATTGATTTAATAATATACTAAATAATATCAATGCACATAGTCTATACATATTACAATCATATACTCAAAATATTTTCGCTTCTAAACAATACTTAAAGTTGGTTCATTTATTAGTTAGTTGAACTAATGGAAGTAAAATTGACCGAATTTTGTTTAGATAAAAGATTTTTACATTTCTTTTATTGGTGACCAGTTAATTTTTTTTTTTTTTTTTTTGGGGGGAGGGGGAGGTTGTTTTGGCCTTTTTAATGATTTGAACTAGTCTTTGGTTTATCTAATATTGATTTATCAAGTTCGGGATGCTTGGTGATAGGAATAGCGAGAATTTTTACTTTCCACAGTTGTCACCCAGATTAAAATATCATACTGAAATAATCAATGAGCTAGATTTTAACAGACACTGCATAACAACACTACCACACGGTTAAACACATGACGCGTTTCCCTCAATCCCTGAAATGAATATAAATAAAACAGAGTCAATACATTGTGTAGAAGCTGGAATATTTTGATATTTTTACTGCGTATATAATATATAATATGTATACATGTATGGTTTACATAAGAAAAAGAGTATAAAATAAAATACAATATAGATTATTGTTACGACAAAATACAATTGCTGTCAATAGTTAAAAAATTTAAAATGCCATCTGTTGACAATAGGTAAGACATAAGGGAAGAGGTTATGGTTAAAAATATTGGATTAAAAAAAGCGCGACATCCTTATTGAGATGTAATTGTATATAGGTATAATAATATAGTATATCTTTAAATAGCCATTAACTAATAGTAGTAATAATAATAATAATAATAATAATAATAATAATAATAATAATAATAATAATAATAATACATTTAAATGACAAAACTTATTACACAAAATGTATAAAAATAGATAACAAATTTATTAAAAAGTATAATTTATTTACATATGTATTCAAAGATAAATGACAGAAACCTAACCATGGTTTTTATTTGCAATGTATTAGCTCTGAATTTATCTTATGCGATTATGTGATGCTCAATGTAATAAAAAATATATGGTGTTAAATTTTTAAACCATCTATGACGAGTAATTTCAACATAATATTATTAATGGGAATTACAAAACATATTGAGCATTTTAATAATATATTAATGATTATTTTGAATAAATACATTATGTGAGGCGATAACATTGACAAACTGGTTATCATTTAATATACAGAAAGTTGAGTTAATACAAAATTGGCACTCGGGTTTTTATATAAATATTAATGTTAAAATTCGCTCAGGCACCCTGTGTGAGGTTAAATTGTAGTTAAAAAATAATAATATTTTACTGATTTTCAATTAAATATCAACTTGTCAAAGGAATATTAATAAGTTATTAGGTAAATACACCTTATTAGTTTTATTGGTAGTGTTAATGCTTTTACAAGAGTAATTTTATTAAAATTGATCACGTTTATAATATGGTAACACCTGTAACATGTCCATAGAAACATAAGTCATTGTTGCATTAAAATTCTACTATTTTAACACAATTTATAAAATAAAAAATATTAAATGCATAATAGGACGATATAAATTTAAAACGAAACATGAGTATTCCAATTACAGCGCTATAAACTGTAATAGCTGTATTCAATATAAATATGTTGACCATAAAATAAATGATGTGATTGGCATCAATACTGATATAAAAAAAACCCTATCATCATGATTGATAACATAGAAATAGGTTCAATTGTAGTTAAGATATAGTTTCAACTATTTAATACTATTTAATTTTTTATGATGAATAAAATTAAAATCAAGATTAATAAAACATTCTAATTGGAATAGTCAGACAAATATTATTTATATTATTGTATTTGATTTTATACTACCAGTAAAACTAAAACCTAAAACAATAATTATGGGTTAATATCTTACAATTAATACATAATATTTATTTTATATTATGACCTTTAGCAATATAATAAAATTTCGTTGTCTAAAATATAAATTAATTTAATTTTAAAGGTGTTTTATAAACAAATTATAAGTACTATATCCAAAAATGAATATAATAGCTATCCAGCATTTGTTTCCAGGATATAAGACCTTTTTTTTTATACATAATTAACTTATAAATAAATATATATGTATGTATAAATATATTTTTTTGTAATAAAACAATGTTTTACAATTTACAGTCAAACTAATCTCTATTATCAAAATTACATGGACCATTTTTAATTCTATCAGCACAAAACATTCTCATATATTCATGAAACACTCGTTTTATTCACACCAGCATACAAATAAATTATTGTAATGCTCGTTAAAGGACTAGAGATTCATGGGGTAATTCAATTTTTTGGAAGCACATATGTAGTTAACAATTCCTAGGTTAAGATTAAAATGTAAGTTTTTTTTAATTGAAGTTGATTGTTATTTATAATCACATAATTAATAATCTTTGAAAACTGTGAGAAAACATTTATTTGTTTTTTTAATTGTGATTCTCAATTTTCAACTGATAATTATCAATCAATGATATTCTTGCATATCTGACTAACTTACTCAACCAAACAAACAGTATTTTTATTTGGATGTAAATAGCCAAACCATTCAATAAGAAATTAACAAAAATAACATTGTGTGGCGAATAAAAAGTGCTGAGAGAATACAATTAATAATATAACTCGTATAAAATTAAAGGATGATTACAAATCAAGGGAAAGAGGAACATAACTTAATATATTATATTGATAATAAAAATTAAAAAACACACACACACTGAAGACTAGAGAAAAGTAGAATTGAAACCACTTTGAGCATGTTATTTTGTGATTAAATATTGTATGTTATCATAAATTTGGCCAATATAAACAGAACAAATTGACTTTATTTTAAAGTCACTTAAAACTGTATTAAATAAATAATTGTTGCACCATACAAACTAGTCGTCATCATTATTAGCATGGTCTTTATCATCATGTTTAGTTTCCACGTCATTCTGATCATTGTTTTTAACAAGAGAGTCACCACAGTCTTTAGCTGTGTCGGTAGTATCCTCAGTTGCTCGGGCTTCTAAAGTCCTAATGCGATTTTCATGTTTTACAATCATAGCTTTTAACTTTCTTATTTCTTCTTTAAATTCTTTCACAATGTCATCCTAAAATAAATGTGAAGACATTAATTATATTTGTTGGTTATATAATACATTTATTTCAAATTAATGTTTTTTTTCTTTCTAAAATGTGTAAACAATAGTAATGTAAAAAAAAAAATTGTTTTAGAAATTAATACTCAATAAATAAAATATCAAACAAATATTTAAAATATAAGGCCAATTGAGTATTCAGTAATTTTTATGGAATTATATTAGTAATATTATCTTGTAATACTACTTATATGTAATATAAATGTATAGTAAGGGTAAGGATTTAAATCAGGGTTTTACACAATTCATTTTTTTTTTTAAAATTCCCTGACTACCAGGTTTCCAAACTTGTTTTAACAGTAGTCCAAAAACATCACGTATCACCAGAGACTATACAAATTATTTTTTTTTAACAGACAATGTTTATTACTATACAGAGTATTCAGTTTTAATTTAAATAAATTTTGGTGTTGAAATTTTTAATTTCTGTCCATCCATTTACAAGATTACATTAAGATTTACTTTAAGTATACTTTAAATACTTTTGTATACCATTAATCAGTTTTAATGGTGTATAAATTACACAATTTTGGAGACTAAATACACCATGAAAACTTGAACTAAATGTAATATTTTGTTTTATTTTTAGTTTATAATTTTTTAAAATGTAAACAATAGGTGATTTATCGTTAGATACTTCATGGCAAATTAAGATAAATAAATTACAAAAGAAAAACTTAATATTTATGTACTAAATGTCTCAACTATAAATTTATTTCTATATTAATTAAACACAAAGAAAGTGATTGAATTAGTATTAATATAGTTATTAAGAAAGAGAAATTATGTTATAAATCATATATATCATGTACTTGAATTAATGGAGCCAAATATTTAAGTACACATATTTTATTAATTTCCCTTACTTTCCCAGGTGCATAACAACTTTGTAAATGTACAAATAAGGTACTAACCAAAACAAAAATAAAAAAATTAATAGATAACATTTACTGTAACATAGCTTATCATTAATTTCATATTGATTAATCGACAAATTATATAATACTAAAACATTAAATAATCTATTTATGTCATGGAAAAGGTTATAATCAATTTTAAAATATAATAATATTAATTGTTCATTCTAATAACAAAAAACTATTATCAAATTCTTTAATTTCAAATTGTTTATTGTTACTTACTGGAATTGATTGCTGTGGCTGTATAAATTGTGGTTTAGCTACAGGTGTTGTAAGGGTATTGTTTGGACTGGTTTTAGCAGATTTATTTGCAGATGGTTTATCCAGAATATTTGGCTTTTTAGCCACCTTCATTTCAGAAGCAGTTGGTAACCGTGTTGGTTGATGATAATCCTTTAGAGATATTAATATGGGTTCAGCATCCTGACCATTAAACCAATCTTCAGCCTCTATTGATGGAATATCCCCAATAGTATCGGGATACAAATCTTCTTGAAATAATTCTGACTAAAAATATTTAATTATTTAACACATTACAAAGTGTAAATATAAAATATTTTACCTTTCTTGGAACAGTCATACTGATTACTTGGCAGAGTCCTGAATTATTTAAACGATAAAACTTAGATATCTCACAAATCGACACATCACTACCACGTTTCGGCATCATACCAATTCCCCGTTGAGGATCTGGTGTTTGAAACGTATTAATATAATGCACAAATGGATGTTCCCCAGTTATTTCAAAATATCGAATAACACTATCTCCCTGAAAGCACATGTATTTATAATAAACACATAATATATTTAAATTAAGCTAATTATAAATTATATTTTTACCTTGCCACATAAGTAAATCATACTTGTGTCAGGATCATATAATGGAAACATAACTCCATTGCTTGTGTCCAATTCAACCATAACAATAGGATCATCTAATTTTTCAGGAGATCTTAATGAATATTGCCTTTCAGAAAGTTTACTAAAGCCAGTTGTAAATATAAGACCTCCTTTTAAAAATATACCTCGGGATGCTTTACTACCTTCATGGCATATTGCTTCCTGTGATGACAATTAAAAAATATATTAATTAATTAAATTACTTTTTAAATAAACTTGAATGTATAACCTGCTCAACTTCCCCACTTCTAGGATTAATTAATCTAAGCTTTTTATCTTTACATGTTGTCAATAATTGTGATCCATCAAAATTCCAGGACGCACTAAATACTATATCAGGATGACAATCAATATGTATGAGTGGTTCACCAACACCAACATTCCATATTACTACTTGATTATCAGATCCTATCAACAAAGTGTAAACAATAAAAAATACATTTTACAATGAAAAATAAAATATTGGCAGAAACAAAAATATTACCGGCAGATAATAAAATATTACGAGCTGTTGGATGCCATAAAACAAGACCAACTCTCCTTTGATGATATATTAAATCCACAACAGACTCTGTTAATGTTCTATGTAACAATTAAAAACACAGTTTATTAAAATTATATCAATAAATGAAATAAATATCAAAATTCACACATACCGTGAAATTCCACCATCTGGAATTTGCCAAACTTTTACCACACAATCTTCTGAACCGCTAGCAATCACATTATCATTATGTGGACACCATGCAATGTCCAGTACTGGACCCTTATGACCACCGACTACAGGTTGGTCAGCAGGTAATCGACCAGTCTAAAAAAAAAAACTTATTTTTTATTGTTCATTGATACAAAATACAGTAGAAATAAAATCTACAAGTTATGTTATCTAGAAAATATAATAAATTTAGAGATTTTTAAAACAGACAAAGGCAAACAAAGAAAGTTAATTTTAACTGATATGTGAAGAATATTTGGGCCATAACAAAAAATATATTTAAAAAAGACACAAAAGGATCTAAAGAAATAAATATATAACAGTTGTTTATTGTGCTATTATGAGTAATAATAAAGCTTTATTTTCTTTCTCAATGGCATATATTTTTAACTTTGAACAATCCAAAATCTGCAGTCAATAAAATATAAGTAAAGTTTAAGTATATAGGTTGCCTGTACAGGCACGACAACCATAAAATACTTTTTTTTTTTTTTATCCATATAAACAAAGAAAGCTAAAAATGAATTAAAAAATTCAAAAAGTATTTTTCCCCCAGATTCTTATAATTCATCTCCTAATTAATTTTTGAGATTTTTTTCTAAAACACATTTTAGACGCTCTTATCAATTTTAATTTTAATAAATTAAAAATGTGTAAATAGTAAACACACCAAATACTTATATATCAAGGTATGTGTAAATATGTACACGAACAATAATGACGTACACTATTGTACAATATATCTTAGTAAATAGAATATAAACTCGTGGCATTTATTTGGCGTTGGCCATATAGTGACTGAAATAGATAACCGTTTTCGAATAAATATTTAGGTATATCCAATGACACATGATTAAATATTTTCAATTTTAATAGAACCATTTTATTATTTTAAATAGCCATATTCTAGTCGCGGTCGAAACAATCAAACAATTGAGTATAACCGTCAACCTAAGAGCAAATAGGACTTTCGAGGAAAGTGTCCCCAAATTCAAATCCTCTCTCACTCACCCTCATAACTAATTTCTAGACAATTTTTGTCAAAATTTGAACGTGCATCAAAACACTTATAATAAAAAACCAGATTTTCAAAATTGTTCATATTGTTATAAGAGCTTATAATAAACCTTGTATATAACTGTATTTAAAGACTTTTTATCTTATACTGTAGTCTATTTTCATTCATTTAATATTATATACTTATTTTAGTTATACACTAAATAAAAAATATTTAGGTCAGGTATTAAATTACGTCATTTTTAGTAAGCGTTTAAAAATATATATGCAGCTCACATGGTTCAAAAATCGTTCCGAGTTACAAGAAATTCAAAAATGGAATATGGTTAAACAAATTGAATTTCAATGTGATCATTAAACAAAGTATGTTTAATAGTTTAAATACCACAACGCGGCTAACATTGTTCAATATCTAGGTAGGGGGTTCATCGTTTTTATTCTGTCCATATTCTTGGCAGTATGTGAGTATGCATATTAAACGATGACGTCACTTTGTAAAGATAAATACATTAAACAACAACTGAATGAATTAAAATGATCCACATGACTGTTTTAATATATTGATAATATTAGAAAATAAAAAAAATATATTACTATTACCAACATATTATGATAATGATATAATGATAGCATAAATATAATGTATATATAATGTATATCTGCACTCAAGTTTTTTCTTTAAAAAATTTTACTACTAATCATTTTTTAACAAATTATCAAACTCATAAAACAAATAATTTTTTCAAGTAAACCAAATTAAACAAATACACATGATTTATAAGAATAATTTACAATTGTTTTAATTTAAACAATTCGAGATAATGAACTTTGTGAAATCGTTATCACTATAAATGTCGAAAGTATATTGAAATACACTCAATGTTTTCAACAAATTGTGCGCGAGAGAAATTGGCATTTTGCACACGGCACACCCGTTCAAATGTATTTTTGATGATTTTGATCTCCTGGGAGAACTTTAAATATAGAAATCACCACGAACATAGTTAATATTATATAGAAATTATTTTAGACGTACAACATAACTAAGTGGGGTTGCCCTAATTATGTCAAGTTACTATTCACGAAAACATAAATGAATTAAAATAACATACATCAAACTACAAAAAAAATCAATTAATTATAATTATAAGAGAATGTTATAAAAGTCGGGAAAAAATGTAATACAAAACCTACATAACTCAGTTCAAATATAATAAAAATTGCATAAAAAGTTAATTATAGAACTTAAACTGTTTAAACAGGTAACCTAGTAAAAATTATCTAAACATTTATATTAGTGTAACTTTGTACTAGAAAATATTACACATTAACAAAATTGATCACAATAGAAATTAAAATAGTCAAGAACTATCTAAACAATAATGAACAATAATGATATTAATAGTTTATTGACAATATACTTAGTTTTGATGTAATTGTTTGCCAAGAGCTCTACTCGATTACATCATATTTAATTCAATAAACAACTCATCATCATATTTCACTGCATGCTTGGTATCGACAATAATCTTTGTTATTCAAACAGGTAACTTAATCGTTGTTTCAATTGACTACTAAAATTTCAAAATCTAATGTAACAGTACCTAATCGAATGTTTTGAAATAGTGTAGGTTAATAATATAATGAGAGCTATCATATTGCTAAAAGATATACCATTTATATTGTTATCTATAAACTTAGAAAAGTAATATTTAAAAGCAAAATATAGAAGAATCATATGATAAATGTGAAATAAATCTATAATTACAATAGACTTTTCAATATTAAAATATCTGCGAGTACCTACTCTAAAAAATGCATGAAAATCCTCAAAACAAATTAAAGCACACCTACTAAATGTATAAATTGTCTAATTTAATGTATTTAAAAACAGATTAGAAAAAAATTACCTAGATGTTTCTACACTAATTTAACTTTCATCGCATTTGTGTATTATATCAATAAAAATTGTTTATTTGTATATATATAATGCCAAATTTTGTGACTCAATCACGTTAAAACGACTAAATGAATTTTCATGAAATTTAGTACATAGGTCCTAGAATAAGAACAAGACAAGAGTACTTTCATTTCTGAAAAATGTGTAGTTCTAATGAAATAGTAACTTAGTCTAACCAACACAATGAAAAACGCTACATACAATTCTTTTAAATTTAATTTGGCATGATCAATGGGGTACAATGATTAACTGAAATAATGGTAGGGGTGTAAACGAGAGATGCATCTAATTGATTTCTGTATTTGAAAGAACTTAAAAATATTTTGCTTTTAAATAGCCAAAAAAGAGGGAATTAAATTGGCACAGGCGAAGTCCAGCAAGACAGCTACAGGTTGAGTTAAGTTTTTTTTTTTTTGTATTATTATCAGGCGAGATTTAAATCGTGATTTCACACGCATAGATCGTCAAAAAATATGTTTTATGTTTAATTCTATAACTGTGCGGCCTCATTGAAAATGGATCCACATTATTTTATTGATGGTTAACAGTTTGATGAAAACATAAAACATGTTTGCAACAATCTACAGTGACATTAATTGAAGTGAACAAGATAAACAATATATCAAACGGCAGTAACATGTTTCAAAAAAGTATATAACTTTTATATAAAAATTGCCATAATTTGTTTAACCGTTAGTAAAATATACTTAAACAACCACAAAAAATCAATTTTGACAAATTATTACTATATGCTATGATAATTTAAACACCACCAAAAAAAAATTTATATTGTCATATTTAGCAATTATAATTTAAAGAAAAAAATGAATAATAAGTATATTTTTATTTAATTGAAAAATTAAAATTTCTTATTTTGTTTAAATATAAATTATTATACATTTTACAAATTAAAATATGAATAAACTAAAAAACTATTTGGCTTAGATTCAAACTTAGTTGTTAATACAAAATAATAATATTACAGTAAATTAGTAGGTATATAAATAAATCAAAAAAATGTCATACACTACCATTTTTCTTTAGGTATGCTACATAATTTATTGTATCATAGTATACATAGGGCTGTTACTACAATGTCATGCTGAATTTTAACTGTCAGTTTAGCTAGCATAAAATTTTTAATGGCAAAAACTTTAACGGCAAGTTTAATAAAAAAAAAATTGACAAATAATTATTACAATGAACTGCTAGCACTAACGATCGGTTAACTAATGAAATTTATGTACATTTATTTTAAATAAGCATGTTACTAGATTTCATTTTCTATCATTTGAAAAATTTTAATTCAATTAATAAAAGTATAAATATAAACAAACTTTACATGTTTTTTATTTTAAAACCTTTCATTCCGTGGTAAATCCTATCCAAATGAGTAGGTCAGTCCTCTGTGTCATGTTTGAAATTGATGGGGAACTTTGAAAAATGGTAAAAATTGTCTACGGGACCAACCATGTTTGTGAACCTCTGGTTTAGTGGGACATTAAGACAACAGCCCGTAATGTTTTATTCTGTTTATGGTTAAAAACTATGTATTTATGTTATAATATGTAATGATGGCACATATAATATCTCAACTACATCATCTATACGCTAAATTGCAATGAAGCTACTATTATTTATTTTATTCTTCCTGGTATTCTTACAAAGTAATAAATATAATATTTGATGTTTTATGAATTCATGATTAGTTTTCAACCATGGCTCTATTATCTTATCAAATTGTCTTTAATAATTAATTATAGTATAAAATCTTAATGTGTTCCAGTGAAAAGAAAACATGTTCTAATTTCAAACAATATACAGTTTTAAAATAAAATATTGTAAACTATTAATTGTAAACTAGTTAAATCTGCTGTGTACTATTGAACAAAAATATAAATAAAGTAAACACAGTGGACTAATTTCTAAGGGAAGAGAAAAAAATTGATATATATATTTTATATATACGATAATAAAATGTATATAAATAATAATTTACTGAATTTTTAATTCTAATTAAATTGGTGGTATTGTTAGATGTGATTTACTTAATGTTTTTTATTGTTGCGTATGATCTACCTAATATTTATTAGGTATATTACAGAAGGTAAACCACTGATGGAAATCAGTGTAGAAAATAAGTATGGTAATCACAGAAATCTTTGTTTATCTTATAGAATATCTTTGGTGATAATCTTAAAGAAAATCATTTTTATCCAAATTATCATTGGGAAATCATAGTATTTCTGGAATAAGGTGTACCCAATATTCAACAGTGATTAATGCTGGCCTGGTATATTATATTTACATTATTTATTATAATTATTATTTTATTAGTATTCGTTTTAATATTTGTATTTACATACTTGATGTATTTTCTCAAAATAATTAATTCTCAAAACTTATTTAAAAATATTACAATACAGAAAAAATGTATATAATGTTAACATGTATTAAACACGGAAAGTTAGCAACTGATGATTAACAAACAATATTGCTACACACTGTGATATCATTTTGAAAACAACTCTTCATTGTTATTATCTAATTTTATAATATATATATATATATATAATATACATATTATATAGGTCATGTACTAATGATATACTGAAAAAGAAAAAATTAAAATGTACGCAGATAGATCATATGTAACAATAACATCATTGAGTTTAATTATTTTGATTTTTAAATTTCATTTTTTTCAGTTCATTTACTTTTTTTAACAACAAGTACCCAAGGTAATAAAATACTTATAACTTAATAATTAAGTAATAAATATGGTATTATGGGTGGATTTAACCCAGAATGCCAAAAATATATAATACTCTTCGAACCTCGTATTTATGATCAAAGTTCTAATAAATAATTTTTATGTACTTATCTAAAATAAATATTGTAATCAAAAATCAATCTCATTATTTTTACTGACAAATTTCACAACAAACTGTATTAAAACTATAGCGCAATATACTTTACATTTAATTAGGTATATAGGTTTTAAATATATTTACTAAATTAGTAATGATTATGTTTCAAAAAACTTACCTTAGAAAGTGGTAAAACAATAAATGCTCCTCCACCCGCTGATTCTACAATACAGGCAACAAATTTTGGATTTACAGCACAAAATGTTGAGTCCCATGAAGATTTAGATACTCTTATATTGTCATAACAATATTCTCGTTTCATAGCTGTGCCGTAAACATGGCGGAACTTACTACTTCTTACTTTGAACGACATCTGTAGATATACAAAGTTATTAAAATTACAACAATTACTTACAAATTTATAATTGTAGATAGCCTAACCGTATTCAACTAAATATTATCTGTGAATACATTAAACACATTTTAAATATGAACTACAAATAAATTTATTTTTAAAATTTAATAAATACTCAATTTAAGTTAATAACTGGAAAATATTATTGAAAATGAATAAATGAGTAGGCTTTATTTCAACATTTTAAATATATTTACAAAACAAGGGCTTTAATATACAAATTTGTTTAAATAGCTACTTATAATATTTTTTAAAAGGTGAATAAAATAAGTAATTCCTAGTCATAAATAAAAAATTTTCCTGCCTAACTTTATTTTTTAAATGAGAGTAAAAGATGGAAAATAATTTTCAAAATGTGGTGATCTCAACACACAAATTAAAAATAAAAATTTTTTAAGTCTATAGTGAAGTGATAACTGATAATATGATAATAACCAAATATATTAACTTGTACGGCACCTAGTAAATAAAGAGAAGTCGGTATGATTAAACAGGCCAAATTAGGCACTTTGATATAGACTAATTATTGTTATTACAACTTAAAATAGGTATTACCAGTCTATTTTATTATTATTATTGATTTGGAATTAAGTTATTGGTTATAATTTTCAAGAAAAAATAAAAATTTCAAAGAATTTTCCAGGAGTGCAACAGATAAATCTTATAGATACAATGGCATAGGAATTTAATACAATTTATGGAATATTTATATAAAATAAGAATCAGTTATTAAAATGCAAACTTAATTAAAATACCTAATATTTAATTGTTTAGAAATATATAACACAAATTAACTATGGAACAGTTTTATACAAATTACAATATCATAATATTTAAAAGTTAATCATGATATATCTATAGAGATTAGGTAATGCATTGGGTATTAAACAATACATACATTAAATAAGTCTTATAAAACACTTCCTTGTTGCGCGTCAACAGTGAAAATATTGAATGGGTGGATAGATAAGTGCATA
The DNA here is from genome assembly GCA_956483605.1 of Tuberolachnus salignus. Lineage (NCBI taxonomy): Eukaryota > Metazoa > Arthropoda > Insecta > Hemiptera > Aphididae > Tuberolachnus > Tuberolachnus salignus. Next base: position 20,999,485 of record OY101437.1, read on the forward strand.
CAATGTTATAATTTTATTAAATTTTAAATTAACTAGTAAAACATTTTATTCGAATTCTTAGAATAAAAAATTGATGTTAAATAATTATCATTTATATTACAATTTATGTAGGAACAGACTTAATACTTAAATTTTAAAAATCTATTTAAAATGACGAGCAAAATACCAAAATAATTGAACTACATTAGACAAATTGTGTTCATATCTATATTAATAATAAGTGGTATAGTTTATACATTGTACTAACATTAATATTGAATAGATTCTATTTGATGTGGGTATTAATTAACAATTTGATTCGATTCATTAAATTCAATATAAATCATTAGGTAACCTAACCAATTTATAGTAGCACCGTGACCATTACCAATTTTAATATCGCCAAAAATTGAACATATAAAATTACAAATTATTATGTGATCTAACACATATCGATCGAAAAGTGTCATTACGCAAAACTTTAGTAATCATCGGCGAAAAAATAATAAATAATAATCGCGAATTCGCGATTGATGAATGGGGGGGAAAAAAAAAAAAAAAAATGGGCGTGTAACGGATATAATGTTACAAAATAGATATCTAGCGATTTGTATGTTTCTCTCGAAATCGTTGAAATACTAAGGAAACAGATAAATAGACGGCGATCATTAGCTTATAAGGAAATGGTTAAAAACGTACCGTCGCACGTCGGCTCCAGACCGCGGGCACAATAAGTAAAGAAGCTGCGTGTACTTGCACGGAATAGAAATTAGCTATGTAGGTACCTCCCTATTAGGCCAACAACAAACGCGACGATCGTGTAAAATAATATAAATAGTTCTATAAATTTTAACGTGTGCTCACCTCAGTGACTCATGCGACGGGAATTTCTCCTCTTATTATAGTCTCGTTGTTTTTTGTTTTTTTTTTTTTTTTTCGGCGTTATCTCGGAAACGGTTATAGCGTTGATCCGGCTATTATCCGTGTGCGCGACGAACGAGGAAACGATGAGTAATATAAGGCCAAAAAAATAAAAAGAATAAAAATAACAGTAAAGTCCGCAAAACTCGTCGGACGAAACGATTAGCGTTCACTACTGTTGGCGGCAGAGTAGGCGCCGACGGTGAGAAGATGAAAAACAAATAATATTAATATATAAAATAACCGGAACGTCGTCGATCGCGGGGCGCAGGGGGAGAGAATTTGCACGGACAACGGGCACGGCGAACTGGCGTGAATCGGAGGGAAAAAAAAGGTCCGTCTAATATCACTCTACCATATTTGGCGTTTACGAATGGAAACGCGATGGCTGGCTACTGAATCGGGCCGACGGATGGGGGTCGTCCGCCGGTTTATTTACAATCAACGGCGCGCAGTGTGACCATTTCGCCGCGCTGAATAAACGGTTGACCTTGAGCGTCGTTGACACACTGGCGCCCGATAAACGTACTCCGGACCGCCGTGATTTGAGAAACCGCCGTGCGCCGCGGACGGCGATTGTAAAATCACGCCGACCCGGGCGCGCTATTATCGTTAATAATAATAACGATAATAATTCGTAGCAAAAGAAATACTTCAAAAAGCATTTTAAGTAGCCGAAAAATAGCATTTTTATTTTATTGAATACTTAAAAAAAAAGGAATTTACGACCGTATATTTACAGGTCAAGTTAATTCCGTTAAAACTCATCCTATTGGTGGTTGGGGGGGGGGTGCTAATATATTTTTATACACATAGAAAAATGACCTTTCCGTATCAACTGTAGTAATCAGTTGCATATTTCAAATAAACTAAATCATTTAAATTGTACTCTTCCGTCGGTAATGTTTAGTGCAATGCTATTGATTTTTTGGCATTTTACCCATCAATTATTCTTTGAAAAAACACGATTATCACTTTTCTAAAATCAATTTCGCTACTTCGCCATTAGCTTCCTCTAACTTGTGTTTTGCATCCAACACAGTATAAAAAAAAAGCTATATTTTATCCATTATAGTCGTCAATTTATTACTGGGTTATCCACTGGTTTTAATAATTTCTGGCAATAATAAAAATTGCGTAAAAATTTAGAAAAATGAACCAAATAGGGAAAATAGTAAAATTAAGTTTATTTCATTTAAACCAGAACGATTCAAAACGTATTTACATATAAGAATTATGTTTCTATCACACTCCTGTCAAAAGAAACATTTGCTACAAAATCCGAGCCCTAATAATAATATTACAGCGCAATACTATATCGCCGTGCGACCAGCCCGAAGCTTTAGTTATAAATAAAACGGACTTAGTATATAATTAGATCGATACATGTCACTTTAAGTTTACGTGATAAATTGGAAAATACGTTATTACTAAGGTTATAGAAAATTTAATTTACTTTAAAAATGTATTCTACCAAAAAATTCGATTTTTACAATAATTTATACGGAAATATCGAAAATTTCAAAAAAAAATCGAACTTCTGCACGGGTTAATCTTATCCGATTGACTCAAGATTTTATCATAGTTCGCTTTTATAGATATACACACGGATTTAGAGCGTGAGACCAATACAATTTTAAAATTAAAAATTAAGGGACACCCTAAATTGAGTACCTATAAATACAATGATGATGAACTTGACGCATGGAAAAAATATTATGATATATTTAAATAAAAAAGTCCTTCAACTAGTTAGTTTTTTTTTGAAATTAATACATTTCAAAATATTGTATTAGTCTCACCTCCTAAATTTGTGTGTCTATAAATTTAGTAATGAATTATGATTATCTGACAAGTATTATTTTGTCATAGGGATCTACAAAAAGCAATTCTGATAAGTCCTCCAAAAATGATCAAATATATTGTCTAGTTATATTATAGTTTCACTATAGATAACTTGCATAAGGTAATACTCTTAATTAAAAAAATTTTACTCATTACATTAATATTTTTATAAAATATTGAGTACACAAATCTTCATAGATGTATTATTTATTATCTGCTATACGTTTTGTATAAATGTATTGAATCTGAATGTTCTTTTAGTTTGAAAAAACATCAGATTACCAAAGAGGTGATATTTATATATTGATACAAATGCTCTGATATTTGTTTTGTATTAAACAAGATATAATTAATAAATGCATTAAAGTTGTTATTGAAAAACAAATATTTATAACTAATGACCAACAACTTAGGCGTTAAAATATATACCAAAGAAGATTTATCATTGCCTAAAATAACATATTTCTCTAACGCTAAAATAGAAGAATTAATACACAAGTTGGGTATTAAGCGTTTGTGCATAGATGGTCCAAATGAGTTAATAAATTATCCAAGGTATGTATATTATATTTATAAAAATAAATAACTTATTTTGGAAAAATTACATTGATTTTATTATATATAATATATGTATATACCTAGTTTTGAAAAACACCACTAAAATCAATGGAAATGTCAACGAGTATGCATAGATCTTACTAAAAATAATAATAAAAGTAGATCGTCAATCAAACTGTGCCTAATGACAGTAGTAAAATCATATTTTGTAGTTAGGTAGGTACATAAGACAAAATATCATATACAAAATTATGTACACATCTTCCCAGCACAGTCCTACACATGCCCTCCAAGGTTAGAGTTTGCTGCCTCCAGTATCTACACAAAGTATTTATTGAAATTTACTGATTGTTGTTGAATTACTTAATTTATGGGATAATGTTGCAGATTTTTTTATACAATGTTATATTATAACTATAGTTGAAGACTAAAATAGAGTAGAGAGACCAAAGATTATAATACATCACATAATGTAATATAATTGTAAGTCTTATTGACTTATTAATAAGTCTAAATACTAGAAGATCACATTACTTTAGTACTCTTCACTAATACAGTCATAAACTTGAAAAGTTCCATATTATTTATTTTGTTCATTTTCAGAACTAGTGAATCTATATTCTCCAAATTAGTCCAATATGGTATAAAATAAAAATGTAATATAACATAACAGAAGTTATTGTGATGTATCACAGTTTATTATATAACACAATTATGTTTAACTTTTATTTAAAATTATTGTGAACATGGTAATAAGTGGTAAACATCCAATATGTCTGCAGTGTAGTAAGTTACTTTAAAAAGATTAACATTAATTATTGCAAGCCTTAACATAAATCATTATTGTTAAAACGTTAAAAATCATTAAACTAAAACTTCTACAATTAATATAACAATAATTTTAAAATATCAATAAACTTGTAAATTAAAAAGTATTTTTATGAGGTTTTAATTTTTTAAAAACCTGATATGGGAAATTTTCACTATGTAGTACTTAAACTATAGTATAACATTGTATTTGAATCTGCTTGATTTAAAATATTACTTCAATTACATCTTTAATCATAAATCTTTACTAATGTAAATTACGTGACGAAGTTTTCACGTAATTTGTTGCCAGTTATTTTCAGAAGATTGTAGAGATACTGCTTGTTTTAACATATCACTAGGCATTATCACTTCAATTACATCTTTAATCATAAATCTTATTCGGGGTGATATTTTGCACCTCATTTCATCAGATACCAAATATATCAAATGATCATAAACATCATTCAAATTTTTCTGAAACAGTTAACAAATGATTAGTAAAACATTGAAATAATATATTAAGTAAAAATTGTAAAATACTTCTTCACGTAATTTGTTGCCAGCTATTTTCAGAAGATTGTAGAGATACTCGAGAGATCTTTCATTAGTTTTAGATATCAATATTTGTACACAGTAGTGAACAACATACGGAGACAATAATGATTGTTTGAAAATTTCACCAATAAATCTATAAACACAAATAATGATTCAATTAATTTTAAAATCTAATAAAATATCAGTAAATTATAATTGTGTTAATGTCAGCTTTATTTATTAAAATAAAATAAATAATGTAGAAACAACTATTATATTAAAAATGATAATTTGTATTATCTTTGTTATTGTATTTTATATTAGTTTTATACCTAATACAACCTATTGTTTGCCTTTTAAGTCTTTGATTTTGTTCATGTTCTACAGATGTATTTACTGCCTCAGTATCTTCCAAAATTTGTTTTTGAAAAAATTTTTGACAAATTGTGACTATGCATTTTTTAAATGTCATTTGACACGATAAACCGCTTTCATTTTGAAAACTAATAGTTATGTCAACAACCCTGCACAAATTGGCATACATGGATCCAAAACACGGTTCTTCGAATGCCTGAAAGAAATAACAATTTAAAATTATATCTATTAAAACATATCATATAATATATTTACTTTAAGGGCAACAATATTAGCAACACTCTCGAGGCATTCTGCATTTTCAATTGGTAATTTTTGAAACTCATCGACTAGTTGATCAAATGTAGTCCATGTAAGTTTGTTTAGGATTGACAATACATTTTTAAACAACTACAAAATTAACGAAAAAATAAATGAATTGATTATTTATAGTCTATCCATAAACATATTAAAGAGACTTTAATATGTCTACGTAATAATCTCAAATAATAGAAGAAAAAAAATATTAACATACTGATAAATATTGGGTTTGCTTCCAGACTTGATTTTCACTGTTTGGCTATAATTAAGATTAAAATAAATAAAAAGGTCAATTGTGGTAAACAGAAATACAATTCAATGTTTAACAATTTTTTTAAAATTTTAACTCTTTTTGCTTACATTACAAATATCTTATCATATATAAAAATGTTTCAAACAAAAGTTGAACATTTTGATTACTTTAAGAAAAAACATTACAACCGCCCCATACTTTTGGGTGAAATGAAAACCTCTAATTTAAAATATATGTGTTATATCAAACTCAATTTAGGGGTAAATGGAATCAATTTGTTTGTGTGTTAAAGATAGTTATTTCAATTCAAAATTTGATTCCTACCAGCCTATTTGGTATATTTTTTTATCATTTACTCCAATTCTCATTTACCCCACTTAACGTTATGTAGCAAGTATTTAGTTTTAATTGTAAATTACTTAATTACTTGTATATTCGAATTACCATCATAGAACGTAATTGGATTTAGTTGGACAGTATACTGCCATGAATGCTTTATTGTATTTGTTTGTATCTAAACATAAAAAAAAATTATTAAAATATGTGTAGAATAAAAATCCTTAGGATGTTAGATCATATTATTGTAAATCTTCATTATTGGATAGTAATAAAAAAATATATATATAAAAACTGAAATAAATGTAGAGTAGGAACAAAACAAAGCCTGGAGTATTAAATATTAGTTATGTGTAAATACGACCAGTACCGTATTTTGATTTAATATTTGGGCGCGTGTTATTTCTTCGCAATTGTTATTCTATTACCTGCTGATGAATTTTAAAATCGAAACTGGTCGTACTTACACACAACTTACATAATACTCTTGGCACTGTTTTGTTCTTATTCTACATATTTTTTGTTTTTTTTTTTTTTTTTAACTTTAATAAAGTGCTGATCTAATAAAACCAACAATTCAAATACCTATTGTACAATATTTATACCTACTTTTACATACTTACATCGTTTATACTTAGATTTTCCAAGTTTAGAGTAACATCTTCTGGATCAATCTACATAAAATAATATATGTATAATAAAACCAATATATCAATTTTCCAAGTAACACAAATAAGTACTATATTAATATGCAGAATAAAGCTTAATACTGTAATTTATTATGTGGTATTTTTAATTGTTAATATTATCTTATACCTACCAATTGTTAGTTTCAAACAAATAAGTATTGATACATATGAAAAATTTAAGTTATAGATAATAGTTTTTCATTAATTAGGTACCTACCTCATTTACTCTAAAATTATTCAATACATTCGTTTTGTGTCTATTATTTACAACCATTATTCAAATTGTAGTATTATGTGTGCTAATAAATTGTGTTTTCGTAAAAATAAAAGTACTAAAATGTGCGATGAAAGTTGAACTTATTTACAAACTACCAATGCGGTTGATTGAACTGAAATCAGACATGCTAAAACATAAAAGTAGTAGTAAATACACGATTAACTAAAGTTAACTATAATATGGAATAAAACAAACCTAATTCTAAATTAGATGATTAAATTTTAATTTTTAACTCAATAATATATTCTTATCAGTTGGATTGCAGATAATATATTTTGTAAAAGAAAAAACAATCATAGATTATGTTATCTGTGAAAAAACGGGCACGGGATGGTTGTTAGAAAAACGATAAGACAATAATTTTGTTATGAGCGGTGCTGCCCACAGAGAAAGAAAAAAAAAAAAGATTTCAGATTTATTCCCAATCACAAGTATAAAAGTAAATTATTTTATTAATTATTAAATACATATAACTACACAACTTAAAGTCACAACAACTTGTTATTTATTACCTTGTTCTTTATGATCTGGGGGTTACATCAACAACCGGAATCGTCATATTTAAAATTGTCTCGATTATTATCAGTTCGATCTTTGGTACCAATAAAATAATATATAAATTGTGAACTATACGTTTAGCTTGTTTCAAATGAAATATATCGTTTGATTTAACATATAATATAATATTCATTACGTCCAATATCAATAGAAAAAACTAAGTTGTCGCGTCTTAGTCTTCGTCTAAAATTAATTCCGTTTGATTATTGTTTCTTTAAAATAAACTCACTTTGAAAACCTAAATGATCTTTTTCCACGTTGAACTCGGCAAAAAACGGAACGGACGATGTTTAATTTCGACACGAATTTTTGTATAAAATTATTGTATCAGGTCGGAAACTTATTTGGGAATTTCCGTATTTATTGTTTCAACTGGGCACCATATAGAAGAAATGAACCAAAAAAAAAAAAAATACCAACGAAAAAGAAATGCATTTCGAAAATATTCCCCAAAGTCGATTCATTACGATCGTTAGCGCGGTCTAGTTTGGGATATCTTCCAACTAGTCAATACAATTTGCAATAATATATCACGAACAGGAAGAAAAAAAAAAAATCATATAATATAATAGTAGTTTTCGTTTTCGAAATGTTGTATAATATTCTCCTGGCCGAGCGGTACTGCAGTGTGCAAAAATATATTACAGGGAGTTTAGGAGTCATATTCCAGTTATTTATAATTATAAGGATTTTGTAGAAATATTATAAATGCGGTTAGTATCGGTAATAGAAAAAAAAAAAATAAATTCACTTTAAGAGAACGTCACACCGGCATTTGCTGTCTATTGTACGGACAATATAGCAAATTACGACGATATACTTAGAACGTAAATTGTGGCGTTTAAGTTGAACCCTGGGTCTGAACGCAAATAACGCAATTTAAATAGGAGAATATTTCCGCGGGTTTATTAATGTCACATAAAAAAATTACACAATTCAAAAAAAAAAAAAAAAAACAACAAAAAACAAAATAAATAATAACCAGCGTGGCCGTTACTGTTATGTTTGTTATTTTTATTTTTTTATTATGTTTATGTAGAAAATAAGCTACGTACGGCCCTCGGCAATAATTTCCTCTTTACATTTTGTTATTTACGTTCAATATAAACGCCACGATTTACGGTATAAGCATATCGTCGTAATTTGCTATTATTGCCCGTTAGATACGTACAGGAGACGGCTAATGCGCGTCGGTGTGACGTCCCCTTAAGAGGACATTTTACCGCAACACTGCTCTGTGGACGTTCTTATATATCGAATGCGTCTATATATAGAAACACAGTTTATCAAATACGAATTTATTCGTTTGCCAAACCGCGTTCGCAGGTGATGACTATACGGATATTATAGGATCCAAGTGTGTTCTGTACACGTATATAGATCGTCTAAATCAGGGGTCTTCAACCTACGACCCGTCAAGCTTTTTGAACCGGCCCGTCAAGTTAAATGATTGTTTGATGATTCGTTTTGAGCGCATTCGAATTTCACCATAGAATTTGGAACTTTACCAACCGAGCTTCAGCTTGTAGTTATCGAGCTCACATCAAACAACCAGCTCGAAAACTGTTTCAAGAAAACCACACTGCGAACATTTTACGCCATGTTCCAGGAGGACTCTTTTCCAAACCTTAAAAAATGTGCACGTGAAATGATTTCAATATTTAGCTCTCTACCTACCTATGAGAGCAAACTTGTTCAAAAATGCAATACGTCAAATCAAAGTATAGAACCGACTTCAGTGACGAACATTTAGGAGCGATGCTACTACAGTAGTTGGTACAACCAAATTTTATCCAAACTACCACGAAATTTTAAAAGACAAGCAATTCCAAGCTTCTAAATAAGTAACAGTGACTAATCACGATGGGTAGGTTTTGTTAAATTGAAATATTAAAATTCTCCAGCAGGTTTCACTCGGGTATGATTTATAATAATTCGGGTGTTAGGTACTGGCCGAAAGCCCTGTTTTGTGTGCTTGTCTAAATTGTCCTTTAAAAATAATAAATGTGTCATCTATAGTATTTATTATTATCATTATTAGTAATATGTCTGTTTTCATAATTCTGTAGATATATTTCTGAACGAATTACTCTCAATGGGCTGCCCATAATTAAACCTTGTTGCGAGTAAATAATATTATTATATTGGAAATAATTTCGGCTAGTGTTATTGTGTCATTCATTTTACTGCGATTAGTGTTAGATTGTTTTTTTTTATAATTTGTGTTGTGTCTAATTTAGGTATTAAAGTGGTATGTGTTTTTATTCTAATTAAATTTTTATTGGTTGTAGAGTTAGCAGTTTCTTTTGTGGTTGTGTAGTTGTGGAGCTCGTATGTTATTACTTAGATATTTTTTTTTTATCTTTAGAGTCTTTATGATTTCAGGCGAATATTTTTAATAATATTATTGATTCATTTTCGGTATAAATTAGTTGGATTATTGTTCAATATTGTAACATTATTATTATTTTTATTATTTATAAAACCATTCATTTTTTTTTAACAACTTCTTGTTTATTAACAAACAATCTATAGTAGCGGTTCCCAAACTGTGGTACGCGAAAAGCTCGTAGGCGGTACGCACGGACGTAACTGGGATTTAACAGTTACAGGGGCTAGAGGAGACCTAGAAAACCAAAGTTCAAAAATACCATCGTTAAACAATATTAATTATTATTCTACACCCGTGAAGTAGTTTTTTGCAAGGATTTGAACTTAAATTTTTAACCAGGAAGGAATAATATATTAAAACCGTAAATCGGGAGGCTAAGTCGCCCACCTAGCCCCCCTTGTTACGCCAATGGTGGTACGCAAAAACATTAATTGATTAGCAAAAAAAAAAAAAGTTTTAACAGTAAAAAGGCTTGATAAAATATATAAAATAACGTATACATTTTATTTGTTATATATTTAACTCCATTATTAGACTATCATACTTTCCCATACTGTGGAAATTTTCTACCATCATCCTAGTGCCTAAACCTAATAAGCCCACCTGACTCAATAACCTCTTTTCGACCTATAAGTTTACTCCCGTTTTCCGCTAAAATTCTGGAGAAACTTATACTAAAACGTATCCTTTCATGTATTACTGAAAAATCCATTCTTCCAGATTCTCAATTTGGTTTTCGCACTTCTCACTCTACTGTCCGACAGGTTCACAGAATTGTTGACGTCATTTCTTATTCACTAGAGAAAATACTTTACTGTACAAGCGCATTTCTGGATATCTCGCAGGCCTTCGATAGGGTATGGCATGACGGCTTCCATTATAAATTAAAAAAGTTTCTTCATCCTACATATTTCGCTATTATTAAGTCGTATCTCTCCGATCGCCACTTTCAAGTCCGTGATGGTGAGGGTTTTTCTTCAATAGCCAGTATATCTGCCGGTGTCCCGCAAGGTGGTATCCTCTCACCTATCCTTTACAATATTTTTGCTTCAGACCAACTAACTACACCTAATACACTGGTCGCCGACTATGCGGATGATAAGGCAATTTTATCTAATCTCTAAAAATAAATCAATCGAAATCTATTCATTCGACGTTCACCCTTAAACTTGCCCCTTTCTCTGATGTCTTTATTTTTAACACTCCAATTCCAAATGCTTTGAATGTTAAATATCTTGGCTTGACCCTTGATAAAAGACTGACCTGGGCCCAGCATATTAGGACCAAAAGAATAAATCTAAACCTACGCCTATACCTACTAAAAAACCTCATGAACAATAATAAATATACTCACATCAATACTAAATTACTTATTTATAAATCACTACTAAAGCCTTCTTGGACATACGGCCTTCAGTTTTGGGGAAACGCAAAAAAAACTAACATTAAGAAAACTAAAACATTCCAAAACATCGCCACTTAGCAAATTATTAAATGCCCCTCCCTATGTATCTAACTTCATTATACATACTGACCTAAAAATGCCTTCAGTTTCAGAAGAAACTAATACATATTATAAACGTTGCCATGTTCGCATTTAATTCATCCCAATCCTCTTGTCAAAAACCTTGCTAATCCTACAATCCCCGGCAACCCCCCCGAGACGGTTAAAGCGGAAATGGTGTCGTGACCTGTTGGCACCAAATATTAATATTAATTAGAAAAAATTTATATAATTTAAATTACAAATGATAGTGTTACTAATGGGTGGCTGTTTTCCTAAAAAATGTCACGTATTATGTATAAATGTTATTAAGGCTATGATGTATTTTTTTAAAATAATTTGTATATAACTAATCTCTATCTCATTTTCTTATTGTGCCCAATTGGTAAAGATTGTAGATTGCATTTAAAAAAAAAAAAAAATTTTATTTGTTGATAGGTAAAACAAAAAAAATTATTAGGTTCAAGTGGTATGTGAAAAATGTCATAATGCGCAAGTGGTACGCGGACATAAAAATATTAGGAATTGGTTGATCTATACCATTAGATTTATCGACTAGACAAATATCTATATTGTTTGATTTAATTTTATTAGCAACGGAATTGATAATTGTATTTTGTATTATAGTTTTACCCGTATTTGAGTTGATTATGGTAAATAATTTAGTGTGAATTGACACTGATTAAAATTTGATAACAAGTCACGAACGTTTCTCTACTTCTCTATAGTGTTCGACTATTGTAAAAAACCAATTAATTACGCAAATAAAATTACATTTAACTTCGTCGTTTTTTCCGAAATATTGAAATATATATATATATTCTATGGAATATATATTCCAAATTGTTAACGGACGGTTTTATTTTGTCTTTTGTATAATTTTTGGGACTAGATTAGTTTACCAAATATGATTGAAGAAAATCGTCTCGATAGACCAAATGGGTCCATTTCCTGCAGCTAGCTTCTCAATTAAATTATTTTTTCCTCTTAATCTCAGTACTTACTGTCCGAATTGTTAGTAGGTAAAGTTTTTTTTTATTTTTCAATAATAGCGTTTTTATTCAATATTTCATATTAAATTATTGTACAAATTGAGGGTGGAACTATGAGTTTGAATTTAAAATACAAAACTTTGATTTTCAAGAAATAACATTTCCATGTACATGTAATAATATCCTACTTATGATTGATTAATAATTACATATATTGTTTTGATATATTCAACATACTTTAAACATATACGGTCACAATATCATTTCTTTCCGTCCTTATATTATATTTTTGTTTAATTATCGACTATTAAAATCTATAGCCGGGTACAAATTATGCAATGTTATTTTCAACGGACAATCTATTCGGTGTGCTTTAATCATTTTCCACACGGTATTTTATGCTTTTGACAGATTAGGATTGTCCAGAATGATATCATTATTATTATGTCATGCTCTATACAATTGTAAATTTCCTTTTACTCCGTTATGATAATAAAGATAAAACATTTAATTGTATTAATAATAAACCGGGTGTGGTACAACAATGGTTAATAGAACCAAGTTCAAAACAAACATATCATTCGAGACAAAAATATAAATACAATATTATTAAAAGTTAATAGGTGCATGGTACACGGATTTCAGCATTATTAAATTCTGTTTTATTGTTAAAATAAATTGCAGAAAAAAAAATAAAAACCCCATTATCTAAATCTACTATCCATTTTTTCCAATTGTAATTTGTTTTCTTCTTTTAATTAAATTGAAATATATTAAACTTAAAAATTGTGTAGGTACATTTTCTATTTGTTGATTGAAATCATCGTGTATATAAAAACAAATATTACAATAAATAAATTCAAAACTAATTTATTAGTTAATAATTGGTTTTTATTATTTTGATAAAAAAAAAAAATAAAATATACTGTGTAAAAACATAAATTATTTACAAAAATATAGTATTACTAATATTAAAATAAGTATAAGAAATTATGTCAAACATGAAATAGTTTGTCATCAAAATTATAATCGTTTAGTCGTATATCAATACAACATAATATTTAATATAATATTAGTATTGGAGGGAATGTCATCCAATATCGTATAATTAATTGTTTAGTTTCTGTAATATTAGATAAATATTTATTATTACAGTTATAGTAGAACATTTTAGTAATAAATGTGTTATTATAATATAATATATTTTGATTTTTGAATAATGTATGTAAACATATATCATTTTAGTTTTAGTTTTTTTTTCAAATAAAAAGTTCAAGTGTACAGCTGCTGTATTCGGAGTCAATGAAACCGCAGGATGTTCTATGACGCAATGTGCACTAGTCTTCTAAAATACTGCCAGGTAATCAACATATTTCTTGTAAATCTAAAAAAAATAATTTAAAACATTATAATGCTTTATGATAGTATTATGTTACAATTAAATTGCAGGGGGCAGTGACACACACTTAAAATTATATAGCAGTATAAAGCTTAATGTTAAGTACCAGCTACCGATAAACACTCGTAGAGATTTTCATGGGCATACAATTACAGATAACGGCAACAGTTCAACAAAACTATTAAAGTAACTACATCCTGGCAGCTATACTACCTACCCCATGAATGATCTAGCGTGTGCCACCGCTTAAGAAAATAATAGTTTTTATAATTATTTATTTCAGAGCTACATAGTTTAGTGAAATTAAAATATATAGGTAAAAATTAGATTAAATTATAACAATAATATGATAAACATAAAAAAAAAAAAATAATAATATTGAACACTTAACAATTCTTTGTAATTCTGAAATAATATACGATTGATGATTGATGATTTTATATTAGGTATATGACTATAAATTATTCAATAAATAAAAAAAAAATAGTTAAAGCAAATATTATAAAAAAAAAAAAACAAATTATTTTAGAGATTATATATGTATATATAGATAAATATATGTAGAAAAAGTATAGAAAAAAGCCTGGAGTTTTGTATTGTTTGTGTGTAAATATGACAATTTAAACAATTATCATCAGGTAATAGAACAGCAAAGGCGAATTACTGGAAAAAATCTAAACCAATCGAATTTATATGCATAACCTATATAATACTCCCCCATTCTTGTTTCGTTCTTTCTCTACATATATTTATTTATTAATATATATTTTTTTTTATATTTGGCAAATATTATTCAACAAATTGAAATAAAGTAATAAAACTTAATACAACCTAATAATGTTTGCCAAATAAATATTTTTAAAGAAAAGTTTATATAGACTGACATGAAACATCTTATTTTTACTACATAATATATACCTGAAAATAAATTTAGAGTTTATTAACTTTTCGAAACATGTATAGAATATATTATTATAATTATTATATTTAATTAGAAATATATTATTTTATTTATTATCTGCTGTGTAATTTCTGAACATAGTATAGTCACAACTTAATTGGTTTTAAAACATTTAATGATGTTTAGTATTATAATATCGTTTTAAGACTTTTAACCTACTGAATGTAAGGTAATAATATTACAATATTATAAATTAATCTTTGTACAAAAATATGTAGATGGTTAATCTAAAAGTTCATTGACTTTCAATTATATAACCCATTTCAGTACAGCAAATATTTACCGATAATAATTATTATAATTTTATAATCATGTGATATTATGAACGTTTTTATGTTTAAACCATTGCAAAGTATGGTCTTGTTAAAATGAATTATTATGAAATTATTTTAACTGAAATAAAATAATGCATGCAGGTATGAATTTTTCTTTAGATCTTGAATTTAATATTAGCATAAACATTTAATTGTTCGTGCATTAGCCTTATATAACAGGATATTAAAGCATTTTAGGGTTTTTGGGGTATTTTTGGATCCAACAATATTAATTTTAATTTTTATTTTAAGAACTTTACACTCTAGCATGATTTTTATACAATAAATTATAAATAAACGATAATTTAAATTGTATTTTTACGGTATATCATACACTAAACCTAAAAATGCCCAATAAGTCACATAATAAACGAATGCCGAATAAAATACATTATATGATGAGCCTAAGACTATTGAATATTTAAAAAAGAGCATGGAGAATATATGATATATATATATATAAATAGATAAAAACCAACTAGATAGTCAACTATTTGATAAAGTCCCATAAGAGGTATAAAATAACCCTATCAAAACTGTGTATTGATTGATTAAAACCAATGAAATATTTGTATATGCATTATTATGATGATATAGAAGAAAATCGTGATTAATTTAAAATATGGTTTCATAGCATCACATAGTTTTTAAAATAAAAAAATATTTCATAGGTTAATCGATAATATTTGCCCTCTTGGTATATAGTCAATAAGCTTCAGATTTACTAGTTATTACACTTAACTCTACAGCTAACCACATTGACATCATGAATCATAAAATATATTTGCATTGTATTTTGTTATATTATTATGCTGCTTGTCTTATTTTGATTTACATTCAAAATTCTGCATGCAATTGATTAATGTATATTTAATAGTTTTATTTGTTTTAAACAAAGCATGATATAGTGATATAATATTGTATGATGTAAAAAAAAAAAAAAAAATATATATATGAATTTATGACCAATTCATGTTATTATTACTTTTTTGTTAAAATGCCTTCTATCAGCTTGGTTTTTTTTTTTTATTAGAAATTAATTTTTTATGACACATTATTGTGGTCAAATAAATTTACTTCATTCATTAAATCCATATTTTTATATAACTTACTTGGCTATAAAATATGATGCTGCCAACAGTGTGCTCTACTTCGTTATGTTGTATACAAATATACTATTGTATAATAGTTTGAATTATCAATTATAGTACATATTGTATTAATTTACTTTGTTAGAATTTATTTAAAATGCGAATATTCAAAATAGTAGTATTGCTATTGAAATTATAAAAAAAAAAATTGAAAATTTGATAAAAATAATAACAAGAGAATACAGAAAAATAGTACAAATGTACAAATACGGATTAAAATAATATTAAAGATAAGACAAATTCCAAGAGCTTCTTAAATGATTATTTCATTTTTTTATATAATACGTATGCATACAAGACATTGAAACTAAAATATATTATTTATAATTATACGTTGCAATTTGTTGCAAAATAATGGCAATTTTACTGAAGTATAATCTGATATTGTAATCGGTACTCAAAATTATTTTCTGTAATTTACATATAAAAAAAAAAAAAAAAAAAAAAAAAAAAAAACAAACAAAACTATAGTGTAATTATTAATATTTAAATCCCTGTAGGCTAGCAGCTTTAAGAAGACTATCTTAGCAATGTAGCTATTACTTTTAACAATATTACAACAACATATAATGTACAAAATTGTTATTTTATAAAAGTTTTAATGGTTATAAACTTTGTGTTAGTATTTTTTTTGCGATAGTTATTAAATTAATGAAAAATTCAAACAATTGATCAATTAATAATAACAATAATGGTTATATTAGATATTTAATAAAAATAACTTGAATAGTTTGTACTTATAATATTATAATAATAATCTACAGATTAATTTTTTTTTAAAAACTAATAGTCGTTGAAATAAAATTGATATGAATTAAAAACTAAAATGATTTATGCAAAACTTTGGCCTTTTATATTTGAAAATAATGTAGGTATTAAATGAATTCTAGTTAATATTTTTTTTATTTAACATATATTATAATAATTGTTTTCTGGATATATTTTATATAGTACATTTTAATTTTTTAATAACACAATAATATAGCACAATTATTTATAATATATTGAAAAAAAATGATGTAAAATAGAATAATATGGATTTTACAATATAATAATTAATAATAAAACAGTAACATTGTAATTTATGTACGGTATAAAGTGATATAGACAAACTTAAAAAGATATTAAAAACATTTTGTTAGTAAAAAAAAAAAAAAATTAATCTCTTATAATAATTATTTTGTTATAAATTCAATATATTTCTTTATTATTTGATGTTTAATATATAAATTGTAACAAAAAAAATTTAAATCAGATCTGATAATTTGTTAAAAATTGATAATTAGATTATGTTCCATAAGATGGTTAAAATAACATTTTTAAATACTTTTGTGTTTTTGTTGCAATTTAATAAAACACAGAATATTAACATAGTAAAACAGAAAATCAACACATCTATATCATGTAATTTGGATAATTTGTGTCTGATAGTAATAGTGGATATTTTACAGAAGGTATAATAGTTGAATGCTTACCTTCTTTATATTCCATATCAGACACTGGACCTAGAAGTTTTGGTTCGTTCGGATCCTTTTCTTCCATTTCAACCCTTGTATTTACACATCGTGTAGTACTTAAAAGCGATCCAAAAAGCATGGGAGGTAAACCAGCGATTAAAAATGCACCGGTGTATGAATTATAAGTATCGTACATCCAACCTGATTATAAAAAAAAAACAAAACGTTGCAATTAAAAATTAGATTTTTAAATAATATTTAATTTTATAAATTAGGCGTTTACTTACCGGCGATTGGTGGTCCAACCGTTAATGGTATGGAACAAAGACCGAGAATACAGCCAATGGCTTGTGCAGCACCTTTTTGACCGCATAAATCAAACGCGATTGGACCCATTACGCTGACAAAACATCCGTCGGCAACACCCATGATCAATGTGATTACCACTAGTATGTAGAAGTGTGGTACTATGATTATACACATAGTCATCATACCAATGATAAACAGTGAAATCTAAAAAAGAAATATTACATTATACAATGGTACACTTAAATAAATTTAAATGCGGTTATTTTGAAATATTAATTAAATTTTAGTAAAAATATATTTGGTTTTAGATACCATGAAAACTGTAATTGAAAAAATAATTACCCTAAGAATTTATAATAATGCAGATTATAAGTTGAAATTTGAAACAAAATATAAAACATAGTATCAGATTATGGAATTTGAATTAAATCTTTAGAAATAAATAAAATAATTAATAAAGAATCACAATGTGTAGAGACGATTTTATGCTACAGTATACAAATACAAATGATTGATTCAAAATCGCTGGCCTGTTTCTGACTTTTAATCAATGGGAGCATAAATATTATTTTTAAACAAACATGAAAAATAACTTAAATTATAATAAAATATTATTTTCTTCGGTGAGCGAGAGGAGGAAACAATAATAAATAAATGAAAATCAATAAAACAAAATTTGTATAGACCATAATATAGTAGACTTGTCAAGAATACCGTTTAAAGTAGTATAGTGTTTTTGAAATACCTGTTGCATGATAATTCTATCGACTTTTTTGCAATCGGAAATCGGTCCCGCAATTAATCTACCGATTCCCGAAGAAATACCAATACACGTGACCAGTATTTTGCCGTCCGACGTTGGAAAACGGTCTTCGACAACTTTTATCTATATATGGAAGAAAAAAAAAAAAAAAGAAAATAAAATAAAATAATATTGATCCGTCTAGAATGTAAACACCGGGCGAAGAAAAAAAAAAAAATAAATAAATAAATATCAAATCTAACCAAATGGACGTAGGGCACAAAGTATCCGAATAGAGCGAGAGGAATCATCGTGGCCCATATGATGTATTTAGGATTCTTCCAAATGTCAATGTTGACCAACGACCGTAGTTCGTCACCTAGGGACTTATGCATATCAGATTTCTCCACCTTGCACACAGGCTTGAATGCCAAAGCGCATACCATTAGCAATGCCGACAGCGCCGCTTCCCACCTGCAACGAACAATAAATTTACAACGATGGTTTATTTTACAAATCGACATTGGCACGAGAGGCCGTTATTAAACATTCGACTATTGATTGTTATTACACATAATATTATATAACGTATTTATGTACGTTGGTAGTATAGGTATAGTATACCTATGCCCAGTGGCGTAACTGGGTAACAAACCAATGGGAGGGCCAAGATAATTTTGTATTCTATGTATACAAAATAATCAAAGATTAATTTAATGACTCAAATCACTTAATTAAATAAAATTTAAAAAAAAAAAAAAACCGAAAAAATACATCATTATTTTAATGTTAGTTATCTTATTCATGTAACCCGGATAATTCGATATCATTGACAATACGTCAACATATTTTTAAAACTGAAGAAACGTGAAATATGTATAAACTTTTATGAAATAATTAAAAGAAAAAAAATATTTGTATCTTATGACTATAAAATGAATTAATATATTGCCTTTTTTATTTTATTTTAAAAGATTCAAAGATAAGTATTGTTGTCGTATCGGGGGGGGGGAATTAAACCTTTGATATCCGAAGTGCAAGGGGAGCACTTACCCCCACAATTACGCCACTGACTATGTTAATGTTGGGTATACAAAGTTCTGCAGGGGCGGTCAAACGGAAGGGTTAGGGTGATACATCCTCTCGTGATAAAAAAAATAATGTAAATTATAATAGTTGTTAAAAAAAGAACTCCCTTCCATGAAATAAAATCATTTGACCGCTACTAGGCACTTAACTATCCAAGAAAGTCAGAATTAATAGTCGGAAAGTCACTTTTGTCGAATAACATTAAATTTAAAATTAGTTAGTTTAAATTCTGAATGCGTGTGTAATGGATACCAACTTATCTGTAAAATATTCGAATCTAATGCGTTAAATAACAAATAATATAAGTTAATGTAATTCTTTTCGGGCATAAATTCGCTTTTAGCTTATATTCTTATACGCGATAATACGAATTAGTCAATTACATTTTTTTAAAGGACGGAAACCCATTTTAAAATTGTATTAAAAAAAAAGATAAAGAATTTAACAAGTGAATAACTTAATTTTTTGTAGATTGAAAATGTACAAATCGTCTGATCTATCAGGGTTATAAAATATACACTACGAAAAAGATAAATTATTATTTTACATACTATTTATTTCTTCGAAAATTGTATTTATGTTAGGTTAGGTACCTAATGTGTATATTTTTCACATTTAAACGCATCGAATTTCAAAATAATCGCAATTTCATTGATTAATATGAAGTGTTAGGTATAGGATCACTAATATTCGCGAGGAAAGCGAGCGACAAATTTTTGTCATTTTCGAAAAATAAACAGAGAATGTAAATTGTTTGTAGATCATTTTTTTTTTGTTACCCAAGGATTTTCACTCTAGTGACGCCCATGTCTCAAGTGTTTTATAATTTTAGCGACCCCAAAGTTTGAAGTTTGAAGTCTAGCCGCGCCCATAATGTAACTTACAAAACGATATATGAGCGCCCATAGATGAAAATTCCGGGATGTGGCCATGAGGGACAAATATATATGACTAAAAAAAAAAAAAAGCCATTCAATATAAAATACGTTAGTAAATTTGTATAAATTATAAATGTGCCCGTCTTGTCCCTGGCCTCCCATGGGTGTGCCGTGGGGTGATTCGAAATCGAATCGCACATAGAGAGGCTGTTTGATACTTTGATACTCGAAATAAATTGATATGTACACTCGTAGGCGATTTACATTATCCTGTAAACCGCTAGTATGATATATACAAACACTAAAGTAAATTACATTTTTTTTTTTTTTGAAACTCTTGTATGTTAAAAAAAAAAAAAAACGATATCTAATAATAATAATCTCTATACTTATATAACTTATTATCGACAAATATTAAATAATCTGTACACTTATTGACTTATATAATAGTTGCGAATGTACTTATTACAAAACGATAATCGGGTGAACTTGACACTCTAATCTCTAAAACTGAATAAATAAAACCGCATACAGGAGTTTATCGCGGAATTCGATTAATTCGGCAAAGCTGTTATTATTTTTTATCTCCGTAGAAAAAATAATAATAATTATAAAATAAAATTCAATGCCATTGACCGTACTAAACACGCATAATATAATATTATGATGTCAACGCTTTATTTTTTTGCACGTGTAATATATATATATTATTCTATCAGACGATTTTGGACCGCTGAAAGCATATTATAATATTATATCTATGAACAGGCCCGCAAGCTTCTATAATAGAGGCAATCTAATCTATGCGTAGTCGAAGTACGTAAACGGTATTAATTATATTATAGATCAACTTGGAATAATTCGGCACGATAATATAAAACGAGTGTAACAACAATATAATATAATATACGTTACAGTTAAATTCGAAATCCGTCAAAACTAGTTTTCACTAGTCAAAACTGGTTTAGACTAGTTAAAACTGGTTTAGACTAGTTAAAACTAGAATTAACCGTAAGTTTAAACGAGTCGGACGAAACCAGTTTTAAAAATCAGATCCTGATGTGTAATTCTAAATGTCACTTGATAGTTAATCCCGCCCATACTTAACGGACTTATCCTAATATGTGGGGTTATTTCTTATTTTTCCCCTAGTTAAATTTAGTGTTTTTTTTTTTTTTATAACTAACGATATAAAAATTACATTTGGATATCAATTTTCACTAGATAATTTTCAATTATCAATTTCAATTTCAGACATTAAAAAAAATAAGTTAAAACTAGTCCTAACGTTTAGGGTTAATTTTAGTTATAACTAGTCAAAACCACTTGTGACGAAAGGAGTGTGTGGAAACTAGATTTGACTAGCTAAAATTTCGGATTTCGGGTTTTAACTGAAACAATATAATATATTGTACGTCATATCAAGTTTACATTAAAAATTAAAAATTAAATTTGAAAAAAAAAACCATAGGGATTTGAAAAATTCGAAAACTTCAAATGGCTTTCCTGAACAATTTGGTATTTGTGACATCATATTTGACTTTTAAGCCATCGATATATATTATAATATACCCGACAGTTTGGTACCTATACGGTACCTTCAAAGAAAATGCATAAGTATTAAGTAGGCATACTTAAACCTATATTATGTTTAATTTATCGTTATATGACAATAAGCGTAGAAAAATAAATAAAAGAAAAGATTTGTTTACTATTTGGCCGAGGGTACCCGCGTATAGGTTTAGGTACCGGATTTTTGAATTATTTTCAATTTTGTACAATTTGAAAATAATTGTCAGGACATTCTAACGATTACTTTATCATTTATAAGACTTTTACACTATTCTTCACTGTCCCATACCTATTAAAGGGTAAGAGTAGTTGTACTCGGTGGTAACAAAAAATTAGAGCGTAATGTTATAATTTATTTGTACGAACGTTTTAAGTTCGAATTTATGATAACTTATTATTATTTATGATATACTTATTTACCTCTTTAAAAACATGAACGATTATTGTAGTTTATTCTGTAGTTACAAGATTATCGTACAGTGTTCAATTTAAATCGATAAAAAAAAAAAAAAAAGTTTAACCGAACCCTTCTCAGAATTGTTTTCCGTTTGCTATAATTTACCGTTGCGTACAGTAAACAAACTTAATTGTCTAAATCTTCTCCTAACATTATTTTTGTTTTACTATTGGGACTAAATAGGTAAAAAAAAAAAAAAAAAATCAAAAACGTATTCTTACGTTTCTACAGGAAAACTTCTCCTCTACACAATTTTTGTTTCAAGCGTTTTACTCTCAAAACCCACTCAGTAAGCTGTATTTCTTGGAATGACGCCGATGTGTTTTTTAGTTTTGGGTGGGTACCAATCACGTCCCGTTCTCTTAAATCATTCTTTCCCGCAGTTACCAAGTATGTATTACTTTCTGTACTTCCATCACGAACTTAATAGGTGGGTAGGACATTGCCACGATAGCTGAAATGTTCAAACTAAACGTACTAAACGAATTTATTATATGCATGGTTGTACATTGTACAATAACAATAATAAAAAAATTATGAACAAAGTATTCTGGAAATTTTATAGGCTAAATATTCGAAAAATGTTAGAATATATATTTTAACTAAATGAAATGTATATAAATAAACGTCCGACTCCCAATTCTAAAAATTACCGTTAGACGTTTATTAAAAAAAAAAAAAAAAATTACCAATTATACTTATAATAGTAAAATCGTAATTTTTTTAAATTTTTTTTTTGTGTTTCTACTACGTAACACATGGGCTGAAAAGTCTCGGGCCTAACAAAGAAAACACGGTTCTTTCATTAAAAATTGACTTTATTCATCAGCATAATCATCAAGAAAGAGCAACACAATCATTCCAACGCCGCTCTAACATTTTAATACCATTCTTGTTGAATGATTTATCTTTTGCTTCAAAATAGGCCTCAGTTTCGCTGATAATTTCTTCATTCGAGCGAAATTTCTTATCGGCGAATAGCCGCTGGGAGCCAAATCTGGAGAATACGGTGGATGCGAAAGCAATTTGACCTTTAATTCATGTAGTTTTGCCATTGTTTTTTTTGACTTGTGACATGGTACGTTAGTTGTCTTGATGAAACAAAATGTTTTTTCTTTGCCATATGCGGTCGTTTTTTTTTTGCAATTTCGGCTTTCAAACGCTCCAATAACGCTATATAATATTCACTGTTGATGGTATTCTCCTTCTCAAGGTAGTCGATGCATATTATACCTTGCTTATCCCAAAATACTGAGGACATAACCTTTCCAGCTGATTTTGTGCTGTCGGGTGCTTTGGACGAGGTTCTTCGGTTGCTGTCCACTCAGATGATGATCGTTTTGATTCTGGAGTGAAGTGATGGATCCATGTTTCATCTATTATCACATATCGACGTAAAAATTCCGGTTTATTACGTTTGAACATGGCCAAACACTGCTTAGAATCATCAACACGTTGTTGTTTTTGCTCAACAGTGAGCAAACGCGGCACCCACTTTGAACAGAGCTTTCTCATGGACAAATGATCATGTAATATAAAGCCAACACGTTCGTTTGATATCTTTACGATGTCAGCTAACTTATGCAACTTCACTTTGCGATCATTCAAAACGATTTTGTGGATTTTTTCAATGTTTTCTGGTGTTACCGTCTCATTTGGACGTCCACTGCGTTCTGCATCTTCAGTGTCTCTTCGACCACGATTGAAGTCAGCATACCAACGTTTTATTTTTGTTTCTGATGGAGCGGAGTCCCCATAACACTTTTCAAGCCATTTATTCGCTTGAACGGTATATTTTGCCCATCAAGAAGCAATGTAAAATTAATACACGAAATTGTTTTTGATCTATTATTTTGAAAATAACAAAAGCAGTGTCACCTTAGCATAATAACTCATACACTAATGAACAGATTTTCATGAAATTTTAAAAGCTGTTTTTTGCAACCTTAAGTTGTACCAACTAAAAATGAGGTGAATTCCAAAACACTAGTGCCATCTATGTGTTAGACCCGGGACTTTTCAGTTAGGTTAGGTTAGGTTAGGTTAACCTAAGTGTTATAACCATAAATACTATAAAATGTATTTTATGCGAACACTCTTAAGTATATTATTTATATGTTCTAAATAAACGTCCGACTCCCAATTCTAAAAATTACCGTTAGACGTTTATTAAAATATTATACCGACACACGTAACATTACGTTTTTTTTAAATTTTTTTTTCGGGCTGCTATATTACACATACTTAAATATAGTTTAATCCGAACTCATTTTTAAAGCATGTTCTAAATAAACGTCCGACTCCCAATTCTAAAAATTACCGTTAGACGTTTATTCTGTCCTATCTAATCCGTATCTAAGATATAAATATATTATTTACTAACACTTATATCGACACCATTAGAAACGCGGAAGTTTTAAACTATGCGCATTTTTGACGTACCCGGGGCGACGAAATTTATTTCTATAATAGAAATTGCATTACGATACAACGGTCGATTTTATAGTATAAATGTTGCGTTAGTAGCCAAAAAAAAACTTGGGCGCAGGTCATGTTTGACGCCAGATTTGATTTTGAAATTGCGTATTTTCTTCGTAAATCGGTATCGAGACGAGTATTTTTGATAAAATAAAAACATCGCGCGTTTGTATTAATAACGATGAATTGACTGGCATTAAGGATATCGGAATATCGGAATTTTATCAAATCCGATATTTTTGGAGAAAAAAAAACGTCTATAATAATGCCTCTGGAATATGAAAAAAAGCGTTAGAAAAACAGGGTTTTGAACCGACGTTTTAGTTAGTTTCAAATATCGAGAAGGCAAAATCATATCTGCTTATCATTACACATTTATTTAGGGGGAAAAACATATGTATATATATAGAATTAGGGAGTGAAGAAAATCGCGAGCCAATGCCTTTAATATTTTTATCTTAAAAAAAAAAAAAAAAAATCGTTACCCCGAATACGTCATTGAGTTTTTTTTTTTTTTTATGCACACACTCTATATATTATATTTATTTATTTGCACAGGTACTGTAATAGCGTATGTTATAATAGTAGTTATATCTAAACATAATGTTTACCTTTGAAGAAAGTATTCCAATAGAAAAAAAAAAAAAAACTCAATTTGTTTGTAATATAGAGGAGATATAGTCGGGAGTATTATTATAGGTACTGACCTTAAACAGTTGTCGAGACCGAACTGGTCGAGTAGATAACACACCAGGTACGGCATGAGCATGGTGAAAAACGAACTGCCCGCGGTCACTATGCCGTTAACGAGTCCGAGGTAATTTTTGAAATAGTGGCCGAGTATGGCCAACGAAGGCGTGTAGGCCAATGAAGCGCCGATGCCGTACAACAGCCCGTAAGTAACGTACAATATTTCCACCTAAAACACAACAGTTTTATAATTATAAATATGTAAAATCAAATATTAACGCGGGTACCTCTATGCCACGGTTTCGCGATTTATTTTAACAAATGATTTTAACTCGAACACGATTTTCATTCAGATTTTATTTATACCAAAAATGAGTTATTGACGAATTTTTTGTAAAAAAAATAAAAAAATATGCATATGTTACATATGTTCACTTATACGTTTATTTTTCGACAAAATTGCGTATTTTTACTTAAATATCGTTAATACATAACAAAACGCCCGCACGAGTCTCGTAAAATAAATCTATAAAAGTCTAAACACCAGAGTAGTTGTTTATGAGTGTAATTTTTTTATTTTTAAAAAAGTAACTTTGAACTCGTGTCATTATTTTCCCGAACAATTGTAACTTGATTTAGTTACCTACTCAAATTAATTTATACGTCGAAATTAACTTTAACTTGGCTTAGTTAGTTTTTTATTTCAAACATAATTGAATTGAACCCAGCATCACGATATAGAATTATCTATATCTATTATTATTAATGGTTTTCTTAGTGGAAAAAAAAAAAAAAAAAAAAAACAAATATTTATAATTTCTGTACGTTTAATGTTTTTCAACCTTTGAACATGTATTATCTATATTTGTTGTATATACCAATTTGATTCAAGTGCACGTGTATTGCAGAACACAATTATTCGAGTCGAACAATAAATTATTATTGCCTATCTGCAGCGTGTGGGAAATGTTGTTGTATTTTTTTACGAGTATCTAATAAACGAGTAAAGAAAAACTATTTTAATATATCCCTGTAATTGTCAAAGTATTAATATGTTCAACAATGATTAGATAAAAAATACTAAAACCGCATAACAACTTGCGAATATGTTCAATAAAGAAAATTATGCAAATAAGTTACTATAAATTTACATTATATACCGCGGTTTATATAAACGTCAAAAATACCGTAGATTATTATTATTATAATTTTTTTTTTTGTAGAAAATCTTAGTATTACAAAAACAGTGTTATATATATAAAAAACGGTTTACTCAGAATCGTTGAACGAATGCAATAATAAGTAATAAGTTGTAGTTTTAAATTTGTTATATTATTTATCGATAACAGTGGTCTAATATTAAACGTACATATAACCAGCTATATCGTGGGGAATGCATTCGATCGTTTTTCTTACTTTAAAGTTCAAACAATTGTACAGATTAAACGTGTTAAATTTTTTCTTCTGTAAAACATTGGGTATGTTATTTAAGTGATGGATTTTGAAATGACCCTATACGACAAACCGTAATGTTTGTACATTAAAATCCTTTTATAGCTTTAGACAATATATAAGAACTGTAGGTGTAGGTGGTACTGATTCTTTAAATTGTCAGTGGTCGGTCAGTATAAAACGTGTTGTCAGTAGGGTCGAAAATAATGGTTTTAAAATGTTAAGATCGGTCCCGAGATACTACAAGGTAAGTAATATATTCAATACATATACTCTTATACTAGGTTTTATGCGCTAAATATTTGTATACGATTATTTTTATTTTTAAATAATTAATTAAATTATTTTTTATTTTTTTTTTTGTAATAATTAGTATGTATTTATTATTTGGATTTTCGACGTAGAATTTGTTTTTAACAACGGATTACATAATTCCTACGGCGTTATTTTATACCTATAAAGGTAGCATATAGAATAAACGAAGAAAACCCGATGATTTTATCGAACCGATTAATTCTAGAATATATAGGAATAAATTCGTGTGTACACTTACTTGATGAGTAAAATATGACGATATTAACAAACTACTAGTGGCTATGGCGCCGCCGATGAACGTAGTCAATCGAATTCCGATGCGATCGATGAGAATTCCGGCGATGGGCGACATGAGGAATGTTGTTCCTACAGTCAACGATCCGACCAACGCTAAAACGATCACGTAAAATATCTTTGTAATTAATAATATATACAATAGTTAATAATCAACTCGGAGTCAAAACTAATTATCTGTGTCTCCCTCCTATAAGAATAATGGATCATACTTTTATCAATACGAAACCATCGTCTGTCGTGTTGGAGACCTAGCCGTCCGCTATTATTAATAATTATTAGTTATAATATTTTATAATAATAATAATATATTATAATAATTATTAATTATTGTTAATCTAACAAGATAGAAAAATATACGATTTTCAACAAAATCCTTTTTATAAATAATAATTATGATGTCTGAGAAGAGAAGGAGGAGTAGTGATAGCTTATATGTATTTTAGCGAAGTGTTATATAATATATTTATGAAAAATCCATAAAAATTCATCGTGGTAAAATCATTATGATCAAATGATTATAATGAAATAAATGATAATATCGGGTAGATGATGTGTGACGCACGATCGCACTTTATCGTGGAAAAGTTAAGCTTAGATTGACAATTTATTAAAATTAATTTATATGACTAACGCATCTGCTGAACGACATCGTCGTCGTAACCTTATGTATAATAATTTTTATCAAGTAGACGACAAATATTCGACAAAAGGAAGTCATTGGGTTTCACTATCAACAAAACTTAATTGTCAAATAAATATCAATTGGTAGGTATGTTTGTTGTATTTGTAAATTGAACTACAATTGAAATAATTTAAACTACGTGGGATTATTTTTTAGATTAACTATACTAGCATTATACAGTTTACATGAGACATGATTGATTATCTGATTAAATTTTATACTAAGACACTGTGACAATTCTTCTCGTCGCTATATACTTTATTTTCAAATTGTAATTGCCACAGAGTTAATAGAATAGCCACTAGGGCTACCAACGAATTTATAATATAAACCAAATATAATGTACGCACAAAAACCTTCGTATAGACGATTATTAAAATGATTCCGGACGATAATAATATTGCAAACGCGAAATAATATTATCTATCTATTATAGAAAAATCTAAAACAACAGACGCACGTGCGCCTCCGTTTTGTGCGGTTGTCGAGCAGACAATAAAAAGCGATCGGTTGTTGTGAAAAAAAAAAATAATAATAAATGATTATTTCTTCTGAACGGTATTATAATGGGAAAAACTGAAAATTATACGCAACGCGGTCGAGGGAATTGAAAATCGAAAGTTTCCCGACGTGTTCACGCCGAGATCACGTGCAATAATCTATATTCGAGATTAAATTTCTCACATTTGTCATATGTCTTAGTCCAAAGTCATTTTTGGCGATGAAATCTCAAACATTTACATCGATTCGTTTTAAACTTTAACACTACATCTTATAAAACCGTGGTTTTTGAGCTAAATAGTCTTCTGGTACATTTTTTTTTTTTTTTTAGATTCCGAGCCAATAATTTGTGTGCTTTTTTTTTATCTGCAAACGAGTTTTGTTTAATCGATGCATCATTTTTTTTGTTGCCAATTTCCGAGTTCCTACGGGGAAAAACAACTAATTCAGAGTTAAAGACCACCGGTTATATATAAACGCTCAGAATCGTTTGCAACGATTCGCCGTTGCATTAAATGCTATATAATAATATATATATATATGTATAATCGATATTTTTTTATAAAACTCCCTTCCTAATACAACAATCACGGCGTGCAATATTAATATTTCTTTTTCAATAAACCATTTCATACAGACACAAAAACCGGTGTAGGGAGCAATATGACATTGAATAATAATAATAATAATAATAATAATAATACGCGGATTGCGCGATAACAGTAACACAACACAACAGAATATCGTAAACCAATAATCAAATAAATGTAAAATATATGCACATGAATTATATTTACATAATGTAATACGAATAAAATAGAAAAATATAAAGTAAAACACTTAGCTTTCTGGGCTATATTATAAAGGCTGTGTATATATACAACCCGTTTCGTTTATAAATATCACCATTGTCGGGCATTATTACCATTTTTTTTTTTTTTTTACAAAGAGTAAATCCATTTTATCAGAAGAAATCGTAAAAAGAAATGAGGTGACACAGATTTAAAATGTTTTATTTATAAGGCATCTAAAATATATTGTTATAGGTATAGAATATTGGTTTTAAGAATTTGTATGTACGTCCAAGATTTATAAAAAAAAAAAAAGACCGAGACACATACACAAACCATGGACGGGCTACTGATGTATGTGGGAAGTTGGGAAGGTAGTATATAGAGGGGAATTTAATTTATATCTGTACGCAACGATAAATCATAGTAAACGAAAAACGATTCTGAGCGGAGTTCAGTTAATCGTGTTTAGAAATACAATTTCAAAACTGTATTTAATTCCGAAATTTTATAAGATTTTCATAAAAATTTACACTTAACGCGCGTAAAACAAAATTATTATGTTATGCTCTCAATTTTTATCTTTATCCACTGTTAGTTGAATTTACGATGAACCTCGGTCAGATTTGTGTGCATTTCTGTTCGGCCAAAACAGTTTTATTACTCGAAAATAACTTAAAATGCCTACAAATATAGCCAGAATGTTTTGAAAATTTGCCCGCGTCCAGAAAGGTCTAATATTAATATTCTGTGAAAATGTTAGGTTTCTGTGATTATTCTTAACCGAGTTCGATGAAAAGAAAAAAATCGAAAATCATAATGAAACCACTATTGCCGTAAATTTTCCCATTTCTCCCCCACAATTATTAAGAAAACTACAACGAAAATCGATGTACCCACTAGATCCGAAATGCTTACAGAAAATCAGAGCAGGATGTCCGATAGAAAAGTTGTTTATGGGCAGAAAAACACATTGTATAGTATGAAACCAACCAATCAATTTTATGGTACACGTGAACTGATTATAATATATATATATTCAATATTTTTTTATAAATAATTATTTCTACCTCAGCGATAAATAAATATAATACGAATAAAAACAATCAATTATATATTGATTATATACATATATATATATATATGCATATAACACCAGGCAGGTGTTATTTTTGTTTGCGAGTTTTCAAAACGATAACGAGCATATAGATTCAAAACAAATTTAATGTAAACGCACGACCAACTATATTTAAGAGTTGTCCGCCGATCGCTAGAACATCGATCATAATAATTAATATATATATATATTTATTTTTTTTTGGGGGGGGGAGTGGTCTTCCGGGTACATACAATTTGATATTTCGATTTGGATACTTTGAAACTTTTATTATTGTACGTTTGCCCTTTTTATGGTCCGAAAATTATAGCCGCGAGCCAGGGAGGAACCGACAATAATTAATTATTGTAGGCAAAACGAATTGTAAACATTTTTTTATAAGTTAATAGAACGGTTAAAATTATGAGTTAAGACCCCCGCAAACTCTGTGGGATTATCGTCATAAAGACAACAATTTACTTCCTGTATGGTTCGATTTAGAAAATGTATAAATGTAAAGACGTATAAACGAATTTACTTTGCATCGGTCGAAACTTATTATTCGTATTAACATTTTGTATTGTATAGTTATTGAGGGGGAAGGGCTCTACGGATGATTTGTGGGGGTTAACCCTAGGTTAGGTTAGGTTAAGACCTATGAACTTAACAGAGTAACGAGTAATCTGATAATGAATTTATGACGACGCCGACTTACATGCTTTTGACGACGCTTCCTTGATATTCTGTTCTTCCAGTCTTTTCAACAGGTACACGTATGTCACCGAGTATGAATTGATGAAACTGAACACAAGACCGTTGCACACGAAACTGGCCAACACCACAACGCACGACCGTAAGGTCGCTTCCGACCGTTTGTTGTTCTGTTGGATGTCCATTTCTTAAATACAATATACTTGCGGACGTGTTCCGAGTAATTGGAAAATGTTCGTTTCAGTAATCTATTAAACAGAAAATATATACGCGAAAATTAAAAAACAATAAATGCACAGCGCAGAATAATAATGCAATATAGTAATATAGTATAATACACGGATTTAGGATTTTTATATAACATTGGGTTCCCTTATTCATAGCCGTAATATACCTAGGTAGTTAATATTCATTTTTAATTACTTAAGTCTAATACATTTAAGGTAGTAAAAATATTTTTATTTTTTTTTTTTATAAATACGCGCAGGAGCTAAAGTGGTCAACAGATGGAATCACATCGACAACGCCTCTTGGACCCCAAGGATCCTTCCGAATCTTAAATAATGGCAAGACGCCTCTAGGACCTCACATTTCACCAGACTCAGGCTCTCTCAGGACACGGTTGTTTCATTCACTACCTTCAACGCATGTGCCGCGATCCGAACGCGGAGTGTTTTGTGGGAGGCCTCCCAATCCAAAGCGAAAGCGTTCGTAGGCGACAGGAACGTCACCTGCAGCAATATCCAGAACATGCTCTGTGATGCCGCGGACCTTTCGTCCCGATAGACAGACCGTGACAGGCCGTCCGAAGCGCGCAGTGTTTCTATCGGATGGTAGAAGACATACTGTGTCACAAGACGAGAGGATCGCTGTTGCCGAGGTCAGGGCAAATCGTCAGCAAGGAGCTCGCTGAGCTTTCCGAACAAGACATCAAGAATGAGTCCACAGGCAGACGGAAGCGTCAGTCGCCGGGCCGAGAAGAGGATCAAAACGTACCAATTTCTAAACTGGCTGGCTCGGTGAACCTGGTTGCGAAGATCATGAACAACAGCTTCAGTTAGGTTAAGATCACGCCCGGACACCGCGCCGTCGGTCTCGTATCGGCCGCCGTGGCCACTCTGGTGGAACGCCTGCACCAGGCAATTCCAGAACGGCACGTCACGGCAACCGGGCGCGTCCCCAGGTTGTGGATAGGGAAACGGCCCTCAGATCTGAGGGTTAGCTGCGAAATAAGTCAGTACGGAACTGGGCGAATAAGCAGTCGCGGACAGCGCACAAATAGGGTAGGGCGGGCTCTTTAGCCTTGGCTGGCAGCCGCCCTAGAGGAAGGAAATCCTCGATAAAAAAACCCCCTGGCGGTAGGGTTAAAACGCAAAGGCTAGAATTTGTCTCAAAAATCATCATGGAAGCACACCATTAAAAAAAAAACACGTACTGCTACAGGGGTTTCGGATGCCCCAGAGCCAGCAGTTGGGGGTGGCTCGCCCCTTCGGTTATCATCATTCAGCTAAAATCGAGGTCTTGAACGCTCGCGCGAGCCGTGCGGGCGGGATCACTCTCGCGGTGAGGAAGGATTAGGAGGCCGCGATTCTGGCGGAAAAGTTGCAGGCGGTGGTCGGCGTCGACGGCAGGGTTAACAGGCCGACGACAACGGCCTCCGTCCTGCTCCTCGACGTGCCGCCATGGACCGTGGTCAAGGACGTCCAGAAAGCACCGGTAGCGGCGGGCGCGGTGTCCGCGAGGGCAACCTCACCGCCCGTCACCTTACGGCCCACAATGGGAGCTCGGAGCGGCAACGCCGTTGCCAGCTTCGTGCTCCCGGCGGCGGGCGCGGTAAAGATCGGTGAAGCCGGCCGTGTTCAGGTCGGATGGTCCCGCTGCCGAGTCAAAGTGCTCGGCAAAAGGCCTCCGATCTGTTATCGGTGCCAGGACCGCGGACATGACGCTGCCGAGTGTAAGAACTCGACACGGCAACGACGTTGCTACCGGTGCAACGGTGAGGGCCACTTTGCAGCGAACTGCAGCCACGTCGGCAAGAGGATGCAGCCGCCTCCGAAAAGGGACGCCGCCCATCGGAAAAGCGGGGAGCCAGTTGCTGCGGAAGACGTGGCAACCCCCCCCCCCTACTCCCGAGAATGTAAGGGCGGCAAGCGGGCCTCAACCCGACTGCTGCCCATAACGTATCTGTGTAATAAAATGTGAGCCCGCCCTGGCCGCAGGGGAAAATGGGATTTTAGCCACACGTGTATTTAATTATAAACTGTTTAATTTAAATAAATGATGGCGATCCGCCCCTCGACGTAATGTCTCACGGCGGTTCCGGGGGGCGGATGTATAAAAAAAAAAGGTTAAGATCACGAGGTAGGGGGGCGCAGTAGGATGCTAGCGTACGCATCCCCATCGACGAATGTATTTTTGTAATTGTATATTGTTTAAATAAACGATGGTAGTAGTGGGGTAGTAATTTTCACATGGATCCTCCGCTGTTTTCGGTTGAAAATTGGAAAAAATAATTTAAAATGGAGTGGGACGTAAGGGGACTCGCACCCGTACCTCTGCTGACTGCCGGTAAAAAAGAGCCTCTTTAACATATTTTTCTATACTGATACAGGTCAAATCGAAATAATTTTTTCTCTGTTAAAAATAATAATTTATTTTAAAACTCAATCGTTTTAGACCAGCGTTTCCCAGCCTTTTCCCTACGGTACACGAATACCAACCTATATTTAGGCGTAACACACTTGACACTGACTTATATATGTATATATTTTTATATTAAGCTTTCATCATATTTATACCAAAGTAATTGTATTATCAGTCTTTATTTAGGTTAGCAAAATTAATATTTTAATTTATTACAAATATTAAATTTATTGATTTTGATAAAACAGATACATTACGATTACATTATACAAATCTAGTCCTAGTGAGAAATATGGGCCTTCATTATAAGTTTCTTCGGTAGTCGAATGGTTGACAAGCAAACCATGTCGTCTTCCAAGTTCTTCAGTTGTGATCGATTTGTGGTTTTGATGGCATTCATTGACGAGAATGATGCTTCACAAAAATAGACTATAGAAAATGGCAGTATAGCATTCATAGCTTTCCTTGAAATCTTTCGTTCGATAACATTCGCGTGCCATAATAAGCACAAAAATAATCAATTTACTTCACAACGGATGGCTAACGACTAACAAGCACCAATAGTGAACAAAAATAATTTTTAGTACACTTTTTATCAAGAATTATAGATAATACTAACCAGGCAATCGCCGATAAGAGAATCGTTAAAAATATTTTAAGCTATTATCGAAATTGTATGTAAACGTTTATTATTAAACACCTATGGAGAGGTTCAGGGCTCATTGGTTGGGAAACGCCGTTTTAGACTCATTAAATGTATTTTTCAGTTTCGTCTTTGATAAAAATATTATTACTGCGGCTTAAATTTTATCTAAACCCAAATAGCCTACAACAGCGTGGTACATACTAGAACGTGTCCCTTTTGACTAAAATTGTACTGTTCCCTTTTTGACCAAAGCAAAAAGTCTAATATTTTCTTTATGTTAGGTGCATATAGAAAAGTATTAAAAATATAAGTTGTATAAAAACGGTAAAATATATAAATAATAATATAATATTTTAATATATAATTTTGTCAATAATTTAGAGTTTTTATCGTTTATAGACAAAATAAATGATAATACTTATAAAATATATCAACGGTTTTTCATGATTCTGCCGCAGCTAAATTTAATAAATGATTAAATTATTTCGTTTCTTATTTTATTTTTGTAAATTCAATACTCGTAAAATATATACGTAACCTAACCTGGTGTGTCTTACTCGTTAAGTCGTTCCACGAGATCATATTTATTATTTTTTAATTAATATTACAAGTAATTTATTGCCAAAAATATTGAAATGGCTAAGTTTATCCAAAATAATCGTGGAAACTAAGTTATAAATAGTTATAAATGTCCTCAGTTGTACTTATTGCACCTAGCAGTGCAGATTGTATAAATCTTTTGTAAATAAAAAAAAATATATATATAATTGTTAATACTTTTTTTATACGTATAACATAAAGTAAATATTACATTTTATGGTTTGGCTGTAAAGTGAAGGGGTACGGATTTTGGTCGAAAACGGTTATGTTCGACAATTAGAAGTGCTAGCAAAGAATGAATATTATAGAGTGATATCACGTGAAGCTATTATCGTTGTTATCGTTTTTAAAATATGATAAAGTTATTATGTACAATGTTGCAGAGTAAAATAATAAAATTTAAGCAATATTTTATTTACAGGTTAATTACGCGAGCAAACATTTTACGAATTCGACGAATTACCAGAATAGTAACCTTTTTTTTTTTGTTTTCCAATTTGTAACTGACAACAGTGGAGGATCCGTGAGAACATTACTACCCACAGATGCCATCGTTTATTTAATCAAAAATTCATTCGTTGTTGGGAATGCGTACGTAGTCAAGCCTACTCTAATCCACCTTTCCTGCAACTAACTTACCCCCTACCCACAACAGTGGCCCACGCACGGTACGAAGTGAGTTTTTTATTTTTTAAATTCCATTTGTTGAGTTTTTCACATTGAGTGAAACAACATGATATAATTTTACATACGAGAATCATGTTCAAGATTTTGAATATATAATAATTTATATTACGTATACAACGACTAAATTCTGTAATCGAATTATTATCTACTTATTAGTGTCTTGTTTTCACACCATACGTATTAATTTTATACAGCATTACATTAAACTAACAACTCTAATAAGGTACATTGATTAGAAAAAAAAATAACCGGCATGCGATTAATATTATTCATCAAAATGGCAAATAATAATTTATAATTGGATAATTTATTTATTTTTTTTGTAATTTATTCGATTAGATATTGGTATATTAACGGTACCTGGAGTTTATATATGTATTTTTTTTTCGATAATGGCATTTATCGTAATTAGTTAAACGTCCGGTTAGTAAATCGGTCAAGTTAGGTATTATTTGTTTAAGATATGACGTTACGAATTAAGCTTTCGGATAATAATAAGGCCGGCAGTTCCCAAACTTTTTTGGCTCAACGTTAAAAATAAAACAATAACTATTAGTATTTAATTTTAATGCAAACATTGTGTATGTTTTCCGTTTTATAATTCTTCGAAATTAGGTAGCAGTGTTGTGACAGCCACACGCATTTCTTTTTCAACATTAAGTTTTGACCGATATTTCTGCAACTGCAGAAAATCAGAAATTTTCAGAAAACCAAAAAAACGAATAACTTAATCAAAACATGTTTTTTCTCCATTCGGATTTTTTTTAACTTTTTCATATAGTTATGCAGAGATGATTTACCAGTTTTTTGCGTAAAAAGACAATATTTTGTCTTAGTTCTGATAACATTTTGTTTGGAGATTGTACAGTATACAACTAACAGTAGGAGATTGCTCGTTTTGAAAATAACTTTAGTAAATAATAAATAGGTATTGAGAAGCTAAAAATTAGAAATCTATTCTTTTTTTATTTAGTTTAGAAGTTTACAAAAAAATTTAATTTAATAATAAAAATCGTTAAAAATAAAAAATACTCAAGATTAATAAGTTAGTCAATTTATTTATTCGATTGCAACATTGATTTCATCTTCTATCGCATGACGTTCACATAATATGTCTTCCTCAACATAACCTGGTATTGCATTTCCCTTTATGACAAATTTGTAAAAAATTAAACGCTGATCATTTTTCCACTCATTTCCGTAATGAGCAGTTAGTAGGTTATTTACATCCGTTTTTTTATTACTGTTGACAACATTCCGTATTAGAATTTTGGAGGGCTTGATGTTAATAATGTTCTATAATAAAATATTGACAATGATCATTAAGACGTCATTATCGATAAGCGAAAACCCGTCAAAACGGTGTACAATGTATTTTTATAAATCTATTTTTATAGTAAAACTCATGAAAAATATTTTTTGATCAGAGATTGTACGTTTTGAAACTAAATGTTATTTTTAAGCTTAAAAATACACCGGAGATTGACCCTTTTGCTCAAATATAGTGAGTTATTCGTATTTATTTTATTTATATAAATGTATAAAATCAACAACGATTGCGATAACTATGGTAACCGCGAAAGTATTGATGGAAACAATAATCAGCGGTATATTCTTGCACTTGCTATTACATTATTCATTATTAAAGTAGGGCGGAAACCTTCAAATTTCTATACGTTCAACGATAAGTTTTATTATTTCGAGCATAGAAAATTATCTAAATATAATATATTTCTACAACAACAATGCGGAAAAAAACACACAAGAAACATTATACAATATTGCATTAGATAGGATATAATTATTATATAACAGTTATTTAACAAGTTTATATTAATTTTAATTCCGACAAACACATTTATGTCACGTAGTCGTTGATTAACTCCGAATAATAAAAATGTAGTGTACAAGATATTAGTATTTTTATCATTATAAAAAACACAAATTAATTGTATAAATATTAAAATTTACTTGGGATATCCCATAACTAAAAAAAAATGACGTATAGGTATGTAACAGGTCTAAGGCTAGAAAAATCAAGTTTAGTAAAAAAATGAACGTATATAACGATTTTAAAGGCATTAACCTAACCGTCACTTTTTTAGTCATTTTTAAATAACGAGCTCGTGTCTATGGGTACAGTGAAGTTATTCGTGTTCATTTTATTATTTTCTATAATAAAGTATATACGAAGAAGCAGGATGAGAGTTTTTGTGCATTTGTATTATTATTTGCAGTCGCAAAAAGCGTTTTCTGAGATTGAATACAAAAGAAACACGTGTCATTATAAAACTACATCGTTATGACTTTCTGACTTGAAATCTGAAAAACTATCTAATGAATGTGCATGAAAAGTTATCGTTATAGGTAGGCAGGTACCTTATACATTGCAATTATTATTAATTCGTATAGTGTTAATAAACGATAGAACTTTTAATTTGATTACTATTATTGTTATTGCGGGTTAACTCATTAAAACGAAAACGTTACTGAAATTTAATAGAAATAAAATGAACATCGCATAATTAAAAAACTATTAATTTAATTTAAAAAATCGTACGTATTAAAATATGCATATTTAATTGTATACGAAAATAATTGCATATTGCTTGTTTATAAAACTTAAAGTATGCAACATTATCTGTGTTTGTACATCATGTTATGTTTTTTATCGATTAATTTTTAAGTGTGAATTATTACGATAAAAAAATATGTCCATTACCTGGTAAGCTTTTAATCGATTTTAATATTCACTTTAATATTAAAACTATAACAGCATGAAAACCAAGAAATTGGTTTTGCTGACGCAAATTCGCTGATGTACGTAGGATAAAATTCGTTGAAAACAGCAACGGTAATTGTAATTCATTTTCCCTTTTTAAACGTACATAGTTTTCAATTTCGATTTATCAAAACAAAAAATGTTCAGAATAGTTTATCGTTCGCAATGATTTATCGTTGCGTACAAACTAAATTATTCTATATATCCTGCCTTCCTATCTACAGCAGTATTATTAACAATAGCTTGTGTTGTTTATTTTTTAAATAAATTGTATTAAACGACCATAATTCCATCCTAACAAACATTCCCTAGATTAATCATCAATCATTAACTGTATTTCTAAGTTAGAAAAAAAAAATCGCAGTTGAACTCGATGAACTTGATATTAATAATAATAAATAATCGACGACAACCTAAACGGAAAGATAAAATGAAAATTAATATAATTCTAATCTGAGAGATAAAAACGCAGATAAGTTTGTAACTTACAATCGAGCGATGAATCGTTAATAATAAGCTATTAATTTTTAAATACTTTTTTTTTTTTTTTTTTATTATTTATACTTTTGTATTTGTATATTTTGATTACAATGTAGACCTCTTGGTTATAAATAAAAAATGCTTTATATTTTATATTTTAAGAGCGATTTATTTTGCAGATTAATTGGGAAAATATTCAACTGCGCAATTTCGTATATTTAAACATAATCCATTGTATTATATGTACGTGCAGTATGGTGAAAATATATATACTTAATCATATTATACATTTTTAGTATTCTTAGATTATATGTATGAAACTGTCGTATGAATAATTTAATTAAATTATGTTATTTTCTCTGATAAGTATACATTAGGTCGGCTCTTAAAAATAGATGTTAAAACTTTTTTTGCGGCACCTCCCCAGCCCCCATTTCTTGTTAATATCTAAAAAATAATAATTGCAAAATTTGAAATTAATCTTTCAATTTAAAGCGGCGCTGGCATTTGAAATTGAGTAGTTTTGTCATTTTTTTTATGAAAATAATTATCTCAATCATTGTGGTATAACTTTTTTTTTTTTTCAACAAAAAAACATTAAACAACATCGGGTAGAAAATGTTATGAAAATTTCAATTTTGATATTATTACATTATTTATTATTACCGACCTAGTTACAGTTATATGTAAACGCTCAAGAAATCCGGTTGAACGATTCAAAATACAATAAAATGACATATGTACAAAATTATTTGAAATTAAATTTTCTATAATAATGATTAAAAATAATACCTAAACAAATTAAATTATACAACACTTTTGGTCGATTCTTCGATGTTTTATTTTGTAATTATTCTTGTTTGTTAATTACGTAATTGATGTACTATACATATCATGACATGTATATATGACATATCATGGAAGTTGTCAACGGTCCTTTATAAAAATATACTTTTTCGATTGTTTAACTAGAAACAACATAATATAGGTACTTGATTTTCCTATGTGAACACCGCTGTGGTTTCGAAGAAAAATAAGTTAATATTTGAACAGATGGTTGGTGGTCCTGGTTAGGTAGAACAGGTGTTAGAATTCGAAGGATTTGAATAATAAAAATTTGTCAGATATTGAAATGCGAGATCACCACCAATCGTTTACCCATCATACACATATGACGTAGTAGCGTACAAATGTATACTGTAATTATTTTGTATTCGAATGTCAAAATCGTTTGTTAATTGTTTCGTTTGGCCCGCGTTCAACGAACGACAAAAACACGAATTATCGATTGGCTTACAATTGTCGACGTACATAACAAATATTAAGATTAATTAATCGCTATAACGTACGCCGAATTTGTCCGTTGACCGAGTTAAAATTATTTTAACGTTCTCATATTTTGTATTGATTAATACAATTCCTTAATTATGTTCTTCATTATTTCTACGTACAAAAAAAAAGAAAAAAACAATCTTGACGACCGCCGGGATTTAAAAATCTCAAAGACTACAAAGAAAAACGTAAAACAAAATATTTCGTTATTTAAGCAGAGTACAAAAAAAAAAAAAGACAATTAAAGTTTACTTTTTAATGTTTTTCAAGCTTTGGTCATTAATAAAGTGATAGACAGGATGTATTTTTTTAACGTGTCCGGTATTTACTCAAACGTGAACGATTCGCTTCCGTGATTTGCGACGTCCAACAGTTATCATCGATTTGAAATCAGCAGACGATGACTCGAATGCATTATTTATCATTTTTATAGGTGAATTATATTATATTATGATCCATGAACATCAAAAAACAATAACGATGGGAATTAAATGTTAAAAAACACACAAATTAGGAATTAATGTGAACTTGTTCGTTACTGTCATTGAAAAAAAACCCACTATATTATAAACGAATCGATAAAAAAAATATGTATGAATATGTAAAAATAGTTGAATATTTTATTTATTAGCTATATATTCTGTATAAAAGAACGTAGAAAACGCATCAAATTAATTTAATTTTTTAGATACGCGTGTACCTACCGGAAGTTATTTTGTACATTTGTTTTTTTTCTTCTAAATATTTGGGATTTTAATCGGAACGAGGAATGTACGTAAATCGGTTTTACTATGACGTGAGATTTTTTCTTCTTCTAATATTAGTTACACGAAAACCCCGTATTATAGAGATAACTATTAGCATGCGTTTAAAAATGTGTAAAAAATAAAAAATAACAAAACCTCCCGATTTAAAAAATAAAGCATTAATAATATTATCAAAAACGGTATTACAAAATTGCATATTTCCATACACAATGTTATCGCTATTGAAAATAGTATTTAATTATTTCATTTATTAACAATACTTAATACAATTTGATAAGTAAATCCGATTGCGGTAACGCGTCATGTAACAATAAAAATATAATATCATAAATAAAAAACACACAAAAAATGTTATAAAAGTGTTTGCGCGGGAGGTGCAGCACGCAGAGAACTGACATTTTGAACGAATGCTAAAAACCATCAGCTCAAAAACGAGCTTCAACACGTGTGATCCCCACATTCGAAATGTGGATTTTGATTTTTTTTTTTTTTTAACTATTTATGTTGTTTATATTTATTTGGTTGTTTTACTAAATATTGGTAGAAATGCCATTAAATATAAATAATTTATTAACATTGCTAGATTAAATGTATTGTCGCATGAAAGATTTGCATTATATAGCTATATAATAAAAGCAGTGGTCGTAAAAAAAAAAAATTATTTCGCACCGTAGATTGTAGGTGAAAAGTTGAGATACAGAGGGGAATTTAAATTAAATCTGTACGCAACGATAAACCATTGCTAACGAATTCTGAGCGAAGTTCGATTAATCGTGTTTTGAAATTATTACGTAATTTTGTTATTGAATCAAAATTTGTACTTAAACAACGCTTACAAAAAAAAAAAAAAAACTACAGGAATACGCTCAACTTTTTTTCTTTTTCGTCATTAAGTTTAACTTATGATGAACCTCGTGTCAAATCATTGTGCATATCTGTTCGGCCAAAACAGTTTTATTCGATTAATTCGAGGAAAAAACTAAAAAAGGCCTATAAATAATTAAAAAATGGCCAGTATATTTTGAAAATTTGTTTACGATTATCAACAATAATGAAACTATATTATTATATATTTTTCTGTTTTTTTTTCTTCCAATTGTTAAGAAAACTACAAAAAAAAAAAAAGGTCCACTTTTGTACGGTATTGAATATATTATCTATTCAAACGCAGATAAAAATCCGAATAAGACAAAAAAAAACCAACTATTGATTAGCTCTTTTATTTGCATTTCGCATAACCTTTATCATTTAAATATTTGAGTGCAGATGGCAGCTCATAATCCAAAGACGGCTTTGATTTACGTACAAAAAAAATCGTTTAGTTAATTACATTATAATATCACAGACAAATTATTGCAATAATTTATGATATGTGATAAAATAGTATTACAGTTGAAATTCGTAATTTGTACGTATTATAATTTAAACAATAATCGTTTAAAAAAAAAATTCTTGTTACCGATTTTTCGATTGTCAGAACAAACATGATCGTTAGATAATATGCGATAAAACTTCTTAGAAAATTTAATGAAATTCTTCATACACATATAAAAAAAAAAAAAAATGAAAAGAGAAATATAAAACTACGGTACCAGCGTTAGGTGTTATTCGTCTCGCATATCGATGGATTGTTACATAAATTATCACGTTCAAAAAGTGATTCAATGTCATTTTCAATGTTTCAGTAAGACAATTAAAACAAACCGCCTGTGTTCAATAATATTTTTAAAAAAATTAACTTCACATAAAACAAAGTAAAAAGTCGGATTAGAATTATTACGGTAAAACAGTATTACTATCGAAAAATGTGTCCTCTTTTTAGTCTTCAACGGGAAGTGACAAATAATTTTAATTATAACACCACGGGCGGCGTATATAGGAAAAACTTTTTTTTTTGTAATTTAACGTAATAAAACCTAATTAAATCGTATAAAACAAAATCTACAAGCGATCTGCAAAAACTATAAAAGAGTTAGTATATTATAGAGGTATTTTGTTTGGCTTAGTTTGAATAGATAATATATAAGACCTTAGTTTTTTAATTTTATCTCTTGGCTTGATATCGATAAATAAAAAAAATTCGCTATTTCAAATTCGAATATCACCTAGAATTAGGTATTAATATTTAACTATAAGAATATTAGTAGCACTTGTTATACGTGCTACAACAAGTTGCCCTACTCCCATAATTAAGGGCAGGTTAGATTAATTTTTTACTTTTAAAATAAAATTTAAATGTCACAAAAACATGTAGGTACTTACTCTTTTTTTGCAAGTATGAAATCTGTAATACCTATTAAACGAAAGACATTAGCGGAACGAAGAGAGAATATTGTTTTTATTTTTTATTTTTTTTGATAAATAACTTCTTTCCTAACACAGTCGTCAAATCCGGTAAGTTTTCCCGAGTGTATCGAATATTTTAAATTTCGTCACCGGTGCATTGTTTTTGTTAACTTAGAATATTAAAAATACTGTCGGAAAAATAAAATAATAATTAGGTCGCCGGTCCAAATATTATAACGCAGAACCTATTATACATTAATTTTATTACATTAATAATAATTAGGTCGCCGGTCCAAATATTATAACGCAGAACCTATTATACATTAATTTTATTACATTAATAATATTGATCTCGCAGGTTCAACGTGCGACCTATACCTACAATACCCGAGGAGACT
Organism: Tuberolachnus salignus; assembly: GCA_956483605.1. Lineage (NCBI taxonomy): Eukaryota > Metazoa > Arthropoda > Insecta > Hemiptera > Aphididae > Tuberolachnus > Tuberolachnus salignus. Next base: position 21,043,771 of record OY101437.1, read on the forward strand.
AATAATATTATAATATTTATAGATTACAAGCGAGACGGAAATACGAGAATAATGTGGAAAAATTGTATATTTTTATGTTTAGAGATAAAGTTTATAATAACGAGCACAGTGTATTTTAAAATAATAAATAAATAACGAAAATAAAAATTGCTTCACGAATAATTCATTCTTATATATATATACATATATATGAATATATTTGGGCTTGGATATTACTTTGAATCCAGTTTAACGCTTACCCAAACAGAAATTTGATTAATATTCTATCACGTGAAATGATATCGTTTGTGTTATGGTTTCGTGCTTATACGAATGCGTATAGTAGGGTTATGAGAATATAAATGTTTATAATTTTTGTAATTTTTTACTGAAAAATACTACATAATTAGAAATTAAAAAAAAAATATAATAAATATAAACAATTCTATAAATTTAACATACTTCTGTTATAAAGTGTCGCTATTGGGTGGCTTCTTTTTTCACGAGTCACATGCCATTTAATGTATTTCCGCACACATGCGGATTTAATAGTACATTTAAATTACAGATTGTATGTTTTAAAATAAAGTTAAAAAAAAAAATTTAAAAAAATACTACAATTGTACTGTACCGTGTATTTCGTATTGTGTTTGTTTCGCATATTTTAAGATTTTACATAACTTATTGAAACGTTATGCTATATATAATTCTACGCCTATATATGAATTGGTTCGGATTTTAACGTATACAACGGAAAATCAGTTAGGTTTGTAAATGAACGTTTTTGTGTACATATTTCGGTATTAAAAAAAAAAAAAAAAAATGAAATGCATGTTTTACGATATTTAATGCGTGTTTGATAGTAAGTATATATAATAATTTAAAATTGCCAGATGACAATTCGATATGTTCGTAATCGAATTTTTCGTTAATACACACTCGACCATAATATTACTATAATATACTCCGGGGGGGGGGGCTACGTTATTACTCGTATTTTTTTTTTTTTTGTAATAAATAAATAGTTACGGTTTATTTTTTAATCGAATGAATCATTAAAATATTGGTATACTACTCGCATAGACATTTTATTTTACGAAAACCTATTGTTTAAATGTAATTTTTTTTTTATTTCGGTCTGGAAAATAAGTGAATACCCAATTCTTATACGATCGATTATAATATTGATATTTATCATGTTCCATTTATAGAAAAAAAAAATATTTTATATATAATACTATGGTATAAAGTAAGCTCGTTAAAAAGAAAAAAAAAATACGAGTGTAAATAATATGTCATCTTCTTATAATAACGTTAGTGAGAGCCTAGTATTTAGTAAGACATGTATATATATATTGAATAAATATCAATTATTGTGATTATTTGTACAGCGATAATTTCTGTAAGCCGCATTGAGAATATATTGCAACAATATAGTTCACGTGTGGTTTTCCTATATAATACTGCTGCGGCGACGGTGATGTTTTACAAAATATTTTTCTATTAAAATATGTTAGAAAACTAGCTGATATTATTTGCGCGTTATATATATATATAAATAAATATGATTTTGAATTCGTATCGTAAAGATATAATTCGATTATTATTATAAAATAATCCGTATTAATAAGAAAACAATTTTTTTTTTTTTTTTAATATTATAAACGGACGTCAAACAAAATATATAATTTAACTGTCGAGTATCTGTTTTGTAAAATTATTTTATCGATATTATATATTATTATATGACGTGGACATCGTTTAACGTTGTACGACCGCAAAAGACTCAAAATTTTGTTTTCGAAAATTAGAAAAAAAAAAAATTAAAACGAATATCCACATCAAAATTGGCATTGGAATATTTTGAAGAAAACGGGCGCAGTGTTCGTTCTCGATATATACGTCAGAGCACATGTTCGGTTAAAAGAGGCTCTGTAAAATATAATAATATAATATGGTCCGAGTATACAAAGTTATAGAAAAAAAAAAAAACCTTTCAATTAAATGACAGGAATTTAACAAAACGGCAATCTTTACAGAACCTATTGTTATTGTTTTTTATGTACCCAAAAAAACATAACAAATTTAACGTACCTAAGTTAAACCGGAATAATTTCGTTTTTTTTTCTCTCTTCATTTATCCGGATTTTATGAACTACACCCGCCTATTTGAACCGGCGGAAATAAAAAAAATCCGATCGAAATGTATTTACACGGCCATAGCAACAATCGAGGTAAATCCAATATATTATTATTTCTGTGACATATTCAATAATTTATCGAATATAATAATACATTAGTAAAAACATAATATTTTACGAAAGTGAAAACGTGCAATAAAATAACAACTTCAGATGACATCGGAATAAATTGTGCAATTTTATTCCCCTTATATAGGCGTTCTAAATAAAATCTGGATAATATAATAATATAATTATTGTTATTCTTACAATACACATCGACACGTACATTTGTATAATTTGTAATTATAATTTAAAGTAATAATAATAATAATAATAATAAAATACAAAATTCGACCATACTTACGCGAAGATATTTACTTGATATTCTCCGAGGGCGATTTTCTAGGTTATTTCGTAAGTAAGTAATAATTATTTTATATAAGTAGTGTGTAGGTATATTATAGTCGTAGGAAAAAGAAAAGAAAAAAAAATGTTCTGTTATTATCAATACAATATTAATAAATAGTATAAAGAGCGAAGAATGCAGTATTATGACATTATTAATTTGTATATACCGTCCGGACGTTACTATAAACTATACGTACATTTTTAATAATAATAATAATACGAAAACGTCGGAGCCAACGTTAAAAAAAAAAAAAAAAAAAACACACACACACCACGTGCCGCACGAACACACAGCAAAACTGAACTGAATCGCGGCGTTGGGCCGAGGGGACGATACGACAGGAATCCACGGTTCGTTATGGTATCCAACGTATATTTTTATACAAACCGAAAGCCAGGGGTTCGCAAAATGTCCCGGCATCAATCGATTTCCGCACAATATTGCACACATGATAATAATTATTTATTAATCGATTAATATTAATTTAATTCCGTTAACGCAACGGAAACGTATACGGTAATACGTTATTATATTATTGTATACACTCCGCCGCAAATATTCAATACAATACCAATAATTAATGTAATCGTTAACGTACTCGTTTCAAATTGTTGTCGAATAATTCGATTTTTAAAACCCGTAAGATTAATTAACGAGTAGACGCCACGCCGCCGTAGTATTGTGATAAAAAAAAAAAAAAAGTGTGTTTTCGTACTTCCGATTTAGTCTTTAGACAAAAATTATTTCATCAAATTATAAATGACCACATTTACTATTTATATGTTTGATTTTCTGATATCAGTTTCCATTGTTTTTATTTTTTTTAAATATTAATAGACAAATTTTAGGACGAATATGTTCGTTTTTAATTTGTTTTTTAATATTTAATACTATTACTATTAGTACAATTGGAAGTACGAAAACACATTTTCGTCGACAAGAGACTGCAAATGCCGGTTTGACGTCCTCTTATAATTGCCTATATTATATGAAAATATTATCGCGTTTATACAATATAATTTGAATTGATTAAACTGTATTATAAAATTGTTCTATATTACAATTATTGATTTAATAGAATCTTAAGAAGCTTTTAAACTAAATACGTGTATACTACAAATTGTAATGCCGAGCACGCTGAAAACCATTAAAAACTTAATATTTTTTTTTTTTACGACAATATATGTATATTAGACGTATTTGAATAGTAAAATCAAAAAAATAAAACTACTAGAAGTACTTGGGATTAATATTTATCAAACCGATTTTCACTTTGAAGTATCGAATGGAAACAAGTACGGTACCCCAAATGGAGTGATTCGGGTTCACGCGCGATTGTATAGGATGATGCAATGCAACAAAAAGTTGCACGTTACAAATTGAATTATTTTCGTATTTATTTTTCAGGTTAGTGGCAAATTTGTTTATTTTTATATTGCTCATACGAAATATTATATTAAAATCGTTGGTAATCGTTAAAACGACAAATTTTATTGCAAATACTGAATTGTTATATTATAGTTATGCGTTTGTTTACACTGACACGAGTGAACAAAAACAAATTACTAAATCGTTTTACAATTTCGAAGAAAAAAAAACAAAGTTTGGAATTTAAGATACAATTAATTTATATCTGAACGCGGCGATAAATCATTGAAATAATGAAAAACGGAAAACTTATCGCGTAAATATTACCGTTTTTTTCCCCATTATTAGGAAGACTACAAGAAAAATCAAAAAATTACCTCCCCCAATGCACCGACTAGATCCAATAAAATTTCACAAAAAAAAGCACTCTTGTTGTTTTTTGGTCGGAGCAAGATTTCTGGTAGAAAAGTTGTTAATAGACATACAAAAAAAAAAAAAAAAACGCATCATAGTAACACCTCGCTACAAAATTTTTAAAAATTGCATGAAGATATTTATAATTCGATACGAGAGTTGATATTTATGGGTGATTTTTTTAGTTTTTGTAATTTGAATACTTTTGCTTAATATCCGTTAGAATTAATATGTATGAATTTCTTTGTACATTAAAGTTTTTTTTTAAAATAAACTTCAATGTACCGAACACATCGTTTATAAAATATTCAATCTTAAAAAATGTTTTTGCGTTTAATTAAATTATTCAAAAGTGTCCGGTTAAAACTTTCAGAGAGTTTTTTTTTTAATTTCAATATCTAACATTGTTTACGAGAAATAACCAACTGTTAAACATATAAAATACATCACGCACTCTTGGAAGAGTACAATAAAATACAAATATAGTTTTGCAATGTCTTTTTTTTTTTTATCAGAGAGTATTTTTGGCACAAAACAATTGAAGCAGGTCGAATAATGTTATATCTTGTATAGAATAAAGTTTTTATTTTGTCTTGGAAAAAAAAAAATTAAAGGTCAAATATATTCGACCTCTCAGTCTAGACAATTTTTAAACCGTACACTCCAGTGTATTTTATACACCACGATATTTTTGAAATTGTGATTATTTTTTAAGATAAAAAAATAAGATTTAAAATAATATTATGTTTAAATATTTAAAACCATTAAGTGCTCGTGTACTGAAATATACTTTAAACGTCAGGAAACAAAAAAAAAAAAAAACTTGTTAAGAGGAAACCACGCCCGCATTTATTGTTTCATTGTATGAATTGAACATAAATTGTGGCGAAGAAAGAATAATTTCCTATAAGGCTGTACATTGCTGTTTTTTCTCTCTAAAATATTGTTAAACAAAAAGTAAGTAAGACAAGAAAGTAGGACATAGAGGGGGACTATAATTTATATCTGTACGTGACGATAAATCGTCGCTAACAAAAAACAATTCTGAGCGAAGTTTGGTTAATCCTATATGTCTAGAAATGCCGCGAATTTTACGATTTCCATTAAAATTTGCACTGGAATTAATGCCGTTTATTTGCTAATAAAATATTTCACGGTCTCTGTAATAATTTTTTAAAATTATAAGTATACCTATACCTCTTTATTTTGTGAACTGCTGAATGAAACACACAAAAAAAAAAAAAACCTCAGGCCTATACGAATGCATATTAATCATTGCACTCGGACGATTATACGTTATTTGTAAAGATAAACGTTTTTGACAGGTTTATAACACGATGTACAATATTACAGCTGAGGAGGTCACATCATTATTTAAAGCGATTTTAACAAAATAAAAATTGAATGAAAATCGACTAAAAAAATATTCAAATTTGTTTTTATATCGATTTAAAAACCGTCCCGAGTATTTATTGTGTGTTTGTGTAATCGTGATATTCGTAACGGAAGAAAGTATCCTTCAAAATGTGATTTTATAATTTTCACTCGTTTTGATAATTAAAGACAACGGCATCATCATTAGGTTAAGGTATGACGAAATAATTTTCAATTTCTCGGACGAGACGGTAATGATATTCAAGATTTAACAATATAATATGGCATTTTATACAAAAATTAAAAAAAAAAATAGCCGTGAATTTTTTATAAATTAATATTTAATTAAATAAAGATACATATGGAATTCTCTATAGATAAAGTTGTGTAATAGAATTTTTTTCTATCAAAGGCCGTTTTACGTTAAATTACCAGCAGCGGTTATACTTGACGTTGGTTCTTTTACATTTAATAAGGAATGGATTGCAAAAAAAAAAAAAAAACTGGAAGTTTCAATGCAATCCGGATAAAGCGATTGAAAAGTGCGGGTACCAGCTGATTTTTCTACAAACATTTTCTAAAACCCATCTGTTACGTTCTATCTGTCGCTCTCCCATATAATTGCCACTCGTTTCAAGTAAAATAGATTTTTCGAGACAACATTTGCTCGTACGTTCAAAAATGGTTAAGCGGACGACGTCCTCTAAACACGGACTTGGTGTGAATCGATAATCTTTATACAAATAAAAGAAGAGGCCTTTTTTTATATTCCACGTTTCCGACGACACTATTGAATTTTTTCAAGGTTCGATTTTTTTTGATAAAGTTGTTCCGACAAATACTCCCCTCCCCCCGAGTCTCCCAGTATTCGAAATCGTGGAGTTACTTAAAAATATGCAAACGCCGTCGTTTAATATTTGAGATATATTTATATAGAAGAATAGACGTGTTTCACGACGTTCAATGTTTTTTGGCGAGGTGTTTTAAATAATAGCACGATTTTTTTATTATAGAGTCGTTGCAAATATACTCTTTCGGATGGCGTGGCATCGATCTCTTCCACATTTTTAGCAATGTGAGGGGAAGGGCACACACGTAACAGATAGCCTACAATAGAATTAAATACAATTTAATATCTATGTGAAACAATAAATGAAAAACTGCTTTATTAAAATTGATAATATTTCACTGTGGTGTACACGAAATTCCACTAAATAACCGTGTTCATAAATAACGTCATTTATGATGATAAATTCACTTAAATTTGATAAATATGTAGGTACCCATTCATAAAAGTATATAGTTAAGTTGTAATTAGTTTTAAAAAAATGTTAATACAAATATTTGTGTATAAAATTTTAAAATGTCGAATATGCATGTAATAAATAAAATATGAATGAAAAAATACTAATAAACTGACACTGAAGTACTAAAAAATGCATTATTTCATGAAAATGAAAAAAAGTGCAACAGACATTTTTATATTTGCTGTACGAATCAAATTTTGTTTTTGATAAGTTATGCACTGAAGTGTTAAGAAAATAGACAAATTCCTAGGCTTAATCATATGCAATCATGCACACTGTTACTACTATGCAGTTGAATTTCACATTCCGAGCATTGCACTATAGGTACTATAAAAACCTACACCGGGCAGGTTTAGTTATTTTCTTTCGCCGCGCGCATTTCCGACGCTTATTCTCGGAATCGATGGCAAGCTGTTCAACCAGTTATACAAAAGATGGAGAGAAAAAAAAAATTATAAAAAAAAAAAAAAAAAAAAAAAAAAAAAAAACAAGAAAATACCAAGCCTATAAAGTATTAGGTATACGATTACAAGAAGAGTTGGGTGGGTACAAGCGTAGCAACTCGCAAAGCATAAGCCATAATAAAACGTCGAGACATATAATAAATAAATAATACTCGTTATTATAGCTTAACGGAAAAACGTAAAAAGACAAAAAAAAAATCATAAATTATGTTTATTAGCTTGTACAAATTAAATGAAACGCATTTTTTAAATAAAAACTAACTTTAAAATATGTGACTATGAAATAAAAAAAAACCCTACAATAACTTTCTACAAGATTAATATTTTTTAAATTTGATACGAGCAAAGGTAATAATAATATATATCAAAAATACATACAATTTAAGTTATTTATTATTAATTTTAATAACTTTATTATTTTTTTCATTTAATTCAAAAGTCCATAACTAAGATTTAAAATATTATAATATCATTATTATTAATAATATTATTATATCATATTACAAATAAATTATCTGGGAAAACCTAGGTAACCCAACATCTGTTAAATTGGTCCACAAATGGATGTAACTGAATTGAATTGATTATTTAATTTAAACATACAAATATGCACAGATTGGGATTTTGAGCAATCTACAAAACCATGATGGGCTTTTAAAGGATTAAAATAATTAAATAATTGTACTGTTTAAATTGCTAAATAAATTTAACAGCAATAAAAATAAAGCTAATGAACATTTCTTTAGTAGGAAAACTACTAGTCTGACACAATTTGGATTGGTCATTCAGTTATGAAAATGACTAATATTTGTTAATAAGATTTTGATAATATGTAATATCTATTGTTATGATTAATCAACTATTAGGATAATTTTCAATAAGTTCTGTTATTAGTAGCTATTTAGCCAGATATTTGTATACTAATATGAATAATTGGTCTATTATTTCCAATTTAATTACTTACATTTTTGGCAACCCTTAAATTACTGGCAAATATAGGATAACCATCATCATATTTGGCTATTAAAATTTAAATTCAGTTAGGTGACACTAAATTATTTAATAGGTTTTCGAATAACTAATCCAATGAATAAAACTTAATAAATAAAAACCAATAAGTTGAATAGTTTCAATACATTAATATTTTTAATGATTTTTCATTTAAATTATGTATAAATACTGAGTTATTATAGATGATAAAAATATCTACCCACCGTACATTTATTTATTTATTGAGATAACTTAACATGTTAGGTTAGTCCTATGTAAAAATACAATTGCTATCAAAATACTAAATAATTAAATAACGTACATACAGTAGTACATTTAAGGTATTAATTAATGCTCTTGAGTTAGAAAATAATGCTAAATTTAAAAATTGGTTAATTGTTGTATCATAAGATGTGTAACATACACATAAACTTAACATCCATCAGATATTCTAAATGTACACATGTCAAGCTGAAAACATTTGATTTATATTACATTTATTTATATCCAATAGACTTACTTTTAATAATACATTTTTCATAAAAAAGGTTTTCAAGAAAATTGAGCCAAATTATAATAATAATATAATTTATAATTTATTAAGGTGATGACATTAGTTTTCTAACGGTTAGAGACCGTGGCTCAATTTTATTTATTGAACAGTAACATTTAATTTATCTAAACAATACCTATTAATTTTTTATTTTTTGAAACCACACAAAAAAGTAATAGAATTGTTTTAATTTCATAATGTTATATTACCTGGAGGGTACATTAAATATAGATAAATATTAAATGTATTATGATACATTGCAATGATTTACTTAATTACTACTGATTATATTAACTTACGAATATTTAACGATATTATGAATTCCTTAATCCTGTTAATCTTGTTGATTGAAAATAATTCAACATAAACCATAGATCACAAAAACGCATACATAGTAATTGTCACCGTTTGAAATCAATAACAGAAAAGTAGAATCCCAGTAAGATATTTATCACTCGAAGAATTTTATATTTAATATTCATTAAAATAATAATAATAGATGAATTATAAATTGGATTTATTATTATATTATTAATATATATGTCGTAACTGGACAATTTTAAATGATTGATTATAAGCAATAATAATACCGGCGCCACAGAGTCGTTATTAGCGCCCGAAGTGGCGGCGTCGCACACTTAGTTACCGTGGTAACAACTGATGTAAACGATAAGTGGTATCACACTTTCTTCCATGGTTTAAGATAACGGCTGACACGATAAAAGCTCGTCTGGCATATCATAAACACAGTATTAGACATTACGTATTTGAGGGGGGGGTGGTGCAATAGGAGCAATCCCCCCCCTAAGCCCGTATTATAGTCTATCCTATAATATTATACATATTAATATAATATAATTTACTATTCAAATTTGTATAAATAATACTTACTTTATGGTCGTTCTTATCACAAGTCGATGAGGAACCATACTATCTTAAATCGTGATAATAATTTACACTGAGATAGATAAGAACATTCTTATACCCGAAAAAAATAATCGCAACCCCCTCCCCTCCCCTATCAAGATGAGATCCCAGATACGTGCCTGTCACAAAGACCTGAAAATAATCGATGGTTTTTCATAAAGTTGTTCAGGGGAGCATTTTTAATGTTGTGGTTTGGTATCCTTACCGCGTTTTATTTACACAGTGACCGAGGTTACTATGTTGGTTTAGTCTGTTTTGTCAACAAAACTATTACACATTGAAGAAATTCGCTGGTCAATGAAGGTGACCTACCTAACTCAGTGGCTAGTGATTTAATTCCGATTTATCATCATGGTGCAAAACATATTAAACTAATTTAGTTAGAAATTTGCGAACATTTGCCCCCACTCCTAACCAAATTTCCTTATCACCTATTTTATTGTTATTGTAATTATCTTATCATACCGGGAGAACTGAGTGTATCTGATATGTTAACAATTCTGGAGAGTTATCATATAGACCAGCGGTTCACAAACTGTGTACTGCGGTGCCTTAGGGGCACATACGAAAAAAAAAAATAATAATAATATATATTTACAATGACCTAACCTGAACGAAGAACGTATTGGTTTTATTATGATGTGTATTTTTTTTTCTGTCTGTCTGTAAATAACTTGTTGACCAGAAATCTTGCCCACCAATCATCAACACCATCATAGGTGGTTTCTAGTTAACATTTTGTCTGGCTGATGTATTTTTTATTTTATACGCATTTCTTTAAAATTGGAGAAAAAAAAACACAAAGTGTAACGGTTTATGTTGATTTCGATTCGATATTTATTTTTAATTCAGTACTTTCTGGGTAATTTTTGGGTGTTATGTCCTCCGTAAAAATGCACAAAAATGTTGGACGAGGTTCATTAAATGTTGTACCGAATGGTTAGGTTAATAGATAAATTGAGGATTATGTTGTTATTTTTTTTATTTTTATAAGCGTTTTAAGTTAAAATTTCTTCGTGATTTTAACAGGAGGGCACAGCCGGTCAATATTTCTAAAAATGGGCATCGTCGTCTAAAAAGGTTGGGCACCACTGAGATAGACTATTAGAAATAGTTTAAGCATTGGATAAAATCGGACTAGCCATCGCAGAACTAATTGATAGTGTTCTTATTAAAAATGTCGCTTTTCAATCATATGATTTTGCTACTAGTATTCCTGGCAAAATCAACGGAACACAACAAAAGGTATCTGAGGTTTTTGGTCACACAATTCCATTTATACCATGCCAGGATGAATTCTTTTGTTATTGTAGGAATACACTACACTGTAATTATTAAAGTCGATAAAAAAAAAATAGTGTGCATTTTTGCTCTAAACAAATTCCCCGTAAAATACGAGTTCGTGCCGGCTCTGTTGACGAATACGCCTCGGGGTTGGTCAGGTACTGTCTGACGTACTCAGTGTCACAGCCGCACTTACATGTAACGACAATTATTGTTGTTATCGTAACGCCGTGAATCCGTCGGGTTTTATCATGTTCGCTTGATAACTATCTCGACGTTAAGGCAATACGACGACGGCTAATTGAATGTCTCGTACGACAATAATTACAAAATTAATTTATTAGAAAACCCAATTACGACTCGGTCGAACTGTAAGGGGGGGAGGGGAAAAGAAATCGCATGCGCTACAACACGTGCCGTACGGCTGTCGGTGAACAACTGAAAAGCGGACGTTTAAAATTTAATTTTTACGACCCCTTACGTCACGTTGTATTGTAACGCCGTAATCTTTATGATTTTCATCGAAATTTACAATTTAAACGCTTACAAAAACAAATTATTAAAACAAGTACACATTTTTTTTTTTTTTTTCACATTACAGCACAACTTTTTATAGGAACCATTTGCGTGTAAACATTTCAATCATTAACGTTCAGCCAAACCAATTTTTAATCCGCATAAAAATAAATAAAGACTAAAAATACTCGATAAATTTAATTGCCAACGAATAGCTCAAAAACCGCCATAGTATTTCGAAAATAATTCCATGACTAGAAAATTGATTAGACTAGGACTCGCACTAACCATTTAGGTTCAAAATGCGTTTAACAAATGTGCTGCCGCTTGAAAATCGAAGCTTTTGTTAGCCCCCCACCCCGGCACAAAAAATCATCACGACGAACGACTTTAACCGATCGACCGATTAAACATGATGGATGGTTTTTCAGCCTATATAGGTAAATAATATGATAAATTATTACAAAAAAAAAAACGTAACGATCGTGTGTCTATAGTTACCGAAAATATCAACACGACTCTGTGTAAATAAAAACCGCAGTTTAGTTATTATTATTTTATTTTTTTTTGAAATCTAAACCATACACTTTTTTTTTTTAAAAACAGATTATTTGTATAGGTAACTCTTTTTATAACAATACGAAATACCTCACAAGCACACGAGTTTAAAACGTCATGAATTCGCTTTTGAGTGTGAAAAAAGGCAAAACCAGTTTACCAATTGCAGCAAACGATCTCTACTGCAGCCACAATCAAGTATTATAATAATTTATTAACGCCCAGAGAAATATATTAAGTAGTTATTTTTTACAAACTAGGTGTATTAATTGTTAACAAACCAATTTTCGTTGAAATTAAAAACATATTTCTGTTGTAATAGTAAATAGTTATATATTGATAAATCTTCTGGTTAATTATTAACCGACTAACTATTTTAAATTGCAGACTTTACGCATGGGAATAATGCGTTCGCCTATATTTTTACTGCATATTTGTTCATTTTATTATGATATCAATAAAATTACAAAAAAAAAAAAAAAATAAATAAATAAATAAATAATACAAAATTAGTACGTAGGTACTACTTCTGAGTTACATATATCTAAGGATCGAAGTATATATTATTACGATTTACGACGTAAGAGATATGGAATTTGATATTATGCGGTTTATACATTATTCTAACGAGTGCCTAAATTTTCTATAGTCATTACTAATATAAATATTTTAAAATTAGATTAATTTTGCTACAGTGAAATACTTACTTAATGTGTTTACTGCAGAAAGACATGACCGAAAGTGGGCCGATTCCAAAAATTATACCTTTGTACGACGGACAAGAATTGAATATCAATCAACAGTTAATAATGAAAGGTCTATCGACTATCTCGATACGAAACATGCACAAATACAGTAACGAAAACACCATTAAAGTAAAATTAATATCAGTTTTTAATAATAGTTTTTTTTTTTTTTTTTGTCGATAATAGTTCATTTACGTATTAATAGTAAATATCGATTATCGTCGATTTTGTCGAAATGTAAAGATAGGCTAGGCTCGTTTCAGAAAAGGACAATGAAAATAAAAATTATAATTGCGTGACTGAGCCTTCAATATTTATTTAGAACTTTGATATAATATTTATAATACTACTTCGGGTTTTTTTAAGGCGCCACGTTTAGAAATCTTCTAACTCATTTATATATAGGTACCTAATCTTTTTTTATCTTTTTTAATTTAATAGTTTTTTGGGTTTTATTATTTTTATTATTATTATTATTTATCTAGTTTTATCTATAGAGCCTGTAATAATAGAATCCTTCTATCAACGGATTTGGGTAGCGCCATTTTGGGTAATTTTTCGTCTAAAAGTTGTTATCAGCGTGGACTAAATGCTGGTCCGCGGTTATCAATAATAAATATGTTCAGTATATTTAATAAAAGGTTTAAAAATGGAAAACGAAATTAAAATAGTGAAGAATATTGACGTAAAAAAATTTAAAAATATTAATTGACGACAATATTGTTTGGACGAAATTTTATCATTGATGACGAGGACCAATCAGAAACGACGGGATTAGTGGCCACTCTTATTCTATAAGCTCCTCTTTAGTTTTATCTGTTCGCGCGTTATCGTATTCTCGTTTTCCGGAGATTTATAATAATATTCTTATTACAATTTAATCCGTGACCCTATTTATTAAAAATATTGTATAAAAACAAATGTGGTACCTTTCGGCTCAAATTAATTTGGTTTAATTATAATATCTTATCACAACTCATTGTTGAAAACGCCCTAAAAATGACAAGGAAGTGATAATTTAAAAGAAAAATAAATAATTTAAGTTGGAGAAAGAGTGATAAAAAAAAAAAATAAAAAATAAAATTGTTGTAATTTGTCTAAATAAATATATATAGCGAACACCTACACAATCAATCTATACCCTCAAACGCGCCACTGCCACCTACTCGGATAATAATAGAAATTTTGCAACCTCACGAATTCCCCCATTTCGTTTGTGGGATTTATTTACTTACCTAGGTACGTTCAATATGTAAGTACACGTTTTAACCATTACGGTATTATACCGTTACAAACTTATGAAATATAATTATATTATAATCCCTCAAACTGTAGACCAACTATAATAATTCGTGTAGTCGAATTACACTACTACTACTACTACTACACACTCCCTGTTTACCATATTAATGTTACACTGTAACGGCAAACACACCGCTGCAAAATTTCACTATATAATAATATTGTGAATATTATTATCAACTTAATCTTATAAAATAAAATAAATGTATATACAAATATATACGCTATGATGCATTGTGCGCATTTATAGAACGGCTCTGTACGTTTTATGAAATGGAATTTGCGGCGTGTGTTTACACGCTAAAAGCCACGGTAGGATAATTTCGATAGACGTACACGATCTCGATTTAAAAGCGTTCAGTAAAACCGTATTGTACAAATATCCACTAGATGGCGTGGATATAGTTATTTACCTACCATTTTATTTACGCGGATTTATTATTATTTTTTTTTTTTATCAAACTATTCGGTTGCGTTGGGTTTAAGTAAAAATTAGAAAAAAAAAAAAAAAAAAAAAACAATTCGAGGATTGGAACAGCAGTCGAATTATGGTGGAGGTCAACGAGTAGCCACATGCCCCCCTGAATTTCTTGCGTGGGGAAAGGTATTATATCCCTCTCGGATATGACAACAGTACAAATCTCCGAATCTTTTAAAATAAAGATAGGATTACTTTCTATGTTCATAAGGTAATACTATTTTTTTCCTCAAATTATTTCATTAATAATTTATTTAATTACCTTATATAATACGTATAGTCAACGTTATCGCAATATCTGGGTTACAAAAATTTAAATAACCAACATTAAAATAATTATGAACACTTTCGTTTATTTTTTAAGTTTTGTTTAGTTAAGTCATATACTGAATCAAAATATATTTACACCACCCTTCATGGTTTTGAGTTTGATGAATAAATTATTTTGCCCGCTCCCCTAAGTTTTTACCCAATTATGCCACCGGATGGACAATAATATTTTAAATAAATATAAATTGTATTTATATAAATAAGCTGATTGAAAATCACTGTAAATATGAGCAGATGCTATTGACGGGGAAGGCAGCGATCTTTAATGCGAGTCTTTACACGAAATCGTGGATAAAAATGA
Source organism: Tuberolachnus salignus (assembly GCA_956483605.1). NCBI lineage: Eukaryota > Metazoa > Arthropoda > Insecta > Hemiptera > Aphididae > Tuberolachnus > Tuberolachnus salignus. The sequence goes on from OY101437.1 coordinate 21,059,254, forward strand.
ACGTTATGTATTAAAATACACAATTTTTGATTACCTTATGTTACCTCAAACCATTTTTTGATCTATATAATATATAGATACCGTATATTATACGGTTAGGTATAAAACAATAAAATACCACAGCCGTTTTGAAGTGATAATGAACAAAAAATACACTCGGTTAACACTATATATTATAAAAATTAAAAAAACATAATGTTGCACGTTTTTACTATTATACGGTAACAACAAATGAATGTCTTTAAAAATGTTAAAATTAAAAATACATGCGATCATAATAGTTTCGCGTCTATTTTGACGTATTGTACACGTTTTAAACATTTCATATCTAATATATTGAAAATATTAAAAAAAATACTTTGTCGAAAAATCCTCCTGCGTACACCTACAAACTATAACTGTAAATAACTCATTTGTCTATAATTTTATAATAAAAAAGATTCTTATAATATACCGAAAGTTTTACGAACATATAACTATACTTTAGTTATTTCACAGCGGGTGGGAGTAAAATATACGAGCACAATATATCAAGAAATTGTAAATCCGTGTAAGACTCCCCCCTGTTTATTATATTCTATTATTATAATTTATTATTAATGTAATTTATGACTTTTTGAACAGAAAAGAAATTCGTTTTTCAACCTTCATCGTCCCGAGTTGAAAGGTTTGAATATCATCGCACACACCGCAGAAAACAAAACGAAAAATACGCTACAAAAGTGCATTTTAAAAGAAATAAAGACAATCAACAAGATAAATTCAATGTAACTAATATAACGCTGTTGTTCTAAATAACCGAAATTCTTATATGATTCTTGTTATTATTCTTATATTAAGGAGATCGGTCTGTAAATTGGATACGCCGCAGTGTTCATCGTCGGCAACAAGTAATCACGAATCTAATAAAAATAATTTTTATAATTTGTCGAAATCATATAAAGTGTATATTATTTTGTATTTTAATCGCTTACGAACAAAAGTGTAGGGTAGTTTTATTACCTAACGGTTGTTTTTTCCTTCCACGAAAGTACATATAACATGTGCATAAAACAATTTACTTTAACGTCTAATCAAACCCAAACCAAATTATTTTTTTTAAAAAACTATCGAACCCGAACCTAACACATCATACCACAGAATTATTGGTTAAAGATTACCCTAAAAATTAATCAACAATGAGAATTTAATAGTATAAATTGTTACCGTAATAATCTAATAGGTTCATACAAATTAAAATCATTTATATTCAAATGTTGCCGTGCAAAAGTTTTCGTACTTTTAAAAAACCATTTGTTCACCGCTGTACACATGTTCCCGAAATTCCCAAATTAGATTAAAGTTCAATTTTCGTTTTTTCTTCATCATAATGAATTTCAACGGTTTGAATGTCGACCCAAACACTATTTGGATATTTATTTCGGTTAGATTGTTGGCAATTTTCAGTTCTGTTCGGTTCAAAATTAGAAAAGTTCGTGTAACATCGCTAATTTATAATAATCAATTTTGAATAGATATTTCATTTTCACAGGAAAGTCGCATGCAGCGCAACTAATGGAAAGATATTTTCCCAAAAGGCCAAAGTCAACAATAGCACCGACAAAATTCGAACGTCAGGATTTACTTTTTGACAATAATTCTGCAGGTCGGTGCCATAGTTCATACCTAATACTTCGTGAATACCAAATATATACGGCCGTATATTATATAGGTAGTTTTATTTTGCGTCTTTTGTTTCGCAGACACTGAGCTTAAAGTATCATCAACGCCCGTAGAAGAAGATAAATCTTGTGACGTGGAAATAAAATCGACACTGATTTATTGATTGCAACAGGATAGTACGTCGTAGGATCAAACATTTTCTTGTCACATATATGCAGGGTGTCCCGCAATGACTTACTCATTAGGATATCTCTTGAGTAAATCTTCGTGGGGCACACTGTATATTATTATTGGAAATAAAAAAAACACGTACATTTACTATCTGTAGGGTTTAAATAGTTTTTTGTCTACAAATAAATTCCAGCAACTTTTTGATCCTATTGCAAACATGTAATAAATAAAAAAAAATTATCGTATTTTTGTTAAACGTGCTAAATATGTACACAAACCCTGAATAATCAATCCTGCGCTGCAGGTGGTCCACCTGGCAAGGGGACAGCAATCTTTGAAATCAATCCTTACAGAAAATCATGGACATATTATGTATTGAAATACTCATTTTTCGATTTTCAAATTTACTTAAAATGTGATTGATCTACAACGGTTGGATAAAACAAAATTTGTTTCATTTTTTGTTTTTAGTACATTTTTGAGTGTTTTTTTTGGTTTTTAAATTTTATCACTAGAGATATATAACCACCGGTAGTAAGTCTGTAGTAGATAATTATAGTATTTGAAAACCACAAAAGCATCCTTATGCTTTATATAGAAATGTACTATTAAATTATTATACTAAACCAATATTTGTATTCATATTTTAATACACAACGTAACGTTATACTTGTTTTATAGATAGTTAAAACAATTGTAAAACCGGTAGTTAGAATTTTTATTTTATTTTTTTCTATAGTAAAGCTATCATATAATTAGTCATCGATAATTTATAAAATATTCACGGTACTATGAAATTATATAAATTTTTTCCTCTTCATAATTTATTTATTTCCTTTGGAAAAAAAAAATTAATGTAACAGATGTTTAAAGTGAAAATGACTAAATAATTATTTTCGTTCGGTAAATCGATTCTGATACTAGTATATAAATTCATATCTTACTGTTAAGTTAAAAGTCAACTATTTTAATTTTAATTTTAAAATTTGTTATAAAAAAAATTATTCAAGTTAATATTAAAGATACAACTTAAAATATCTTAATAAAAGTTAGATCAGAGGTCGTCTACAATATGTTTCATCATCACGGGCCAAATCCACATGACCAAAAAAAAAATGGTTATCGATGTAACTCTTTATAGCATTTAATTAAAACTAATGGTTAGGTTGGAGACCGCTGAGTTAGATAAATACATTCTACAGATGGCATTTTCAAGTTCAAAGTTTTATATAGGACACACATTTTACACTACATACATAAATCGATATGATAACATTTTACAGAAAAAGTCGTAATTGTCACATTGTCACTCACGTCCGTGATACTCAAACGGGTATATTTATATGATGTGTCAGACTTAAAAAGAAATCCACGATGGCCATTGTACCCCCACGCCCCATTATAATATCCAGTCGCCTTTAATCGATTTATGATATTCTAAAAACAGCAAATTTTACTAAAATTGTAGATTTATCAAAAGAAATAAATAAAATAATAACGAAAATTTGCCTCTGACTGAAATTTACTTCTTATACGCTGCACAATTGACTCGCTTGAAGTTACATACGTTACGAGTACACAAAAAAGTAACTCGTCGAGTTAATTGGGTAATAAAGTAACTCCATGTGTTTTAACTTAATTTTAAAATTTAAATAGCTATACCTATGAAAATGGTAATCATTTATTTATACAGTGGACGCCACTTATAAGACCAGCACAAAGTGAGTCTAATAACTGAATAAACCTTATAGGCGAAACAAAAAAAAATTAATTCGTTTTTAGAAATTTTCATTTCTCATATTTTAGTTTTACATATTACATATTAGATATGTAATATTTAAAATTTTACATATTACATATTATATATGTATACATTATTTATTATTTTGTTACTTTCGACAATTCTGTTAATACACTGCTCGTACTCGTATTGCATATTAAAATTAGTGTCTCAGTGATGTACAGCTCTCCTCAACACTTCTAGAGCCTCTAAAACCTCTTTGTTCCATGGCAATTTAACTACGACGTCAGTCATTTCCTAGTCATTTTCGCCAATATTCCCTTTATTTTTGCTGATGGTTTCATCCATGATGGACTGACAAATTTGATCCTCAGAATACACTTCAGAAGTTTGAAGATCGCAAACGATATCTATCCAATCCTCACAGGTTTCGTCAGTGAGGCCTTCTCAAATCTCAATAGATCTGTCATCTCTCTCCACCTCCTCCTCTTTTTCAGTTTCGACGAGACTTCCGTGACGGAAGCAATTTCGGATAGTCATATCACTAACGTTATTCCACGTTTCGTTTGTAAAGTGTAAAGCCTCAAGCGCGTTGATCTTCTTGGCAATGTCATTAGCCTTCAATGTTGAAGTCAACTTAAACTCACAGTGTATAACCTTACATTATAATAACGACAACTGCAATAATATAAGAATGGACATTTTTTACTATTTTTTTTATTTTGCGGAATTTGAATAGTATAACCGACTTTTAAAAAAAAAAATGTATTTGTATAAGTACGCGCCGTTCCAAAAGCGATTTTGATATCTTATAAACGATTCCATATCCATTAGTCTTATGAGCGGCGGCCACTGAACTCGATAAACATATATACTCGATAAACGCCATTAATTTCCGATAGAACGGCCGCGATGACAGTTGTGTAGGTGTAATCTACATATATAAAAATGTATGTCTGTCTGTAAAAGATTTATGGAATCAAAAACTACTGGAGCGATTTCTACGCGGTTTTTCGCAAAGTGTAAGCACGTTGTCCGGAGAATGTTTACAGCTATTGAAATCCACATTCCTATTGAATACCATTCGATAAAATCCGGTTTTTAAGTATTTTTAGTACACAAATCTAATTATTTTTTTGTTTATTTATTGTTTTTTTTTTGGTTACTTTGGTAACACGGATGAAAAAAAAAAAAAATGACCGTTATTAATTATTGTAGCGCAACCCCCCTGTGATGTGCGGGTATCTATGGTAATAAGTGAAAACACGTAAAAAACCATTAGTTTTGTTCGATAAAACAAAAAAAAAAAAAAGTATCATAATGCATTACAATGTACGAAATGATTATGTCACAGCGAAAAAAAAAAATGTTTGACATGAAGTTCTGACAATTAATTCAATTGTGACTTAAATAATTTTCGTTGATTAGCTGTTGAAGTGACAAAGCAGAACACTTGTAGTCTGCCGAAGGTGGACACTACTCACTTTCCGTCTATTATTTTTTTTTGTTTTTTATAAACAGTGTGACACGGGCAGGACAATAATACATAACGCAACATCTAGCAACAGCAATTATATAGCAACGTGCAATGCGTTGCCGTGTCGGCTGGTACGGTATGAAAAACGAAAAAACACACCGCGAACGCACTGTATATATATATAATATACTATAATATTTTACACGGGTACCTACACACACCGGCGGCACGCGGGTTATTTCCATCGATTTTCGAGATTTACCCCGGGGGCCCCCCGCGGCAGCGCGTCCCGGTATTTATACGATCGCGTCGCGTAGTAAATTTACGTTTTACACATTTTGTGACGTCACCGCCGCCGCCGCCGTCGTCGTCTTCGCGTTGCCCGTAACACTGTATTATATACGTATATTACTCTATATTATACGTAGACGGAGGACCCGCCGCCACTCTATAACATTACACTCTATAGATACGCCATACGTAGTACTTAATACTTATATATATATAAATATATATATACGATTTTGTGACTGGAGAATCGTGCTAAATGCAATTCGCAGTCCGGGGAAACGTGACAATGGCGTGTCGGAAAATCGATAACGGCCGCGGTCAGAAAATACAAATAGAAATAAATACGCACACGACGTATTTATTGTGCCCCCGGCCATTTTTCTCGCCCCGTATAATATATTATTTATTTATTTATTTATTTTGTCGGCTTTGATATACCGTACGCACGTTATACGCGTATGCCGGACGAATAATTTCAACGATACCCGCGAACGTACGCGGACCGGTACGTTTTCGGACACTCTGTAAATACGCGCCATACGAAACCGTTTGATTTGCCGGCACTTTGCCCGGCGATAACACACTACGCCCCGTACCCGTTTTAAATGACGCGATACGGTTATATTTTGGATTGATGATCGAAAATTCGATTCAGTATATTATCGTTAGTTCGGCAGACATTTCGGAGAGTGCACTGGGTTTATAACGACAAAAGCGAATTCCAAAAATTAAACAAATTATTAAAAACGCGTACGATTACACGAGTTTTACACGATAATTTAAATATTCGTTTGGGAGTGTTCGAACACAATATCGGTTGAAATAGTTTACCATACGTTTAACTTTTAAATTTATATACAACTCGTCATTTTTTTTTTTTTAAGTAGTTTTTATGTATTATTATATATGCAACGATATTAACGACTATTTTATTGCTGTTCGAAATCTACAATTAAATTATATACCTGTACCTTCCTGTCGTAAACGTAAATAGAGTCTGAAAATACATATGGCTTGTAATCAATAGGTTTTAGAGTAAAAAAATACGGTGCACCCGTGTCTTTTCGTACGTACATTTTTTTTTATCTATGTCCAAATAATATAAAATAACCATAGGGTTCGAATATCGATGCAGAATGACAAAAACTGTCTAACATCGGTCATGCGTAATTACTTGCGACACATATTTTTAGTATTTAGATAAAACTGATAACAGAAAGTTAACCGACGATCAAATTAATTACAAATTTAATATAGTAACGTACAATACAAATTAATTATACAATACTAAATTAATTCAAATATTTTTTTATGAGGTAGGGTTTGAGATGGCTCATGGAGGGTTAGGTCATAAGGTTTTTACGTCTATGCTACTTTTCTTTAAATTTGTAACAATAATTATATAAAATATATAGGTTTTTTTTTCCCACCCGAAATCGTACAAACTGTCCGCGTTTATTATTTTTTTCTATACGTACAAATAAATGTCTTACAACCGAATATATCTGGTATATAACGGCGTCTATGTTGAACAAAAATTTGAAATTCGTCGACCCCTTGACGTAGGATATAGGAGATTATTTTATGTCCTCGGATATTATTTTGTGACGAAAAAACAGGACGGAACCTCGTTTAAATGCATTTTTGCTCGGCCAATACAATGTGATCCGCATAAAACCGTATAAAACCAAATAAAAACTTAAACAATTTTAAATGCCTATAAATATAGCTGAAAAAACAAACCATTATTGCTCTAAATTTTCCCATTTATTACGAAAATTACAGCGATAATAATAATAATAATAATAAAAATATGCAAGGATATCAAATAAATCCGAAATGCTTTTCTGGTTGTTCACAGACGAAAAAAAAACCACACACATCGTAGTAAAACCAGAATCTAAAATATTTTTCAATAAGTAAATGCGATGTGTACAATTCGATGGAGTGATCGAAGCAGCCGAATACAAAACCTACGGATATACAATTACGTCCCGAGAGGGATTCAATTCGCGACCGTCTCGTGTTATTAGAGAGCATTCGGGGGGGCCGATTGAATGGGGGGTGGTATGGACTCCGGCGTATTTCCCATTACTATTGAGCGAATAATTACGTATACGAAACGTGTACGAGCACGGAGAAATCGATGTGATAACGAACAGAAAAATAATTTTTGAATGTCGTTATTGGTTGGTATACTGGTATGTACCCGTAGCTAGGCATACACATACGTGACGACAATGCAAATATATTTGATTAACGTCATCGTTTTACCGCTATGGCGTACGTTTAATGGCAATGTCATTTTATCACAATATTAAAATGTATCGTATGCAAATATCGATTATATGAAATTATTTCATTTTGTATATAATGTTATCTTACGTAATTCAACGTGACGTTAATAAAATAAACCAATAAACGAATGAACAAAACCGATAGAAAAAAAAAACACCCTTTGGGAATTACGTTGGAAATATATATTTATAAACAGTATAGTAAAATGTATTTTCGACGTTGTCTTCAATAATTTTATTTCCGCATCAATTACCTATTAAAGTTTAGAAATAATATTGAAGGGTATAGATGCATATTAAATACCCGAAAATTAAGTCATCAACGGGTGAAATAACACAAACGATGTTATTGATCGATAAGAAAAATGTAATTTTTCATACGGTTATTGTATGCACACTGCGGAAAACAAAGGCAAAATAAATTAAATTACGTTTTATCCGTAGGAATATAAAACTCGTTTAAGTAAGATTCATGTTATTGTACGGGGTGTACCTACAACGATATTTGTTCACGGTGTAGACCAGTGTTTCTCAACCTTTTGTATTATGGCCACACACTATTAAAATATTTCATATTTTACGAAACACAATACAAAAATAAGAATAATGAATAATATTTGATATTTAATTTTAATTGGTATTGTAAACATAAAAATGACAAAGAAAAAATACAACATAAAATTCATTAACAATACCTTTTTGCAACTAATGCCTCCCTCTATGTAAAAAAAAAAAACAGTGTGTTGTACTTTGAATATTTGTATTTTGATATTTGGCAATTGTAATAAATCCTTTAATTATTTAGCCTGTCGTTGATGGTGCTCCATCCGTACAGTTACTTATACAAGAAGTCCACGATACACCATGATTTTTTTTAAATATTTATTTATGACATTAAAAACATCTCGCACTGTTATTGTTCCAGATGATTATTTACAGCAAAACAAATTGATTAGTTAATTTTGAATTTGCAATAAATCTAATAATTGCCATTAATCGAGCTTTCCCACTTTCTTGATTGATTCATCAACATGTAATGCAAATAATTCTCCACTATTTTATTACTACAAACAATCTACCCCTAAATATCCTCCGATAGGATATTTATAATCCTTCGACTACTCGTACTATCGGATGACGGTATTTTAATTAATAATTTTCCAATTTCATTTTTCCTTCGATTCCTAACATAGTCATTACCATAATACAAACTGGTATAATAAGACCCTCAGCAATTAAATGAGATTTGTTTTGTTAATATATTAACAGATAACTTATTTTCAATCATCATAGCAAATAAACCAAATTAATTTGGTTAACCTATTAATTTTTGTAAGTCATGTCAAAAATGTTTGTACATTTTGTGTCATTTAATATACTCCGCAATACATTTGGATTTATGCGGCAACACACTGGTTGAGAAACACCAGACGCCTAGCTGTTGTTAGACCGACAACGTTTGATACAAATTATTTTTATTAAAATGTACCACACTAGCCGATGCTCGAAAAACATTGCGTTCAAAATTATTATAATATAAGCAAACGTAAAGTTTATAAAAATTATGTTTTGTTGATACGAGTAACCAGCTAATCGACATCCTTTAAAGTAGTAATGTCGTAAATATTTTGATTTTAGGTTAGGATAAAGGCAACATTATTGCCTTAATCTAGGCTGTAGTTGGCTGTAGTAATATTATTGCAGTCGATCTTTTACAACACAATAGTAATAGTAATAGTATATAATAATTATTATTTATCATTACAGTTGGGGATTGACATTCAGGGAGAGCACTGGTGAGGGGGATGGCATGGCCCCCTTCCATTGGCCGTATTTTTAAAAAAAATATTTTTATCATAATCGTTTTACGTTTATGTTACTATGGTGTTTAGGTTGGGTTTAATACCACCCACGGTACCCAACCACCCTTTATTATGGTGTATGCAGTATATTTTCATATTTCATTGACTAGCTAAGTATAGTATATTTTTAAATGTAATAAAGAAAATAAACCTCAACGTGTCAACGTATGTTAAAATTAGGAGTTTTATTTGTTCATTTCTGCTGTACTTTTACCTGATGACGATTTTTCAAATTGAAACCGTTCGTAAACACATACAAATAATTATAATAAAACTCCAGGCTAAGGTATTGTATTCATATTTTTTGGAATTTAATTAATACATTTATTTATACTTGTACAGTGTTAAGTCGAACGGGTGTACTAAAAAACTAAAATGTTTTAAATTTTCAGGAAATTATATACCATAAAACAATCAACTAAAATAATGACTTTTTTTTTTATTGTTTTACTTAAAACACGAAATAACCAAATACAAAGACGGAATGAAAAAAAAAAAAAAAAAAAAACAACCGATTCGACTTAATGTAATGTAATGTAATTTTATAATAATATTGTTTTCTAAGGTTAACGTTAATTGTTTAAAAAAAAAAATAATAAAAATAATGTGATTTTATGTTACAGTAAAATATTTTAATTTTTCATAAAATGATATAGTATTTCGAAAGGTATTCGCGTTTATTATTTTAAACTTATTAAAAAACGATATCCCTCGAGATATCGCACTGAACGATCAGGTGACCGGACGAAGAAAAAAAAAAAAAAAAAAAAATACTTCATGAAAGCATAATTAATAAATTATTATATTCGTAGATCCTCTAAAAAAAACAAAAAAAAAAAAACAAGGTTTTTTAATTAATGAATGAACATTTTATGGTTTTCTCTTCCGGTAACGTAACGCTCGGTGTCAGAAAAATTAATACTACGTACATGTACTATAGTAATTAGCGTAATACTTTTGTGACAACTGACAAGTCAAAACAATAATGATATACTGTCGACGAGAATAAAGTAGGTTTAGTAGAAAAAAAAGTGTGCGTTAAATTGAAAATACAGGGTGATTTATTTTTTATTTTCATCATGATCCAGCGCGATTATCTACAAATATATTAGAATCGATTTTGGTTTGTCTTTTTTTGTTTCATTCGTCATTCATTATAGAACAGTTTAATGTTTAACGATCTAATTTATAACGGTTATTGACGTTTTTACTCTTATTCTTATTGCATAAACACCAGTGGCGTCCGGTAGTATTTGTAACTTGGTGAGCGTCAAAAAAAAAAAATATATATATATATATATATATATATAAAACCCATACAAAGGTTAATTATAATTTAAAAAGAAAACTTACAATATTTTTATAATTTATAGATAAAATCCGTCCGTCTATATTATTTTAGAAACTCCATTTATAGCGTTATCGTGAAAATATAAATAATTTTTAGTTTTTATTAACAATTATGTTTCTATTGATATTATCGATATAGAACATAGTCTATCTTAATATTGAGCTGATCTTTGTTAAGATATAATTCGCTCCAAGGCTGAAAATGATTTTTTGACCAAAGCAGTCGTACTGAGAATATTCGCCCAAGTTTGGATACTTCACGAAAAGCCGATATATACTAAATCGTTTAATTTAATTTTTTTTTTTAACCTGTGTATTAAACACGTATACCATCGATTTTCGATTCGCTAATATCGTGTACAAATTGATATGCAATTTATTGACAAATAATCATACGGATCGGATTAAATTTTTAACCGTTATAACTCGTAAACGGTATATCCGATATTAGTGTTATATACGTAACTGTTTTTTGTTTTAGACAAATAGTATTTTTTTTCGAATCTGCGTTGAAAAGGGACTGTTGTCGTTTGTATATCAAAAGTCAATACTCGTTCAAGGCGTAGGGAATAGGGGTAGAAATCCGATAATATATATATATATATATATATATAGTGTTAACTGCGCAACGATCGAAAAGAACAGAAATCGAATTTAATTAAAAACCCCCTTGGAGAAAATCACTGACATCGTTGGCGGCGGACATTGATAATGAGTAATGACTCTACCGAGTTACGGTAAAATTAATTTGTTCGAAACTCAATTCGAATAATTATATACGACGACGTGCGACATAAACGCGTATCGCTGTTGATTATTTTAAATGACCTTTTAGCCCAGTTATTTGTTCGTATTTTGACTTTTAGCACGGCGAATATATTTTACGTTAATTTTGGAAGTTTTACTTCAGTGGGGATTTATTATTATTATTCTTATTTCTTTTGTAACCTAGCCTATAATCAAGTTCATCACTCAATTACTCCCCGCTCGACTCCGGCCACTTTGATATTCGAACAGCCGACTGCACACCGGTCAAATGCCGTCGCGCAACGTTTCGATACGATCAAAGAGGTCATAGTCCCCTACCGCGGCCTAGGGTATTGCAAATTCGTACGGACCACACCATCTATTATTTGCCCCAGAGTTTATTATATAATTAATTCCGTATAACGATGTTTGCCGAAAATGACGGCGTTTAAATTCCTGCAGAACTCACTGTATGACAGTGATATAATACGATTATTATTATTATTATTATTATTATTATTATAATTATTACGATTCGCCATCGGTTTCCCCGCCGTACACGTCGGGTATAATAAATTAATATAAAATATACAGGGCGACTTTTTGCGCCAGCACGCTCATCTCGTTTATTTTTTGGAATTTTTACTTGTATAGTCAAAAACGATAATTTCGAATACTTGGATTGGAGATTAACCTGAGTATCCCGTGGCCCCACAAGGTGTGTGATATCACCTTTGGTTTTTCAAACGCGAACTTACGTGTTTTAATGCAAATTGTGAAACGGATGATTTGTCTGTAATTTTCTACGTATTGCAATCGACATAATAAACGATAAGTTATTCTATTTTAAATACTAAGGATAACTTTGGAAAATTTGATTCGCCAATGGATTAAAAATTTAAATTTCAACGTAAAAATTCGCGAAAAAATTATTTTCTATTGTTTTTCGAGTTTTCCAGTATATGTTACCGTTTAAGAACTAAAAATCTTTAGTGTACCAACCTCGTAACACATTAACAATGTATTTAATAGACTAGTTATTAACCTTAGTATTTAAAATAGAATAACTCGGACAATTTTCGTTGAAATTTCGATTAAAATACGTCAACATTTTTAGAAAAAAATCATCCGATTTACTATTCGTATTCAAACGTGTAGGATCCAAAAACTCATAGTTGGTATCGCCAAAGGAACTCCTTAAACGCTGTGAAAAATCCAAGTATTCGAAACGATCGTCTTAAACTGTACACTTAAAACTTTCAAAAATTATAATATAAATATACGGATAATATAACCGTAAAAATATGGTTAATATGCTTAATAAATAAACACCCTGTATAGTATACTTACATACCTACTTAATATTAATTCGGAAACGTTACTGTGCCCCGGCATCCGTCATCAATATTGTCAAATTATATTAATATTTATACACGCGTTGATATTGTTGACACTAACCCAATATATGTAAATATTAAACTAACGCGGTTTTCGCATATTTGCTATAGGTTATGACGGTTGGAGAAACGACAGGAAATTCGTGTGATGAAAATATGTAAAATTATTTGCGCAAGTAAAAAAAATGTTTAAAAATAGAAATGTAAATGATAACTGATGAGATTCGTATTTAATGTGCTGCATCCATATAGGTATATTATATTTTGATACCCCGATCTAATACACGAGAGCTATCACAAAATCAACCTCCGAAGGGAAATGTATATAAAAATTAAAAACAACGATTGATTGCGCGAAATAGTTTTATTGACATTTAAATTGCTTTTCTACATAGTCTCCGTTTAACTCTATACATTTTTTGTAACGCGGGACGAGTTTTTGTGTAACCTTATCTAAAAAATGGCACCGCCAGTGTTTCGAGCCATTGCTTTACTAGTTCCTCGTTACTCGCAAAATATTGAGACACAATGGACGATTTAATTTTTGGAAAGAGGTGATAATTACTCGGTACTAAATCGGGACTGTGTGTCTATGAGGGAGGTGATAATAAATATCCCATTTGAACTCCTCAACTAAAGTTTTTGTGCGTGCAGCAGTGCGTGGTCGCGCGTTGTCATGCAGAAGCACCACGCCTTTGGTAAGCATTCCTCGTCTTTTATTTTGGATTGCTCTTCTTAACTTACGTAGTAGATCATTCATTACTGTATTGCCGTCAACAGCATATCCACCGACGATGGATTCGAGCTGCACCATTTCCTCCGGCTTGCAAAAAACTAATCACATTTTGCACCACGCAGGCGGCGGGAGATAAAATCGCATTCTGCGTGTGGTTACGGAAAAAAAAAAAATTAGAACAATACTAAAAGAAAACGGTCGAAGTTCGATAAGATAATAATGTACTGGTTGCGATATGCAGCAACATGCGAACGATGTGTCCGTATGTGGTGAATTGTAACACATCGGAGGTTGAGATAGCCCTCGTATTTATAATATTAGTACAGATACAATTATACACGCAGTTAACAAAAGTATCCACTCACCTACCTACCGACTTTTTTTCTGTTATTAGGACTTTTTAAGCTTCCCCGTGACACCAACACACCGGTAATCTACACACCCTCTCCTAGCCCCCCTAGAGAGTACATCACTTAGTAACCCGCATGTGTTCCATTAATGGGTTAAGCTTTTAAAAAATATAAGTGTAGTTGGGCAAGTTATAAAGTGACATTTCTTTGTTCAATATGTATATAGGTAATCGAGTTACGAATTACCCAAAAACAACATTAACTAGTTCGTTTCAAAATTTCAGTTACTATTAAAAAAACATAGTATAAAACTTACTCAGGTTATAAAGGTTAAATGGAACTTTTAAACTAAAACTAGCGGCCATATTGAATATTTTCACCGATACGAACACATAAAAATATTGACAAAGTAGAAAATACCATCTACTGCGAATAATAACACTTCCGTTTATAATCTGACCTCGATAATACGGCGGATGAGAATACAAATATAATACTAATACGAATAAATAAAGAATAATTGTCTAGATGAAGATTTGACTGTCGAGACGGAGATAAACGATTGACGAGTTTTTATTAGGTTAGGTATCGCGTATTATCGTGAAGCCGGGCGCTCAGAGTGTATCAAACATGATACACGTCTAGATTTCAAAAAATTCGTGTAATTCATGTGGGCTGCTTAATCGTTAGTTTATATCAATATAAATTAAAAATGTTAATATCTATTATTTCGATTAAATCCGTTAATCGCGATTAAATAAACAAAAAGATTCGCCTGTAAACTATTTATCTCGGATAAACCGTTTCCCGTTTGTCCGGACGAGATAAAATATAAAACTATACGCCTCTATCCAACATAAAAAAAAACACTGGTTACGGTTGTATATAACGGCCGGTACTCTGGCCGATATAGTATTGGAGCTGCACACCTATATTGAAAAACTATCTAGCACATCTACAGCTAAACGAACACAATGGTATCTCTTGTGTGGTCTTTTAATTACATTTTTTTTATATAAATTATTTCTGTCGCCTTTGTTTCGACCGGTACAATACCATTCGGGCAGGTATCCGACCAAGGAAAAACTTTACCCGGACGACACTCCGTACCTCCGTCTATTTATTTACCGGTTAGTAATGGCACACGCAGGGTATACAGGAAATGCATTTATCACCCGTTCGATAATAATATATTATACATTAATAGCCTCGGTGTTCTCGATCGCCACTGTACACTTACACACGGGGACCTATGGGACCTGTATTATAACTACCGCGGAATGGAATGGTGGACAATAACCACGGTACTGCAGTATTCCGGTGTTCGGGAAGAATGTCTACTCCTCTTTTTTTTTTCTTTTTTTTTTTTTGTCTGTATAGCACGCTATCGCCACAGAGCTATATGCAAAAATGAAAAACAAAAAAACAATTAAAAAATAATAAAGGTAAGATACCGGTCACGGGCGGCGGATGTTTGGACAGGAAGATTTAATGATAAAACATCTGTAATTTAATCTGTATAAATTAACGACAATTCTCGATTTCTACGGTTATTTAAGATTATCGTACAGTAAATCGCGACTGTCCTATACCCACGCCTTCAAAAGGACGCTCACAAATCGATAAGAGCACTTGACATCCAACTGTAGCAGAACCTCGTCCATTGTTAACACGAATAAATTACCCTTCGTTTATTACATATATGTTTTTTTATATATTCTATATAGAGCAAAGCACCAGTGAATACCGGTTAAAAACAGCAATATAAAATAATTCTAAAATGTATTGTAATTCTAAGAATACAGCTACGGTCTTTAAATTTTATTTTAAATAGAAGGTTTCTTGCCTTCTCTATTAAAAAAATTAAACAACTATCATAATGAAATCATATTATACATATTAGATAAAAAAAAAAAAAAATCTATATTAGTGTACGCTACAAACATTTTCGTGTATGGCACAAACAAATTTTGAGAATTTTGATGTTTGATATGTCTTAATAACATTCCTTAAACGGTTTAGATGTAATAGTCGTGACAACCCTTAAAATTTACGATTTCTTTAAAGTATTGTTAATTATATACTAGTTCATTGGTATGCTGTCTTTACCCTATATGAATTGTTATTTTTATCCTTTGTGTTATTTAACTGTGCACTGTAAACGCAACGATGAATTTGATTTTTTTATTTTACACGATTTTTCTTTGGTGGGTAACAGAGGGTTGAGGCGATGTTCAGCCATTTCAAAGAAAATACGGACACAACGAAATATAAAAGTAGACTGACCCACAAGGACATCGGTGTAGTTTACGCGTATCCAGTCAGTAATTATGATGGACTCTGTGACATAACTTATCGCCATGATAAATATGGGTAATTTAAATACACGAACTTGAAAATACGTATTCATATATATTTCGCTATTTTAGGTACGGACTACTATAAAATCCAGTTTAGTATACTTCTCTATTCATACATTTTTTATGTTTTTTTGGTTTTCATAACCGGCAATATATCCGCCCCCCCCCCGGAACCACCGTGAGGCATTACGTCGATTCAACTGTTCACGGGGCACGGATGCTTCAACTCGTTCCTTCACCGGATCGGGCGAGCTCCGTCCCCCGGGAATTCTCACTGCGGATTTCTCAGTGAGGAGAACGAGGTGGATGACGACGCTCTCCACACCCTGATGCGCTACGAGCCTTTCGACGGGGACAGGGAGCGCCTGGTCCAGAGGATCGGTCCGTTTGAACCGAGCGACTTGGTGCCGCTCATGCTGGAGTCCCCAGACCACTGGGAAGCCGTGGTCGACTTCGCTGAAGCCGTCATCGTGGAGAAGAAGTCGGCAGAACGGCAGCGCCAAGCCCTTGACGTTGCCGGTGTGCGCCGCCGTCGTTGATCGGAGCGCCGTAGTCGCTGGACCGCCGGCCGGGAGGCCGGTAGAAAGTGTGCCCCCTACAGCTTGCGAGGGCAGCAGGCGGGCTTCGGTCAGGCTACTGCCCATCCCCACGGTAGGGCAAGAATAGCTGTAATATACTTATGTGAGCCTGCCCTGCTTTAGGGGAAAACGGGATTTTATTTAATTATTAATTGTTTTTTAAATTTCAATAAATGATGGCAGTACGTGATTTTTTTGAATGGTGTGCTTCAATGATGATTTTTGAGGCAAATTCTAGCCTTTGCGTTTTAACCCTACCACCAGGGGTTTTTTTTTTATCGAGGATTTCCTTCCTCTGGGGCGGCTGCCAACCAAGGCTAAAGAGCCCGCCCTATCCTATTTGTGTGCTGACCGCGACTGCTTATTCGCCCAGTTCCTCCGTACTGACTTAATTCGCAGCTAACCGTCAGATCTGAGGGCCGTTCCCCTATCCGCAACCTGGGGACGCGCCCGGTCGCCGTGACGTGCCGTTCTGGAATTGCCTGGTGCAGGCGTTCCACCAGAGTGGCCACGGCGGCCGCTCCGCCGATACGAGACCGACGGCGCGGTGTCCGGGCTCTATTCATACCTCGGCGATTCATGTTATTATTGAGTACACGGAAATGCAAATCACACGTGTCCTACCAATAGAACATACGAAAATCGTTTTTTAACTCTAGTACCAGGTGAACCAGGCGAAAACGACAGCGGTAAAAGTTAACACTCCGTTACTATTGGTTTTGCATTTCAGTACAGTTATAAAACATATTGCGAGTTATATTTTCCAATAAATCGACTTTATTTATTTTTGAAACATATTCTAATTATCCCCCACGTCGTTCTACCGCAGTATATCGTCCTAATCGAATTCGAGACTTTTACATTAGTGATAAAACATCAACGATTTATATAACACGTAGACAACCATAGTAGATAAACAAATAATATTACAATGTTATTCAGTGGCCATAGTCAATTTCTTTGTAGATAGGTGGTAAATTGCCGGTTTACAGTGAAAAAAAAAAAAAAAAAATCATCCTATATAGTGTGGAGGGTGTGTGCTCATTAAATCCTTATCGGGTGGATATAAACAAATATTATTTACCGGTGCCCGTAATAATATAGTTTTAGGTTAGGTTAGGCCTCACGTATATTAAAAAAAATTCTACAAACAATACTTACCTACGTGTATGTCGTGTTCGGTTATTGTAAAAATTTCGCAGGGAGAGTGATTATTGAAAACAACAACGATTCGACAAACAAAGGTTGGCGATAATATTGAAAAATTGGACTTTACACAATATGATTATCACGCAATGCGGGGCCCGGCGTGTGTGTAAATTACGACAACAGACAACTATCGGATTGTTTGCCAAAACAGTGTTTTATATATATATATATATATATATATATATATATATATATATTTTAGTTTTGTTTTTTCACGTACACCCGATTGTTTTTAAAATATTAGTAAAATACAAACAGCCGCGGGCATGTTGTTGAAAATTATAATTCAAACGCGGAGAAAATATTTAAGCCGAAATATCTTGATGCGATCTTGGGTACGGTAAACGAATTAGAAAAACCGCGTTTCGTATCCAATTATACCATTGTATTATCAGGGACGAACGACAAATTATGAACGCTCGAAACGTCGCCGTAAAATAATATTATATATACGTTTAAATGTATTATTATTTTTTCTTCTGCAGACGGAATAACGTAATAATTTAAAATTGCCGTAAACCATTGCCGTTACACTCTCTTACTTATGCTTTTTTTTTTTTTTTTTTTTTTTTTTTCGTCCAACGCGAAATGATTACACTCGACTTTTTAACGACGAAAATTCAATATTATATAACATACAGAGAGTGTAAAAAGTATTCGTACGAATACTATACTTATACTAATTGGTTTTTCTCGATAAATCATATCCATATCCTTATGATAAACATGTTAAATGCCCAAAGGCTACCCTACAAAGAATTTAGACAGAGTAATGCAAAGGCATTTCATTTGATAAAACGAATTGGGTGTACGAATATTTATTGTGCTTTTGTTTTGATTGTTTGAATACCGTGATTTTTTATGTATTGGAAATATATTCAAAAGTCATATTACAATAATACCCATACATTTGTTAGTTTATTGAAAAATATAAATGAATATTTATTTTAAAACGAATACTTTTTACACTCACTGTAAATATTTATATACTTGTCAAATATAATATTTATCAAATACTTAATGTTAAATATTTATTAAACATTTTATACTATTATACACATTTTTTTTTTTCATTTTTTTAACACGTATCTGATTTAAAAAACAAATTATACCGAAATACTATTATATATTATAATGAAATATTCTCGTGCATAATACCACGTATCTAAACATTAGCTTTTTAATTTTAAAATACAAATTCCTAAGATTTCCTAAGATTAAAACAAAATTCTTATGATTAAAATAAAAATAAAATTGTGTCGCTTTTTAATATCATAACTTTTAACGTTACGACAGTGGCGTAGCCAAGATAGAGGCTCGGGGATCTGCAGCTCCCTCCCCCCACCGAAATGTTAAGAAAATGTATTAAAAAATGATTTCTATAGTCTATGTAATTTACCGCAAAAGTCTTAAATTGTATTTTACTGATATTATATTGTTATGTGTATTTTGTTAGCATATCTTATCGTTCGTCGACAAAAACTTTATTAGCACATTCAATATTCGAGTATGCGCCACAGAGCAATAATGTATAGATTTTAAAACACAAATTTGTGCATAAACCAAAACCTAAAATAAAAACTCGGCAACACCATGTTAAACCTACGGGAGACCTTAGTTATATCACTTCTGTGTAAAAAAAAAAAATGATCATTCCCCTCCCCGTCGAAAAGAAGAAAAATCCTCTCGACACCACCGTGTCACGATAAACTTTTAGCTGAAAGTCGATTATCGTAAATTATAATATTAATTTCGCTATACTATGCGCGGAATACTTTAACCGAGCGGATAAATAATACACAAATAGTACTATACAAGATACAAATATGTATCGGAATTAATTATAATTCGAAATAATATACGCGGTACGCAATACCCCGTCGAACTATTGCAATGGTAAGAGCATATTGTATTTTTATTATTATTATTAGCAAGGGGAATGTATTGGGGGATTTTTTTTTTTTGTATTATTACTATTATTATTTATTTTATTATTTATTATGGATTTTCAGATTTGCGCATGTTCCGAAGGTTTAGATTTCGAAAGTATTAGATGCAGTAGCGTAATTGTGGTGGGGACAGAGGTGAGCACTTGTCCCCTCTTTGAAATGTTATCCCCAAAGGTATAATTTTGCACCTCCCCCCCTTCGGGTATGACAAGAGTACAAATCTCTGAATGGTTTCTAAATCTTCTATTTTTTATAGTCATAAAATAAATACATTTTATTTCTCAAATTATATCATAAAAGTTTAAATACATTTCATGTTTCTCCTGTTTTACAATATGTTGTCGTATTGTCAAGGTTATCACATAAACTGGGTTACACAAATAAGAAAACTTACATTAAAATAATGATGTATTTTTTAAGTTTTATTTAATTAAAGTCGTTAAATTAATCTCTGGTTATTTTGTTTTTATAAAATACAAATATATCTACACCACCTCTCGTGGTTTTGATTTTGGTGAATAAATTATTTTGCCCCATCTAGTTTTTTACCCGGGCTATAATAATAATAATAATATGTTCGATTTCTTCTGAGATAAACGTTTATAATTTGTTTTTATTCATATTAGTGAAGAACCACGTAAGAATTATTATACAAAATTATTATAATAATCGGCTCGCCAGTCGTAATACGACAATATTAATACATTATATACAGTTAATACACATCGTGGACGTAATATTATCAACAGATTTTAATTAATAATTTATAGCGTTTACGATACAAATATAATTATATTATCTCCTTGACATTTCACTCGTAAGATCTCCTTTTTACTTAAACGTATTCGCAGTAAAAAACTCGAGTTAGATAAAACCGTTCGCACCACTCATTTAAATTACCGTCACGCGCCTTAATCGGAGATAATTAAAGTTAAAATTACGTAATGTCTCGTGACCGTCTAAAAAATTCGCCTACACAGCCGTGTACGTTGTGTTCGACATTTTCAAAATCGGTTTCAAGTGATTTAATTGTTATGATATTCGATTGTCTTAGTCTAGGTAACGGGGAATTATACGAATTCCACGCCGAAACGTCCCCCCCCCGGCTCCGGTCTCGTCCGACATATATATTCCATTCGGGCGACAGACCGATAATGACAGCCCGTTGGATTTAATTTTGAATATTATCGAACGAACAGGAGGAAGCGTTTGTATTACTTTTGCGCCAACCGCAAATAGTTTTCGACGGTTTAAAATTGTTGAGTCGGAACGGGATTTTTATCCGTCCGTTGCAGTATTTACAATCGGGTAAAATATACTTTTAAATGTTTAAAATCCAATACCTGTGCCGTATTTTTATACGCGTACACGCAAAATGTGCACCGCATGAATTATTTCGCGTTTGAATGAAACCGGCCAGCCTTATCGGACCTAAAACATATATTATTAACGGGGGGGGGGCGGGGGCGGGGGCGGCGGCAATAACGTCCGGAGGAGAACGGTAAATTATAACCTCGGGTTATCTCGAGAATTACCCCGTTCTGGAATAATATTATTAGCATAGGTTAACTGCCGGGCCATTCGGTCGATACCACGTGTTGTTTGTACCCCGTGGCCGGGCCATCCTCGGTTAAACAAATCCGACGGTAAACGTTTATACACCTGCAGCTATCGTACGTAATATTATAATACCGTTTAGTTTTGTTAATTTTATTTTATTTTTTTTTTCAGTTTTTCACCCTCCGGAGGTTTCCGCCGCGGTATTTTCGAAGTACTTACAATTCGCGTTTCTCCCGTCCGCAGATCACTCTTTTCTACCAGAATACTCGCTCTCCACAATCATCAACTTCACAGATGATTTTTAGCTGATGCTAATTTTCTCTAGTTGATGCATTAAAACGGCCGTTTTTTTTTTTTTTTTTTTCTTTTGTATTTTTTATTGGTGAAAAACGTAAAATATTATACAATTAAGGTTTTCTGTCCGTAATAATAATTTCGATTTTTGGTGGATACTTGAAATGTCCGAGTTGTTTGAAAATAAATTTGAAATTGTCAAATTTTTTTTTTTTTTTTGGTTTTGTATAAATGTTTGACATTTTGATACTAGATTCCTCTCAATTTGTCACGTTTTTTTTCCTATTTTTTTTTATAAGCGTTTGTAGTTTGTAGTTTGACGAAAACCGTAAAAAAATCACTGTCATTTTGCATACTGTTTTTCGATTCGTATGAAAATAACTATTTCGGATCCGTAAAAGTATTTAAGAGTTTAGTAAAATGTTTATAAGTTATATTTGGTGGTAAAAAAAAAAAAAAAAAAATAAAACATTAAAAAATTAGTAATTATTAAGTTTTACCAGCTATATATTTTTATATTCGTTAAATTTTAACGAAAACCACGAACAATATAATTGTAATTTATTTCGTAATTGTAAATCATTCATATTACTAATTTTCAATTAAAATTTATCGACATTTAACGTTTAGACGCGAACTCTGTTCAGAATCGTTTTTCGTTTGCGATGATTTACCGTTGCTAAAAATAATAAATATTGAAACCAAATTACCCTATATGTACAGGGTGCGGCGGAGCCAACTGACGTGTTTAATGGGGTCATTAGTCTAAGATAAGCGCAGGCCTATAGTAGTGATGGATTTTGAATTATACAGTTTTTGCCGTTTTTAGTCGTAATCACGGTCTGGACAGGTGTATATCGAGGTTTCGTCGTGCGCACGTATTAAAAAAAAAAAAAAAATCATTTTGTGATTGCAACACAAAGGGCTTTACGTCTACATCTTGGCATTTCACGCAACGGATATGTCCCTTATGTGAACACTATTCAATTTTGGATTCGAAAATTGGAAAAGACTGTAAGTACCTTAAGTGGACGTGGAGCACCTAGAACGGTAAGAACCACCGAAAATGTGCAATTAGACTAGAGAGGCAATTGAGCGGTCACCAAGACGCTCTGTCAGGAAACTCGGGGATATTGTGATGTTGGAAACTTATCTGCAGCACAGGTTGGAGGAAATGGCCGAAGAACATGACTTGGAAGACGTAGTTTGGTTTTAACAATACGAGGCTAAAAAAAAAAGGCTAAACCGCACACAGTTCGAATTTCGTTTGCTGTTTTGCGACAAACGTTCCCTGGGCGATTGGTCATTCTGAGGGGTGACGTAAGCTGGCCGGCACGCTCCCCCGATATAAGCGTGTGCGAGTTTTCCTCTGGGGGTTCCTTAAGGATAAGGTTTTTAAACATCGCCCCCATACTATAGATGGACCCGGAGGAAAGAATCACCGAAGAAATCGCGACCAATACCAATCGAATCGTGCCGAAAATCATACCGAAACGACAGAGATCGCCTACAGTAATATATTGTTGCTGACGGCCGTCATCTTGAAGATATCATTTTCAAAACATAAATTAAAAAAACGGGATTACCTAATAATTCGAATAAAACAAACCGTTTTTCTCTAAGTATTAATGTTCATTATGTAAAGCTTCTCAAAACTCATCAGTCAGCTCCGCCGCACCGTGTATTATAACTATTATATATTCTATTTTCGTATCATTCCCCGGTTGTAGGGTACTCTGTTTTTTTTTTTTTTTAAATTTGTTTCTCTTCCGAATACATAATTTATCGATTATATATATATACACCGTAATGCAATCATAATAACAATTCCACTTCTACTCGCCGGAAACGAAAAGACCCGAAAATAATCGCTAAATCATTTATGACGTACACCTGCATCCATAACCCGTCGCGGGACCGATCGTCGGGTTTGACGGCGAGGACGACCGCTGCCGCCGCACGTTTTTCGTTATTTTCGCCGGTAAACTTTTCACAAAAATAATAATAAAAAAAAAAAAAAAAGCACTATACCTTTATATTGTATAGTTTCGCGTCCGCGAGCGAAACAATCTCTTTTATAGAACCGGAAATAACGCGTGTGCGGTATATATATACGTAACATATATATCGTATTATACAGCGGCGGAGTTGGTACGTATATATATAATGCATTATTATGTTTAAGTTGCATTTTATTTCGTTATTGCCGTTTACGTGTCCTTCGCGGGTTTTTTTTTTTTTTTTTTTTGCTTTTCCGCCGCCGCTATTGATTAGACGGCCCGAGCATGCACACAGGTAATATAAAGTGCAAAACGCCAAAGTCAGGTGAGCTTAACAAGTAGCGTGTACCGTGCATACCGGGTGGTTTTCGATTTTTTCCTATATTTCTTTTACGACCACATCTTTGACATTTCGAATGAAAACCGATTATGGTCATTGTATCATATATATATATAGAACGATCACGTAATATTCATGTAATACTTTCGCAATAATATGGGTCTACACATATTCCGACCGTTTTCACCGCAAACAGTCTCGTATCGACTTTTATTTTTCAAATAGCTTTTTACCCCTTTTGTAAACCAGATACGAAATAAATAAATATATACCGGATTTAGCGCCGGTCGCGTACGCCAGGTCCGGTATTGTCAGAAATAAAATAAAAAAAAATCGAGACACGCGTACGTATCGTATTATTATTATGGCTGATTTTCTTTTAAGTTTTGATTTTTAATAGTACCGAAAAACCTGGTTTGCATTTAACATCAACGAAAATTTCATCATTTTATAGTGAAAATATATAGGCATTTGCCATTTTGACTACTAAATGATTAAACCGACTTTTGGTCGGTTTTTTTGTTACCGCTGGGGTTTACCTTTTACCGAGTATTAACGGTTTAACATTTAGACACCGGAGGAATATTTGGGAAAGGTTATATCATCTAAAAACGGATATGAAATTTATTATACCTTCCCGGGCGTACTTCTCCGGTCTAATTAGAAAAACATTCTCTTTTCGAATCTGCAGCGCCGGAAATCAAAAGGTCATAATGTCAATCCGTCAAGGTTTGAGGATTAGGGTATACGATTTGAAAATATAGCGTTTAAACAATAGTTCCACGACGGTTGGAAAAGAACACGCCCCTCTCCTAAAAATGTTTAATTACACTAAATCATCGGGTCGTGATGGACGAAAAACAAAAAACAAAAAAAAAAAAAAAGACACCCTGTATAATTTAGGTAGGTCGGCAGTCGCGTTTCGTTATTATTATTATTTTTTTTTTTTTTTTTTTTTTTTTTTTTGTATTTTTCGGATGGGCTAATTTTCGTGCGTTTTTCGCCGGAGACGGGGCGAAAAGGGACGGGCGACGGGCGCGCTATCGGGGTATGCGATCCCTCTTGTGCCCCCCTCCTCTTATTCTGGTGGCGGTGACGTCGTCGTCGTTCAAGTCGGTAACGTTCGGGACAACGCGCGCGCCTTCAGTTCACCGTCGACCGTATACCGCTAGACACGCGCGCGCGCGCCGGGCGGACACGAATTGTGCGTTCCTCCGTTCGTAAGTTTTACAGGAGAAAAAAAAAAAAAAAAAAAAAACCGGTGAAAAAAAATAGAACGTTTTTTTTTTTTTCGAGACACCCGTGTTACGCACACGCTTGAATTATTATTATTATTATTATTATCGCGTTCGAGACGACACGCCACACCGCGGTATACCGGCGAATAACCGACGGGGCCCATCATCACTAGCAACCGCCGAAGTGAGTATACCTATATACAGGCATTGTGCCTATTATATTGTTATACCTACGCCATTACGTACGTCTATCGAAATATACGACGTATATACTTCGTGTAATTTTCAATATATTTTTTTGTTTGGAATCGTTTAACCGTTTATCGTTTGCGCAATAACTATGCCGAGCGGTCGCGTTTCCGCATTTCGTTTTTTTTTTTTTTTTTTTTTTTTCGATAATCAAAAAAGACAGTAGTACACTACGAGTACATTTCGAAAAGAAAAAAAAATAATAATAGTCGTTCGAATTTAAGCATTAATTAAAAATGCACAACGACGATTATTATATTTACTTCCACAGGTGTTTGGAAACGTAGTAATAATTTAATATCGATTTAGATTTTTTATTATTTGGTAGGTATATTTGTAAAAAAATATTCTCGAGGGAATTTCATTGCCCTTACTTATTGCTAATATAGTTTAGTTTATATTATGGCAAAACTCGATTTAGAATATAATATTTAAGTTGATTTATACGGAATGGAATTTAAACGGGATAACGATTGACTATTGAACACAATTGAAAAAATAATAATAATAATAAAAAAATAATATTTTCGTACGAGTTCGTATAGATAACATTGTACAAGGGCGCCTGCTGTTCTCGGTATATTGAAAATATTATGGAGGTCAAGTGAACAGTTTCGTTAAGATTTTACGACCGACCGCACGACACTCGTTCCGTCCCATTCTGACCACAAGTGCCACAACCCTTCCCCGCGTCCTCAAATATCAATGTCAAACTTGTATATATATATATATAATAGAATGCACAAGAGAATAATAATCGAAAATAGTTCGTTTGAAAATTTAACAGTATACTTGTAAAAGTAAAATAAACGCGAAACTCACTGAGTTTTCGTTGTTAATCGATTCAGTATCACATAAATATTATATGTGATTTGTCAACATAATTTCTGTATACGCACGTTATAGACGATGGAAATATATATATATATTGTATAATTTCCAATAAAAACAAGTTATATTTTGTTATTTATTTAATAAAAAAATAAAAAAATGTGACGCGCGGGCTGGTGTGAACGCCGAAATCGGATTTCCGAAATTCAACCCCGGGTGGTCGCCACAGGGTATTTTTTGGTATTTTCAATAACGAAAATCGAATCGCTTTTATCGGCCGCAGATGCTGCTGACGGGCGTGCCACTGTCGTAGATGGAAAATTCAGAAATAAGTGGTTTGATAAATCGTCGATTAGAAAAAAAAATAAAAAAAATCTGAGCGAAGTTCGGTAAAACATGTTTTGAAATGCCGTGATTTTTATGATTATTGTCAAAATTTGAACCTAAAACGATAAAAAAAAAAAAATAAAAAAAAACCATTACGTTACGTTTAACATTTTTTTTGACCGCCATGTAAAAGTTATGATGATAGTCGTGTAAAATTATCATACATTTTTTTCGGCCAAAACCATTTTATCAACATAAAACTAAATCAAAACGGAAAAAAATCGAAAACTCCTATAAAAAGCGTTTGTTAATTAGCAAATTGTCCCGGTTTTACTCTTTAAACGATAACGCAAATCAAAAAATGACCAGGGAGGAGAGGTGATTTTTTAAGGAGGGCGTACCGACCAAATCCGAAATAATTCCAGAAAAGGGGTTATAGCTATGTTATACAAGTTGTATACATGTCGAATTTGTTATGTTTTGATTTCAATAGTAGAAAATGTCCGACTCAAAATACCAAAATGACCGCGAAAATCACATACACCCGCAAATAATTAAAGGCGACACATTGCTCGTTTGAAATGTTAAACTAATTAAATGTCGAATAACATATAAGATAAATCAATCTGTGTGCGTTTTTTGTACACATTACTATATTTGTCTTGAGTGTTGTGATCGAATATTGAGTAATGAAAAGCCTATAAAAGCGTATAGGTATTAAACGTTTCTACGAGGAATAAAAATTCGAGAGAACAATAATAAAACTTGCTTTCGTTAGAGAATCGAGAGTGAATGCGTTATACGGGCCATTTCAAAATGCAGCTTATAAAAAATGTAAAGTGATATTTATTTATTTATCTATGTGTATTATGCCAAAAAGGTTCCCCACTTCGGTTTACAACAACGCCGGTTCGATGTGAAGTCCCAAAGTGTTTGCTTCGAGGGTACGGGAACGAAAAGTATCGTACATTATTTTATCGACGTTATTTCTTTTTTGTCTTTTTTCACCTCCCCTTTTTTTTTATCAAAAAAATGTGACATTGCCGTTATTTTCTGTCGTCCTTATTTTCGGGGTTAAACCACTAGTCACTTTTGATTTTCAAACGGCAACCTATATTGAAAAATTCCTTAAACATATAAAGTTTTCGTCAACCCGTTAACGATACATTCGTCAGCTTTTAATATTTAGAAAACAGTTGATCAGTTAGTGAAATAATATAAGTGTTTTTCGTGGCAAGATTCACCCTGAGTCTACCGCAGGAAAAAAGCGTATAATATAATATTTAAAATATTAAACCATTGCATTTGTCGCTAACGGACGTCTGAAAGATAATAGTTCAGAAAAGGAACCTACAAGTGAAAAGGTTTGAAAGAAATAGGAGGATTTTGTCTGCAAAAGCCTCCTATAGGTCATTCGGTTTGTTTTGCGAAACCGCTCAATATTCCGGCATTAATATAGATGAACGTTTACGCGATACGCGTTCTCGTATATTTAATCGGAAATAAAATAATATGCACCGCATGACTTTGTTGATCTAAGGGTCTCTTTCCCATCCCCATTCTTCTATAAATCGTTTAAAAATATTCAATCCGTTAGTAATACTATATTTTGTTTTCTATATATATATATATATATATATATATACTTCTAGCTGACCCGGCAATGCTTTGCCATTGCTAGATATTGCTTTTGCTAGATAATTTTGTATTATTGTCCTGTCCATGACACAATTTATAAAAAAAAAAAATAGGCGGAAAGTGGGTAGTTCACCTTTGGCAAACGAAAAGTGTTCTACTCTGTCACTTCAATCGCTAATCAACAAACAATATTTACGTCACAATTGAATTGAGTCAGAAATTCACGTCAAACAAATATTTATTTATTTATTTATTTTTTTTATTTGCTGTGACATAATTATTTTTTATTATTGCAATGCATTATGATATATGATATTTTTTTTGTCTGGCGCGTAAACAAACACAACTGATGGTTTTACGTGTTTTCACTTATTACCATAGATATCCGCACAGCACAGGGGGATTGCTCTACAATAATTAATAACAGTTTTTTTTTTTCATCCGTGTTACCAAGGTAATCCATAAAATCAACAAAAATAATTATATTTTTATACAAAAAATACCTAAAAACCAAATTTTAGGGAATGGTATTCAATAGGAGGCGGATTTCAATAGCTATAAACCTACTCCGAACAACACGCTACATTATGCAAAAAACCACGTAAAAAACGGTCCAGTAGTTTTTTATTCTATTAGTCTCATACAGACATCCATTTTTATATATATACATATATAGATTATATACCTTTAGAATTAAATCCTCTACACGTTTTATGTTCAAAGTTGGTCCGAGCGAACTGTGGACGAGTTTTTTTTTTTCATCCTGTAAACAACTATTTGACCGAAAATCTCGCTCTGATTATATCGGTGGTGATTTCCGATGCCATTGCATTTTGTCCGGCCGGTCGGCGCGTTATTTGAAACTGTTGAGTATTTTTCGGTTCATGTCGGTAAAAGAATACTCCCATAAGTTGTTTTTACGATCGTATACAAATATCAACATTTTGCGGTCAGGATTGATTTTTTTTTTTTGATATAAGCCTTTAAAGTTCCAATTTATGATCAAATTTGTAAAAATTACGGATACTTTATTAGGTTATACTCGTGAATAAAGAGAAATTCTTTTCGAAGGCACACCCAAGAGATTGGCTAACAAGCTTTAGCCCCCCCTAAAAATAGTTGACCGCCTTACATTTTTATGATTTTATTAGGCACCAAATTTAAATTTTTATATCGAACAAATAATCAACTATATCAGAAAAATTAAAGCATATAAAATCGATACAATAATAAAATATAATAATAATATTTTATAGGTATAACTTTACCGTGATTAGATAAAAACCCAAAATGCAAAATAACTTATTGAATTATAATATAAATTTCATTGTCAAACCATTTTTTTTAAAACTATTTTCGTTTCTGTTTATATTATATTTTAAATTATATTATTATATTGTAGTTTATTTCATAAACAGGTGAGTGAAATCTCGTGCACAAGTGTGCTTTTAGGTTTCAATACATATTTTAAAATAATTAGGTACTATTAGTATTTAACACTAGTTTTATTTAGCTCCTCCCTCTACAAAAAAAAATCCTGTATGCGCCCTTTATTTTTTTAGCTCCATAACAAAGTTCAACATTTGGTTCATCAAGTTGCGGATGTTGTTGTAATTTAGTTTTATCAGCGTTATTAAATTCAATTCGTTAAAAATACGAACGATTGTAATTTATTTTGTAGTTACAGATTAATACAATATTTCAATTTATCAAAAAAAAAAAAAAAAAGAAAAAACAACCTGTCAACTCCGATCAGACTAGCTTTTCGTTTTTTAATAATCTTTAATAATAATCCACCTCGGGGTATGCCGAATAGTTTTCGGACAAATATTATTTGTATGTCACTTTGGGAGCTGCAAAGTGACATACAAATATCAGCTTAAAAACTTATCGTGTTTAATATGTCAATAATGAAGTGTATGTGTGTGGGAAGTGTGACGTGTGTAGTACTTTGATAAAATATATTACGGAGTATTTTATATTTCGCAACCGTCACAAATGTCTAACAAGTTTTCCCGTACGTTTTCTTTTTCGGTCGTTGAGAAAAATTGAAAATATAGACGACACCGTAAGAATTTATCATATACGTATATACACGCGAAAAGACCTTAAACCGTCAAATTTGTCGTGTAACGAGATTGTCGCGTTTCGAACGGTTTATTCGAACATTCTTTTTGGTCGAGTTGTATATTAAAACACGATTCCCACACCGCATTAATTGCAAGGAATTACACGGAAGACGTTGGGATCCCTGCCATGGCATTTGTTTTTTTATTTTTTTTTTTTTAACACCGATAAACAAAAACGCATACCATTTACTTGTTTTTTCAAGTTTATTTAATGACCTTTTCAATGATGTAGCATAACAGTACCCTTTTATTTGATAAAGTGTAGTTAAAATTACTTTGAAAAATAATTTGCAATAGGTGTGATTTTTGTGACGCCGAGTGTATATATATATATATTTTTTTTTTTGTAGAAATTTAACAAATATATTTTTTCTACCGTGGCGATGTAATCATTTCGAAATTGAGTTATGTAAGATTATTAATATGTGCAAAACGTTTTACTTATCTACTTGGCCACCTTGCAAAATATGATCGTGGCGAGACTCCGAAGCTGATGAAACGGGCTGTTTTATTTTATACGTACGACCTAAACAATCGTTACGGTCGACAGCAATGCCGAAAGACGTTGTCTAATCGTAAATATACTCGTATATTAAAAACGCTGTAAATTGTAATGACGATGACGTTATATTTTATCGCCAGCCTAATCCGATGCCGATGATAATAATAATAATAATAATAATAATATAATATTAATAAATGAGTTGTTTAATCGCTCGGATTGGATATCGTGTTGTGTAGGGATACGGCAAAATAATTTCACGCCGACTAGAAAATTAATTTTCGTTTTATCTATAAACGTAATAATAATAATAATTATAATTTTATTCCTATTAAATACCGCGTTGACATTACTATTTCTACGACGGCGGCGCCGGCGGCGTTCCTAAATTAAATTAAATTAAATTTTTATGTTCAAGATTTAACGTTTTCCCTTTGATCGGGAAGAAAATCCGTTTATTTTTACCGTATCGCATTATCCGCCAATAGAAAAAAAAATAAAAAAAAATATATATATATATTTGTTTCGATATTATACAATTCCTTAATAACTGTTTGACGGAACGCGATCGAATTTCGATTGACGATCACTCAGGGTTTAAAAATGTCCTCTTATATTTCTGTGTTCTAGAGTTTGTTTTTTATTAATGTTCAGTAAAACTGCGATACGAAGAGTATGTAGACGAAACTAATTATTAAGCATTCAATTAGATGATATTACCCGACGTATAATAGTATAGAAGTGACTTGGAAATGACCAAGTGAACGAAATAAGTGGTTAATCTAATTATATAGATAATCGAACATAAATTAATTATTTAAACAAACTTTGAGCGCAAATTTAATATGCAAGGGAGAAATAGTACCCGTGAATATAGTATACATTTAGTTTCTGAGTGTAGTGAGTAATATACAATTAGTGTTACTGTGATGTGTGATTTTTTATTTTTTTTTTTTATTTCTATCTGTAAAGAACTCTATTCCACCAGAAAAGTTTTGATCCGATCATCAACTCCGACGGTGGTTTCTAATAACAAATTGTGTCTAGTCGGTGCAATAAAGAGGTCGGTTTTTTTTTTTTTTGATTTTCTTATAATTTCATTAAGAAATATGGAAAAACCGGGAATTATTACGCATTAACGATTTATGATATTCTCGACTGTATTGTTTCGTTGTAAACTGAAAAATTTAAAATAAAACAAACGTAGATACCTGAAACTTGTGTACCGAATACGTCTTATTCTCAACACTTTCTGGACGTGGTACAATTTTCAAAATCCTACTGATATTCTGTCGAGTTATTTATAGCTGTTTGAAATTTTCGATTTCTTTTGATTTCATGTTGATAAAAATTGTGTAAATTAATTTTAATCGGCGTTTGTACTTCAAATTTTACGATAAATTTACTGAAAACACTAACGGTTGTAATTTATTTTGTAGAACTGTCGACGGTTACGAGTTGCATTAAATATATTATGTTTTAATTAAATGTGATCTTAACCACAAGTATATATTAAACAAAAATAAAACTTTTTAATATGAAAAAATAAACCCATTACCGGTCGCATTGAGCTACGCGGGATTTGTCGGAAATTGAAAATGAAAAATTAAGAATTTACAACGTTACGGAATTGTTTAAACATTGAGTTTTATGCATTTTTGTTATTTGTAAAAGCTATAAATTATTATTATTCTTAAATTATGTTGCTGTTTTTTTTTTTTTTTTTTAATAATAATAATTAAAAACCCTTAAATTAATATTTATGTACAATGATACGAAAAATCATGTCGAAGAAACGTACTGCATATATTAAAAATACTTGCAAAAAAAAAAAAAAAATAAATAAAAAATAATATTTTTAATATTTTAAAGCTTTTTAATTTATTACAATATATAATATTATATCGTTGTACAATTATTGTAATTTATATTCAATGTATATCGCGTTTGTCTCCCTCAATAACTTTGAGATTTTTAATTTCCCCCCCCCACTCTGTGTATATTGTTTAAAGTATATAATTTCCATATTCAAAATAAAAAAAAATATTTTCACCATTTGTTTTATCACAACGGTTCCATACTTTTTTTTTTTTATTCATAATGTCGATTCTGTATATTTTATAATCTCATAATATTCTTTGGGAATTTTTCGTTGGCATTTTAGCATTTCATAGTTAATTTGACGGTATATAACCGTGCAACGGTAATTAATATTATAATTTATAATTTATACGCATTTAAAATTGAAATAAACGAAAAGGTAAGCCAGAAAATACTAGTCTAGACACGCTTATCCGAAATTTAAACGCTTAAACTAATTATTTTAACACGAAAATATTAACAATTTATTGGTTCGATAATTTGCGCGTCACTAAATTTTACTTGCTAAGCGCCCGGAGGGAGTTTGCTACCCATCCTGATTTTTTGGAATATACGTATATTAAGTACATTAATAATGGAAAGTAATTGCTGCGCAAAGAAAAGGTTACCGTAATAAAAAAAATAAATAAAAAAACAACATTAGGATCAATAGAATTGTATTAGAATAGTCGAATTTTAATATTTATTTATTTTATATATTATTTATTTATTTTAAATATTATATGTTTTATGTATTATACAATCACCATTCCTCCTTCTAGAAAAATGTCTGCTGGTCACTATACGATTTTTTTTTTTTTTTTTGTATTTTGTAGTTAAAATATGTATTTATATTAAAGTAAATAACGAATACCAATACGAGACAATTCGTACGAATTTATAATGATTTTTATATAGGACAACGTAAAAAATTAACGAAATATATTTATTCGAATTTTGTATTCTTATAAGATACAAACTTTCATATTATTCTAACGAAAACTTTCTAACCTACAAAAAGTATATTATTATTATTATAATTAACGCGGTAAACAAAGAAATTAATTATTATTGCATTGAGAATACGTTTTTATTTTATTTATTTTTTATTAAAACACGACCATCGTTTTATTCTTCACGCCGATCAACAAAGCCCTACCCCGTATATAATATAATTATTATGATTAGGACGTGTACGCAGGTACAGTGAATTCTTTTTCAAGAATAAATTACCTCCTATTAACGCGACCATATTTTCGCACACAAACGTATACGTAAAAAGGGATTTGATTTATTGTATACGATTCGAGTATTTTGAAAGGAACGACTACATATCCGGTAAGTACGTCACGTTTCGTTATATATTTTTTTTATTTAGATCGGATATCGGATGTGTGCTGTCGTGTTACGTGGAAAAAAAAAAATAAATAATAAAAATAATAATGACAATTTTATTTATGCGCTCGGATTCGACTCCCGCGGGATTACTCACTGTAACAACGACTATCTCTACCAATTGTATACACACGCGAAAATACACTCAATAGTCAGTCATTATTTGCCGATCACAGTTCCACATTGTATTATATACGGATACGTATAGAAATTGTTAAAAAATAATATTACGATTCCAGATTTCCGACCGAGGGTATGTGTTGTAAAAAAAAAAAAAAAACCCCGATTCCGAGGTTATAACCCCCCGTAGCCAATAATATACGGTAACCGAGAAATCGAGAACAAATATAACCGACGATGTATCATCGTCGTTTGTCGTCTACTTAAGGAAAAATCCTCGGCAATCTAGAAACGGTTTTTTTCCGAAAAAGTATCGTCGGGCGAAAAACTCATATTTTTTATTTTTTTTTCAAGATATTGCGTGAACAAATCCAAGATTAACATGGGACGGATCGTAGTGAAACTGATATCTAAAATGTCTCGTTGTACATTTATTGTTTATATCGATTGTATATTGTGCGCGTTTCTTGTTTTCACAAAAAGCCAAAGCTTAAAAAAAAAAAAAAAAAAAAATCGAACATTTTTTACGCCTAATAATTGTGCTTACACGAGGGAGGGAATGGGGTGGGCGTTCTCGCCAATTTAAATGTTAATATTTAAACGGAGTTTTACGGTTGTCAGCCATAAACTCGGTTAAAAAATTATCAGATAAACGATTTCGTTTACGTCCGACGGCCCTTTTTAATCTTTTTCAAATACATCGCCGTATTCAAACGCGTTTTTCACGAGTCGACGTTTTGCGATTATTGTGTGTACGAGTGAGTATAAATAATTACAATTACTTGTAAACGAAACATTTATATATTTTACGCGGCGAACGCTCTAAACCGTCGACTGTAGTCGTGAACCCATACAATTTTATTTGACAGAGTTATCAAATAAATATATTACCGCCGTGTATACAAGCACAATAGGTACAAAAAAAAAAAAAAAAAAAATGCATTAATAAATTCCGCCGATACCGGCACATATATTATTAGCGGTTGTCGACAGCACTCGCGGTATGCGTTCACGCGATGTTTTTTTGTCCCTGGAAAATTCGTGTAAAATTTGTTTTTGATTTTTTTCCCAACTTCATAATATTATCCACCCTGTATATTATTTAATAACTCTGGTAGCCAGGATCGGATTAGGCCCAAGAATTACCCTAGGCACGTTTTTTTCCTTTTTTTTTTTTATGTTGTCTAAAATGTAAAATGTTCACTTTTTCTACCTTTAATATTTTTACAATCTTTTTTTCGTGAATATCCATTTCTATTTCTAGCTATGTAATCCCGGTGATCATTTTCAGATTTCCATTTAGCTTTACAATTTATCGCTTGATTTTCTATGAAAATGGTTTCTTTATCGATGGCAGAATACCTTATAGTAGAAATATCGAAATGGGGTTTTCTTACGCCAATTTGATTTGTTGCCGCGTATGAACGTGTTTATACATATCGAACGCGTTTCTTTTATTATTTTATTCCGATTCCGACGTGAGTGATATGACTTAATCATAGTTTTTATAAATGTACCAAATTGACAAAAGCTTGACAAGTTAAGTTAGAGCTATTTTTAAAATATGAACGAATTCGAGTAAAGAGAGTTAAGTCAAAATTATTTTTATAAAATAACCTACTCTACAATACTTGCGTGAGTACGCCCATACTGCCGTCATGTTATGTGCCTTGTGGTAATGAAAAGTAAAATTACCGTCGGTGAAAAATAAATGTAAAAAAAAAAAATAGGTAATTTGTAACTGAACTTGTAACTTTTTAACTGGTTACTGCCCGGCTTTGGTCATATATTACGGTTATTAGAGTTATTTTTATATATCCCATTAAATATAATACTGCTACGAGAGTATAATTTGGTCCACGTGCCTTTGCTTGGTTTCGTTTTTATTATTATTATTTTTTTTCTATAGTGCTTCAACAATGTTGCTTTCGGTTTCTTTTGATGTTATTCAAGTGCTTAACGGCTACGCATTTTTACTGAATATTCGTACGGACGACTTTCGCGAATATGCGTACAACTATAATGATATATGTGCGTATAAAATACAAAAGTAGTAAACTGGAGATTATTTTTT
This sequence comes from Tuberolachnus salignus, assembly GCA_956483605.1. Lineage (NCBI taxonomy): Eukaryota > Metazoa > Arthropoda > Insecta > Hemiptera > Aphididae > Tuberolachnus > Tuberolachnus salignus. The sequence goes on from OY101437.1 coordinate 21,095,988, forward strand.
CGAAAAAAAAGTATATTATCCCTGTAGAAAGTCCGAATTGGACATGGTTTCCAATAGTTGTTTTCGAATGTTTTGGCGTATTATGGCATTGCGTTTTGTCCAAACTGTTGTGCCTATCTATACATGTATGTATTGTTTAACCGTTGGTTATAGACGTATCGATTAAATCGATTAGTTAATACTTATCGAATAAATATTTACCATTCAAACGTATACATTATTAGGTCACAAACAATTTGAATTATTTGCGAACACGTGACGCATCTCGATATATTTATAAATCGACTAATATACATTTTAAAATGTTTCTAGAAAAAAAAAAAAATACTAATTATTCCATTTACGTGTTTCATCATTTCTCGCAACACTACGCGGACATTTCGGATTCCGAGCGAAACGAGGGAATGTAAATTTATAATAATATGCGATATTTTTTTTTGTCTGTAAACGATATTTCGACCAGAAATGTTGCTCCGATCGTCGACGTCGAAAACGATTTTTGGTAGGAAATCATGTCTAGTTTATGTATTGAAAATTGGTCATTTTTCGACTATCATTTCTCTCGGTGTCTGAGGAAAATGAGGAAAAAAACGTCTCGGATAGACGGATATTTTTTCGGATAACAGTTTAAATTTATTTATTAGCTTTTTAGCCTTTTAAGTTCAAATGTATGGTAAAATATTCGTTAAAACACGAACAATTGTAATTTATTTTGTAATTACAAATTGAAACAAGTGTTCAATTTAAATTTAACAAGAAATATTTTAACAATACTCTGCTCAAAATCGTTTTTCATCGTTGAATACAAATAACTGAACTGCCATCATATATATCTTAACTTCCCAACTTCGCACATACAATATTTGCCCATGCCTACTTACATTGTTATCCCGTACGAAGAACGCTACGTTCGATGTAAAACACGTGCATTTTTGTAGAGTATTTTTGTCTATGGGTTACAGTCTCTATAAAATATGTTTGAGATATTAAATTACAAAAAACTATGCTAAAAAATATATTTTATATATTGACTATTACAATATTAATTAATCGAATTAAAAAAAAAAAAAAAAATAAATCAAATTGAATATTTGATTAATTTATATATTTGATTAGAATTTCTCATTTTCATTTACCATCATCAAAATGATGGGGTCCATGTCAATAATAGTTGTTTGATGCACTCGACGAATATTACTGTTGGGATAGTATATTGTCCACGTTTAACGATGTGCAAACGAAAAATAAAAATCCAAGTCAATATTATTCGCATTGTTATTTTGTACGGGAAATAAAAAAAAATTGTTTTTTTTTTTTGTTGTACATTTAGCATTTATAATATCCTAGTCGTGCAAAAAAACTAAAGATCGAAATTTATGAAGAAAACAGTTTTTATGTTTTTTTTTTTTTTTTTTATTACTATTTTCCGATAACTGTAAAAAAAATGTAACCAAACGATCAATTTAACTGGTCGAAAAATTGTTTTTTTAGAAAGAAAAATGTACACATCTGGGACTAGAGCTTAACAGATTAGAAAGTTTTTTTTTATTTTAGAGTTTCAGCGGCTGTCAACGATTAAAGTTTAAATAAAATACGATATCGACTGTTTTAACGTTACCGTAAACGTCTCGACTATGTCACATGTCTTGTTAGTTTTTTCTACTTTGCAATCAATACTATCGTTTACATACCCTTTTAAACTCTTACGGCCCCGCCCCGATCTTAAAAAAAATAAAAAAAAGCGGATTCGATTTTTTCTCGTGGCGGTTAATTATTTTTGGCAGTTTGGCATTTTTTTTTAGAACGAACGTTACGCCCTCGCACGGGGCTCGTTGTAGAACTCCCTAAACATTTCGATATTCATTTACGAATCCTAAATTGTACGTATAATAATGGCCGCGCAATCTGTTTCGGACGTTGTTTTACTACTTACGCTTTACCGATTCAGTATACCTGTGTATTATATCCGTTATTAAGTTAAGTCGAACTATTTCGGTTATGCCAGGACGCACAAAACGCTTGTCCCAAAACTAGGAGGTATCTCCGCGCGGCCATTGTTATTATAATCGGTCCAAAGCCGTATTTTATATCAACACAAAGAACAAAAATAAATAATAATAAAAAAAAAAAAAAACCGAGAAGATAATCTATACGTATAATTCGGTACGTCCCCGGTGGATACAAATACGCCCGACGACTCTCCGCTGCGGTTAGTATAATGTTTCAAATATGACACCGACGACGTTTGTTGTAAAACTTAATATTGTGTTTATTGCCGGCGCAAGGAGAAAATCCTAATGTTTCTGTTCCATTATGTATCCCGGTATTTATCATCTTCCCCGGCATCGCAATTATCCGACGAGTGTTTTTGCCACCGCCGACACTGCCTTTCTATCGGAATTAATTTCTACGCGTATTATTTCGCCCCGTCCATTCCAATCCGCCGTTTCCTCTGGCCGTCCACTACACTAGGCCGTTCCCTAGTGGTTTCCGTTCGACAGCCGCCCTCGGGTTCGCCGATTCCGATATTCCCGTCACACGTCCGAACCGCGTGGATTCTCCGTGTCTTTATGCCGCGCAATTACACATTCGGTACTATTGGGCCATCTCCTGGGCGCCCTTGTTTTTCCACCGACGTCATACGTCTAGAGCATTTTAAGACGATCTGTTCAAATTCAGGTACTGTTTTCGTGGTTTTCCGTTTGGTAATTTTTCGTTCTACACTGATGTCCGTACACCGTACCGAATCGGATTTCGATAATGCCGGCGATAACCTCAACAATAAGTGTAACGTTTTTTTGATTTCCCGTGCGCCGTTGTCAAACATGTTATATTATAAGACTATCTATATGAATATACAATTGAAGAGTTTTTCTCTTATCATTGTTCTTAACACTGACTAGGTTGTTTGACGACAGCGCAATAGTATTGTGCAGTGTATTAGTATTATATCCAAACGGAAAATCTACGAATATAGATATAAGTAGAACATTATTTAAATATTATTTGACTAATAATAACAATTTATTTTCAAATCATCAGCAAATGACTTAACATTATTAGACAATTTTTCGGCTACGATGCTTCACGTTACCAGAATCACATTACTTTTAGTTGCGTATACGACATTTGAAGAATGTTTAATGTCGATATACCAAAAACCGGGAAATATTTGGCGGGGAAAAAATGCAATCATTTACGTCTAACCACTGGCGCCGTTATATTAGATGAGAAGCAGGACAGTATCTAATGATGTTTAAACATTTTCCTCGTTCGTTTAATTTTAGAAATTAAACTTTATCTCTAAAAGATGGGCATAGGGTTTCTAGCGTCGCGAAATGATACCTTCCCATCGAGCGTACTTAACTACTGTGCTCCCCCCAGCAATTTAAGTTTTAAAATCAATGTTTCTATACGATTTTGTTGAAATTAAATTTTAAACGTTAGAAAAACCTAAATATATAATCCATTAACGGATTATTTCCAATTAAATATTAGTTGCACGAGATAATAATAATAATAATAATATTGTATTTAAAACATTTTAAAAAAATATTTGTATAATATTAACAATACTGAATTGCCGTCTGGACGTATAAAGTGTAGTGGAGACAGAAAAAAAAAAAAAAAAAATTATTATCTCCGAACGTGGAATAGAATTAATTTTATTGAATAGTTTTAAATATTCTTTTGTGAGGCAACGCAGAGACGGACTAATGAAACGGAAGTGTTCGAATAAAATTTGTAGTACCCAGTATTTTAATACGGCCGTTAACAAATCTCGCGCCCGAGAAGAAAATACATTTTTTTTTTTTTGTACCATAGTTGAATTTTTAAAATAATCGACAAATACTGTACATTTTTTTTATGTTTATTATCCTAACCTAACCGGGGATCGGTGACGGATCGATAATACCGATACGGCGGCAACGTTGCGTTAATTTTACCGCGTGTAAAAACGTTAGCCGCACCCCCCCCCGATAAATTATAAACGCCGGACATAAACCGACGGTTTCTTGTGTACGCGTACGATTTATTTAAACGGGAAACCAAAAACGGACGATAGAATCGGATCGGAACGATTTTAACGGCAGTGTAACCGCCCGGGCAGGCGAAATTACTCGAGCGTTACAACAGAGAAAGAGAGGATCGCACGCGCGCGGTTTACATTTTGTTTATTTTATTATAATACAATATTATACTCGTATTTGTTCGTGATGCGTTTTAATAGTTTTCCCGCAAGTGTTGCACTACTACACGTATATTCCCGGCATAATATTATATTATTATCGCCGATATTTACATTGTTCCGCAGAGGGAATTCGGGCAGTCTTCGCGGTGCCGAGCGGTTTGTTTGGTCTCGCAGTCACAATCCTTTTTTTTACGGCAAACAGTTGTACACCTATAATACTATTGCGTTCTCTATCGTTTTCGGCGACAGAATTTACGCGATAATAAATATTTGAACGGTGATCAGGAGTAATGCTCTTACGAGCACACCGCGCTCCCGCTGGTCGTCTCCGCCACACAAACGCGCGGTATTAGGCGCTGTTGGTTTTTAATATCGGAGTGCATCCACCGTCCACGTAACGCACTCAAAGTCAAGTTTGTTATCTGTGTTTGTTTTATATTATTTTCCATGTTTTCATTTTGAACCGTTTTGTTTTTTTTTTTTTTTTAATCGTGATGTTTCATGTACGCTCATCATATATCTCTTTTAAAAATTACCAATTTCCAAAAACCAACATACCAATAGTGATAATAACGTCCATACCTTGGTATTTGATATTAGATCAATTTTCTGTAGTAGCAAAAAATCGGTTATGCTGAACGCGAATGTGCTATGTCGTACGTCAGTAGGACGGAGACAACAGATTAAAGGTGTGACGTTCAAGTATATTTTAACGATTTTTTTTTTTTTTATCGCATATTTAGATTATAGGTTAATCAAATATTTTAAGATTTATGGAAAAACCCACGTTCCCTTCCCAAAAAAATAAACAAGTAATAAAAATTGTTTTCTTAAAATGTCTAGGTACCTATCGAATGGCTTAGCTTTCAAACACCTCGATTTTTCATTTTTTAAGATAATCAATACATACTGTCCGACGGATTTAAAATCGTTTCGTCTTACTCCCGAAAACGTTTCAAGGCTATAGTTAAAAAAAAGCCAATTAACTATCGATAGGCTTTCTCTAGTAAACGGCCCCCGTCAACCTCTTGACCAACAATTAAACGCATAAATAACGATTTTTTTGTTTTCGGTGTTTGAAGGGTTTCCAAAATTAATAACCGATTTGGTTATAATATTTTAAACGTTAGGGAGGTCGATTGGACAAGTGTAATAATTTTGTATGTTTTTAAATTTCTATACTTTTTTTATTATTATTATTATTATAGTTTCATTTACCTAACATACCAAAAAAATAAAATTATATTTTAACAAATATGGGTCGACCATTTTGAAATTAAAATATTAAAAGTTTCCGTTCAAAAATCTGTTGGTGCGAATTTGGTGCCGTACGAGAAACTATACGAACAATATTGATAGGAATTCAATAAAAAAACGCGAATAGCAATATTATTGCAACACCTGATTAATGTAACGAATTTTTATTTACCCGATATTTTCAACGAATAATTACTGTAATTTTTATATTTATACATATTTTTTTTTTTTTTTTTAAATTGATATAAATTGTTAATACGATAATTGTTTTACTCGAATAATTAATATTCCAAATTAGTGTGTATTAAATTATTATAAATTAATATTTTAGAAAGTATAATTATTAAAACTAGAAAATACTAAAAAAAAAAAAAAAAAAAAAGAAACAGTACCGTTCAGAATGATTCAAGATCTTACAAACACTGTCCTAATAGTTGCATTGCTCTGTTATATCAAAACAAACCAAAAAAGTTTTAACGTTTGCGAATAATTGTATTTTTTTTTTTTTTTTCCAAGACCACACAATTGAGAATAATTTATTAGGAACGAAAAATACATTTAACGAATATTATGAATTCATAATACAGTCCTCTGTAGATTTTGAATACAAAGACATGTTTGTACACGTTCGTACCGAGTGAATTTTATATTTCGTTTAGGCACTATAGGAAAATTACATTTAATCATTCTGAATAGTCTCGTCTGTTCGGTTCATTTATTCAATTGCATTTTGTCATGCTGAATATTGACGAAATATTATTTAAATCAGTGGTTCCCAACCTTTTCTATTCTACGCCCCACTTGTAGATTTTCGAAAATCTCGCGCCCCCCTTCCTATAAATTGAAAAAAATCGATCACCTTTTTTTGTGTACTTAACAAATAAACTATACAATATTCGAAATGTCTACTTTTTTATTGATGATAATAATTGTAAAATATAAATAATATTGAATAATAAAATGTAACAATCGATGAAGATGAAATATTGTAATATGTAGTAATAAATCAGTATAAAATATTAATAAAAGTAATCGAAAAACGATAAGGTTACACGCTGCGGCCAAACAACACTTATATAGGTCTTTATCGGTCATCCGTTACTGATACCCGATAATGGATAAAGAGGACCGGTTAAATTAATTTTTCTTCTCCTACGTATAAAAACAATGTAATCAATAAAAATTGTATTTCGTAATGACTGCTCGCGCCTCCCCAGTTTGGGAACCAGTGATCTAAATTAATAATTTGAAAAATCCCGAGTTTTCATACGATAAAAATATAATGATATTATCTCGGCCAACGGCGACGCGTATTGATTTTCGCGTTTCTATTTTATCGGTCGGCACGGTATACTCGTGTGTATCAAAATTGCATATACAACACGCCGCGCTGTCTATAAATTATAATAACGCGGGTCCACAGAAGTGATGTGCCGTGGGAATTGTCCTCCACTCCGCAGCAACAACAGCGAAAAAAGTTATATTATATTATATCCGAAAGAATTTATTGCGATTATCTGGAAATTCCGGTAATCCGTTTATTATTTTCTTTTTTTTTTTTTTCACCTTATCGACTGACGGTCAATCGCTCGATTGCATTGCGTCACACGGTTCAATCGTATTGAATATATTACGGTAATACTATTGCAATGGTCACGATGACCGCAAACGTATTAAAGCTCTTAAAATTCACATATTATGGTTTTTTTTTTTTTTTTTTACACAAAAAACACGACTTACGAGAAAAACTTTCGTGGCTCTCATGGTCCGGTTTCGATAGATAATTACATTTGTTTAGAAGAAATGGAAGACTTTCTAAAATCCGCGTTGAAGTCCTCTTTTCAATATTTAAAATTATAACTTAATAAAATATCCATAAAAAAATTATTATAGAAATTAAAAATAATTAAATAATCGTAATTCTACGCGGTCCGTATTATATTGTTTTTTTCAATGAAAAAAAAAAAAAAAATAAAAAAAAACTGATATACAAATATTACGTTCACAATGCCTCTAAACGGGTATTAGGCAGTAGATTAGTGGAAGTCTTATAATACCGTTAAAATATTAAAAATAGTTTTCGAATTTTAAAATATAGGAGAAAATACGAAAATCGGTGCCGAGCCTTAAATTTGAATGTAAGAGCCAACTCGTTGTTTTACCAGATAATTTGCATTGTTGTTAACAGTCTGGAATGAGTGGAATTAAAATTATAATTCGACTAAGCACCTTCCGACTGGTAGATATAGGAGATAAGTACACTCTATTGACAGTGGCAGATCCAGTGTTAGGGAACTGCGAATCAGCTATTTTCGAGAGGTCACTTTTGAGGACTAAACATTTGGATCGTCTATACTTTAAAATTGTTATTTGTAATTATTATTGTAAACACCGGTTAATTTTCCTATTTATATCGTACAAAATATAACGGTTATACAATTACATTCGAATTCCAGTACTTAATAAAACGCCGAATTCAACTGTGAGTCAGACGACCTCCTAATTTTTCCGTTCCCCTAGATCCGCCACTCCAAATTGTATACGGAAAATAGTTTTATTAAAGTTAAGCCGTTTTCAATTATATAAATTATAGTAAATTAAAAAAAAAAAAAAAAATTAACAATTAATTAATATCAACGTAATCTTTTTGCAAGTTAAAAACCATATTATACTTTTTTACAATTAAAATCCACGAATTAAAATACGATTTTTTTTTTTAAAACGTTATAACATAAAAAACGAATAGTAAAAATAAAAAATATATTCTGAAAGTACGTAACACGAGGGGATGTCTGCGATGATTTTGAAAGAATTTCATTTGGTTTTTTTTTTTTTTTTTCAGTTACTGTGAGAATCATATTTCTACTATATATTTACTAATAATTTTTAATTAAATGTTAATATATTGACTTTTGATTGTCAAAACCGATATTTTTATCCGAATGTTTGAATGAAAACACCTACATCTATTTCATTTAAAATGTCGATTGCATACATTATTCGACATATAACATTATATAAACTCGTATGATAATTTTTACAAATTTAACATCAATGTGGGTGTATTCAGAGGGTGGCGATTTGTGCAATCTGAAAAAAAAAAAAACGTTTAGTGGATTTTTTTTTACGTTGGCTTGACTATTATTGCCTAAACTCGTTATCTATGGCCATTATTTGCTTATCTGCGCCTTTTTACCGTGTAGACGAACCGAGTAATTGATAATCGTTCTAGGTGTACGGTATATGTTGCCGGTAGTAATTTACAATTGCGTTTGTGCTTGTGTTAACAGATTATGGACGCGGACGACGACGAAGACGCGACCGGCCGTACGGCCGTTGTGGCGTGGCGACGGGCACCGTAAATTCGCGGGGAACGGCACCCGGAAAACGGTAAACCGATTGGATCGGGAGAAACGCGTCGGCCCAGAACCTATTCGCGCGATTCGTATATTATGACAACCGTTGGCGCGTCGACATGTTTTTGCGGTGTAATAATATTGTTGGCGGCCCTGCCGTGCGGTACCGACGGCCGGCAGTACGGCGGCGGCAACCGGAAGATCCGGCACGATCACAAAGGGCAGACGGAGGGCGCGCAGACCGGCATCGATTTCGAATTCGAAACCACCAGGGGCGTCGACTACGGCGACTACGACGACCCGTCCGAAGGCGTGACGCTGGACGTGGTGCACGGTCTGTACGACACGCGCAAAGGCATCGTGCCCAACATCGTCTACCAAGGTACACGGTTACTGTTTAACCGTTTCTTTTTTTTTTACATTTTTATTTCAAATTCTAACCGAAAAACTTGTTGCGTATGGCGATTTTTTTTTATTTTCCGTTTCCGAGCGACGATCATTAGTCGTCTGACCGTGATTTTTCACCATGTCCATACTAGGTAGCAGCTATACTCGACGTTCAATGGTGATCGAAGGTGGGGCGGGGGGAGGCGAAAATAGCCTATCGGTGTTAAAATAACGTAAAACAATAGTAAAAAAGGCGTCTCTAGAAGTTTCTTTTGAAAATTTATAAAGGAAAATCGGGCTCTGTCGGTTTTTTTTTTTTTTTTTTGAATTCGATAATCAATGTTGCTCTTTGACCCGGCAAAAATGGCACGCAGATCGAAATTTGCGGATACAAACTGAGTTTTCTTGGATTAGAACACTGCCGTCGTAATCATTTTGTTATCTTTCCGACCGGGATTGTGGAAATGATCAAACTAAGTCTATAATATTCGCATAATCAAATTAAAAAATTTGATTTAAATATAATATTTATTATTAAGTAAATAGGTTTTTACTTTTTCAAGTACAAGTATGGGTAGTGTAACCACTGGGTGGATGCGTCCATGACATTTCCATTTAACTTATTGTCATGTAGCGCATATTCTTATTCTCCCCGAGGGAACAGATTGTTTTGTTTTAAATTTATTTTTCGTAAAATAATTTAAAAAAAAATCATTTAAAAATACTATAATACTCTATACGTTTTACGTTAAAATGTGAATTTTAATAGGTAATATGATCCGACGATTGTAGTAGGGTAATCGATAATAATAATAATAGTTAAGCATATCTAATAATTTCAATGGACGCCGAATATAATAAATTATATAGAAGAGTGGTGGTAGGTCTCTGTAACGTATGTCGATCCGTTCACCGATCGTGAAAACTCGCGAAAAAGTTTTTGACGATCGGTCAAAATGCTGAAGTTGAAATACTTATTAAGTTTATAACTATACTTGTTCATAATTCGATTTTTACGCATCGAAATACTTTGCAAAATATTCTTCTTCGAAATACGATATTAAAAATATGTAATAAGTCATTAAAGAAAAAAGTAGAGAAAACTTAAAAAAATATATTTTCAAAAATGCCGATAGTTAACAATACAACGACAGTATATTAAGATGAAGAAAACGTCACTATGTGGATTATAAGGAATATATAAGGGAAATAAGGATACCTGAGGGAATTTGCACTATTTTCGACATCCAGGTGATAACACTGATAACGTAATAAAACTCATTAATAATACGCTCACACTAAGACCCTCTGTGAACGAGCTTTTGACAAGAATCGACTTCGGGGGGGTTGGGGGTACATGTTTCCGGAATCGAATTTAGTCTATCCGGTAGCCATTGAGTAAGGTTTCTGTTAAAATCGAATTTATTTCTAATTCGATGTAGTTCGGTGAAAAATAATCGCAGAGTTGATCTGAAACTTTCACTAAATACTTATATTCGAATACTTCATAGACGCTGTGCGGTTTTTAAAACTTTCTGGTGGTCTTTTTAATTATTTATTATCGTTTGAATCTGTAGTCGTGTTTTTTCATTGTTTTACGCGGATACAGATTTCGTATTCAGTTTTGATCGGCGTTTGAGGTTCGATATTATATTAAAATTCGTTAAAAAAAAAATCGCGAACGATCATAATTTATTTTCTAGTTACAAAGTAATACAATTTTCAATTGTAAGTTTATCGGAACACGTTTTCCGAACTTTGTTGAGAAAAAGAAAACAAAAATATCGGCGAAACATATTGTTATATGCAATATATAATATGCTCCGTATAAATTTAAATCGATTTATTTATTTTATTTTTATTAATTTTATATAGCATATATACAACTCAAAAACGTTGGATTTATGTTATCCGTATATTATAAAGAAGTTCAATTGGGTCAAGGGAGATATAAAAATAACTAGTTAGCGTCATTACTTACGTATACAATACTCGTATAATAGGTGGTTTCGCGGTCATAACTTCAAAGGAGATGATAATAATATATATATATATATAGAATAAAATAATTCGACAAGTTGGCGAGATGTTTTTCGTCCTGGCGTCTCCACTGTAGCCTGACGTACAGCTAGTGGGATCAACCGTGATCGAACGATTGACAAGTTCTGCCACGATCTACGTTTAATAAATAATATATTTGACGGAAGATTTAAGAGACGAACCCCGTACCCTACAAAATAATTAAAAATCCTTATAGTCTAGGTACGGGGTACATCACTATTTGTACATTGGAAATTTATTACCAAGGGTGGGGGTGGAAGGGTAAGATTGTCCTAGAGAGTAAGATAATCCTAGACAAATATTTTTTTTTTTATAGTAAATTGTATGTTCTATAATTAAGTAGTAGTACATTTTTATGTAACAGTTACGATTTTTGATTTAAATTCGTAAACCGGACAAACTATTCGGTCGGTTTCCAGCCATTTGCAGCATGTATGAGGTCGGGGCTCAACCATTGATATAATCACCAAACTTCACCAAAATTGCCCACTTATAGTGGTAAACAAACTCCGTTGGGGGGATGCTCGAACAAAATGATTGTACTTTTTTCTCCTTTTTTATCTCTTGATCTTTGTCCTGACAGACTGACTGTCGGAGAATCCACGCACAGCCTAAACCGTTGGAGTTAGAAACATTGAATTTTGACAGTAGGTTTTTGACCTTTCTGTTTGTAGACATCCACTAAGGGAGGAATTTTGAAAGTTCATAACATTGGAGATAAAAGTTTGTATGAAAACCCATCATTTTTAAATGCATAAAATGTTTAAATGGTTGACAAAGATATGTTTTCCGTTGCACACATTTTACCCTCGGTAAGTTAATCCTATGGTACGATTATCCCAATTCACCGGCGGTAGATACGGTTCGAAATATTGATACGGCCTGAACCGCGGCTAAATAACGAGGTATGGCCGGCGTATTTTTGGTTATTATGTCGAAAATATTGAAATTCCACAGAAATAATACCCGGCAGTGATGTTTATTTTTTTACTCTCCATTTTACAAAACATATTTCTGTGATAACTATATATGTGACACCCGCGTAACGCAGAGTCGTGTGTCATCATAGTTAGTTATATAGACACGGTTAATAGATAATGCAATTATGATTATCAGCCGTCGCTGTTAAAATAACGCAACAACGACAATATTAATCGAACGCAAACATTTTAGAATTAATTATCCAAGTAAACAAGCGCACACGCTAATGGAGACGGAGGCACTGCTGCCGGTTTAATCACGAAACCAACGGACACAGTAATACGTATTGACTATCGATATAATAGACCATCGCATTTTTTCTACCTTTAGAGCCACTGGGCTGCGACTTCATTTTTTCCTTCCGTGTTCTCTTTTGTTCCTCGGGATTCAGTCCATTCGACCGTATCAGATAAAAACGAAAAAAAAAAAATCGTCATTTTCAATTTTCAAACCACCCCCCCCTCCCCCTTCGAGCATTGAGAAGGAGTCGTGAGTAATCGATTCCCAATTTCGCGGATAATTTTTATTTTCTTCGCTATATAGAACAATATAAGCAGGCACTGTAAAAAAATTGAAATAATCATATAAATAAGAACCATCCTAGTATATACAGGGTGCGGCAGAGCCGACTGACGAGTTTAATGAGGTCATTGGCCTGTGATAAGATAAGAGCAGGCCTTAATAAGTGGTATATTTTGGGCAGTTGTACATCGTGATTTTGTCGTGTGTGCGTATTACGAAAATAATCATTCAGTGATCGCTACACAAAGGGCTTTTCGTATACACTTCGGCATTCCACGTGCTGAATCTTTTCCTTCTGCTGACACTATCAAATTGTGGATACGGCATTTGTAAGAAACTGGAAGTACCCTAAGTAGACTTGGACACGGAGCACCCAGAATGGTAAGAACCCCCGAAAATGTGCAGTTGGTCAGAGGACTTTTTTGAGGACGAGAACAGGACCGTCACTGTCACGTCCGCTCGTTATGTTGTGATGTTGGAAACTTATCTGCAGCATAGGTTGGGGGAAATGGCTGAAGAACACGATTTGGAAGATGTACGGTTTCAGCAAGACGGAGCTACAGCGCACACAGCCTAGAATTTCACTTGCTGTCTTGCGACAAATGTTCCCGGGGCGGTTAGTCTCTCTGAGAGGAGCCATAGGCTGGCCAACACGGTCCCCAGATTTAAGCTTGTGTGATTTATTCCTCTAGGGCTACCTAAAGGATAAGGTTTTCAGACACCGCTCACATACCATAGAAGAAATTAAACAGAAAATCACCGTGGAAGTCGAGGCCATACCAGTCGAAATGTGCCGAAAATCATATGAGAGGTTCAGAGATCGTCTACAACAGTGTTGCAACATGCTGATGGCCGCCGTCTTGGAGATATAATTTTCAAAAAATAATTTTTAAAAATGGGATTGAATACTGATTTAAATAAAAACAGAAACCCCTTTTCTCTAAGTTTTACTGGTCGTTATTTATAGCCTATCAAAACTCGTCAGTCGGCTGTGCCGCACCCTGTATATATATATATATATATATATATATATATCACGATGTTGTCTATTTAACTTTGGAACTCGCGTTCGGGGTTCGTGTGCCGATCAAGAATGACATAGCCACTCGTATACGAGTGCATTTAAATCAATACAAATTTACTTGGGGGACACAAAGTTAGTCGCGCGTTATTTGTTTCGAACAATATCCATTTCAATTGTCGGTACTCCACTCGATGAGGCTTACGATGGTTTCGAATATATACAGACAGACAGACAAACCTGTATGAAATCGTTAAAGGAAAACTAAAGTTAATGCCAAAATCAATTATCAACTGTTAATTGACGGATTAATATTCTGTAATAGGTAAATTTATATTTCTATAACGCTGTCGACGAAAATCGCTCGTTTTGGCTGCTGAATTTTTACGCGATAAATACTCGTACCACCCGCACGTACAGTAAATCAGAACAATAAGCAGCAGTTAAAAAAAAATAATAATAAACACGCGTTTAAAGGCGCATATAAATTAATATATAATTTGCATAACCTAAATATGGTTTTTTTTTTGTTTTTTTGTTTTTTATGAATAATATTTTAAATATTATACAATAGCGGTCACATGAATCGTGTGCAAAACACTGAAGGTCACCTGCAATCGAATTTCATGTATTTATTTTTTTTAATACATACAATAAAAATTTTCTAATCGCCTTTTTTTTTACTTTGTACACGGGTAAATGTTTTTTTATCACGATAAAATATTTTATAAAATATCGATTTTTTTTGTAGTTTTCTGTAACTTCGTGTGAATTAAAAATAAAAATAAATAATATTACTGCTGCGCTGAATATACTGCATATAACATTATTTAACGACAAATACAAAATGTAGTTCGCCATGACTACCAAGCTGGCAAATATCTATTAAAAAAAAAAAATAATGAATTTTAATTCTAGGTATAATATTCTAAAATAATTTGCATGCATGAAACTATAACGAAAACGAAAAAAATAAAAATAAATAACAATTAAAAAAAAAATGTAATTAAATATAATTTTTTTCATTTAAAGTAAACGAATAATATTGAAAAATAAGAAAACTTTCTGTCGATATAAATTTAAACCTAAATAGTTTACAATAAACGTAATCTCTCAACACGTAGTAAATATCTGGTACACGTCCATCGTGACCTAAAACGTGAAATCAATTGCACCACGTAGTTATATTTATACGTACCTGTCTATTATTATTATTATTATTACTTTTTTTTTTTTTTTTTTTATGTATCCTTAGAGAAAGCAAATCCATAGTTATCGAAAAAAAAAAAAAAATAAAAAATAATTTTATCACGTACAATATTTTTCAAGAGATTTTTTTATAATTGCGCGCAGAATACTTTAATTAAAAGTAAACAGTTTTGTTTTATCGCGGGTCTTCTTTGGCAGTTTTTCGAAACTTTTTTTTTTTGTTACCGTTAGAAATACTAAAATTATTTCTTCTACTTTTTAACGTCAAAAAAAAAAAAAAAATAATAATAGATTTTGGAATTACTCCCAAAATGACAATAATAATAATTTTTAGTGCGGCGACACTCGACGAACATTCTCCATCCGCTTTATATACTTAATATACATGTAATTGTGTTCGTAGTTCGTATCGAGCTTCAATTAATTGTACGGCGTAAGTGCACGCATTATAATATTTTCATTCAGAAAGTCTTTTTTTTTTTTTTTTTTTTTCAAATGCCCAGTGACCTTTCGTGTACCACTTAAGGATTCGCGGCGCGGGACCGGGGTGTGCACGGCGGTCGGTAGAGTCGCCGTTTAAACGAAAAATATACGAGTGTATATGGCGCATTTACAAAAAAAAAAAAATAATAATAAAAAAATATTAAAAAATGCATATATATATATATATATATATATATACGAATCGTAATATATAAAAGAGTTTCAACTTCCGAGGCAAACGTATAGGTGCACGACGTTCCGGGCCATTAGCGGAATGTTTTTTTTTTTTTTTTTTTTTTTTTTTTTTTTTTTTTTCTAATGCATACAAAATATATTTTACACGTGAAAAATAATATTTAATCCGAATGTGTTGTTATTATGCGAAACGTACGCCGCTCACCGGGTTACGGCGTATTTCAAAAGAGTAAAAAACAAAAAGAAGAAGAAGAAAAAACAAAAACCAAAATTATAGAAATCGCGCGAGTATATAAAATATATTATCATCGGCCGCGTATACTTTTTCCCGGTGGTGGGCAGTTTAGTATTTTTTTTTTTTTTTTTTTTTTTTCCATTTATCTTCGTTTTTCTTCACGCACTAATACGTCTCGTCTCTACGCCCTCAACCGAAAAGCAAAAAAAAAAAAAAAAAAATAAAACAAACCTATTAACATTTTAAAAATCTACGAGTGTACAAAGAAAAATAAAGACAAATTTTTTCAAAAAGAAAACTGCGTCGTTTTATGCGTTATATATTTATATATATATATACATTTTAATAAAACATAAACACGCACAAAAACTAGGTCAAGTAAAATTAATGTTGCCCATATTTATAATAAAGAGCTATTCAGATTTACCCGGTAGATTAAATATTACAGGACCAAACCCGTATAAAATGACCGCGTGTGTTAAATAATATATTTTAATATTGACTAGTCGCCCGAAAACTCCGCGTGACCTTGAGCGATACTTTTTTTTTTTTTCTCCTTTTCGGTCGAAACTCGAGAAATACCTGACTTTTACTACGCGTGTGGGGTTTTTTTTTTTTTTCATTCAGGTAATCGTCTTGAATATCATAATCGGTACGGTCGAAATCGTCCCGGTCAGTTTTGCTGTATTTCGACTCGTCGTACTATTTCTAAAATCCGATCGACCGTTTCAACGCCTACTGCGGAATTTGTAATTGTTCGATAAAAAAAACACAGTCCTGCGTCGGTTTTAAATATCCGGCGTAGCCGAGCCGACGATAACCGCCGGGTCGCCGAAGTCCTAAAATTGTAGTCGGTCGACATACATTTCAAGAGGCTCTCCCCTTTCCCGGTTCATATCTTAAGAATAGATTTTTAGTTTTTGCAACGGAGTGGTTCGGCGCCACCGGACGATACTTTTAACGAGTTTACATAAAAATCCCAATACTTTTTTTTTTCTTTTCTGAAACACTTACGGTCAGGAAAAATGCTCAGAATCGTTCGCGATGTATAAATTACCAAATGCGGATTTTTTGGCTAGTATCACTTAATTTGAACATTTTTTCAAGATTCCAAACAGTTTTTTTGGTTTTTTTTTTTTGATAATTTCTGGGTCGCTTTACCTACAAAATGAAAAAAAAACCCACGTTAAGGTTCACCTTACCTACTGGGTTTACATTTCAAAAATTCGTTTTGAAAAAGGTTCAGACTATCGAATTAACCGTAATGTAGAACTTATTTGAAAATCGTTTCAAATAAAATATAAGAATTTTAAGTACACGCAATTGCTTATAAACGATGACAACGAAATTTGTTATCAATCCATGTAGGTCATCACGTATTTAACAAATTGATCAATTATTTTAGAAATTGTTCCAAAATTTTGGACTGTGTATACCTGTATACCGACCAGAATCGTTTTTTTTTTTTTTAGTTTCCCAATTCCCACCTACAAAAATGGCTCACCCATTGTTCGAAGTATGACCTGTATAAACAAGTTATCAACTGGAAAATACTTTCCTCCGTTCATCGACTTGGAGTGTGGTAGTTTCTGGTAGTAAAAATTGTCTTGTCGGTACTTTATAGAGGAGGTCATTTTTTTATTTTTCTGGTATTTTTAAAATGAAAAAAAAAAAAAAAAACTTCAGAAAAACAGGAATTTTATAACGGATATACGCGGGGTTAATGTAGAAATCGATTTTGTTTCTTTTCTGAAATATTCTTTATTTAATCTATCTGCAGCTATTTGACATTGCCGATTGTTTTTTTTTTTTTTTTGGTTAAAGAACAAATTGTTTGGCTTCGTATAGTTGGTGGGAAAATGTATACAATGTTCGTAATAAATTGTTCTTATATACAAGGTAAGGTAGTCACGATTTATTTCTTTAAGCGTTTAAGGTCACGGTTTTGACAAAAATCGTGAAAAACACCGACGTTTCCAATTTTATTTTTCGATTTATAAGAATTAAACTGTTGTGACCCCCTAAACAGACGCTCGACAATTTGATATAATTTCATTGTATACACACTTAGCGGTAAACAAAATTGTAACGTTTCATGATAAATTCGTTAAAAACACGAACATGTATGCAATTACTTTACAATTGCAAATCGACGAAATTTTCAATTTATCAATACAAACGTTACGAACCGAACGCCGTTAGGAAATGTTTTTCAAATTTTTTTTAATTTTTCTTTATTTTACAGTACTATTATAACAACCACGGGTCACGTTGCGGTAATAATTGACGAATTGTTTTATCAATACGCGTAAAGTTGAAATTGAAATTACTGTGTATTACGTTCGGATTCGAAATCGCAGTGTTTGATAAAACGGCCTTTACCTGTCAATTTATTTACGTGAACAACTCTTTGAGCGATAACTTTTCGCATGAAAAGTGTTTTTAATCGTGCACCGAAACGCGTTTTCCAGACAACGGTTATTATTATTATTATTATTATTATTATCTTTGCAGTTATTGTACAATTTCGCGGTGCCGTTTTGTTCGCATTATCGTATCAAATGACTTGATTATTTTTTTTTCCCTCCCCCCCGGCCAACGATATTGTTCTATACCGTATAACAACGGTGTTCTGTATACAACGACCGCGGACAGAGTCGCATACACTTAAATAAACGTCTAATTTTATTGATTTTCTCGTCTCGCTCCATTATCATAGTAATACAGAAATAATATTTATAATAGGTCAACTCTTAAATGTCTTGCGAAAATAATTATTTCTTCTTATGTTTTTTTTTTTATTTACCCGTACCGATTGCAGTCGTTTTTTTATGTGCTGCACCGCGATCGTTGGCTCGGTTTTATCCGGATAACCTTTTGAAACTATAAAAATAACCGAAACGAGAAGGGGTTCTTTTGTTTTTTTAAAGAGATTTTCCGTCCTTGTCTTAGGCGCGCCCGACATGGAAATGTACCCGAAGTGTGTTTGTATTCTGATTTTTGATTTTGTCGTTAAATGTCCCGGCATTTTATAATAACCCACGACAATATTTTAAACCGACGGAAATAAATGAATATTGCGAATTTTCGGTCGAACCAAAAAGGAATCGTTGAATCCGAATGTATCGTAAGTATTAGTTTTATATAATAACAAAAATAATAACATGAAAACTTTAAGCCCCGACAAAACACGGTTAGCGATGGAGAGAGACCGACACACTCATTCAGAGGCGTATCCGCCATATGTTTAGTGCAAATATTAATAATAAATATTTATAACTCGAAACAAATTTATTGTATGTAAACGATTTAGTATTTCACCGAACGCGTTAGACACGTAAACCGTTTCGACCTATAGAAAAGTGTTACCGAGTCGGCCACTATCATCTACAGGTTTAACTGGAGGGCCGCTACAGTAATTTTTTATTTTCTTGTTGGTTTTTTTGTTACTCTGCATTTTTTTTTTTTATTAAATAGATTAACGGTTCACGGTTGCATCGAATACTGGTGGGGGGGGGGGGGTGCTGAAATCGTGTAATGCTCGCAGACCACGAGGGGCTACGCCCCCGCATCCCCAAATGCCCTTTCTCAATAAGGTAACAATTACAATCGCAATTATACAACGCACAATAAAAAAAAAAAAAACCACCTTACGCTTGTGTTTCGATATAAAAACAGTAAAATAATCTGCGGTATCTACAACCGTCAATTAGGACATATAGCGAATAGATACATATCGATGACCTAACCATGAATTATAATAAAAAAAATAAATCGATAAATAATAATCTATTGCGTAGACGACGTCAAAGATAACAGAATATGCAATTTAAAATAATAATTTTTAACATTCAGAAGTAAAAAAAGACAAATATTCCAATACTATTATAGTCATGATTGTTTACAGCCAATGTATATCTATAGAGAGTTGTATTTTGGACGAATCTTTTCACACTGAATTCAAAACTGTTATAAACGAACAATATTAATACACATATATATATATATTAATCTGCTTAGTTTTTTCTTATTTTTCGAAACCAATTAAAAATATATTGATGAAAAAAGTTTTTTTTTTTAAGCATTAGTTGACGTTTCTTTTAGTTAAAAATTGAGTACTCATTTACAATTAAAAATTATATTATTATTATAGTTTTAGAATTCAAACACAAATTTCGATATTCTTAAGTAGTCTGTGTGACTCAATAATAAATTAAACAACAGAATTATGTAATGTTTAATTTATTGTGTCACACAGACTACTTAAGAATATCGAAATTTGTGTTTGAATTCTAAAACAGTAATTGGTAAAAAAAAAAAAAAAAAAACCAGAAATGATAAACTACTTTTTCGTTTATCCATTTTATTTTTTAACATAAAAATAAAAGAAAAACTTTTATGAAATATTTGTTGATACATTTTTATTTTAATCGAGCCGAGTGCAAATTATAATTAGATAAACATTAAACAAGAAAATATTATCCAAATATATTAACAGCTAAAACGTTATAATAATAATATAAATATTATATTTAAGATTCTTCGTAGAGAGGACAGGTTTTAAATTAAAGTAGTTTTTTTTTTTTTTTTTTAATTAATTAAAATTATTAGAAAAATAGAAAATACTTTTTAAACATTTTTTTTTTTTTCAGTAGTGACCTACTGTGTTAAATTAATTGAATAGACCAATAAAGGTTTAGCCGTATTAGCAATATTTTTTCAATTAAAAAACGGACCTTAAATTTTTCATATTTTCTATCATAAAAAATATATATTTCGATTATAATGGGTATTGTTATTTCCAATAAACTACTATAGGTATATGTATTGAGTACAAAATTGAATAATTTTATTCATTTTCCGGAACTCAATTTCAATTATTGAACATCTGACCGTCGTATAAATATAATAAAATAATTCTCTAGCTCAACTACAGGATTTGAAAATTGATTTAAACAAATTGGTCAAACCGAACGAATCGGATAAATATCGAGAGTACAAAAAAAAAAAAAAAAAACTTCTAATTTTGCAATTATATTCAATTTACAATAGTTGTAAACGTAAATCTGTATAAGCTCTTCGGTTAACATTTCCGTAACATTTTACGTTCGCCAATAGTATATTTATGTAAATAAATAAAATACTTTTTATTTTTTTTATACTAATATGTAAGTATACGTTTACGTGCGTTTACGGAAATGTACTTTTATGCTCGGGGTGTTTCCCCTTGTCGACCGTCAAAAGTGAAAACATTTTCAATTTCGCCAAGTCGGCGGGTAAATCAAACAACTCGATGTCTGTTGCGATTTCGACGATAATAACTCCAAAGCTTGAGGAGGGCCGGATCGGAAGCTGACAATGATTTCCCGTCTCTTTGTCTATAACCGAATTCCAACGTACTTAACGAGATCTGGCGAGCATCTGATTCGAGTAGACATTATGCCGTTATTTAAATTATTCCGAAATGATATTCTTATCGTTCTTATATCATCACTCGCTCCGGTCCGGGGTACCGAATTTTTTTTTTTGTTTTTGTCTTTTGTCAACAGATAACTGACTCGGCTCGGCGCCGAGTAACGGTATTTTAGCGCGTAAGCCGATTAAAAAAAAAAAAAAATAATAACGTTGATAGCTTCTTAAAATAATTCGATTTATAACGAACGCACAGAGTACTTTTGTCGAAGTATATTTTCGTCCGACGTCTATACTATATAATATTAATTATGCGTTTCCGTGTACCTGTTTACAAATTTATATTCGTTTTATTATCTTAAACAGTTACGTTCGTTATGTCGTTGCGGACATCTGTTGCTATTCACGTCCGGTCATATTATAATATGGCGGTCTTAGAGTTTATTAATTTTTTTTTTATGTATATATATATATATATTCATTTTCGCAATATGACGCAAAATAAATAGATAAATAAACTATGTGAGTGTGGAATATGTAGTTTTATTAAATATACACTGCAATCATTATTTTCAATCGATGCCGTTTGAATATTAGTCTTTAATATTTAATTAATTTATTGATTTTTTTTTTTTTTTTTTTTTTTTTACCCTAATATAGCAGGAAAAAATTCCTTTCCGTATAAAATTTAAAATTGAAAAAAAAAATAACTCGTACGGTCGTAAATGCCGATAGAATATTAATCGACAAACGAAAAAAAAAAAAAAAAAAGGATAATTTATTAAAAAATTATATCGTCATAATAAATTATTGAACGAATTAATAATGGATTTATGAACGAATTTAGAATAATATAAAAACTATAAAAAAAAAAAAATGGCGTATAAAAGTGCATTTAATTGGTTTAATGATGTAAACGAAGCGGTTAAGAGCTATAAAAAGCAATATAAAATTATTAATCCCAGAATTCCGGCGGTTATATAAATGAACCAAACGGGTACCCGAAATAAATAATTGCCTATATAAAAACGAAAACAATTATAATAATAATTGCTGGCGTTCGTCTGCGGGATAATATAATATCGTATATCGTCGTGTTACAAATGATTTCGCTTAAAAATCTGTGGCCCATTGTTCTTTATATCTATATAAATGATTACAAATAATCCGGAACAAATAAAAATATTAAATATCATGAGGTTTATTAGTTTTGCACAAAAGAACAGTTGTATTAGGCGCGTGCGTATTTTGTAGTTTGTTCGTCGATTATAATTTCCAATATGAAAATCTTTACTCAGTGTACTCGACGATTGCGCATAATAACGTGTGCTGCTCGAATAAGGAAACCAGTGTCGTGCCCGTGTGGGGAGGATGGAAACATTGCCTTAAAAATACAATGTTTACGAGTATTTATTTAGTTATTCAATCTCGAAATGTATGTATTTCAACAAAGTTAGCAAGGAATATACTTGTTTCGTTAAATAAATATTTGGCATTTTTGGATCCGGATTATTTAGTTCATATTGCCGGGTTATGATAAACGAAATCTCTACGATCTCTATTTATGATTATTTTTCGGGTTATCCATGTGGTAATCAACATGTCCCTCGCGTTGAACGTTCCCGGGCACGTCACTGATCGTGAACATATCATTTCGGGGCCTTTATCTATTAGTATTCAAAGTAGTGATTACAACATATTAATATAATATAATAGAATACAAAAAAATATAATATGCTTATTTCTTACTAGTGACGATCAAATTAAAAACGTCTTTTCTGACTGATCGTTGCTATTATAGTGGATAAGAGAAAGTTGAGCACTAGAACAAAAAAAAAAAAAAAAAAAACTGTAACGAAACGACGATGCCGAAACTACATTTGACAAATTCAATAATTAATATTATTATATCGTCGAAAAGCGTTAGCGGATGTTGGTGTGAAAATTGTAAACGAGTGTTAAATAACAATCATATAAATGCGGTAGGTACAATTAAACGCGATAAATACAATAATAGTACGGCGGAACGCGCTAAAACGAGAGAAATTTAATACTGCGGTATAAAAGTGCCAAAATTGCTGCGACCCCTATCCGAGGATAGTGTTTTGTTCCGTAATATTAAATTTGGTATCGCGTTCAAAAGCCCTAAAAGAAACTCAACGAGGACATAGTCATTATTTTTTGACGGATACCCGGGCGCGATAACGTGCTAATATGAAATAAGTCGAATGAAATATCTGCAAAAGAAAACAAGAAACCGTCGTGTTTTAAAATTGCCGAAAAGTCTCGTTTTTGGGTAGTTGTTTTTTTTCTTCTTCGGAAAATCGAATAAATAAAAAATAATTATATGAGTAAATAATATTAGATACGTTCGATATTTTGTAGTGGTAATATTTAGGATAACGGAATATCGGATATCGGGGGGTTTTTTTTTTTGTTGTTGTTTTAAACCGATATTTCATCCGATTTTTCCAGCGACCTCGGAATATGGAAAAATCGTTTTTACAAAAAAAACAAAAAAAGGTCATCAACCGACGTGTCGGTTGATTTCAATATCGGCTCAGTGTTTTCTATTTCAAATGTCGGATAGGATATCGGTTGGCTAATATTATAGGCTCACCGCTAATATTCTGTTCGTAATAAAAACGAACGGACATCCGAGACCGACAAATTAAATATAACATAATAAACGATAGTAAATTTTTAAGAGTACACTCCAAAGGGCGCCTTCTGTATACTATTCTCGGAGATTCCACCGAATATGTCGCTTTTATTCAAGTGTATTTATTTACCGGTTCGGCGTGTCCGCAACAAGTGTGACGACACAGCAAATACGGGCATCGCACAATATAAACCGTTTGAAGACTTTTCAAACGTTTCGAACATAATTGTGGCACGAGACATTAGATGACTTATACGGACAGAACACCCCTATAGGTTAAACTGGAGTGCTTGTCGGCCCCTATATTATATTTTTAACATTTCGTACTGCGCACGATTAGAATTTTAACTGGAATCCGGAATCTCGCATCTTATTTCCCAGTGGTTACGATAAAAAAAAAAAAAAAAAACCCGTTGATAAACAAATTATAGGACTACAAGAGCCTCGCGATAGAATATCACTAATTTTGAAAACGTTTTTATCGAACGGCTCAAACCGTGAGTCGACGAGTGTTAGTAACCATTTATTACAGATCCCCGCCCCCCCCAGTATTGTAGGTTTCAAAAGAGAAGGAAAAAAATTTAAACCATTGTCGTAGCATTTTTATCAAAATAACATGCCCTACTCCCAAATGTCCGGACCAAAGGTCGAAACATAAAATATGCTCGCGTATCTTCACAGGGCATTATAAATCAACTAACCTATTTATTTATTTTTTTTAATAAACGAATTATAGTGTGTGAAGTATTTGATTCGCAAAAAAAAAAAAAAAAATTCTGTTTATTGCATTCAACATTTACACAATATATAAATCTTTTTTTTTTTTTTTTAGTATTTATAAATTATCATGTTAAATTCTTACAAAAACCGAATTTTTCGAACGGTATCGAATCATATTGATTAGACAAAACTATATTACAATATTTGAATATGTAATACTTATTTGTAACGTCATTGTTCAATGGCTTTATTGTATATATATATATATTATGAAGTCGTTTAAATTTTAAATATTATAAATCGTATCCGACAGCCGTACACGATAATTTATTTTCTTTATAAATATATATATATATATATTCGAAAAGACGCGTATAAGGAAATAATTATTATGTCTAGTTGCATACACTTGAGGTTCGATACAAAAATGAAAAACCTCCTTCGTATGCATTAGTCGATCGCAATAAATAAGAGGTTTAAAAAAAAAAACTCGTTTTATTGTACACGGCTCCACTGTCAATTTTTCGTCTAGACGTATAAAAATTGATGTATTTATCATTCTCAATCTATAGAATTGTTCGGTTATTTAGCTCTCTTTTGACATAATATTATTTTAGTGTCGAAATGTCAAAAAATACCAACTATAAAACGTTTTGTTGAATCTGCAAAATTATATATTAATATGATTTTTATAAATAAATCATGAAAAGTTAAAAAAAAAAAAAACCCCTAATCGTAAATTATGTGCGTTTTTGTGCGCAGCAATCACGCTGAAACAAATAAATACATAAATTTATTTAAATTTGAATACATAATAAGATCCATAATAATAAAAAAAAAACCCTCACAAAATTATTAAACAATCGTCTAATTATGTAACCCGCGGAAAATAAAATTTGAAAAAAAAAAAAATAATAAACACTATGGGTAGGTCACTGTTGTATGTGCAAAGTTGAGGTTTTTTTTTTTTAAATTTAAATACCGAAAGCAACGATAAATTGTTGCGATCAAAGACCGATAAGATTATAGATTAATAAACTAGTAGGATTATTGTGGTTTCCCCTCGTACCCAAAGTAATTAAGAAATAAACGAACAAACAACAAAAACCCATGTATTTTATAGTAATTTGTCGTCAGTTTCGAAAATCTGCTTTCGGGAGAACTGTCGGAAAACCAGACATCTTTTTCAAATAGTACAGGGTGCGGCGGAGCTGACTGATGAGTTTTGAGAAGCTTTACATAACGAACATAAATACTTGGAGTAAAACGGTTTGTTTTATTCGAATTATTAGGTAATCCCATTTTTTAAATTTATGTTTTGAAAATGATATCTTCAAGATGACGGCCGTCAGCAACTATACATTGCTGTAGGCGATTCCTGTCGTTTCGGTATGATTTTCGGCACGATTCGATTGGTATTGGTCGCGATTTCTTCGGTGATTCTTTCCTCCGGGTCCATCCACATAGTATGTGGGCGATGTCTGAAAACCTTATCCTTAAGGAACCCCAAGAGGAAAAATCGCACACGCTTAAATCGGGGGAGCGTGCCGGTCAGCTTACGTCACCCCTCAGAGTGACCAACCGCCCAGGGAACGTTTGTCGCAAAACAGCAAACGAAATTCGAACTGTGTGCGGTTTAGCCTCGTATTGTTAAAACCATACGTCTTCCAAGTCGTGTTCTTCGGCCATTTCCTCCAACCTGTGCTGCAGGTAAGTTTCCAACATCACAATATCCCCGTGCTTCCAGACAGAGCGTCTTGGTGACCGCTCAATTGCCTCTCTGTCTAATTGCACATTTTCGGTGGTAATTACCGTTCTAGACGCTCCACGTCCACTTAGGGTACTTTCAGTCTTTTCCAATTTTCGAATTCAAAATTGAATAGTGTTCACACATAAGGGACATATCCGTTGCGTGAAATGCCAAGATGTATACGTAAAGCCCTTTGTGTTTCAATCACAAAATGTTTTTTTTTTTTTTTTTTTTTAAATACGTGCGCACGACGAAACCTCGATATACACCTGTCCAGACCGTGGTTACGACTAAAAACGGCAAAAACGGTAAAATTCAAAATAGACCACTACTATAGGCCTGCGCTTATCTCGCCTTAGACTAACGACCCAATTAAACACGTCGGTTGGCTCCGCCGCACCCTGTATTTACCAGCCGTGCGAAAAATCGGCTAATATTTTATGTACCCACGGCATGCGAATAATTTGGAGCGTATTTTTACCAACCGAAAATGCGTTTTCCGAGCGAAAACAATGTTAGCAAAACGAACGTCGTTCAGGATTGAAAACGAGCTCGGTCATTCCATAAATTACATTAAAATCGACGTTTGGCGTTTAAACTATATAATCGGTAATCGCGGTGTAACCCAAAAATACATATAGTTTCTATAAAAGTGTCTAGATTGTACGACATCGGTTTAGTCGAGTACGAGATTTATAGCTATCGTCATTTTCACGGCGGCGGCGACTGTTAATATCGTCGTTATTGTTATATATATATATATATATATATTTTTTTTTTTTTTAATTTTTATACAATACGAATATACATTATTGCGCCATATTTCATATTCAGTGGCGGTCCCGCGAGAAATCACTAGTTATTTTAAAGTGACGGTTGTGTTTACGTCGTTATTATCGCCACCACTCGAGTGACGGCGGCGAGGAGGTAAATCTTCGTGAGAAACACTGGGGGTTATATTACGAGTAGGCAGTATTAATCAAAATAAATGATATAATATATTGTTGCTGTCGTGTAGTAAGTAAGTATAATCTACTTTACTCGGGTTATAAGTCTGTCTGGGATAGAATAAAATAGAGAGGGAGGGAGAGAGAGAGAGAGAGAGAGAGTGAGAGAGACACACACACAGAGAACGAGTGAGCAGTTTTTCTATTCTTCAACAACAGTATTATTACGTAAACAATAGCCGTGGCTTTGTTTCTCCCGTGATCTCAATTTTATGAAAATATTATAATAATGTTAATAATAATAATAATAATAATGATGATGATGCGAATCACAAGATTTTTCTACACCGCCAACATATAAAACGAATAATAATAATAAAAACCTCTTTTAGCTTAGTTTTTATCTCGACTTTTTTTTTTTTTTTTTTAGTATAGTTTTCTATTAAATTTATCGGCGTGTCAAAAATTGTCGTTAAATTCACGAAAGTTACAACATTAAAACTTTTACTATACGAAATTTAATTTCCATTATTATTTTCTTCGTCGCATCGGAAGTATGAATAATTTCTCGAAAATCACAATAATATATTATATACAATCGAAATATTGAGATTTACGATCAGTTTATAATATATTTTTAATCATCTAATGTAGTATATTATTTACTGCAATACACGTAATATGTATATCTGCGGTTTTGACTTTTAAATAAATTTAACGTTATACAACGTAATATCCATAGTTAAAAACTTTACCCGTTTCATCTATATACATATATATTTTTATAATTTTATTATTCGGTGTAATGAGCTTTCGTGTGGACAAAAAAAAAAAAAAAAAATAGTCTGTGTTCCCCGGACATTTTTATCTATTGATCGAAATGGTTTTATTAAGTTTATTGCCCTATATACTATAGAATTCCCTGACAATGGCGAGTATACCACCAAACCGATCGGAATACAATACCGTAAAAAACCGTTTTATTTTGCCCGTCCCTAATCCGATCCAGGGCCGGGCCGATCCACGGTGGCGCTTTTGGCAAAATTGAAATGTGCGCTCATACAAAAAAAAAAAAAAAAAAAATTAAAATTAAAAACTAAACGTTACATAAAAGCATAAAGCTCTAAAGTAAACGTCAACGGTTTACTTTAAAGCTTTAGTCTACCGTTTTAATTTAAGACGGAATGACAAAATATATGAAAAATATTTCATATTCAATATGAAAATAAAAATAACGAAATTAATTGATTGGTATTAACTACTATGATTAATCGCTACCATATTCGCGCGACTATCCTCTACAGTCCATTATTTCTTTGAAGCATTTAATATTCCATTAAAATTTAAATGTAAAATTATTAAACACATTATTAATCAATTTTCGATAACATATTATGGCTTTGATTTTCAAACTCGAATCTAATGACTACATAAATTTTCGCGCCACACATTTCCACCCGATATTGTGCGCCTCTGGCAGGCGACCACCTTGTCAGGCCAATCACATTGAAATGGTTAAAAACATTATTTTTTTACCATTTATTGGTTTTAAGTTTAATATTGCGAGGGTTCCTCATTCTGATTATGAAAACTTAATGAAATTTATAAATCTAAATTCTTTAAAAAAAATCGCAGGAAAGAGTCGTATATTATTTAAAAAAAAAAAAAAAAATTATTAAGTAACAAAATAGATGATTCTTATTTATTAAGTCTTATAAACTCTGAAGTTAATGTACATAATACTGGAGACACCGGTTTCTTTTATATAAAACAGTGTTTCCCAACCGGTGGTCCGCGGTCCCATAGATTATTTCTTCGATTTCTATTACAAATTTATTATTATTATTTTTTTTTTAAATAGCGAAAAAAATTTGAGGAACCGTATAATATTATACGGTTATCGTATCGTTGTTGCTGCTGTAGACCGATAAGCATTTACCGCTTTTATAAATGTCCAGGTATCAGAGTAATAAATTGAAGTATAATTTTATATATTAGTGAAGTTTAGTAATGAAATGTAAAGTAAAATAATAAAAGTTAACATTTTCCGGTGTGAAATTTTGTGTATTCTTGTTAATGAGCAAAACAAAAGGTATTCGTAGTTTTCGTAAAATAAAATATTGTCGAAGTGGTCCGTGGTGGTAAAAAAGGTTGGGAAACACTGATGTAAAGCATACTTTTTTCAATTATATACGTAATTCCCCGATTAATATTCTATTAACGAATGGTAACTGTGTGTCAATTCTAATTTTGATTTTTTTTTTTTTTTTTTTTTATGAAAAGCTATTATTATTATTATTATTTGTATGATTCTTGTTATATTATTGAGATACTTAATGTTATTCAACTTGTCACGTATTTTAGTTTAAGAAATACTGCATCTCATTTACAATTGGACCTGGCTAGGTCCGCGAAATCCATTACAAAACAAATGAATAAATAACTCAATAGACAAGTGCGTACTGCCAGCAACGACCGGCGTCCGCGTACGCCGGTTTCGATTGAATATTTTTTTTTTTTGGGTGGGAAATAGGTACGATCGTAATTATATTATTTGTTACAATATTATTACAATATATGCTATAATCGGCAATAATCAACAACAACAATTGAACCTAACCAAACTACTACAGCTAGTTTTATAATTTTACCATCGTAATCGATCCGTCCACGAAGCAACTCCGCTATAGAACAATGCGCAGGAAACATTTGTTCGGTTTTTTTTTTTATAAACTTCAAAGATCTATAAAAAATATTACGTTACACGAGAATCTTACAAAAAAAAAAAAAAAACCTTCTTAGACTATTACATAAATTGTAGTAAATTATTATAAAATTTATAGCGCCGCCGTCTTAGTTTACGCGCAGAATCGCAAGAATTATTATTATTATTTTTTAATTCAATTAAAATCATATGCGTTTTCAATGTGGAAATTATAAGGCGGGTAAAACAATCTATTCGATATTATATATTATGTTAATAGAGTGCCACCAAAACACTCGTAGCAAAAACCGTACAGCTCCCGGAGCTATTGTGATTTTTATTCGTAAAATACAAAACCGGACGGCTCCGGATGGGTTGTATTTCGCGCAGTGGCGGCTTGGCCGTTAATTGAAATTATTACCTTTTTTTACAATGCATTCATAAGGGTAGGATATTATATTAATCAAATGTAATATATTTTTTCTTTTCGCCGTTTATTTCAAGGGAGACGGGCACTACCATGGCGGCACTAGTTTTGTGAACCAAAGATTGGATTTGTGCCTTACGGTTTTTAACGGAAAAAAAAAAATGGAGTTGTCCGCTTTTTGCGCTTATCAAAAATATATTGTTTTATACCGGTAAAATATTACACCTCACTAGAATTTGCGAAACAATACGTTTATAGTGATATTTGCACCGGTTTATTTTTTTTACGCGATTATAATTACGAGTAAATATCTCGTATCAATAATATCGGATTATCATATAAATAAAAGGTACTTCGATATAAAAAAAAAAAAAAAAACATTTTATACTTTATTATTATACACACAAAACCGTATTATTATTATTATTATTATTATTATTGCTCATCGCAAGTGTAATAGTTCAGGTGAACATTTTTTTTTTTTTTCGATTTTAAATAATATACCCATTGTGCAGTTAACCGCGCGGTTATGTGGTATACAATAACAGTTGGTTTCAGTCGGGCGATTTTTTTTTTCTTCTGTTCTTTGCGATAGCGTAAAGTTTAACCGTTAAGTGTATAGTACAGTGGTTAAACATTCTAATCTGATGGTAGGAAAAAAAAAAAAAAAAAAAAAATGTCATGATATTTAAAGAAAACTTTTCTTCACAGTGAACATTTAAATATTAATCTACGAAAAGTATTCAAAGCTACTCGCGAACCGACAAAAAAATATAACTTTGAATTATATAATATATTTATATATTTTATGATTTTATCAAGAGTAGTATAACTAATTACCTTAATTGCGACTAGGTATTCAAATTGATTATGGCTGCAAAGTTAAAAGCCCAAACTAACATATTACGGTCCAGTAGGAAACGTTTTTTTTTTTTTTTTTTTGTAAAAATTTAATTTAATTATCAACGTACGATGGAAATGAAAATCTGTTCGGTTATACGGCGTAATTAACTAATTGACGGTTAGTTTAATAAATAATTAGGTTTTTTTTTAAAAAAAAAAACTGTAAACACGCGGTGTAATTTGATTATTTTGTGTTTTCGTCGCTTTAAATCTGTTATGGGAAAGTGTTACGATTGGTATCAATTTGCGGTTTCGATTAAACTCGAAACAAAACTATAAAATATACAAATACACTTTGTCAATAGTGTAGGATTACGACTCGGAAAATATTACTGAATGCGTATAATTTAATTATTTTTTGCGAACGTTTCGCGATTGCCTTTAAGGTTTCGAAACGGATATACGCGGTTTCCGTACAATATTGGAAAAATTGCGGAAATATTTCGCATCGCGGGTACGCCACCCTTATAGGCGGGAAGTCAGGACGGTAGTACAGAATAGGTACGGGGTAATTTAGTTTATATACCGACGGCAAAGGTAAATCGAAAACCGATTCATTTTGCCCGCATTGTAACACCAAGGTAACCGAACAAAAAAAAAAAAAAAAAATAAAACCAAATTATCGGTTCGTCTGTTGCCATTGTGTTTTTACATATTATTTTAGTAAAGCGGATTTTTCAAATAGAGTACCGCCGGATGAAAAATCCACATCGTTAAATGTACGTTGAAAAAAAAAAAAAAAAAAAAACCCCGGGATCATTATTACTGATTTAAAATCCGACACGAAATCGCGACAAAATATGACTTTTGGAACGAATTTTTTTATTATTTTTTTTTTTTTTTTTTTTTTAAGGGCTTGTATGAAAACGATCCTCGTGAGGGGACAAGGAGAGGACATTGTTTAATAACAAAAAGAGGGGGCGGCGCGGAGAAATACACTACACTGGAATTCCTCAGTCGCAAATTGAAACGTGTGCGCGCGTGTGTATATATATAAAGTATTTTTATTTTCCGACGGAAAACCACCACCAACGCCGTGTAAAACAAAAGCTTTCTCTTTCGGGGGGGGGGGAGAGGGGGTGCAGTTATAGGTAAGTAATGGACGGGCGGCGGTGGGTGCGTGTGTGGGCGAGCGTGGTGTGTCGGGGGTGTTGATGGGCGGAGGGAATTTGTTAACGCGCCGGTTGTTATTCACTATACGTACACTCTCACGCGACCAGTGGCGCCCACCCCGTCCGCCGCCGTTCGTAATTTACACTTGACCTTTTACGCTGAATACGCGTACTACAACGGTAGTGGTGAGTACGAGCACTAATAGTAAGGGTAGTGTAGTCGTAGTAGTAGTAATAGTAATAGTAAGGGTAACAGTATATATATATATATATAATAGTGTAACGATATTACGTGTAAAATATATATATATATATATAATGCCCGTGTAGTCCACGCCACCGACTGGAGTTTTAGTAAATGCACAGCAGTCGCAGAGTTGCCCCGAAATGATAAAAAAAAAAAAAAAAAAAAATATTGTTATTATTATTTTTTTTATTATATTTCGCATTGTCCCGGCGGGCAATGAACACACTGTGTTGTTGTATATTTGGCGCAAAGTACCGGGAGGTAGTAGTACTTTTGGCAGGGTTGCCGCGAGTTGGAAATATTACTTTTCGATTACCTTTTCGACTTGTCCGCGTGTTCCGGTCATTTTTATCGCCGTAAACCAACGACGATAACAAATACACCCGTGCCGAAGATTACACGAAATACACGTGAATAAAACGTTTTAGAAATCCCAATAAAAATCACGAAATCCCAGTAGGATTTATCGGATTGCGCAGACTTGTGGCGACCGCAACAGTCGAAAAACGTCATCGCCACCGGAAATCTTATGTTGATAATTGGACCGAGACGTCTCTGGTCGAAGTTGGGAAAAGTTGTTCACGGATAGGGAGTGAAAAGAACGACATTGTAGTAAAACCGCAAACACCAATATGCACACGTCGATTGTCACTTAGAATGTAAAATTTGGCGTTGAAATTTTTTCAGGGGGGATCAAAAACTGATCAGGGCAACGCAGATTTATTAAAATTAATATTCCATGCGTTCCTCGCTGTCGGCTCGAAATTAAAATATATATACGAGAGTTGTCCCAAAACTAATGTACAATTTGCTCTGAATAAATAAGTATTTATTTTAAACAAAATACAGTATTAAAAACATTCGATATAATCTCCCTGCTTAACCCTCTAACCTGCTTGTCTATACACGATTGCCATTGTTTCGAGAATGCTTGAATGCCGCATAGGACGCCACCTTTGTTGAGCTCACGGATCCTTCAGCTCACTTCTTCATTTAGTTTATTCAAGTCAGGAAAACGGATTCCTCTAAGTGGTTCCTTCTGTTTTGGGAATAAATCAAAGTACGAGGAACATAAATCCGGTGAACGCGGTGGGTGTTTGAGGCGTTCCTATCCATATTTCTCCAAAAGGGCGACGACTGGTGCTCCGATATGTGGCCGCGCATTATCGTGCAATACGGACACACCGTGTTGCAACATTCCGGGTCGCTTTTAACGGATTTCTGGTCACAATTTGTTGCAAAGAATATTTTATAATATTCCCTGGTTACACTACTGCCAATTGGAACTCGATAAGTGACAATTATCCCAAGTTTATCGTAAGCAAAAATCATCGTTTGTTTCACTTTTGTTTGCTGGCGACAAACTACTTTTTGCTCTTGGTGATGTTATTCCTTTTCAAATATTGCTTTGAGATTTTAATTACGGTTCAAAACTACGGATCCGAGCCTCATCTATTGCAATTATACGTACAAGAAACGTTTCTAAATCAGTTTCGTAGCGAGAAAGGAGTTCACGGCAGATGTCTTTGCGTGTAGCCTTAGCGTCTAACCGAGCCTACGGATTGTCTTCACTTTCGTAATCGCTCTCACACATCATTATGCTTGACTAAAACCACAAAAACTAAAAAACCAGCATATTCGTTAGACTTCGAGCTACAAACTGATACCAAAATCAGCTGATAATATCACATTGCAAGACAGCGTGTGCATTACTTTTGGGACAACCATTGTATATATATAATGTTGGGTTTTATGTTCTAGAATTATTATGGTCGCGTATATTTTCAACGACAAGATTGAACGATTTTGGGCCGGTGGTTGCCAACGGGAGGGAAACGGCTCGGACGGGTGTAACCCGGGCGTTTCTCACCGTAGACACGCCACTGCGCGCCACTTGACGCTCTCGACGCCGGATTAT
The DNA here is from genome assembly GCA_956483605.1 of Tuberolachnus salignus. Lineage (NCBI taxonomy): Eukaryota > Metazoa > Arthropoda > Insecta > Hemiptera > Aphididae > Tuberolachnus > Tuberolachnus salignus. Next base: position 21,130,689 of record OY101437.1, read on the forward strand.
TGGCGCTGCGCCTATCCCACTTATATCATACTAAAATACGAGTAGTGTTATCGGCCGGTTGTATTTTCAATTATTCGCTTTAACAAACACGGCACCGGCAATTCGGTTTCCGTATACATATATATACAGGGTGCGGCAGAGCCGACTGACGAGTTTAACGAGGTCATTAGCCTGTGATAAGATAAGATCAGGCCTTAATAAGTGGCATATTTCGTATACACTTCGGCATTCCACGTGCTGAATCTGTTCCTTCTGCTAACACTATCAAATTGTGGATACGGCATTTGGAAGAAACTGGAAGTACCCTAAGTAGACTTGGACACGGAGTACCCAGAACGGTAAGAACCCCTGAAAATGTGCAGTTGGTTAGAGTCACGTCCGCTCGTTATGTTGTGATGTTGGAAACTTATCTGCAGCATAATTTGGGAGAAATGGCTGAAGAACACGATTTGGGAGATGTATGGTTTCAGAATGACAGAGATACAGCGCACACAGCTAGAATTTCACTTGCTATCTTGCAACAAATGTTCCCCGGGCGGTTAGTCTCTCTGAGAGGAGACATAGGCTCGGTCAGAACGGTCCCCAGATTTAAGCATGTGTGATTTTTTCCTCTGGGACTACCTTAAAGATAAGGTTTTCAGACATCGCCCACATACCATAGAAGAAATTAAACAGAAAATCACCGTGGAAGTCGAGGCCATACCAGTCGAAATGTGCCGAAAATCATATGAGAGGCTCAGAGATCGTCTACAACAGTGTATCAACGCTGACGGCCGCCATATTGGAAATATAATTTTTAAAAAATGAGATTGAATACAGATTTAAATAAAAACAAAAACCTTTTCTATAAGTTTTACTGTTCGTTATTTGTAGCCCATCGAAACTCGTCAGTCGGCTCTGCCGCACCCTGTATGTGTATTATTTAAACACGAACAAACGGACGTAACCGCTCGCGGTAACAATTCGGTTAAAGACCGACAAATACGATAAATCACGCGCCAACGACCCGACGAAATTTCACTGGCGGCGTCGGCGGCGCCCGTCCGCGGGTTCGCGCGGTGCGCCCCAAACTCCTGGCGCTGACCGCCACCGCTGCGCCGCCGTCACGATCGAATTCCGTTCGACAACCACTGCGATATACTATAATATTCCATTAATACAATATTATATTATACAACGGTATTCAATATAAATTGTCTTTATTATTATTATTATTATTATTATTATTATTACTATTACGAGAATTCGGATGTAAATGCCGTTAAAATTGACCGGCAATCAAATTCCGCCCGTTAACCGCAATAATACGGTAACGACGACTAGGGCCAACGCAATTATATGCCCTAAAAACCTAAAATTGAATATTTATACGGCAGTAATGCCGTAAATATTACCAAAATATGTGTTAAAAAAGATGAAAAAGAAAAAATAAAAGACGACTAAAATAAAATCAAAGTCGGTACGGTCTAGAATATACGTATAGAAAAAAAATGTTATGTGATATTGTTATACCGATTGGGAATCTAATCTTACCAGGATTTATCATCTCGCCCGTTAAATGTTCAACGGTTATTTTGCGCTCGATGAAAATGCCTTAAAAATTTATGATATCCTTGAAATGTACAAAATCATAAAACACGTCCTAATTATGCGACAATTCCGAAATATGTAAAATTATGCGAAATACAATTTTGTATACAGAGAATCGTTAGAACATGAAACAAATTTTGGAATAAAATAAAACCAATAAAACTATGCGAATGCATACAAATTTCGATTCTAGTAATGACTAAATCCCGGATGTTAACGCATTTGCATATTTTTTTTCCTTTACTGGTGAACGTTACCGTGTATGATAGGAATTTATTTTTTGTAACCTTTACAATACACAAGTAAAAACTGTACGTTGCATAATTCAAACTATTTTACTTTAGAGCGTATACAATGTATTAAGTTTTTTTTTTTTTTTTTTTTTTGTGATCTTCAACACGAAACTAATACAAAGATTTGTACGTTTGTTTAAAAAAAAAAAAAACAAATGTAATTTTATTGTATTATATAATTCGTTCTGTTTCAATCGGCAATTGAAAGAAACCAAATGAGCACATTTATTTTTTTGAAAATATTTCGTTTTTAATACATACATCCTATTACCGTCTACCCAATATCTATTCGAATAATATATATATTTTTAGTTAGTTAGAGTTAGGTTAACGGTCGTAAAAGGATTATTTTTTTTTTTTGTCCAAAAGTATCGTTGTTTAGGCGATTGTACCGATTATCGTAACTATCGGCAAATAGTCCGAAAACATAACGAAACAATTCATTGAATTCGTCATGAAGTTTACTGAAAAACGACTTTTCCACTATGTCGAAATTTAACCCTTTGATGTGGGATTTTTAAAAATCGTACGGTAAACAATCGAGTAATGTTCACGGCTGAGTCCAAGCGTGGTTGTCAGACGTTGTTTTACCGGATCATCGAGCCGGCTGTTAGTTACAATTGGCGCGGTAAAAACAAAAAAGGGTTTCGTGTCCCCGGCTCTTAATTATTATTACTGTTCGGGCGTGCGGACCGCGACCGGCCTCGGATGGGCCGACGGCGCACAGGGGTAGGCCGACGTCGTTACCCGGGCAGCTCGCCGCGGGACACCGAGTATACGCGGCGCCGCGGCCGCCACCGCATTTCCCGGCTGCAGTCTCGCCGGCCGGATGACAAATGGTTTTGCTTTTTCCGGATGTTGACGCCAAAAACAACCGTTATAATGTACGGGCGGTTATATATATATTTTTTTCGGTACAAAGATTTTTGGCGCCGTCTGTTTTACTCGAGAAAATACCGATTTGTCGCGGCGAGTGTCCTCTCGGTTCCCTAGCCCTTCCTAACCACTTCATTCGCCGCTGGAATCGCGTTCGGAAAACCGCATGCGCGTACCTATCTAATATACTGGGTTAATGCAACGATATAGCGAATTTTTTCTCTTTCTTGTTTTCGTTTGTTTGGGGTTTTTTTTTTTTGGCGCTTTTATTGAAGAATAAATAACGGCCGAACAAAATGAACGCGACGGCGTAGAAGAAACCTATGTAGAAAACACGCGCATAGATATTAGTTGTGGGAAAAATCCGGATTTTCCGGAGTTTTGGATTCCGAAAAACCGAAAATCCGGATTTCGATTTTTAAAATTGTGATGTTAATTCATTCGTCTTAGAATTACTATCGCCAGAACTTTCTTCCTAAACAGAAATCGTTTAAAAAAAATGCGTATTATATAAAAATAGATTTTATTTTTTTTACTTGTCTGTTAAATAAAAAAATGCGTACTGTTTACTAACAGAACCGCTCATACAAATACATGTTCAACCAACAATAGAATATTTTCGAATGAACATGTGAAAATTGTTCAACTCATTTTAAAATGTAAAAATTATAACATGAGGGTTTAATTTTAAGAAAAGCCGAAATCTGTACGGTCAAACCCAAGTATAGAATTTTAAAATTGGAAATACAAAATCGGAAAATACGAAAATCTGGATTTATTGAGTTTTTGGATAATCCGGATTTACGTCACATCACTATTAGATATAGCGTGTTGGTTGGTATATTTTGATTTCGGATTTGTAAGGATTTCTAGAGATATCGCTAAACATGGCTAAACGGTGGCGTTAGTGTTCGTGTTTATAGTGGACATAAAAATGATGGACGAGAGATGGACTTCGTAAGTGTAGTAAATATAACGGGCAGAGACGTATTGTATACGGTTAGGGTTCGAAAATTTCACGAAGCTCACATGTTTAAATATTTAATTTTATGAAAAGTAATGGAATTAGTTTTTCAATTTAAATCTGTTCGTGTATCTATACAGTAAAAAATTTCCCTGGGCGACTATTTACTATAGAAACGGTCGCAATTATATGCGTTCGTTTATTCGCGAATAACAATATTTAATTTTAAAAATACCAAAAAAAAAAAATGTTATAACTTGCACAATACTCGTATTTATTTATACTTAAACAATTATCAAGAACAATTTTATTATTATAGGTAGTTGTTTAATGTTTTCTTTGTTTATATCACTCGAGTTATGTATTAACGATTACAATATCGTAAAATATCTTCCGGTGATTTTAGTTTAAAATATCACAAAAATACGAGCCTATATACAATTTTGCCGTTATAACGTTTTATAACAAAGTCGTCTTTACGCCCGTACAGTCGGTTAAGCGGATAATAATAATAATAATTAAATACGAACGAGCGGTATTTTTTTTATTGGAATATCAACGGATCTTGCAAATGAGAATTCGCGGACGAGGAACATCTGCATTTTTTTACAATAATGTACGATCATTTGCATGTTGTCTGCTATTATATTCGGTGTGTCACCGGTGGGGCAGGGGGCAACTATTATTTACAATGGTATTGTTTTACATATATATATATTTGCATTAATTTAGTGCGGGCAAACCTGCAATTTTATCACGAATCCGCACACCGCTGTGCTCCAAATACAATCCGTCATCCCTCGTGCTGAGCCATAAAAAAAAATGTATAACACGTGTGTCGTAAATTTTAAAAATTTCATAAATTTTTACCGTACGTTATCAAAATAAATCGAATGAAAAAAAAAAATAGTGCACGTTAAATTTCAATTCCTACAGTGTGTTGCTCGGCATTGGACTTTTACGCGTATTTTTAACGGTAATTTATGATTGCCTTAGTTGCACAATGAAAACCAAAAAGAAAAAAAAAAACCCAACGAAACTCATACGAGTGGTAAGAAAATGTACCGCGAGAACGAGATCCTGCCAATTGTTATTATTTTTTAATTTAGTAGTGACGGGCTGCTGCCAGTATACACGCCCGGAACAATTTTAATCAAACTTCGTACACGTCATATTATTATTATTATTTTTGAAAGACGATCCAGAGGGGGGGGGGCGGGGGGGAGAAATTACCGCGGGTTTAAGACGCCCGTGGCACTTACACATTGGGGATGAAAGACGTATAACGTTTATTTATTTAGCATTTTATTTTTTTATTTTTTTTTTTTTTTTTAATCTTATCTGAACCTGGTGTTGAACGCCGGCCGATGACGGATGCTCGTCGCGATAAAAAAATAACGCCAGACACAATATAGAAAACGAAATGACGGTAATTACATGTGTTGTTTGGTGTGCCCTCTTATAGTGAGGATCAATTGCACGGTGGCCGCCACGACTTTGTTCAACTACACGATCACCGTGAACGGCAGGACGTTGGTCCGGGGACAGCCGACCGCGACCGCCGACAGCAATTTACAAACGTTCAACTGGTCGGCGACCACGGCCGATCAACAATCGCACAAATACCTTACGTTCAGGTGAGCACGTCACGATATTATTACCGGCAGAGTCTTGTAGTTTAGTACCTAATCTCTTGTAGAGAATTGTAGTTTATTATTTATTTGTAACATTTGGTCCACGCGGATTACGAACGGGGCGCTACTTTGCCGACACGATAGGCGTTGCTCGCGAAGATATCGCGGATTTATAGGCTCCCGAAAAGCATTTTAACCTCCTCCTCCACGCCCCCAGGATTCGTTTTAGACTCTGGCCGGAACTATAAATACGTATGTTAGTGGTTACGCGAATCTGTGACGACGTTTACGGATTGATGGAAATTGTCAAAAAAACAATATATATATCAGGGTGCGGCAGAGCCAACTGACGAGTTTTGACGGGTTATAAATAACGAACAGTAAAACTTAGAGAAAAGGTTTTTGTTTTTATTTAAATCAGTATTCAATCCCATTTTTTAAGAATTTTATTTCCAAGATGGCGGCCGTCAGCATTGATACACTGTTGTAGACGATCTATGAAGCTCTCATATGATTTTCGGCACGTTTCGACTGGTATGGCCTCGACTTCCACGGTGAATTTCTGTTTAATTTCTTCTCTGGTATGTGGACGATGTCTGAAAACCTTAAGGTAGTCCCAGGGGAAAAAATCACACATGCTTAAATCTGGGGAACCTGTTGACCAGCCTATGTCTCCTCTCAGAGAGACTAACCGCCCAGGGAACATTTGTCGCAAGACAGCAAGTGAAATTCTAGCTGTGTGCGCTGTAGCTCCGTCTTGCTGAAACCATACATCTCCCAAATCATGTTCTTCAGCCATTTTCTCCAACCTGTGCTGCAGGTAAGTTTCCAATATCACAACATAACGAACGGACGTGACAGTGACGGCCCTGTTCTCGTCCTCAAAAAAGTAGTGGCCAATCACCTCAAATTGAGGCACAGTACACCACACTGTCACTTTAGAAGAGTGGAGTGGTCTTTCGTGGAGCTGCCGTGAGTTATTTGTAGCCCAGTATCGAAAATTGTATTTATTTACAGTTCCAGAAAGATGAAAATGGGCCTCATCGCTACAGAAAAAAGTTGATATCGGAGGAATTTGCAAAAGAATTTGCTGACAGAGATTTTTACGGTTGCCGTAGTTAATAGCATTTAACTCTTGGACAAGCATTAATTTATAGGGATGGAATGATAAATCTTCGTGAAGAATTCTCCTCAAGGAACGGCCTGAGATTCCCAAAGCTACAGCGTGTTTCCGGGCCGAGCGTCTTTTGGTGACTGTTCAATTGACTCTCTAACCAAGTGCACATTTTCGGGGGTTCTTACCGTTCTGGGTGCTCCGTGTCCACGTCTACTTAGGGTACTTCCAGTTTCTTCCAAATGCCGTATCCACAATTTGATAGTGTTAGCAGAAGGAACAGATTCAGCACGTGGAATGCCGAAGTGTATACGAAATATGCCACTTATTAAGGCCTGCTTTTATCTTATCACAGGCTATTGGGCTCATTAAACTCGTCAGTCGGCTCTGCCGCACCCTTTATATATATATATATATATGCTTTGCCACCCCACATCGGACGTCCTCGAAAAGCTAATGAATTTTCCATTTACAAATGCAAAATTCCGATTGCACGTTTTGGACGCTTTTCAAAACATGATTCGTTTACACTAACGACTAAATTTGAACACTAACCCGTATACAAAAATTAGTACTTACTTTGAACTTACACGATAAAAAGAAATAGCATTTGGTTATTTTTCCAAAATTCATACTTTAAATGCGATAACAACACCGATTAAACCTTTATAATGTTCAATATAATTTTATATTAATGCATATGTGTATTATTAAAAAGTCCGAGATTAAAATATTAAAAAACAACGCGGGCTATTACAACGAGTCTTTGCCTTTCTAAAACAAAAAAATAATCATCGAGCGACGAGAGTATTTCCCGTACGGCGTGTTTTTAATAATAAAATAAAAAAACGCTAACGAGCGCCGCCGACTCCGGGCCGTTTAAGAGAACGTTACACGTCCGTAAATGTGTTTGTAAAAACGGTTGGGCGCGCGTAAAAACCACTCGTAAAAACCGGGTCTGTAGTCCTGGTAGCGACACCAAAGTTGTACACAACACAGAATATAATATTTCCAGTGTTGTCGCGTTTTTATACATATATTTGATAACTTTAATAAAAATATATAATATTTTTACTTTCTCCATACTTGATGTATCGGTCTTGTCGGAAAATGTAATAACACACGCCAAAGCTCTTTGGCTTTTGTCGGTAAAAATGCGATTACTCCGATATAACCGCAGCCTTCTCAGTTCTTGCCCGCGCGAAACGCTTTTCACGACGTAAACATTTCAATTGTATGAAATATGTTCGGCCTGTAATTGTGCCAACGTTCTCGTCTCGGTGTAGCGTCCTCTTAAGACACCGTCCGACCGCTCGCGCCGGATATGCGAGAAAAACCGACGGAGGGGCGTGACAGGTTTCCCGGTGTCTCCGCCGGGGTACGGACGTTTTTGCCGACTCGGACGGTTTTCGTCGTCGAATCGCCCGCTCTCGGGCGGTCTAGATTTTTGTATTTCAGACGGGTGTCGCCCCCCATACGCTATCGCCTTGGCCCGTCGGCGTGCAACTACTGCGCGAATATTAATTACGTTATTTCACGTAGCCGTACACCGTAATGGCCCGGAGTCGTGCGTGGCGTTTTCAAAAGGGCTCGGCGAACGTGGCCGGGCTGATCGGACCGCGTTGCGCCTTGTGGTGTACACCGCCCATGGCCGCGTACAATTATATTATACGGTCGTTATCAATAAATTACGTAACCAACGCGTCTGCACACGCACGCACACGCCAAGTGAGATATCCGCTATAATGCACGGATGATTTTCTATACAATAATCGCCGCCTGCCGTTATTATGTTGCATAGAATATAATATACAGTGCCCGACAAAAGATGGAAAATTAATCGACCTCTTTGTTGTCGCGCGCTATAAATTTGTTTCAATTCCGTAATTCAACGGCCGGGGAATTGCGGCGAGCGCGTCAGCGTCCGGACTACGAACTAAATCGGCGAGATTCTATCGTATTATGCTCGTATTATTCACAAGACGGTTGGAGCCGGTCGAAAACAGAAAAAAACGATCCATAACGGTTGGACGAAAGCGTGTCGGTAGGGCCGATTTGAATTTTTCTAAAGAAAAAATTCGATTTTGTTTTCTCGTTTCTTAGGTTTCGATCGGGCCATGATTGTCGGTATTCAAAAAATTGCATGCGTATTCGGTACACGAATAATGGAAATGTACGGGTAATTTTTGTTTAAACCAACGAAAATCGCCTCGATCGAAACGTAAACAATTAGAATTACATATTAAAATCTGTTTTTGAAATTTATATCCATCCGTCCTAATAAGCCCTATAATTTTGTCTGGGGCTTATTGGTCTAAAATGTCATATTCGTCCATAAAAATTACCCCCCAACCCCCCTAAAAGGGTATCGGACAGTAGATTAGTGGAAAAGTTTTTAAGTAGGTCCAAGTACGTTTTAAACGCATACTTGAATATACAACGAGACTCTGCAGTAGCTGAATGTGAAATTCGTATAGCGAATACATTGTTTGTTCTAGAACAAATTGTTTTTTAGCCATTTTAGTACAAAATTCGAAAAAGTTGAAATTAACTAACTCTCGGAATTTTTATATATGATTTTTGTTGTTGTTGTTGTTTTTTTAAAATTAATTTGGTATGTATAAGTAAATACGACGGACTCGTTTTGTGACACGCGAAATCCTTGTCAATTTTTCAATATTCTTCGCGTATAACTGCAATTTTTATTTTTTTTTCTCTCTCTCTTATCTCCCTAACCTAAGTTATTTTTTTCTCGACCCAATCACACGCATACGTATTCACCGTTATACGTTTAAGAGTATACTTCGTCTTGTTCGTGACACGTTGTTCTTACTGTATTTTCACGGGACTCTAAAATTGATCGTCGTATGCCTCCAGTTTATATTACACTTTACTCGTGTATTCTGCACACGGATCGAGAACTAACACTAAGGGTCATATTTTATATATATATATATATATATATATGTATATAGAACAAGTACACACATCTGTTTACTCACATTTTATACACTCGCCCCCGGGGATAATATAATCCAATATTATGTTACAGTAGTAGGGAGATAGGTCCAAACCGCGGGTTGCCGCAAAGTTGAGGGCGGCATTAAACAACATCGCCGTGTAAAATATAATTTCGCAACTATACCTGTAACATTATAGTTTATTACTTCGGATATGCAAACGCATTATCGCGCGTCAAACAACATAAAGTTTTATTGGGCTAGACTTTAAGTTTAATAAACAAAACAAAATTTCCTAAGACGAACGAGACGTTCGAGATACGCGTCGACATTATTATTTTGTCGTGTGCGATTTATCAAATGCAAAATACACGTGTTTTTTTTCTTTTATTTTTATTATTATATTAATATTGCCATTCGTTTTCTCGAATATATAGCGTATAATAATATTATTATATATTAAGAGGAACTAAATCCGTTTTATAATAAACCGTTTCGCGTTTACCAATTTATTATTTATTTTTTTTTTTTCGCAAATAATTTTCAATTTCATGCTTGATTCGTCTTCGGTTTATTTAGTTTTAATATCTCGAACGCATTAAAACATCCGAGGCGCTTTATTTTAATCTACCCGCCGACAATCGTTTAAACGGACCCTTCTTCAATGTTTAATTCCGCAGTTTTACAATAGTATTATAAACCATATTTTATACTGTAAACACGAAAACTACCGTTTAAAATATTCTATTATCGATTTTTCATCTATCACTAGAGCTTGTTGACTATAGTGTTTCTTTTCTAAGACGTCGACCCAACCGTCATTGATAAGGAAAAAAAAACTCTTAGTAAAATACCGTAGGTTATCGTAACAATACCTACAATCCATTGTTAATTTTTTTTCTATTCTGTCAGGCATTTTCGAATTACAATGATGTTTTGTGTCGAATTTTTTTCGAATTTTTCTCCCGGCCTAAGGAAAAAAAAAAATTATATTTTCTATTGTAGGATATGAGCTTGTAAATAATCCTCATACCTTGTAACACAACAACACTATCGCCTTCTTGAACCTATTATTTATTCTTTAATTTTATTGACTTACTGTTCTGCACACTTCCAAAACATTCGCGTTTTTCGTTAATATAATTTAATATAATATTAACCGTTTATAGACGATACTGGTATACGTTATTATTAATTATCCTAATGCATGTATATATATATATATATCGTAATAGCACCGGTTGTGAGTTTTTTTTTTTTTAAACCGTCCGATAGCTTTTATTGTAACGATCAAAATATCTTTAACAATTCATTATCAAAGGTGTTATATGAATACATTATAAGAATTATAAAAAACTATACATGTGTGGAATCTCACTGTCAGTAGAGTGGCCCCGGTCTTAGTCCAAGTTCATATACTAAGTCGTGCAGTCTTAACGGCGTATGAGACGCCTAATGTCTGGAGAGTTGTCTAGTAGTTGAATTGCTGCTGGATCGCTATGTTGACCCAGCCTTTACTCGTGTTTGCGAGCAAACTTGGTAATCTCGTCCTGGACGGTGGTGATCATCGTATCCCGGTGGATAATGTCGTTTCTGTCATACCGGTAAGCTGCGACAATGGTACGGAGACCGATGTTCTGGCAACGTTTTATAATCTCAGTATTGGACCTGCCGGCACAACCCCGCAGTTGAATTCCATAAGTCCATATTGGTTTAATTACCGTTACGTACAAGAGGCGGTTTGCCCGTGAGGACTAGTTCGGAACGTCTTCCGACCAGCCATATATTGTTGTCGCATTTTCTTCTTGATTTGCGGTTTTTTCTGCCTAACGCGGTGCTTCCAGTCGAGCCGAGAGTTCCAGGCGCATTCCTAGATATTTTGCCGAGTCACACTCCGCTGATGATCTGCTGATCTAGCAATGCCGGGTTATAGACGGTTTTACGGTAGGTGTGATTTACGTGCACCGATTTTTCACTGTTGATTTTAATCTGGCAACGTTGTTGATGGACCTTTGAAGGCAATCAGTCGCAGTCTGCTGGTCTTCATTTATTTTACCGGCGATGAACAATTGATAGATTTAGAGATCGGATAAGGAACAATATTGGCGGTCCACGTGGACGTCCCGTTTATTCAGTCAGTTGTCTCCTGCATCCCTGTAGCGGAAGAATTTATTGAAACGGTGCGATATTTTATTTTATCGGTTTAGTAGGTATAATATGCATATGTATACACTATTAGTGATTACCCTAGTTAGTGATCGAATTAACCGGAGATTATTGGAAATTAACTCGTCGAATAATTAAAAAAACATTTATTTGTATGTAAAAAAAAAAAAACCCACTTCGCATACACAATATAATACATACCTATACATTTACAACGTTTTTCATTGTAAAAATACATGTTCGCCATTCCTATAAAAAAAAAAAAAAAATTAATCATAATTATTAACACGGCAAACGAGGGGCTAATGTGAGCTTTATCGTGATATCCACTCAATTTACCACCGGCGCCGGTGTAGGTATAAGAAAATAAATGGAGTAGAACTAATCGTTGGGTAATTGTCGAAAACGTCTTTTGTACGCCGACCCAAGGCAATCTTGATAAAATTATTTCTATAAAATATATAATTTCATAAAACGCAGTAATTATCTAAAGTTAAAAAAAAAAAAAAAAAAATAGTAAACAATAGCGGTTTATGTGGTAATTATATTATTAGTACATGCATTACACTACCTGATGCCTCCGATTGAATATAATATAACATTATAACATTTAAACTTACATATTATATTACAATATTGCGACAATATCGGTAAGTATACCGAAGAATTATTAAAATCTTTATATACAAATTATTGTTTCCTAAATTATTATTTGTATCCGTATAAACATTTTGGTGTTACTCCAATATAGAAAAATGTTATCTATGACGTCTTTTATTTTATTATGAAAAAAAAAAAAAAAAATTAACTAAGATACAAAAAAGTTAGAAAACATTTTACATAATTTATAAGCACATATTAGTGCATAAAACATTTCCAAACTTTTTAGACGCGAAAGTGTATTATTAAATTATTTATGCATTTATATAGGTAAAAGTACCCTACGCAATGATGATTTAATATTAAACAAATATCAAACTTGATAAAAATCACTAAAAACACTTTCAAATTGTATACGTTCCTCTGAGACTTTCGCCAACTTTCACGCACAAAATATCAGCGTTATTATTAAATAATAATAAAAAGTACGAAACAATACGTATACCAACAACAACAACAACAAAAAAAACCCCCAAAAGAATAATGCTGAAATTGTTTAAACGTTGAGTCGTTGAATAGTGTAATGTATAGAGTAAACTCAACGTTTTCGTTATATTCAATTGTACGCTTACACACGAGTGAATCCACGTGAACACAATAATAACGGCACTTGAAAAAATAATATGGAATTTTCAGCATTCCCGGGAACAGATTTAAAAAAAAAAAAAAAAAATTACCCTTTTGAAATACAGATAAAGCAAATATATGCAATTAGATTTAAAATAATAAAATATGCCGAGCTGTACTCGAAATCGGTTTAAATCTAATTCAATCATAACCATGCACGGTCGCATTCGAAATGAAACATTTGTATTTAATATAGAATTTAACGGAATGAAATAAAATGTATATTTTCGTCGATATGGATACGAGGAAAAATCTAGTTAAATATGCAAAAACTAATTATGACGCCGTGTTACGTCTATGTGTGAAAGAAAAAAAAAAAGAAAAAAAAAGGAAAAAAGAAAAAAAAATACACCCTTTCGAGTTTCGTTACTCGTCGTTCATTACCGCGTCCTTTTGCCCGATATGTGTTGTGTGTGTATATGTCCTATTATAATTCGACGACAGCATAAAACAGATACTACCCGCGTGTCAATTCGCATTATTATATGAAAACCGAATGTTTGTTCGGCACTACAAATGCGAGTATAATAACACAATCCTGTAAAACCGTACGAAAGACACCCCTCCGGAATTCTCCCGTCTACGAACACGGAATATAATATCATACGCGAGGTCTGTTCAAAAAGTACCAGGATTTTATTTTTATAATTACAAAAATGATGTTACACATTATGCGAAGATATCTCCTTCAAAATACTCTCCTCCGGACGATACGCAGCGATCCCGGCGATCTTGCCGTTTTTCAAAAAGTCCTTTGGAACTGTTCCAATTGTTAAAGCTACGAGTTCTGTTGCCGCGTTCGCTTGAATTTCCTCTACGTACAACGAAATCGTTGTCATTTAAGCGCAGATTTTAGTCTTGGGAAAAGAAAAATTTACACGGGGCCTGATCCGGAGAACAGGGAAAGTCCGCGCGATCACAGCAATTTTTTTATCAGCCAAAAGTTCACGAATCGACAGCGCTAGCTAAATGTGCCGGTGCATTGTCTTGGTGAACAATCGCGGAACGAATTTGGCAGCGCGACCCTTCTCGTCTGTACATTTTCCTGTAAAATTCAATGACAAGTCTCAATTGAGATTCGTTTTGTCAACTCACGAACGATTAATCGGCGGCCATTTTGCATTTTTTCGCAAATTGTCGGCACACCGTCGTTTCTGGATGACGTCGACGGACTTGCAGAACGTGGATCGTCTTCAGTCGACCGCCGACTGTTCTTGAAACGTTTAAAAACACTCGAAAGTCACGGAAACCACTTAATGAATCGTCCCCAAAAGCGGTTTTAATCATTTCCGTACGTTTTTTTTTTATTAATCCCATTAAGTTTCGAACAAAACTTGATGCACACGCGTTGTTCGTTAATTTCAGACATGTCGAAAACGGCGAACGAAACAAACTGACTGAATTTGACCACGTGCAATATTAAACTGAGATTAGATAGCGACTTCGAGTTTTGTTTAAAACATTCACTTATTCGCGGGGAATACATCTTACTTGCAATTTGAAACGTTATCGTGTGTATTATATTAACATTTGTCCTGGTACTTTTTGAACAGACCTCGTACAGTGAAACGCGCGCCACTTTGTACGTACGTTTTCTGTTTTCATAACGACGTTGTGCTGTCGCTGATATTAATAATAAAAAAAACTATCCAATGTCTGTAAAGACGAACTATTGGGAAATTCAGAAAAAAAAAACGTTTCAAATCCGCATAGTTTTTTTTTTTTTTTTTTTAAGATAGACAGTGGATACGGCGAACGAGAATTTTTACTAGACGAATAATAATCGGTTACAGACTAAAAACTATTTACAAAAAACATTGATCCACTAGACCAGCTTAGAATATTATTATATTAGCGACGGCGAGTATAGGCTTAAGCCTAAGGGGGTGGACTTCTGGTCCAAACCCTCCCATTGGCTAGTGTAATGGCATGGAATTTATCGAAAATTCGATAAAGATTTATAATTTGATAAAATCGTTTTATTTTTTTTTTCTCTAGGCCCTCCCGTTGAATAAATCGTATGTCGGGGGGAAGTGGTTTCGAAACCGATATTTTTTGAGAAAAACGTCAATGTCTCTGGAATACGAAAAAAAAAGAAATAAATATATAGAAACCGATTCAGTTAGAACAGAAATCAGTTGATTCAATATATAGGCTGACCGCTAATCAGCGGCGCGCCCAAGGGGGTGGACTTCTGATCCAAACCCTCCCATTGACTAGTGTAATGATATGGAATTTATCGAAAATTCGATAAAGATTTATTGTTTTTATAGAATTGTTCTATTTTATTTTCTCTAGGCCCTCCCCTTGAATAAATTCCGGTTGCGCCACTGCCACTAATTATTATTATAACGCGAACGGTGTGGAGATAAAACGTCGTCGCGGATCCGTTCACCCAGCGGCGTTTACCCGACTCGGTCCCCGAGAAAAGCCCCGCGACAATATTACAGTGACGACGACGCCCGTCTTTGATGACGGTGACAAATGTGCGCGTGTCGCCTGGAAGAAAAACTCGGAGTCGTCATCTCCGACAAGTCGACGTGTCGACTGACGTGCCTGCCGACAGGCGTAGATTATATATTATCTAGGGCTCATAAGCTCACGCATTAAAAAAAAAATTCAGAAATAAGCATGCATTTGGGCACTAAAAATTGTGAAAATATTCACTAAAATTCTATAGATATGCACAAAAAAAAAAAAAAAAAAAAAATTCAAATTATTGAAAAATTAGTCTTAAAAAGTTATATTATAATTATGATCGTATAACTTGTCTTCAAAGGTTTCTTATCTTTACCAAATTTAAATTTGTTTGCAAACTGTTAAAAACTCATATGACCCATACGATCGTACAAGTATAAAAACAAACCGAAACAAAATACTAAGATTTTTATCCGCCGGAAAATGTGCAAAAACTATCATAACATTATCGTATCAATTATTCTAAATAGTTCAGACGGAACATATTTCACACATATACTGTTTAAATAGGTAACAAAAAAGAACGAAAAAAAAAACAAACGATTCTAAATGGAGCTCGTTTAACAGCAGATTAACTCGTCAACCGGTTTAACTGATTAAAGCAGTCAATTACCCCGTGTAGCCGAGAGAATTCAGAAAAATAAAATGTAAATACTCCGGGGATTCAAGTATGAGCCCCCCCGAATAGAAATTCTAAAATCTCGCTGCGATATTCACGGTTTCGTGGTTAAAAATGGCAATTATCCGCGTCGGGAACACGTGGTCCGTCGTCATTTTGGAGAAAAAAATTACAGGCACGATATGAAAACACAAAAAATATAAATTGTCATTGTACACCACTGGTTCCCAAACTGGGGGTCGTGAACGCATTACTGTGGAGGCGCAAGGAGTTATTACGAAATGCAATTTTTATTGATTACATTATTTTTATATTAAAACGTAGAGAAAAAAATAATTAACCGGTTCTCTTTATCCATTATCGGGTTACCAGTAAAGCATAACCGATAAAGACTACAAGTGTTTGGCCGTAGCGTGTAACTTAATCATTTTATGCCACGTTATCTGTAAATTAATGGGTACGATAAATGGATGTCAGGGGAAAAAACTAAATTAGATTAGTTTAGACTCGATTTAGTTTCGTTTTGCAGTTGCATAGTGCATACACAACATGTCGACTAATCATAGGATGCCTAAGAAACACACCAATGGACAAAGTTAATTTATTGGCAGGTATCCCACCACCACCAGTTCGACGTCTGATATCCTCTAAAATTGAACGCAGTAAACAAAAAAGAAACACGAGGCACCCTATGTACGGCCAAAATGACCCTACTTCCCGTTTAAAATCAAGAAAGGTAACTGAAGAGCTAACGGAAACACCCTTACTAAGCAGGCTAGATGAGTGGAAAAAACTGATAACGGACACCAACGGTAAAAGATGGATGGAACCATCATAAGGATTACCTCCTAGTAACTACCTAGACTGGCCGGTATGGAAGACACTGAACAGACTGCGTGTTGGTGTAGGACGGACAAAAGAAAATATGAGAAAATAGGGATATGGAGATCAAGACATAACTTGCATATGCGGACAAGAGCAGACAACGTCACACCTACTTATCTGCCCACGAGGGTCAATCCCATGTACACAAGAGGATCTTATGATAAGCAACAAGAAGGCGGTAAATACAGCCATATACTGGACAAAAGAAAAAATATAATTAGTATGCAATGTACATATGCAATACTTGTTACCATTACATTAGCGTGTTGTTATTATTATTAATATTTGACTTATTTGATATTATTTATTTAGTTTTGTTTTATAAATTACATGTTTATTTTAATTTTAAATATATAATGCCTGGCACGAAAAAAAAAAAAATAGTGCACGTAGTGTCGTAGTACGTAGTCATCGCGAGTGTACGTACGTAAAAATAATGGCACCACAAAAAATACGATTGTATAACGTCGATTATTTAAAGTTTGGTTTCACGTTCATTGAAGAGGATGGTGTCCAAATGGCACAGTGTGTTGTTTGTCACGTTGTGTCGAGTAACGATGCTCTCCGACCAAGTCGACTAGAACGACATTTAACCACAGCGCATCCCCGATGCTAAAAGAAAAACCTAAAGAGTTTTTTGTTGCTAAATAAAATTATTTAAGTATAAACGAAACTTGACAGTACCGGAGAATTCCAACAAAATAACGATTGTTACATTTTATTGTTTACTATTATTTATATTTTATAATTATTATCATCGATAAAAAAAGTAGACATTCCGAATATTGTATAGTTTATTTGTTAAGTACACAAGAGAAAGGCGATCGATTTTTTTTCCAATTTATAGGAAGGGTTTGCGCGAGATTTTCGAAAATCTACAAGTGGGGCGTGGAATAGAAGAGGTTGGGAACCACTGTTGTACACGATAGCGACGTGCCGTCGTCGGTAAAACGTAACTCGTTTCTACGGGCACGCAAAGTACTTTGACCACGGTTTTTGGTGCAGTTTTAATCTATGCCGAAAACGTTCTATCCGTCGTTATTACTATTATTACTATTATTATCATCTCCTCGGTCGCTATACGTATAGTAGTCAGTGTTGGTTTTAATCGCCGGCAACGACACGGCTATGGGCGAACAATTTTATACAAATAATAGTTACTCACAGTGGCGTAATTGCCCGATGGCCCCCCCTTGCCGTCCCGCAATTACGAAAATTATTTACCGGTAACATTTCGCCCACCGCCCCCTCCTCGCACGTACGACGACGACAGTACAAATCATCTGGATCGTCTAAAATAACGAAATAATCCAATACGTTAATTACTTTTTACATCCGCAAGATAAATATATTATTTTCCTCGAATCGTTTCATAAATGTTTGTGCATTTCACGTTTCTCCTGTTTTATAATATATTGTCGTATTGTCAACGTTATCGTATTATCTTGGTTGCGACAATAAGACAATTAACATTAAAACAATGATGTATTCGCTGGTATAAATTTTATGTTTTGTTTAATTGAGTTAGTCAATTTGTCTTTGATTATTTCGTACGTACATAGAATCAGAATATATTTACACCGCCCCACGTGGTTTTGATTTTGGTGAATACATTTTTTTGCCTCCCCCCCGCCCATCTTCTAGTTTTTTACCCAGTTGCCGGCAGTGACGGATTTAACCCGTCTTTTAAAATGTGTACTAAGGCCCCACCTAAATTCGTATAGTTCATTTTAAACAATTTACCACAAAAAAAGAAAAAAAAAAAATACTTTATATATTGCAAACTCTAATATCGTTGACCACAGTATATATTACCGATACATTTCGTATGGATTTACCGACTTTTTTCGAACCCTTAAATCCGCCACTGACCACTGGGTACCGGACACACTGCTCGGATATTTAATAATGTTTAACGCAGTAATTTTTATCATTGTCCGCGTATTACCGAGAACAATAATTGTTGTTTCGTTGGAGATTTTTTGAGGTATTCTGAGATTTTTTTTTTTTTAGGGGGTAGGGGTACAGGTTTAATATCAATTTCAATACATCGATATCGTAAAGTTCACCCGAGACGTAACCAGATATATTTATCGAAATTTAATTTTATACGTTTCATTGGTAAAATTCGTCGGTAATATTGTTTTTTTTCTTTTCTTTTTTTTTTCCCCCGACCTTTATTTTATACACTTATCATCTAACTATTATCATATAGCACGCGATATGTATTTCGTATGCATTTTTGTCTATACATTGTAATATATACTCGTCGTATTAGTTTTGCAGTATTTGCAAACGGTACATGGACCGTTATTAATAAATACGCGAATATGCAATTTAAAAACACAAATCAGTATTCGTAATTATAGTCATACGTTTAAGAATATTAAACACTGTGTTTCTAAAATGCACGTGCGTCGATAGTTACGCTGCGCCGCCATCGTTTTAAAAATTATTTCTACGTTTAACGTGATAATATAACCGAATACACAACGGAGAGGAGTTGCAAGGGTTATGGACAGACAGATTACGGGAAATCCGTCTGGAGAGCCGGTCCAAATGGCCAAAAGAAGAAGATTAAACGATTTAGATAATTCGCGTGTATTAGAACTGTCCGGAAATGTATTCACGTGGTCAGGAGAAGAAAAAGAAAAAAAAAAAATCCCGTGCGCGCTATTGTATGGGCCCGTCTTAAGGGAATTAAACAAAATGTACGGTTTTTTTTAACGCGTTCAGAAATAACACCGAGGTGTTGCACACATAATATAAACGCGTTCGTCGGCAACTGTAAATTAACGTAAATTATTTATATATTAGTTTCGACGCTAACTATAAACCTATAGAACCAACCGATTGGTCTAATAATAATTATGCGGATGACCGGGAGGGCTCATAAAAACTACAGACTTAAATTTATCTCGTTATAACTGTATATATATATATATAAGTTCATACTTGGCAAAACAACTTTTACCGCTTATGTGAATGTACTCTGTTTTTTTCTGTTGTTTATTTCAATACTTCGGTTTTATGTTTGCGAAAAGATTCGTTCGTAAAAAAAAAAAAATACATTCTCTATTATATATTATCATAACCGTTGTTAACGGGTCGTTTGGTCATTTCAAGCGAAAACGGAACAATCGACAAACAGAAACAAAACGACGGTTTATAAAATTGTATTTTTAATCTTCTCCGTGGAGTCTGTTCGTGGACATGAAATATGCAGAACTTATAGCTCGACGCGGATTTGTTCACAAACTCGACAGACGCCGGGAAAAATTTTTACGGGAAATAATATAAGGCATTAACGAAACCGTTGTATAAATCGTTACCCGACGGCGGGACATTATTCGGATTATTTAGGCGTTTTACGAGAGACGAAAAAATACATATAAAAAAAATTTAAATAACATTGCATATTCTATAGAGTTCTATAATTGTTATAATTTCGTGAAATCCGCGAGGGGATACGAATGTTTTCATTAAACGCGAGAATTCCCGAGAATTTCAACTGTTTTTTTTTTTTTTTTTTTTATTACAAACTTGAGCGACATAATAATAATAGTAATAATGGACGACAAAAAAAAAAAACACACACATTTTTACATTCAACGGCAATAAGCCTAAATCCTTGACATAACCGTAGTTTTCCGACTATACTCATATACCGTTATGGATTTTTATGTGTACGCTGGAAAATGTTAAGACACCTGTATTGTGTATATAAGTCGTAGAGCAAACGCAAATAATTTGTCGGGACATTCAACAACGTTAATATTATACTAAAAATAACTCATTATTATAACGTAGCTACTAAACATAGACGTATTATTTCGGTAAGATCGAAGAGAGTCCGCGGATTCATTTTATACGTTTAGTGTTTAGTGAAAATTTACATAAATATATTATCATTATTATCTCCAATATAAAAATCAAACGTTTTTTTTTTTGTTTTATAATCGTGTAAATCGTGTTTATCGTACCTACGAGTACGAATTACGGGACGAACATATTTATATCGGTGAACCAGGGTTTTAAAGTGCAATTTTGTTTTGGTTTTTTTTTTTTTCGGATTATCGCATTCGTGTGTATAATATTTGATTTACCGCGTACCCGGAGTTGACCTACTTGCTCCGCCATGTAAATATTTTAATTTCGACTTGGACATTAACGTCCATGTAATATAACGGCATACAACCGGGTTTGATATAAACTCGAAAAGCAAATGGCATTGTCGGTATTTTAGGCGAATACCGTTGTCCCGGTAGATTTCCGGTCGAAATCTAAACATCAAACGATTATGAGAAATAAAAATATGAAACGAAAAACGTCTAACCCGACCTAACCTAACCTAACCCGGAGTTTCCTACGGGAACAACGCATACGACGGAGCTTGTATTAAACTTCCGCTGTCGCGTTCATCAAGTATTTGAACAATTTTCTGCACATCAACCGGCCAGAAAGAGCCGTGTGTACCGCGTTTCGAAAATTATACTACTAAAACCCAAAGTACTCAGTTACCGAAATGTATTATGTTATTTGCGGAAATTATCAAATAGCGTATTTTAGAATTTACTAACTGTAATATTGTTAATGCGCATTACTGGTATATGGTATATTATCCAATTTAACGCGAACTATTTAATCTACTTGGGCAATACGAAACATTGAAATAATAACAAATCGCACATTGGAACGTTTCTATTTTATAAACTATTAGTTTTCTATTAATTGCCGTTGTCAGAGTCAAATATTAAAATATAATGCGGTCGTTATTATTTCTATATATTTATATCGTAGGGCGTTTAAAACGAATTGATAACACCAAAACTAGGATTTCTTTACAAGAATGTATTCGTTTATATAACAATTCGTTTGTTTTTATTGCGATTGATTTTTTTTTTTTTTTTTTTTTTTAATTTTTTTTACGAGATCCAATACGAATTTTTTCATTATTTTTCTGTATGTGAAAAAAAAAAACGAATCGAGTCGGGCGTATCGAACGGGTTCGATGGCGTAAATACGTAAAAGTAATAATATATATATATGTATATACCGTAGCCGAGCGGTTTAAATGATTAAATAATTGATAAAGGCGTGTAATTTCCACGGCCAAATGTCTGGGTTTTTTTTTTTATTAACATGCCGGGCATCCCGAAGTCTAACCCGGTGTATTACGGGCAACATTAAATATTCGAATAGCTGATATTTATAATTGAACGCGGACTAAAGTCGTTTTTTTTTTTTTTTTTTTTTTATACGATATACCTAGAAAACGGTAGAAATCGCTCGTATATTATACGCAGATACATTTTTAATTTAAATTTAAATTTCGGTTTGGTCGTCGGACGGGCATTAAATATTTGTGTACCGTTAATAATATTCGTTTTTGCCTGTGTAACAGGGCGGTTCTACATTGATCGCGATCCAGCGATTATCTACAAAGGTTTGTAAATAGTGCAATTGGCATTTAACGTCTTCTTTTTCTTTTTTTTAAATTTGTCTAGAAAACCGTACGCTCTTTCCGAATCCGAGTTTAGTGTTGTACAATTTTGAAAAATATTGTAAATAAAATCATTATGTAACCGGTCTGTGTACACCAGTGTTGTTTCCCAACCTTTTTACCGCCACGGACCACTCCGACGATATTTTATAGGTCGCGGACCCACCTCAATTTTACGAAAACTACGAATACCTTTTTTTTTTGCTCATTAACAAGAACACGCAAAATATATCGAAAAATGTTAACTTTTATTATTTTACTTAACATTTTATTACTATACATCACTAATATATAAAATTATACTTAAATTTATTACTCTGACACATGGACACTTATAAAAGTGGTAAACGCTTATTGGTCTACAGAAGCAACAACGATAAGATAACCGTATACGTATTATACGGTTCCTCAATAAGTCGTAAATTTTTTCGCTATTTAAAAAAAAAAAAAATAATAATTAATTTGTAATAGAAATCGAAGAAAAAATCTATGGGACCGCGGAAAACACTGGTGTATACCGATTGATAAATAAACCGAAATCGATATTTTCCTCAAAATCTTCGTGGACAACCGCTGGATAAATGATAAAAAAAAAAAAAAAATCGCCCTGTATAAAAACACTTTTACGTGGATATTTGTCGCGTTAAAATTGCATATAACACGTAATTCTATCGGACCGTGATAAAATTATAAACGATCGAACCGAAACATGTGCCCGGCAATGATGTTATTGCAATATAGTAAATTGAATTGTCAATGGCATAAAATTGTTAATTAATTTATTGTTTCGATTAATCACGTGGGTTACCTACCACACCGATTGAATTATTACCGGGCTGTTACGTAATGTATTATTTATTCATTCGCTTTAGCACATATTGTTATGATGACGACGATAGGAAAAAGCGAATTAACAAACTATTTACCCTCACAATACACTCGTAATTATCGACAAAAAAAAAAAAAAAAAAAAAAAATAATAATAAAATAACGTAACTCGACTTAAGTATACCGGTGCCATATTGTTGTGTGTTCCGCGCCCTTAAACCTATTAAATTATTAAAACTGCAGAAACTCGTATTTTGTGTTACACATTAAACATAGGTACCTTTACCTACTTTTTCTTTTTTTTTTTTTATGTTTATTATTTGCATACGGATTTAATATGGTTTTTATTGTATTAGTTTTGCTGTTTTTGTTTTGTTTCTTCTTGTTTTATGGTAGGTACGCCGGGTCGTTATAGAACTATATAGCAACCGCAAAGGTTAAATATTTAAATTTCTATTATAAATATTACGACTCGTGCGCGTAAAAAAAAAAAAAAAAAATAACCGTTTATGGGGATTTGATAATTTCCTATATAAAAAGCGATTCAATATCTCCTATTAGACAATAAAATATTTCCCGTTTTACATTTATGCGTTTTACATTCCTAGTTCAGAGCGAATATTAGTTTTACCAATAAAGATGCGCGTGTAAAATTGTTGAAATTATTCGCACCGTTTCTTGATAAACGCGAGTCTTTTGCATTGTTTGGCGACAAAAAACTAATGGTCTTGATTATCAACGGTTTTTCTAAAAAAAATACGAAAACGTAGTTAATGTCGGTTGTTATTTATTTCGATTTTCGGGTTACCGTGGTTAAAACCACGACTAATACTATGACCTACCACCACCAAGCGTCGCTCAAAACCGTTTTTTTTTTTATCGCAACGTTTTTTTATCGTTGCATTTCGGTATACAAACTAAATTACCCTATTTGGACAATCGTTGGTATAAAAATCATTTTTTTTTTTTTTTTTGTTCAATCGATAATATTGTTGCAAAGCCCAATTTTTTAGCAATGACGGTCGAACAAAAACCTAAGGACAGATAACGTGCGATTGGGGAACACTGAACGCGTCCTACAAAACACCGCAGTACAATATAGTGGCACGTATTGTTAAAAAATAATATATATATATGTATATATAAAACGATTTTTACGATACACTATAAAAATTAATTTTATGATTTCGTATTAAACTTTAGGCGATTATAAGTTGTATAAACGCACACGGACAGGACACAGTGTATAACGATAATAAATATTATTATTATTATTATGGTATTTTACTACCTATTTACATATTGGCTATATAATGTATTATTTATAGCCAATAAGAACATTATCGTTAACCTTAATGTTTTAAATTATTTCCTCCGGTTTCTTCGTTCCCGTCTATTTCCCTAGCTATAATGATAATATTTTCTAGCGATTAAAATATAATATTATGTTCGTTACTAAAAAAAATTAATACTTTTGTGCAAATAACACATAGACGAATATTTGGCAAAACACGAACGTTATGGTCAAAAAATTATTACAAGAGTACCTAATGTTTTTTTTTTGAACAACGAGAAAAAAAATAAAAATAAAATATATAATTCACCTGGAAATATTTTTATAACGTTTTATTTTTAATGCTGTGTGTTTAATACAACTGTCAGTAATATGGCGGTATAATAGACATTTGTAGGTGCGTAAACATTTTTATAAAAAAAAAAAAACCTATTCTGTTTCGAAAAAGAACAATATTTATATAATAATACGTCCGCGATACGGTTTAAAAAAAAAAAAAAAAAAAATATATATATATATATGCTACAACCGCGAGTCATTAGATGAAATGTATGTTATAAAAAAAAAAAAAATTTTTTTTAATGATAACATAATGATTACTGGGTATAAAATATAGAAATCTTCCACCGGCGGGAAGGGTTCATCGTGCCTTTGTGTTCGTACTCGCGTATACGAATGTGTCCCGTCGACTTTGATATTTCCGCGAGTCCGCCACAGCAACGGGCGTACGTAGTAGGATCAAAAAGTTCCCGGAATTTATTTATAGAAAAAAAAAAAACTATTTTTCTTATCAAATATCTGTTTATTGGAATTAAAATTAGACATTATTAGCTATCTGTAGGGGGTTGTGGAATTGTAGAAATTTTTTTTATCCGTTAAAAATTGCCGAACTGCAAAAGACGAGTGGCACGGTGCATTGTCATGATGCAAAAACCAACCATTTTCCCATTTTCTTTGCCTTTTTCGCCGAATTGAATCTCTTAAACGCTTTAAAACTTCAATATAAAAACCTGAGTTGACTGTTTGTCCATTAGGTACAAATTCCCAGTGAACTAACCCTTCATTGTCGAAGAACACAATCAACATGACCTTCAATTGTGATTTGACAACACGTGATTTTTTTTGATTTTTTATGGACACGATTACGACTCACATGAGACTAATGTAATTTTAACGACAAAACCTACAGATAGCTAATAATGTCTACTTTTAATTCCAATAAACAGATAAGAAAAATAGTTTTTTTTCTATAAATAAATTCCGGGAACTTTTCGATCCTACTACGTAAATTGTTTATGGCGGTGTACCTATACGCAAATAAAAATTTTATTAGGATCCCGCCCACCGTTAATTACGATTAAAATTGAAATCCGGATTAAAAGTTCCGGACATGCGTTTGTATTTATTGCGTACCCGCCGATATACGTATGATTTAATAGTGTGTTGTGTTACTGGTAACCGTAGTGCGATTATATAACGTTTAAACGGATGATTTAGGTGGCGGTGGACCCGCGCATATTTCACTGCGGTCAGGTATAACACGATATGACGGCCCTTTTGGGAATTTCGCCTGTTCTCGTAAAGGTTATTCACTGGGTCCGCGCGCATACAGTCGAAGGCCGATTTTATTATTTTTATTATTATTTCTCCGCGTCGTATACGTCGTTAAAACATCAAATTTGTCGTAAAATAACGGGCGCCCGTATTTTGCGCAACGCCATTAAAAACGTACCGGTCTGATAAGTTTTTGTCTCGCCCCGCGGAAATCGACGGACAAAGAAAATCCGCGTCGCAAAAGTCTAGAATTCCAGTGCGAATATTATAATATAGAAAACGGGGAAATTAATAACGCCGCTTCAAAACAACAAATGCCGTCCGGCTGTTTGTTTGCAACCGTTTCGGATTACTGCACCCCTAGACATTATTATTATTTCCAAAACGGCAAATATCCGTTGTCGGTATTTTTTTTATTATTATTTTGGAAAACTGTCCGGGGACGTATCGATTAACGTATTGCCGGGCGGGATTTCGAGCCTATTTAAAATGGTACTGTGCGAAAGTTTCGAAAGATTTCCTCCCCCGACCATCCGGGAAAATAAATAAAACCGCGGATTTGTAAAACCAATATATATATATATATATATATATATATATATATATATATTCCCCGCGCCACTCGGTAAAATGTTTTGTTATCGCTACTGCCCGAAGCGTGTTTTCCCCGCGAAAGTTAAAAGCCAAGTTATTATATTTTAAAGGAAAAGTCCGGGGCATTATAAATCTTTAGCCGACCACTCGGATTAGTTTTAATGGTACGCGCGCACAACAAGATTCTCGACGGGCAGCCAAACTGTCCCAATTTGCGTATGCCAATCCGATCCTTTAATACATATTATTATTAATAATAATAATAATAAATTCGACCGACATTTATTGTACTTGAAATCCGATAAGAATTGCCCGCGTAACGACCGTTAAGTTTATTACCGTACCCGGTACGTTGACTGCTTCGTTTAATAAATGTTAAAAAAAAATGAAAAAAAAAAAAACAACGAGACACGAATGAAAAGCCAGTCGATTACGCGTAAAACCCGCGCAAAATTATCGAATTAAGAGTAAATACAGAAACCAATTCTCGTGTCGTTTGAATTTATTTTACAAATCCGCCATAATACGATTTACAAAAGCGTTATTGTTGTCGACGATCAATAGCGCCGAATCCGAATAATTCCAATAACCGTGTTCAATTTAACTGCAACTGTTGCTGTGCAGTCGGTAAAAATGTATATATTTAAAGAAAACGCCACTGCTAAACATTGATATTTATCGTTATATATAAAGTCCAAAAAATACTTCAATATTAACTGGCTGTTAAAATTGTAACTTTTAAGTTTAAACCGTATCACGGCGATTGGCAGAACAATGTTTTTCGATCAATCATAGTTATTGGTTATTGGTTATAAGTTCCATGGTACAGAAAAAGGATATCTCTTGCTCCAACCATCGATTTCGGTAGCAAATTTTATCTTGTAAGTACATTGAAGAGATTTTTATTTTGTAATTCAGTTAAAAATAATCGTAAAGACCCGAACATTTCACCGAAAAACATTTTCTAGAAATATTCTAGAAATATTCAATGACATTCTGCCTGTAGTGCTTTGAATCATTTATAGCAATTTGAATTTGCGTAGGTTTTTTTTTTGAAATTTTCGAGTGTTTTAGCTTTTATTTGTGTTAATAGAATTGTTTTTAGCTTACAAAAAAAATGCTCGAAAATTTTTATGGCGTTAATAAAATATCGAAAACTCGTAGCCGATATCTCTTTATAATAAATATGTTTTTTAGAAATTCAGACTCTAAATCGAAAATCCTAAAAATCACGTGGATTTTGTTTTGTTGTTGTAATCCGCTGAATGTTCGTATATAATAATCGTGAACAATCGTAGAGACTTGAAACGTCCACCGATTATTTGTATGTAAGCGTTTTCCAAATGCGGTACAGTTTTCAAAATATTCTTGCGTTTTTTTAAATTTATAATTATTTAGAAATATTCTAGGCGTTTTGGTTTATACGGACAATAATGTTTGAGTTTGTTATTATTAGCGTTTTAAGTTTATAATTGTGTGGAAATTCGTTAAAAAGACGAACAATTGTAATAAAATGTTTTTTTTTTTCTTCTGGTTACAAATGAATACAATTTTTAATGAAAAATTATCGTCACACGTTTAACCGAAAATTGTTTATCGTTGTGGTACATATTTTATAATTTAAATTATCTTACCTGTCCGACTACTATTTCCATCTACAACAGTGGCCTACTATCTACTATGGAATATGTCGGGTTTTTTTTTTAATTTTTTTATTAAATTTGATATGTTATCACTTAAATCGACGCGCACGCGTATATTAATTGATTAAATCTCATATTAAATTCGTATTTTCTATTTATTTATTTTTTTCTTTATTTTCTTTTTCTCCATTTTCCTATCAAATATGCTAAAAGTTTTCGCAACACGAATAGCGGAATTGTTCGTGTTCTATTTCTCGGAGACTTCTATACGCACATATAGATACGCTCGAGTGGACACATTAATTATGTACCGCATAAATCGAGAAATCGATATTGTTTCTCGTGAAATATTCTTAAACTCTCGAGCCCCCCCCCCCCCGGTGTCTATCTTATATATTCGTCGTATATATTCAATAATATATATATATATTTTTTTTTTAAATGCAATCTACAGTCTATACCACTTGGGCACAATAAGAAGATGCAGATACAGATTAGTTATATAAAAATTATTTTTTAAAAAATACATCATATCCTTAATAACATTTGTACATAATACGTGACATTTTCGAGGAAAGCAGCCACCCATTAGTAACACTTTCATTTGTAATTTTAATTATATATATTTTTTCGAATTAATATTAATATTTGGTGCCAACGGGTCACGACACCATTTCCGCTTTAACCGTCTCGGGGTGTTGCCGGGGTTTGTAGGATTACCAAGGTTTTTGACAAGAGGATTGGGATGAGTTAAAGTGCGAACATGGGCGCGTTTATAATACGTTTTAGCTTCTTCCGAAACTGTGAAGGCATTTTTAGGTCGGTATGTATAGTGAAGTTAGAGACATAGGTAGGGGCATTTAATAATTTGCGAAGTGCGACGTTTTGGAGTGTTTGAATTTGTTTAATGTTAGTTTTTTTTTTTTTTTTGCGTTTCCCCAAAGCTGAAGGCCGTATGTCCCAAGAAGGCTTTAGTAGTGATTTATAAATAAGTAATTGCCGTGAGTATATTTATTATTGTTCGTGAGGTTTTTTAGTAGGCGTAGGCGTAGGTTTAGATTTATTCTGTTGGTCCAAATATGTTGGACAGTCCAGGTCAGTCTTTTATCAAGGGTCAAGCCAAGATATTTTCAATAATATATAACTATACGTTTCAGTACGATTGGTAGGTAGTACGTACATTTAAAAATCGCGACGTATAAAATCATTATGTTTAAACACTATAAAAATCCATATAGTCTGTAATCGAATATTGTTCGATTCGAATAGTCTTTCACGAGTACTATTAAACGGCGACTGCGATACATTTCATATTATTGTTTTTACGTCTTGCGTTTGTTCCGTATATAAACTGCGATTTGGATATTAATTCCAATTGTTTTGCAAATAAAAAGTGTGTACGCTATCTGCAGTGTTCTATTGGCTTTTATAATATAAATAATTGAATGCGAAAGGCAAAAAAATAACGAAATATTCGTTCGGCGCAACTTTTATACGCCGTCAAACTAAGGAAATTGGAAATATTCGATTTTTTTTTTTTTTTTTTTTTTTTTCATATATATTTTAAGTATAGGTACCACACCGCTGTTCGTGTTCGACTGTCTATAATATACAAAACGATATCAGATAATAATTATTGCATTAACTTGCTATATTATAGCGCGGAACGAACGCGGTGAGTTGGTGAGTTATTATTTTAAATTCGCACGAGTTCGCGTTTAAAAAACCAATCCCAAATGGAGTGAAGAAATTAAATCTATATAGAGTGTGCCGGTGGTGATTTATATTTTTCAGTTGTTCAAAATCGTTTTTTTTTTTTTTTTTTCGGACGATGGAATTGTTGGTTTTGTAACGATATATGTATATGTTTGTTTTTTATTATTTTGTTATTTTTTTTTTTTTTTTTCTTACTTTCCGAAGCGTTATAAATATGCACCGAAAATTCCATTAGACATAACACGCATAAGTTAAACAAACATGATGTTAAAACAAACACGACAGAAGTTCGTTTAGAATGCCCGAGTAAATAAATAAAAATAAAAAAAAAGTTTTCGAAAAGGAACTAAACAAACAAACGTTTTATGTTTAAGTTCTAAAGTTCACTCTCTGGAATCGTCATAGTGATTTTATTTTTATTTTTTTTCACGCTTAAATTAATGAAAAATAAGAGTAATTTAATTTGTATCTGTACGCAACGATAAACCATTGCAAACGCAAAACGATTCGGAGTTAAATTCTGGTAAATGTGTTTTGAAAATTTTAACTGAAAATTGTATTAATTCGTTATCGCAAAATAAATTACAATTTTTCGTGTTTTCAACGAATCGTGTCATAAATTCAATATTAAAACGCTGATCAAAAAGTATTTAACATCACTTTATCAACACGAATCAAACCTATTTAAATAGCTATAAATAACTAAAAATAACACCACAGTGTTTTAAAAACTTGTACGATATGCAAGGTCTCAACGAAGTGACTTTTAATTGAATTACAATAACAAAACAAAATAACATTTACAAACCGTTATTGCGTAAATAATCCCGTTTTCCCCGATTATTAAGGAAACTACAAAGAAAATCGGAAATGGCCTCGTCCGTGCACCAACTAGATCCAAATGCAATACAAAACCTCTAATGTCGTTTTTTGATTGGAGCAATATTTCTGGTGAAAAAGTCGTTTGCAGACAGAAAAATCAAAATAATAAAAAACACACGTCATAGCAAAACTAATACATCCCTCGCTGTGTTCATAATCTAAAAGAGAAAATACAACCGCAGTTGTTTTTTTTTTTTTTTATTTTGTCTAGTAGAATACTTTTCGGAGGAATGGAAATATCACGACCGAATGAGCAAGTATATCGGAATATTGCTTAGACCGCTTTATAAATAAAAAAAAGTTTTAAACGAAATAATGTTTTGTAATACAATTTTTTATAAAAAAAAAAAAAGTTTATCGAATCTTCTGTTTAAAGTAGTAGTTTAAACGTAAAAAATGGATTTGAACTTAGGGTTAATGTTATTCACGTGCGGTTGGTGTAATATATTCAGTTGGCGTCGTTTTCGTCATGGAGGAAAACCAACATTTTGTTATGCTATTGTCTACAGCCAATTCAATAAGTACGACGAGGTAAACAAATGGAAAAATAAAATAAAATTCATCGAAATATTAGAAAAACAACTTACGTACGACGCGATTCGATTTATTTCTGTATTTAATAAACGCATTTCCACTCAGGATCACTGGGAATCAAATGGTTTTTTTTTTTTTTTTTTTTTATTATCAATTTATGGAACGCCCGATAAATAAAAACACAGATCTTCTGTAAAAATGACCGAATACCAAAAAAAAAAAAAAGCCAGAGGAACCATATGGCAAGGGGCAAATATGGTCACGGAAAATATATAATAATAATATTTTCCGCTAGACATTTTTGATTTTGGCCATATTTTCATCCGGGCACATTTTCGATTTGGTCATTATTCACCGACTACCGTACGGGTATAGAGAGTGTTAACCGTTTATTAATTATAACGATGGTAATTTTTTTTTTTTATTATCAAATATTATGGAACGCCCGATAAATAAAAACGCAGATCTTCTGTAAAAATGACCAAATACCAAAAAAAAAAAAAAAAATAAACTACGGGAGATAATTTCCCCTCTCTTTCGAGCAAAACTCGTGGCGGCGGACAGGGGAGACAAGGCTCGCAGAGCAAAATTAGATAAATTGAATAATTTTTTTTTTTTTTTTTTTTATATATCGTCGTACGCCGCGGTTTAACACAATAGTTATACCGCAAACGACGCCGAATCGGTAATACGATTACACAATGACAATATTTCGCGTATAATTAAATAAACACGAATACGCGAGTTATTGTGTAACATTATTTACCCGCCGTGTATATTCGATTATCCCATATTGGAATACGGTTACGTTTCTTTAGGCGTGTTTACGGGTCCAATTGAACGTTTCAACTCGAACGATATTTTCAAAAAATTATATAATTTTTTTTGTTTGAAGAGAACTTTAAAAAAAAAAAAAAAAAAATGCTCCAGTCCAATGCCCGGGGGACTTTTAGTACACCGTTTAAGTACGCGTTTTAACTTATAGTTTTTTTAAAAAAAAAAAACGCCTCGGTCGGGATTTTTTTTTGCCGCTATTTTACCTTTATTCGACCGGACTGTTTTCCAGACGAACACGGACCAGTGCGGCGAACTCTTGGTGTGTGTGCCATTCGAGCGTACACACTGAATCTCGAAATTTATCGTACCCGGCAACTCGCAACTCAGCTATTTCGAATTTATATATTATTCAAACACTATAATTGGTTGATAAATTATTATTGGTTTTTTTTTTTTTATACGACTAAAATATATTATATAAACGACACGTTTTGTTTGTTTCCCTCCCCACAACCTCCCCGTTTACATTATTTATTGTTTTCTCGTTTTTGAAATAGAATTCAATAACTTCCGCGATATCGTGTAGAGTGTAGAGTACTTTATACGCGTTCCTGTGTGTAATGGTTTTGCCAACGGAGCAATTCCGTTAAACAAATCCCGCTAGATTTTAAACATATTTTTATTTTTTTTTTGCTTTCCTTTAAATCGGTCGTTTTACCGGATAAATACTATTACACGGTAATAGTAACGGTTATGAAAACGTATTGTACTGTTCGGAATTGCGTATTTGAGGGAGAAAACAAAAAAAAAAAGGTCAAAATAAATTAGAAAATATACGATTTTAAAAACATTTATTTTTTTTCTTACGTCCGTTTAACCTTTTAACCTTTATCTAGAGGCGTCCACGGGATAAATATTATATTGTAGGGAATCGCCGTACGAGAATAGCCGAACGATTACGGTTTATGCGTACCGGATCGGTTTTATACACGGTGTCCCGCGAAGCGACGAACCATTGTGACGATTTTTTCTGGGATAATGAAGATCCTGTTTTGTTTTTTTTTTTTTGTTCATATTACTCACAGGGTTGAGGACTGCAGATATTTATTTATCTGTTTTTGGTAAAGAATTTAATAAAGAAAAAAACTTTTTGTTTTATTATTTTTAAAACGGCCATATTGTAGAGTTTGTTCTCCTGAAAATTTTGACGTTTCGAGTTTCGTTGTTCTCAACGATTTAATATGGTTTTTTTTTTAATTTATAGTAAAAAAAAAAAAAAAGTGTATAATTTAATTACATAGTAATGTTTTCCCATCTCGTCTCGTTTTCCGATATGTTTTGTTTATCAATGTACCATAATGGTTTGATACGCTATTTTTCTTCGAACAAAATAGAAATATTAAAAAGCTCGAGGTCGAATAAAAAGACGTAACGTCAAAGTTTTCCGAAGAATATATTCTATAAAATTGCTATTTTCAAATTTGTAAATTTCAATATAAAAAGTTATTTTAGATTCTGAGGGGTCTTGTGGTGTTACAATGTGTTTAATTTTTTCTGTAAAAACATTTTTTTACTAAAAGACTTCATCCGATCAATACACTCCTACGCTGTCTCCGGTATCAAATTTTGTCTAACTGGTACTTTAAACCGATAATTTTTCGATATACCTATTAGTATTTTAACCAAATGACAACAACACTATTTCACCAAACTCGAGTTTTATTATTTCTTTTTTATTTATGTTGATTTCTGAATTACCATGGCAACAATGAAAAAACACGACTAATACTATTTCGCTCAAAATCGTTTTCCGTTTGTAGTTTATCGTTGCGTACATATACAAATTAAATTCTTATCTATCCATTCCTGTTCATGGTGCGAAGTATGTACGCCTTTTTAAACATTTTTTACTAATAATATATATATATATACACACATAATATGACTTATGAATATCTGTAATCCTTATCTCTGCGAGTCATATAAAAAAAAAAAAAACATAACAGAATTTGATTATCATTCAAGGAGATGTCGTAATGGGTCTTCTTGGGACATTGTCGAATACAGTCGAACCTCAATATTACGATAAACGGTATGGTGCTAACTGCGTTTAGGGTACATCTAAAATTATGGGTTTTCACGAGAAGGAACTTTCCTTCTCAAAATCCTTCTTTTCAGCGGGATAATTTCAGAACGTGTTTTTCGAATAACAAAAAAAAAACGATAAAAATATCCTTAAATTTAATATTGGAAAACATAAAATAATAATAATCCTGTTCGGCGAGGATCACCGGAATATAATCTAAAATAAAATCGACGAAAACCGAAAATTAAACGTTTGTTGACAACGCTATAAAAATAAACGGGAACCGGACACGCTTCTCAATGACAAGAATAATATACCTGTAGATAAGAAAAACCCGATAAATTACACCGACTCCCGGGATCCCGTGACCCGACCGAGGTGATTTTTCCATTTTCCAATCCGCTTAACCAGTCGTAGTTTTCCGTCGACTAGATTTTAGGTTTACACTTACCACGCGAACTCCTTCCGTGGAGCAGAATCGGGTTTGGACCGACAAGTTGGTTAGGTTTTCGTTTTAAGCAGACATATTCAAATGGTAATTTTTGTTAGGTTAGGTTAGAGTGCCCCAACATTACGAAAATAATTTACAATCGTTCGGTTTTTTTTCTCTCGTGACGGGAATATTAATATTCAATATTTGTGGAAACTAGATAAATGATTTTAGATTATCTGCTTGAGAAACATGTTAGGAAAATGGCTTTTTTCCTAAAGAAAAATAACGTTAACATATAATATTTATATATATAAACATCCATATATACGTGTATTTTAGACGCTGAGCGAGACGAATAATATAGTTAAACCAATGCGTATTTATTTTTTTTTCTCTCTGTAAAAAATATTTCTACTAGAAATCCCGCTCCGATATTCAAACGCAGCACCATTTGGTGTATTGGAGAGGTCATTTTTGATTTCCGTTGTAGTGTCCTGGAATAATTGGAAGAAACCGGGAAAATTTGGGAGTAATGGTTTCACATTATTTTCGAACAAAAATAATCGAACGTATATAAAAGTGTTTAAAGGGCACATCTCGACGATAAGCGTAGAAAAATGACTATATTTCGCTATATTTTCCAATTTGATGAGACTTTTTTGGCTCCGTAAAAATACACAACAATTTCAGGCACTTCAAAACATAACTACCCGGAACTTTGCTCGTAATAGGTTTTTCGTTACAGATAGAAATTGAATTCCCCCCCCTGATATCCTAACAACCCATCTTCCCAACTACAACACGGCGGCTCACCCGTGGTGCGAAGTATGTCTGTCTATTTATTATTTTTTTTCTGACGCTTAATGCGGTTTCAACATTTAAAGTAGGGAATATATACGTATAATGTAGAGGCAAATTCTAACGGGAAACGCGTATTTTCCGAGACGTTACGGAATAACCCCATCACGCGATAGATTATATACGGCTCATTCGTTTATTATTATTATTATTGACACCTCGCAAACTCGCAAAAAAAAAAAAAAAAAAAAAAAAATCGCATTACCGTAAATAAAAATAATAAAAATACGCATCTCTCGATAAGGGTTTGAAATTCCTCTGGCTCCGTGTTCTCGACCGTGTTACGTATATGGACATTCTGATCAAAATTGAAAAAAGCCAGACATACTTCGCACCATCCGCGTATTTCGGGAGGGCGGGTGGGTGTCCTCCATGTCTAGACATAAAATAAAAAACCTTTTTTTTTACTAATAAATAATAAATTGACTAATGTTAAACGTTAATAATAACTTAAAAAAAAAAAATGTTAGTATTCAATATTAAGTAATAACCATCAACATATCTGTTGAACTATATACCAGAGTTTCAAATGTAAAATTAACTTGTCGAGTATTGACATAGTAATTTGAAGAGAAAAAAAGTAAGTTCAATGTCTTTTTTTTTTTTATCAGTAAATAATTCTAAAAACGGGTTTGTATGGTTTCTAAAATGTCGGACACCACGCCCGAAAAATCATCTAAAATACGCCGTCGGAAATTTGTAAGGTGATAATGGTGATTTAGTTTGTATGCCCGGTAGCAGCGGTAAACCAAAAAACTAATCTTAAGCTCAGCTCAGTAATCCGGTAATAGTATATACGTAATACGTTCCGGCAGCCAATTCTGATTAAGTGATATGATTATAATCTACATGTTATTATGCACAACACAATGGTAAAATATTAATCGTTTATCGTTGAACGGTCACCCGGATAGTTTACTTTTAAAATTTAAACTGATCACAGACGTGAGACGTTAAAATCGAAAACCGGTTAAAAATCATAATAGAAGTCGTAAGGTTTTTGTTAATCTTAAATTGTATTTTATTTATTTTTTTTTTTTAATATCACTCGATCGTTACACAACCCTACGGAAATTAAATAATAGTAATAGTAGTAATTGTAGGTTATTTGCTAATAATAAAAAGATTCCCGGGGGAGAGGGGTGGTGGGTGGTATTACTCTTTAATTCCGTCGGGAATTTACCAAATAAAGTAACGCAGGGCGAAAAATGACAATAGTTTATAAGTACGATATGCGAACAATCTGCAAGCGTTTTGGCGAAGGCTGGGCGCATACCTAAAGAGCAAAACTGTTCCAAACAGCTCGGTACAAATTCCATTCACACTGACAATACAGAACAGCACAAGGCACAATAATTCTGGATTATTTTTTGTTATTAAACGTCAAGATGAGTTCTGACGAAGACGACGTCGTTGTGCCGCTTATGTGGCAATTTTTATTAAATAGCGAAAGCAGTAATAAAAAAAAAACCGCAAAATTTTGATGCACGATATAAACAAAAAACGGTTAGAAAAATAATACGATTTAAAATTTTTTTTTTGACCGAATTACGTGAAGACGAGTTTAAATTCAAAAATTTCACTCGCGCGAGTTCAGCAACGTTCGACTTCATGTTAAACGCAATCGGCGAGACTATAATTTCATTGCATAATCTATCTTGAATCGATCTATATTGGCTATGATCTTTATCGCAATAATCACAGCTAAAAATACTTCTTAAAAATACTACATTTATTAATTTCTCTGGGTCGCACGCCATTTTAAATTAATACGATATAGTTTTTGTATTAAAATAACGTGTTCGGGGTTAGTCTACTAGCGGTAAAATAAACAACAAGTGATTTTGGTTTTCGTATTTTGCCCGGTGCAAAAATAGAACCGGACCGACCGATCAAGACCGGACACGTTTTGTTTTGTCAATTACTCTACACGTGTCCAAACAGCTCCGAGCTGACCCGGAGCTGCTCGGAGCAGTTTTGCTCTTCTTTAGGTGTGCTGGGCCAGCCCAAACGCTTTCCTCGATCAAAACGAAAAAATAATATATAAACACGCGCGTTAGTAAAACTGTAGTACTGTGCTCGTCGTCACTACATTAAATATGTTTCGTTTTTTTTTTGTTTTTTTTTTTGTTTTTTCTTATATTTATTTGCGCGTTTACATTAAATTTTAATTACGGTTCTCGTTTTATAACACACGGGACGACAGTTGACTCTCGGGCGTTTCAATGTCAGAGTCCCGGTGTGATGATCGATGTCGACGACCGCCCATCGCCGACGTTTAATTATTGGTCACCCGTAACCGTACAATATATCAAAAATGTAAAAGAAAAACAGTTACGCGGACCGAGATCATCATTTATCATTTAGTCATAGCCACGGGGGGTTTTGGATTTTAGTCCCTAATGAGTTAAAAAAAAAAAAAAAAAAAAAACCGGGGTGGGGAAAAATGTAATTAAAAGTAAAAAACCATTGTGCGCGTATTCCGCGTCAGCGATGATTTGTATAATATTTTAGTTGTTTTTTTTTTTCGGTTGAAGTTTTCATTCTGTTTACGCTTTGCGAAACGTATAGTTCGGCCGGGGGGGAGGGAACAAAACTTTTTCTTAATATTCTCTCCCGCGGGAAACCGTATTTTTCGGATATATGGAAACGATGAGGGAAAGCTATTGATTTTACATTAATATGTCGTGTACCTTTTATAATATATTTTATCAGTTAGCCAACCGTATTTCACTATCTATAGCGGAAGGAGGAGGGATCCGAAAGTTTCATATATATATATATACGAGTATACTATATACAGGGTGTTTATTTTATCGTGATCCATTATTATCCTGCCCCGCTCGTCCGGTTTAAATAGTTCTCGACTTGTATAATCGATAAACTGTAAATCCCACGCGTACAACGTAATGTTTAGAAAACCATTAGTAGTATTTTTGTCTTTATGCGCGTTGTTGAAACAGCCGTTTGAAAATCACGAGTTAATGTACTCGTTAAATCTATATGGGAATAGGGGTAAAAATTTGAAAATTGATCCGGAACGAATCCACGACGGTTAAAAACTAAAAAAGAAAAAAATCACATTTACTTATAACCCGAAAAAAGGTACATGCTGCAAACCGGAATAAATTATTTACCAACAAAGTATATCCGAATTCTATTTGGATTTTATTCGTTTATAACTGTTTTTCGGAAAACAGTGTTATTGTAGTGCTCCCCAGATACGCAAGAAGTGTATGACACGAAATTTGATATTATCGGACGATTTGTGTAAATTTGTTATTTTCAACATTTCTCTGGTCGATGTCCAAATATTGATTTGTATACGGTAAATATTCTCTCGTGTTCCAAGTGCACGTGTAATTGTTTACTGCTATTTATAGCAGAATAAAAAGAAAAACTGGTAATAAAATAAAAGGAAATCGATACGGAAAAATATTAATTTATTGAGGGAAAGGAAAAAAAAAAAAAAAAATTGTAAAACATTAACGTTCGCAAACAACGTGGTGTTTTATCGTGCGATATATTATTATTTTTAGAATTATTATACTTGTGAAACCATCTATTATTATTCCTTTTTTTTTTTTTTTAATTTTCATTCTGTTCCCAACGGATCTCATCTTAAAAACAATACCGAGTTCGTCGTATTAAATATAGACACCGCGTCCGTGTAATAATACTAAAATTTTAGTAGGTACACGCCCGTCTTTATATCGGTCTCGTGCGACGGGCGTACATTTTCTCCTGGGAAATCATATTTCCCAAGATCGGACGACGACCGCGTCGTCTAATATGCGTTAACGATTCGGTATAATATTGTTTGTCGTGCGGTTTTAACGATTGATTGACTTTTTTTTTTTTCTTTTTTTTTCGTTAGGTATTATTATAATAAAATGACGATTGTGTGTATTATATTGTTTCAGGTTAGAATATAGCACGTTAGCAGAGCCGGAGACCAACCAGTTCAAAAAAAGATTGCCGTTGCTAAAAGGTAAAACATCTGCGACGCTGTGACGATTATAATTATAAAAAATACGTATAGTGTTTTTCTTATATTATTTAAGGAAATACCCACCCCTCCACCAACCACAGATTTCTTCTTGTGAAAATAATGTTTGTAAAAATGTAGTCACGGAACAATCAACTCCCGAGACGTGCCCGGATTCTTACTAAACGCTAAAATACGCCAACTCGGCATACTCCGATCTGTCGTCCAATCGAAAATAGTTCCATCAAAGTTATAACCTCGCCGGGACCGATTACAACTTACCCGACCAAAGTTGTGCACTACTAACTCATTAGTAGACTCTTACTTGAAGTACGAGATCTGTTCAAAAAGTACCAGGATTATATTTTTTAAAAACAACGAAAATTATTATTATTTAAAGATATCTCCTTCGGAATACTCTGCTCCGGACAATATGCAATGGTCCCGGCGATCTTGCCATTTTTCGAAAGTCCGTTGGAACTGTTCCAAAGTTATAGCGTTAAGTTCTGCTGTCGTATTCGCTTTAATTTCCTCTACATCTTGAAATCGTTGTCCTTTGAGCGCAGATATTAGTCTCGTATCCATAAATCCACGTCTCGTCACCTGTGATAATGTTTTTTTTTTTTTTTTTTTTTTTTTTTTTTTTATGAAATTAACATCAGCAGAACGATTTTTATGGTCTTGGCAAATCTCGTTTAACGATTTTCCTTTTGCTCCAAAGTTCACAATCGCGGAACGAATTCGGCAGCAACCCCTTTTCATTTGTAAATTTTCGGTTAAAATTTCACGACAAGATCCAATCGAGATTTCTGCTTCATTTTGCACTTTTTCGCTAATTTTTGCCACAACATCACCGTTGCTAGATATCGACGGTCTTCCAGAACGTGTATCATCTTCAGTTGACTGTCGACCGTTCTTGAAACATTTAAACCGCTCGAAAGTCACGACTTTAGGAATTATCCCCAAAAGCAGTTTTAACCATTGCGTACGTCTCCGTTGCATTTTTGCCAAGTTTCAAGCAAAACTTGATGCACACACGTTGTTCGTTAATTTCCGACATGTCAAAAACGAATATAATTTAAAACGTTATCATGTGAACATTAGTCGTAATGATACTTATTCCTGGTACTTTTTGAACAGACCTCGTACTACTTAAGTTGAAAAATTCGTCTGGATTTTGAATAACATAATAGTTTGGAAAAAAATAATAATATGTTGTTTTAGAAGAAATTAGTGTTTATTACGTATGTCTGCCTATTTGATTCAATAATTTCGTTTCCATTTTAAACGATAATCGGGTTTTTAGGATAACGTCATAAAAAAAGATATCTAACTTCTAACTTTTGTCTCGCACAATTTTCCCCGAATAACTTGTTACTTGGCTAAGTTTGTAAATTTAAAAAAAAACCATCTTCCAATCCAATTGCAAAAGTTTTCTTTTGTTTACACGTATAATAATTAACTTAACATTATTATAATAATAAGTTAGACGTTTAGAGTGACTCGCTCGGCATTTGGACTTAATTGTATCAATCTCGACTGACGCTCCGGTCGGGGCCTCTGTATCCGCAGACTGTGAGCTGTACTTGCTGGCCACCGAATCGGGTCGGCTGTCTTCCAGAGATCTGCCGGCGCACGGGCCGCAGCAGACGTGCGTGGTCAGGTTCCCGCAGAAGCCCCGGGCCCGGCTGGTCTTGGACCTCACCAAGCTGAACGTGCCGTGCAAACGCGGCCGTCTCCAGGTGTCCGGCCACCAGCCGGTGTGCGGCAAGCTGGAGGACCTGCGCCAGTCGGACCGGCACTACGTGCTGGACGCGGGCCACGCGCTACCGTCCACGGTCACGTCCTCGGTGGGCCGGTTCGCATTCGCCTTGACGTACCGGTTGGCCGCCAGCTGTTTCGACAACGACGTGGCCCAGCAGAACGGCACGGTCGTGTTCACGCCTGGCTCCGAGTGCAGGTACAAGGTGACCCAGCCGTACGGTTACCGGTTGCGGTTGCTCATCGATTCCGTGCCCTACGGACACCCGACCGACACGGCGGCCACCGACTCCGACCACACCGCTTCCACCGCCGCCGTTAAACCGATTCCGGTTAGTACGCAACCAGACTATATAAATTATACGAACAGAAAAAATACGATTCTGGTACTCGGCCAAACGGTTTTCAAATGCCGTTGAAAAGAGCAAAAAAACTATTTTGTAAATTATACCGCTGCGCGTAGAATATATTCCATGCTAATAGGTATAAAATTGGAATTCAGTAAAAATTCCACCGGATAAAACCAATGCCTATAAACATTCAAAACTTTAATTAAAATCCAATGAATTCCATTCCGCGCCGCGCTAAAAATCTAAAACCCCATACGGGTTTTAGTGACACGATTGTCCGGTAAAAGTATTCTCGTGAATTCGCGAAGTCAATGTTAAAGCAGGGGTCCCCAAAGTGGTCCATATCGATCCCCGGGAATCGATTCTGACCTGCAAGGGAATCAACGTCAGCGGAGGAAAATAATCGCGTGTGTTTGTGATTTAATTGGGAGGAGTCCACGAGAGTTAAATAAATATATAATAAATAAACCACTGGTTACACTTGACTAATTTTAAGACGAATGTTGAACAATCGCTGTCAAAGCATTGAATCAGGCTCATCCATTCCGTTATGAGTTAAATTAGTTCTATTTTTGTATATTTAATTTGAATACGAACGTTATTAGATTTTTTTTTTAATTTCTATCGTTTTGAAAATTAATTAAAATTAGATATTAAT
This sequence comes from Tuberolachnus salignus, assembly GCA_956483605.1. Classification (NCBI taxonomy): domain Eukaryota; kingdom Metazoa; phylum Arthropoda; class Insecta; order Hemiptera; family Aphididae; genus Tuberolachnus; species Tuberolachnus salignus. The sequence goes on from OY101437.1 coordinate 21,173,014, forward strand.
AAAAGTACGAATACAAACAAACTTTAAATGTTTTTTTTTTTTTTTCTATTTGTTTTAAATGTTTTATTCCACGGTGAATCCCATCCGAGTGAGTAGATCTGTGTCACATTTGAAGTCGACGAATTTGTGAAAGTCCAAGGGGGTCTACGAAAAACGGCAAAACCAGGCACGTGGTCTACGGGACAAACGAGTTTGGGAACCCCTGTTTTAAAGGCACGATCGTAAACGTAAATTGCGGGCGGCGGGGCGAGAGCGACTGTCCCTCCGGGTAACGTCGTAAAGATGCATTGCCCCTCTGATATTTTGTAAATTGATTAAATATAAATAAAAGACGTTTAGGGTTCTTGTATAGGGTTCTTCGTCCTTAATCGGAATAATTTCAACAAAAAAAAAAACAATTAACTTATCACTACTAAATGGTAAAAAAAAAAATAAATCGACTGCTATTGACGTATTGACGTATAATCTAACGATTTATGATTTTTATTATTATTATTTTTTTTTTTACCTACACCGTGGTTGATAATTTAATATTTTAGATAGTGTGTGTGAATTTCGTTTTATTATAACAAAATATTTGTTCAATAAAATACTTTAGCAATCGATAGACAAATTGACAAAGCTGACGCGACGATTGCAGATGAAAACAAACTTTAAAGCCGACTATCCACAGTCTTTTGATAATAATTTTATATTTATTATTATTTTTTTTTTATTATCGCCGTAATGTCTAAACGGTTAAAAACTTCTGTTGGAAATTCGCGTTTATCGATTTAACGCGTTAAAATTATATTATTCCAGATGAGACAATATTATGAGCGACTACTATAAGTTTTGTAATAAAAGTATACGACGGTTTACAAATAATAGATTTGAAAATTTTTGTTCGTTCGACATTCGTATAGACATTTCACTTTTGGGAAAATTTATTGAATTTAGGTAATAAAAAAAAAAAAAAAAAAATGATATTTAATATAACTAGTGAAACTTTCGGAAACTCTCAAAGTCCATGGGTTGTTTTCCGTCGTGTCTACACTTTTTACGTATTCGATACCCATAACGCAGAACTTCAATCGATCAGAAACACATTTTTGTTTAAAACAATTATTTTTAATCTATCACATTCGGTTATAAAATTTTTCTAATATTAGGATGCCCGTTATTTATACGAAAAGAAGATGTTTTTAATATTTTTAATTTTATAGGATGCCGGCCGGGAAAATGTTCCATTACATCTAAAATTAGAGTTCAAAAAATTTGATTTCGATTAGACCTAACTAACAGATCGCGTATTATTTAATGTTTCAAAACAGTTTAAAAAGTTTCAAAATCCAGATTTTTTTAATAAATCTTCGTATTTTTAAATCCGGATTATTGCCACGACTAATATATATATATGTATATTCGAGTAACCTCTATAGTGTCTTTATAAGAGCTACATACGTTTCGTAGGTGAACGTATTACAAGGGTGCAGTGTAATAACATTTGATATTCCGAATGTACACGTACGTGTATATCAGTTTGTGGGTAAACACCAGACGCCTTTGGGGCGAGTTATAGTCATAGTGCGATTACAGGTGGCCCCTAGTGTGCATTTGGTAATCGATCGTTACGAATAATCCCGGCGAGGTCTATTTGGACTCGGCGACTCTAACACGGAAGTTCCCATTTTAAAACGAATGCCACGAATACCACCTCCTGTGTAGTATAACAACGCCATAAATTACTAGAAATCTATTGCCTGGACTGCGCGGATGGTCCGCTTTGTTATTATATCGTAATTAATGTTACGGTTTTTATAGTCCCCAGAAACATTGTGTCCCTTTGAACATTGTTCGGAACCGTTTCCAATCGGCTATTCGTTTCCAGAATATTGTATTTAATCTTTTTTTCGGTTGTACGATCGTAAAATTTATCGATTGCGCACGCGTGCGCGCACGATGAAAAAATATATTTGTATACCCTGTTTTTTATTTTGTTTTTAATTGAAAAACGACTGACAAATGAGAGGGTCGTTATGATTCCGACAACGGCCGAAGTAATACGTTTCAAAAGTAAAAAAAAAAAAATAAATAAATAATAATACTCTCATTAATTACTGAATATTTTTTTTATTTACGCACTTGAATATTTACAACAAAAAACCGAAAAGGCCTCTTTTAACTTTCCGTGAAAAATACTGCGTCGTTATTTGTTTTCGATTAACAAGAGTAAGTTTAATAAACAAATTACAAGTTTACTTGTCGTCATAAAGTAAATATACTTAATATATAGTACTACTCAAGAGTTTAGGAGTTTAAGTTTCCAAAATATTTAACTCGTAAAAGGTATCAAGTTTAGTAATAAAATTTAAAAAGATATCGTATCGCACATTAAAGTATAAGCGTATGCAAAAATTAACTAAACGTATAGTTTCAGGTGTGCTTAATATACATATTTTGCATAATTATTAACGTAAAAAAGAAAAAAAAGTTTGAACGAGGGGTTTAAACGAGCGATAAAAATCGTTATAAATGACATTTTGGCACGTCAAAAAATATGTACCGTATAATTTGCGTTAGATAGATACGGTCGTGATGAATTTTTTTTTTTATTTTTTTCTACTTCTCGACCATTAAACTAGGCGGTGCGTAATACTTACGAACGCCGGTTTACAAAATAATTCACAAAGCAACGCTTAAAAACAAAAATAAAAAATAAAAATACCCGGACATACCCGTTATTGGTGGGAAATCGGGAAGGCGGGGTAACAATGTTTGATTTATATATGTATACTGTAGGCTACGAATTATTAGAGATCGTCGGAAACGAAAAACGATTCTGAACGGGGCTCGGGGTTAAGCGTTATTATTGTACGTACCGATGTTTTTTTTTTTTTTCGGTTTTAATTGTTAAAAATAAATGTAAAATCCAATACATTCAAAAACCCCCGAAACACCGACGGGACGAAATTCGCTACCAAAAGCCACAGACCGATGAAAAAAAGAGCACTAATCGTAGTCGTCTAAAACGGACGTTCAGACTGATGATTTATCGTTTCATTATCGACCACCACTCATTTAAGGGTTAGGTTGAATGTTGCGTTGAATGCAATGAAAATTCAATTTCGACTTCGAAACGCTCAAATTGTATACAATTAAAGTAAAACCTTCAACTAATTAAAAAATTACTTAGATAAAATTGTATTCTTTAATTATCATCGTAATCGTTTTACGATAAATCAATACTGCTTTCGAGATAAAACGAATTTTGGAGCGTTCAAAAGCGCCAACGCTAATATCCTCTCTTAAGATAAAATCTATTTATATTTTAACTCCTAACCTATATTAGTTTTTTTAAAATTTGAACTTTGCTACACGTAAGAAATGTTAGACGAATCAGCTAAACATTATTTATTTACGTGAACAAGTTTTTTTTTTTTTTGTTTTAAATTGTATTCATATTTTGAAAAAAACAAACGTTTATATATATATTAAACTCTTTCCTAAAGTGGTCATAGAATAATGAAACAAATATTGTTTATTTTTATTTTTTCTCTCGCTTTTTTCGGTGTTGTAAGTAAGTAATTTCGGTTGAATTTGGTCATAACTACTCGCGCTCTTCCCGTGCCCCCCCGGGGAGTTGAAAAATAGCCAAAGAGGGTAATTTCGTTGTTTTTGAACTTGACTAAAGAATATAGCACTTACCGAAAACACAAATTGTAGAACGTAATAATATTTGCAATAAAAAAAAAATATCTTGTAGAAATAATTCTGTACGTAAAATTGATAATTTACAGTTATTTAAATCGATAAAACGTTTTCGTCAAATTGAATTAATTGTTCGAACAAAAATACGTTTCACCGTAGCACGTTGTTCGGTATATATCGACGCAATAAGATTAGAAAAAAACGAAAAAAAATAACTGAAGATAAAAATAGACCCGACAGTCGTCACTTGTCGGGAGCGCACCGTAGCCCGCGAAAATTGGTTTGCGGTACACGGACACTTTTGACAATTTTGTCACTTTTCTAACGTTTGAAAACCGATCCGGCGAGTGCGAAGCGATTTTATCATTGATACAACGTTATTTTATAAAAAGACGTATATATAAATAGAAATTTAAAAGAAACAAAAAAATTGACCTATAGAGTACGGTACTTATGTTTTTGTCGAGATTTTTGTTTCGTACAATAATCGCGCTACGGTTTTTTTTTTTTTTTCTTATATATTCGATGTCTGTTCGATTATTAACCGTCCAACGTGTACAAACGACGAAAATTCGCCGTCGACACGATTTTCATCGTTTTTAGTATTTGCACGGCCAGCACAATACATATAATATACAACACGTATAACACACACAAAAAAAAAAAAACACGGGCATCCGACGAAACGCATAAAACGATGGATTGTGTGCGTTTTCTTTTGAAATTAATAATATTCAAAGGCGTTACTTTCTTTCGGGAATACCTTTTGTTCGGTCGTATTTTATCTCGAGATATAAAACAAAACACCCGGATTTGAGTATATTTAGATATTCAAATATCCGTATAAAATATGATCGTAGTCGGCTATAGAATGACGTCTGCCGAAAGCGTATAAACACGAAATTGTTCGTTGTTCGGAACGAATAAAACTATACGCGTTTTTCGTATTACAAACGAAACATTGTCCGACCGCGTCATGTTCAAATCGTTATATAGAAACAGAGTTTAGAAATAGTTTTTTCGGCCATTGTTCGTTCTCGCGGTGTCGCAAACGAAATTATTGTAGTATCTATTCTCTGAAACTTATGTTTAAAATACAAAAAAAAAAAAAAAAAAATCGATCGTATTTCAATATTGTTTTGGACGAATATTTATATGATTCAATTCCTCCGTGCACATAAAAAATCAAGTAAATATAACATTATAAAAAGAATAAACGTTTGTGTTTTTTTTCTAGTATAAAAATATTTACAATAATGATCAACTGCTATATTATGAAAAAAAAAAAAAAAAAAACTAACGGCCGCGAAATCATTAATTTCAACCAAAAAAAAAATATATAATTTTGTCAGTATTATAAACAAAAAAACGTTTCATAATTAATTAATATTTAAATAAATGTCGATTATTAAAAACAATAAAACTCGAATCTGACGACGGCTTTCAGATATAATAATTATATAATATTATTTCGATCGTTTTTTTTTTTTTCTTTTTTATATTGTAACGAAAGTAGGGCACTGTATGAATAATTTAATATTGTATATATATCGTAAAAAAAATATTGTTTGAATTATTAATTAAATACCTTTGTTGTATTCGTGTGGAAATTTATTCGTACGATATTTTAATCGAATAACGAATATATTACACAATTATTTATTCGAGTGTGCGTCGTAATATGTGATGGAAAAACGAAACGGTCAATTGTCTGCGCGGTGCATAAATAAAACGGTGGATAAAACTTGCGGTGGAATATATAATTGGGATATTACAATAAAAAAATTAGCCGGATGTTCGAATAAAACTACCGTTAATTATTATTTATCGAATAATATTATCAACGAATTATACTAAAAACGACGATAATAATCGCCGCCTCGTATTATTAAAATCACGTAACGATTAATTCAATAATGGAAAATATTTAACCGTTGTTTTGATATATATATATATATTTATATACAGGGTGCGGCAGAGCCGACTGACGAGTTTTGATAGGCTATAAATAACGAACAGTAAAGGTTTTTTTTTTTTTTATTATTTAAATCAGTATTCAATCCCATTTTTAAAAATTATATCTCCAAGATGGCGGCCGTCAGCAGTGATACACTGTTGTAGACGATCTCTGAAACTCTCATATGATTTTCGGCACATTTCGACTGGTATGACCTCGACTTCCACGGTGATTTTTTGTTCAATTTCTTCTATGGTATGTGGGCGATGTCTGCAAACTTTATCCTTAAGGTAGCCCCAGAGAAAGAAATCACACAAGCTTAAATCTGGAGACCGTTCTGACCGAGCCTATGTCTCCTCTCGGAGAGACTAACCACCCAGGGAACATTTGTCGCAAGACAGCAAGTGAAATTCTAGCTGTGTGCGCTGTAGCTCCGTCTTGCTGAAACCGTACATCTCCCAAATCGTGTTCTTCAGCCATTTCCTCCAACCTATGCTGCAGATAAGTTTCCAACATCACAACATAACGAGCGGACGTGACAGTGACGGTCCTGTTCTCGTCCTCAAAAAAGTCCTCTAACCAACTGCACGTTTTCGGGGGTTCTTACCGTTCTGGGTGCTCCGTGTCCAAGTCTACTTAGGGTACTTCCAGTTTCTTCCAAATACCGTCAAATCCACAATTTGATAGTGTTAGCAGAAGGAACAGATACAGCACGTGGAATGCCGAAGTGTATACGAAAAGCCCTTTGTGTAGCGTACACTTATCTTATCACAGGCTAATGACCTCATTAAACTCGTCAGTCGGCTCTGCCGCACTCTGTATATATATATATATACCATAAATTTTTTTTACTCGTACATTTCTATAAAGCGAAATTATTTTTTTTTATAAAATCAACCCAGCCCTCTAATACCTAATTAATCTGCGTAAATCGTGCGCTTAAAGAGATCGTGTGTTCGTGTATCTAAGATACGGTATTTGTTTTCGTATTTTGTATCTGTTTATAGATAATTAAAAAAATCCGTAACTGTATCTGAGATAGAAAATATTTTGTATTTTAGTAAAAGTATCTAAGATACTTTTTAAGATGCAACTATTACTATATTAGTTTAACAAAGATAACATATTATCTAATATTAATATAATATTTATTTTTTATTTATTTTTTTCCCCGATTATCAGACATCAGTATTGTTATATGTGTCTAAATGCTAATTTTAAATATTTCATTACAACGCTGCCTGGAAGTCGTTGTTTAGCGACCATGTGCAAAGGATCGTTCGATTGTCGAGTAAATATTAGCTACACGGATTATTGTAAATTGGACGGTGTTAATCGACCGATAAATAAGATAATCCGCCTATCAAGATTTAATGGGGTTGTGCATAGGTAATTTTAACAACATTTTTGAGACAAAAAAATTAAAACGTGTCGTACAAAACAGAAAAATAATAAACATTCCTTCGCGGTAATTTTAGAATTTTCACACATTGTGAAAATGAAAAACAACCGCATTCGTCTGAAGTGTGGCATATTGATTTCCAATTTCCCGTGTCGTACAAGTAGATGCAAACCGGCATTATATTTTAGGCAAGGAAATTGATTTTCGACAGACCCGGAGAATTATTAAACCTAAACAAATTGTAAATACCTAAACATAATCGATAATAATTTTTATCGTTGTTTTATGTTTAAATCCGTAAAAACCAGGAACGATTTGCTCGTATTTTATAATTTCCTGCAAACTAATGCATTGTTCAAAGAAAATCTATTAAAACTACGTCAGCTTTTTTTTTTATTTAAATTGTTCTTTAGGTACTGATTTTCAGTCATGCCATTGGCATAAGTTTTAGGCCGGGCAATCGGGAATTCTCCGGGCGCTACACATTTTTTTTATATATTAATATTTGACTATTGATTAAATGGTGATGCATCATTCCCTAGATAAAGTCGTGTTTCGCGTTAAATCATATTTATTTTGAAAAAGAGACGTGTGGTTTATCACACATCAAATAGTAAAATATCGTATCGTCAAAATTGCTCGAATTTCCTCAAATGCTTAATAGTTAATACATACCTACCTATATTTTTGTTGTTTTAATTATAAATTGACTATTATATACTATTGTAGTGTACTATTGTAGGCATTATATTTTTAAGAAAAAAAAAATATAATTTGTGCATTTTGAACACGAAACATTAACGATCGGTAACGACTAAAAATCTCTACGATTTGCGCCGTGGAAAGGATCTATTAAAATAGATATCAGATATTCGTAAAAATCAACCTAGCCGCTCAGCTAAGGCATAAATTTCGATGTTGCCCCAGGGCGCGTCTCTAGCTACTAGTGATGGGAGAAATCCGGATTTGCCGAAGATCAAGAATCCAGATATTTGGATTTCGGTTTTTAAAATTGTGATTTTAATTAATTTCTCATAAATCACTGAGTATTTTAATTTGATTTTCCTATACAGAAACTGTTTAAGGTGAATACGTATCATACGAAAATTGATTATATTTTTATACTTAAATGATTTTTCTGTGAAATAAAAAAAAAAAGTATACTGTTTACTAATAGACCCATTCATACAAATGCATATTTAACCGACAATAGAATAATTATAGAATAAATATGTGAAAATTATTCAACTGATGATTTTATAATGTAAAAATAATTACCTAAGGATTTGATTTTAAGATTTAAAAAAAACATAAATCTGTACGGTCAAGCCCAAATTTTGCGTTTTTAAATTGGATTTATTGGATTTTCGGATAATTCGGATTTATGTCGCATCGCACACTAGCCACACTGTTTCGAGATATAACGATATTTATCTATGAGTACGGTTTTTATGCGCAAAACGATTATACGTAACCGTCATAGGCCTCTTTTTACGAAACCACGGTTATATAAATATATATACAAAAGCACGCTCTTTTTTCGAAAATGAGAGAGGGCAGGCTTAAGTGACAGTTAATGGTGAACGCTATCGTACCATGATTACTGACTTTTTGTGGCCCCGTCCTGATACAATTGATATCAACGAACTATGGTTTCAACAAGATGGAACCCCATGTCACAGTGCTGCAGAGACCTTAACACTGTTGCATGAAAGGTTTCCAAATCGTTTGATTTCATTTCGAGGAGATCAAAATTGGCCGGCAAGGTCATGCGACCTTACTCCCTGCGACTTCTTCTTGTGGGGGTTTGTGAAGTCTCATGTGTACGAGAGGAAACCTCACACGATCACGGATTTGAAGGAAGAAATTCAGAGAGTCATCCAGGATCTCACCAATGAGAACTGTAGGGCAGTAATCGCCAACTTCCATAATCGTGTGACAGTGTGCCAACAGGCCAGGGGGGTCACATGAATGATATAATATTTCATACCTAAACCGGATGTTCTCCTGATTCCAATGATGTCATTTTTTTTTTGTTTTTTGTTAAAATTAAAGTGTTATTTTGGCGTTTTTAAAAAGAGCGTCCTTTTGTAAACACCCTTTAAATATATTGTTTTATATAACAATGTGGTCGAACCCGTTAAAAACATCGATGATAAATTACATAGATTTTATTTAGAGCAGTTTTCCGCGGCGGCGTACTCTGTAATCGCCGCGAGCGGACGTCCGCAGGGGCTCTATCCATCATTTTACCAACGGATCAGTCATCCGATAAACATCCGTTTTACACCAGCGTAAAATACCGCGGTATTCGTTTACGAGACGGAATTATTCATCGGACGGTATATTCGTTTAAATCAGTGGTTCCCAACCTATTCTATTCTACGCCCCACTTGTAGATTTTCGAAAATCTCGCGCCCCCTTCCTATAAATTGGAAAAAAATCGATCGCCTTTCTCTTTTGTACTTAACAAATAAACTATAGAAAATTCGGAATGTCTACTTTTTTTATTGATGATAATAATTATAAAATATAAATAATAGTATATAATAAAATGTAGCAATCATTATTTTGTTGAAATTCCCCGGCACTGTCTAGTTTCGTTTTACATAAAGAATTTGTTTTAGTAACAAAAAACTCTTTAGGTTTTTCTTTTAACATCGGATGAGCTGTGGTTAAACGTCGTTCTAGTCGACTTGGTCGGAGAGCATCGTTACTCAACACAACGTGACAAATAACACACTGTGCCATTTGGATACCATCCTTATCAATGAACGTGAAACCGAACTTTAAATAATCGACGTTATACAATCGTATTTTTTGTGGAGTCATTATTTTTACGTACGTACACTCGCGATGACTACGTACTACGACACTACGTGCACTATGCAACCGCAAAACGAAACTAAATCGAGTCTAAACGAATCTAATTTAGTTTTTTCCCCTGACATCCTTTTATCGTACCCATTAATTTAGGCCGGCCGCACACCAAAAGAGCTAAACTGCTTTAAACAGTGTTAGTCAGCCTAAAACGTTTATATTTTCGAATTTTAACTATAATTTTTTTTTCCTGTTCTTCTAAACTGTGTAAACGATACCACATATAAATCGCAACCTCTTCGGCAGATGACATTTTGGAAACTATATAGTTAGATTTATATAATATATTGTTTGTCTTGCTTGTCTTGACTAGATGATATGCGCGTACATAAAACAAAATGTTTTTAGTTGACTAAAACAAAAATGACTAACGATGACTAACACGGTTTTGCTCATTTGGTGTGCGGCCGGCCTTACAGATAACGTGGCATAGAATGATTAAGTTACACGCTGCGGCCAAACACTTATATAGTCTTTATCGGTTATCCGTTACTGGTGCCCGATAATGGATAAAAAGAACCGGTTAATTAATTTTATTTTTTCTCTGCGTTTTTAATAAAAAAAATAATGTAATCAATAAAAATTGTATTTCGTAATAACTGCTTGCGCCTCCCCGGCAATGCGTTCACGCCCCCCCCCCCAGTTTGGAAACCAGTGGTTTAAATATATATATAGATATTTTTTTTTTTTCCTGTCGATAAGATCGACCGAAATATATTCGTTATAACCGCCAACCGCGTACAATGCAATACAATCTTACTTGGATTATTATATATAAATAATCTATAGTATAGACTTTTTCTACCATGAAATTGCGGAAAAACTCAATCAGAAATCGATTGACTGATGAACGCCTTTTCTCGCTGTTGAAAGTTGCTTCGTCACAGCTGGAACCTGCTTTCGAAAATATTATGGAAAATCAAAAACAATTCCATATATCTCACATGCCTATTATATGATTTAATAAAGCTTAAACACAAAATGCATTTTTTCTATAATTCTGGCCCTCCTCTAGAATTTTTTAAACTTTGTGGCCCCCCCATTAAAAAAGCTTGCCCATCACTGATCTATACTATTATTCTCGTCGTCCGCGTCGACATTATCTTCGTCTCGTATCCTCTCTACGGCCCGTAAACCTCTGACCCGTACCTTTATCCAGCGGCGTACGCAGTGGTCGACGTGGGCAATGGGGCCGAAGCCCCTCCCCGGTCGGCCGTATTTATATATAGATGTTTATATATATATATATATTTTAACCGTAACAAACCAGTAAGCAAGGACGTGTTTTCATAAAAAAAAAAATATATGCAAATTTAATTTACCACCGCCGCCGTCCGTTAAGAACATCGCTATATTGTGCATTATCTTGTGTCGACAAGATAATTATTTTTATCGTTCCGCGGCGACACACGTCATAAACACTGAGTTTTGTTACAATTACCAATGACAACTGGCTTTGCATATGCATTGCAACTTAATATATGAGATTGCAAAGTAAACAGCAAGATTTGTCTGTATAGGCATTGTCTGATATAACGATGATCCGATGTGCGTTACAGAGGAACATGCAGATGTAAACTTAAAAAAAAAAAAAAAAAATGTTTAACGATATCATATGCAATTATCTGCAATTATCAGACTGACAAAATAAACAAAATTGTATTTTTATTATAATGCTGTAAATATAAAGGGGTTTTTTTTTTTTTTTTTGTTATTTGTGTATATGTTAGGTTATGTTCATTATTATCAGTCAGAACTACGAATACACCTACTGACCTACTTTACTTTTCAAACTTGTAACAACTGATAAATTATTAATTTCCGAGCCCCGCCATTGAAAAATCCCGCGCAATCGCCACTGCCCTTTATCCCTTGTATACGTCGGCGACGACTGAAAAATACATTGTTGTGGGCCTACAGATCGATCCCACGCCGATCCAGCAGACGGCCGCCACGTGCCCGGGCACGCTGTTCCGGTTGACCGACGGCACGGTCGGGTGGTTCTATTGCGCGCTGGCCGGCGGCCCGAAACGGCAAATGTCGATGGTGTCCGAGACGAACGTGGTGCTGATGGAATCGTCGTCGGCCTCGGTGCACGTGCCCACGCTGGTGGTCGCGTACCAGGCCGAACCGATCCCGGACGTCGTGTCCCAGTGCCCGTACGGTTCGGTGTCGTTCAAGGGGGGCATGCACTGTCTGACGATCGTCGACGAGACGCTCGACTGGGAGGACGCCGAGGACTATTGCGTGCAGGCCGGCGGTCACTTGGCCAGTATCGACGGCCACCGCACGCAGATGCTCGTGGACACCGTGTTGATCAACAGGTAAGCGCACTTAGACCGTCGAGTATTTAGATTCCTCAACGTTAAAACTACCCTCGCAGCAAAACAATAGTCCAAGACATATTTCTAGTTTCACCGGTAACAATAATCCATATGTAGAATATTGATTGTGGACATGTCGGCATTACGAATAAACTAAATTCATCGAGGTTATTAAAAAAAAAAAAATAATAATAAAAAATTCGTACAGTTCTAAATACGATATCACATGGTACCGGTAAGCGAATTCGATAAGTACGTACGTATTTATATGATATTTCGTAATAAAAAAAAAAATACACGTATATTTTTTATTATCAAAAAATATAGATATCGAAAGAAAGTGTATCCAATAAAAATGTAGTCGATTACTTTATACGGTAATGTCATTGCAGACATTCGATTGGCGAACGTCAATTTTCGCATTATCAGGGTTACCACAACAAGTTTGAATTTTTAAATTTCCATGACTTTTCCACGCGTTTTATTATTTAAATGACGGAAATTCACAATAGGGAACACGCCCGCGGCAATGATTACAGGAAACACACAATAAGGGGCGCACAATAGAACATTTTAGACATTTTATTTTAAATTTTAGAAATTCCTGACAAAATCCCTTCCCTTACCCATCCCGACGTATCCTGGTTTTCCGGCACTTGTGACAGCAGCCACGATTATGGAACGCGATAACGCAACAACGACATTGAGTTGTATTGTATCGAAATTTTCGTATTTTTTTTTTTTTTGTTTTTAACAATTATTACAAAAAAAATCAAATTTATTTCGAAATAGGGTTATTGGGGGGGGAAGAGGAGAAGGGGCGTACAATACATATACATATATATTTGTATTACACACTTGGATATTACTATTTTTTTTTATTATTATTATTATTATTATTATTATACGTCTCGGAGTGAACCCGACTTATTTTACCACTCGGTCGCACACTATATACAATGTAACACGTACGTCATTCGATTACCGGGAATTCGAGAGCGTGTGCAGCTGAAAAATAAAATCGGAAGGAAGAAGAGAAAAAAAAAAAAAAATAATAATAATATTATTATTTCCGCCTCATAGATAGTACGTTTTATGTAACATAATAATTTACAACTTTGCACAATCACGCCCAGCACCGCAATAATACGCTAACCTAACCCGTATATATATTTATATATCTACGCGATACATAAAATACGTACATTATGTATCGTGACCATAATACAGTTTTGTTAACGTCCGGACGATCCCGAATAACACGGGTTTTTTTTTTTTTTTTTTATTAGACCGGCGACTTTTTTTTTTTCTTCTATTTGTCTGTTTTTCATTTGTCCATCGTCTTTCGTAATATTTTTCACGCCGACGATGTGGTTTACGGGACGCCCGCCGATATCGAAAATGAGAAAAATATTAAATACGGGCAACACGCCCGGGAACATACGAAATGTACACTATTATATCGAGCCTGATGTCACGAAATTCAAAAACGTGTTAACGACAAAAAAAAGTCTTAAACGGCTACTCGCACACCATAAGAAACGGCTCGGTTTTGCTCTATAAACGTTTCGGCATATATGTAAACATTCGTCGACAGCGTAAACGGCGTAAGCGCAAATGCGTTGTAATTGTTTTTTATTTACACTTATTTCAGATGAAAATAAAAAATAAATAATCATTAAAATTAATCAAATATTGAATTTTTAAATAGGGTTTTTTTTTTTTTTTTTTTTGTTCCCGACCAATTGTCAAAATGTCGTTTGCGGCCTATGCGCCTATTAACGCTCAATATAGGCGATTATGAATTCCCGTCGGGATGTTTTTTATGGAAATAAAATATATCGCCACGTCTGAGATAATTATATAGTGTTTTCTATAATTTTTTTTTGGTTGAAATGTATTGGTGTCTTGAATATTAAAATAACGATGGGTTATAAATTGACGTCCGATAGATCGCGTAGATTACAAAGTTTTATTTCGCTTATTTTTAAATAACATACCGAAATGTAAATTAACACACACATACATTACATCGAGTTGTCCGAATTAAAATTCGCGATTTTTCGACAGACGACTCAGAGTCACGTTTTCGTATAGAACGTATAGTTTAATTTTTAGATTCCGAGCAATGCGCATAACGGTTTTTACTGTTATAGTGAGTTTTTTTTTTTTTTTTTTTTTTATCTGTCTGTAAACCACTTTTCTACCGGAAAACTTGTTCCGCTTTTCAAATGTAGCGCCTTTTCTGAACAAATGTTGGATCTAGTTGGTAATTTTCGTAACAAATGGGAAAAACCATAGAATAAAGTCGAACGTTAAGTAATGGGTTTTTTTTTTCTTTTTTTTTTTTATATATATATATATATATAAACATTTTAAGTTTAACCGAACTTTGCTCAGAACCGTTATTCGTTCACAATGATTTATCGTTGCGTACAAATATAAATTATAATTCCTCTATGTATCCTACCATCCAATCCAAACTATCCTAACCGTGTGAATAGTATCCCACATTTTTTCATTTTTTTTTTTTTTTTTTTTTTTTTCATTATATTGTCATAGTTTAGGCGACGGTACAAAACGAAAATTACATTTTTTATGCGTTCCCTAGAGAACTGGTGTTAATAAAAAAAAATATATATATATATATATTGTGTATTATCCTCGTTGAAATTAATCTCTTTTTTTTTTTTCGAAGCCAAATTAAAAATGTATTTCGTATAATATATATATATATATACAGTTTGAAAATAAATAATTAAAATTTCACAAGGGAAACGTAAACGACGACGAAGGCGGCGTAGTGATGGATTTTCGCGGTTCGCGACAATATAAATTGCACTACATTATCGTCTCCCATTGACTTAACTTTAAACGCTTTAACGGTTATACGGGATTATTGTTTTAATACGTAAGATTATTTTTCGACCAACCCCATTATTATTTTTTTTTTTTCTTAAACACGACAATTTGTTTTCTTGTCGTCCGACCGTTTTTATTATTATTCTCGGCTCGAGAGCACTTAATACCACCCGTATTTAAGGGGTGGCATATAAACGATTTTGACAACATTTTCGAAGAAGAAAAAAATAATGGTAATTTGTCAACTTAAAGATATTCAAATTCACAACTATAAAATTAATGTACTAGTAAGTCCCCGTTTCATTGTCACGAGTACTTTTTATGATCGAAAATAAAATGAATACGAAAAAAAAAAAAAGGCACTTTAAAGTGTTTTTAGAGTTATAATATAACGTACAAAAATTTTAGACGAGAACCATTTGGGTTTGACGATTTTTTAATCATTAGGCTCTATATCGAAGGTTAAAAATCCTGTTTTTTTTTTTTCATTTTTCAAACTATCGTGACTCTTTTGAATAGCAATCAAAATAAAATAATAATAATATACGTATATGTTCGTACAATAGAACGAGCCGTAAGGAGAAAACGATTAAATACCGAAAATTCAGAGACTACGTCCTTGAAAACCTCGCGATACATAATTATAATATATAATTTTCCGTACTTCATAATGCATAAAACTATGTACTATTATTTGTAATAATAATATTGGTATGTTTTTTAAGTCCTAGCTATAGCGACAACACCGCGTACTGGATCGGAGCTACCGACATGAATAACGAAGGGTTTTTCAAATGGACAGATTCGTCGCCGTTCACGTACTCCAGTAAGTCGCCATCATAAGACACGTCGTTATTAAAACGCATTTATTTAATAATTTCTACCCACTCGGTGTCAATAATATATAACAGTGGCGTATTTGAGGGGTGGTCCGATCGATTGGTTTATTGGTATAAGGCGATTTTAACGAAATCGTTGAAAAAAATGAAAATTCATCGACTTAAAAAACGTTCAAATTTACTTTCGTATAAATATAAAAATGCCCTCGGGGGTCATTATCATCAAGTATTTACCGTGTAATCGTGAAATTTGTTCGAAAACGTGTTCGCGTAAAACAGAAAAAAATACCCATCGAAGCGGATTTTAGAATTTTTACGTATTACGATAATTAAAGACGATAAATTAACGTGGTCTAGGGTATCACATGTTCATTTTCAATTTATTCAAATAAGATAGTAGATGTTCAATATTAAAAAGTAGTCGTTTTTTTTTTTTTTTACAATTTAAAAATAACCGTAACTTTTTTTGTAAATTACTGTTTAACTAAACGGACACGTCATTCCCTAAATAAAGTCGTGTCCTTTAATTTTCGCCCTAAGATAATTTACGCTAAAACAAAAGATAAAACGATTATTCCGCGCAACGTTTTCGTGTTCATAAACGCGAGCACCGACATCCTCCTTTTAATACACGACTAAATAACAAAACTGATAAATTCACAAAAATGAAAATAATATTTTTAACTGTCTGTTTTCTTTGTTAGCAGTATGATTACTGAAATGGTGGCCAAGCGCAAAATCCGAGTCGGGGAGGTGGGGGATGGGCGAACGCAGACAAATATTCAATAGGGGGGAGGGGGGCTGAAAAAATAAGAAATAATTATTTAAAATGTCCTATTGTCTTGTGCAATTATAATTTCGTGAGGGTTTCGCCCCTGCGTTCCGGCACTGATCAATAGAAACAATAAAATCGCACCGCCGTGAGACCAAGTCGAACACGCCACTGTCATGTTATTTATAACCTTAAGCAATCGCACGCGTATGCTCAGACCTCTGCTAATTAGAAATAAGTGCTCCACCGTAAACACTAAACGACTAATCTACAAAGCTCTACTCAAACCAATCTGGACGTATGGACACCAATTGTGGGGTCCGGCGAAAAAATCGAACACAAATTAGAATCCAAACTTTCCAAAATCACTCTACGATTAGCCAATGCCTCCGCCCCTATATCTCTAACAAAACTCTTCACGACGATCTCCGTATGAGAACAATAGATGAGGAAGCACGCATTTTCATAAACGACTCCAAACCCATTCTAACCCCCCCCCTCATAAAATATCTTTCCATCCTTACACTCTCGGGAAACCCTAACCGCAGGTTAAAAAGGAAATGGTGCCGTGACCTTTTACAAAAAATTCTTCAATATCTAACGTCTCGTTGTGGTAAAAGAAAAAAAAAACTAACTGACTAATCAATAGCCAAGAGTCACTAATTCCCCCCCAGCCTAACCTAACCTAACCTAAACCCCCCCCCCCGGGTGTCTGCTTAAACACACCTTTCGTGTTTTTTCTTTAATTACTCTCACCATATAAGCTTATATTGTGCTAAATTCTATACGAGATTGTTTATGTCAAATAAAATAAAATAAAAATGAATATTATTATAATATATTTGCAAATACGATACGATTATTAATCGTCCCGCAGACTGGTACCAGGGACACGTACACCAGCCGTACAGCAGTCCGAACTCGAAACAGCCCAACGACGACGGGCTCAGTCGACAGGATTGCGTCGAACTGCGACAAGTGTACCGGCCCCAAAACCGGCTGCTCAAGTATTTTAACCGTAACTCGTCGTACACTTGGAACGATCGCGATTGTTCCGTAAAAAACCGATTTCTATGCCAGACGCAAAAGCACGCGTCGCCGAACGATTACGGTACGGGGTTGTTTTTTTTTTTTTTTTATTATTATTATTATTATTATTATTATTAAGACTGTGAATTTGTAGGAAAGTGCATTTTTTTTTTTTTTTTTTTTTTTAGCCGATTGTGAAACGTAGCTTTCTAAGTACATAATTTGAATTACGTAACAACAAATTAATTTATGAAACATTTTATTGACGTTTTTAATGTTTAAGGTCATTTTCTTTTTTTAGTTAATTTTCCGGTATTTTTAATCAAATTCCGGCAAGTTCCATCTTTACATCTATTTTTTGTTTTACACAAGCTATATTATATTATTATTTAATTATTATTATTATTAGGACTGTGAATTTGTAGGAAAGTGCATTTTTTTTTTTTTATACATAGCCGATTGTGAAACGTAGCTTTCTAAGTACATAATTTGAATTACGTAACAACAAATTAATTTATGAAACATTTTATTGACGTTTTTAATATTTAAGGTCATTTTCTTTTTTTAGTTAATTTTCCGGTATTTTTAATCAAATTCCGGCAAGTTCCATCTTTACATCTATTTGTTTGTTTTACACAGGCTATATATACGTCAAATTTATATTTTATAAAATAATATTTTACACAAGCTGTATGCGGGTTAGGTAAAGATAAGGATTCGATAAAATAAGGCAATATTGATTAGATTAGTTATTTGTGGGCATGTGATATATTATTCACGTATTTCCAGATTGAGTTGGTTGATTAATAATTTTAGTAGGTATCAGACATTTGTAAACTATCCGGCATTGTCGTTTAGTTTAGTTTCGTTAGCGAATGTACAGCGAAGTGTATTTACAGTAAAATGCAGAAATCTAAACCGCTTTTCTCATCAAACATGGCGAAAACGCGTCAATGAATTCAGACGATTAGAATTATTACAGAAAACAACTCATTCAACATTCAAATTCCATTAACATTTTTACAATTTTTTTTTTTTATTAAATAAATACATTTTTATGTGTATAATATACTCTAATATCAATAATATCGAAATAAATATAAAAATAAAATTAAAAACCAATTTAAGTGCATTTTTTGACATTTGTGTGGATTTTCAATGTCATTTTTCACTGCTTTAAATTCACAGGCCTAATTATTATTGACAGTGTTGTGCGGTGAGCTATGAAATTGCATTAAAAAAACAAATAAAACCCGTGATATTCGATATGTGGGTAAATTTATTTCGTCACGATGTGACATATTAAAATCCAAGAGATATTTCCAATTCACATAAAACCCGGTTGTTATTATTATTGTATACGAAATCGAATTGTATTTCGAAAAGAATTTTTACATTTTTAAATTTCATTTTTTTTGCAGCAGCGGCGGCATTTTTATAACTATTTCGTACGTTTATTGTCGGTTTGTTTGTTTTAGACCCGGACGAATCGAATTGTAATATTACGATAAAGCTGACCAGCGAGATGAGGTTCGCGTCTGTCTCGAGCCCGGGTTTTCCGCAACCGTATCCCGACAATCAGGACTGCAATATCGGCTTGGAAGTACCTCGCGGTTATCAGATCGAAGTGGAATTCGAAGAACTAATGCTAGAAAACGAATCAACGTAAGTGTGCAATAACCATTTCTCCAGCCGTACACGGGGACGGAATTATAAATTTACCAGTTTTAACGGTCACGGGGTGTGGGACGGGAGTGTTTTTATTCCTTTTCTGAATATTTCTGTATTGCCGTTTGGAACAATTCGAAATAACACAATAAAAACCACGTTTTGACCGTGCAACCGATAATAACGATAATAACGATTCCGAACTCAGCGGTCCGCCGCCAACAATAAAAACGGTTGTTAAGAACGGCCGCGGCGGGCGGGCGGGTCTGTCGATATTTAATTGCGTTTTGTTTGTTACGGCGCCGCCATTGACGGGCGCACACAGTTGCGGTTACGATTATGTGGAATTAATTCCGGGGGACGACGACGAGGGTCCCAGGCACTGCGGCGATAAAACCGACGTACTCAAACTGACGAGATTCGTCACCAAGAAACCCAAGTTGAGGATACACTTCGTGTCCGACTATTCGCACTCGTTCAGCGGATTCAAGGCCCGAGTGTCCGCCGAACACGGTATTTCAAATTGGAAATGATAAGAAATGATTTTTTTTTTTTTTTTTTTAAGAGACTATATAACTGCGATAAATAACATTTGTTCCGTCTAATTGTACGTATTTTAGTCAACAACGAATGCGACGACGCGAGACAACAAATGTTCAACGGGTCGTGTTATCTGTTCGCCAGTTATCCGGAAGTGTCTTGGCACACAGCTAGGAGTATCTGCAACGGCATAAAGGTCAGAAAAATATTATAATATACGCGGTATGACCTCTTTATAACGGAATCGACGTTTGGGACAAACACATTTTTTTCCCGTTATAGACAGGATGAAAACAAAACATTTAAGTTTCCAGAATCTACATGCGTATTAAAAAAAAAAAAAAATAGATATGTAAATATTCCGTACAGCGTAAATTTACACTTAATGTTTATAACGTATGAATTTATATTTAAATGCGTTTCGTTTATAATACTAAAAAATTAAAATTAACAACTAAAAGAAGAAGAAAAAAATTATTGCCTATCACTTATTTTATAATTAAGATAAATAATTAGGAATATTTTACTGCTTTTTGTGGCTAAGGGGCAACACGTTCGGCACATTCTCGTGCTTTTATCGTTAATTCGGATAGCTTTGAAATTGAAATCGTTGCTGAAAACTTTTGTAATTCGGTTAAATATGAGCTAATGATAAAGTTCGTTATTTCCAATACGTTACATATAATTATTTGTCTTTAAATTTTGTTTTTTTTTTTATACCGGCATAGAGAGTATTTTCAATAATTAAATTACGAAAATGTTTCCGTTTCCGTTTAGTAGAGATCAATCTCACTACTATTTGAACCGGGACTATTGACATTTTCCGTTATAAGGAAGAATCCGTCTTATAGAGGGGTTTTACGATGTAATTTTATGATAATGACGCGATGTTTATTGATTAAAAAAAAAAAAAAAAAAAATTCCATTTATATCATATTGGTTGCGTTTTTCGTATAAGGCGGAACTAGCGAGCGTCCACAACGCCGAAGAAGAACAATTTATCGAGTCGTTTATTCGCGAATCGACGGACAGCAGGTCGGCGATTTATTGGTTGGGCGGTACGTGGAACGAGAAATCGTGGTACTGGGTCGACAATTCGACGGAAACGTTTTCGGGTTTGTACATATACGAGTTTTACATCGATAAAAAAGTGTTTAAAAAAAAAAAAAAAATGTCGTGTTATATTTTACAGCGTGGTTGTCCACCGACGCCGTCAACGCGTTACCGTACAACGACATGTGTTTGGCGATAAGCTGGCTAACGTCGCCGCCCGTCAACCTGCCCCGGGGTCTTTACTGGACGGCTAACGTTTGCGGTACCGTCGGCGGGTACATATGCAAAAAAAAACAAATAAGTAAGTATATATATAAAAAAAAAAAATACTCGTCCGGTGATTATTGCTTCGAGCGTCACGCCGTTAAATTGTCACACGGTAGATTTGTCGGATTATTACAACCTCAACACCACGGTGACCGGTAACGAGGGTACCATTACCTCGTTGAATTACCCGGCCAATTATTATCACAACCTAGACTATTGGATACACGTGGTCGGACCTGACCGGGCCCGCATCGTGTTCCAGTTCGATTCGATAAACATCGAGCCGCAGGCCGACTGCCTGTACGATTATGTGGCGGCGGTGGAAGGAAAGGGGCGCGAGAACCGAACGATGACGTTGTGCGGATACCGCGGTAACAATCTGGAAGAGTGAGTTTACAATAGTTAACATTATTGGCCGTTATACGACATATATTTCCCTGTTTTTCCGGACAGTTACGTGTTCGTGACGGATTCCAACGAGGCGTACGTGCACTTCCACTCGGACTACTCGGTGTCCAGTTCGGGTTTTCACCTCAAGTGGAACGTGGTGGACATGTCGGGATGCCCGTCGCAAACCCTGACCGCGTCCGAAGGGCGGGTGGTCAGCCCCAACTATCCGAACTTTATCCTGCCGAATCTCAATTGCATCACCATGATATTGGCGCCGGGTGAGTAGACGAACGAGTTGTTTTTTTTTTTTTTTTTTTTTTTTTTTCGCTAACCCTGTACACCTAATACCGTATACGGTACGACCGAACGTCGCGTCGTGTCGTCGATTAACGCTGTAGTCGGTCATCGGATATGGATCAATTTCGTCGACTACAACTTGGACGAATCGCAGATGGTCAAGCTGTACTTGTCGAGGTCCGCGGACTACGTCACGCCGTTCAAATGCCACAACTCGATCAACGACGGGGCGTTCTTGTCGGAAGGCGAACGGGTCACGATCGAATACTCGACGAACAATGCGCCCAGAGGACGGGGTTTCGAAATAGCCTACAAAACGGGTACGCCGGTAGTTTCGTCGCGGTAATTGTAAAAGACAAACCGTTTTTTTTTTTTTTTTTTTTCTTGTATTTCCGCAGTGATGGATTTCCAAGAAGAACGCGCCATCGTATTGCGCAACGATACGTCCGGCTACATGTACAGACTCAACTACCCGTCGCCCGTGCTCTTCCCGAAATTGCGGTACAAACAGAGACTGTTGGCCGGAATCGGCCACAACGTCCAGCTGCAGTTCAACAACGTGGTGCCGGCGCAAAGTAGGCGGTTTTTATTAAAAAAAAAAAAAAAAAACATATATTTTCTCCTACCCGGTATAGTCGCCCCAATCGAGGTTAGATTATTAACCGCGGTCTGCGCGCGGGCTGTGTGTGTGTGTGTGTGTGTGTACAGTGGACACGGCGTTGGGGCGTACCGTGTGCCCGGGGCAGCAGCAGTCGACGACCGTCATCGAGGTTCACGACCATTACGCCGCCCAGAACGGCACGTGGTGGCTGTTGTGCGAAAACGTCGACCGGCTCATGTCCGTGCCGATTTCCATCACGTCGTTCCTCAACTCCATGTCCGTGGTCACCATATACGGTCAGAAGTCGCCGGCAGAAGACGTGGCGTCCGTAAACATTTCGGTAAACGTAAAACCTGGTCAGTACCAACCGTCTATATACGTACGCTGTTGTCATTATTATTATTATTAGTACCGTATTTCACGAAAATGTACAAAAGCCCGATTTCACCGACGCCGATTTAATCGCGATTAATCGCCACTGTTGACCGTGATTAACATTAGTTTAACGACCGCTTGTCCGATCGGTTTACGAGCGTTTTAAGTAATTCGTACCGATATAAAAATTACCTTATCAACGTTTGACATTAGCTAGTTATCAGTAGTTAGTCTGTTGTTAGCATCCCGGCCTATTTTTGTGCGTTACCCGAAATTATTAACTCCAATGACTAATACGATTAATTCCCGGCACTCGAATAAAAATCCCGTTAACACAAGTTATAATACGATAATCGACAATTACTTGTAGTGAAATTTCGACATTTAGAAGAAAAATACAATTCAAATATTACGCTAAACAACAAGTTGAAAAACATGTACGCGGAAAAACAAACGTGTAGTATAGAAAATTACAAAGATCCTGTTTAGTACATATTTAAATAAAAATTCCTCGTACTATATAAAGAGAGGCTATGGCTATGGCCTTTGAAAAATACTATGACGATTGCGTCGTTTGTCGTCCTAGATGGATAAGAGAAAGGAGATCGATGGTTTCGATAATCCGGACTTTTTTTTTATGCGGTACAGATTATCGAAACCCACCGAAATGTACTATAATAATTAAACTATTGCACGTGGAATATTTGAACGTTTTTTTTTTGTGATATCGTTACCGTAAAATATTGTAATTTTATCACTGCTATCACAATATCATTTCACCGATGCGGAAGTTAATCGTGATTAATGAGGTCGATCGCGGTTGTTAATGTGACCGTGATTAGTGGGAACCGCGATCAGAATGCTAAAATCCAAACTATGTTAATATCACGATTAATTAAATTTGCGATTAGCGTGTTTTTGGTGAAATCGGCCCTAAGTTAATTTTTTCCCTCTTCGCCTATCTTCCACGCGCAATTTAGAGGTCAGTCTCGCCACCACATTTGTCAATATCCATCACTAATTACCAATCCATAATTTACCTGTCCCCGTGGATATCCCGCCTAACAACGTCCAGTTAATTTATCTCATGCATTCCCCTGCTTCCGCTTATGCCGTGCGTGTCTTAAATCGCAATCTCGTTTAATAAACCGATAAAACATCGACAATTATTAACAAAATATCACTAGACCCGGAGTCCAAAAAGAAACTGGTCACTCTGGCTAAAGATCCCGGGACCAACGGGACCGTGATCGAGACTTGCGACCCCGACCCGTGCGTGAACGGCGGCACGTGCGTGCTCCGGAAGGCCACGCAGACGTACAACTGTAAATGTCGCGGCAACTACACGGGTGAGTTTTCTAACATAAATGTATACTTTTTTTTTTTTTTTTTTTTGTTTTTTATTTTTATTATACACATAGTTGTTTTACAATAAGTGCATGTGATAGAGGAAACATGGCTTGAGAGGCTGGAGATAAGAAGCCGCCCATTGGAGGCACTTAAGGTCAGGATTTTAGGCTAAGGTTTTAGTGTGCTTACGACTTTTACGACTTGAACCTAAACGTGCAGATTTAATTATTTTAGGTCCGTGAACGTTTTTAAAAAATAACAAAAAAATATTTATATATATATATATATATATATATATTTACAGGCTTTGTTTTTTTCCCTTTTTCTACAAAATATATTTTATTTATTTGTATTGTACATATATATACGAGGTGCGACAATAAAATAACGAGACTTTTTGAATAAAATCTAAACTATTAACGTTATCTATAAAACGATTATTGAAATATGATTAGAAAACACTTATCTAAAAGTACTATGAACACTGATGGCATCGATTCATTTTCTTAAACGTTAGTAGCCTTGTTATTAGCGCGAGTTCGACTATACTGCCGAAAAATGTTAGATATAAAAATCGAACAACATGTGTTAACATTAAATTTCTTGTTAAATTAAAAAAAACTGCCGCGGAATCGTTTCGTATGTTATGTGAAGTTTATGGTGAAGAATGTTTATCAAGAGCTCGTGTTTTTGAATGGCACAAACGGTTTTGTAGTGGAAGAGAGGACGTCGAAGACGATGATCGTTCTGGACGTCCTACCACGTCTTCAACAAACGAAAACGTTGAAAAAAATCGACAAAATTAATTAATCAATATTATTATAAAGAGGTATTAATTAAATTAAGAGAACGTGTCAGAAAGAAGCGACCAGATCTATGGAAAAATGGCTGGGTTCTTCACCAAGACAATGCTCCAGCTCACAGTGCATTTTCAATTCAACGTTTTTTAACTGAAAAAAAAATGTCTGTACTTCAACATCCCCCGTACTCGCCAGACCTTGCTCCTTGTGACTTCTTCTTATTTCTTTCCCCATTTTCAAACAGTTGATGACGTAAAAATGAAAACGGCAGAACTTCTAAAAGGGCTGAATGAAAGCAATTGGCAACACTGTTTTCAAGAATGGCAGCGACGTATGCAACAGAGTGTATTGATGCTGAGGGAAGGTACTTTGAAGGTGATAATCATTAAATTATAACATTTTTAAAATAAACAACTTTTATTCAAAAAGTCTCGTTATTTTATTGTCGCACCTCGTATATATTCCCCAGCGTAATATTATTATAAATTATTTAATTACTTCGGCCGGCGGTGGCTTCGGGTTGATTTTATCGAAATATCGTGTACCGTTGTCTACACACACGCCCCGGACCCGAATGTTTTAGGTGTTGTGCCCGCAGCAAAATCACAATCGATACGAAATGTCCAAACCGTAAAACAAAGGTATATCGTATCGACATAATTAAAATGGTATTTCGGCAGGGCCTCAAACCGAAAGCCCACCTGAGCACGGTTTTAATTAAACCCGGTATCTGTATATTATATTAATTTCATACGTTTCATTGTTACGGTATATTAATTGCAAATAGTAGTAGCGAAATTCATTATTTCCACCGGACGTTTATCGTATAAACGTTCAATTAATTTCCTAAGCGGTTATTTGTTTCGATCGGCGCAGACGTTTCCAACGTATCAAAACCGCGTCAACCCGCACTCCGGCAATAATTCAAAATCTATTATTATAATCGCTCTGCAAACGGTACCCATAATAATAATAATAATACGTACCGGCGGTGAGAAAAGCCCGTCTAAACAATTCGCGCACGATAGCCGGCCGAGACTACGCTTACCGGTAGTGTCGTCATAAATACGCGACAAGCGTTTTTTTTTTTTTTCTCTCTTTGGATTTATTTTTTTTTATCCTCGTTAAAGTGTAATTTTTTTTTCGGGTATTGCCCGTAAACTGGTCACGTTTGCGCGTATCGGGTCGCGCGTATCGATATTGGGATGTATAACCGCGGGGTATATTCTATCTCCGATAACCCCCGGACGCGGGACGGATTGCATATTATAGTGTACGCCGCAGGGAATGTGACGCGCACTCGGCCCGCCGTGTACCCCGCATGACTAAATAAACAGACGTGCCACGGCGAAAGCGATCCGGAAATGTGTTGCTCCGTGTGTACCGGCGGTGCGGCGAACAGGGGCGGGGTCGAGGCGAAGAATTTGAAATCGTCTCGCCGACCGCACCGCGCATGTTAGAAAAATGTGTCGCCTTTTTGTTTGAAAAATAAAAATTATATTAGAATGTATAAATATATATATATATATATATATACTTTATTATTAAGATTATTTATTTTGCCGGGCGAGTTTATCTATCTTCTGTCTATTTATATATATATATATATATATATATATATATATATATACAGTCGAGTCGCGATAACTCGAAGAACTCGACAACTCGATTTTTTTTTTTTTTAATTCCCCTAGAAATTATAATAACACTCAACATATATTATATGTCTTGTTTAACTCGAATATATGATGTCGAATAGCTTAGTCGAAGTATATTTTTATATCTGCTATATCTGGATATTCTGGATATTTCGTGATAATTATTATGTATTATGTTTTATATCTACTTCAGTACTGTATAATAAAGATTACTGATTATTAGCGCACACACAATAATAATAATAATAAGTATGGTTGGTTAGTATGTGTCTACACTCTACCTGTCGTGTTTGTCGTGCGTATTTTCGAATGTTTTTAAACGTGTCTCAAAAACGATAGTTAAACCATTTAACTATAGCTGACAAAGTCCATGTTGATACAATTGGTGGAGAAAGGTAACCGGAAAAAACAAGACATCGCAAAAGAATTTAATATTCCTCCAAATACGCTGTCGACATTTTTTAAAAATGAGGCGGATATTTTAAAAAAAAAATTTGAAAACAATAAAGGTGACTGCAAAAGATCAAAACCGGCAGAATATCAAATTCCAGATTAAATTAGAAGATTTTGTCAATAAACAGTCAAAAAACCAAAAATTAATAACAAATTATTTTTCTACTGTATCTCATAAATAATACGTATTTAGTTTTTGTATGGCATTTATGTATAAACATAAATGTATTATATTTGTCATAACGTTTTTATCGTAAAATTTTAAAATTATATTTCATTACATAGGTAACTCGAAGTATTTATTTTATTTTGATAAATTCGAATTAGGTATCTCGAGGTGAATTTTTATCCCCCTTCAACTTCGAGTTATCACGACTCGACTGTATATGTATAAAGAAATAGTCCTGGCTCACCGATTGACGTCCATGGGCATACCTTTGGACATAGAAAGCTGAAAATTCGCACGGTGGTTCCGTGCTTAACAATACATACGGTGTAGACAAAAACGAATAAGGTTTGAAATTCCCACGGTATACGGATTTACAAATTTCGCCTTGACTATAATATTACTTCAAATTTGGCATACGAGCGGGTAACAGTAATTAACCAATTTTCAGGGTTTTACGAAATTAACGAAAAATTAGGATAAAAATCGTTTGCGTTAAAGTTATTATAAATCGTTATTAAAACGAGTTGCATTGGCATTTGGGACATTGATATCGGATGTGCTTTAGAGGTGGAAAGACTCGTTGATGAAATTTAGGTTTTATATATTTTTTGTCAATATTATTATACGTTGTTATATAACGTATGGTCTTGCGTACGCCCCCCCCCCCGTACGGTATACTGTGATAATGTGTTCGGCAGGGACGTTCTGCTCGTTGACTTACTGCGACCTGGGCTATTGCGTGTTCGGCGAATGTCTGTTGGCCGGCTCCAACGGTTTCGAGTGCAGGTGTCAGTACGGGTACGCCGGCCGTCTGTGCGACGAGAAGATTAAACCGTGCGACCTGAACCCGTGCAAGGACCGCGGCGATTGCGTGTCGTTGGGCGATTCCGGTTACCAGTGCCGGTGTTACGCGTACTGGACGGGTAAGTATATTATGTACATATATATATTTTTTTTTTTTTTTTTTATATATATATGTTACAGTCGAAACCCGTCAAAACTAGTCACCGCGAACCCGGAATGGGTGGCACCTGGTTTCGACTAGTTACAACTGGAATTAACCCGGACCCTAGACGTTATTGGAACTTGTTTTTTTTCTTTTTTTTTTTTTGGAATCGCAACCTACCGGGGGAAACTCTACCCGACAGGGCAATCCTTCCCCCGTAGGCGTATCGTTTATTAAGAAACAAATTCTCGGCACATTGTACGTTCTTACTTGCTAAAGCCTACAAACCAGTGGTCTTAATTCTACGGTTTATATTTACAATTTACAGCTCACAATAGTAATTTACAATTTAGTTTTATAGCCTTAGAGCCGCTCTCGGGCGTTGGCCTTCCTCTTCCTCTTCCGTCTTCAGCGCCCCCTTGATGAACTGAACCGTCGTTTCCCAGTTCGTCGGGCTCTCTCTCTCTCTCCGGCATTGTTTTCACCGCCGTTTCCGGGTTGAAGGCGTTTTCGCCGTTGTTCGCCTGGTGGTGGCGCAGTGGAAGAAGGCGTGGTCCGCGCCGTCCACGGGGGCCTGGCAAACTTGTTTTTACCTACTTTTTTGATTCCGAGCGGACCGAGGAGTACGGGCGGTTTTACAGCGATGTTTATTTTTTGTATTTTTCCGTAAACTCTTTTTCTACCAGATGACTTTATCCGAGTGTATACACTCTCCTGCACGGTTTCCTGTAGCTAATGTTGTCTGTTCGGCACTTTAAAGACGTCGTTAATTCGATAATTTTAACTCGAGTTTTATTATTTCTTTGTAATTCCGAAAATATTCGTTCTACACACTGCGAAATGAACCACGCCCTTTTATTTTAGTTAGGTCTTTAGTTGTGTCTGATATATATATATATATATATATATATATATCGATTAAAACTAAAACTATCTGGGGACAATTTGATTTCCAAAAGTAATTTTTATATCGTTAGTATAAACTAAGTAAAAGTAAGACTTAGCTACATATTAGAATAAGTCCGGTAAGTATATAGGCATTTATTGATTTTCGGAACACGATAATCTAACGTTGTTATTTGTTTCGGCAGGATAAACTATCGTAGCGTTCAGAATTACACGGGTTCTAATTTTTAAAATTAGTTTTGTCAGACTGGTTGTTTAAATTTGCGGTTAATTCGAATATTGAAAAAAAAAAAAAAGGGTTTGTGGAAACTAGTTTAGACTAGTCAAAAACTAGTTTTGACGGATTTCGGGTTTTAACTGTAACATACACAAATATACAATACCGGATTTGCCGGAGGTGTACAGCACCCTGGCCCGCGAGATTTTCGGCTTTTTTGGGGGCCCACTAGAATTTCAATTTCGTCAAAAAATTCACAAAAATATAACAATAATACAAACGTAATGGAACCAGATCGAGATGGCAGTATCAGGTATGCAGATTAAACTTTGTTTCCAAAATAAAGGCCCCGAATGTTTTCTGCGGCCAAGTCTCACAAATGCATCGTATATAATATGTCGTAGGCAAACGGCCTGTCGTTTTCTAGGACCTTTGCATATAGACCTACGGGTCCTCCTTTAGTAATAATATTTTAAAATCATAAAATTATTAACGAAATAATGAACAAATATCAAATCAATACCTACATTAACATATATTATGGCATTCAATCGAAACAATAATATATTACAGTGCAAAATATTAATATTTATTTATTTTATTATGTGTTGCCAATGTCGGCGCATACATTTTATCGCGAAACCCATGGCCAGTTGTCCGACGAGTCTTGTGTAAAATATCAAAATTTATAATATTATTTAATAAATAATATAAAATATCGTGTTGTATAATAGAAATTTGATCATTTTCAAATGGTCTTACTAAAGGGTTCAAATGCCTTTGGTCTTCTCTGTACAAAGGCCCTAGAAAATTACAGGCTGTGGGCGGAAAAAAAATGAACCATTTGCTATCACTTTGCCAAGAGCCTAGGTTTTTTGCGAAAAGATTAATTCCTCGAATGATATATATATATATATATATATACTCGCAATATATTCCGTCACACCGAGCAAAAATGCCGTATAAAAAAAAATATCGTGTCAGAGTTAGATTTGAAGAAAAAAAAATCGCCATTTCCATTAATACGACGAGCATGGGAAATCAAATATTTTCCGTGCGAAAAACGTATATAAGTACATACTTTTATTTTAAGAGAAATACATGTAGGATAGGTTAGGTTTCCCTTTTAGAAATAATATTTATTTGTTGTTTGCATTTACTTCCTAAACATAGGGTTAGCTTTTGAGGATTGGGTGTCCGTTTTAAAAAAATTAGTCAAACTGATGTACATACAGTGGCGTACCTGTACGAGGGCAATGGTAACAGTAAAAATCTCCGAATCTTCTAAAATAAAGATACAGTTCAATAAATTAATTACTTATTATATTCGTAAGAAAAAAAATTTTTTCCACAATTTATTTCATTATAGTTAAATTTCACGTTTCTCCTGTTTTATAATATCTTGAGGTTAACGTAATCGCATTATCTGGGTTACAAAAATAAGAAAACTAACATTAAAATAATGTATTCTTTCGTTTATTTTTTTTTTTTAAGTATTTGTTCATTTTGTTCGCATAGAGAATTTACACCACTCCTCGTGGTTTTGATTTTGATGAATAAATTATTCCCCCACTACACCCTATTTGACGCCAGTTATGCCACTGTCCAACGACAAACTTGACTTTGGAGCAAATAAATAAATAAATATTAATTGTATTTAATGCAAGGTGAAAAAATTTCTATTATTCGGAGATCTACGAATTTTATTTGTGGACGTTAAGCATGTAGGTCCTCGATAATGTTCGCCAATTGTTATCCATTTTTTAAATTATTTTCCGCGCTGATAAATACAATCGATAACGACGAAATCTGTTTTATTGTTATTACAGATCGACAATTTTCGTAAAAAACAACCTATAACATAAGTATAGGGCAAATAATGAGACGAATGATAAACGTTGGTTTATCAACAACAAAAAAAACTACTTTAACGACACGTATACGGCGTTTGTGCTCGGCGCGGCGGGGCGGCGGGTAAATTATGAAGAATATTATCGCCGTGACGTGAACGGGGGTGAAAAAAAAAAAAAAAAAAAAAAAAAATAAAATAAAACGATTCGGCCGGGTCGAAAGAGAAATACAATGCGTCCATATGCATTTAACTCACGTCGTGTGTGCGCAGGTGATCAGTGCGAGAAGAAAATCGTACACATCACGTACAAACCGTTAACGGAACGAATGCTCCAAGAACCGTTTTGGTTGGGTCTGCTAACCGTGTTCGTGGTCATGGGCATACTGGGGATAATATGGTGCGCCAAACGTCACGTACCCGAGAAAATCGAGAAAATATTATCCGAGGAAGCCGAACGCAGCAGACACTGTAAGAACAATTTACCTTTTATTTTTATTTTATTTTTTTTTTTTTTCTTATTTATTTATCTCTCTTTCTCCCTTTCACGCTCTCTTTAATATCTCCCTGTTTAACCGATCGATCCGCCGTTGATTGATAATAATAAAAGCCCGATCGGGCGTCCCGGTGAATTATTTTTATCGTCCGTACAAAGTGTGCCGAAACGTTAATATAAAACGATTGTGGTTCGATACACGTTTTATAGACGGTTTAACAATATAATATAATACTGTCGAATAATAATAATAAAAAAAATCTACATATGATTTCCAAATTTATACGACCGTCTCCGGGTTATATACGGTATATATTTTTTCTTTCTTTTTCTTCTTTCTAAACTGAAATTAACGATACATTATTACAGTTAGTTGTCTTTTTTTTTTTTTTCCGTTGACAAATTAACTCAATGGAATTTGTATAAAAGTACAAACAAAGTTGTTTTATTTATTACGCGACAAACTAAAAATTAAAAACCGTAATAAAAAAACAAAAAAAAAATACAAACTCAATTTAAAACATAAATAAAATCGCAGACTAAAACTTTCGTAGTTTTCGGCGAAACAATAAGTGCATGATTAAAATCGAAAAATCGGCGAATACAAATATTCCAATGGTTTTAAATAGCATCGGAACGATTGTGATTTCGACATTGTGAAGGATGGTTTTCGTCCAATTACTCTCGAAACGATAACGCGTTTGACGGTGTAGCGTGTACAAACGACAGTGCGACGAAAATTAGTTAATAAATACGAGTAGAGGGTGGGCCCTGATAAAAACCGGACATTATCGAGGAGAAGAAATAACCGTTAAAATCCAAATTAATCGTCTTGACGGAAATTTAACCGCGATGAGCTTTTGCGGCTATAAAAAAAACAGGTACGTTTATTCAATGGGGCCGGGATGATCGTGTTTGATCTCGAATTTTCGTATCGGCTGTGCGTCGTATTAATCGTACGAACGACAACACGATTTTCGTTATTAGCACATTTTTATTGTATTATTCGTATTAATTGTCGTGAAACGATGGGCTTAAAAAAAAGTTTTTCAAACCAGCAGCTGGAAATCCGCGATTAGTTAACAAACCTACCCAAAAAACGTGAGCTTGAAGAAAACACGACGGCCACCACCGAGATAACTATGAATATAAAAAAAAACGTGAGTACCATTAACATGGATATCGGAACAGTCTCGATGGAATTATTTACAACAAACAAATCGCACTTCCGATTACGATTTATTATTTAAAACTAACGTTATAAATACGTTATACGTATGTGTCTACTAAGACTTATGGTTTTCCTGTTCGGGAATTTAATGGAAACAAATTTCAATATCAATGGTTCGAATAATGGAATTGGTTAGCGTATCCAAAAGTATACGACAGGACATTATGCAAATAATGCATTTTTTTTTTTTCTTTGTAACGATCATGTTGAAATGATGACGCTATAGACAAACTTACAAGTTTTTTTTTTAACCCCCTCCCCCCCCAAAAAATATATAATCCAGGATACGTGCCTGATAAGAACCACCATAATTATTTTTTAAAAATCTTGTTTTCGGAAAATTACATCCGGGGACGTGATTTCAGCTCTTAGACGAATAGAGCAATACTAAATAAATTCGCCGACTTGACCAAAATATTTACAAAAAAAAAAACCCACATTACCAGATATCAATACAAAATAGTTAATGTGTAAGACCTACCGTCACATGTGAGTACGTTTATTTAGCCCCAGTAACAATTATCGCTTTTTGTCGTGTTTATATATTATGCGGACGTCTTGTAAATATCTTATAAGACGTTTGCATTTGACATTTAAGTATTATGACGAAATAAACTATTATACATCCGAATACAAATTTATCATTTTTTTTTTTTTTTTTTTTTTTCAGTATTTCATTAACTATTCGATTATCGTCCGACTTTTGTGAAAATTTATTAGAGTAGCTACGGCATTTGCCCTTCCCCACCCCATTATGTCTTTTAAATACGCTCCAAATATATTTGACGTAATATACATTTGAAAAATGGTTCAGACTGTCAGACGTTGAGTTTTGGATTTTTAATAATATTGTCGATTTACACGTTTTAAAAACGGTGAGACGGCGAAGTTCGTTATCAGTGCCCATCGGACATTCGACACTAATCTATCGGACGGTTTGGGAACCGCATAATTTTGTTAAATAATATTTGACGTTTTGAATTACGTAAACTACATTTGACAGTGTGTGTGGGCGGGTGGTGGGCGCTTAATCTCGCCGGCATGTACGGCATAATCGCGGCGAATAATCGCGGCCAAAGTGTACGCAAAACGACGCCGCCGGAGCGAAATCGCTTCGGCAAACGAACCGGAGGAGCGATAACGTCCCGTCGGCGGCGGCCAACCGTTTGCCGAAATAATTATGATGATTTGTGCGCCCGGCGGTATAATATTGAGTTTTGGTTTTTGGCTAACGGCGCACGACGACGACGACGTCCGTCGTGTACGTAAACCGCATTTGCGGATATTTACGTGCCGCGGCAAGGGGATGGCGAAAGTAGTTGAATTTTAAAAATGCCTCCCTCCGACAAAAAAAAAAAAAAAAAAACATATATAAATATTTATTAGCGTCACCTGCACAAACCGCTCGCGCGCGCGCACACACACACACACACACACACACAAAAACCAAATTTAAATTCTTTCCTACTTACGAATATCTAATTATTTTACACGTTTAAAATATTTAACCGTATATAAGAGTAGTAGGTTAAAATGAAGAAAAAATAAAACCACCGCTCGACATTTTCGTATTACTACAAATATTCCTCCGTCGAGTAAAAATAAAAATGTTTTCAATTATTTCTTTTTTTATTATTGTTGTTGTTCATTATTTACATAAACATTACTAATCAACAATAAACCGTAAGACGTACGAATGGAGATCACTTCGAGGTATCCAAAGTGTGACGATCGAGATTGTGAAGTAAACCCCTAAAAAACATTATATATCCTTGCCGCTTGACCAAACGTGGGTGTGGTTGCGAAAATATTGTTTTTTGGGTGGCGTTTTGATGACAAAAAACACAAATAACCAAACGTATTTAATATAAATGAGCATTTTTTCCAAATAGTCGTTTAGGTATTAGTTTCGTATTATATATTTTTTTTCATAAAATCACGACTGATTAGTGAATATTGGATTCGTGTTAATTTTAAAACACTATAATTTCCAATCAATTTAGGCTTGTGCCATCATATAATAAAAACAAATATATCTGATGTATAAATACACTTGAACTTTACATGAAGATCCTACCGATTTCGCAAAAAAAAACAAAAAACAGTTTAGATAAACTACATTAATTTCGAAGTAAAACCACCGTCAAAGAGGTGGTGGTTCTAGAAGCTCGAGAAATGTCGCGGAGAGCTGTACGTGACCGAGGTATAATAATTTCAATAAACGACAAAGATTTTAGATAATATGTAAAAGTAAAAATGGCAAAATAAAGTAAATTACAATTTTTTATTTTTTTTTTTCGTTTTTTTCCCCCGCTTCACCAATGGATGCCATTCGGTTATACGACTCGCTTTGTGCCGGTCACAAAGTGAATCCAAAAAAAAGCAGCGTCCGTATTAATATTTGTGTATCTATCTGTTCGATAGACGGTTACACTTGGGGCAATAAATCATAATAGATCTTTGGGTCATTAAAATATGAAATTCGTATAGTTTCTTTGTCGATTGAACCGACTGCGCGATTTCGTAAATCCTAACAACCGTAGAATATCTGAACGGTAAACGGTATTTTACCGTTACCCAAGTTTATACAGTTGTATCGGTTTAAATATAATAAATATAAAATTAAAAATAAAACCAATACAAATACACTTTGCCGGTGATTGTCGGTTAAGTTACAGTGAACGCTTCGGGGCGGATGTCGAGCGTGCGGGGCGAACTGCTGGTGCCCACGGTGAAGACGAACGGCGCGACGCCCTCGGAGGGCGGCAACTCGCCGCCGCCGCAGCAGCAGCAGCAGGGGCAGCAGCAGCAGCAGCAGCAGCCGCCGAAAACGTTCCTCAGACGACTGGGTATACGAAAACCTTCATTAATGAGCCTCACCAGTCCGTCACAGACGGGCCGAACGGCTCGTACGTTCAGCCTGGACGATTTACTCAGGCCACAAGTTCCGAGTAAGGTGTCTGCACACTGTGCCCTTGTTAACTTTCCGCCAAAAAAAAAAAAAAAAATTAAAAAAAAAAACAATAATAATTTATAAACCTTCGCAACCTTTTTTTTTCTATTTGTACACCACTGTATTGCACTGCATATATGATTACGCGATTACTTTACTTCTACGACGCATCGTGTGTTCTTCTGTCTCTATCTCGGCACCTCACCTGGACTTGCTCGAACACCGTCAACACTATTTTATATTATATTATTTACTAATAATTACCGTCATTACTCGTATATTAATTGTGTCGCGCCGTGTATCCAGACAGCCGCAATCGTCACTTTTCGCCGTACACACGTTTGCCCCCGGGTCCCATGTACGAAAATCCGACTGCGACTTGTCGATTTGCCGAGACGGCCGTTGAATTTCCAAACGTTTAATTTACTCGTCCGTTTATATACGTACTTAATAATCAATTCGGTTTTTTTTTTTTTTTTTTTTAATCACAATTATAACACACGAGCCGTTCCGGCAAAACGCAAAAGAAAATTATAATACACGATAATGTCTGGGCCAGAAAGTTATAAATTGCAGCTTACGGAACACCGCGACACACTCTGTACATATTTTATACGTTTAATATACTAAAAACCTTTTTTATTTTAGTTTTTCTGTTTATTTGGTAATTATAATATTACAACAGAGATGTGATAAACGATATAATTTAATTCGTTTTAATTCACCTCGGTCTATTTGTTGGTGTCAATTAGCACTTACGTGCAAACCTAACGTCTAATGTATTCAATGGGATTACTTTATACGTGGGACACAAATGATCCAATTGAAAAATGACAAAACAACAAATGTATTTTAAATGAAAATAAACATACGGAATTGCTAAAAGTTATGTATGTAAAATGTTCTGTCGAATTCGCATCTCTGTGATAATATTAATAATATTATAAAAGGTGTATTTAGATAAAATCCAAAAGCTTCGATTGTCGCGGGTTTTTCTTTTTTTTTATATATATATATAATTCCGTATGACGCTATTTTTAAATTGCTAAACATTTTCAAATACGTCTTCAATTTGAGCACGTCAAAACGTCTGTTTTATGATATTTTAAGTTTTGATATTAATAAATTATGATCCACGTTGTTCTATTACAAATGCATAAACCTTAAAAGTAGAATTCTTCTTGTAATTCCATTAAAAAAAATAAAACACGAATTAATTTGTGGTTTGCGTATTTTACCTAAATACACCATGTATATAATATAGACACCTCTAACTATTACTTCAGCTTGTATATTTTTCAATTTATCTATCGCACGTACTTTTTTTTTATTGTACTATTACTATAGAATAATATATTATCATGTTATTGTGTTAATGTTTGAAATTCCGTTAACGTACCTACATAATCAATGTAATGCCATTTATTACTATATTTTATCATTTGTTTTATTATTATTTAGGTAAAATAACAATGAGCGAATTTATTAGTTAACGTACCTTTTTTTTTTATTATTATTATTATTTCGCTTGTGATATACCTTGTTGGACTTATGGTAAAAGAGAGTGGAAATGAACAATATAAAATGTTATATAATGTGAGGGAAAAATATACCACCGCCCGTCCGCGCTCAAATAATAGTGTCGTGATTGGAATACTTTTGATACACTCAATCACAAATGTATTCACTTATTAATTATTTTATTATTTATAACGCTCCGATTAATTTGTTTTAAAATTAAACGAATTGGGCCATCATACAAGTAATTTTAAATTCGATTTCGATAATCACTTTTTAACGCGCGCCACGTTCAAATAACATTCTAAATAGTATTTTATAAAAAAAAATTACTGCCCTCCCCCCACGAGTCTGACGATGCATTATATTAAATGCAGTCGAACCGTACCTGCTAGCATATATTATCCGATACACCCACGTAGACGAGTTAAAATACATTTTGCAATGCCGCATTGAAAAATGATTTTAAAAATAACGGATTTCATACATTAACGCCAACGTGTATTGTACTATACAACCTAACAATCGATGAAATCATATGCTAAAATTTAAAAAAAAAAAAAAAAAATTGCTTTTACGGACGTTGTCGACAAACTCGGATGATTTCGATTTTAGGGTTCAGTCATAATCGCGCAAAGCAGAAAAGTGTTTCGCCGTCGAAATTCCGTACATCGATAGCCGACAAATCGGAAATACTCCAACAGCTCATATCGCCCGGACTCGAACGACAGGCCAGTTTCAACGACGAAATCAATTTGGTGGAAAAGTTGTCCACCAACAATATCGGACCCAACGACATTTTACTACCGCAGTCGAACGTTTCGCAGGAGACGAGTTTTTCCAACGACTGTTCAATAGGTACACCTACTAATAAAAAAAAAAACATTTTTCTATGCGATTTATATGATGAAAAAAAAAAAATACCAAATTGAATATCGATTGCGTTTATAATCCAGACGAAGCCGTGAACAAAATCGAAAAGAAAGTCACATTCGCCAGACTGATGAATAAATTTCAATCGGAAATAAGCTCTACGAGCTCTGATTTAGACCCTCAGTCCAGACGACATTTAAGAAAACCGAGTCCCAATCAAGCCAGTGATTCATTGTCTAGCCTGGAATACGCATTAGGTATAGTAATAATCGAATGATATTCTTTAAATATAGATTATAGATATTGCAGTTGAAATCGTTTATACCGCCGAAATCGATAGAATTTCATCAATCGTCATTTTAACCGAAATTTCTTCTTAGGTATTAATCATAATTAATTGCTCGAGAATTCGGCGGGGCCTTAATAACCGCAATGTCGTTATAAACGGTTTCTACTAGCACGACGATCACAATCGAGCGTACCGAGATTAAAACATTTCCGTTAGGACAAAAACAGTGGTTTTTTTTGTTTTTTTTTTTTTTTTTACGAATATTGCACATTTTATATTTTTGTATACGCACGTACAAACCGAACGTCCTTTTCGATATAGAGAACAGAAAGCCGAACCAGCTGTCGCTGAACCAACACCAGCAACCGGTGAGCCAAAAGGCCATAAGCGCGGATTCGATATTGGCCATGTTCCGGAATTTTAACACGACCATGGCCATGTCGGAGATCAGCAATTACCTGTCGGCGTCCACGACGCCTAGCTGTTCCAGTCTACAAGACGAAATCGTAGGGAGTGACGACGAGTCGTTTGTGTCGAGCACCGTTCATTCGCCTGGCGGCGGTGGCAAAGAATCGCCCACGCGGTACCGTTATTCCAACATTATCCAAGTGAGTCGTCCCGCCCGCCGACACTATCCACAAGAAATATGTTAACATAATAGAAAATGATGTAAAAACCATTATCTCTATATAGTTGCCCGTGGTGGACGTGCTGAGCTCGCAACGGAACAATTCCAACAATCCACTGAATAGCCTACAGCACCCACCGTCCATACTTCTGGAAGTTCCCAATTACCGAACGGAATGCCTATCGCCAATACACGAACTCCCTACTCCGGCACCGTCACCGTCGCCCACGCCAATCATATCGAGAAGGTCGGCGTTCAGTTGCCTGATAGACACGGACACTGATCACCGTCAGCAGCAGCAGCAGCAGCAGCAGCCACAGCCGCAGCCACAGCCACAGCAACACCAACAGGTTTTAACGACTATGATTGTTAATTGTTTTTTTTTCTTTTCTTTTCTTTTACGGAGATCATTATTTCTAATATTCTTTCCCCTTGTCAAGGTGACGTTATCACCGCCGCTCAACGTACCGGTGGAACCGCCCACGGCTAAGTCGGCGAACCGGGCCAAACAACTGACCATACCCATGTTGGTCATACAACAGCCCACGCCTGTCAATTCACCCAGTATAGAGTATCCCGGATCGCCACCCCCGCACAAGGAGAAACCGCCCAGCCGAATGATGCTGAAAGACATGGAGAAGCCGATATCCCTGGACCTGCCAGCCCCGCCGCCGATCATCACGGTGACGTGCATGAGCGATTCGGACACGGAATCGGCAACCACAAAAAACGGTACGGACTCGTCAAAAAACGGCGGAGGAATGTGTTACCTTAGTCCGTTTTCTATGTGTTCCCGGGCCGACAGGATAGCCTCGGAGTCCAACCTCAGCTCTTCCGGGTACAGTTCAGGTCCATCCCGATGCAATTCCAACACCCGGCTGTGCTCGTTGGACTGTGGCGAAGAACCGACGAGGCCCCGGTTATCGCCACTGATCCACACGCCCCAGATCAGGGAGCCCGGCACGGTGGACTCGGAGACTACGTTTTCTGAGAACGACGACGAAGGTTTCGACACCGAGACCACGGATCACACCGCTGGGCCACTGTTGGGGGAAAACGACTCTAAGTCTACAGGGGGGGTGATCCGGGGTAAACACTACTGGGGGGGACTCGGAGGTGTCGGGGGATGCTCTGAACTGGAAACGGAATCGCCGAGACCTTTATCGGCCGGTGGTTTAGAATTGGACTCGACGCACGGCCGTCATCATCTGCAGCAGCAGTCACTACCTTCGATCAAGGTCCAACAATATCCGTCTACACTGCACCTGTCTACAGACGTGCTGCAAGACAAGAGTCCAGTGAGCTCGAGGAGTGAGAGCCCCCTGAGCGACAAGACGGTATTCAGGTTCTCGCCGATGTTTTACGGGCGCGTCACTGAATCGGACAGTATATACGACTTTACCAGTTCAGACTGTGCGGCTATCAAGAAACGGACAGGCAAAAAAAGAGAACGGAAAAAGAGACACTATGCATTTGGCGGCGGTTTGTCTCCTTGCGTCACTCCTCTATCAGAGACGATAAGCCTGACATGTGATGGCGGCAACGACAGCAACTCGCTCCTGTTGGACGTGCCCGGTAGAAACAATAAGAAAAGGTCCCGGTCCAAACCAAACACGAGAAGACGGTCCCGATCACAGCAGACGGTCCTGCCGAGTTCGTCGTCGTCCACCGAGAGTCTTAACGACCGCACCAAGTAAGTAGTTACCCGGCGTTAAGTTTTTAAATACATTTTTGCCGTCCCCGAGAAATACTAATGAAACCGCTGTCCGCAGGCCCAGTTACAGTAACCGGTACAAACGGTCCAGCGATTCGGTGCAAAAAAAATCCGTTTCCTCGGAAACTTGGTCGGATCGTACCAAGAGCAGTACCGACGACCGGAAGCCCGGAAAGAAGAAATCCAAGTCGAGTCGCACCGAAAACAAAAGACGTTTAAAGTAAGTTCAGTCGCCAATGGTGTTTATATAATATCCTAATGCCCGGTTTAACCGAATGCTTAACGGGACGAAAAATATTCGGATAAATTCACGTAGAGTGTGAATTATAATCTTAAAGACGGATCGCGGCGGATTAAACCGGAATAACGTGAATAGTATATTTTACTAACCCACAAGTAAGTGTCCTCCTAATGATTTTGATTGTCGGACAGATATCAAAACAAAACGGTCAGCGACCAAGGGCTGTGGGACGGATCGGAAAACGAGGAGGGCGTGCCGAACTACGCGTCGTTGCCGACACTGCGGACGCTCGAGAGCGCCGGCGGCGAGCCCGCGACCACTGCCAACCGGGAAATTGACAAACCCGAAGAGAGGGTCACGGCTTCCGATTGATAACGATTGATTGGTACCTCCTCCTCCTCCTCCTATTGGACGTCTACCGCGTATATATTATATTATTAAAAAAAAAAAAAAACTAGTCTGTATTGTAATATCTAATTGTAGCAAATTGTCGTTAAACCGCGCGCGCCGTGTTACCGTAAGAATTGTCGCGGGAGGTTTTAACGAAATCCGCTGCCCGGCGCAGATGAAAAACGTTAAAAAATGAAAACACAAAAAAAAAATTTAAAAAAAAAAAAAACACTGTCCCGTCGACGACTGCCGTAATATTATTATAATACGTATTAACAATAATTATTACGTCTCGTGTAGGCGGAACAACAGAGACAATCCGCGGGACGCGGGGTGTCACGGCACGCCGCGTCCACGTCAAAAAAAAAAAAAAAACATCGAAAAAGACCGTTCCCCGTGGCCCGCCGCCAAATTGGAAAAAAAAAACGACATTCTCTCCGCCTTCTAATCTAGCGTTTCGTAACTTTTTCAATTTGTTTTTGTCGGTTTTGCCGTATTTATTATGATACTATAATAATAATGACATCATTCGAGTTTTCTCATTTCTCATTTTTAAGAGTAAAACGCTGGAAAACGAAATACTATATAAACCCAAATGTTCCCGAATATTCTTATTTATCAGTTAATATTTAGCTATTATGAGTCCGGGGACACAATCGCATCAAGTAATTTCGAGGGTATTGGCGATAAATCGATATGAAAATATTCGATTATGCCCGGGTACCTGTGTAACGAAGTATTCAATTATAGGAACGCAATCGATTAATAAATTAGGTATATTTTCTAACGAATCAGTTCGGGGTCATGGTGATATTGTCTGTCAGGATTGTGACCTGTCGGGATTTCGAACGCCTCCATTCGTTTAGGTTTAGGTGTACGGATTGTGTTTAACAAATTTACATATATTATCTGGGGTTTATACAAACTGGTAGAGGACAAATGCAGCATCGACTGTTTGATATAAACTCACCTAAAACTAGAAGAACAATGGAATGCCGTCTTTTCCAATTTGGCGATCTGGGAAACACAGCTCCAGCAAATAACCCAAACAAAACCGTAGCAATAATGAAAAAAAAAAAAAAAAAAAAAAACCAATACGTCGTTTCCGATAAACGGCGAATTGTATTTATTTTACTCATAAACATTATTACGATAACTTTTTTTTTTTTCTATCGCTTTTAATTAGTAACATCTGTGATATTTTTAAATTTTAAGTCTCGCCGTTGTTTTGTCATGGTATTGGCCAACTGATTTTAATTGTCATAATAACGTTGTGTTATTATGAATGGGTACCACTACATATACAAATACACTGGTGTGCCTCAACGATGACCATTGTTAAATTCGTGTAAAATCATTAATTATTATTATTATTATTATTATTATTATAATAAAATATTTAGGTTAGAAACTCTTGCTCATTCACTCGACTGTTATTTAGAAAAATCACGCTTTACTTTTTTGTAAATGATATAATTACTATAAATATTACTTATATTTTCAATAATAATATTATTTAGATCGAATAAGATTTACGATATTAATTATATATTAGACGAATTTTCAAAAATTGTTCAACGATTAACGACGTGTAGCACGTACTACTATTCCTATTAATTAATAATCGGTTCAATTGACTATTTTATTTTTTATTTTTTTTTTTTTTCAATATTCTTCATTTGCTCTATTTA
Source organism: Tuberolachnus salignus (assembly GCA_956483605.1). Lineage (NCBI taxonomy): Eukaryota > Metazoa > Arthropoda > Insecta > Hemiptera > Aphididae > Tuberolachnus > Tuberolachnus salignus. Next base: position 21,216,332 of record OY101437.1, read on the forward strand.
ATATTAATATTACGAATAATTTATTATTTTAAGCGTTCTATTTTGTCTACTTAAAAATAAAATAATAAAAAACAATTTCTATTTTCAATTATATTTACTCAATAACGGGTGTTGTTATTCCGTCAACAAGGCAATGATGATTATAGCCTAGAAAACGCACGTTTTTCTAACAGAGGCGTTACGCAACAACAAAGTAATTTACTTAGAAGGAGCAGCGAAAATAATCCATTAGACGGTAAAAGTTTTTTTTTTTTTTTTTTTTCTCGCTAACCAAACCGATGGTTCGTGGTCGAAATAACCTTTTATTATTTTACTCAATGAACTAGGTACAATTCAAAATTCAATATTAGAAACGCAAAGAAAATATAAAAAGAATTCATATATATATATATATATATAGTCTAGTCAATCTGATTAAAAATATGATAAAACCTGGGAATAGGACTATTTTAATATTATTTGGACGGAAGACACTTCAATCAATCTCGGTGTTTTGTCATCTCAGTGTTAATTGAAAAAGCAGCCCGAGCAAAGACTTTCGTCTTCGACCCGAACGGTTGCCACCAACTGAAACGTCATCTAAATATCGTACCATCCCATCGGACTTATTAAATAAATGTTAATAGGTTAGGTTATTAAGTATCTACCAAAATAAAACTGGATGCAAAAATGTAGTGATGGTGTGAAAAAAATAATTCATACTACCTAAAATATCCGATATGTAACGACCAGCTCCAGATTCTTTATTAAACATGATAATGTTGTGCGCGTAAATCGAATTGGAATTTCCTAACCTCCTAACTACTTTTCGGTGTAGTTGCAAAATGCGCGGTTTTATCGTGTCCAACTGCTTGTGGAGATTTTCAAACGAGTAGTTGTAACAATAATAAAAAGTCCGATGATTCACCAAATGAAGAGCGATGGTGAAGAATTAAATATTGTATAAATATTTTTTAATTTAAAATAAAATCGGCAGTTTTTTTTGCATGCTAAAATCAGACAATAATAATTGTTAATATAATCTATTTAAATCAAAACGTAGTATTTTAATTAATTAAAAAATATATTAGTAATTATGGAGTGAGTAATAAAAAATATTGCTCCTTTTTTTTTATACTTTTATAGACAATTTCACCTATTTCCTGCGATTAGATTTTGGCGGATTTTTGATATGTTAATAAGGACATATTTAAAAATGGAAAACCGTTGTGTTGCAATTTTGCTCGGGTATTAACACAAAACGACTAGACTATGAAATGACTAGGTAAATCAATTGTCTAGGTATAATATATACGTCATAATGTTAGTCTATCTAGATAGTAGTAATGCATTTAAAATCCGAGACCGCTTTGAGTTCTTTAAATGAATTATAAAATCAATGACTTCAAGCACAATACAATCACAAAGTATATATGACAGACGACAGTATGGACAAGTAGGTCCGTTTTATAACGAAGAGAGAAATAAAGCGTTAACTTATTTTTCACGGTAATTCTTCAAACAGTTTCAACTAGCATCGTGGCATAAAGCCACATCGCATTTGGAACATTTTGTTCACGACTAGAATTGAACGCAAAACATAATTTAGAGCCATGGTAAAAATGTACTAAAAAAAAAAAAAAAAAAAAAAAACAAGTAGTGTAATTTATGCGTGTATAGACCCAACCCATCGTTGGCCAAATGGAATCATCCGGGTGTAAGTCTCGTAACAATAATACAAAATTACTAATGACATTTTTAAAACGATTTGCGTGTTTCACTTCAGAAAGAGGAGTAAGTGTAATCGCAATAGAATAAATAAATAAAATAAATTACTTACCAACCGTTGAGCAAATAATAAATGTGTATGCCGGTGTACGTTGAAATGTTTTTTTTTTTTAAATAATATTCAAATAGTATGCATATACTGCTCAAGGGCGTTGTTCACAGACGAACGAGCAGCGGCCAGAATCAAAATTGGAAGCCGTTCGAGTCCGCCCGATCGAAACAATTGACCGACGGGAAACAAGACTGGCAAACCCAACCAATCGAGCCAGACGGATCTCGCTGCGTTCAATGACAACGGTAATTGTGATAAAAGTGTCGTTTTTGATCAAATTGACAAGTAATGCGAATTTTGCCGTGCGTTAAAATTCGAGAATGTACTGCGTAGGTGGACAAGTTAAATTGCCAGCGTTGCATTTACCACCCGAACCATTATCAACCATCGGTATCAAGTGACACGAGCCAGACGAATCATTTCTTGGTAAACATGCGCAACTACAACAATTCATGTGGCCAAAAAGGAATCGTTCGGTACAACAGAAATAATACATGACGATTACATTACAACGTTCAAAGGTGCACGGGCAAATCTGCCGTCGTGCCGGTTCGCAAATGTATTTCATTGAAATCGCTGATGTACAAGTGCGTCAATGTTGTCGATTCAATACGGGCACTAATCGAAAAAATCGTTGCTGCGTTACCAAAATTTATTAGGTTAGGATAGGTTTCGGACACCAATATAAATTAACACAATGGGAATTTAACAGGAATTTCTATTTATATCTTTATATTCTTTATTTCTATATTTAGAGCATTAAAACAGGATTTAAAACAAAAAAAGCAAATAACAACTAAACAATCACTGGAAATCGGCTTGACACATTGGTAAGAAGGTAACTGTTACCTGTTCCATGAAAATCCTAAAATGTTTTTGGCCTAACAATTTCAAAAAACAATAAAAATCATAACAACCATGAATTATAATTATACAAAAACTTACTGTTGACACTGACGCAGTAACTACATCTTTGGCAAGCTGAGCGTTGCTTTCAAGCATCGTATCTAACTTCACACATTCTTCGACTGCCCTCCTGGTGAAATTCCAGGTATCTTCATACCCGTGTGAATTGTCTTGTAATAAATGAAGTTCACTAGATTTATAAATAGTGGCCAAGCCTATTCGCCTTGTGTACCATCGAGTCTATAAACCAAATAAGAATCAATTACCCAATTAGGCATAACTAAGGGAGATTACTATATCCATCTGCACATTTTAATTGATTGGACAAAAAAAAAAACCAAAATGTGTTTCATGACCTAACAATTCTGTATATAAAATTTTATTCCGCATATTTTAGCGGTTTTGCATTTTTAGGATTTTGAACATTTTTAGAGTATATTTTAAGGATTTCATACATTTTTAACTCGACAAATCAAGAATCTAAAATAGTTGTAGAAATTTATAAATATCAGTATTCAGCAGGCCAACTGGAAATATACTAGGTAACTGTGTTTTAGATAAAATATTGATTATTAATTTGTTTCGCTCAAATAAGTTATTATGATCTATTCAATATTTTAACAATATGACATCTTCTAATGATTAGAACATATATTAAATTAAAGCTAATTTTAAAGTATTACAAATTAAAAATTAAATACAATTTTAGAATTTTCATTTTTTTTTTTTTTTTTTTTTTTTAAGAGCATATTTTGATATTTTTAGTGTCAATAAATTTAACAGAATACCGTACTAGGTTGACTTTGTTTTATGATTTAAAATTGTATTTAACAATTTTTTTCATTATTTATAGTTTGTATACATTATTATATTATATTTTGTACTGTAAAATATAATTATGTATTTTTAATACATGTATTAAAAAAAATTGATCCTGAATAAGTGCCTGATACATTCATTATATTATTTTTTTTTCTATTAAGTACAGTATATATATTAAGTGCCTATTATTTTAGGTAGTTTAATTTTACTTACGTCTATTGATCGATCACCAGCATAGTAACAAATGTCATCGACCAGTCTCATCAGATTGGACAGAGCATGAGGAGCGTTTGACGGTTTGGACAGTAAAGCAATTGCTTGTGGCCACTGATTCAAATACGGTTGAATCATTAACAATCTAGTTTTTATAGTGCTAGACAGGAATTTCACCAACTCAGCATTGCTATAAAATTGTATTATTATATTATTATTATTACAAACTGGAGAACTGTTATAAGTCATTATTACTTTTCTTTGGAACACTTGAGCATTCCGTCTTTTAGTAGTTGAGACAGAGCTTCATTGCTTGACGAATAAAAAAATAATGCCAACTCAGCCCCTGGATCCTGAAAAAGGCCATGCACAGTGTCAGGATAGCCAAGCTCATCAGCCCCTAATAAAATCACCATGCTTTTGATATATTGTAAAATAGTCGTATTAACAGTTAATACCAGCAGTGATAGCATCTCTAGACCATCCGTGCTGTGGAACATACGGTAGAGATGACTGCAATATTGATGATTTGATATCTTGCTCATAATTATCAGACGATTCATTGTCGATTTCTTTGGGGATTTTCCCATTGTCATTATTGCTACATAATCTTGTCTGTATTTGTTTCAATCGTAATACACACAAATTATTCACTTTAGAGAAATTACCTGCATCAGAAAAAATAACCATGTAATTTACCTCCTATAAGTATATTCACACAACAAAAGTGTAACGTGGTCATCAATAAAATATCAAACGAGGCAAATATAAACTTTTGTTGAAGTAGAATTGGCATAGTTTTTATTTCTTTTAAATATTAAATACTAAATATTTAACTATTCACTATAACATAATTATTAATAATCGCACAGTAATTTTTATTATTGGTTTGAATGAATGTTCTCTCAAAAAATTTAAGTTACAACCAAATTTAAAAATATAATACAAATAATATATAATGTATAGAAAATATTTTAGCATATTTCGAGGCCAAAATGTTTTTCATAAACCCAATAGAGTTATAACAAAACATTAATAATTTAAAATAGTATATTAAGTATTGTTTATTTTCCAAACAATATTAACATTTTAAAACTACAATAGTTAATTATATATCAAAAAATATGCAATAGATTAAAAAAAGCAAAGGGTGATAAATGTAAGTGGTTTTTTAAGCCCAACAAAACACTCACTTAATGATTTATCACTCATATCGTATAATTGTAATAAATGTATTATTAAATTTATTGACATCAAAATTTTCAGGGAATTATGTATAATTTCATTGTTCGCATATTTTTTTTTTTATTTTTGTAATCAATATTAATTATCATGAATGAAATTTACATGTAACTTCTTAACAAACAACAAATAAATTCCCTATTTTTAGTTGAAATGTTTAATTTTTTTGAAAAAAAAAAAAAACTTTAAATATTTTTACTAAGGAGTGTATACTGTATATTTTAGAATTCTTTTTCTGGTAGATATTTAACAACCATACAAAAAATAGCAATATATACACATATCAGTTGTAAATTACTATGCTATGAATATAAGAAGAATACAAATGTATTTTTGTTTCGTAACAATATAATGTTATTTTTAATGCAAAAATATTCACACATTTGTTTAAAATAAAAAATTATCTAGAAAAACATTATTTTTTGATAATATTTTTGATAAGGTTTAAATTTGACTGCGCCAATATCATAGATGTGCTACATTGCGATATTAAATCCCTCTCTTCATTTTCTGACAATTTTGAAATATTTTGTTTAGTTTTTTTTTCGTTATCCTTACAAACTATCTTTGTGCTTTCCAATTCTATCATTGCATTTGTATTATCAATGGCACCTTGGATAGTTTCCACAAACTTTATAGTTTCATCTAAAAATGCTTGGCCCATTTGCAACTCTTTTCCATTGTGTGCATATAATACATACATGAGTGAAGTAGCAGACAAAACATATTCTTTGTGTTTTAAAACATCAAATTTCTGTCCATTAGGCATTGTACAACACAATTTAACTAATTCCAACAGTCGTACTCCTTGAAAGTATCCAAGATCCTGATTTAATTTAATTTTTAAAAAAATTATGTGATTCATCTTAATAATCAACTCTGCTTTAATGCACGATTCAATAGAATATGAAAATATATTCTTAAAAAATATATATTGAGCATCAGTGCATAATTTATTTATGTAAATCATCAATGTTGTTATTGATTTCTTTCTTTCATTCATATTGTCATTGTATATTGAGTTATTTGAAGCATTTATAAAAAAATCTTTGTGTAATTCGTTTAACAAATGTAATGGAATTTCATTGTCTTTATACTTAGTAAAAATCAAATAAGCAAACGATTTGCCTATTTCAGTATTTGTATACACAGACAAGGCTAAATAAGAACATTTTTCTAAGATATATAGCCGATTGTAAATTTTAGGTCCCCATAATATTCCAGTTTTGAAGTATAAGAGCAAAAATGAAACGAGATTTAGTTTGTCTTCATTTAGTTCAAAATCGTGTTCAAGTAAACAAAACGGATCATAAATGATATTAGACAATATGTTTAAATACTCGATTGGATCAATGTTAGCACGTAATACTAAAAAAGCCACTCTGGTGAAATAATATAATATTGATGGATGTTTTTGAAAATGTCTATTCAACTTGTTTAGATAATTTATTGTGATTAATAAAATATCCTTTAAATTTTCTTCATCCATTTCATTTAAATGGTTAAAAGTACTATACAACAAATATTCTAAGTGTACCAGTCTTGGACATTCCATGTTTTCCAAAATAGTTACTGCCGCCAAAACGGACGAGGACAATTTACAATTATTCATATCAATCAATTCTAAAAATTCATAAATCATCTCATAATCTCGTATAGCTTCAGTTCTCGCCATTTTAAGTAAAACTTCTTCGCAAAAATTAAAATAGTTTGGTCTATTTCTAAAATTGTCTTCAGTTAATTCCGTTCCGAGTAATTGTATTATTTTTGCAGCATTATATGAAATAAATTTGTCATTAGCCAACAATGTTGATGCTACATTAATATTGTAATTCTTCATGCAGGTTTGGAAATCATTGAATTCTTTATTGTAATCCATTCCGTTAAATTAAGTAATAACTTTAGACGTCACGATGTATCTAAAAGAAATAAATTATAACAATATTACCTCAACAGTTTATTCTTTATCAAAAATTGTACTTATAGACTATTATAATACATTTACCATAATGATTTATCATATGACTAAATACAATTTGTACAAAATGGGAAATTTAATAATGAAAAACTAATGGGAATAAAAAATTTAAATAAATTATTAATTTCATTTTTCATAAGTTATAATAAAAATAAAATAACATTAGTTAGTTTTAAAAAGTTAGTATAAAAACATGGTTTTTATGTTAACGACATATTATGTATTTTCTTAAAGCAAAATAATAATAAAATGTAGGTATTTTATTTATGATAAATTTTCTTAAAACATAAATATTCTACAATTCAAATGATTATATGAAAACTAAATCATAGATATAAATAAAATATAGAATATAAGTTACAGAATTACAGTTAACAGAATCTATACAATTTTATATGAAATAAACAGGATAAACTTATCTTATTAGTTTTTAAAAATAACAAATTTTAATTAGTTAGGTAATGACGTTTTTAGTTTACTAATCGATATGAAAATGCATAGTTATGAAAAATTATAACCTTGAAAAAACATAATAATATCTCTAGTAAATATAAAAATAAAGATCTTTGGTTTTAAATATCATTAGTACTAAAAATAGTAATAATACTTTTTTTTAAAATTAAATATACAAAAAATGTTAATATACATAAATTTAATAAAGAAAGCCTTGAGTAATGAATAGCTAATGAATTATGAATATTTAGTTTCAAGAATATGTGTAAAAAAAGTTAAACATATTGTCAGAGCATGAGAATATTCTGATCTTCAAATATTTATAATTTATTTTAATGGAAGAAATGTGTGAACATTCAGTTAAATCAGATTAACTGGTTCTTTAACACCCGATATACTTTAAATATTTGATAGATTATTATTATACTAAATTAATAATGTAACCAGTGGAGGATTTCCAAATAGGAATAGTAGACAGCTACCTAGGGCGGAAAAATTTAAAGGAGGGGGGTGGCAAATTTTGTAGTGCTTTATTAAAATACATCATTTGTAGTATAAAACAAAGAAAAGTAGAAAATTAATTACTTTATATTTACGAAAAACAATTGTATACATTTATTTTGATTCACTATAATTTACAATCATAATAAATTCGTAAAAATAATCCACAAGTCATAAGTGCATTGTATAGAAAACAAATTTTGATAATAATAATTTTTAACACATTAAGCTCAGCTAGTACAATCAGCGCAGAGCCCGTGACGCCACATTAAAAATATGTATATGACTATGTGTCAACACCGGCATTTTCGTCGGTTAAACGCCCAGAATAATGAGATAAACTAGGTACCAAAATAGTTAAACAAAATTTTCTTCTTATATAACTAAATTTGTGTGCAAGTTTTAAAGTTATAATGAGTGATGGAAGAAAAAGGTTGAGTGGATCTGACTATAGAAAAAGAGCTAAAGATGAAAAATAACAAAAAGCTATTAAAAACAATCTATGAAAATAAATAATTTTTATATGTCTAAAAGTATTAATAATAATACAACTAATCAAATAACTGTCGGTTCAGATTCCAGTTTTGTTGAAAATATTAAAACAATTATCAATAAAATAATAATTGATGACTCTGAAAATATTCTAAACAACAATTATCATACAAGTACTTTATCAAACATTACTTTTTGTGTTCAAAAAGACCAAATAGATTGGATAATTGATAATATTATTCATGATTATATTGTTATGCACAGGGTTTGTCAAAATACAAATTTAAACTTTGTAAATAGTAAAAGACAACACAGTGAAGTTAATTGATATTTAACAAACAATATCATTATTTGATAGAAAATTGTAAAATGGTGAAAAATGTTTATGAACACAGTTTATACAGAAAAAAAAGGACACATGTTTTATGGACCTTGTATTTTATTTGATAGAGATTTTTATTCAAAATTTACAAAAGATGGTTATAATGATTGAAAACAATGCAGAAAGTAAAGTAAGATCGAGTAAGTAGAATATGATTACTTAATTATTTCAATACCCATTTAAAAAAACAATGTATGGGTACAGAAACAATTTTATTATTATACTTAATGAATATTTAAATTTATTACTATTAGACTTAATAAATACATCGGTAATATTCTCATGTGGACAATTTGCCAAAGATCTAATACAGATGTAGAGTATTAAGTTGCCTAAATAAAGATTTGAATCTGTGTATAATGAACATTAAACTAATAAATCAATGAAAACAAAAGTACTAACACCTGCCATTAATGACTAATGGTTTATATGATTCTAATTCATATTTTTAAACAGAAGATAAAGTTAAAATTTATAGTTGTTTATTTATTATAATAATTTATTACAATTATAAAAAGTTTATTTTTCATCATTAATTAAAAAGTAGAAATAAATAAATAAATACAATACCTAGAAACAATAAAATAATTATTTTAACTATTGATATTTTAATTTTTTAAGTACTTTGGGTTTGTAATGTTACCTCCTGCTCTTACTTATTACGTCAATAAGAAATATAATTATATGCATTCAAGAGTTTTGATAACAAATTAAAAATGTATAGGTATTTATTTTTCTTCTGTACAAACTATTTGTCACTTAGGACCCAATAATTTAACACTTGTAAATGTACATTTAAATGTTTAATATAAATCTTTTATTTAAATTTCACAGAAAATATACAACTAGTAAATATTTTCACCAATATATTAGCATTTTCCAAACGGTTCAAGATTAAATTTATAATAAAATCCAACAATTGTAATTTATTTTGTAGTTTTAAATTTATCCAAAAAAGTTTAATGAAACTCTGCTCTATTAATTTTCTTTTATTTGCAATGATTTATTATTGTTATAGTACCTATATAAAAAACCTCATCTATAACGCCATTAATGGCTGCAACATGTTTTTTTATAAAAAGAGCTAAGTTAATGAAATATTTAGTTTTGTTCAAAGTTGGTGGCTCACATTATATCTACACAATAATCGAATAGCCAAATAATAAAACTATTATAAAAATAATAAAATACTCATTATCTTAATGCCTATGATTATGATGTATTGACGTTGACTCAATTATTATTACAGTGTAATAATAATGGTTATTATAACTAGCACACTTAAATCAAAATAAAACCTGATAAAAAATCATGAATTCACAAGTGAAAATACTCACACAAAATTAATTATATTTATCTATTGAAGTATGTATCTCCTTACAAACTTATAAAGGTAGGTGGTAAAATAAGATCAATTTCAACTAGGAAATAATACCTACGATGAAAGGATTATGTTAAGAACATTTTTTTTTTTTTCTATGATCAATTAGACTGAAACCATTGAAACAATATATAATAACGAATTATTAATATAATGAAAAAAAAATCGTGAAAAAAGCATGATATTAAGGAGCATGAACAAAATACGTATTATTCGAATCAGATTTTCAGATACGATTAATAAAACTCGGAAACGAAAACAACATACCGTTGCTGAATAATGTCGAACAAACATGACTACTACTCACCGGCTATCGAGAAAGCTCTGCAAAACATGACTGAATGGAAAATCCTTTTTGATTTGGAATATTGATATAATTTGAATTGTAATTTTTGTGTATTGCGCGTCAAATGAAATTCGTTCGGTTTTTAATACCGAATGGATATACTTCGATAATAAACACTACGGGAATGATAACCGAATAACTTGAAGGCAAATGCTCGTGACGGCCGGATACGCGAACACGGTCTGAACCGTGACGGTGAGTAATTAATGAGTATCTATATCTATTATAGAAGTGCCATGGTGTATAAACAGTGTCGATCGTAGACAATATATCTTTATTATCTATGGTGTTGGTGCTACGATATGATATTGTGGTATATGATAAGACATGATACCCATCGGTACCGCGGTTGTAGATAGCCATATATAAGTGATTGTTATTTAATTTATCTATTTGTTTAACCCGAAGATTTATGTTTCCGGCACGGTTTAAAATATATATCTATTAACACAAATATATTTTAAACTACGGCGAAATAGATTGATTTTTTTTCCAACAGATAATTTACCGTCTTCCGTGCGGGGTGGGTCACGGCCGCGGCTGTAGATAACAGTTATAACCGCGGTCACGGCGCTACGACTCTACGAGTTTTTATGGTTATGTTGCTTCCTAATGTATACACGCTTTTTAAAATGTAAACATTCCAACATTTACAACACACACACTCACACAATACAAGAGATTTAGAACGAAATGGGGTCTTTCGACGTTCACAAAGTGAATTTTTTTTCACCCAAACTACTTTCGATCCAATGTATGGTCGTTGAAAGTGAAACACAAAAATTAGCGATTGGAAGGTATCTTATTTTTCGTTAATACTTTTCTTCAAAACAGGTATCTGAGTTAAAAGTCTGTGTAGGTCGAACGCTTCGATTGAAATATGGGACATTTCTCACAAACCTCACGTCGACAGAACATTGATATGCGATAGTAGTGTCGAAGGACTCGGATGGTACAATGGAAGATTGTTTAGCTGCAGTGCAAATGGTACTGTTACCGAACATGACCTACACACTCTATCACCATTGGTAAGTTGTAGTGTGAAGTTAATGGCGATTTAGGTCGAATTAATTATTTTTGTTTTATTCAAGTACAATAAAACTATAACGTCAGGATCGTGTTGGTGTATAACAATTCATAAACAAAGCGGACGTCTAGCTGTGAGTTAAAAATTTATAATTATTTAAACTGTTGTTTAGTGTACAATTGTATTATCAGTTGTTTTTATTGACTTAGGCTGGAACACAAGATGGTTACATCAACATATTTGAAATAGCATCAGATTCATTAACATATGATAGATTGATGGATAAACAAGAAGGTATCATTATATTATTTAATGCTTTGTTTGCTGGATATTTAAATAAATAGTTATTATTGGACATAATTTACAGGTAAAATAATTTGTATTTCATGGGATTCAACTGGTGAATATTTGATTACTGGTTCAATAAATGCTGTACGAATTTATAGCCGAAGAAGCGGCCATGCCATACACAAACTTCCAACTGGTCAAACTGAGACCATAGTTTCATCAATAGCGGTCACCAATGATTTTACAATAATCAGTGCAGATTCTCGGTAATAATGAGATTTATTTATTTTTAAGATTGAATTTATTCATTATTGTTGGTATTTTAGTGGTAAATTATGTTTTTGGGATGGAAACAAAGGGACCAATATTGCCAATTACCAAGCACTTAAATCAAATGCACTTGTTGTTTGCTTAGATGAATCACAAACTAAAGTCTATTGCAGCGGTTAGTATATAATAATAATTAAATAATGTTTTGCTCAAATAACTTAAACATCAAAATATCTCCTTAGTTAAACTTAACATACATTGAGGAGGCAGTTAGCATTTTTTTTTAAATTTCAAAACCGGCAATACCCCCGCCTCCCGGAATGGCCGTGAGGCACTACTTCGGGAAGTGGAGGCAGTTAGCATTTAACTAGATATAACATTCATATTATTTCATGTGTAATGTTTTATTTTGTAGATTAAAATATCTCAGTATTGCTCTAAAGCGGCGGTTCCCAACCTTTTTAATTATGAGGACCATCAATTTTGAAAAAAAAAAAAAAAAAAAAACTGAGGCCCACTAACTTAATATACAGGTAAAAAATATAAACACAAACACAAATAGATACCTATACATATTACATGCGATAAATATTTAAAATGTGCATATATATCAGTAATTAAGAAAAAATACTGAATGAGAAAAATTAAAAAACAATTTTTTTATAGTGAAAGAAAGAAGTTTATTTTATTCAATTTTTGACGTTGTTTGTATTATTGTGTAGTATAATATAAAATTCTAGATGTTGATGCCGAGTAGTAAAAAATAAAATTTATCGACCTCGACAAGCGTCCACTGTACACAGTTGAAAACCGCTGCTCTAGAGTCTTGACAAACTAAATTTCTACACTGTGTTCAGAGACATTTTTATAAGTAACCATGTTGCAAGAAATACTCATAATTAGCACTAAAATTTACTAATCTTAACATTTTAATTAAAATGACATGTAACTATTACAATAAATGTATTCTCATAAATATCCATGAGAAGTGCTCAGTTTTAAACTTTTAATTAGTAAATAACTAATCCTAATTTAATTTGTAATAGATTGATAAAAATTCTTTAATGTTTACTACTTGAAAAAGTTCAAATTTCACTATGACAAACTTAAAAATTTGTTTAAAATAAGGTTCAGGTGATCAAATAATTTATTTAAAACTCTGTAGTGAGTGATCAATTTTAACAGTTGTTTAAGCCGTAGATGTTTAAAAATCTTATTTAAAGGTTTTGTATATATTTTTTCGCCTTTGCTATTTTATTCCACAACTCGCCCAAAATTAATTTTAGCAATACATAATTTTGCTCTTTTCATTATCATTGTTGAGTGGGTTTAATCGCGATAGCCATTAAGTATGCAACAATCATAAAAAAAAGAAAAATATTTATGGCAACAATAGCCTACATGAGTAATTAGTTGTAATCTTTCATGCAGTTATTTATGCTATATACAATTGTTGCTATATTTGCTATCAATCTAGTAATCATATTTGACTGTGTAAACTTGGCTTTATAGAACTAATAGTCAATCTCATTATGAAAAATGTATAAATAGTTCAAACATATTAGTTAAATCACAAAGTAATATAGAACGGCCTTTAAAGCCGAATGTGTGGTCATTCCTTCATTAGGAATACATTTACAACCGTATTCTCTGTTAGAGCATGTTTGAAAACGGATAGACATATTGATTTAAGTATTTATATTATCAATGAAAATGTAATTTTTATGTTTTAATTACTTTGTTTCTAAAATTAATCAGACTAACACAACTTATAATAATACCATCTTTAATTCTCTAAGTAACTATAATTGCGCTGGTACCAATAGTCCGATATCTGACCATTTAACCATTTTAATTAAATCAAGAACATCAACATACATCATTTTTAAAATTAAATATGCATTCTGAAATCTCATAATAAAACACCTTTTATTGATATTTGGTACAATAAATTAGCATTATTTAAAGTGAAATGGCCAATAATATTATAATTTTAGCTTAACATTTGTTTTTATTATTACTTTTCTTTTAAAAAATGTAAAACAAACTTCATTAAATAATAATTATAATAAATGTGTTATTAAGTTTATCAACATCAACATTTTCATGGAATTACAATTTCTATTAATAATTCAATTTTTCACATATTTTAATTTTGCAATAAACATTAATAAACGGAAATTTACATGCAATTTCTTGACAAAACAACAGATAAATTACTACCCCTATTATTTATTAAAACATTTCATTTTTAAAACAAACTTTATTAAATAATAAAATACATGTTACTGTAAAACCAAAACATTCTTCATTGTGCTCCTCGGACTTAATGTGTATGTACAAAAATAACTTTTAATAAATTTATTATGTGAAATAATTTAATATAAAAATATTATTTAATAAGTATGAACTATAAGCTACTAATTTTTTTTTTCTGTTATATTTAATTTTCTATTTAAAATAATAAAAATTAAAATGGTCCTAAAATTGCTAGGGATATCCTTTAATGATGTTTAAAATTATTAGTAGTACAACTCATGAAGTAACCATACAATGAATTTGTAAGATTATGTGCCGTTTATAGAAGGTATAATTATTTATTATTTATGAATGTGGTCAATCTACTGAGTCTTTATGTGCTGCATTATACATTTGAACAGTCTTTATATTACTCTGTATTTTGGCGTATTCAGGAGAGGGGATTAATCCTCCCGAAATGTCTATATATTTATTTTAAGATGTTTATTTAATTAAACCAATAAAAATAAAATCATACAAGGATTAAAAATTCCAAATGTACCCCCCCCCCCCGCACAAATAAATTATTTTACTGACTACACCACTGGCCATGTTAAACTGGGGACGTAATTGAATATTGTCTGTGTTAGACCACTTTTACAATATGAATATCTGCATTCTTAATGAAAAAACCATTAAACATATAATTATTATTTTCGATATATAGGTGTTGATCCAGTTATAGTATGTTATGAGTTGATATCAATGAAATCAGATAGTGTAGAAAGCAGCAGCAAATGGGTACGAAGTATAAAATTAGTAGCTCACAGAGTAGAAGTACGATCATTAGTTCCTTTTAAAGGGGAACTATTTTCAGGAGGTAATTAGATTTATCATTAGTTTATAAGTTATATTGATGAATAATTATTATTATTATTTTATAGGTATTGATGGATACTTGTCGGTTAGCAGTTATCCCCCAAAACAATTGGTTAAATACCCTCCATTGCTGACTGTAGGATATTATTATAATTTAAGACATACAAGTTATAAAGCTATAAAATATTTAATTTATGTATATTGTAATTATAATTTCAGTCAACCATATCCCTTGCATCAGATGCTCGTTACGTTTTATTGTTACATCTGAGCCATTTAGATGTATGGTATTTAGGCGATAAACACAAATACGAAAACAAATTAACTAAACTAGTAACAATTAAATATTCGAAAAATGATTATGTCCGATGTTCAGCAATCTCATCTGATGGTACATGGGTTGTTTATTCAACTGAAGAAAAACTTAAAATATTTAGTTTGACTATGGTATGATAATACTATATTCATATTTTATAAATAATTGCATAAAACTGTTCTCATTATAATTTTGTTGTCAGGATTCTGCCACTAGTGAACCCATGATTAGGAAAACTGATATCCAACCAGTCGAGTGTGATGTGTCCACTCAATTAGCATTTTCATCGGATAGCAAATACCTATGGTTTGCTACCAAACACGAAAACACCTTGGTGTGTTTAGAAATGTCTCACGAATTTGATTTATCAACTAAACACTGCATTGATACTAGTACATGTAAGTTAATAATTTTCACACATATATAAATAGTGTACTAATTAAGTAAATTTGTACAGATTTCAAAGATTTAATACATTTACTAGAAGTGTCTAGATGGAATAAATACGTTGTTGCAGCGGATAGACAAAGCAATATAGTTGTTTTTAGTGAAGGACAAGTAAGAATACTCATTAGCATTGTATACAATCTGTATTGTATAATACAGGGTGTGACAGAGCCGACTGACGAGTTTTGATGGGCTATAAATAACGAATAATAAAACTTAGAGAAAAGGTTTTTTTTTTTTATTATTATTTGAATCAGTATTCAATCCCAATTTTAAAAATTATTTTTTGAAAATTATATCTCCAAGATGGCGGCCGTCAGCATTGATACACTGTTATAGACGATCTCTAAAGCTCTCATATGATTTTCGGCACATTTCGACTGGTATGGCCTTGACTTCCACGGTGATTTTCTGTTTAATTTCTTCTATGGTATGTGGGCGATATCTGAAAACCTTATCCTTAAGGTAGCCCCAGAGGAAAAATCACACATGCTTAAATCTGGGGAACGTGCTGGCCAGCCTATGTCTCCTCTCAGAGAGACTAACCGCCCAGGGAACATTTGTCACAAGACAGCAAATGAAATTCTAGCTGTGTGCGCTGTAGCTCCATCTTGCTGAAACCATACATCTCCCAAATCATGTTCTTCAGCCATTTCCTCCAACCTATGCTGCAGATAAGTTTCCAACACCACAACATTACGAGCGGACTTGACAGTGACGGTCCTGTTCTCGTCCTCAAAAAAGTAGGGGTCGATCATCCCAAATTGGGACACAGCACACCACACTGTCACTTTAGAAGAGTGGAGTGGTCTTTCATGGAGCTGCCATGGGTTATTTGTAGCCCGGTATCAAAATTTTGTTTATTTACAGTTCCAGAAAGATGAAAATGGGCCTCATTGCTACAGAAAAAAGTTGATATCGGAGGCATTTGCTGACAAAGATTTTTATGGTTGCTGTTGTCAGTAGCATTTAACTCTTGGACAAGCATTAATTTATATGGATGGAATGATAAATCTTCGTGAAGTATTCTCCTCAAAGAACGGTCTGAGATTCCCAAAGCTACAGCGTGTTTACGGGATTCTTACCGTTCTGGGTGCTCCGTGTCCAAGTCTACTTAAGGTACTTCCAGTTTTTTCAAATGCCATATCCACAATTTGATAGTGTTAGCAGAAGGAACAGATTCAGCACGTGGAATGCCAAAGTGTATACGAAAAGCCCGTTGTGTAGCGATCACAGAATGAATTTTTTCGTAATATGCACGCACGATGAAACCACAATGTACACCTGTCCAGACCATGATTACGAATAAAAACGGCATTACCGTACAATTCAATATATACCACTTATTAAGGCCTGCTCTTATCTTATCACAGGCTAATGACTTCATTTAACTCGTCAGTCGGCTCTGCCGCACCCTGTATGTAGGCTTTGATGAGTTTGATGACTTGCCAAGTCAAACTTGAAGGGCGGCAAAAAACTCATTGGGCCCAACCTTTACTATCCGGCACTGTATATTGTTAAACAAGACTAATTGTTTATTTGTTGTAGCATCATTGTACTTTACCGAAATATCATTGTTCCCCAACAAGTATGAAAATACATCCAACAACAGAAAACCTTGTGGTAGCTTATGCAGATCGAAAAGTAAGTATATAATTAACAAAAAAAGAACAATATTTCTCATTCCTTATTTTTACAGGTTGTAGAGTATAGTTTAAGTAAACGACAATACACTGAATTTTCAGAAAATTTATTACTTAATCCACCTAATGAATTAGTAAATAGATCATTTCCAATTAATTGTATTACATTTGATGCTTCGAGAAATGATTCTATAATTTTCTCCGACGACAATACTATTTGTGTTTTGACACAGGACAATGTAATTATTGACAATAACTTGAAAAACTAATTATTTTAATAATTTATTATCGTTTTATTTATAGAATATAAAAGATCCAGAGAAAAAAATAAAGAAAACTGAATCAAAAGCTATAAAATATTCTGTTAAAGTTATTCAAAATTATGAAGTAAGTATATAGTACAAAATACTCTAGTGCAAGGGCGCCCATGGGGTAATTTTTAGGGGAACAACAAAATGAAACGAAACACACAGTGTATTAAATTATTGTTATTTTATATGTATATATACTGGTCATTGGTTCTAACACCTAAAGAGAACAATCAAAATTATAATAATGTACTGCTTTATATACAATTATACAAACTTTAATTGTACTAGGCATATTTTGTTATATTCCAGTGGGGGATATGTCCCTCCTTACTCCCCCCACCATTTCATTTTAGCGTCCATACTATAATGTATCGATAATTAAACTTGTTGGTCTGTTTGTGAATAGGATGAATTTGATATTTATTAATATTTTTATAAATCATGATTATAACCTGTAAATTTGTACATTTACAGCATTTGATGTTTTTTGATTTTTTAAATCGAGATGAGCTGGTTGCAGTTGAAGTAAATCCATGTACATTTGTAGAGATGCTACCTGCTGTATACAAAAAGAAATTGTTTGGCATGACATAAAAAAATGTGTAATATACAAGATATTGTTATTATTATTATTATTATTATTACCTTTATTTTTATCCTAAAATTATGAATTTCTGATGTTTTTGATCGGGTTCATTGTCGGGTTTTAACATTCGGGTGTCCAGTTTGTTGTAGGCAAATAATCTGCCGAACATTTCCAAGTTGCAAATACCATGGGAAGAACGCCATCCTACGAAACCTGTACGAGTATTGTTAAATTATGTCCATTTATCCCAATTAAACGTTTACCCGACGATGTTACTGGAATAGGGTCTGGCGACGGTACCGCTTCAGTCATAGGCTGGATTCTGTATTGTTTCCGCAGTTTTTGCCTTCTGAGTTCGACGAAATTATCCGGTAATCCCAAGTTGACGGCTTCTTCACTCCATAACTGTACAAACACGTTTATGATATTAATATTAATTATTATAGACAGTGGCTGGGGAGGGGGGGTGTACAATGAGTTAAATTGGGATCGAGGAAAAAAATGAAACGAATCACCGATGCTTGAGAGTTGGCTGTCTCGTAAATTTATTAAGGTGGAAGTTATGAGCGTGATAAATTTGCCAAACTCGTCGTCCGGGTTTATTACGCGCGCGCTGGTCTGCAGTTTCGAACTCAATACCAATAAATAAATGTGGGGATACGTGGCGTAGAAAACCGGTGGTCGAATTGACGACGTAATGTCGCGGACAATTCCGTATAGAAATATTATTTAACATTTTCGCAGCGCACACTGATTTATCGTTCGAATTTGAGGAATAGTACAACGGCAATATTGTTGTGTTTCGGGCCAATAAGAATTCCCTTACGTTCCTGTTCGACATGTATTGTGGTACATAAAGAGCACTGCCCTATTTTTTCCATACGACTAACGGTTTAGTGTTTTATTCCGATAAGTGGTGTTAGTACTGTTTTTCCACGATTTTCGAAAAGAGGCGGAAAAAAAAAATGGATGGAAGTTTGCGTGATAGAACCTACAAATCATTACTAAACTATTATACATATAATAACGAGATACGTTTTGTGTAAAGGCTAAAATCCTACACAAAATGTATGCGTTGATATACGGGTCTTATTTTTATATTACAATATTTCATCGTAGGAATGTGTCTAATAATTTATGGGGTCCCCTTATCGTCGTCTACAGTGGCGTAATCGCGGGGGTGCACGTGCACCCGCTGAAACCGAGCTCCGATCCTATGAAAAATATAATTCCCCTAAAATATACCGATTTACGTTGAAAACGGTTTTTATATTTGTTTGTCGTCGGTTAAATAAAAATAGGGAATGCGTGCGAGCGAAGCGAGTGGTTTTGAATACGATATGATGGCTAATTTGATTTGTCTTTTTGATTATTGGATCTATGAGAGCTTTACACCCAAGGACTTAACTGGAGAAAAAAATTCGCCGGGGGGGGGGGTTCAACTTTTTTTTAATTTGTTTAATATAGTTACTGGACACACGTCATACTACAATAAAATACCACAGAAATTCGTGTACTTAAAAAAAAAAAAAATCGATGAGGGGGATCTCACCTCCCCGGTTACGGCCTTGTTTACCCGTTGGTTGTTGTAGTAGTATATATCATAATAATGTGTGTCAGTAAAATTATGCAAATCGATTACGACAGCACGACGAATTATACGTACGGATCCCCGCACCGGTAAAACAATTTTTTTACGAGAGCACGTAAAAAATCAACAGACGTGCACACCCCTCCTGCTTATGATTCGGTATCGTGAAACCCCCACGGACAAAATTTGGACCGTGACATAAAACGCGATTTTTCGTTGTTTTTTTTTTTTTTTTTTTTCATTTTTTTGATTTCGTAAACGTAGTTCGTTCGTGTTTTGTAGTCGCGTATTTTCAAGGCGGGCGCTGTTATGATGATTGTCAACGAATTTATTATATTTAGAACGGTACTCAATTGAATCAATTTATATCGTGATAATAAATTGTTTTGGGGCGACTATAGTTATGTCGGTTGTTGTTAATGTATTCAATGACGATCCCCTAATAGCATCACCTGTCTTGAAAATATGAAAGAAGAAAGAAAAAAAAAAAATGTAAATACGAATATAATAAATTCGTGTAATATTTTTTTATTTTATTATTATTATTTTTTTTTTTTTTTTTTCTATAACATTTTCGCAGATATATTTGAAACAGGCCGTCGACATCGTGTCGGGTCTTGCGGTATTCCAGACGCCGGACATTGTACGTATTATTAATTGTGAGTAGTTATCTCTACACATAAATAATAAAAAGAATATATGTATTTGGCCCCTCAGTTTTTTTATTTTTTTTTTTTTTTTCTGTTCGGCAAAAAGTAATTTATATCCTCTCGAGCCGAAAAAATAATATTAAGGATTAAAACTACAAAATTATTATTATCGCCGAGATAATATTATTATTATTATGATCATTATACGTCGTATATTTCAAACCAACCGGTTTTTCACTTATAGAAGAAAAAAAAAAAAAAAAACTAAAATATAATATTATGATAATTTCAAACCAGTTGGCCGAACCCGGAGCTGTCGTGGATTTTGAACGGGATGACTGTCTGGTCATTTTTTTTTATCGGCGTATAATTATACGCCCGTAAAAATATAAGTGTCTGCGGCTTATTAAATGTCGAAAACATTATTACTTATAACGTAATTACATAATTTTTTTTATTATTATTATTAATTATTTTGTTTTATTTTCATATTACTTATATTACACAATTTGACTTTGACCCGTACGCTCGTATAACTACAAAATATACTGTAAAAATCTACCGTACGTGTTTTAACGTGAATTTGAGGCTGTACATAAAACACGCTGGTTGATATCGTTTTTATCCACATGGCACAAAACAAATCTCAAACATTTCAAATAGTTACAAATAACTCAAAAAACACTGTGATAACTGTACCGCGTCTAGAAAGTACAGAATATAAGTTTTCGGTGAAAGTTTCAGGTGTCTACTATTAGTTTTAACCGAATTACAATAAAACAAAAAAAAAACAAATCCAAACGGAAAATAACGGAAAGCGTAAATATTCGCGTTATCCGACGTTTTTTTTCCCCCGATTATTAAGAAAATTACATGGGAAATCAGAAAATGGTCTAACAGTGGACAAACAACAAGACAAAATTATCTACCAGAAACCATTCCTGGAGTTTATGATTTGGGAACAAGAAAAAAAAGGTACATATAATATCTAGTCTTTTTATTCGCTCAGATCCATAAAAATGTATACGTTTGTCATTAATGTTGTGAAATTTTACAAACAGTTTAATATTGAATTATTCTATTATACATTTACTGGGTCGAGGGGAATTGATCGTTTTTCAGTACAAAAATAGGTCTTAAAAATAAATCACTCGCGACTCTCGTAAATGATGAACTCGTAAATTATTATACTTACGAGATTACGATCGTCCAGTTTTATTTTAACCGAACATAAACACAGTATTTGTTTTATTCCCCTGCGAATAATTGATAACTATTATTATTAAAGAAAATTAATTTTGTACGCGCCCGACGTACCAACGAAAAAATAAATAAATGTTAATAGTATTTAATATATTATACGAGTTGATGATACTTATATAATATATGGTCCTATGGACTTTCTAAACATTTACGATTTTTAATGTAAATTATTCACAAAATATATATTAATCAAATTTACATAGGTAATTTATTATAAAACCGAAAATTATTCCAATTTTATATTCTGAGCGGAACGAGGGGGGTCTTGTGGTTTTACAATAATATTTATTCTTTTTTTTTTCTCTCTAAACATTTTTATCTACCAGAAGACTTTATCCGATCTATACACTCCTCCTATACTGGTCCCGATTATTAATTTTCGTCTAGTTGTTACTTTAAAGAGGTCATTTTTCGATATACCTATTAGTTTTTTAACGCGGCAGACAAAAAAACTACGAATAAACGGCAAAAACACGATTTCTCGTCGAACTCGAGTTTTATTATTTCTTTTTTATTAATGTTAATTTCTGGGTTACCGTGGCAACAATGAAAAAATACGACTTTAATACGCTCAAAATCGTTTTTCGTTTGCAATTTACCGTCGCATACAGATATAAATTAAATTCCTATCTATATACTTCCTTTCCGACTTACCACCTGCATCAGTGACCCACCCGTATTGCGAAGTATGTACTTTTTTTTTAACTTTAATTATATAGGTAGTAATAATAATCGTGTGATTTCGTGATAAGGTTAGTTTTAATTTTTTTTTTTTTTTTTTAGATTGTACATTTGTAATCAATGTAGAAACGACTACGTAAAAATATCGATCTTTATTTTGAATATAAATAATTTAGAAATCAAGGAATTTATCGAATAAGTATTGAGTCGTTCAAATTACCAGTACGAGACTTAACAGTATCGTATTGTATTTAAAAGGATATTGTTCACGAATTTTATCGTTTTAAGAGACGACATTCAGATTCGTTTCGAATGTCCCGAAAACTGCTGCAAAGACGTTTTTTTGTTGTGGAGATAACAAAAATAAGCGTGGTCGTCGTCGAGTATTCATAGCATAAATTATAACTAAAAGCTACCGTAGCCAGGATTTCTCAATAGAAGAAGCGAAAAAAATATATCCAACGTTAACGTTTATTTCCTCTATGGCAATTAAAAAATGCATTTTTTTAAAGTTTTGACTTTTAAATGTTTTTTTTTTTAATACTTTAGGATTTGATGTTTTAATATATCGGTTCCGATGTGAAAACATATCATTTATTTAACGATAAATGAAAGTGAGTTGTGCGGATCGTACCGTTTAAATTGAATTAATTTTGACGATAAATTGTCACCTTCCGATTTCCAAATTCCAATATAAGTAGGATTTGATCAGCTAGAAATATGTAAACTAAGGGGCCGTTCGATAAGAAAAGTCGGCCATTTTCCCCACTTTAATGTTCGATATTGTTCTTATAGGATGTCATGGTTATCTAGTATATAATATAATATATATATATCTGTGTATATCTTATATTTTTTTTATTTTTTTTCCCTCCCCTTTGAACCTGTCCTGTGAATATTTTCTAGTGATGTGACGACATAAATCCGGATTATCCGAAAATCAAATAAATCCGGATTTTCGGATTTTGAAAAAACGACATTTATTCTAAAATCCGGATCTTTAGCTGAATCCAAATTACGGTTTTTAAAATTGTGATTATTTTTTTTTATTATTATTATGGTATTGTTCGTAGCATTGTATACGTATTTACAAATCAAAAAATATCACAAATAGAAATTTATTTAAATAAAAAAAAAAAAAAAACGAGTACAACAAAGAAAATCATAAATATTACACTCTAATCAAATATTACTAGCTGACCCGTCAAATGTTGTTTTATTCATAAAAATTGTTTATGAATGCAGCGCGAATAAAACTATTTAACACGTTTTATGATGTAAAAAAAAAAAAAAAAAAAATCTGTACTGACAAAACCAAATTTTGGATTTTGGAATTCCAAACGTACGTTTATGTTCGACAATCGGCAAATTTTACCCATCGCGTCAAGACGATAAGATCGGCAGACCGTGTTTGGCCTCTACTCTATTATGTTTCCTGTGTGCGTATATATAATTTATATTGCGCATAAATACGCTTCTCGGCGCGTGTAGTATTATACTATAATATTAAAACAAAAGGAAGAAGAAGAAGAAGAATAAGAAAAAACCGCCGCACTATGAAAATATCGTTCGGTCAACGGACGCATAATACGTATTAAAATTTATTATACGAATTATTAATATTACCGACGGGCGTGCGCCGAACAAGGACATTTCGACGGTGGTGTAATGACATATATATATATATTAATTATTGTGCACAATGATTGTATACGACGATAATAATAATTATCATGTACGAGTGTGTTGCGGCAGTTTTAACCAGGGTTGATAATATATATAAAAATAAAAAAAAAATACACGTATAAAACGTTTGCAATATAAATGTATACCGACGGTTTTTTTTGTTTTTGATATTGATTCTAAAAAAAAAAAAAATTAAAAATTCTCCCGTGTTTGAGATATTATTAAGGTGGATTTTTAATTTATATATTTAGTATAGTAAAAATCTATTTGTTTGCAAATTTTCTTTGTCCGTTCACTCCGGGCGCCTATCGCATAAATAGAAAATAATGAAATATTTTTTTAATTATAATTAAAATTATTACGTATTATGTGCTGGTGTACTTCGGGCGACGAGAACGAGACACAGCCTAATAACATACTCTTATTATTTGTCGTGTATAATTTAATAATATAAAAGTTTTATAAATACCGCGAGTACAATGACTCGTAAAATATACTAGTCCGCCGATACTTATATAATCATTTACACCACAATTGTCTATTTATAATTTATATCCCCTTGTTTTATCGTTAGTTTAAATTATAAATAATGTACTTTTGTTTATTGGGGATTTAATTTTTACACGTTATAAAACGTATATAATCGTGTGTTTTATAGGCTAGGACCACACGACCGTTGAAAGAACGGACACGTCGTAAACACCCCCCTCAAGTCACACGAACGTAAAACGTCAATTGCCCGTTTCGGATCGTACAAGAAGAATTGGACATCGCGATTTTTGTAACACTCCGCTACAAGAGTATTACGAAAGAAGAAGAAAAAATGGCGGGTTTATCCTATAAACCAGTGGTTCCCAACCTTTTTGACACTACGGAGAACTTTAGACACGGCACGGACCACCACAACTTTAAAACCTTATAAACAAGAATCAATTTTTTTTTTTTTTAGAAGAAATTAGATTATGAATAAATAAAAACCAACGAAATTCCTTATAGCGGACTTATAATATTGTTTATAATTGATGAATTTTAAGTAAAAGTTTTATATTTATTTACAATTTAACGCAAATTACTATTATAAAAACAATTTAATGTGATTTTTGGCCTTTACAAACAAAGCTATTCTTGGGGGAATACTGCTCAAATCTACACGCTTATCTTTGTACGGCGTCCAACTGATTTCTTTGTTTATTTTGAATGTAAAGCAGCCCGGAAAATTCTTGTTGGCACAAATAAGTTGTCGAAAACATAACACGTAGTCTATTACCGTATTCTACCGATAATCTAATCTTGCCGTACAAACAAGATTGGATTTTCGGTTAAAATAATAACATACGCGGTGGCATTGTGTAATATGCATTTTTAAATAAACGACGTACTACACACGAGTTTTAGTATTTGTGTCACGCCCCAGAGGAAAAATTAAATATTATTACATTTTGTAGGTATGACTCGTGGACCATAGGTCGGGAACCTCTGCTATAAACAGTGATCTTGACAGAACTTTCGTTCGGTGACCTACGATAATCCTTATGACTCTTTGTGAGCGGACGACACAAAGGTTTTACAATTATTTTCGCGACACCGATTAATAAGGACAACCGCTTAATCGGGACAATTCTATAATTACGAAAACAAATGTATACTTGTTGCAATGTAAAAGTACGCCGCGAATCCGGATAATTGCGACATTTTTATCGAGTATAATATTAAATATGAATAGATCAAGACAATCGCGACTGACTCGCGTAATCGTTTATTGGATTAAATTTAATTAAATTACAGCCACCAGAGGCTGTAGTACTCGTCGTCTTTCGGAAATTATAGAAGTATCGAAATCGACAATCGCGCGAATTCAACTACAAGAACGGTTTTTGCGAGAACAAGCCCTTGGCCGAGTGACAACCCGGAAAAGGAAACGAGAGGGTAATAAATATGCAGATGTAGAAGAGGCACTGATTCAATGGTTTACACTGGCTACTAGTCGGGGCGTTCAAGTGTCGGGCCCTATATAAAATGCTAAATCCGAAGACCTTGCAAGGAAACTTGGTAATGACGAATTCAAAGCCACCGACGGTAATTATTCAATCCAAACAAGATCAACATAATTCGGATGAAGACACGGACGAGGAACCAGATCCACCAATCCGACTACAGGAGGCAAAGAAATCTTTGGAAACATTGAGATTATTTTTTCATCGACAAGGAAATGAGGGAAGCCCGCGACAAGTGCTTTGGATACTTGTCCGGACTACATTCGTCAACAAACAATAATATGTAAGGAAACAAAGTTATATTCGTAATTTTTTTAAATAAGATAAAATATTTACATATATATGTATATGTACTTTTATAAGTATTTAGGTTATAATACTATGTATTTCTTTTTGTATAATTAAATAATTCCTATAATTGTAATAATAAAATCATAAAAAATCAGTTTTCAATAAATTTATGTTTTTTTTTTTCATTTCGGATTATTGGGACAAAATAACACTCAACCGATGTGTCCCAATAAAGCAGAATCGACTGTATATATATATATATATATATATATATATATATATCTAGGGTTACCATACGTCCGGATTTGAGAAAAGTCTGGATTTTACAAAGGTTAGTCACGTTTTACGTGGCTATATCGATACAAAAATTTATGTCATGTGCCCAAGATCTTCGTGTTCACTCTGTATAAACGTACAATATGTAATATCTATTTTCGTTCAAATTTTTTTCCCGAAACGTCACGATAAGTGACGACACGTTATTATCATTGTTGCCATAAAATAAAAGATTAACGTATTTAACCTAATCATTCGTAGACATTTTATTCGTAGATCTAAGTAAAATTGCATTAATGAAATAACAATATTGTTTATCTTCAATTTACCCACCCCCCTCTCACCCTGAAACGGAACTTTGATGTCCGGATTTGGTCTAAAAACATTATGGTAACCCTAGATATATCCCTTGTTTGCTACGACAACGACATAACACAAAAAAACGTCATTTTTGAGTTGTTTGCAAATAATAATAATATTTGGTGTTTTTCTCTATACTGGTAGAACGACATAAGAGAACATACAAAATTAGTCGCTAGATGGCAGCTGTGGCGTTTTTTTTGCGTTATCATTGGGTTATCCACACAAATTCGTTTTGTGTGAAATCATGGTCTTTGTGTTATGCCGTTGTTGTAACCAAAACCACACAAATCCGTTAATAAAGAGTCTTGCATCAGCAAATATTCCCGGTTAGGTTAGGTTGAAAAGTCGGCGGTGTCCGGACTTACTTTCTTCAAATAAAAAATTTAACAAAAAAATACCCAAATTATAAATATTTTTTTTTTTTTTTTTATTTAAAATATATATATTTACAATCTATACACAGAGTATAATTAGTAAGTGTGGTAGCTTTTAATTTGACGTTTATATTAAGAATAGGAAGGCTCCCAGCAGTGCCATCTGACATGAGTTGAGAAGTTTTTAGTTAATTAAATTTTTTATTTATTTATTTTTTTTTTTTATTTAAGTTTAGAGTAGGTCTCTAGGCCATTGCCTTTTTAACCTTCTAGGGATAAGTGAAGCAGAGGATAAATTTTTTATTAATGGGTTGAAATGAACGTGAAGTTTTGAATGAAATTTTTTGTAATGGGATTTGGCCAAGTCGTTGAGGGTTGGTAAGTTTAGATCTTTATGGAGGTTAAACAATTATAAATATATTGAAAATAATTGTATTATAATTAACCAGTAACTGTCAAAGTGCCTTCACTGGAAGTTGTCTTTACTCCGTCATTCGTGACATAGAATCTTTCATTACTTGCACTCATTGTTCAAAATGTAACAGATTGTGGAAATTTATATATATAGGTAAGGTTACCATACCATGCGTCCGGATTTTACAAAGGTAATTGTTATATCGATACAAAAAGTTATGCCAGGTGACAGATTTTCGTGTTCACTCTATATAAATGTACAATATGTAATTTCTAGTTTTGTTCATATTTTTTCCCCCGGAACGTCACGGTATAACCGATGGCCCATTATTATCGTTGTTGCCATAAAATAAAAAAAAAAAAAATTTAAGTATTATCAAATGGGGTAGTCCTAGTAAATTTATTATTTGATATTCGTGTGTGGTAATTTGTTCACGTACAATGCGAACATAGTGGAAAACGACTGTTCGTACGAATTCATTCGACAGTTGCTCTACTTGTTTTATGCGTGGACAGGCGGTTGTCGTTGGGTTTTCTCGCGGTTGCGTTTCGCTTGGAATATTAAATATTATTTTACTGATGTCCGGATTTGGTCTAAAAAAAACACTATGGTAACCCTATATAGAGATGGTGTGACAGAGGTATACGGTGCTGCGCGGCGGATACTTACCGTCTCAACGTTGTTTTTCGAATAAAATCCCCATCGTTCCGGCCATCTGGCTCGCAATTCGTTTTCGCGATTTATTACGATTTTCCTGCGCGATATAAAAAAAAAAAAAACAGAAAAAATAAATTTGAATAAATTTGAAATGAAAAATATATAATAATAAAAAAAAAATACGCAATTATTTCCCATATATTACGTACGTTATTATATTATACTGCCGCGCGAGTGCTAACATATATATATATTTTTTTATTTTTTTTATTTTATTTTTTATACGTATTATTATTATAGGTGCGGTCGTACATATAGGTATTTTTTTTTTTTTGTGGCGCGCGTTAAGGGGTAGCCTCTATATAACATAATTTGTTTTCGCGAAAATGCGTGGTTTTTTTTATATAATTTAACTCTGGATTTTTAACCCGTTATTAACTTATTAAAAATAAAATAAAAAATCGTTCCGCTGAGGCATAGTAAATACGTTTCTTTATAAAACCGTATAATAGGTTGTCCGTTTGTCCTAAACTCAACCCGGGGGTCGCCGCAATCGTTGAAGTGCGCAATGCCTTTTTTGCTATCGTAGACGTGTGCGGAATTTTTTTTTTTTTGCGTACAAGAATAATATTTTACTCGGGATTAATCACTTTTGGCGTACTACGCGGTTCGGGTATAATTGAAACTTACAGTTTTTTTTGTTTTAGATGCGTATGGTAGTTATACGCTGACGACGAATATGAATATTTTAGACACTTTTCCAAATGATGTACGGATCGATTTTTGAAGTAAATTTTCTAAATTCTAAAAATAAGGCCCCCCGCGAAGTTTTTTTTTTAGTATGACCGCGAAAAACGATCGGCCAACCCCGTCCCAAAGCGTAAAATAGTATCAATTGATGACACTATGTCATTTTTTTTTGTTGTAACCTTTATTTCTGTAATAAACTTACGATATACAAATCGATAATTCGCCCGGTTTGGCTTTATGGAATCCAACTGTGGGGGTCGGCAAAGCCGTCAAACACCAAAACCTTGCAAGCATTTCAATCCGTATGCCTACGTTTAATAACCTCTGCCCCTTGGTATGTAACAAACAAAATCCTCCATAAAGACCTGAACTTACCAACCCTCAACGACTTGGCCAAATCCCATTACAAAAAATTTCAATTATAACTTCACGCTCATTCCAACCCATTAATAAAAAATCTATCCTCTGCCTCACTTATCCCTAGAAGGTTAAAAAGGCAATGGCCTAGAGACCTACTCCAAATTTAAATAAATAAAAAAAAAAAAAAAATTAACTAAAAACTACTCTACTCATGTCAGGTGTCACTGCTGGGAGCCTTCCTACTCTTAATATAAATGTCATTGTTAAAATAGCTACCACACTTACTCATTATGCTTTGTGTGTATAGATTGTAAATATATTATATTTTAAATAAAAAAAAAAAAAAAACCTTTATTTCTCGAACGTTTTAAATTATTTTCGTCGTGTCCGAACACGGGAGTTTAAAAAAATTACTCGCCCATGTACCCCTGCCGTCCACATGTAACTCGGGGAGAGCCGATATGTTCTGAACTTATTAAACATGTATAATATTTGTGAATAGATGAAACCAGTGACGTAGACAGAAATTTGCATTGGGAGAGGGGGGGAGATATATGTTAATTATTTCTAAGATATGCCGCAGGGTAGTACACCCCCGTCCCCCCGCACCCGGAAAAATAACCCGGTTTTAATAGAATAAATATTATTTTTAAATTTTTATATCATTTATTCTAGAAAATAATGTCCTAGTTTCATTCCTAGGCTCACCGGCTCCGGGCAAGCTCCCCCGACAGCGCAGCAGGACCGGGCCGAAACCGGCGCCTGGGGACCCGAACACCCGTCCCGGAGGTGGCACCTTGGGTGTCCAGGAGGTTTGGAAATGTTAACTTCCACCACTCCCGATTCTTGTCGGGTCACGGCTGTTTCAGGCAATACTTACATATGATTGGGAGACCGGACACCCCGGAGTGTCGCGATTGCCGGGCCCCGGCGGACGATGCCGACCACGCCTTCTTCCACTGCGACCGACGGTTGAGGCAGCGGAGTGCGGGAAGTTCGGCCCGGAGACCGCGGGTACGGGCGATGGTGTCGGACAGGACCAACTGGGTGAAAATCGAGCAATTCGTCCAGGAGGTCCTAAGGACGAGGGAGGCGGAAGAACGTACCCGCCAAAGAGCCGCCTCGGGACCGTCAGCAATAATAACAAACCATTGTAAGGGCAGCATTGGGATCCGGGACTGTAAACTTCTGTGAGCCCGTCCCGCCGAAGGGGCAAACGGGTTTTCGTTTTATCCAAAAAAATTGTAAGATTGTTATAAATAAATGATGCGCCTACGGTGGAAGGATTGCCCTGTCGGGTAAAGTTCCCCCCGTGGGTAGCGATGCCCGACAACAAAAAAAAAAAAAAAGGCTCACCGGCCAACAGCTGTAGCGACCGTGAACATTGTACTATTAGCTAGTACAAGGGTCTACGATAGTGACTCTAGTGAGTTCTCCGACAAACTGATACGGACTTTAGCTGTCGGTTGGCAATGTAGGCATCGCGGCGTTCCCGTTCTCATCGGTGTGCTGAACAATTAAATAACGATCATGTTATGGTATCAAATCGATAACAAAAGATATAATCATTTTTTTTTTTTTTTTTTTCTTATATCCGTCGGGTTAATAATAAATGCCAAGGGATAGGGAGAATTAATCCCGCATATTACCTCGCCCGTGAATGCCTAACCAGACAACGTTTGGCGGTATGTATTTTTCGCAGGGTGTGCAGCTGCCCGTGACAGAAGGGAGAAAACAAATTATGCGTACAAGAGGCCTTTTATCTGATAAGCGCTTTTTATCCGATTGTCTGTATATATATATATATATATATATACCGTAGGCATACTCACAGTCTGCCGTCGCATTGTACCTTGTCTATCTTTTTGTTCTTCCTCCTCTCCTGCTGCGGATGATGACTATTATTATTGTTATTATTACCATTATTATTATTGTTCGTAGACTGCGGTTTAGCCGCTTCCCCGTGCGGTGACAAGCCGTTGGACATTTTTTTTTTTTTTTTTTATTTAATATGTACGGATAAACTACAACAACACCGGGCGGGATGCGCTCACACTATTTCTATAGCCGGTCGCGATGGGGAAATTCTCGAACCGCGCGAGTACATTTCGGTATACCGAAATATTCCAGTTATCGACCAAACACAATATAGGCAATGTTGCTCGGATACCGTCGCACCCGTCGAAAAACACATCGGTGCCGTAATTATTTTTAAGTACTATTTTTACATCCCGCCACCCTTCCCCCTCCATCTCTCAACTAACATTATAATATCAAAATAATGTCATTACTACTTGCCCCACTCCCAGGTATGACCAACAGTACGAATCTATGAATCGTCTAAAACATAGAAAGAATCCAATACGTTAATTACTTTTTATTTTCACGACATAAAAATATGTTTTCCGCTCAAATTATTTCGTAAAAGTTTATTATATATTTGAACGTTATCGCATTATCCGGGTTACGAAAATAATAATATATTCTTTCTTTCGTTTTTTAAATTTTGTTTAATTATGTAAGTCATTAAACATGTCTTTGATTATTTTGTATACATAGAATCAAAATATATTTACACCGCACCTGATGGTTTTGATTTTGGTGAATAAATTGCTTTGACCAAGTCACGTCACTGATGATCACATTAGGTCTAATTGTCGAAACAATACCGTCAGTCTGTAAAGAACTGGAAAGAAAAGTGAAATCGCTTCTAAAATAATCTAGAAACCAATACGGGATTTACTCTTCGTAACAATCCGGGAACCAATTCCGACATACCGCTCGGGAGTCATCATTTTAATCCAGTGTTTCCCAACCGGTGGTCCGCGGTCCCATTGATTTTTTCTTCGATTTCTATTATAAATTAATTATTATTATTTTTTTTTTTAAATAACGAAAAAAATTACGACTTATTGAGGAACCGTATAATACGTATACGGTTATCTTATCGTTGTTGCTGCTGTAGACCGATAAGCATTTTCCACTTTTATAAGTGTCTAGGTATCAGAGTAATAAATTGAAGTAAAATTATATATTAGTGAAGTATAGCAATAAAATCTAAAGTAAAATAATAAAAGTTAACATTTTTCGATACATTTTGTGTATTCTTGTTAATGAGCAAAAAAAAAAAAAAAAGGTATTCCTAGTTTTCGTAAAATTGAGGCGGTCCGTGGTGGTAAACAGGTTGGGAAACCCTGTTTTAATCCTTTTGACTATCCGTATAGTCAAATCATTCAAAAATAATTACATTTACGTACAGTTTTTAATAAATTAGGGCGCAGCGTGTAATATTATTTTTATAAAAAAAATAGTAGACAAATTATACGGTTTATCCAGACTTTAAAAAATACACTTGCGGGATCCTACTATACTATTTTTTTTTTTTTTTTTTTTTTTTGTAAGATCAAATATAATATTCGATAATATATTTTAATTAAATTCATTTAAAATTCGATTAATTATATATATATATATATATATATACATTATTTTACGATAGACAAAAAATATAAAATAAAAACATTTTCATAATACGTTGTTATTGCGACGGACCAATTAATTTTTTTTTTCTCTCGTCTGCGTATAGTGTTGTATAATATATAACGGTATGACCGTACGTATATACCTACAATACGTTTTTTTTAATTACTCAAGTAAAATAATCACTCTACGCAACATTACGGAAAAAATATATATTTTTTTTTTCCCCGGGATTTATTTCAACAAATAAATAAAAGAGTAAAAAAAAAAAAAAAAAATGTATAAAATGTATGCGAATTGCGATAAAACATCGTATTCGAATATTAGTAAAACTACGGTTTTTATACGCACAACTTATTACGCGAGTGTGCCTATTATACACGTTTGGTCGGAAAATGTTATTCACGAAATGGTTTTTGATGATAATTATCTTCGGAGCAATTTATTTAAAACCTACTCCTATATAATACAGAATGCCTTTAGAAATGCGTAAAGAAATAAATAATAAAAAAAAAAAATAATAATAATAATAATAAAAGGAAATAGTACGGGAAAACCGACGATCGTTAACGCCACGTGCAATGATAAATTCAATTTTTTTTTTTTTATGACGCTGACGTGTTCGTGACGTGCACGCGGTCTGAATTTACGGTAGAGGAATAATAATAATTCATTAAAATATATTTGAGCAGCAGTGTCACGGATTCCTTAAACGGAACGAACAAAACTATATTGGGAAAGAATAAATATACACGAGCTGTAAATAAACGGCGGGGCAGGGGGATTGCCGGACGAACAAAAAAAATAAATAAAGTTACAGCAATGGTAAAATAATAAAATGGTCGATGAACAATCGAAAAATAAGCCTATTTATTGCGATAAAAACGAACGCACGATGACCGTTGGGTTAACCGAAAGGTTAACGAGAGGTTAAGTGTCGATATTATTACGCGACTTATCAACAACCGGTGTGTTTACCAACATTAGATTGAGTACATTGATTATGCGTATTATATTATATAATCAATAATAGAACAGAGAAAGAAAGAAAGAAAGAAAGAAAAAAAATAATAATAATTATACACGTAAAACAACGACGATAAATACATTATGGGCTAGTTGTCCATATACACGATAAGATAACATTATTTACAACTTACTGTTGTTTTATAAATACGAACATAATTTTTTACCTACTGTAGAAAATAGGCAAATTTGACGATGGTTTTTAAATAATAATAATAAAAAAAAAAAACAACCTTTTCAGTTCAAAAATATTCAAATTAGCTATTGAATAAATGTACGCGGGGTGCCGTGTACCTAACCTAACCTCACGAGTATTATTTGTATTAATCGTGGTAGAAAATAAAATGCACGCCTATAAACAACACCGTTTCCGTATTCACAGTGGAACCGTGGGCGCCGGAACAACGGGGGTAATGGGGGGCAATCGCTTCCGCGGGACAAATTCCCAAGGGGGGGGGGGCTAAGGCCCCGTCGCTAAAATGCATAGGTTTAATTTGTCTCCCCCCCCCGTGTTTTTTTATGTTGAGTATTGATACAAAACTCGAAACAAATCGAATAATCGTTGGCGTTCTAAACGTTATTGATTTAAAACAAAAATAAAGTTTAAAAAAAAAAAATTCTTTTATTTTATAAGAACATGTCACAAAAATATATATACATATATTTCTGAAATAATTTTTAAATCGCGTTATTTTTTTAGTAAAAACGCTTTATACGTAATGTTCAGCCCCTCCCCCCACGGTTCAAAAATCGTTCCGGCGGCACCGAGTTGAACTACTGAAATTCCGTAGCATATTCAAAAGAACTTTTTTGTCTGCGTCGTGGCGAGTATTATTTTTGTTTTTCCATCACCTACATACACGTAAATACAATACAAACCGCCGGTTGATTTCGTGTTTTAATTTACTCGTAACAAAATTATTGGGGGGGGGGGGCAGTGCTATCAAACAAAAGAAAAAAACGACACAGACAAAGTCCTTCTTAACGTACTGTGAAATACTGAAATAACTCTACAGACTGGTAAGTCTGTAAATACGGAAAGGGTATTTTACAATCGAGGGGTATAATCGTCCGGTTAACAACGGCGATTTTATCGGTTTATGGTAAAAAAACGTAGATATTTTGTCATTCCGACTACCTATAAAAGAAACGTTAAATAAAACCGGCTGTCGGCTTTTTTTTTTTTTTATTATTGAAATTTCCTTCCCTGTATTAACAAAATCCAACGCGTGCCACTGTCGACGGGCGCTGTAGTCGACGTCGCAGGTTTATATACGTATACAGACGAGGATATGAATACAAAAAAAAAAAA
The DNA here is from genome assembly GCA_956483605.1 of Tuberolachnus salignus. Taxonomy (NCBI): domain Eukaryota; kingdom Metazoa; phylum Arthropoda; class Insecta; order Hemiptera; family Aphididae; genus Tuberolachnus; species Tuberolachnus salignus. The sequence goes on from OY101437.1 coordinate 21,252,041, forward strand.
AAAAAAACCATGTACATATATATTAACGTTAATAAAGTCAATTAGAATAGAAAGAAGAAAAAAAAATACGTGTGCCGAGGAACAAAAAACGATAAAAAAAAAAAAATATTCTACTGTGATAATATTATGTACAGCGCGCGCCCGTGTATATATATATATATATTATATTATATTGCATATACATTATAGACCAGGGGTTCTCAAACTTTTTTTTTGATTAACGCCGCCCTAAAAAAAAAATTTAAAAAAAAAATTTAATTGCGTGCGCTTCCCACGAATAAATTAATTACACGTTTTGTGTTATTTAAACATTCAAACATTTGTCTGGTCGATTGTTTTTTTCTAATTGTTCAAGTTGTCTTACAAAACAACAATCGCGGTTTTTCACTAACTATTAATGCGCCACGGTTATAATATTGAAATGGCGTTTTTATTGATTCGGAATCGTATCTAACGGCAGTTAATGCTTTTAAAAAAAACCAACACGTTTAGGACGTTATGCGTTGTCCGTTTTAACGTAAGTATAACCAAAGTCCAAGGCCCACACTATTATCGTATTTTCTCAACTAACGTTGTCTTCGTCTGGACGTTCGGATGTACTATTGAGCAATTTTTCCATTTTAAATAGAAGGGGATACATGTTTAAATAATGGACACGCCTCAACAACGGGACACAAATCGCGTACGGATAATCCACGGCTACCACTACTGCTATTGTCGGACAAATATATATGTATAGATTATTGTTCGGAAATATTAGGGCGGTTCGATAATGTTGGGTTTTCACACTTTTCGATATAGCGATTCTCCCGAAAATTCTCGAAACAAATTATAATAATCTAAGGCCGGGGTCGGCAATTGGTTTCTACAGGGGTCCGGATGATTTGCAAAACGAATTTCCCAGATCCACACGGATACATAATAAAAAACGACTAAACATTAGTTTATTATTTAGTTAAAACATTAGTCTTATTTATTTTTCTATTCAAAACGTAGTCTAAGGCAAATAATTCATTAGCATTGAATAGAAAAGTATACTGCGCGCGCGAAATGCTATCGTTTGTCCCGAGTCAATTTTTTTTTTTTTTTTTTGAAATTTGGTACTCTCGGAAAACAACTAATGCGCGGATTGTTTTCAAGGCACGGGGAGATCGGTTGATGTTGAACGATATTTTTCCTTCGAACCGGTCATTTTGGGGACAGGAGTTTGGCATTACACGTATGCGGGGGCCCAAACATAGTATAGCTAATATTATTTAGCTGTTTATTGACGGTTTTTTACAGTTCGCCTTTTGTATATCTCAACGAAACGTCTAAATAAAGAAAAATAAAAAATCGCCTATTGTCGGTCCACATGACGATCTAATGGTACGACAATTTTCGGTGGCTGATAACCCACTGGCGCGCGGCGGCGTCTTATGCGCGACGGGTCCGCGGCGACTTGCGTCGTTACGAATTGCGTCAGTAGAATTTCTGTTGCAGGGCGACGCACAACATGTTCTAATAACGATTTGTCGCGCGACTTTTGAGTATAAAATAATGTAATTTTTACGTTGCTAGAAGAATAATAATGGGAAGAAAAAAAACGGGGAACTGTTATATTCGCATTTAACGGCTAGTAAAAAAGAAAAAAAAAAGAAAAAAAGAGTTGATTATTTTCGTGTTGCGAACGACAAATCAAACAACAGTGGAAATCACCGGACAGATTCAATAGGAGGTTATGGTCGTGTCCCGCGAAGAAAATGCTATCGCCGTTGTCGCGAGCCGCGGCCAAACGTTGGGCACCGTACCCCCTTTAGGGCCGTGACGCACTAGGCGGCCAATGCCACCGCACACGATTGCTCATTGCATATCGCTCACTAGGCAACCAAAGTTTACTGGCTGCGCGCGGCCAGAGGAAGACAACGTTTTTACACACGAACGTACGTGGGCTGCCTGCAGTCTCCGCTCTCACCGGTCGAAGCGACCGGTTGCGTTCCTCCGATACGATCACGGGCGGCCGTCGAGTTTTGGCTGCTCAACAAACTGGCTGCCTAGTGCGTCACGGCCCTTAGATGTACGCCGCCACATCGAATTGTAATACACAGACATATATAACCGTTCCAACGGGATTGTTACCGTCCATCTGAAAATATCAAACGTTTACCTCGGAGCGCCTCACAGTTTGGGAACCGCTGTTATACACGGTATACAGGATGTACGCGTATATACATATACATATATATATATATATATATTATAATATTGTTACTGTATATTAAATAGCGTGTTGCGGTCTGGCGGCGAAGGATAGTGAGGTCGGTGCATACGGCGAGAAAGGGTAGGAAGGAAGGCGCGTAAGGGCGGGGGCGTTGCCCGGGCGGCGGCACGGGGAGGAGACAGGTGTTACGACTAGACGGGCGTTGAGGCGACGGGAGAGAGGAGCGGGACGCGACCGAACAGACGCCCGTGGATATTATGATAGCCGCCGCCGCCGCCGTCGTCGTGACCCGAAGGCCGCAATTTTTATTTTTTTATTTTATGTACACGCGCGCCGCCGTCGCCGCCGTCGCCGCCGCCGCCGAGGGGTCGTCACCGCCGCCCGGTCGGTCGGTCGCCAGAGGAAACGCGGTCAAAAGAATAATATAATACAATGTGTACTATACTACATTGTGTGTAGATACACACACCTAAATATATATATAATATTATATACTATTATGGTACTGTGCGTGTATACAGGGCGATTTCCTAATCGCGCGGTCCGGCCACGATTATCCGGGCAGTTAGTCGTGTAAAATTGATTTTCGTTTCCCCCGGATGTAGAGAACCGTTTTACCCCCGGGGTTCGTCTCGTTTACCATATTTCCGGTAATTTGACTCTCATTCCGCACCCGAATAATAGTATTTTGCGATTTTTGACATTCCAATAGCAACCTGAACACCGCCAGTTTTCATCAACCGTACGGACAACGGTTATTCTCCGTATTTTATGACGTGCATAACACGAATATTACTGATTTTTTTCTTTCTTTTTTTTTTTTTACCGTCGATAAAGGTCACACTCGGACTGGAATCAAACTTCTAACGCGTCAGAACGGTAACGAATTGTATACAAAGACAATAAAACTACTCTTTCACTATAGTTGTAAAACAAACAAAGAGTCTATTTTGTGTTGGGAACTCTTGGGGATCCGTCGAAATATTCTTTTTCGTCTATTGATGCTTCGGTTCGGTTCGATGCGACTGCGTTTCCGATCCGATCTAATCCGGTGTGCGGCAAACTTATATCAGTGTAAAAATCAAAAAAAAAAATAATATCAGAATGATTATTGTGTAAAAATGAATACAATGAATACAATTTATGTCCTTTTTAACTGTTATATTAACGGTATGTATTTTTTTTTTCTTTCGAATCCGTGCCGAAAAAAAGGGTGGCAAATTTAATAACCGGAAGCGGTAAACATTTTAAAGGAAACTTACCATACGGTAATAGGATAAAAGAAAAATCAAATTTACTTGAAATCCTCCGAGAACATCGACGGATCGCAATAAAATAATCGCCCTGTATATATATATATATATATATATATATATATATATATTTGTGCAACTACACTTACATTTATACATAAACGACGTAATATAATTAATACAAATTTATAATACGGGCTGTGACTGCATATATAATACGCTACAAGTACACAGGCCAATCTATAGGCGTGCGGTTTATGTCGCAGCTGCAATAATAGTAGTAATTATAATAGTATCGTCGGTAGATGCCGAGCAGTAAGCAAAAACGCAATCATTTTTACATTAGATCTATATGTGTGGTTTAGTACCGTTTACCAAACATACACTGCACTTTCCGACACGCGCCAAGTGTATTCATATAATACAGGGTGCGGCATAGCCGACCGACGAGTTTAATGAGGTCATTAGCCTATGATCAGATAAAAGCAGTCCTTAATAAGTGGTGCATTTCGAATTGTACGGTAATGCCGTTTTTATTCGTAATCACGGTCGATGGACAGGTGTACAATCGTGGTTTCGTCGTGCGAGCGTATTACGAAAACGATCATTCTGTGTACACAGACACAAAGGGCTTTTCGTATACACTTCGGCGTTCTGAATCCGTTCCTTCTGCTCACACTATCGAATTGTGGATTCGACGGTATTTGGAAGAAACTGGAAGTACCCTAAGTAGACTTGGACACGGAGCACCCAGAACGGCAAGAACCCCCGAATATGTGCATTTGGTTAGAGAGTCAATTGAGCAGTCACCAAGACGTTCAGCCCGGGAACACGCTGTAGCTTTGGAAATCTTAGACCGTTCTTTGAGGAGAATTCTTTACGAAGATCTATCATTCCATCCCTATAAATTAATGCTTGTCCAAGAGTTAAATGCTACTGACAACGGCAACCGTAAAAATCTGTTAGCAAATTCCTCCGATATTAACTTTTTTCTGTAGCGATGAGGCCTATTTTCATCTTTCTGGAACTGTAAATAAACAAAAGCAAGCCTACAGAAACGCATAAATAATATCGAGGATTGAAATCGCAATACAAATTTTCGGTTTTAATTTAAATTTTGCATATCGTTTTATTAGTTTTTCCGATTTCGATTTAAAAACAACACTTCCGTTTGCTATTGCAATTTCCTATTGCTACGGAATATCGACTGAATTGTTTTATGATTTCGATTTTAAACGTCGGTTTTCTTCTTTGTTTTTTTGTTTTTTCTTTTGATTTTAGTTTTAAAACTTATACCGGTCGATTGTGTTGTGTAAAAACTACCCATCTTACGGCAATTTGTAGTCCGACCGATTTAGTGAAACGATAATAATTCGGTTTTGTATTCAGCGTAATGACTAGACGAGAACGGCCAGGCGACTTTGTTAAATTTTTAATTTTAAACCGTCATAAATTCGTTTTAAAGTTCGACATTTTTTTTGGAAATTCTATTTATCGTTTAAAAAAAAGATTACGGATTCAATTTTAAAAAGTAACCCGACCGTTCTCATCAAGATTCCACGTTGAATTCCAAATCTGTTTTCAGAATTTTTTATCTCTCTAACTACATCGGTCCGATTGCCGAAAGAAAACTAGTATAGTAGTAGTTAGTATTCAAATATTACAAATTTAAATATTGACATTAGCCATTAGGTATAAAAATACGCGTTTACGGATCGTCATCGTTTTGACTAAGATATCTTATTCACGATAAAAAAAAAAATGCTATACGTAGTGTACAATAATGGAGAAAATAAACAATATTTTTCGTAGCATTTTACTCAATAACCCAACTGTGCGTAAAATAAAAATAAAACTCTGCGACAAAAACAACGACTTCTGTTCTGTTTAAATTGACTTTTTTTTTTTAAATCGATTTGTAATAGTATATAAATTATAAAACGATTATGATGTTGATATCGATTTTCATGTTTTTCGATGTACATTTTGAATGTCGATAACAAACATTTTTTTTTTTTTTTGATTTTGATATTATACTTACGTTTTTTTTAAAGATTTAATTATCGATATTTAAAATCGATATTCAATCCTTGTAACATATGCATTATACCTACGTATGCAATATGTATACCGTCTTCGTATCGTTATTATAACTGCACGCATTTCGGGCTATGAATAGGAATTTTATAGTGTGACGTTAACGGGACTTTTCTTATAAATAATTATTATTGTACGGTACACGTATATGAAAAACTGTTAAACGAAAAATGATACTCGGGGGAAAGGTCATTTTTTTTTTTTTTTATTATTATTTCAGAGTTCGGCGCCTATAGGCATTTATGGAATAGCTGGAAAAAAAACCCCACTGAAAGCAGGACCTGTGTCGGAGCATGTCCCACATCCACAAACTTTGAAAGTTAGATTACTGATGAGTTAAGCTACTGATTCAACGATAATTTAATTTTAAAGTCGGCAAAATTAACAATTTCTTTGTATTTTTTTTATATATATATTTTAATACACGATTTCCGTAACCGTATATCGTGAAATGTATAATTTATTACCACGATTTTAAACCCTTTCGGTCCCAGTGTTCATTGCAATGGACACACTTTTTAACTCGGGATATACTTCAGTGTATATTAGTCACTTTTTAATAATTCCTTAAAGTAATAATGGCCATTGCAATGGCGAAAATAGGTAAATGTGGCCCAAATCTTTTTTAATAGATTTACTACAACCTAAACATGAGACTTTTCGGTGAAATATTTAATCTTTTTGGTTTCCTAATTTGAAACTGAAAGGGTATTTGATTTTTACTCTTCAATCATTTATAGCTTTACCTCCTTACACCTTAACTTTTGATTTTCAAATTGCATCTATTTTGAACACGGATTCAAAAAGAGAATATATTGTAGAACACTATAATATCGGATACACCGTTTATACGATTACAGTTTAAAATTTAAACCGGGGTAAGGAAGTAAGGAAGGTCTATAAATTTCATATGCAATTTTAGATGATAAACTTTTCTTACTCTTCCTTCTTTTCGAATCTGGTTTGCTATTTGAAATATGGTGTACGGAATGCGGGTAAATTGTTGAAATCATTGTAGATAGACCATTAAACGATTCTACTTACTGAAAAAACTAATATCAATTTTACTCAAAATCTTCGTAAATTATTATGATAAAAATAAAAAAGGGCGCACTTTTCTCGTTGGATAGGTTACTCTTGGTAGATGTATTAAATTTGAAGGAAACGATAAATCAATTCTTCCAATAAAACGTTTCTGAGCAGACCTTCATTGTAATATATAGAACTATTATTGTCAATTTTCTATAGAGTACGTTTTACACTGTGTAATATACGATGAAATTATGAAAAATGTGTACACATAAAAACACATAACATGTGTCGAAAAATTTTAAACGGCTATAAAAAAAAAAGTTGCGACCTCTAATTTTGGAGATTTTTTGAACATAATTGGAATAAAATAAAAAAAAAAAAACAAATGTTCAGGTCTTAAAATCCAAATTCTCTTTAAGACTTAAAACTTTGAAAAAATCAAAATGTCAATAAATAGTCCACAATTGAAATAAATCTTTTGAAATTTTGTTCACGTCATTATGTTACAAAGTTACATTTTATGTGAAAATATCATGTCTCTAGGACAATTATTTTCGGAATTACAAAGAAATAATAAAACTCGAGTTAAAAAAAACTAATAGGTATATCGAAAATTGATCGACTTTAGTACTTTAAATCACTTTAAAGTACCAGCTAGACAAAGTTAGCTACCGGAAACAGTATATGAGTGTATAGATTGGATGAAGTCTTCTGGTAGAAAAAGTGTTTACAAAAAAAAAAATACCATTGTAAAACCACAAGACTCCTCGCTCCGTTCAGAATCTAAAACAAATCACCCTGTATAAAATACCCTAACACTGACTGGGAGTAAAAAACCCCCGACATGTTCGCCATCACCGTTTATAATAACATTATGTAAGTCAGACAGGCAAGCCGAGTTATATATGTATACTTTATGTCGTATTTAGGTTAATGGGCGATTTTTATACTTTTATACTATTTTGTCGTTTTATTTCCTCCTTTTGAGTTTTATAAATAGGGCACGCGTAATTGTCTCCGTCTAGTCGTACGTCCCACGGTGAAAGGTAGGAGGTACATACACAAGGCGGCGGGGTTTTTTTTTTTTTTTAATGTATTTTTCTATTAATTTTTCATTTTCCCGAGCACTTATGCGCGCGTTTTTAAATTATACCGTGGCTGCCGACAAGATGAAATATTTTATTTTCAAACTCTCATACATTATGACCCGTATTGACCTTTCGGTATATGTGCTAAAGTGTTTCCGTATTACATGCGGCTAAAGTGGTATTTTCTATTCATATCTCTATATGAGAGCAGCGGTCCCCAACTTGTGGTACGCGAAGCAATTTTTTGATTATCGAAAAAAAAAAAAAGATTTTGAAAAATTTGTACCTAAATATAAGTAGTTGGCCTATGGCACGAGTAAGCTTGTATATAGTTTTCGGCGTATTATTAACATTAAATACGATTCGGTTTATTTGATATTTATGAGTATCGACGGCACCGGATTTGTAATCGTAACAATTTAGATAATGATTTGTCTAATCTCTATAATGTAACATGTATTTTTTATTTATTCTTAGTACAGCTTCAACAACTTAGATTATTAGCTTACAATAATATTAGATATTAATGTTATACGATGAATGACTATAATGGTTTAGATTAAGATATACTAATCATGAAATGTTCATAAACATGAAATAGTTTTGCTTATGTTGTCATCAATTGAGCTCAGAGCTTCAAAGAGGTTATCAGGCTTTTTCTAGTCTCCATACGGTTTCGACAGTACACGGTGCTTGACTGTAAAAGGTTCTCTACAGGTTTGGCACAGTGTTTGTCCTTCCCTTCACATAAGATGACCATCTTTGAGTGACCAATACGTAGTCTGTTTATAATAACTTCAACTTTGCGATCGAATGAATGAGGTTTATGCCAGTATATGGTAGTATTTTCGATTTCTCTGAGTGTGTTATTCGGTGTACGCCGCCATTCGGATTCCCATAAATTGGTATAATAGGTGCTAACATTCCTATCGATGTCAATGAGCGCGGAGTAGGTGCGTTTTACCGTCATAGGGTTATTTACTGTTTCTCGAGCAACTTTGTCAGCTTTCTCAGTGCCATCAATTCCACAATGGCCTGGTATCCATATAAACCGTATGCTATTGTTAGCTTTTGCAATGATGTTCCTTATTATATTTGCTAGGATGCTCGAGTGCAAGTTGTACTTGAGGTTATTGAACGCGCTGAGCGAATCCCGTACAAATGTTCGTAGTAGGATCAGGCAATTGAATGGCTACGTGGACTCTCTCTCTCTCTCTCGAGGAGCGCAATGTATTCCGCTGTATAAATAATATTATGGTCTAACAGTTTATAAAATAAGGATAAGTCGTCGTTTATGATAGCAATAGCAACACCTGAGTTAGTTTTGGAGGCAATTTGTATAGATTTGTGAGTTGGACGGTGAAAAGTACAAAATTACATTGAATAAGTTTTTATAGATAATATTTGTCGTTTTTTTTTTTCTTTGTATAATCTGCTAGATTGGTGTCTACAAGAAATGTAAGCACCCCCTAAGTAGACATTTCATTCATTATCCTTAAACCCAGTGGTTTTTTGAGATTGGAATTAGTAAAAAAAATATTTGAAAAACGATTTGGAATTATGAATGGCAATGTTGAGTTTTCTGGAGAGGATAGAATGTGAACTATATATTATTATATATATATATATAATTATATATGTGAACTATATAATTTAATTCCACGAATGTGGAGGTTCTCTAAAAATGGATAAAGTGCTTAGAATTGGGCTGCTTTGAAATGCTCCGGTTGCAACTCTTAGACTACTGAATTTTATGAATTTTATGAATTGTTTTTTAAATGTTTGGGTTAGCATTGTTATAACAAACTGATCGATAGTCTAATTTAGATCTAACAAGAGATCTATATGAGTTGATTAAGACATTACTTCCTGCGCCCCATTCAGCAAGGCTTAAGGTTTTTAAGATATTGATACTTTTAGTTGCGCTGATTTTGGTTTTCATTATATGGGATTTCCAAGTAAGTTTTCTATCGAAAATCAACCCTAGAATTTGTATGTTGTTCACAAAGGGTAACGGTGTGTTTTCTAAAAATAACTCTGATTTTGGACTTTTTTTTTTTTTTTGAAAACATGATAAATTTGGTTTTCTTAGGCGAGAAAATAAATCCTGAGTAGAAACACCACTTAGAAAGGCTTGTCATGTAGGCTTATCGACCACTATGGGTTTAACAGATAATTATTTAATCGGTGCAATAAAGACAATAATGATAATGATATTACCTTCAACGCTGAAGTTTAATAGAAAGTAATGTGTTACTGCTATCGATAGTTATAAATTCGATACTATACGAAACGCACGTGTTGCACGGTCGGGCAGTGAACACGAACTAATAAAATATAATATTATTATCGATAAAAGCGTATGTATTCTTATATATCAATAACAAACTTTTACATATAGCCGTTTAGTTTGTTCGCGTGTGTCTCACGAATCGATTTACGTCGTATATTTTGTATTATAAATGTAATACTTAATAACGTAATAACGTAATAAATAATGAACAGAATTTCGGTATACGGAACCTCAAATTTTAAAAACAAATCATCGCTACTCAAGTGCTACCAATCACCGTAGCACCCGGGAACGGAAAACAAACCGATTGAATATTTTTAAGAGATAAGTTAACTTTTTTCAGAAGGAATCGAAATGTATGACTAATTTTACGAACTTTTATGCGAGTACCGCGAAAGCGTCATATTTAGCACTTTTGGTTGTTGCTAAAGATGGCAAACCACATACAATCGGGGAAACACTAGTCATTAATGGAGCAAGGGCAATGACCGGAGTTGTAGTAAGAATAAAAAAAAAGTTGTTCCCTATGTAAAACTATATGCATTATTATATGATTAGCCTCCAAAAACATGTCTGGAACTTTAAAATTAGTTCTTGATGGTACTGTAAAAGTCGTAAAACCAATCAAAGCCAGAACTCTCGCGAATTCAAGACTATTTACAGTATTATGTGACGAAACGGGCAATACTCATAAATCCTTTCTCCTCTACACGGAGATAAGGTGGTTTTCACGAGGAAGAATCCACACCGGGCTAATTGAACTAAGATCTGAAATTTTGTGACTTCCAACAGATATTGATGAAGAAAAGACTAAGTTATTTTGTGATGACGTATGGCTGTCGTCAAAACTATAGCGTACATGGCTTACATCGTTTAAATATTCTAAATATGGGTCTGCAAGGATCAAACACAAATATATTTTAGTATGCTAATGATAAAAATAGTGCTTTCGAGAGGAAGTTGGATTTACTTATTTTGCAAGTATCCAAGATTGATCTTTTAGCGTTCGAGACACTAACTAAATTAATGGACATTATGGAACACTTTCGATCATCTAAACTACATTATTATAGAATAACGCATAAAGATATAACTGTTATTTCGGTCCCATTATGATGTTTGGTTCACTGTATAGGTTATGCTAGGTTAGGTTACAAATTAGATTTATTCGTTTGAACAAATGACCCTCTAACGTGAAATATATGTAAGTACAATATAGATGTAATATTATAAAAAATAAATAAAATATCTACTCTTTTGGATTTTTAAAATTTAATCTTATTCGTATATTAGAAATATGTTTTAAAATAGGGGATATTATGGACGCCGTTATATCACAATTGGTAGTACCTATTATACTTATATATTATACTTATCATATTTCTGCACAATAAATTCGCAAGTTAATACAAAAATATTATATACGCGTTTTATAAACAGTTTAACGTGAGTAAATTATCTTATCTATCTTATTTTATATACGGCAATCAAAGGGAGCAATGGTTGAAAATTTAAACCTCGAGAAAGCCGATTTATTACAGTCTTTTGTCCGGATCCATATAGAAGGCCCCCGGAGAACATCTGCTGGGGTGAATCATTAATTGAAAGACGATATTAGTTTTATTTTCAACAGCTTAAAAATATGTCAGCGTGAGCGTTTTTTAACATAATAACATTGTGACGAAAAAACGTTTATTCGTTTTATCTCGAAACAAATACGATTTAGCGTAAAACGACTAATAATGAAGGACCAAGTACCAACAAATCAAGAGAAAGCCAAGTTATTACAGGGAAGAGTGGAAAATTGCTGCAAACCAATCTTACGATTGAGTACAGACAAGAAAAATGAGCAAATATTCTAAAATCACTTTGAAGGTTCTTTTTTCCATTTTTCTTTTTTTCTTTTTTTTTCTGAACAAATTTCATGACAATAATATAATACATACCTAAATACTCACGGGGCCACTTTTAAAATAAGTTTGAATATTTTCGAGTTGAAAAATTTAAATTTTTTTAAAAAATGTCCTTAAAACTGCCTATATGAAACCCCTTAAATATTCGAAGCGTGTGACACTCGCGCAAAATGGTCTCATTTTATTAGAACGATGTGTAACGTAGGTAATATATGCGGGCGGACATGTAGAATTACACCAAATACATTATATCACGAAAAAAATATTAAATTTGACCCATAATTCATATTTGTATTTCTTTCTGTATAATGATGACGTTGTAATTGCATTTTGACCGCCTGAGGCCGAATTTAATTAAAATATTCTAATGTTAAAACTATATTTATATTCTCGTTATATTTGCGAAACAAACTGAGTGGCATCGCAATCGTTAGTCCGTATGTAAAACTGCTCATTTATATTTCATAAAGTAAAATACAACGCTGCAAGGCATACGCTTATTAATAATAATATTATACATAACTGTACATTATTCGACTGCAGTATAAACTGACCCGCGAAAGTAAAATATAATAACAATACTCGCCGAGTATACTTGAGGGGGGAAATTATCCAATAAACATTCTATATAAATCCTGTGTCGGCACAATCAAACGGCTAATAGAAATATTTAATACAAATATTAGGCAGTTACTTGTCACATAATTTATTGGATTATGAATGATATATCAAAAGCGTTTTGTTATAGATTTCAGAGCGAATCGATGAATGTATTTTACTATATAATGTGTGTGTTTTTTTTCTTCTTCTTCTTTTTTGTCCAATCATCAACTTCAGGGGAGTCTGTGGTAGTGAATATTGTACCGTTTGGTGCTCTTTTTTTGGGGTAATTTTTAAAATTTTACTTTTACTTTTCTCAATAACTAAAACTGAAAAAAAAAAAAAAATCAGTCAAAAAATCCTTAATCCCGAGCTCCGCTCAGTATCGTTTTACGTTGATTTGACACTATATGTATATATCCTACCTTTTGAATTTTCCGCAAAAAAAAAAAAAAAAGCTGTTCTACTTTTACATTGATTTCGTATTAGTTTTGTTAAATTCGATTGAAATCCGCTTTTGTTGAAAGTTTACAACTGTATTCAGCGGGGTTATAGCATATATTTATAACAATACGTAAGAATATAAAAAAAAAAAAAAAAAAGTTATATTTTACGTGTTGCGTTATATTATAATTTTCGTGATTAACCAGTCATTACATAACAATGAACAATGGACTCATTATTATAATATATTCAAATTAGTGTGGAATATATATATTCGTTTGAAATTACTAATGGTTTGTTTTAGGCGATGTTCTCGCGTACAATTGTGCAACAACTTTTTCGGGATGTAATTAATAAAAACTAAAAAAAAAAAACAGAACAACGTACTCCCCGTCTGAATTCAGTGGCGGCTCGTGTGTAGGGGCGACGGGGGCGGTCGTCCTCTCTGCTAAAATTCGAACATTTCACTTTTCAACGAGTTACATATTGAATATTTAAATATTAACAATTATTGCGTTTTCGTAATATTATTATCCAGCGTACGGAAAATAGTTTTTAATTATCGCGAATAGGAGAATTCGGGGTTTATAAATATAATGCGGCCAATGTAGATAATAGACTGGTGTAACAGTGTACGTATACCGTATAGATAGGTATTGCGTTATCGGGGTTTGAGCACAGCGCTCGCCGTTGGGGCGCGACGTTCACAATCGCCCGTTACATTTTCTACTATTTATACGATCAAAATACAAAAAAAAAAAACAAAGGATTAAACAAATAAACAAAGGGCGACACAAATAATCGCTCGACGTGCTTGCGGAGTGTTATAGTACTGGCATTGGTTTTAGAATATAAACCTACAATCGATAGTGTTTTTGACGCGCGTGCATTTCTATAATTTTTATTTTGTTAATTTATTATTAAACTATTTTTTTTTTTTTTTTTTTTGTTATTTTTAAAGAATAAATATACAATCTATATCGTTTGACATAATAAGCATATAGGGTACAAGTAGTTATAACATGATAGACGTGAGATAAGAAGCCACCCCCAATGATGACACTTTAATATTGATTGTTTGTTAGTTTACATAATTTTTTTTTGTTTTGTTTTTGTTTTATTAATTATTGTAAGAGATCTCTGCACCATTTTCGTTTTAGTCGTCTAGGGGGAGGTGCCCGGAATTGATAAGGATGAAAGGTTTTTTATTAGAAGATTTGAATGAGAGGAAAGACGGGAGTTATAGAAGCATTTAGCTTCTTCATGAATAGATTTAACCTTTCAAATCCGAATGGAGTGTGTGGTTTGATATGCAAGGGGGAGCATTAATTAATTTCCTTAAGGCAAGATTTTGGAAGCATTGGATTTTACTTAAGTTGGTTTTTTTTTAGCGTTATCCCATAGCTGGAGTCCGTAAGTCCATATTGGCTTTAATAAAGTTTTGTACAAAAGAAGTTTGACATTAGTATAGGTGTATTTGTTGTTGCATATTAAAGGTTTAATCATTCGGAAACGGTCGTTTAGAGTTTTCCTTTTTTCTTTTATGTGTTGTGCCCAGGTTAAACGTTTGTCAAGAGTTATACCAAGATATTTAACTGATGTTGTAATTGGCGACCCATTAAGAACAACATCCGGGCAAGGAGCTTGCCTAAGTGTGAAGGTGGTTAATAATTATTAATTATTATATATTATTAAATATAATCAATAATATTTAATCAACAATGGACAAATGGATTCTGTTGCATATTTAATTGCAAACCGTTTTTGTTCATTTACATATGGACAGAAAATTGAAATTAAAGAACTCGGAAGACCAACGACTGATTTTAAAAGGACTTATCAATAAAGCGAAAATAGGTAAATGTGAGGGTACACTCGTCATTTTAATATAGATTTCTATACAAAACACAAGTGGTTTTATGTGGCTGTGATATAATACTTGCTGTATTTTGTTTCCCTTGTATATGTTTTGGTGGTGATATTTCTTAGGACTAAACAGGAGTAAATCTCATTTTTGTCACTTATCTGAATAAGCTGAAAACACGAGAATTATTTTATAGATTTATAAAACTAACGATTTATCCGATTAAAAGCATTTCCCGTTATATCAGTATAAATTAAATTAATATGTGATTGAGTACCGAACGATTGTTTAAATACGTCCAGACTTAATAATATCGATCGATTTTGTCTCAAACCATATTAACTATTTTATAACAAGAGGGGGCCACATAAAGGTGTAATAATATTGATGACTATATAATATATAATAATAATACTAAATAAATTCGTCCGGATATTTTTTTTAATATTTAAAACATCGAGCAAATTCAGTAGGTATAAATATTTCTGCAATCACTAAGCCTAATAAGTTATTTTGAGGGATAAATGAGTTTAAAACGGGTAACTAATAATAGTAACTAATATACCTCTATCATACGATTTTACGATTAGTTTTTGCCTGGTGGTACTTTATTTAATACAATTTTTCTAGGTTTCTCTAAATAGTTTTTCTAAACATTTTTTTTTTTTTTTTTTTTTTTAAAAATGATTGGTTTAATTTCAGTCGATTACTGGGTTACCTTGACTGCGAGGAAAAAACACGAATTATATAAAACCATTAACCATATCAGTTTACCGAGCGTTAATGATATTCGCTATTTGATTAAAATGATTTATCGTTGCTTTCGGTATATAAACTAATTACCCTATAGTACATTATAAAGCTATTTGATTTGTTTTTTTTTCGTAGAGACGATATGATACCTTAAAGAGAATATAATATATTGTTATTCGATTAGTTTAATGAATCTAATTAAAATTAAAAATAATCAACCGCCTAATTAATAACATAATCAATGTAATATTTTAAAGATTATATAAAAAAAAAAAAAAAACCATAATTAATAATAATAATGTTCAAAAATATTTTAAGTATATTTCTAGATTATTATTCCAATTAAATAGTAATTTTATTTTTCCCAAGATAAGAATACGCGCTGTTAATGTTTTTATTATATTTTTTTTTTTTTTTACAAATTATAATATTTTAAATTCCTATTACAATAAAAAATATATATATATCGGTTGTTTGCTACAACAACGACATAACACAGAAAACACGATTTTACACAAAACGAATTTGAAAATTTAATTTACAGTGAGATGATGATAAATTATGTTTAATGTTTATATTGATTTAGAAACTTATTTTAATGGAATATGAGTGTTATAACACACTACACTCATGCTTTCAGTTCTCACCTACAACAATATTATTATTATAAAATTAGGAGTTAGTTTAAGTATAAATATCCAAATATTGATTTTTAGTTACGAGTCATTTAGTGACATGGCCAATTTTTTATGTTCACTTATGTCGTTCTATCAGTATAGTGAGAAAAAACACCATTATTATTATTATTATTATTTGCAAACAACTCAAAAACGACGATTTTTGTATTATGTCGTTGTTGTAGCAAACAAGCGATATATAATCAACGAAAAAAGATAAGTGTATTATTATTAGACTTTAGACTCTAAGCGAAGTTACATGCGGTGCCCGATTATATTCCAATTGATATTGTTCAAAAAATTATACCAGTGGCTAAATACGGCCAAAATAATTATATTACAGGTGAAATCATTATTATTATTTTTTTTGATTGTTACGCAGTAGTTTTATAATATAATCTTATACGAAACACAAAGGAAAATGTAATTGTCAAAAAAAAAAAAAAACATTTAATGAAATAAATAGGTGTTCGTCTGGATTATCTCCACGAGTGGGGGGGGGATTGCTGATAAATGATTCCAAATTGTTTTTATTTATATATATTTAATGAATAATCAGAGTTGGACCGCATGCATTTGAAAATGTTCATTTTTCTCGTTTA
Organism: Tuberolachnus salignus; assembly: GCA_956483605.1. Lineage (NCBI taxonomy): Eukaryota > Metazoa > Arthropoda > Insecta > Hemiptera > Aphididae > Tuberolachnus > Tuberolachnus salignus. Next base: position 21,268,857 of record OY101437.1, read on the forward strand.
ATATTTTACCAAATGAAAAATAAGTTTTATTTTAAACACATTAAGCGTTTTACGGTTGTCGTCGTTTTATTATTGCGTTTTTACACCCGGCGGGGGCGTCAAATCAACACAAACCCACTGGTGGAAAACCGACCTTTAATGCCGGTCGTGGTTATGCGTACCACCTATACGTGTTCCGTTTAAAGTACATTTGAACATTGGGCATACGAAATTCTGAAAAAAATAAGTGGTTTTAAAGCCTCGAAAAGAAAAATAAATATATATACTTTTCCACCTCATTAAACACAACAATACGGACGTGATCTATTATGATTTTATGTCCGTGTACACATATTTAACGACGTCTAGTATATAAAAAAAAAAAAAAAAAAAAAAGGAAAAAAAAATGAAAAATATTATTTAGTCGGCAGGGAACGCAATAAATATAATAATCGTCACGTGTTTTTATGACACCGATATCGTCTCATTGCGATGCGAAATATTGCACGGTGTAATAATATTATTTACCGTACGTGTACAAGTTGGTATAAGCCGCGGTTTGGGTACGACCCGAGAATAGCTAAGTCGATAATTAAATTCGCCGCACACCTATACGATTCGTTTAATAAGAATTATGAATTTATATTACACGCCGTCCTATTGGGTTCTAAACGACGGCGTGGCATTCAAGGAGGAACCGTTCGCACACATTACAACTGGGAAGACATATTATTGCACTTTTTATCAATATTAATAATATTGATTATCATTATTATTATTATTATTATATTATACAGTCGCCGGTGGCGGTCTGTTGTCCCGCAATATATTGTTTTATTCGCGAAACGTCCGTTTTGTACGGCCTAACCGACCGAAATACATACCGCATTCGTCAGTTTGCGCTCGTCTGTCGGGTGGCGGCTTTGGTGTCCGTACTCTGCGGAATGGTAATTTAATGGTTTTTTTTTTAACACTTTGGTACATTTTTGTAAATATCATCCTTTATGCGTTGTTCCCAGGGTCGCATTTGTGGGAGGAAGCGAGTTTTTTCTTCAAAAGTTCAGCCGTTGTCGACAGTCTGTAGTAGTGAAACGGTGATAAATATTGATAAATAATTATTGTAAATACCTACGATATCTACGTGCAATACATTTGGACGTTTGGAAAGTATAAGATTTGATTTATATGCTGAGATCGACGACAAATCTTTGCGATCTCGAAATACGATTCTGAGCGGAATACATTTTCAATCGTGTTTTTCGCCTTGTAGCCAATAAATGTAACCCACAAAATCGACAATAATAAATCAATAATTAAATAATAACAACACCGATTTTTGTTAGGGTATTTTAAAATTTTATTGAAAAACTGTCCGGAATCTAGTAATGTTTTTTTTTTTTTCAAATCGTCTAACACCGGGCAAAAAATCCGTATTTTTCAAAAAAACAATGCGAAGGTTTTACAGTGCCAGTTCTCTCTTTTATGGTAAAACTTTCGTTTCCTAATTAAGTATATTGTTGGAGTAGTTTATACGTGTATGTTACAAACCTTGGTTTATGCTAGTTACAATATAAACTAGTATCAGTTTTTTATTAAATGATTCTGTGATATAAAATAATTTTATTAGAAAATATACATACAAATTACAAACTAGGCAAATACAATAATTAATACATACGTACATCAATTCATTTTAATTAATTACAATAGTTACATTTACATTTAAATTTCACTTATACAGTCCTACACATTGGTTACAACAAGATGACGTGAAAATTGCATCCCATTATAATGCCGTATTATATAGTATTGGATTATACAGCTAAATTTGTCAATTATCACTAAAATTACATTTTTTTTTTTTTTTTTGCCCAATGGGTTTTTTGCTGGGTTTAATTACTGAGCCCATCACTTTGAACACTGGCAGCACTTTAAGCGAAACTTAGAACTATTCGCCCAATGTGAGTCATTATAATATTATATACGTGCGTGGGAAAAAGTAGAAATTTATTTAAAAATAAATACTATAATAATACTTTATTGAAGTTGATGTATGTATTTTTTTTTTTTTTTTTACTTTATTGACAATGTATCTATCGACTAATGTATCTAATCACGTTGTAGTTCTTAATCTACTATCGAATGTCTATTTTATTTATTTTTTTCTTTTTCGTGATGGTGTCGGGAATTTTCTTTTCGTAGATTTTTATTCCCCGGTTCCTGCACGTGTGCATAGGAACGTTAACATAATCATCCGGTAAAAATTAAAACTTCTAGCCCGACGGCCAGCACTAATACCACAGGAGCGGATTGGCCTGTCGGACTGCTATATTACAGGAAGTGCTTAAAACTCACAGTATTAAAATTAGCACCTCTCACACCCAAGAAAAAAAGGTTAGTGTTTACGTATAAACTTTGCAATATCAGCTGTTGTTAATTATACAAACATGTTCTCGAAATTGTGATGCGCATTTGATTCGGTTGATCGACGAGGGGTAGTAGAAGTCTGGCACGTTTTCCTAACACGAGTATAGTCGTAAATAGTTTCAGCACCCACAAAATCGTATTCTAATTGCGCATATGATTTTCGGTTCGTGGGCCGATTATTTGATTCATATTTACTAGGCCGACCAAAAAAAAAGAAATGTCATTTCCGCCCCCCCCCCATCGGTAATGTTTTTTAATATTTTTTTTTTGGGGGGGGGGGGGGCATTGGCGGTAAGGTCGCTAAATATCGTCGTAATAATCTTTTTCCCGTCTATCGTACACATTTTTTTTTTTTACAAACATCGTGTCGTAAAAAAAGGACTCACCTTTGGTCAAGGAGGTGGAAAATCAAGATCAATGAATCCAAGTCCTCCTTCATAACGTTTACCTTAAAAAAAGAAACATGTCCTCAAGTTTTAATGAACAACATTCCAATCCCCACTTGCACACAAGTAAAATACCTTGGTCTTACACTTGACAGTAAACTAACCTGGAATCCTCACATAGTAGCTAAACGAAAAGCCCTTAATTCCAAATTACTAATTTACAAGTCTCTACTCAGGCCGCTATGGACATACGGCATCCAACTATGGGGAGCCGCAAACACCAGATCAATACAGGCCTTCCAGTCCATCAGTCTCCGTCTAGTTTCCTCGGCTCCTTGGTACTTAACAAACGCCAACCTCCATAAAGACTTAAAAATCCAAACCCTAAATCAAATTTCAAAAACATACTACACCAGATTTCATAACAAACTCCAATCACACACTAATCCACTAATCAAAAAATTATCATCTTAAACACTACCCGATAACCCTCGACGAAGACTTAAGAAAAGAAAATGGTGTAGGGATCTTTTACATTAATAGTCATTAGTCAATAACCAACGCACGTGCTGGGTGTTATCAATGGATAACTTCCCATCCTTAATATTCACCGTCAATTTATATTCTCTTCTTTTTTTTTTTTTATCAAATCTAATTATTGTACAAAGAATTGTATAGATTGTAGATGTATTAAAAAAAAAAAAAAAACAATAAATTAATTAAAAATAAATAATAAAACGAGGACGTATTAAGGGGTTGCGTATAGGCAATTTCGACGACATTTTTTTTTTTTATTTTTAAAAATGGTAATTTATCAATTCAAAAACATTCAAACCGAGTAAACGGTAGTGGCCGTGTCGTTATCACAAGCATCCGATGGTATTAATCGTGATAGCGAATAAAATAAACACGGAAAACGGTTTGGCGCGCGGGACATTAGGTTATTTTGGCGTTTCATAATTTATTTACAACAAATGTGCACGAACGATACACGATAAAAAGTTTTTTTTACTCTTAATAATGCGTTCTGTAAATACGGACAGAGTATAAATGTATGTCAATTTTTACAATCGAATCACGGCGTTTTTTTTGGGGGGGGTGGGGGGTGGGAGAGGTTAGGCTTTCACGGTCTCTTAAAGAGATCCGCTCTTGGCGGTTTACACCCCGACGGGTATTAACGCCCGGTAACGCACGCCAGCAGCGTTTTTAACCGGTAATCCGGGGGGAACCGAACGGAATAACGGCTCGCGTCACCAAGCAAAAGACGCGCGTATAAAACATACTCGTATTATATTACCATACGCCCGTTATACAAAACCTGTATGTATAAAGTTAAATTGGTTTGTTTTTTTTTTTCTTTCTTTTTTACTATCGAATTCGCAACGCCTACGCGTTAAACTTCTGTGTAGAAACCGAATAATAATAATAATAATATTCTCTACGCCGCCGCGGCCGCTTCGCTGTCGTCGGACACGACGTGGGTTATCGTCGCGCCGTTGCGGCTAATACCAATATAATATTATACACTGACAGCCACCATATTATTATTATTATTATTATTATATCTATATTATAATAAATATTATTAATTATTATAATATACGAGATACTTATTATTATAACAAGCGTATCGAGAGGGCGGAGGGGAAATGGATATAGGATAAATTTATACTAAACCTCACCTCGATCGCACGGTTTCTTTTAATATATATATATATAAATTATAATGTACACGAGTTTTGTTATTCTGTACTATAGTTATACTCGTACGGCATAATTCGATTCGTGTAACAGATACTTCGATAGTAAAACTTTATTCTGCATTTTTCGCCGTTTTTTTTCTTCTATTCTTTTTTTTCTAGCATTTTCCGGGGTAATTCAGTTAGTTTTTACATTACACGACTTTATACGGTTTAAATTTAGGCAAGCAATTCGATATATCTTAACCGACCGAAAAATTAACTAAACTCGGGTTTAATATTTAGGCACGATTATTTTACCAGGTCGTCGTGACCGATTTCGTCTAGTTGGCGATAAGATTATTTATTTACCCGGTTATTTATAACGCACTTATCAAAATGGACACGGTCGAGTCCCCGTGTCGACGGACGACGGTTTTTCATACTACTCTTTGTCCACTATGTAATAAATGGTAAATTATAGACGTGCCTACTATTAAAATGTTTAATATCTACTCGTGGATCTTTTTATATTTAAAGGGAGAGCATTGTGAACGACGCAGTGCGATCGGTGTATGTTCATTAAAAAAAACGACCTGATACAAATTGCACAATGAATTTGCCCCCGTTATAAACTATATAATTGCCGTCGACCCGTTGTAATATGTGCTTATCTAATGTCGATTATTCATAATTATTGTTCTTTGTGCGTAAATGAAAATAAATTCAAAGTTACAAAACAATTCTTTGTAAATTCCTTTATTAGAGTGTTTATCATCAATAATAATAAAATATATTTTTTGTATATTTTATTGGGTTCGAAAGGCGAACTTTGTGCCTCGTGTATACATTGACCGCCCATGTGCATTAACCTAACATATATTTATAGGTACCGCCAGTCGCCAGTGCTGATTACAATAATATATTATTATAATTATGCTCATTGATTTTTATAAACTTTTTAATTCAACTTAATTTTATAATATGTACGGGTAATACATTAAAGGAAAAAAATTATAATTCGATATCGATAATTATGCGATTAGTGTATATCTATACATATAGCTTATCTTAATACGTTTTTATGTTCATTTAAATGATTTAACCCTTCACTGTATGATTTCTTCTTTTTTTGTCGTAAAAAAAAAAATATAAAAAATAAATGTTTTTCATCGTTAGTTTATACGTATATTTCATTGTTTTCTATTAACAATATCAACTTTGATTCATAATATTTTTGTTTTGAGTAATTATTTAAGTAGTAAGTACTATTAGAGACCATCGACATACCAAACTGGTTATAGCCAAACTGTATAAAATTATGCAACGCATCAATATGTCCTTACATGCAGTGTAGATTAATTTAATTTACCTACATAATTTGAATTTAACTAAAATATTCGATCCGTATACATTATTTAAACACGACTAACTACTAAGTAGAAAACGTGCCTATAAATATTATGTTTTAAAATGCATAAATTAGCACTTTAAACTTTCTAAAATTTAAATGTGGTCGATTTAGGTTCTCTCATAATTGCAACAGTCTGACACGTCATATAAAATATACTCTAGTAAAAAAAACAAAAATTTCAATGTGTAATTAAATTACTCGATACAATAAAAATTATAATTATTATACGAATGGCACATCCAATAAATTATTTGTCTAGTATTTGATTATACGAGTATATAATATATACATAAATATTTGTAAGTAATGCAAACGTCTAGACATTATAAGGTCAGATAAGTATTATTATAGGTGTTTAATAAACACTGCAGTAAAATACGAGATAACACACTTTTGTTTTGTGATCTTTTTTTTTTTTTTTTTTTTTGTGTTAATTTTATTAATAAACGTAATTATTAAATGTAATAAGAGTTATTATAGTTATTATAACTTATACCAGTTATAATCAATACACTTGTTATCCGGAATGTTATGAATTGAAGTTTAAGCCATTAGTCGTAAAAAATAAAAAGCCAATAAACTTAGCACCATGGGTGGGCCACTGTTTTAGATGGAAAGTTGCGAAGGTTGAATACGTATAGGGTAATTGAATTTATATCTGTACACAACGATGATAAACCGTTGCAAACGATAGACGATGCTTGGCGAATTTCGGTTAAACGTGTTTTGAAAAAAATTTTTATTGCAAATTGTATTCATTTTTAACTACAAAATAAATTACAATTGTTCGTGTTTTTAATCAGTATTATAATATAAATTCGAACTTAAAATGCCGATGGAAATTAATTAAAACTTTTATTATCCGCACGAAATCAAAATAAACTCGAAAATGTCAATTGGTTTTTAACAACTCAACAGATATTTCGACAATTATACCGCGTCGGTAAAGTGGCAATAAAAGTATTCGGTGGAAATTTCAGCTCAGTATCTAAAATATTATTCATGTTAAAATAATCGTTACGAGTATTAAACCTACATCGTAAACACTTGTTAAACTAATTATATTTACAGAGCAATATAATTAGGTATTATACGAATAAGCTATTATATTCATACAATATTAAGTCAACAAGTTTAGTAGTACCTTCTTCTGTATAATATTACATTTCGCTAATAGCACTTCGGGCAGACCATAATATATGGTGTGGATTGCACGCGTCTTTTCGTTAATAATCTTAAGATTAATTTGTCGCAGCTCACCGTACCTACCCGCCGTAGCTGATTTGGTAAGTTGTGTATTTCCCTATTCGCGGTGTCTTTCATTTGATTTAGGCCGTGGCAAATTCCGCCCTTGATCTTCCTATTCCTGCGTATCCTTCAAAACATCTCCTTCGACTATTGTTGTGTTGGTGTAAGCTTTCGTGGCTTAATATGTAATATTATATCCTACGCGTGCCCTTTGCTCTCTAATTTCATCCGAATTGAATATATATTTCTTCCTTTATTCCGTTTCGAAACCACTTCGTCTGTAATTCTTTCGGTCCATGTGCATATTTTTATTAGAATACATTCGTATGGGAATACGATATTATTTCGTTTCAATTATGTAGTGCAAATTATAACCTATTTATATTATGTTAGGTCTAAACGATAATAATAATTATCGTATCAGTTAGCACCGATATACCGTAGTTGTAGTTTTGCAGCTGTACGAATTTTCATGAAAATAAACGTATACATTTTCCCATATCCCAATATTTACTTACCAACTTATATACGTACATTGTAATGTTCACGAATATTAGTTATGTAATATTTGATTGTCGAAAGTTCGTCGTAGAAAATTCGACCCATCAGACATTATTAACTATATATTGGCAAACATAAAGTCATTGCATAACACCAAGCGCGTCTCTGAGGTGGGAGGGGCAATATAACATTTTACAAAACTATATATTTGAATACGAAATTAAATTTGAATATTAAAGAGTATATACAAATGACGCACGCTATATATTTCATTTTAATACTAATACATACGTTTTTACTGATATTAAACTATTATGGGGCTCCAATAATTAGAATCATTTTTTATATATATATAATATTATAAAATAAATTATTTACCACCCAGTTTCTGGTTATTTCTATTATTGCTTTGGTTATTGTTTATTAGATTGACTCGGTTACAAAGCAACAGTGGCACTGGAACGATTTTTGAACCATGGGCATGAACATGGTAGATTAGCTAACCTAACCTACCGAAAATTACGTAATTTAATAGGTTTTTTTTTTTTTTTTACTGCATAATTGAAATAAATATGTATATAAATTGAAAATAGTCAATTTTACGAAAATAAAACGGTTATAATTAAAATAATAAAACTTCTTTTCATATTTTAATATTTTTCCAATTTATTTGTCAGATTATTTTAATCATTTTTTTGTTTTAAACCATATTTCCATGCCGTTCATAATATAAATAATTATTCAATTGTTTCGAGGTTTTGTTGCTATATTCAACATAAAAATTACGGATAATGGCTGAACCTTATACGTATTTAAGCAATGGGGGCCTAGCCCTAAATAATATTTACACGTGGGCTTGATTGTCTACATTGCCACCGTTGTTCCGGCGCCCCTGCGAAGCAGAATGAGTCAGCATAGATCAAATGCATAGAGGCACTTTTATATGTACACCTCAATGAACGTATTAAGGATCACTATCATTATTTAAAGGGTTGCGCATAGGCAATTTTAACGAAATACTTGAAAAAAAAAAAATGAATATTTATCAGCTTAACAATGTTCATATTTACATTAATATATATTTTAAATGATCCCGAGTCCTCGGCACAAGTATTTATTGTGTAATAGTGAAATTTGTTCAAAAACACGTTCACGTAAAATAGAAAAAAAATGAACGGACTAAAGTGATTTTAGAATTTGTATTCATTATGATAATTGAAAACAACAAAATGATCTAGGATATGACACATTGATTTTCAATTTACATAAATGAAACTGTAGATATCCAAGATTAAAAAGTAGTCTTTTTTTACAATAAAAAAAAAACCCCCGTAACTTTTTAATAAATTAATATTTAACTAAATGGATATGCCATTCCCGTGATAAAATTGTGTTTTTTAATTTTCACCATTGACTGTTTTATGCTAAATCATACTACTTTAGAGATAAAACAATTTGTCGTGTTCAAAACCGCATCCTCGTATAACGTTGATAGTATTATTGATCGTTTCACTGTTTATAATAAAAGAGTTTTGGACTTTGTTATATAGTTACTAATTATTACTAAACTTACGAGTATACTATATATTTATAATTATTTTAGGTACTTTTTAGTAGTATATGGCTAACAGCCGTTTAGTATTATTCAAATATTTTCTATTTCATATATTTCAATTCATTATGTTTTTTTCTTTTGTCCAAGTCACGATAAATAAATATATTATTATACTATTATATACATAAATATATATTTTTACTTTTATATTACGTTAAAATCCGTTCATTACTTGTTACGTAGCTAGGTAATATATTGTATCATATATAGCAAATAAATTAAATTTCTTTTGTAGATCGTATTGGTCTAATACGTTTTTTATGCTTTTTTTTGTTCAACCTCCCCCTGCCCTCATGGAATTGACCTATAGACGCCATTTAAAAAAAAACACGCGGATGCATATGTTTTATACCTAGTTATGGTAATTCGGGTTTGAGTGTACACGACAAACATTATTATAATATTATTATAGTGTATTTCAATGCCGAATGTGCAGCAGCACAGTAGTCTTCTGGTACCGTGGCTATTAAAACGTAGGTCCTATCAAACAACACGCGGTTTTACAAAATACTTAATATTAAACGTATAAGTATAACATGGGTTTTAATATAGAGGAGCCCGAGAAAAGTGCTCCTAGCACTTATATAGTGTATATCAGTTAGGTTAGATTATAAAAAAAATGTATAATTATATAAATGTTTAATCCTAACACACGTGCACGAATGGCATAATTATTTATTTATAATTTTCTATTACTATAACAGGCGCACCTCGAATACACCACGTACAATATCGTATCAAAACAAATCAAATACTGGGTGATCCATTTAACGTATATAATGTTTGAAAATTAAATCATTGTTCGATATACACCGAAAACCTAATGAACTCGACGGTATTGGCTTTTTTTTTTTATTATTATTTATTTATTATGAGTGCCGAGTGAACATTTGAAGTACACGACGATAATAATCGTATACGCTTCCTCTAATCTGTTAATTCCTCTTATCTGTCTGGCGGTAGAGTTTTCAAAATATTTACATACACACGGGTGTCGATTATAATATATAACCGTATGGCCGATTTTTTTTTTTTTGTGAACCCGGCCAAGGCATTTTTTTCCGAATAGAATAAAATATAAAAATACGCCACTTTGTATACAAGATTTTCGCGCGTTATATATTCTGACGACGATGTGTACAACCGAACAGTATATACGTACACGTAGTGCAGGAATACCCTTCGGCAGAGAGCAGCTATGTCGTTATCGTCAATTCGCTTCATTGGACGATTAATAGTGTTTTAAATACGAATGTCAATAGAATTAGAAAAAATGTATAATATATTGGAGAGCAGACACGATATAGCAGAGTTAATAAAAAAAAAAAAAAAAAAACGACCCCGACAATAATACCGTAGTACCAGAGTCGCGTTATAAGCAATCAACTTGCCGTTTGTTTCGAAAATCCCACCAACAATAAAAAAAAAAAAAAAATCAACCGACCGACAGACTAACAAACGAATTCCGACGGATATCACAATTTCTACAATTGCCCTTTTCGTTTGCCTGAAAACTGTATACTATCATACGAACTCTATAAATCCGTCCGCATAAGCCTTGTCTGTACGATTATTATTCGTAAATGGTTACCAATTATTTTACGCGCGTATTCGGTGCCCGGGGATTTATAGGAATATGAAGGGGCCCAGGGGTCATATCCTGTGGGGTCCTCTGTTTCATTAAACGAATGACCTTTTTTTTATTTTAAGTCGTACCGACGATTAGATTGATTGTTAAATTGATACATATATATATATATATCATACACGTTATCCCGGGGCACAATTTACGGCTACGGTTCTCTTATTGCCAGCTTCCTAAATCCGGCTCTGCGCGTATTATTATTAAAACGGATATATGAGCGGTGCGAGATATCAGTGCCGGCCCAAGAGAAAGGTAGACAAGAAGAGGTGCACCTCCCATTAAATCAGTGGAATTTTTTTTATTTACATTTTAATATTTTACCATAGTAAATTAATAATTACCGGCGGCGGCGGCGGCGGCGGCGGCGGCGGCGGCGGCGGCGGCGGCGGCGAGCTTATTTGACCCGCCCGCTTATTGATAAAAGACCCCCTGTGGGGTACTCACGCCTACCCATTTTATATGTTCCCCAAACTTCAAGTACCCACCTACTTCCTACGTGCTTTTTACTTTATCGTTTCGACAATTATCGAAATGATGAACAACCATCAATAGAAATAATGTATATACGTTAATTTTAGTTTGTATTGGATTATATAAAAAAAAATGTCGTTTATTTAACGAGACCGTGAAATACGTTTAAACGCGGCTTTCGGTGGTCACACCTATTTTTACACGTTGCCAACGAAAAACGTGTAAATATTCCAAACGAGATGTTATAACGGCTGTGTGACAAACACCGACCGGTTCATAAATATCGCGTATATTAAAACGTACGAAATAATAATACGCGGGCCCCGAAATTCGACGGGCCCCCCCCTCCCTCGGGCACCGCGGCCGAGCGAGACGGTTTTTTAGCGACGACGACGACGACGACCCGGCGGCACCACAACCGCGGCGACGAGGAGCGGCGTACCTGCGACGGTGGAGTCGCGGGTGCGGCGGTGTACGCGTTGCGCCGCGCCGTCTTCGTTTTCGTAATGGAGAACGATAATAATAATAATAATAATAATAATACTATATAAAACCATTGGGTGCGTGTGCGTGCGGGCGCGCGCGAACGGCCCGGGCGGGACAGGCGGGCCGCGGTGCGACGACAACGACGAGAAACCCCTGTCTCGTCACAAATAATTAAACGCGTTTGATCGGCTGCCTCCTAACCAGACGCGGAGCAGACACACACCAGGCCCAGACAATGACGGAGCGCGCGCGTGTTTATATATATATATATATACATATACATATATATATATATATATATATATTGGAGAGCGTCTGTAAGTGTGCGTGCGTGTATTTATTACGGTCGTACACACACAGACGGTGTGTATATATACGGCCGTCTGTACCGCCGCCGCCGCCGCCGCCGCCGCCGCCGCACCGCCACCTCGAGCCGCCACCGCATCGCGGGCACGCACACCCCGCCGATCGCACGAACCCCCCGGCGCGCCTCCCACTCGGCGGCCCCGTCGACCGCGACGACTCAGGCCGCCGCCGCATGTGGCGTACATGATCGTATGTTTATCGCGGGCCGTGCCGGGCCGGGGCGGCGGCGGCGGCGGCGGCGGCCCGCTCGTCCGTCTAGACGTTTTAGTGTGTGTACGGGGCGTGCGGTGTGCGTACACACACACACGCACACACACACGCACACGCACGCACTAACCAAACGCACGCACTCACCGGCCGTCTAGTGTGCCGCCGCCGCCGCCGCCGACACCGCTCTTCTCTCGCAACCGCGCGCGCCGCAACGTCCCGCGTCATATTATTATATCGCTCTCGAGCCGCCACTTTATTATACTCTCGTCGTTCACGACTTTTTCACTATAACCGCCGCCGCTACAACTGCAGGCGGTTGTGAATACTAATAACGAATATAAAAAAAAAAAAAAAACCGTAGTATTAATAATAGTAATAATAATAATAATAATAAATAAATAATAATAAAAACATTCATTTATATATTATTATTATTATTATATGCGAACCGGTCCGGCCGAAGAGGACATCGGCCGCGTCGTCGTCGTCGTGAGCGTGCCCTACGTCCTCCTATCGCAACCCCCTCACCGCGCCCGGCAACGGGTGAACGTGAAGCATAAACACACACACACACACACACTGTATGCGCCGCAGAGTCGATACCGGCCGGCGATAACGGGGCACCCGTGCAGAGGAGTCACTGTACCTATATAATAGTTATCTCTATGTATGCATGTATTTATATTATAATAATGTTTTTATGTATAGGTATACGGTAAAGCGGCGCACTCCCGTCGACCGCTCCCTCTGACCGTATAGAGGTAACCTCGCCAGACCGTATTTCTCGTATTTTATTTTTTATTATTATTACTATTATTATTATTATTATTATTATTTTTTTTTTTTTCATTACGCCCATTCCCCTGTTGTTGTTGTTGTTTTTTTTTTTTTTCCATTAATTCTCGTCACCGGCACCGCAACAAGTTTGCCGCCACGGCGATTATAATTTTTTATTTTTTTTTTTTTTTTTTTGCTATCTACAGTCACTTCCCATAACTGTGCTCGTCCCCCGCCGCCGAAATATCGTATCCAACCATACGAGTAGTATGCAAGAATAATAACGCACTATTATTGTATGACCTCACGGCAGTGGTGGGCTGGGCAGGTCGGCAAATGCCCACTGGACCGCTCCTCATATTTAGATTTTGAAATTGTCTACTATTTCTATTGTCACATGTCCTCCTCCTCCTCCCTCCCATGAAAAATAATATGAACTTATAACGTATTGACGAATTTTAAATTGAATCAACTTTTATTTTTGATTTGTATACGCATTATTGCGAGCGCAGGGAACACGAGATTTTTTAAACATTTTTGTCCACCATCTAATTTTGCCCACAGAGCCGGAGCCTGGCCAGTCTGCACCTGTCTCGTGGTCGATCAAAATCGCCGACGATTATTTCGAAAACATTGAGTCCCAATATAATATAGCCCATTTATAATATTGGGCAGTGACGTGTTGAACCACGTCTATCTAATGACATAATATGTCATTAGATAATATATAGTGGCGAAAAACGTTGTGGAGAGGCCCCGATATCTGAATACGATACATTTTATGGCCGAAATTATGGCTATAGTGGGTTTTTTTTTATTTTTGTAATGAAGCATTCATTTGGTTTTGGCAGCTAAACTTTGGCCCAAAATTAATTGGACCTATTCTTAATTATCAAATAGGGTTCGGCACCACTGTTGCCCAACAGGAGTCAAGATTTTTTATAGAAACCTAACTAAAACCGGGGGCGAACCGGAAGTACCTTTGGCCCGGGCAGAAATAATTTTAAGCGGCCTCATAATTCTTTTAGTTAACAGTTACGGTCCAATATGGAAGAAAAAAAATTTCACTAGGTGACATATAAGGAGACACTTTTCGGGGGTTGTCCACTATAATCAGAGACCCAAGTACTCCAGGTTTATATTGTGTACATGACGAGTGTACCTAATGAAAGTTTATTTCATCGATTATTGTCTCTGATTAATAAACTACTTATTGTTATAGGATTGTTCATAGAAAACTATACTTCCATGTATAGTGTTGGTCAGTATACGTATATTAAAGAGTACCTATCCTATCTATTCATAATAGTTGATAATTATTTTAAATGTATTTTGGAACTATAGATATATTTTGCATGTGATTTTGCCGGATCCTGAGGTTCTCCTCAAAAACATAATATAGTGTCAACGCGCCACTGATAACATTACAGGGTCAGGGTGGCCAACATTACGGTCGGTCTCGTAGACGGCCGTCACGTGACTGTCTGATCGGAAATATTTACAAGGTTTCCCCTGAGCAGCCGAAATACTCGTAATAATAATAATAATATTAGGAGCGTAAAATTATACTACGTGAAACGATTACAAATCGATTTAACGATTACAATTAACGACGTGTAATATGAGTGTATAAAACGAATAATTTTTTGACAATATAATCTGTTCGTCAGTAGGTTTTGGAACAATAAAACAAAACAAAACAAAAAAAAAGTGTAAAATTCGTCATTTCGCGGTGTACCGCGATAATATAATAGTACACAGACATTATGAATCGGTTATTGTTGAAAAGCGACATGTCGTCATTTTTAAAAACACTGATTATCATACATACATTTGAATGAGTCTTAAAATAACATGTATTTTATTCCGTGCTCTACTCGTGATAGTACAATATAATATATTATTATAATATTCTGCCGGAGTATATACAAATTATTAAACGAATAACAATTTTCGTCGGGTAACCAATTATAATTGTTGATAATATTTACGATAAATGTTTTGTGAATGCCCAGCCATATTATAGAACATTTTAGTGTAGACCACACCTGCAACCTACGGCCCGCCGATTTAATTGATGTATTCGATAATTCGTTTTGAGCGCAGTGGAATTTTCGAAAATCCATTTACCGTATGATATGAAACTCTACCGACGGTGCTTCAGCTTGAAGTTATCGAGCTCATATCAAACAACCGGCTCAAAAACCGTTTCAAGGAAACCAGACTGCAACAGTTTTACGCCACGTTGTCAGAGAACTCTTTTGCAAATCTCGAAATATGTGCACGTGAAACGATTTCAATATTTACCTGTATCTACCCGTGGGGGCAAAATTGTTCAAAAATAAAACGCGTCAAATCTAAGTATAATACCGACTTAAGTGACGAACAATTACGAGCGACTTCGGACCAACCAAGTTTGATCAACACCACCGCGAAATGTTCAAAGATAAGCAATCCCAATCGTTTTTATTTATCTTCGGTTTCATTATCACTCTTTGTAGTCACTCGAAAAAAAATTTGGCCCGTGATGCCGAAGCGTACCTCGGATATAGCCCGCCGTAAAAAAATGTTGGATACCCCTGGTGTAGACTATACTATAATATTACAATAATATAACGTCATCATTACTCATTACATTATTTACATTTAATTACAAAACGCAGACGTCGCGGTGACGTAAACAGTTCACATTATAGGTACACGTTCAAATAGTTTTCAACATTTATCACTACATTATCAGTTTTATTTTATTATTATTCATGCACTAAAACATTAATTTTATCCGTATAGACTAAAAATATTATAACTGTACTATACCGTTTGTCGTTTAATTTTAACGACCGAGTAGTTTCACGTAATCGTTAAGAGGTCGTGTATAAATATGAAATGTCCGAACAAATAGTTACCATACCGTGTAGGTAATAACCGTAGATATTGAATATAACACAATATTTTTACATTTAACGTCTAAAATCGACATTGATTATTAAAATTAGGAATATATATATAATATATGTATTTCGTTTTGGCGGTTATTTAACAGTAGAATACTTTGGGAATAGTGTAAAGATTTTTTTTTTTTTTTTTTTTAATGTATAATTTTAATAATTATAATAATATTGAAATTTGTTAGAAATTGTCTTTTTTATATATATATAAATTACATTTTTTTTTTTTTTCTATGTCACAATTGAAATCTTTACGCAGATTTACATAAATTCGTATATATATATATGAGACGTATACAATAACTTAATATATTTATATAGGTACCTTTTATTAATATTATTAAATATATAAAAATCCTGTATAAATATAAAATAAATTTGTATTTTTATTGCCGTAATAAAACCGGACAAGTGTCGATATCCAGTTTTCTAAAAATAATAAAGTTAAAAATGTAGGTTTGAAACGGAATAAAAAAAAAAAAAAAACGAAACATTTAAATTATTATGCAGTCGTATAGTGTATGCCATACCTGCGAACCACCGCACGCTATAATGCACAAACATTCAATATTTATCTCTGTAATTATTTATATAATCGAAGATGATAATTTTTGTATTTTTTTTTTTTTTTTTTTATATTTATATAGGTATACCATTGAAATAACGAAATTATTGAAACTGTCGTCGGGAAAAATTAATAACGAACGATAGCTTTTGGTATGGTGGCGTCTTGTCTTTTTTTTTTTTTCCTCTAGAGTTCCAATTTAATTTGTATAAGCGTATAAAAATCCACTCGTATATAAAAAGCGGTGAACAACTGGAGCGCAAAATACAAATATAAATCGTCTGTGGTCTACGGTGACATGCAATCAAAAAAAAAAATAATAATAATAGTAAGTTATATAAAGTCGATATATAATATAATTAATGGTTCTTGAATCAAACATTTTCAGGAGGAAAAAATAATTATAAATAACATAAATCGAAAAGTAGTAGATACGCAAAATACCGTGATTTAAAATGTCTAACCTTACTCAAAACACTAAAAAAAAAAAATAATGTGACTACGGGTTTTCGATATTATTATATTGCCATAAGAATAGCGTATACGACGACTTGTATGGAATTCTCGAGTATTTTAAGAAGCCAAACAATTTTAACCACATAAAACCAAAAAAACAAAAAAAAAAAAAAAACTCGAACATTTCATATAGCTATACATGTAATTAAAAAAACACCAAAATATTTTTTTTAATAATTGTAACACGTCTAAAAGAGTGTTTATAAAAGTATTCGGTGTATGTATTCAAGTTTCTACGGCGGTTTTTTTTTATTGAATTACAAAATCAAAAAAAAATCAACAGAAACCGTTATTGTTCCGTAAATATTTCTGTTTATCCGAAGCTTTTTACCGGTTTTCCACATTAAGGAAACTTCAGGGGAAATCAAAAAATGACCTCTTCAACTAGATTGAAATTAGTAGATAAAATAAATCTGCTCTCTTGTCGTTTTTTGATCGGAACAAGATTTCTGTTAGAAAAATTGTTCATAGAAAGTATAACGATAAAAATAATACGCACATAGTAAAACTAATATTAAACTCCTCTCTACACTCAGAATCTAAAAGGGTCGTTGAAACGGCGGTGATGGCTTTTTCGTAAGTATAATACACACGTTGTCTACTATAATAACGATTTCGAAATATTCGTATTGGACAGACGTCACTTTGAGGGGGCGGCATATAGCTCCCAGCCTAGCGTATCGACTCCTTGTAAATGAGCATTTTGAATTTTTAACATTTTTTTTTATTTGTCTGGGTTTAGCAACGGGCCGTTTACTATAAAGGCATTTCTAAGAGGACGCCGCGCGCCCAGTAAGGGGTTGCGTATAGGCAATTTGAATGAAATTTTTTAAATGAACGTATAGATCGAAAATTTTAATATTTCAAGTTTAAAAAACAGATTAACGCGGAGTTTAAAACAATACAAATCGTTTCATATCTGATGTGATATCGAAAAATAAAAATAACGTTGTTTTATACTGCAGTGAAAGTTTTTTTTTTTTTTTATGGTGAAAATTTGGTTTCTTAATTTAGAGACTTGTGTGTTTAGCCCAAATACCTGTCTGATCCGTCGCGCGAAACGGTCTCAAATCGCGATTTGGAAACTTTGACCCAGTTTATAGAAAATATCGGATCGGTGGCATGCCCGGGAATTTGCAACGTGAGGGAAGGTTAGGTGGTGATGACCTGTAGATATCGTTTTCTTATATCTGACCCGGGCAATGCGAATTCAAAAATGCCAATTCGTATATTAAATAAATCGAGCTATACATCGTTACTCGGCTGAAATATTATATACATATACATTTCAGGATCAAAATTACTAAATAAATACTCGTAAACGTTGTATGCATTAAGCCAAAGGGAGGGGGATATAACCCCTAATTCTCCACTGCACACACCACTGTATTGAATATTGTTTTTTTTTTTTGCTAAGGCTCGGTCGTCGTATATACCCGCAGATATACCTCGGCGATGTACGGCTGCTGCCGATCGTTGACTTACCTCATATTATTATTATTATACACCATTACAGCCGAAGATACTTGGCGACGATGGCTTTAAAAATGTCTATAATACGTGCGCACATGGGGGGGAGGGAAAGGGGGCAAGTTTTTTTTTTTTGTGAACCGAGGAAAAATACCGGTCGTCTCTCTCGGCCTCCGCCGCCGCCGCCGCCGCCGCCGCCGCCGCCGCCGATGCCGGATGCACGCGGCGAGACGGAGAAAATAATATCGTCGGTGGCGTTTTTTTCGCGTCTGTTCGTTTGTATTATTATTATTATTATTATTATTACCTTTTTTTTTTTTTTTTTTTCTCTTTTTCTTTCTTTTTTTTTCTTCCACACGTTTCAATCGTCACGACGACGACGACGACGGCCGGTCGCCGATCTCGCGCTGGATAAGCGTTTACGTACGTATATCGGTCGCCGTCGACGATTTTTATTACGCGCGTTTGTATACGTATATATATATAGTCATACGAGTTTTTTGACGAATTTCAACTGATTTCTCAATCGAATGCGACTATACGAGTACGCATAATATTATACGAATACAATTTTTTAACACACACACACACCGTCGAAAGCTAAATTTTTTTTTTTTATATATATATATATTATTATTATTATTATTATAATAAAACGATATTGGAGTGCCGCCAATATGACGTGTCTGTTCATTGTGGTTATTGCCGCGACGTTACCGCGGTAGACGTGTGCAAATTACCTACCGAGTATTTATTACTCCGGTGTGGTGTGCGCACACCGTATCATTGTAATATAATTATTTGTTCCATCGGACCTCTCGTTCCTACCGTATATAGCCGTACGTGCCTGTTCCGATTGACTTCCTGCGGTTATACCAATATCCGCATACGTATTATTGTACACGGTTTGTATACCCCGTCCCGGGTTGTTCGGTGCCGACGCGTTAGAAAGATATTAGCCTGCGATTCCCGGGCAAATGACTCTGGGCTGTGTAGACTGTACGCTATTTATCGCGCGGACGGACGCCGACGGTTTTTATTTGAAAACCACGGCGATCCCCTTATTAGCAGATGAGACGCGCACTCCCCTGCCCCGATCGATAATTAAAGTAAAATATATAATTAATTCTGCGTCCACACGACGAGTCTTTTCGGCGGGCCCTAGCGTATTCATGTGTACATGAAATAAAATAAATTAAAATAAATACCGAAGGAACAAAAAAGAGCAGAACGTATTTTATAATTTACCTGTAAGGAACCGATTTCTACTGGAGTAAATATGTGTATGTATAGTATGGATATCGAAAAGTTAACCGCAGACGAGCAAGACCGTCTATTTTCAAAAATCCCCAGTTGTATTGTGGGCAGGTTATTGTTTTTTTTAATTTTTCAATGATATTCAAGCGGTTAACATGTCAAGCCTAAGTACGGAAAATATTCAGGGGTGGCGACACGTGGACACCCGTGCATATAAATACGTTCTTTATGAAATATTGAATAAATTGACATACATTAATTAATACAAAATATTTTACTAAAAATATACTTAAATATTTCGGGAATAAAGGCATATTTCCTGCGGAAATGTATGTGTTTATTTTTTTTTTTTTTTATCGATTTATTCTACCGAATTCTTTAGTTTGCAAATTTGAAAAAAAAAAAAAATACCTACAAATTAAGACAGACACTTCCTACGAAAGTGTTCCTAGCGTTTCCCTGGATTAATTAAATGAAAAGGTTCGCTAAAGTCTATGGCAAAACTAAAGCGGACTCCGTCCTCTCATGCCCGCTCCTCCAATTCCGAGCACTGGTACTATCTTTTTCTAATATTGTAGTTACACTTATGTCTCTCTCCTACACTGTTAATGGATATAGATGGTCTTAAATTATTATATTTTTTTTTTCTAAAAATGTTTGCTCTTGGGCCTCTTTCTACTATCAGTATATTTGTTTATTGGTCTGTGCTAAGAACGGCCAATATATACACGTCACGGTATTTGATAAATGTATTATATGTCTTTTTGATAAAAATGTATTGATCGAAATGTATTGCCCCTATACTGTTCTATATATACTCTATATTAAATTATAAGATTATTATACAACATGCATACATACTACATTAGGCAAAATTATAACAATTTTTAATTTTTTAAAACATTTTTTTTTTTCAATCCATAGATTTTTCGAATAATGAAATATTTCTCCATTTTTCTTTATCTAAAGGACTTCCTTCAATTCTATATATGAACCTTTTCTTACATCTAACATAATTCGTTTTATACACGACTGTCTAGGTGTTCTTCTTCCTGACTATCCTTCGATTTTCCCCTCAATTACAGTCGTAATCCGTATATTATTGCTTATGAGATCCCTTCTTTCTTCTTTCCTCGATCGTCGCCCGTATTAACTTTTTTTCTTTTATCCTCTGACAAAAGTTTTTCGTTTGTTCACGAAATTCTTAACACCCTTCGCCCAGCTTCATATTTGAAATCTTCTATTTTTCTTCCATTCACTTTAATTTTTGTCCACGATTCAGCTACACACACCATACACACTTCTGCATTAATTATCAAGTCAAAATATTTATTCCGCCTATGCAACTCAAAAAAATTAAAAAAAAAAAATGTTTTTACCGGTAATATTAATTAGTTTTTTTTTTAATTTGAATGTATCTAATGGAAGGCCTTAAAATTATATAATAATAATATTCGAGGTTTTTTTTTCTTTCTATTATATTAATATATATAATATTTAGACATTATAGTATAATTTTTTACGACTCCCTATCGGCATTTGGTTTGGCTACTACAGGCTTGGCTGGTATGATCCGTACATAGTTTTGTCCATCATACTGATATATAATAAAATATTATATATTATACTAATAAAGAAAAAAAAAATACGGGTTATATAGCTAAAAGCACAATATTAAGAACGAAACCATAAAAATGCAGAGATAAATAAATATTCGACGGAAATAATTTATTACGATTATTGATTAATTTTAATTGAATTGAATGCGGCGGTGGCGGCTGGGCGATACGATTTTAATGGGCCTGGACGGCCAGCAGATAACAAACCTGCAGCGATATATTTTTTACTAGGAAAAACAAATGCCCCACCCCTTTTTTTTTTTATCGTAGTACGTTTTAATGCTTGACGATTTAAATGGTAATTATCATAAACTAAAAAAAAATAAAAAATAAAAAAACCGTTTATAACGACGTCCGGTAACGAAAAACCTCGATTAGGAAGAACGCGGACCGAATAAATGTTCTCTCTGTTATTATTAAATTTAAATATGTGTCAAAAAACTATATCGCAATCGGAATAAATCATTATTAAAACGACTACGATATATATATTTTTTCTGTTCCTTTCGACGTTATTATATGTCGTGTTTTAAATAAACGATTTCTATAATATGTATAAATAGGTAATGCACTAAACTTAGTGTTTTTTTTTTTTCAAATTACGCGGCGTATAACACTATACGTGTTTTCTATTATTATACACATACACGCAAATTACAAACTAGGTAAATACAATAATAATTAATACCTACGAAAATCGATTAGTTTTAATTAGTTACGAGTTACGGCAGTGTTCTCGTAAGTGATCTACAATAATTTTCGCGATCTACTATTTGCTCGTACTGGTCTCGTGAGCGATCTACCGATTCCAGACAGAAAAATACGTTTTATAATTATTGAAATAAATTGTAATAAATATTTATGAAAAAAAATATTGCATCCTATTACTACTAGGTATTACTTACAAAATGTTACTCTCCTCGTGTCGTTAAGGAATTCTTCAACAATTGAATCCTTTGATGGATGCATCGATGATCGATGTAACAGTCTTTCAAGCAAAGGGCAAGCTCCATTTACTCGTATAGTACAATTTAGTTTTGTAGATCGTCGTATACATTCAATGTACTAGATGTGGCCTCCAGTTTGTGGGTCCAATTCAGATATAGTAAATTAATTGTATTTAGTAAATTAGTAAATAGTTCGCTTACGAGACCAGTAACCAAGTTACGTTTAAATTTAAATTATACCTATAATACAGTCCTCTACAAGTTGGTTATGCCAAAAGGACGTAAAATTGCACCCCGTTATAGTAATGTCGTATTGTATAGTATTATGTACAATATACAACTAAATTTGTCAATTAACATTGGAATTAAATTCTTTTTTTTTTTTTTTGCCTGGTGTGTTTATTGTATTGAACCCCGATAATACGATAATAGTACTATCTAGTATTATATAGCATACGCTATATAATTGGTATTATTTATAATATTATATATGTTTAAAATATTCGGTAGAGTCAAGTGTACGTTATAAAATAATTCTGACGAACAATTCAGCAATTATGACAACAATTATTGCCATATACGCATACTGTAAAGTTATATTCGGTCGATAAAACAGCAATTCCAACAGCGATGACGATAGTTTGGGAATTTCGGGACTATATTATCGTAACAAGTTTCACTGCAGTATTGGAATATATATATACGGCATTTGCATAGTAATAATAATATTCATATTATATCGAATGTTTCGGCTATTTCCCGATCGAATAACGGTCAGAAACAAAAAAATAATAATAATAATAATAATAAATGCACAATATTATACGTCGATATATAGGATTTTTTTATCCGTCTGGCCATCGTCGGAAATTAATGTGTACAGCGTATATGGGTGTGTTCGTACAAAACTGACAGCACCGGACACACTTAGTAGTTGGCGGACGAGAGATGGAAAGGAAAAAAAAAAAATGTATACGGAAATTCGACACCCGCGCGCGAAAATCGGCGATGGCTCTCTCTATATATATATATATATATATATATAATATTATAACGCAATAATCGCACCGCAAAAAAAAAAAGAATAAAAAACGGGTATACTGGCGGTTTGGTTATATTATTATATAGTGGTTTTTTTTTTCTCTATCGTGGGAGACATTATATTGCGGTGAAAAAGATTTTTTAATAATAATACACGGAACACTATGGTGTCAACGCTGTTCCATTAATATATATTTATATTATATTATTATACTTGCACTACGTATGAGGTCTGTTCAAAAAGTTTCCGAACTATAATTCCTAAAAATAGAAAATTTATAGTATCGTAAATGTTATTAGATTAAAATAAAATAGAGAAAAGCAACTATCTTTTCAATTAAATCTCAAATGTTTATTGCTATCTAACCATTAACTGCGCGCGTTTACAAAGTAGACGAGTCGTGTGTATCGTGCGATTTTTAAGATGAATAACATTCACGAACAACGTATTAATATTAAATTTTATGTTAAACTTTGTAAATCTTTTACTGAAACTCATTAAATGTTGCAAAATGCTTATGGTGATCAGTGTTTAGGACGTACTCAGTGTTACGACCGGTTTAAACGTTTTAAAGACGGTCGGGAATCAGTTGATGACGACCCACGTTCAGGACGTCCGTCGACATCGACAGCCGATGCCCATTTGACAGAAGTCAATGAAATTGTGCGGTCTAATAGACGTTTAACTGTTCGAGAAATTGCGGAAGATTGTAACATATCGGTTGGTTTATGTCATGAAATCCTGGTAGAAAAACTTGGAATGCACCGCGTTGCAGCAAAATTTGTCCTTCGGTTGATGTCGCAAGACTCATGGTTTCTCCATCACGACAATGCTCCGGCACACATTTCCCTGTTAATTCGAGATTTTTACGTGAAAAATCACACGACCGTGCTTCCTCATACAACATATTCTCCCGACTTGGCACCAACAGACTTTTTTTTATTTACAAAACTAAAATCTCCGTTAAAAGGACAAAGATTTTCTACGTTAGACGAAATAAAAGGAAATTCGCTAACGGAGCTACGAGCAATTCCAGAAACTGCTATCCAGGATTGATTTCAACAATGGAAACGTCGTTGGCAAAAGTTTATAAACCAAGAGGGAGAATACTTTAAGGGAGATAAGTTTCAATAGCTTGTAAGTAAGCACTATAAATAAAAAATTCGGGAACTTTTTGAACAGGCCTCGTAGATATTGTTGCGTGCCATTTGAACCGACGTAAATAGTGTACAGGATTGGATTTTAAGATTGTTTAAATACTGTTACTTGGAAATAATATAGTCCACTAAATTGTTTTATTCCGCAGTAAATGAACAAGTGTTAAAAATTACAAGTTCAAAGATTTCCAGGTCGTGTCTCGCCAACGTGCTGCCCTCACAGATGTTGGTGGTAAGCTCGACTCAAATCCGTGGTCATTATTTCCCCTCACTAGGCATGTAATACCCAATATTCCGACCGGACGTATGCGCTGTGTTCTTGAAGTCCCGGGTGTTAGAATAAAAATAACAAACGAGTTATATAAATTTAAATTATTATAATAATAATATTAATTTATTGCGTAATAAAGTGTAATCTGTGCGGGTAGGGTACGTAACAATATTATTACATAACGCGGTACGATATTATAAGACCTATATTATAATAATAAATATATACACACTATAATAATGCGTATTAATCGTATTTCTCACCGGTGTCTTATTTTTAAATGTACGCAAATTACATCAGTAGTGACTGTGTAAAATATTCTTGTAGACGAATTATTTTGCTGCGAGAAACCGTGTTTGGGTTTTGTTGCCGATAGCTCCTTGCATTCTCTGCATACATTTATACCTACGTGCGTTCGATGAGTGCGTGTGTATTTAGTTATCAAAATACGAAATTCCTTGTTGATATCGCGTTTTTAATTATAAAGATTACGTCGGTCGATTGGAATTAATATAATAGATAAAACGTTAAAAAAAAAAAAAAAAAAAAACCTACCGTAATTATTCAAATTTGGTCGGTGTCAATTTTGTTTTGTATTGTGGTTTTTTTTTCTTCTAATAACCGTTTCTACTTTTCTGATAAATCGTCAAAAAAACGTTAACGCTGTACCGCATATACCGCGAGGAAAACCACGAACGACAATAAACGACACCACGCCCCGCGGTTTTGGAAAAAATCTTTTTTGGCTCCAAAGAAAACTCTATAATAGTATTAAAGTATAGGATCATAGTGACATTTAGAAAAACTTAATAATACCGAATGGGACAATAGTCATTGTATTTGTCAAATCATGCTGAATCACCCTGTATATTATCTATAAATCGCTGAAAGATAAGCAAATTCGGGAATTCTTCAATAATATAATTTCACTGCGACATTATTACGATATAGTCTTTCCTGACGTGCGTCTTCGTCGTCATCACTGTTGGCTCATGGGAGAAGAAGATCAGCAATCAATTAATCATCGTGAGTTGTGTACAACACAAGACCTATGTCGAGTTCTATGAAACACAGTTTTTTTTTTTTTTACGAATTTCATAATTCTATATGGTTTTATTTTATTCGGTCTGGTTAGTCTAACCGACCAATTGAGATTTTGTTAAGTCGCGGACGGCTGTTTAGTTCGTTTTTAACATTAAAAAAAAAAAACAACAAAAAGTTCGGTTATTAGATATGGTCATATTATTTTTGACATTTTCTTAATTCGTCGAACGCCATCGCGTTTGGCGCATCAAAACACTGATCCGCTATTTTCTTATTATTTTTATTTTTATTTTTTTGTTTTCTTTGCCTCAGCTCGTTCGGCTATTTGCCCGTTTCATAAACTTTAGACGTTGGTTAAACCGTAGGGTAACGGCGATTCCGACGAACGTGTTTCGTAAATTCTCTTCTTCAAATATTTCAAATATAATTTTAATAATTGCCGTACTCAAGATTTCTCGGGGTGAGTGCACCCTGAATACAATAATAATATTTGTATAGAGGTTTGAGGCTGGGGCGCACACCTAAAGAGCAAAACTGCTCCGAGCTGCTCGGAGCTGTTTGGACATCATTAGAACATGTGTAAAGTAATTGACGGGCGCACACTAATCAGTCAATATCAACACACGGCAAGACGAAACAAATCGTGTTCGGTCTTGATCGGTCCGGTTCTATTTTTGCTCCGAGCAAAATACGAAAACCAAAGTCACTTGTTTATTTTACGACTAGTAGACTAACCGAACACCGTGTGAACACAATACCTAAAATGGCGTGCGATCCAGAGAAATTAATAAATGTAGTATTTTTAAGAAAATCTATCTATGATTATAGCGAGTGAATTTTTTGAATTTAAACTCGTCTTCGCGTAATTCGGCCGAAAAATTTAAAATCGTATTATTTTCTAACCTTTTTTTTGTTTATATCGTGCGTCCAAATTTTGCGTTTTTTTTTTTTTTTTTTTTTTTACCGCTTTCGCTATTTAATAAAAATTGCCGCATAAGCGGCGCAACGACGTCGTCTTCGTCAGAACTCATCTTGGTGTTTAATAACAAAAATTAATCGACAATTATTGTGCCTTGTGCTGTTCTGTTTTGTCAGTGTGAACGTAATTTGTTCCGAGCTGTTTGGAACAAAATGTTCCGCGCAGCTCGGAGCAGTTTTGCTCTTTAGGTGTGCGCCCAAGCCTTAGTCATTGACTTCAGACTTTTGCTGGTTCACCGACTATGCCGTCGTAGGTATACGTTTTCAAAACCCGCTTGTAAAACCGGTTTTACTGTACCGTCGCCGAGACGACGACGACGAGTCGTACACTAATGTCTTCCGCGATGTCACCCGTTACACGGTTTTACGATAATTTTTTGAAGTCGTCTACTACTTGCTAAGTTATTCCATAATTTATTCATCGTACGGGGAATATAGTAAATGTGAAAATTTCAAATATTATTTTTAATTGAGTACAGGCGGCCCCGCCCCGGTATCCGCTAAACAAATATAAAATCGATCAATAAATGAAAAATCAGGTATATTTTTTCAATGTAACTATTAGGAATTACACCAATTGTAACTAAATCGTATAGGTACTATATAAATATTTTAGCACTGGCGTAGCCGGGATTTCTCAATGGCCGGGGGACGGGGATAAACCAACATTTACCTACATGTTAACCGTTTATTTCCTTAATTACAAATTATACTACTTACTCGGTCAAAGAAATAAAAAAAATAAACCATATCCACGCCATAGAGTAACATAGACATAAAACGATTATGATACAAATATAAAACGTACATACAAGGTGCCTTGTACTGAGCAGTACATAAGCATTCTTCATTTTCGCCTAAAAAATAATTATAATTATTATTATTATTATTTGTAATTATATTACTATTTCTAAAATTTGTATTATATACATGCAACCAAATTTAAAAAAAAAAAAATATCGACATTTATTTGATCGATTGACAATATTTACAATTTTAATATGCTTGTAATACAAATTAATAATAAATATGAGTAAATTGAAAGAAAAAAGAAAATTGCAAAAATTACACGCTGCGGACAGGATTCGAACCTGTGCGGGCAGAGCCCATTAGATTTCGAGTCTAACTCCTTAACCACTCGGACACCGCAGCTATATGCAGCTGGAGGTAACATTCACGTATTTGAATACTATCAGATTTTTTTACATTTCGATATCCCGTTTTAACATGCAGAATTTCAACTCATATTACGTACAGCTGCGGTGTCCGAGTGGTTAAGGAGTTAGACTCGAAATCTAATGGGCTCTGCCCGCACAGGTTCGAATCCTGTCCGCAGCGGATATTTTTTTGCAACTTTTTTTCCTGTTTAATAATTTTTATTTTTTTTTTACTTATATTACACTCGTACTAGATTTCTAAATACTTATAATTGTTTTATTATAATCTTCGCACATTATTTACATTTATATAATATATTATCATGATATTGTAAATATGGGCCAGACTTTTGTTACCAAAAAAGGACGTTGCTCACGTAGGGGAAATACTGTTGTAGGTGGGAAATTGGGAAGATATAGGATTTGTAGGGGATTTTAATTTATCATACCTGTACGCAACGATAAATCATTGCTTACAAAAAACGATTCTGAACGAATTCGATTAAAATATGTTTTAATAAATAAAAATTGAAAACTAAATTAATTTTTGACTACAAATTAAATCACATCTGTTCGGATTTTTTGGTCTCTAAAAGATTAAGTGTTTTTTTTTTTTTATTTTTTAGAGTCAAACAAATTTTATTCACATAAATCGGAAAATATTACGTGATTTTTTACGATTATCATCAAACTTTAAATGCTTATAGAACAAAAAATTATTTCATTACAGTCAACTTTTTTTTTTACCACAGAGCACACATTTTAATTTTAAACAACTTTTTTAAAACTTCTGTCTGCAAATTTTCAAGCATTTGTGTTAGACAAAAACAATTTTATTCACATAAAACAAAATGAAAACTAAAAAAATTCAAAGATTTCAAACGGTCATATAAATAACTCGAACAATTGTTAGAATGTTTTGAAAACTTTACCACGTCTCGGAAGGGCTAATATAAGAATTTGGTAACAATTTCCGTTCACTACAATTATTTTTAAAATATTAACAAAAAAAAAAAAATAAAAATCGAAAATAACAGAAACCGTTATTGCGTACATTTTCCCGTTTTTTCTGAATTATTAAGAGAACTTTAAGGAAAACCAAAAAATAAAATACCCCCTCAATGCACAAACTAGACAAAATGGTCTACTAGAAACCACCAATATTGATGATCAGAGAAAGATTTCTAGTAGACAAATATACAAGTTTACTGATATAAAAAAAAAAAAATTTTCAAAACATACTTTGTAGTAAAACCGGGAGCACGCGAGTTACGTCCCATAAAAAAAGGTATACGTGAATCGCGTCCCAGTAGACCCGGGGACGCAATTCGTGTATTTTTATCAGGGGTCCGTAAAATTCAAATAATTAAATTAATAAAAAATAACAATTTGGTCGTTGAATGTATAATAATAATCGGTAATATATATTATAAAATAAAAAAAATGCATGTTAAATCTAACCAAAAGGCAATGTATCGTCAATAATATAATATAGGTTGTCAGTAATATAATACGATATCAGTTTATGTTTATTACATTGTATCTAATCAAGTATTTTATATCAGCTTGGTAAATCCAGAACGGTTCGAAATTAAATATTATGTACATTATATAATATATATATATATATATATATACAATAATTAAAATATAAATAAATAACAAAATAAAAAATAAAAAAATATATAAATAATATTTGAAATACAATGAATAACACATGATACATGGAAAAACTATGTGATTTATTATTATTCTAGCAAACTAATGGATTTATGAGAAATTGTGTAAAATTATTTTTTGTATAAAATATTATGTTTTATAACTAAGGTTCTATACATTTTTATAGTAAGTGTTATATTTTTTTTAATTAAATAAAAAAAAACTACTCACTTAACCAATTTTTTAACCCTCTTAAGGCACCTGAAGGAGATGAATAATCATTAACAAATTTGAATACAATTACTTTCTTAAGGTATTAAACAAAATAAGGGGGGGAGGGTGAGACATTAAAAATTTAAAAGTTCAAAAATAATGACCACCTTAATAAATACATATATAATATAAAGCCTATAACCAATAGTATAGTATAGAGGCCGGGGTTTTATTGTCCGTGTTGACGAAATAAACGACAACTTGCTTAAATATTATTACTTATCGAATAGGAATCGGGAAAAAAATCCCACATATACAGGGTGTTTTGGGAAAATCTTACAATTTTGCATTGCAATTGCATTTAAATGTGTCGAATCTCCGTGATACGACCTGTATAATACGATATTAGAGCCCCTTAAAAGTATATTACGGAGAACCCCTGAAAACTACACGTACTATTGTACTACCATCTGATCAATATAGTTGAACGCTATAACCATAACTTAACTTATAATTATTCTGTTAATTTAAGTTATTTACGAAGTGTTTGTAAAAAAAAAACTGTGTTGCATATTTTTCTCATGTAGCCAATGTGATACTCACATGAGTTTTAATATTAATGTACAAAATACGTTTATGAATGTAGTAAAGGTCAATTTTAAAAAAAGTAACGTTTAACTCAACTTGAGTTAGGAATAATAATTCCTAGGGAAAATTGTAACTTGGTTTAGTTAGTTTTTTTTTTTTTTGTTATTTGGGTAACTTAACTCAAACTAGTTAAAAAAAAATTGGTCAACTTGTCCAGCTTTGAGTATTTAGTGTACATACTTATCAAAATTTTATAGTATTATTAGGCCCGTTGGCTATAAATTCATTTAGGTCATAATTTATACATAATATTCGGTATGCTATAATATTATAATATTAAAAAAATTAAAAAACCGGGTATTGTGCTGGGTGATGTATAAAAATTTTGAAATTAACGAGGGAAATCAGAGTCGGGGGATCGACAGTATTATTCTTAAATAATTTATACGCGAGTATGAACCGTTTAAGGATAATTTTATATTTATAATATTGTGCCTGCTATTCGAATAATATTTAAAATATACACAGCTATACAACGTCCTTGGAATCCTTTTTTCTTTTAGAATATTGGTGTATTATACTAATCGGTATTTACTACGATAGGTACACACACAGTACACATGTAAATAATAACAATATTATACTTACACAAGACTGAAAAAAAAAAAACAGATGTAACTGACATTGTAATACGCGCTTATTTGCATAACGCATTATATATACGAGTATATCGTGTGCATTCAAAATTTTGAACATTCTATCGTTGTTATAAAGCCAACCTAACCTATAAAGCATATGAATAAACATACTATAATAACACGGACGCGAAAAAATTACGATAAAAAAAAAAAATAATAATAATAATAAAAAAAAAAACGAAAGTGAGGAAAATTTTACTTGTACGAATCGTATTACATGTTTTAAATATTTTAAATATGTATGTATCCATTGAACAATCGACTATTTACTATAGTTTGTGCTATGGAGTGGGTTAGGAAATGCAATGGGGTTTCGTATATTATTAAAACGTAAATTATTTGTAACTATTATGAATTCCAAGGCGGCTGCAGTATGTCGGATTTCTATCGTCTAAGCCTTTGACGAGTAGCCATTGTCTCTGGTCTTCTACAAACGTATAGTGCAAATGTTGAGCTAAAAATTTAACGCTAATTTTGAAAAAGAAAAATCAAAAAAAAAAATCAAATTATTGTTGTCGTTACGGCGTGTTCGACAATACTATTAATAAGGTTACACAAATATTTCAAACAGACGACCTTGATAATCGAGTTGAAATTTTCCAATATAAATATATATATATATTAATGTCGAAAATACCCGAATCAAATTCAAGGCCGTCTCATACTAGTGAATAATAGACTATAGAGTGACTAGAGTAAAATATAACACCTATATAAATCATAGGTACCTAAACGGAAGTGTTCAAATATTTATTTCGTTGGCATTGGATTTATTTTTTAGTTCGTATAGTTTTGAATATTATGACATGGCGTTTTAGAATTTTTTTTTTTAATGCTTCTGTAAAAGTTTAAACTTCTGTAGAATTGCACTACCATACTAGCTGTTTTAAACAAAAAGTATTGTTTTTTTTGTTAAATAGATCAGTTTACTACTAAACAATATTTTTGAGCATTTCAAATGTGTCCGAGGGGGGAGGTGAGCAGAAAACTTGGGTTAATAGCGATATTTTTACCTTAATCCTCTGAAACAGATTTTAATATTCTCGTTTCAACCGATGTGGGGCTAGGTGTATTTAATATTTCGAAAATTATTTATATCTCAGATCAGTGCCGTCTCCAGAATTGTTAAGAGGGGGGGGAGTTGTATTTAAAATGATAGCTAATTACAACAGAAACGATTCATTTGCCCGTATTTAAATAAAATTTCTTCTTACATGCATACAGCATGAGTACATTAAATGGCATTAAATGTTAAATTTGCAAATAATAGTAACATACGTTCATGACATAACATGCTAGTTTGTAAATGGTAAATTTTTAGTAATTTTTTTATATTTTTATTATTATTATTATTATTTCGCGCCGACAACGAATATATATTAATTCGTATAACGAAATTTTCAAAGTCATACGGAATGTACTAAATAGTGACGTTATCCGTATTTGAAATCGAAAAATATGCAATTATTGTATATAAAACACGAGTAGCTTCCTCGGTTGGAATCTAGAAAAAAATTAAAAAAAAAAAAAAAAAAACAATACAAATAAAATAAATAGGATGAAAACAAAACACATTCCTCGGGTGTTTATAAGTGGCGATAGCCGCGCGCACGTTCCGTCCGGACGGCATAAAACCGAGACATTTTCAGCCGACGAGATATTCCAACTATTTGTCGACGCCGACGTCTTATTATTGTATAGTTGTACTTATAGTCACCACCGTCAAAGTCCTTGTGGTTTTTGTAGGTAAAGGCCGTCATTGTAAAAATTTTGTACACAAACCCCGTCACACACCTGTCCGATACAGGATAACGGCTTCTCGCCCCGGAACTTTTTTTACCTCGTGGGTGATGGAGGTGGGGACCTTCGATGTTTTTTTTTTCGTCATCATTATATTAATATTATTACTATTTGATGATTTAGGTATATGACGATGCGAGGGAAACCCGGTAGAAGTTTTTCTAAACGCCGATTGGCAATCCGCGAGCGGGGCCGGCTTTAGATACGATCGACGGCGCAGGGCGCGCGAAAGGCGTCGAAATTAGAATTGAATTTGATCCAACCGTTGGCTACTCTAACTGTCTACTAGATAGACAAAAAAAAAAAAAAAAAAAAAAATTTACGTTTAACTATTTTGCCTGTTTATATTATATGTTTAAGTCGTTAGAGAGGGAAGGGCGCCAAAACAGTTCTTGGACTGGGCGCTAAAAGAGCTAAAGCCGGCCCTGGGGGCAAAGGTATAATTTTTACCTCCCTCCTCACATGTACGACACAATATAGTACAAACCTCCGAATCTTCTAAAATAAAGAAATAACGCAATCAATACATTATGTAATTAATTTTTACATTCATAGGATAAATATCCTCATAATATTTCACATTTTTCCTGTTTTATAATATGTTGTCGCATTATCTTGGTTACAAAAATAAGATAACTAACATTAAAAATAATAATGTATTCTGTCGTTTATGTTTTATGTTTTGTTTAATTGAGTGGTTAACTAAATCATTAAATTATTCTTCGATTGTTTTGTATACATAGTATATTTACAACGCCCACTCGTAGTTTTGATTTTGGTGAATAAATTATTCTGGCCCCCTAGATTTTTTACCCCAATTGCGTCATTGACTATACACATATTATTACACGCACAATAAGTATGCTACGCAGTTGAACTCGAAAATTCGATTTATTTTCGAAATGTTATCGTTTTAGTGTTTTATCGATGTCGCAATTGTATAGAATATATACAATTGTACCGGGAGACGATGAAACGACAAACCTATTATTATACTCGCGTGTCAAATAAACAACTTATGGTTGAATTTCCAATTTGAAAGAAAATTACTATTTATTTTTTATAATATTGATAAATTTATTATACAATGCCGCATGTACAAGTATAACCAAATTAAAATATGCACCCGGGGGTAAAACTACAGGACAAACACACTCCTCGTGGTCTCCTTGTTCATTTCTGCATTTATCAGCGGAATACAATGCGAAATGTCGGTGTTCTCTATTATCTTGTTTTAATTTTCTTCAAAAATATATATTACCTCAAATTTAAGACGATTTCTCATTTTATCTGTCGAGTTTTGTATTTGTTTTACTAATTTTTTACCGCGTACTATTTTAATTTTTTTTTTCTTCTTTATAATCGTAATCGTTTTTTTTTAATTTTACATTCATTGAATATAATTTTAACCTATAGTTTTTTCGTTTTATTTTTAAAAAGACGTCAGCCCATATAACGAGATAAAAATTGTACGTCTACACCGCGTAATATTTTCTTACGTCATTTTTTTTGCGTCACCATATTTATCTAACTAGACTCTACTACTATCTATTTTTAAAAACTTGAAATGTTTATCGATGCGAATGGGGGGTTAACCGTTAATTCGATATTTATTTATATATCTATCATAATATAGAGTAATATTATCAGGAAAAAAAAAAAAAAAATTCTCGATTAGAATTGTACGCGGATGACCCCCTAATGACTTACTCGGCCGGAAGGCTGTAGGTAGGGGGCTATAATAATGTAAAACCCGTAAAACCTAAACGATTATGTTTTTTGTTTTCGAAAATATCGTAAGTATTTTACCGTATACAACAACGGTGGTTACGTAAGAATCCATATATATATATATATATATATATATATTTTTAGAAAACACGTAGGGGGAAAAAAAAAAAACGTAGATAACAAGGCGTAGGTAAACAGAGCGGTAATTCCGCACGCGTGTGTAATTATAAACCGTATAATTACAACCAACGTAGTCCGCACCTGTACATAATAATTTATATTGTGCCCGTTACTCTGTCTGCAGAAACGGTACCTATTAAATACAGACGGTGGATACTCCTCACATATCGTCGTATCGTACTTACCCCGGGATTTATGAAGTAAATTATTATTGTTGCGCTCGGGCACGTCCGGTACATTAGCGACCCCAACCACCCCCAACACGGAATTTGTTCGTAAAACAATTTTCGCCAAAGAAATTCCTACTCTATTCGCACCGGAATTTACGATTAGTAAATTCCGAATTTGCACACCTCCTCGGAACGCGTCTAAATCGATTTTTTTTTTTTACTCCGATTTTTGTACGATTTTCCACTCGTCGATATCAACGTTTTCACCAAACATCGTTATTCTATTTGCAAACATTTCTAATCGTAAATTCCGAATTTGTACACCTCCTCGGGGCGCGCAACACAGGCAATGCCACGGTATTGGCGCAATTGACTGTCACCGGAATGCGGTTTAACACGGGTAAAAACAATATAATCATCGCCCGTAGTGTGTGTACGACGGGTCCATTGGAAATACGTTGTTGAAAATTGAATTAAAATTTGCATTGCCATTCATTTGCCAAACCGAACCTTCATACAGCGACATATTACAATTATGCTGTACGTGGCGATTATACCGAACACGCCAGCTGGAACGTTAACTAAACAAAATTTGCAAACAATGTTAAAATTTGTCTGCGGACGATCGAAATGTACTGACAGTCCACGGTTCACCGGATGGCGACCGCTGCTCTATACGCTATCTACTCAACTTCCCGGTGGCACACCCGTGAGCAGTACCAGTTCTTTTTGTTTTTATTAATTACAAAAAAAAAAAAAAAATCACTAAAGTTAGATATATTGTGTAGTAGTTATCAAATTATCATAATTTACCATATTTTAGACAAAATATTTACCACCAAATATCAGTTACAATTTTCAAAGTTTTACCAATCGTTTTCAACATTCTTTAGTTTATTTTTCTTCACACATTGCGTAATAGGTATATGAAGAAAATACGTAGTTAATGTTTTATTAAACAATGTTATAGACGTTACAGTAGGTGTGTTCGTTGATTAAATTTGAAAAAATTGTTTACAAAAAGTCGGGTGCCGGTGTAACGTTACATTAGCACCACCGAAATAAAAATCGATTTTGACGTGTTCCGAGGAGGTGTACACATTCGGAAATTACGATTACAAATTTGTACAAATAGAACAAAAATGTTTGGTAAAATTTGTCGTATGGAATTCCGTGTTGGTGGTGCTAATGTAACGGACCAACATTCGTTTTCATATTTCCTCAGGAAGTTCCACCATTGGGCGGTTAGCTTCCATCAAATTATACACGCTGTATACTATTATCAAATATGCTTATTGTGCCCGAGGGCCACAGATTATCTATATATAAAATAAAGGGGGGAAAAAAAAAATAAATACTTCCTGACTTCTTATCTCTATATATGTGTTAAGCCGATGACCTAATACCGGTAATACCTCCAGACGTCATCGGCCTCGTTGTAAACGGGGACGTCTGCCGTCGATAGAATAATAATGTATATATGTACTTAATAGCATTATGCGCACAAAGTAGATATACTGATTTTAATGGTACTTATAGTTTAAATATATATGAAAAAAAAAAAAAACTGGTAACAATAAATGGTTTATTCATTTCTCCCGGCTACCTCGATTAACAAATCCCCGTAACTATGGTAACAAAACAAATTCATTGAGTTCTTAGGATTTTTAATTTTTTTTTTTTTAAATTAAAAATATCTATTCTAAACGAACTATAATCGTGTCCGTACGCTGTTTTCTTCGATTTCGTACGGTTTTTTTTTGTTATTATTAAGTATTTCAAACGCCTCCGATTATTCAAATGGCCGCTCAAACTTTAAGAATATATATATATTTTTATATATATAGCACAATAAAGAGGAGTGGAAGGGGGGTGTCCCGATGTAAATTTCGAAATTGGCGAATAAGGAAAGGCCACCCTAATGTATATATTATATATAGCCAGTGACGTAACTGGGTAAAATCTAGGGGGGGCAAAATAATGTATTCGCTAAAATCAAAACCATGAGGGGTGGTGTAAATATATTTGTATTCTACGTATAAAAAATAATCTTAAGATTTATTAAATAACTTAAAAAATAAACGAAAGAATACATTATTACATTTTAATGTTGGTTGTCTTAATTTTGTAACCCGGAAAATGCGATAACGTTGATAATACGTCAACATATAAAACAGGAGAAACGTGAAATATACATATATTAATTTGTATGAAATAATTTGAAGGAAAACATTATTTTTATCTTATGAATATAAAAAGTAATTGATGTATATTGCACTCTTTCTTTATTTTAAAAGATTCAAAGATTTGTATTGTTGTCACACCTGTGAAGGGGGGGACAAAATGATAACTTGCTCCCCGAAAAAATGTCACGGGGGATAAGTGCTCCCCATAGTCTCCCTAAAATTACGTCACTGTATATAGCTAGTCCGTCATAATCTCGTAAGCTAAGATTAAACATACGACACAAAGCCGTAAGCAGGTTCTGCAAAAATTTATCATTTAGGGTAAAAACGACCTAAAAGTTATATGATAATTTGACTTACACCCTTAATCTTTGGTTTTTGTCGAATTAGTTTTTAACTCGACTCGTTTGTTTTTTTATTCGTCGACTTCAATTTAAAATCCATACACTTTATTTGAATACTTACCTGATTTTTTCGGATGATGGAGCGGCTGAATCTATTCTCCTTGCGAGTGCACGACGCCGCCGTGCTATAATTTTATCGTCTTTTTATTCCAACAAAAAAATAACGAAAAAATCTAGGATTAATCGTATTCACAACAAATTTATAGAAAATAAATAACAAATAAATTAATAAAACGGTTATCTTTGAACGTGCATGAATAGATTAATTAATTTTGTACTTTTGTACCGGTAACAAATAAAAAAATACTACGGTTGTGGGCAGTGGCGTTTTTAGGATTTTGTCTTTGGGGGGGCGGGGGATATATATATTTATCTGAATATCACTAACTAGAAGGGGACTCCTTACCCCAAAAATAATCTTTTATTCTAATAACTTATTAATACTAAAAATACAAAATACGTTATCTACGAATCGGTTATAATAACAACAATGTGCGCTACTGTATCTACGGACCATTATTTATTTCCTTGTGATGTTAAGAAGTAAAAAAAAAAAAAAAAACGAAATGGTCATGGTAGGGATATTCCCCACTCGTAAATACGCCACTGTCCTGCAAAGGGTTTATACACGTGTGCACTTTGATTTTGCATTTTGATGTCCGTGTCTGTTTGTATCTATGCGGAAGTCTAATGACTCGTGTATGCTACGCACATACATGTATGTTAAGTTTTCAGCGGAGAAAATGTTTGTCTGTTTTTTTTTTTTTTTTTTTTTGTATTAAAATCGTATTTAATGGACGTTCGGTCGGGATTCTAACGGTACGGCAAAAGTCACGGGGAAAAAAAAAACCTACAGCGGATAGGCAGATATATATTTTAATATATATTATACGCTACCCCCATTCACCGGGGAGCGGGGGGTCCATAACGCGCAACCGTAATCGGAAGACAGTGT
Source organism: Tuberolachnus salignus (assembly GCA_956483605.1). Classification (NCBI taxonomy): domain Eukaryota; kingdom Metazoa; phylum Arthropoda; class Insecta; order Hemiptera; family Aphididae; genus Tuberolachnus; species Tuberolachnus salignus. The sequence continues at coordinate 21,307,616 of OY101437.1, forward strand.
CGCGCGGCGGTGAACGCGCCAGCGCACGTGCTCCTCGCGCGTGTACAGCAAAATATATTGTATACACAACTCCCCATCATATATATATATATATCCGTATTTGTGTATCTATGTATTTGTGTATGCATAGTTATATATATATATATATATATGTATACAATATACACGGGATATCGATCGTCGTCGTCGTCGTCGTCCAACGGCGGCGCGGGGCGAATCGGCGTCCGTCAGACGCCGCTGCCGCCGCCGCCGCCGCCGCCGCCGCCGCCGCTACCGCCACCGTCGTCGTCGTAGACTATAGCGCGCGTAGTTTTGTTGGTCACGCTCACCACGTGTCGGAGAAAGAGTGTGACGCAACCGCCGCCGCCGCCGCCGAGCTTGGTGACGTAGCGTCTAGACGATCCGTAAATGTTGTCGGCCGGTGGTCGGGTGACGGCGGGTAGCGGCGGTGGCGGTCGTCTGTATAATGGAGTTAGTGGCGGAGCGGATGGGGACGATGGGCGGCGTCGAGGTGTATGCACGTACATAATATAGCGGCGGCGGCGGCGGCGGTGCCATGTAGACGGGCGGACGAAGGAGGGGAACGGCAACGAACGAGCCGGGGATAAAATACCCCCGGGGCGGCCCCGGGGATGTGATTGTAAACTGCGTGTGCACACCCGGCCTCCGCTGCCTTCGACCGTAACGTGTGTATACACACACACACACACACACACACACACACACACATTTATATATATGCACACGCCGTATTGATGTGTGTATGACCTCTCGACCTGCGTCCGGATCGGGCGGCGGCTTTTCTCGCGCGTGCACGCACGTACGCACGCATCCATACACAAATACCGGGCGCGCGCACAAAGTCTAGACGGCCACCCCGAGTCCCGATAATTATCATCGTCACCGCCGTCGCCGCCGACGCCGCCGCCGCCGTCGGTAATTGTTCGCGCCCAAGCGTGTACACCCCGCCACCGTTGTCCACCCCGCCCCGCATTAGTCTTCGCGACGGCCTGTCCTCCCCGGCCGTGGGCACGACTTGCACCTATAGCCGCAGCGTCTGTCGCGCGTCGACGCACCTGCCGCCGCCGCCGCCGCCGCCGCCGACAACACCACCTCGACGCGTACGATAAATCGAACAAATTTCGACGATATTTACGCTTATATTATATTCTAGGTACATAAATAATATTATATTACTCTATAGTCCGAGCTTAATATTATAATAATATATTTTTTCAAATTATTCTCTACTCCCCCGTATTATGATACAATATTGTATTACTCGTATTTATAATATAATAATATTACGGGCGAAACGATCACGCCGAGCGTATAATAATATCGTTTTATTATAACCGTCGTCGTTGTCGTTGTCGTCGTCGTCGTCGTCGTCGTCGTCGTCGCGCCGCCGTCAACGTCGCCGGCTCGCCGCCGCCGCCGCCGTACACAGTTGGCAGTCGTGCGAACGGTTAGGCGGATGCGCGTGTCCCTCCTCCCGTCGAAACGCCGCCGCCGCCGAGCGCTGGTCGCCTCAGCTTGTAATCTAAACTCTCCTGTTTTTTTTTCTCTTTTTTTTTTTTTTTTTTTTTTTTTTTTCCCGTGTGCGGCACTCGTTATCGCGTCGCTTTACAAGGAGTAGTAGTAAGTTGTAGTCGTGCCCACTTGACGAAAGCACGCGTTCGCGACTAAAATCTTATAGAGAATGCACTCGTCGCGATCAACAAAACAATAAAAACGTTTCAATAAACAACAACAACAACAACAATAACGTTCGCCGCCGCCGCCGCCGCACGCGTTACGAAAATAAATACATCCCGCCGCGCATCTTCCTATATAAAATATCACGCGCGTCCGTTCGCCGAGTGAAAGTTTTCTTGCCGTCATCGTCCGCCGCATTCCGTAACCCAACAATACATGCTACTCGAAAGTCGTCGCCGTCGGCCAGAAGAGGTACGTAAACGAAAAACAGTAAAACAAAAAAAAATACACATAAATACAATTATACCTGTTTTATAAAAATACAACAAATATTATGCGCATGTATTTTCAGAGTATCGCTTTTTTTCGTTTAACACCCGTAAATATACGGTACGCGTTAAAATTGTGTACACCTATAATACATAAATATATTCGCCGTGTTTTGTCGTTTGTTATCGTTTGTTATATGCTGCACCGACGCAACACGTTTTCGATCGGCTTTTTTTTTTTTTCTTTCTAATTTGTATGCGTGTCTGCGAACGTGACCGAGGGAGGTAGAGTGCAGTGGGGGCGAGCGGGTAAGTATAAATTTGAATTAGGTATCGTGCGAGCGAGAGTAATATTACGCGGAGCGGTCAGGGATCAATGGTGTTGGGCCCGTCGCGGACGCGGCGGAGTGAAGAAGACGAGGCCGAGCTGTTCCGAAAATAATCGACCATCGGAACAGGCAGCCGCAGCGGCAACAGCAACGGCGGCGGCGGCGGCGGCGGCGGCGGCGGCGGCGGTGGCGGCAGTAGCTGCAGTGGCCGCAGCCCCGGCGGCGGCGGCATGTCCCCACACCCCGCGCGTCATCATTCATCCCGACGACGACGCCCGCTGTAAAAATATCTTTTCGCTCTCCACTACCGCTAATAAAAAAAAAAAAAAAAAAAAAAAAAAAAATGTATAAAAAAATGCGTGCGCGCGCACTAACCCGCCAACCAGCCCGCCCGCCCGTCCGTGTGTACTTTCGTTGGCTTATCGAGTTGAATCGAATTTTTTTTACATAATCAACAGTGTCCCCGTGTATACATAATATTATTATATTACGAGGACGACGACGAGTGTCCGTGCAACGTTTGCGTTACCGACGGGGCGGGACGGCGGGTGTGTACAGGAGGAGGTCCTTGGCGGGACGGGATTCGCAGTCCACGCACACGCGCAAAATCAAAAGGACTTTTGTTATTCGCTCGCACGCTGCACAGGGAACCCTCACAACCAAGTGAGGGCGCGTTTAGGATTTCAGCGTCTCGGGGCAGTTTTATTTTTTTTTTCAGTGCCCTCCTATACCGAAAACTCCAGAGAAACCTCACCGGATGAAGTATATGAAAAATATAATTAGACAACTATAGGGTTGGGTTGTTGTACTCATTATTGTTTCATTGATTTCACACTGTAACACAATATACGAGTGATTCATTACTTGTGAATTGATCATTCGCTTCTTTGTAACCGTTAATTCGTCACCGTAAGTATTTTCAACCGATTTAGGATGCCCATAGTTGTTAGGTTAGGTTTCTTCGGTAACTGTGGATTTTAAATATATTCTCTTCTCAATTACATTGTTTCCCGTAAGTCGTACGTCTAAGGTTTGGTTAGTTGACATTGTTGACATTTTGCTCGAAATATTCTGGCGCCCCCTCCCCTCCTCCCCCATCGAATTCCAGCGTCCCGGGGCGGTAGCTCGTAATACGCGGTATACGCAATCTGGCTAGAATACCGGTACCCAATTCGGTATTTTTATCAATACCGGTACATGATATCCAGAGGTATATACCGGTATTTGAGATTTCTATAGGTATTCGGCAGCTTTGGTTATGCCGTATTTTCGAATACGTACGCGACTGTAAAAGGACGTCGCGCGCCCAGTATTTAAGGCGTCACGCATAGGCAATTTTAACGATATTTTCATTATTCTATTCGAATAATTTATTAGTACCGTTTTAATCACAAGTATAATAATTGTGTATTGTGTAGTAATCGAGCAATAAACTACAATTTTTTTACGAACGAAAACCGTTTTACGATTTAAACGCTCAATGTTATCGTTAAAACAGAGATGATTAAATTTCATTTCGTATTACGCTTTCAGACGGTTTTTTTTTCCAATAAACTTTATTGACGATTTATATATATATATATATATATATATATATATATATATATATATATATATATATATATAAATATATAGATTTTTTATTTTTGAAAACGAACATAAACATCAATGTTTACATATGATATCTATGATATCTAGATAGATATCCACGATATCGACTTACCCGACGTTAGTGTTCTCAAAAACACAGAGCATATTTTAAATTGTAACAAAATTACATACCTAATAGTAATTTATATTATACAATTAAAAGTGTATTAAATTTAGTATTCTCTGTGGTTATAGATATGTGCCCCGGATAAAAGAGAATAAGTTTAGGAACATTATTTTTAGAAAACTAAAAAAAACTGTCTACGATATACGAAAAACCAATTATTTATAAATATTTTTGATATTTTTTCTTCTAACACGGGAATTTGCTTGAATCTTAAAATATTTAATTAACTTAAAAGACATATAGTCTACAAGAATATGGGAATCGTTAAAATTATTTCCTTAATTCCTTATACGTCCGGGCACCTTTGATTATTATTATTTTTTTAATTTAATTATGTAGGTAAGTAAGTTAAATTTCAAATGATTTCTAATAACACTGTTGAATTCAATTAAATTATAACAACTTACGTAATTGTATAACGCTGTTGTTATATTATATTTTCCATTGAAAAAATCAACGTAAACTTCAAAACTTTATTAATTATACAATAACATTTTGATTTGTTATCTCAAGTTTCCGTTATTTGTTTGTAATAAAAAAATAGTATAATCGATTTGGAATTTTTTAAATATCTCGAGCTCGACTTTTTCATTAGATTAACAAATAAATATTGTATATTATTTTTTTTTTTTTTGTTAACGACGAAGACATTAATTCTGCAGATTCGTATTGTTTCTAAACGAAATCGATAAAACAATATAAAGCGCACACGTAATATCGCCATTGCCGACTATCAACATAGTAATCGTTAATGCTTTGTGTAGCAAGTCAGTAAAACGATTTTTAACGACGGTTCAACTATTTTTATCCATTTTTTTTTTTTTATTACCTGAGTATATTTTTTAACGCTAAAAAAAATATGGTATGAAATGACCATTCTTTACGCTCGTAAAACTTTCGGAGCTCTTTTATTCTTTTAGAAAATATTTATATATATTTACATATATACATTTTTTTTAAAAATAAAATTTTTCATAACTATATTATGTAATATCCGGGTGTTGTTAGTTTGTTACCAAATACCTCTTGTACTTGTTTTTTCATTAAAACGATAAACAAACTTCAATGGATTAGTTTTAAATAAATTGTATTGATCACTGTGATCAATATGATAATAAACGTATTTATACGAGAAATAGATAACGCATTTTCAAAATAGTTCTACAATATGAATTAAATTCTATGTCATTGAGAAACTGATACTATAAAATGTATACATATTCTATTTTTATATATATAAAAAAAAAAAAAAAAAAACAGTCGAACAGTCGATAAAGTCCTCATGGATAAATACCATATCTACTTTGCATCTCGAGATATTTAACCGTACCTAATTTTCGTTTAATAAATATATTTATACATAATTACGATTCTAAACGAACAAAATGTACATCGAGAATTGGAATGAATTGTCTAGACATATTACTTTACAGTTTCTCCTAGTATTTCAGATACGATAAAGATATTATAATCAAATACGAATTTTGAACGTTCAACTTGTATAAAGTCCGTATGGCTATATTTTGCTGATTTTCTAATAAAAATAATTACGGGTCAAAACGAATGTAATTTAATAGACCCATTTATTTGTGATTTTTTACGTTTTTCAATCGTAAGTTTTGGTGATATTTTAATATCTAACGATATTCCATTTTGGGCATTTTTTTTTTTTTTTAAATTAAGATATTAAGTACCTATAAAATCGACAATTGTATCAACTTCGATTGACGATGATTACCCGCCTAATCATTTAGTATGCTAAAAGTATAAATGACTGGAATAACGCAAGGGATGTGAAATTCTATCTAAAATGTAAAACATTCCGTGCCCGGGATAATATAAAACCAGTATTCATAAGTTTGTCTAAATATATAAATTATTCATGGGGTTTGGACGATTTTTTATGGAACTACAAGAGAAATTTTAAATTGCATAGTATCGCGTATATATAGGTACCTCCTATACAAAAGTTATTGATTGACAGTATAAAAAGTAAATAATAATAAAAAAAAAAAAAAGCTTTAAAATTATATTGTAACAATACTTACATAATATTGAGTTTGTATTCTCTCATTTTCCAGTATAGTAATAATACATTTGTAAATTCGTGTATTTTTTATATTTTTAATTCAGTATACAAACAAATTTGCCAATACTTAATTATTTATCGCATTAAATATTAAAATACGATTATTTGTTTTGTGTACATTTTGTTTCTCTAAAGAAAAATCTAGAGAAAAATATTCCCGTATCGGACATGTTAAGAAATCTGATTTAACGGAATTTAATGTTATTATTTCTTTATTATAATATCGCGTCGTGGTTTTATCATTTACTTATCGAGGAATGTTGGGTAGACCAGCAATTGGATAACACAAAGAAAAAAAATTCAAACACATTTAAGATTTTAGGGGTTTATGGTCACCTAACCTAACTTTATAACATATCTTATAGAATTAAAAATCATATCAAAAATAACACACGCTTTTATACAATACCATAAAACCGTTTTGGTCAACTTGAATTGTATCAATAGTTTTACATAAAAAAAAATGATTAAATACTGTAGGGTTATTGTAACGTGCACGTGGTCTGAAATGGTATTAAAATTGATGAAAATCATCAAATTTTCACATGTTTACGTCAAATATTTATGTAGCTCGTGAGTCGCGTGTGTCTTCCTTTTACATCACGCTGGGGCGACGATATCGGAATTTGTTTTATTGTTAAACGGCGCGAATTGACTGTGAAAAGAATCGGAAAAATCGATCAATAAATATGCGATTTTAAATTACATTTGGTGACGACTATTATATTGTTCACAGAGTTTTATTTTAATATATACCTCCGTCCCACCTTCACGTCTTAAACCGTTTAGTATTTTTTTTTTTTATAAATTATGCGATTTTTACCGTTTCGAATATTAAATTATTATATTCGTCCACGACGTCGAAGAATTTTGAACATTTACATATTTATATTCATTCGTATTATATATATATATAGATTATTAAAATAAATCAATACGATAATCAGCCCCCGGTTACCCATATATTATACATTTTAAATATGAATTTGAATTACGTACCCGTTTTTCGAAACCATCCACTCAGTGGCGAAACTATGTTTATTGAGACCCGTGGATACAATTTTTTTTTTTTTGGAGGCCCTATATTATATCTGTAATCCAATTTACATTAAACATCGGGCTGTTAATTTGTATACAATAAATAAATAAATAAATAAATCCATAGTTAAAATTGATCGAACTATATAACGATTTACAATGAAAACATTTTGTTTTTCTTTTGTGTGACAACATTGTCATTTACCATCGATATAAAACTCGCGTTTCAAAATAATGATTGCTAGACGTTGCTCATCACACAGCTCGTTATAAAAATGTTTTACTTTACAAGAAAACAATACTATTTCGCTCAGAATCGTTTTTTTTTGTGTGCAATCCATCGTTGCATACAGATATAAATTGAATTCCTATCCTATATACTTAGCTTCCCAACTTCCCATCTGCAACAGTGACCGGTGGGTCAATGTCCCATCATATGTAGATCCGCCTTTGCGTCCACTGGCACCTTTCAGTACGAAACGGATGGGCACGGGTACGCAAATAATATCTGAGCAATACAGTTCTCGATCCTATCATCATTATTTTTTTTTTATAGGTAATGCCGTTCAGTAGGATTGTCGACGCCGAGAACATCTTTTGTTTTCATCATCGTTTTAATGATAATATGGTGTGTATTTATATTATTATAACCATTACACACCATGGTTTTCACCATTTTACCGTTATCAAATTTACTAGTCAATATATGATATATAGTCATCACCTGATATCGAGTTCACCCTGTATAATAATTATTGCCGCACAATTCTAGAAAGGTCTAGAGGACCTTTTTTTTTTTTTTCTCTCTATCCGTGAGAACCGACGTCGTAAGACGTTTTCGCGTATAAACGCGTGCGTCGGTATAAATATAAAAATGTATTATTATTATAATATTTGATTAGATCGTCTGTGTTTAGAAATCGTATTAAAACCGCTGAAACATCGCTGAAACGAGCGAAACCCGAACCGATTCGAAATCGGCCGATTGAAATAATAAAACCTAAGTATACCGTCTAGTTTCTTATAGTTTTATTATTACGTATATTTTGCCTATCTGCGGCGGGTTCTAGGGTGACTGGGCAGACTGGGCGTGTAACCCTCACCCCGGACGTGCGTTTACGGACCGTCTCGCCGGGTATAACGTTACGACGACGACGACAACGACGAGGAGACGACGCGTCGTTAGTGCGAAACTCTATACACCGACTACCTATGCGTAGCATAATAATTTATTGTTACTACAAGGCATTGATTTAAATGCAAATTGCATTTGTTGTTTTTCATCCGAATGTTCTAAAACGTTGCTTTCCAAGCGCAAAATGCGTATAGTACATTAAAGATTTGAAGAAAAAAAATCAAAAAAAAATCTTTTGCATTATTTTGGACATTATTATGGTTCGGAGGCATTTTTCGTAATATTTTATAAAATTTAACTTAAATTCCGTAAATTCTATACATTATCGTACATTTGCTATTTTTATTATGTACTATTTCGTAATAGTTTTTTTACCGTGGTTGCCGATAGCCGTCGACATCTTTTACTTGAAAATATTATTAACAGCAACCCCGATGATTGTCCTGTCCAGTGGTACAACGAAACGCACGATAACGAAATATTATAATTTTTTTTTAAATTGATTTTTAATTTTTAATGGTATTTTATTAAACATTGTCGTATTGTTATGAAATTGTATTTTTTAAAGACATTATTGTTTTTTATTTGTATTTTAGAGCATTTAAATCTACGCCCTAATTATTACACACAATGGATATTATTATATATTTTAGTATCGTATATTCTGCAGAGTCCGTAATATCTAGATATATTATATTGCTGTGCATTATGCAGCAGACGCCACTTATTGGGCTCACGGCTAATTTTGACTCGTTCGCTTATTAGACTTGAACGGTCCCGATTTACACTTTAAAATACAGAAAAATCGTCAATTAGACTTATTACATCGGTTTATGGGGGTCAATTATTATTATTATTTTTTTTTTTAAAATATTTTTTTTGATGATTAAAACGCTCCGATTTTATCTACAAAAAAAACATGTATATCGTTTTATTCTTGGACCTTACACGTCATTGATTCATTCGGTTAATGGGCTCAAAATGCTCTAGTAATCTGGTCCCAAAGTGTGTATAATAAGCGTCTACTGTATAAATAAAATTGAAATGTCTAAAAAATGACACTGCTAAAGCCTGCATTAGAACCCCCGTCTATTCTGTCTGTTTGTTTGCCTCCTGGCAGAACTGATTTGAACGTGACTTTCGTTGTAAGGTAGTCCATCAGGAATTCAACCGCAAAATTGTGCGGATGACACTTAATCCCCGAAATTTTTTCATAAAAATAAACGTTACAAAAAACAGTGGGTACATACCGTATTAATTTCAAATCTTATAGTGAAAAAATGTAAACTATGCACACGAATAACCCCCTCCCCCTCCCCTAATATATTTTGTACGCGGACATTTATACCGTGGAAAGTTTTTCGTTCAGTAAACACATAACACACCTCGTTTCGTGACGAGTTGTGTTTTACGGCGATGTTTTCTGAGCAGTATTGCCGTCGTGACAGTCACCTCAATCGTATTTTTGTTGATTTTCAAACTATCGCAAATAATATATAAAAAATATTATTTAATTGACTTTTCGGCGGAAAATTTAAAACCCGTTTTCATTGTCAATTTGTCAATATTCTTATCTGTTATTAGACATTGTTTTTGGACGAATAATTTGTTCTTACTTCTGTACCAGAAACGCAGCAAAACGCTACGTCAGCAAAGAAGTTGCATTTTGTAGGCGGTGAACAATTTTCCGTTATGTCGTTAATTAGGAACAGCGTTACTGATAGCGCTGAATCTTGAGGAACTTGCACAAATTCGTTGACCCTGACTTTGAATTTTCGATTATCATGTTCAAAAAGTTTCCTTTGCTCAAAATAGTGTTTAATTTGATTAGCGCCTTGTGTCTCCACATTGAGTCGTATGTCGAGATTGACTACTCCCGTAATCTGTTTGTTTTCAAATGTGTTTCTATTATTCCCGAATCCGTTTTGATCATTTGACAAAAACGTCTAAAAAAATATCTCATGAACTAGAATAGACAGGACGGGCGAGAGGGACTGTCCACAAAAAGTAATAGGTAATGCGGGGTGCGCCGGTTATTTTTCCGGCGCTGTCCTAACTGATACTTTTGGAACTAGAACTTGATTAGTGTGTAACTATAGTTCCAAAAGTATCCGCTAAACGGCACTGGGGTTCGTAAAAGATACGCTCCCCCTTACGCCCGCATTATCTATTACTTATTCACGTTATCAGTGCTCATTCCCAGTTGTGATTCTAAAAATAGATTCAAATAGGTGGATGAGCGGGGTTTATGAAATTAGTGATCGTCGCCACGGGAAAACACCGGGAATTGATTTGTGTTGGCTCAGTGGTGGATTCAGGGAGGTAGGGGTGGGTGCTTATCCCATTATTTAATAAATTGTTACAATTTGATATAAAGTTATGACTGATTATTGATTATAAAAACGACGATTACAAAAAATATTAGTATGCACTGCCCTATGAAATAAGACAAACTTTGGTATTGGATAAATTGTAATTAATTCCTGGATTCGCTCCTGACAGACGTCTGGTATCAAGATGATTTCTGGTACTTGGTTATCTAACCCAAACTGGTACTAAGAGCAATAACCTTGTGACAACCCGAATGTTACTATTCTTTTAGTAGATTATTATTACTGGGCTCCTAACTCGAAGCTCTAAAAAAAAGGTTGTTAATTATTAATTTAACTAACACTATAAACTTAAACATTTTACTTATAATAATTTACAATAGATTTTTTAATATTTTTGTTTATAATTTGTGCGATGTAAGTTTTGTAAATATTTGTATCAGTGGCGTAGACAGGATTTCTCAATAAAGGGGGCAAAAAAAAAAAAAACACCAAGACTACATGTTAACGTTTATTTTCATTATTACATTTAAATTACAATGGTAAGTACAACAGTAGATCATGAAAAATATATAAAATAAATAATAAGGGACACAGCCCTTATATAAGTGTGTATATTATTATGTAGAAAGATGAAAAACTAGATGCGTTTTCTTACACTATTTATGTAATTAAAGGGATTACAAAATAAATATCTAATCAAAATAGACGATGTGCACTAAAATTAAAAATAACGCAATGACTGACAATTATATTTCTACAGCAATATAATAGTACAATATAATAGTATATAAAACGGTAAAATTGACCATATATAATTTTTAGAATATGTAACAATAGACAATGTCGTCGCCTCCTTACGCTCAAAAATGACTTCTTTTTCGCCCTAATTAATTGCACTGTATTTGCGTCCGAAGTTTTACGTTCAACATATTGAGAACCTGTTTATCGAAATTAATTTATGTTTGATATTTGCTTTTAATTAATTTATTATTAAATATTTTTCACTATTTATACGAAATATTTAAATAAAGCCATTTAGACGGTTCTATTACTCTCTAAAAAAAATAATTTGTGTTTGAACGATCGATGATTTACTTGATATTTTGTTGTTAAAAAAAAAAAATGGTGTAATATTACATGCGTTTACCTAATTATGTTGAATGCCATCGGCTTAATGAACTCCTATCAAGTTATCTGTTTTTCGTCGTATTGTCCATCGTTTATGACTCATGTATACATAAGTTGACTATTAAATTCGTCACCCACAATATTATTATACTTAGCCCCTCTTAGTACTTTGCGGATAATGTTAAATGGCTTTATTAAAATATTTTGTTTCCAAAATATTGAACCGCAGCTATTAATTTGAAGAGTGCTATTAATTTGGACGAAAAATGGAAACTAGTTTATTATTTTTATTTCATGATATTATAAAACATATGCGAATTGTTGAATTTTCTTGAAAATTAAATGTTCGATATTTGAAAACACCATTCGACGATACATATACCTGCCCGGTGGCAGGGACAAGTTGATGTATTTGCCTATCGTTGTTTTAGTTTGTAAGCGAAGCGAGGATGTATTGGTTGGATATCGCCAGTGTTCTTTTCTGTAAACTTTTCTTCCAAATATCTTGCTCCGATCGAAAAACAAGAGAGCTTATTGGTTGTATTATGGGTCTAGTAGGTGCGTTGGGGAGGTCATTTTTTGATTTTCTTTGTAGCTTCCTACAAGAATGGGGAAAAACGAGAATATTTACGCAATAACAAAATGTATTTTTATGTAATTCAGTTAAAAATAATAATAATTGTAAAGACCTGCAATTGTTACTGAATACTTATATTTTCATCTTTCTAGACGTGGTAATATGTTAAAAAAATTCTTTCAATGTTTGGAGCTATTTTATATAATTAAGTGTTTTTTAAATTTTTTATTTAGTTTTATGTAGATTAAGTTTTTCTGTCTTCTGAAAACTGCTCAACAATTTGATACAAGTTTTACTGTTGTTGTTGTTGTTTTTATTTGACCATATAAAAAAAAAAAGAAAATCTGTAGACATACTTTATTTTTGTTTTTATAATCGTTTAAAGATCGAAATTTTGATGAAAATCGTGTAAAGCACGGCAATTATAAACAGAATCAATTGTTAATCAGCGGGGTACAGATCTAAATAGAATTATTTCTCTATATCCCACCTTATGTAAGTAGCTCACTTTTTGGAAAATACATTAAAAATAATAAATGTTATCAAACAACAATAGCAGTTGGGTTATTTAGGTTAAGCAGCGTTAACAATTTATATATTTGTGTTGTATTTTAATATATATATATTATTATTATGTATTATACATTTTGCCAACCCCACCCCTGGAAAAAAATGTCGGCGGGCGTTTGCAACTCGGTATAATTAACTATATAATTATAATATGTTTTTTTTCGTGTGTTTCAGTATTAAACGTAATATCGTATTGTCGAAGTCGTCGTATAATCGTGTACACTCTGCAATGATAAGGGTGCGAAAAAAGTGCGGTCGGGCCGCCGGGCGCGGCTGATCAATGTGCGTCGTCGACAACAACAACAACAACAACAACAACAACAACGACAACAACAACGACAACAACAACGACAACAACAGCAAAGACAAGAACAAGAGCAAAAACATCAATAAAAACAACGACGACGACGGCAAAAAAAACGATCGGCGGCCGGTGGCGCACGGCGACGGCGACGACGTCGGAAAACGGCGGACGGCCGTTGGAAGGACGGCGGGACTGCAGCCGTCTGATATCATCATCGCAAAGACAGCCGCCGCGGTCGTGGTGGTGATTGCGATCGTCTTCGCGTCGTCGTCTTCGTCGTCGTCGTCGTCGTCATTGTGGTGTTGTCGTCGGTGGTGGTGCGTTGGCGCGACAACCACGGCCGGCTGCAAACTGACCGGCTGCGGTTGCTGTTACCTACCGGCGATCTGTTGTCTGGCCGCCGTGATCACGTCACTGTCGCTCATGCGCTCCCGCGCGGCCGCGTTCACCGACGTAAACGCGACGACCGACCTCGTCCTGCACACCGCCGCCGCCGCCGCCGCCGCCGCCGCCGGCCGTGATGTCGTTGTCGTTCGCGGCCAAGTGGTCGAAGCTGCCGCCGCCGCCGCCGTTGCAACCACCACCGCCGCCGCCACTGCGACCCTCGTGATAGCGACCGCCGATAACGCGACGACCGCCGCCGCCACCGACACGTTATTCCGCCGACCAATTTCGCCGCCGCCGCCGCCGCCGCCGCCACCGCCGACGCCGCCGCCGCCGACGCAGCATCAACACCACCACCAACCGACTAACCAGACCGACCCGGCCGCCGACAATGACAGAGTCAATCATCAACCTCAGTCCCGTGAGTATTTACGCTGTATACACACTGCATTTCGAATTAATAATAATGATCTATTACGCACTATATAATATACCGTGCAATTTAATAGGGGAGTGGTTGGTTTTTAGTTTTTTTTTTTATTGAATTTATCAGATCTAAACCGATTACAGAAATCGCAATTCAATAATACATAATTGTTACGGTCAAAGTGTTTTTTCTCCTATAAATTTACTACCGACTTTCCAACTACATTGCATAATATATACTGATTATTTTATAATATCGTAATGAAAAGTATTTTTTGAGCACCCGTGCACAATCTATACAAATAAAATAAAGAATCTGTGTGTTTGTCTGTCGATCTATAGATAGTGACTTCTCGTAGACGTATAGTTCTGATATGTTGAACACAAGTGGCTTTCGCCTTACCATTTCCGGTCTTGTAAATAGAATTTGAAAGTTTAAATTAGTTTTTATTTTTTCAATTAATAAGTTTTCGGCCATAAAGGCCAAAGTAATACGAGCAGAGCTCTGAAATACAGTGGGTAATATAGCACCTAGTATTATTATAAAATACAAATAATCCTCTATTTTATTTATTTATTTATTTTTTTGATGAATCGTCGATATTCGCCTGGATACGCACACGAACCGTGCAAATTTGTCGATTATTATTTTATTATTTTGATTACTCAGAGTACTTTAATAAGGGTTCGATATAAAAGCAGTTGAAATTTTATTGATTTTCGTTAGGGGATTGCAAATTTTCGTCAAAAAAACTTAAACGCTTGACGAAAATCGATGTTCACTTTGCATAGGTCGAAGCATATTTTTCATATTAACATTTTTCTATACCATTAAAAATTGACAAATCTATTCAATCGTTGAATCCCGTTAAAAATTTGATAAAATTATGTAAGTACCAATATTTTTATCTGGTGTATTGTTACTTTACGTTCACGCAAATAATGTCAAAACGGATTCTTCTCCTTAAGTGGATATCGGCCAGTAGATTAGTGTAAAAGTCTTATAATTAAGGTGGTCATTAAAAGGTAAAAAATAATTTTCATATTTTACATTATTATGGGAAATTTGGAAAACCGGCGGTAATTTTTCACCGTTACGACGGCAATCGTTGTTGATTTGTTAAATTTCGATTTTTAGATTTCATATTTTATTATATTATATGATTACTTAAACAGTTCAAGTCGTGTTGTTGTAATTTATGAATTGTAAAAAATGTCGGAAAAGTATAATATATTATATACTTGGGTGGAAACCGAAAAAAAAAACACGGGAAGCTAAAATATTATCTAACAGATATTTTAGAGTTGTATTTTAGGTTTGTTTAATGTTTGAGATCGAATAACGAATATCGGGGCAGCGGGAATCCAGATTTATACGGTCCAGTTAGTTTTCGATTTTTTTTTTTTTAGTTTGGTTTTCGTGGATAATAAAATTGCATTGGCAGAGCAAAAATGTCTGAAATTTTCACGCGAGGTTCATCATAAGTCGTACTTGGTAGACAAAGAAATATGGTCGTTTTAAATTGAAATTTTGACGAAAATCGTAAAACACGTTTAACCGAATTTTGCTCAGAATCGTATTTCGTTAGCAACGGTTTATCGTCGCATATACATATGAATTAAATTCCTCGGCGCATCTTATACATTCACGATTTTCCGCCTACAACAGTGACACGCCAGTGGGCAGAATTTAAAAAAAAAAAATTTTTTTTTTATTTTGATAATGTAAATCAATGTTAGAAATTTTGCAAACATCTAGATATAGGTACCCAGCCGTAAGACGACCACTTAGAAAAATAAATATACATATATAAATATTTATATATATATATATTATATATACGAGTCAGCCCCTGTGCTACTACACTTACTGCGAACGTGCTTCAGCGTAAAAGTATCTAATAACCATGTACAGAGTACGAATTCCCAGACGGAAAAAACAATGATATCGATTTATTATAATAATATACGTTCATTAGTCATTATACTCATTACTATTGAGATACCAGCACGCTATATAATATATTTATAATAATAAATGATAACTACGTCGCGTGCGTATAAAATTCACGATATAAATATTAAAATATTAACGTCGGCGTGTAAACAGATACAACAGCTGTGTGTTATTTTCTTCGGTTTTATTTCTGTACTAAGACGCAGCAACGATCGGGAAAATAACGGTCGATTTCGCGTCTCGCGTACCATCTCCTAACCTTTCTTTCTTTTCTTTTCTTTTTCTTTTTTTCTTTTTTTTTTTTTTATCAATTTGTAACTGATAATAGTGGAGAATCCGTGTGAACATCACCGGGTAGTAACCCCACTGCTGCCATCGTACATTAAAAATTACAAAATTACAAAATTACATTCGTTGATGGGGATGCGCACGCACGCCTCATACTGCACCCCCTTACATCGAGGTGTCTAGTGAATACAACAGCCAGACCATCCGGTCTGGAAAACTGGTACTTCCTGGTCCTCTTCTCGGCTTGGCGACGCACGCACCCGTCGGTCTTTGGATTCGTTCTTGATATCATCGCCGACGATTGGCCCTTTTTTTTTTATTTTAAAACCGGCAATTCCCCCGCCTCCCGGAAAACGCCGTGAGGCACTACTTCGGGAGAATACGATTGGCCCTGACCTCGGTCTCAGCGACCCTCTCGTCTTGCTCCGTGCGTCGCAGTATGTTTTCTACCGTCCGATAGAA
Organism: Tuberolachnus salignus; assembly: GCA_956483605.1. Taxonomy (NCBI): domain Eukaryota; kingdom Metazoa; phylum Arthropoda; class Insecta; order Hemiptera; family Aphididae; genus Tuberolachnus; species Tuberolachnus salignus. The sequence goes on from OY101437.1 coordinate 21,324,380, forward strand.
ACACTGCGCGCTGCGGGCGGAGGCGGCCGAGAGCCGGTCATGCCTGTCGCGGTCCGTCTCCCGGGACGGAAGATCCGCGAGACCACAGAGCGTGTCCAGGATATCGCTGGGGGCGATGTTCCTGCCGCCTACGAGGCCTCCCAGTACGGGCGGTCGAACAGAGTGCGTTCTGCGGTGTCTTCAAGGTACCCTTTAGTAGAGACACTCCGCGCGACACATGCGGTACAGGTAGTGCCTGAAGCATCCGTGACCTGAAATTAATATTTTAAACTTAAAGTTCTCGTCAAGTTATTTCAATCTCGCCTCGTGTGTATGTCTGTTGTTTGGTATTATTAAAAAAATTACGCGTATACGGAGGGAGATAACAATTCCGTTCTGCTGATAATATTTACTTGCAAACGCCTAAAAGATAAAATAAACACGATTTAAAAACAACGCCATTGTGTTTGGCTTTATTACGGCACCGGTCCACTGTACGCTGTTGGCTATAAGCACAAATTGCGCCTTAACTAAAGTAGTCTTCGTGTCGTTATCACAAGTAAAAAGCATACTATATCGCCGGTGCCGGATTTAACAGTCGGACGCGTTTCGAACTCGGCTCAGAATCGTTTTGCGTTTGCAATGATTTATCGTCACCTACAGAAATTACATTTTTTTTTTTTTTCGGTGTGTTTTTGCGTTTATTTTGTTTTTTTTTAATTATACGCCGGGACAACGAAATAAATCGCGACAGACCGACGTCATAGCTGCATTATATTTTGCTTAGACGACGCGCAGAATTATAGAAATTTAATATTCTTTAATATATACACGTACCTATATTATACTATGTGTGTGTGTGTGTGTGTGTATATATAGTAGCTACGTAATAGAAACCTAAAACCTATGGTGTCGTCTGGCTGCGAGATTAAGTTTTTTTTTTTTTTTATTATTATTATTGTGTCTGATACCAGTAATATATAAAAAAAAAAAAATAAAAAAATAAAATAAAATAGATAGTAGTTATAATGTACTCTGCACATTTTAGTATACACGTATATATGTTCGTATTATATACACACAGACCCGTCGACGTCTACATAGTTTTTATATAAACGTAATCCGTCTCGGCGGCGGAGGAGTTGCAATCTGCGCCTCGCACGGGGCGCATGTAAAAACGACCAGACGAGAGAATTTCATGTCAATATTTATTATATGCGCGGTTAACGGTTGAATTTCCTCTCACACCTGAGTTGTTTTTTTTTTTAATAATATTATTATTACTGTTAACGACCCAAACCTACGGTCTTCCGTAGGATCCGTATAATGGCAATGAAAAAAAAAAAAACGAAAATTGTATACAAATCGTGATTTGAAACGCCGGGATTGTCGGAAGATGTTCGTCGAAATTTGAATTTCTTATAAAAAAAAACAATTACATTACACTCGACTATTTTTTATTTTTTTCTTACTTGTATTTCTTAGTTCGGTCAATACGGTTTTATCCACATAAAAACTCACCAATCGCCCGAATGTGTTTAAATGTTTATCCCGGTTTCGATACGTTTTTCAGCCGGTTTTTCCCCGGTTATTAAGGAAACTACAACAAAACCTAGGCAAAAAATGACCCCCGTCGATGCACCGACTAGATCCGAAACGCTTACAGAAAACTATAATATAAAGTCGCAGTAATAATAATAATAATAATAATAGGAATAATATTATAATCAATATAAACGCATCGCTATACGTACGACTGTAATATATATACTCGGTGCATCAGATAATGTACGCGGGAGCATGCAGCAGTATATTATTATTTATTTTAATGAAAACGGTATACCGTTAAAAAAAAAAAAATAAACGCATTCTAACAGCTGACTATTAAACGTGTATGCATATTTAACGAACGTTATATTGTGTACAGGGTGATCCGCGTGGCGATACATTGGCAGTATTATTTTAGATTCTGAGCAAAAATGTTACAAATAGTTCGCATCGTACCTTGAACGATTTTTCTACCGGCGCGGCGGTATACTTTATATGGACAATTTGTCTAGATTCTCAACGGTTTTTTTTTTTTTTTTTTTAACTGACAAAATACGACGTTACATCGGTGTACATTTATGTCGATTTCTCGGTTACCTCGACTATAAGGGAGACAATAACCCGACCGATACTATAATCTTGCCAGAAGTTTACCGAACTCCGCTCAGAATCGTTTTTTGTTCGCTTTCGGTATATTATGTACTAAATTATCCTTGTATATCCTATATGCGTTCCAAATTGTCCACTTCTACAACCGTGTCTTATAACCATGGTACGAAGTATGTCGGACTTTTTTCCGGGTGATTTCCGGTAGAAAATATCGATCGGGTTAAAAGGTCATTCGTTTTATTTTTGGTTTTTATAATTTTTCATGTAATTTTATTATAATAATAATGACGGGGATAAGCAGGGCGAAAAAAAAAAACCCGTCAGAAAAACAGGAATAGTTTTAAGGTATTTCACGAAGAGATGTCGAACGGTTGTCACCCGCTTCTGGAAACCCGGAAAAGTCAGGAAAGTCGTATGAAATTCTGGAGGAATTTCACCAATATTTTCGCGAGTATTAATATTAATTATTCGAAAAATCGGAAATAATTGTAATAATGATAAGAAAACATTTTTTTGTTCTTGTATCGGTATATTATTAGTGATTATTTGATAAAAAGTAGTAATTCGGCGGTGTCGCTGTATATAAATTGTCTGTCTAAACGTGATTTAATGGCAATTCGACCGCGCCGTATTTTCTGTCCTATCCAAAAAAAAAAAAAACAAAAAAAAACGACAAACATAACACGTATTATTTACACATATTTACTCCGGTGAACCATCCTGGAAAAAAAAAACGCGAAGGATTCAGGGATAGAACAAAACGGGATTTCGTGGCATAATGTATCAGGCCCCGTATCGCGGTTGTGTATAAAATATAATATTATAAAATATTTTAGGAATATATTATAGGATTTTTTCACCTGTATATACGCGCAAACAGTATTTATTGAGTATAATTGAGCTAACGGCCGTAGAAAAGAAAGAAAGAAAGAAAAAAAGCGTGTGCACGTCGTCTATACGCATAGACATATATATATATATATATATATGACGACGACGATGGTAATCAGCTGTCGCGTGCGTTTGCCGTTTCGCGTGCACACACGTTATATATTTTTTATTTATTATATTGTATATTGTATAACAATTTTTTATTTTTTATTTTTTTTTTTCATATATAATATCCGTACATTTCGCGAGCGCCGAACACTTCCGACATGCCGTTGCGCGCGTACACCTACCTAACTAACCGTGGCGCACACGCTTTTTACTATTATTCGGCTGTAACTGTATATATATATATATATATATATATAGTTAAAAAGTTAAGTCGTAAGTTACTTTTTTTTTGATAACTTATGACTTGGGTAGTTGAAAAAAAAATAAATAAAAAATTATAAAATTCCAAAAGGTTGGAAAATATATAAATAATTTTAGTTAAATTTTTGCAAACCCCCCTAACCCCTCGCGTACCTAACTATGTTATTATTATTTTTTCGCATTTATTCTTCACCGACGTGTAAATTACGTAGTTTTACTTGAATATCGTTAACACCGGTAGTAGTATAATATTTAAAAAAATAAAAGTAAAATAACGTTTCACTTGACTTATTAAGTGATCGTCGTTTTCCTGAAATAAATAACTAAGTACTAGTTATACTCAAATACATTTATATTTTAAAATTAAACTTAACTCGATGGTTGATTAGTATTTTTTTTTTTAGGGTAACTATTTTTAACGTAATAAACTAGTTGAGTTATAAATTACCCGGCCTTCAGTGGCGTACCGTCAAGCGTGCTGGCCCTAGGGCCTATAAAATATGGAGGCCCTCTTTTAACACACAAATTAAATAATAAAAATAATATCGATTACTAAAATAGTGATCCTAAGAGCTAATCAAAAAAAAAAAAAAAATTATTTAAATTATTGTTTTTTTTTTTTTTTTATATTTTAAATCTAATTAAATTCTATATAAATATTATATATATATATAAAAAAAAAATGTTCAATGTTTTTTTTTTAATATAAATAACAAAGATCCTCCCGTGGCCCCCTCCGCCAACTTGGACATACCTTGGTGGCCCCGGTCTAAATACGCCACTGCTTGCTTTGAATATTTACATAATAATGTTCGTTATTATTTTTTTTTTTTTAAATTTGATCTGGCTACCCCCGGAATTCGTTTAAAACTATATAAAAAATCAATAATAAACTGTGTAAAGTCTCGTAATAATTGATCAACTCTAAGACGTGCATCAAGAGTGTTAAATAATATAAAAAAAAAAATTGTTTTTCGAATTTTGCAATTACAGACTAAAATATTTATGATACAAAAACTGACGATGTTTTTTCATTACACAACCCGTTCACCAAAAAATTGAAAATTCGTCTTAAGAACATTTTAACTACGAAGTATATTACTAGAAAAAACAAACATAAAGCGGTATAATTTACATATAATTAATGTGTTTTTGTTATTTTGTGGGAGAATGAGTCGTTTAATGAAAAAAGTACAAGTAACAATAAATTATTAATATAGGAAATTTAATTAAAAATATATTATATTTTTTGCCCGTTATAAATATTTTATGCCGTAATTGCGAAAAACCATAAAACATAATTTGTTGGAAACTTTTTTTTAACCCCTTTGTTATGCATGCCATAGGGTCCCGACGTTTATGAAACTCAACACCAATTTTTTTTTTTCTTCTATAGTTTCGAACAAATTCTGGGTGTAGCCCGATAAAATATACTGTGTGATATTTTTTAAGCATGCTCGCCACATTCGTACGGTTAAATTATGCATATATTCAAATTCTGATTTTTAGAATTTTGCTGAAGTGTGGTTTTTGGAATTTCGGATCAAAAATTTGACATTTTATATTTTAAGATTTGTACACGATTCCGTGATTTTTTTTTTTTTTTTGTAAATATAACAAACTGACTACTAGTGGACGTCCCCGACGGATATCGTTCAGTATGAGTTCTGGTTGCCGCTACACGTGAGAATTTATTTTATTTTTAGTCGATTGCCTTTGACTAAATAGTTTTTAATAACTACAAACGCCTAAAGTTATTACACAAAAATTATTCAAAATAAATGAATGATCAGGGCGTAAAAGCATTTTTTTTTTTTTTTTTTTCAATGGCATTTTTTTAGGACATTACTGCCCTAATAATAATAATAATAACAATAGTAATATACGCGATATTCGCGTTTTCCCGTTTCTCGTCGTCAATATTGGGACGATATATGCACAGTGTGCGCCATACATAGTAATATAAGAGACGCACAGGGGAAACCAAACAAATAAAAAAAAAAAAATCGCGCACAATATGCGAGCGGGAGTCACAATAATTAGCCGGATCGTCGTACGTGCACTACACTTAAACCATTACGCGAATATTGAAAATAAACTTCAACAAAATTAATATTATTATAATAGTACGAGGGGCCGACGAATTTCTTTCTGTACAAGCGCTCGTTTCGTATCTTTGTCGCTATACATTTTATACTATTATTTCCTAGTGGTGATTGCGTTAATTATTCTATTACCATCACGCTCACGATAATTACCCGCAGTAATATTTTACGACATATTGTTATTTTAATCTCGCCCGCATGTATACATATATATATATATATATGTATAGATTTACTTGCAAATTACTTTTTCGCTAATGTACAGCGGTTTTCAGTATATTATACCCGTATGGGTAACGGACACGGTTTTCGTTTTACACCGTCATTGTTGTCTTTTTGCCGATTTTTATTTGGTTTTTCGTCATTTCAAACTCTCGGAGTGTAGCGAAGCAGTAAGCTTAGTTAGTTTTCACCTAAGACGTGGTTGGTTTTCTTTTCTTTTTTTTTTTTTCAATACTTTTGGCGAGGAAAATGCTCCGATTTTTTTCACGCAGCGCCCGAAAAGATGCGGAATTTCCGTCCGGATAATACTTTACTCTAAATGGTTTTTTTTTTTTTTTTTTGAAATTCTCAACTGTTCACCACTAGATCATTTTTTTTTTTTACGAATTTTTCGCCCTGTGACACTTTATTTGATCAATTTTTCTAAAACATTTTTAAATAACTGACATAAAATATAAGTCGGTTTTATTTTTGTCGATTACTCAGCTGTACTGTACAATGGGAAAAACACGACTAATGCCTTACCTGCAGTTTACTGAGCTCAGCTCAGAATCGTTTTTTGATAACAATGATAATTTATCATTGCTGTCCGTGTCTATAAATATGTCTGTTTGTAATATTACGTAAATTATTGATAATTATTATTTTTTTTTTTTTTAGTTTTTAGATCATTTTTTGTTGTGTTTTCGGTCGTTGACAATAAATATAAAATTACCTATTTAAACGAAACATAATAAATAATTCGAACACGAAGAAAATCTTATTGCCCGGAATATTTTTTATTTTATTCTAATTTATACGGTACGCACATCGTTTTGTATTATATTTACAGAAATCGATAATCGCCAAATATAATATAATAAATAATATATTTAAATATTTAAATATATGTATGCTTTGAGCCGTATTCCGGTTTTTTAAAATTTCAAATAATAATTATATATATGCAGTTCGCGCTTAATTCGTGAACTTAGAATCCCTTGCAGATTACAAATGCTCATAAAAAAATATTATGGGCAGTCAAACGACGGGGTGAGTGGTATACAACCCCCCCCCCATGACTTCATTTCTCAACAATATTTATATTATCGATATATTTAATAAAAATATTTTTAAAAAAAATGATGTAATTAATTTTAGTGGGTGTTGTTAACATTTGACCATCACTGCAAAGACCTTATACATGTACTATATAACATACCGGGCGAAATAATAATTATAATTTATAATCGCGTAAAATCGTTGCCGTCGTTTCGGTTTAAGCCTTGAGGCGGTGTCTATAATACGTAAAAAGATACCAAGAGACGGACGGAGGGAACGCGTTTTAATGAAAAACGTAATTATTAAACGCGAAATGTACTTTTGAAAGTTTGAAAGCGAAACAATCATAATTTTATATATATATATATATATTCGAATACCTACCTTACCTACCTTCCTAACTAATAGAATTTTAAACTGTAAAACGCGAACAACGCTTGGAAGAAAAACAGAAAAAAAATAAAAAAATTATATATTATGCACAATCTGCAAAAGGAACGGCGTATATATATATCTATAAAAACGGGTAGAAAGTTAATTTGAATACTGCGCAGCGTGATGAATAGTCGAAAATTTTAATTATAAATATATTTACGATATAAATGTTGAATGTTTTTTATTGTATATATATATATATATATATATATATATATATATATATATATATATATAAAAAAAAAAAGCCAGATGAGTTTTTCTTTTTGTTTTCTCTGTGACGCGAGCCCGCGGTGAAATATACACTTACTTTTTTGTTCTTTTATTTTTTTTTCCGTTTGTTTGCAAGCGAAAAGTTTGTCTGCAGAGTCTCGGGAAATACGTTTATTTTCCCGAGCTCGGGTATTTACTATTTATAAGTAAATAATTTACAATCAGATGATTTTTTTTTTTTTTATTTTAAATAAACACGACCGTATAAAACCTCTTTACTGGCGGAGGGGTGGGAACGAATAGGTAATTTTTAATTCATTTTTTTTTTTTTTGCAATTAATATCGGTATGAGGTTTGTACGATAATAATATATTTAGCTTATTACAGAGCTGGGAGTATATTTGTCGGCATATATATATATATATATATACGTACCTACTATCATTATATGCGTATATGCAGTTCAATCAAAAACAGAATACTGACATTAATATAGAATTATTATTATTATTATGACTATTCGATATCAGGGCCGAAGGCGATAACGATAACGCGTATTGGGAAATGTTATAAAAAAAAAAATCGAGCAACGCGCTCTGGTGTCGGAAATGTCGACTAGTCGAACCGGGGCATTCGCGGGACGCCGGCCGTCGACATACCGGCCGTTTGTATTTCGCTTTTAAATAATATTATTTGTTAATCAAATAATAATACGATATCTCTAGTGATATCCATGGGATAAAACATTAAAAAAAATACCCGCGACTTAATGGGCAATTTTAACGAAATCTTTGAAGAAAATGAATTTTGATCGACATAAAAACGTTCAAATTTACGTTCGTAGATATATATAAAAATGGTCATTACACAAAAACAATTTTGTGCGTATTTTTTTTTTTTTTTATTGATATTAAACAATTTTAGACTTTTCGAATTCGTTTCGTTTAACAGATACGTCAAATGTGAAACTTTAATTTTGCATTTTTCAACCAATTTGTTAGTTTTAATGCACATATTTGTACATTGCACGACTTAATAATTTTAATTTATCTAAAGTTATTTTTGTTTTCTTGATGTGTTTTGTTCAATAGGATTTTTGAGTATTTCCATACAGACTGTCAATTGTTGTCTATACAAATCTATGGTTTCTATAATGTATTTATTTTATTTTTATTAATCCGGGCTGTGGAGCGTGGCCCGAGTCCGGTAAATAACAAATAATCGGTCGCATTCATTTCGTTATTTTTAATAAAAACGTATTCTCGTATTTGGTAATTTCATGATTTAAACACGTTTTTTTAGAGTAAAATGTATTTGTGGCTATTTTTTTAGTGCACTTTTCAATGGTTTTTGTAGAGAGCATTTAAATCCGAGCCCTCATTATTATATATGTATCTGATGTGCTCGTTAAGAGGACATACACACCTATACTTTTTCAAAATTAAAAAAAAAAAAACTATTTTCTCGTAATATGAAATATTCTACTCTTTTCAATTTTATAATTGGCAATTTTACTCAAAAACCAAAATCAAGTGATATCTACTCGGACTTTTACTTATACTATAGTTTATAATTTTTATTTTATTTTTTTTTTTTTATCTGTGTGCGTTTCTGTTTCCGCTGGGCCCATGTGTGCGTATATGAATATTATAACGCGTTTCAGGTGGTAAACGAAATGATATTTTACGACGCGAGTGTATACTGAACAGGCCCGGGTACTGAATCGTGTGAATTTCGTCGTGCCGCCCGTGTCCCGGACGCGGAGAGTAACGCCGCGCCGCAACAGGAAACCGCGCACCAGACGGAAAAAACGGAACCGTTGCGGTCGTCCCCGCAGACGTCGGTTACGGCGGCGACTGTTGCGGAACCGGTAGGTGTGTCCGCCGACCGGTGTGTGCCCGCCGACCTTGAGCAGCCGTTCGCGTGCGCGCCCGGTGCCCGTCCCGACGCGTTATAATTATCGCGGATAACACCCGAATAACCTGGCGGGTAGCCCGCCTCCCCCTGTACTTTTCCGGAGGAGTTTACCGGCTCACTTAGAGGTAAATATATATATATACAAATCAAAATAGACGCTATCGAATTTACGTGTTATCACTTTTCGATAAATCCTGTTCGATTTCCGTTTAAAGAGAGCCACGAAATCAGAATATACGAAATCAGACTGTATTCCTCTTATCGGCGTAATATGTGTGATAACAACGTTTCTGTGTCGTTCCGTGGTGTAGTCGATATTTGCGATTCCGCCGTCGTAAAACGGAACCCGGAAAAATGTAGATTAAACTAAGTCGGGTTCTGTCGAGACGTGTAAAAACACAAACGGTTGTTTTTCATTGATTTCCTAATAACGAAACACGGTAATGGGTAACCGTATTATTGTAACGATATGCCGAGAGATAATGGCCGCCACGTTTTCCTGCGGTACGTATGCCGGCCGCGTTAATCGTTATCGGTGTCCACCAAAAAAAATGGTGTGCGCGCCAAGAGAGTAGGTCAACCGCGTAACGCGCGCCGATTTGTTGAGCACTTTTATCGGCCATATCCGAAGGCCGCTTATTTATTTAATAATAACAGTAATAATAAATGTTGTTTATCGGCGTTTAAAAAATTGTATTTATTTATATATATATATATTTTTAAAAATTTTTTTTTTGTTATCCCAATATCCGTTATCGAATAATAACGATACAGCCCGGCCCGGCCCCCGACAAAACGAATGGATTGTTAGCGAAAAATATAAAAGTCTCTCTCTCTCAATAATGACGTCTCTACTAGGCTGGATCGTTCGTTACCGGCGGTAATACATATTGCGCAATAATTTATCGTTACTATTTCGTTTCTGGTATACCGCCCCAACGCTACACCCGTCAGTTATTATTGTATAGGTTCACTATCCTGTATGCGGACGAGTTGCGGATTAATATGAAATACGTTCCGAGGGAAGGTAAAAAAAAAAAAAAACATATTGTAATATTGTTATGATTGTCGGTTGGTGTTTTTTTTTTTTTTTATTTTTTTTGCCCGGTAACGTATATAGGTTATTGCGGTGCAGCCAGTGAGCGGCGGCGGCGTGACGGTCCGCTGAATATTATACCGATCTCCCGGGTACTCGTCGTCTGGGTGGCTAAACACACGGTATGTGCACCGTGGTCGCCGCCGCGTCCAAAACGGCCCGCCGCGCGGTCGTCGTCGTCGTCGTCTAACCCCCCCATTCCGCGCTCGGTGGCGGAACGCTCCCGGGGCACGGCGATTAATTCGACTAGACCGCGCGCGTGCGGTACACGGCCATTATTATTATTATTATTATTATTATTATTGTTAATATTATTATTATTATTATTATCATATCGTTGCCGCGGGTATGAGCACAATGCAAGCGGCGCACCAATAACAATAATAATAATAATAATAATAATAATACGACCGTGCAGCGCGCTGCGTTACACAAAAGTGCCGCCGCGGCGTGTAAAATAATAATAATAATAATAATAATGGCACTATAAGTGCTCCGGCGGCGTGCGAGGTCGTTGTCGCGACGCGGCGGCGGCGGCGGCGGCGGCGTTTTCGCCAGTGGCTCGCCACTTATTACAACGCGCAAAACTGCGTGTATCGTGTACAAATAACAACAATAATAATATTATATAAATAGGTACTTATTTTAATATTGTTTTGTGCTCGACCGTAGGATACATACGTATACGTGTGTGTGTATATCCACTGTATATTATATATATATATATATATATATATTATTAAAATATAAACGTTTTTAATATCCGTCAAAGTGCTTTTATATTTGCGCGTCCGCCGTCCAAACGTACGTAATAACGACGACGACGACAACAACGACATGACACGCGGATAAAAAAACGTCGAGTGGCTCCGTCTGTTTCGCTACGGTATTTTATAATATCGCAGTTAGTCAATTATTATTATTGTTACGAACGAAAATATCGCGTATCGTGTAAACGAGCGCGGAAAATAATAAATAAATAAGATCTTAAAACGCGAAATGATTTTATTTTTTTCATTTTGAACCGTGGCGCCCGGAGGTTTTTCAAAAAAACCAGTGTGTAGTTTATGTTTTTCAAACGAAATTATTGCAAAGACGTGTTATTTTTTTGCATTTGCATTTGCGTTTGATTCTGCGGGAAGTCGAGAATCGCGATTTTCCCGCTCGCATACCGCGTGAAAACGGCCGGGCAACTTTTTACAATTTAATTTGTATTCTTCTTTTAAACGGTATTCAAAATTGAAAATAATAATGTCAAATTTACATAAACGTTCGATATCTGAAAAAATCGACGACTGATAGGACGTTTTTACGCCCCCCACAAAAAAAAAAAAAAAAAAAATCTGTCTGTAAAAGATCGAGTGCGGATCGTATTATTGTTATGAGTTATTTTTTTCTTTGTAAATCGTTCGACGCTTTTAGAAAGAAGAAGAAAAAAAACATTTCTATTTTACAGACTAATTGAAAACACAATTTATATCAACTTCCTGTTAAACTGTCTAGACGCTGTGTTTTCTTATCTTTCGCGAGTAAATATAAAAAATGTACCAATATGCATTTATGATTATACATGATTATATATCTATTATTATCTATAATAACAGATTTTAAATTTAGAAAGTTCACTAAATAAGTAATATATAATGTCGTTTTAATTATACGGCATTGCCGACGACGACGGAAATTAAAATAAATTATCCGAATCGTTATTTTAAACTAGAACGAGAAACTATACCGGGGCGAAACTCGGGAGGAATAACACGTTTTGTTTAGTCCGGATAACCTATACGAGCGTTAAATTATAAATCAAAATATAAAATTAAAAAAAAATAATTTATAATTTCAATATTACACTCGAAAACAAATAATTTCCCGGGGATTTCCCACGCCCGGGTTTTAGCCTCTTTTCGTTATTTTAATTTTAATTATTAAAATATATTTCCATGTTTTTATTAATTGTCGCGCCCACATCGACGGAAGTTTAAACAAATCCATAAAATTTCATTATTTTTTTTTTTTTTTTTTTTTGTCTTAATAGACAATATGACGTAAATTCAATAGTTGAAAAGAGGCTAAAACCGGGGCAAAATAGGTACGAAATCACGCGGAAACGTACGCGATAAAACCGTTATCGATATAAATTTTTTATTTTTTTTTTCTTAACGCTACTCTAATAATTCTTATATTATCCACTCCGGTCCGTAGTCGCACGTAAACGAATTGTGCGGACGCGGCGGGTGAAAACCTAACGACCGACGCTCGTCGTGATAATAACGACGACGGGTCGCGCGCGGACCGCCGCCGCCGCCGCCGCCGCGACAACAACACCGACAGACCACGGCCGGTCGCCGTCAACATCGACAAACACCGACAGACTACGGGCGGTCACCGTCAACATCAACAACAACAACAACAACAACAACAACAACAACAACGACATCGTCTGATGTATTTTGTACGTTGTCCGTGCGTACGCGAGCGCCACGGGATAGTAGGTATATTAGCGACCGGCGGCGGCCGCGGCCGCGGCATCGTCGCGCAGTTATGTCATGGATATTAATATGCCGCTCAACGCCGAGCGTCCTCGAGTACAACGACCTATTACAAGCGAATACCTTGACGCGTAGACCGCCGCCGCCGCCGCCACTGCCGCCGCCACCGCCGCCGCCGCCGCCGCCGGTGCCGTATACACACAATCGAAACCGTTTGTGTGTCGTGCTGGCGACGGCCGCGACAGTAGCGACGGTCATTTCACCGCCCGGTCGGAGAAATCTCGGCGCGCGTGCGTATCGCGTGATAGTAAACTATATGATATTAATATATATATATATATATATACGTATATTTTTATTTTTTTTTATCGAAACCGCCGGATCGTTTTTTCGACATGTATCAATTCGGCGGGTGTACCGAATTGATTATTTAAAACCGTTTGGCCGGAAAAACGTAAAAAAAAAAAAAAAAAAAAAAAACCGAAACCGCAAGAAACACACCCCACTGTAGAGTACTTGCCGCACAATCGTTTTGCGAAGCTATGAAAAACTCGAAACGGATTATAATTACGACAATAATTATTATGCACAGATATAAATTCGTACGTACAAAATATTAAAACTATTTATTAATTTTACCCCGTTATAATAGTATACGGTTCGTGGCCGATTTTAGGTTTCCGGAATAATGAAAGCTCCGTTATACCGCCGCCCGTTTTCGCCTCATCCACTCGATGGTCGGCCGACTTTCTTGTTCTTGCTAAACTCACACGGACGGGCTAAAAAATAATTCCTCGTGTCCCGATAATTATTTCTCACCTTAAAACCCAATTCACGACTCCCACCCCCCCCCCCACAAAAAAAAAAAAAAAAAAGTTAGATTTGTTTAATTTAGTAGTTTTGACGTATTTTATTTTTTTTAAATATTTCTATTTTTATACAATGTTTAAATTGTCACGATATCCGCGACCTTATACTAAAACCATCACCCGGCTAGTGTTATCATAATATTATTTTTTACTATAATAAAAAAACTGTCATAATTATTGTTATTATGATGATCGGCGGCGAGTTTATAATATTACTATATTTGCCCGTTGTCTAGACGCTTTTGATAAAAAAAAAAAAAAAAAAAAATTATAAAAAAAAAAATGAGTAATGTATTTATTTATATACTGATTATTTGTTCGATGTTTATCAAATATTTTAATAAATTATTTATCGACGGGTTTTTTTGCAACACCGGTCCCGGGGATTCGACTACACCCGAATATTAGATCGCCGCCGCCGCCGCCGTTAGTTCAATTTTAATATATTCACTATTTGGCGGTGCAATCGATCACGTGTGATGCAAAATTGAATATATCCATATACACGTATACTATCGTCCGACGGTGAGATTTTCCGCCAAAGTATATATATATATATTTTTTTTTTTTCTGTTCCTAACGTCAGATATTGTCAGATGTAAAATTCTCAATGGCAGGGGCACTCTTGAAGCACTTGGGATATCCGAATAATAATAAACTTGAACGAATCGTAGAATCTTCATGTGTCCTCGTAATCCCATACAATGTGAATTTTAAAACCGGATGCAAAATTGTCAATTTTCGTTCACCAGATCAAACGTAAACCTTATAGCTCGGTTGAATTGTGTTATACATTTCAAGATTGAATTACTACGAAAAATGTTCATAAACAGAATTTCATTGTTTTATTCCTACATAAAATTGTATAACCGTATTATATAGACCGGACGAGAAGCAAAATAAAAAAAAAATAACGCGTTTTACACTTGTTCGCGTAACGGCTGATTTCATAGATCCTCTGCCAATACTGAGGACCATCATTCGATTATGAAACTATCCGTAGATTTCCTAACGGAAAATCGCGCAGATTTTTAACTAATTACCGCAAGTACTCGCAGACGCATAATATGCATTCCGGAATGAACAATTGAAAAACGTCGATTTGGCCGACTATTCAGTGCGATGTACACATTTGCATTATTGGGCGCGGTTCGTTTGTGCGGAGGCCTCGACGGGCGCGCGATGCGCCACGGTGTGACGTTTTTGTTTTTACGTTAACATTTTTTTTTTTCATCTTTCTTCTTTTTTTCTAACAATTCATAGTTTGGTTTAACGATGCGATTGTCCACCATTCGTCCCTGTCCTCCACGGCGACCCCATTCGATTCTCTATATGTCTACACCGTCGGTTATATCCCACATCCAGTATAATTCGATTCGTACACTATTATTATTATTATTATTATTATACGACTGTCTCGGTCTCTTCCGCTTCCCGGAGTCCCTTCGATTTCCCCTTCAATTGTGTATGGTGACCCGTGTATTATCCCTCGTGGGATGTACGTCCTATCCGTTTTTCTACACTCGCCGATTGTCGTTCATACGGCGGGCACATACGAATTGTCTATGGCGATTTATTACAACAGTAAATACGGCGGAAAAACCGTTTCCACTGCGCCCACGATGTGTTTTGCGATACATTCGATTTTTCGACGTTCAACGCCGGTAGGTTAGGATGAATCGCAAGGATTTGGAAATTTCACTAAATACTCGTATTACCTCTTTCTAGACGCGGTAAAATTTTCAAAATATTCTGACCAACTTTTCAATTGAAACAATTGCCATTTGACATTATCGAGTTTTTTTTTTTTTGAAAAATTTTATTTGATTTTATGTAGATTCTATGTTTTTGGATTCCCAAAAGTTGTCGATAATATTTTACAAGCAATTCACCATAATCTATCGTAATTCATCAAGTTGTTCTTTTATCCAAGTGTTTAAAGTACACATTTCGACTGGAAATTCGCAAAACGTCCGGGATCGTTTTTCGTTAGCAACGATTTATCGTAGCGTACGCATAACAATTAAATTCCTCTGCGCGCTATTTTCATAAATAACTATAATACCATTTTTTTTTTTTTTTTTTTTTTTTTTTATATTAAATGTCGGGAGATGTTCGGTTGGCAGCGAATTATTCGCCGCTCCGTCACTTTTCGCGCTCGATCCTCGATGAGAAAAGTCTCATTAAGTCGGTTGTGGGATTTCATCAGCACCGGTGACAACAATGGAACGGACAGGGCACGATGCCCGGCACTACTAATCTCAAGAGAGGCCCGGTTAATGGCGGCCAACCGGGGCCAATTATCCTACCGATGCGTACGTGCCCTTCCCGTAGATAACGAAGGGGGAAAAAAAAAAATCGTCTCGGTTTCTTATCGTCCGAGGACCGTAAATGTATCTCGCAGCCATTCCTTTTTTATTATCTGCGCATAATAAATACAGCCGCCTACATAATAAATATAGTGTATAGTTTTTATTTTTTTATTTTTTTTTTTCTTCGACAGACGCGATGACGAATCGTCGTACTAATGAAATATATTATCCCAGATATACGCAAGTCCCGTCCGCATAACCCAAACAATATTTATCATCACCGTACGACGATCACCAGTATCAGCGTGACAGTGTAATATTGACGACGACGCGCCAAATGAAAATGGTGTGGAAATAAATTATATCGATTTAATAACCTTCTCGGATAAAAATGGGTTTTATTTTTTTTTCTTTCTTTTTCACGATAGTGTGTCCGACATCGGGCGTTTCCTTGGCCTGAATGTTATACGAATAGGTATGCGTACAAACCTATTCGTGTAATGTGTTGTTAAAATTTAGATAGGTACCGACGTTGTCTGTCAGATGAGCTAAAAAAAAAAAAAAAAAAATCGAAGGTCGTAACTACGAGTATTATTATCTTCGTTTATACTGGGCCGTTTATGATGAGTATATAAAAATAAACGAATCCCCAGCGATACAATTTCGAGTTTTTAAACGCGATTATATAAACCGAAGACGGATGACGTATGTACAAAAAAAAAAAAAAAACAAAATCCGTCCTCTAATAGTAAATAGTAAATATAATGATTATTGTGTTCCAAAAATCGCGAACGCACGTACGTTCTATAAGAAATATCCCAAACTTTGTAACTGTTTTTTTCAAACGGAATACAATATAGTAAGAATAGCGTCGACGATAAAAAACGTAAAAATCGTAGATAAAACGCCAATATACACGTTTTGCCGACGGCGACATTTCAATGACTTTTTTTTTTTTCTTTCTCTAAATACGATATCCAACCCATTATCGAAGGTACGGAAAATCGTATTGTACTTTTTTTTTTTTTTTTTTTAAATAATATTAATATTTCAAAAAAAACACCGACGAGGTTTTTTTTCGAATAGTTTGTCGTCGTCCACAAAATGCATAAAATCGATGCGTGTTTCCCTTCTTTAAAACCGATTTTAAAGGCATTTTCACGTTCTATTCGTTTCACGCGAAATTCATTTTTGCTACGTTTGTAAAACGGACACGGAAAACTCAACTGCCTATCGCTACTGCTCGTCGTCGTATTTAAGGGGTTGCGTATAGGCAATTTTTGAAAAAAAAAAAAAAAAGGTAAATTAGTCGACTAAAAAATATTCAAATTCACATTTTAATATACACTTATGGGTAAAGGGGCGTGTTTTTATCTCTCTCTAGTTTTGGCACCTATAGACCTTACAATTAAATTTTCACTGTAAAATCGTCCGCAGAAAGACACGCAAATTTAACAAAAATACGTTAATTTTTTTTTTTAAATGTCTATAATAATATATCGGACGGCATTAAAATAAAACCATAGACTATAAGAATTTGTTCTCTTCAAACCGGACTTTTTTTTTCTTGTGATATCTAGTGAAATCTATCGTGCACTATATATTATTATTATTATTATTATTTTCTTACAGAAAAAACGTTTGAATATTTTCGTGTAAATACAGAGCAGAATTGGAAAAAAAAAAAAAAAAAAAAACTTTTGTAGGGGCCCGGTCCGGTGCCCGGCGACAGTAAACACTGATAATAATAATCGGAAAACCGTCTAAATATTTAATATAACGCGACTGAAAAAAAAAAAAAAAAAACGGTTTCTTTTCATATTCTCTAGTACGAATCTATTCTAGAGGGTTTACGACCGGAAATTTCGTATTCTCACCGAGTATTATTATTAATATTAACGTACAAAAATATTATCGGAAATCATTCGCGAAATCATCGGTTCGATATGTTTACCGATTATATATTCTGTTTTGGCCGAAAAGGGCGAATATGGCGGACACGTAATTTAATATTTTATGTACTTATAAAATACTATATTACTAGTTAAACGAGATTTATATAATTCGATTACTTTCGCCCCTCTCCGTACGTTGGAAAGTTTATATCGCATATAATATGTTTCATATATTAAGTGCACAAGGAATGAAATGAAAAGAAAAAAAAAAAAATTGAAAAAAGTATTCCGATTTATAGTATTTAGTTAAAATATCCGTACGGAACGACGATTGCAAACCATTGCGAACGTAAAACGATTCTGAGCGAAATTCGGTGATACACGTTTTGATTGCGAAAATGACATTAATTTGTAACTATGCAAAAACAGAGATTACAATTGGTTTATGACGAATTTTAACATAAATCTATACTTAAAACACTTGATACTGAAACACTAACCTAACCCGAAACACGTGTTTTTATAAATAGTTTTAAATTTATCAGACTGTATTGAGAATTGTACCACGTCGTGATGACAAAAGTATTCTACGACTTTTCTTGACTGAATTAACAACAACGGAAATGACAGAAACCGTTATCGCGTAAATATGCTCGTTGTTCCGACGTTTTGTTTCCCTGTATTTTTCCCCGTCATTAAGAAAACTACAAGGGTAAAATAAATAAAAAAAAAAAAATAAAAAAATGACCTCCTCGACGTGCAAACTATACAAGACAAAATCGTCTAACAGAAAGTTCCTGTAAAGTTTTTGATTGGAGCGAGATTTCCGGTCGAAAAGTCGTGTTTACGGATAAGAAAAAAAAAAAAAAAAAAAAAAACAATTAATGAATATCTGAATCTAAAACAATACCCAAGTTCCCGGCGACGTTTCTTGACGTTACGTTCGATTCGGTTTATTATTTCTTTCGAATATACACTGATATTGCAAGTTCATTTACCATATAGGTTAGGGTTTTACGTTAGAATTTATTATTAATTTAATAACGGCAAAAACAACGGGGTTTTTTTTTAAGTGACATGTTTTCGGTGTATACGTACCTACCCAACTGTGAAGTATTTCGGCGTTTAACGATCGCTCGGTTGACGAATTTTCATAGTGTTCTTTTTTTCGAAGGAGAATTGACTTTTTTTATATCGGTTATTCGTTTTCATGCCGTCGTGAGTTTTCATTGTCGTCACGGGAGTTACGTCCGTTGTTGTAAGGGTACAACGTTTTAGATTCTCAGCGAAGCGAAAAACGTTTATTGGTTTTACTACTGCCCTTTTTTTCCCGTCTTCGCACAATTTTTCTAATCTCGTTCCGATTTTCAAGGGTGGAATTTTTTCTGAACGCATTTCGGATCTAGTGTCCGATTCGGTGTCTTGAGAATTGAGGGGGGGGGAGCGATTGTTTGATTTTCGTCGTAGTTTACGTAACAATTGACCGAAACCCAGGCATAAAACGTAGAAAAATGATTATTTTTTGGTTGTTGTAATCCGGTTGAAAACAATCATCGCAGAGACAGAACATTATATAATTGTTGGCCGTTTCTAGGCGTGGTAAAACCGTTCAAAACGTTTTGGCGATTTTCGAGTTGTTTTCAGTTTTTCGCGGATAACATTGTTTTGGCCGAGCGGAAAAAGCTTGGAAATTTTACACGACGTCCGCCGTAAGTCGTTCTTTAGTGGCACAAAAAACAAAAATAAATAAATAAATAAATTGACAATTACATTTAATTGGTATTTTTTTTTTTTTTTTTTTTATCTATAAGCGTTAGAAACGATTTATCAATGTAAAATGTTGACTACTGTGTACGCACGATATGTTTTCTATGTGAATATACAAACACGAACAAAATACAAAATACTCCCCTATTAACGGACCGTACGAATTGGCCGGCCCTCCCCCAATGCGGGCGCGACTATCGGGAATATTACGATTGTTATTATTTATCGGTACGGTGAAAAAAAAAAAAAAAAAAAAAAAAAACTAATAAACGCCGCGAGATTGTCGCGTATTTTATTTATTTTTATTATTATACTGCGGCGGTGGCGGCGGGCCGGACTGCGCGCGTATTCCAAATATAATAATTCCGATCTTCCTACGCGCTCCGCGGGACTTTGGACCGGTCTCAAAACGAAAATTCCTTCGCGGCGACGGGCCCGCGGGTTATAAAACGGGAAGAAGAAACGGGAAGGTACGCGTTGTAATAATAATACTACTACTACTACTACTACTACTACTACTACTCTTACTACTTACTACTTACTACTTACTACTTACTGCATACTGCATACTGCTTACTACTTACTGCTTACTACTTACTACTACTACTACTACTACTACTGCGGCGGCGGCGGCGGGGTGTTGAACTCGAGCCAAGGTGTCAGACATAACAATCAATGATGACCGCGCTTGCCAATTATTCCGTCGTATTACGGCGCTTTTTTTTTTCTTTTTATCTGTCCCGGAATATTTCGGTAGTATATAATATATATATATATATATATTTCCTTTTGGCGATTTATTTATTTTTTTTTTGTCGCAAAGGGAACGGCGACGGAAACCCGCCATCATACGTACACTTAAGGGCGGTGTGTTCGGGCGCGCGGCTGCGGGGGAGGAGGGATAAGGAAATACGGAACTCGTCGACGGTACATCGGCCGCCGCCGCCGCCGTTGTCGTCGTTGGTGGGAGTGACGACGGCGGCGCGTCATCGGCGGGAGCCCGCCGCAGAGGTGGCGGCAAGGTGCGTACTGAACGTGGGCGCAGATACGAAAATGTTGAGGCACCTTGGTCGGTCGGGGGTCATACACACGCGCTCACGCGTTCTGCTCACTACCAGTTACCAGCAGCAGGAACGTTACGAACACACGCCCGTTCTTTTTTTAGTCGTCCCGCCGTCCTCACGTTTCACGATCAGTCGTCGACGGACCGCCGCCGCCGCCGCACACGTTATTCCTCTATTCCTACCGTCGTCGTCGCCGTCGTCGCCGTCGTCGTCGTCGTCGTAATACTCGTAGATAATAATAAAAATAATAGTCCGTTTAGTAGTAGTACCGGCCGTAACTCGTAGCGGTATAATCGTCGTATACTCATCGCCGTCCCGAACACGTTCGTTCTACACCTTACCGTAGTAGTAATAGAATATCTAATAATATTCGACCACAGAAGCGACCGTGTCCTGTTCGCCTACCGTACGACGCGCGCATTCCGTCGTTAGTTTATTATCCAAACTACAGCCGAAAGAAAAGATAAAAAAAAAAAAAAAAAAAAAAAAAAAACCATCAACAATATCAGTATTCACGGGGAAAGTGTTATCAATGATCTGTTTACACTGCAGCAGCCGACGACGTCGCCGTACAACAACCGTCTCCGTCAAGTACTGCTGCAGTTAACCCCGGTCGACAATTGTTCTGGTGCGCGTAGTTTTTCCACGGCACGCCAAGACCCAAGAAAACATGGTAAGTAACCGAATAACCGAATAACCGTCACGGGATTCAATCGCAAAGTCAAAGTCGTAGGGTTTGAAAAAAACCGTTTTTTCCGTTAATTTTTCGCAGTCTTGTCTACAGTTCAAAATTGTTAAATTTGTGCATATTTTTTTTTTTTTTTTTTTTTTGTAAAATTAATCGTTTCTTTTTCTTTTTTCCTTAATCGTTTTTTTTTTTTTTTTTGTTTTCAAATATTGCCCTTCCCGTCTGTTTCCCGCCATCTGTTTCGGGTGATAACAATACGAAAATATGTTAAGGTGTCTACGGCTACCGCCGTCGTCCCGATCGGCTGCGGCGACGGCGGCGGCGGTGGCGGCGATGGCGGACGCGCGCGCACACGACAGACACGCACAGAGCGCACAGACGAGCGAGCGCGGCCGCCGCCGCGTCCTTTCTACCACAGCCGCGCCGCCGACGTTTCCTCCCCCCACCGGCGACGACGACGATGCTGCCGTTCGGCCGACCGGCCGGTGTCTACCGCCGCCGCCGCCGCCACCGCCGCCGCCGCCGCCGCCGCCGCCGCCGCCCGCCGACCGCCCGCCAGACGCGGCCCGCAAATCCCCTTTCCAATCCACCGCCACCGGCACGTAGGACCGTCTAGACGTCTAGGCCTCGCGGCGTTCATGTTCCCGTAACCTTGTCCAGCCCACCCGGCGGCGGCACCCCTCCGGTCTCTCGATCCCGGCGGCGGCGGTAACGGCTGCCGACGACTCCGCGTATCACAGACTTATTTATTTATTTTTATTTTTTATACGCGTGTAAATAACGCGCTCGCTCGTCCAACTCATTTTATTTACGCGCGCGCCGATCATAATAATAATAATATATGATCGTTATTATATTTTCACGCGTTACGTAACCCGTGATCTATATTTTATTCCCGTCGGTCATTGATAATTATAATAATTATAATAATAATAATAATAATAATAATAATATTATTATTATTAATGTTATTCACGGTTTCCACGCTTTTTGGAGTGCAAAGAAAACCCGGGGGGGGGAGGTGACTGTCTGAATTGTTAATCATCTCCCCCGTTGTCGTTGATAACGTACAAAATATTACCTATAATATAATATTTTCATTGGATTTTTGGTCGGAGTTTGCAATTTTTAACGGCGCTATGCAGGGCCAAACGGCAAGGAGAGAGGGCGAAAACGTGATTTTTGTTTGAATTCAAACAATAAATGTGTCCTGAATGTCAGGAAAAATTTAAAAACCACAAATAACCTGTCCTACATATTTAATTGTTATTACGATGTTATTTCATTGTTTTCCGTGAGACTTACATTTAAAATGGGCAAATAATGAACATTTTATATTTTTTCAAATCCCCGAAATTTGTTCCTGCGTTCGCCCCTGGCCCTATGAATAAATCGTTAGGTCTGTTTACCGGCCGGTAAACATTTTTTGAAAAAAAAATTTAAAAAAACCTACGAAAAATACGTATATACGTAATTTTATGTTTTTTCCGCTTCATCCTACAGGCGTGCGTACTCGAAAAGTTTCAAAAGAAAAACTATGTCCGTTCATTCGGGGAGGGGGGGGTCTTTCATTTTATGTTTTTTAACATAGCTTAGTAATAATATTTCGATACAAAAACGTATTGAACTTTACAGTGCCCTCGACAAATAAATAATAGTGAAATTATTGTTCCGCGCCCTATTATCTATATGGGATTACCAACTTTTACGAATTCAAAAGCTGGACCATCAACAACCTTTTTTTTTTTTTTTCTATATATAAATAAACGATACAGTTCAGTTAACGGTCGATACGAATAAAGTTCTAAGATACGTACAAATTGGTGGTTTTTATTTGTTATAATAACCGTGGTCGGTATCCGTATGCGGGTCGATCGAAAAAAAAACGTGAATAATAGCCCCGTCGGGGCCGTTTATTCATCCCATTCCTGGGATATAACGATTTTAAATCAAACTTAAGGCCCGTAATGGGGACCGTAAGACGGTATTTTCTCTGTCTAATTATTTTATTGATAACTGTCCCGGATACGGTCCTGAACAGTGTCGCAATTTGGATTTTTGGAGCCCCGGGAAATATCCGATTCCGGAGCCTTGCCAACAGCACACTATTGGTTTAAGCAAAATATACAGGGTGTCCCACGAACGGGGATACCCATTACGGTATCGGAGATAAAGAAAATAAACAAATACTGTTAATTATTTTTTATACGACTCACAGGGATGAATTATTATGAAATATATTAATAACATTTTAGTGTTCTGGTAAAAAATATTAAAAAAATAACTTTATTTTATTGTTTTCAAAATACTTTAAGATAGCCATTTTATTCATTTGAACATTTTGACGATTCAAATTTTTATTTTCATTGACTTCGTGTTTCTTAATATTATTTTTTAGTTTACAAAAAAATAGTATATAATTTAATACCATTCAAAATCGAATATAATAAAATAAAAAGGTATTTTTTTTTTTTTTTTTGATTTTTTGCCAGAACGTTTAAATTAAATTGGAATATCCTATCTAGACGTGGATTTTTCGACATTTGAAATCGTAGAATAGTTTTTAGTTTTTATTTGGATTAAAATCGGTTCGGGCGAGCGGAAACGTTTGATAATTTTACACGCGGTTCGTCATCATAAAAATTACACGATACGACAAAATTCGGCGACGGTACAATTGTGAACATATTGCGCGCATCCAACGATCCGATTGGTTTAAAAAACATCCAATAATTAATAGCCTCTGTCAATGCGTATAGCCTAATAACAGGTGGTGGAAATTAAATTTTAAATATTTCTCTTCAATCGTTCACCGACAAACCGTACGGTGCGTGTCATAGTCTATTATGTCTGCGTCGAATTTTCGTTTCGTTTTATTATTTTCTAACCTATATATCAGGTTCGGTCATCCGTTTCGATAATAATACCCCGTGTATTATATACGAATGCAAATATTTGAATATAATAATATATAGTTAAAACGGAATAAATGACGGTTTAAAAAAAAAAAAAAAAAAAAATGCGCTGCGACGGCGTGTTTGTCCGCACAAATTACAGGTTAAATATTCAAAAAAAAAAATAATAATAATAATAATACAAATACAAATACAAACGATTGTAAAATAATAGGTATTTAGAAATTTATAGATTCGGGGTGTAGCGAGTTTTACCGTAACAAAATGTATTTTTTTGTTTTTTTCCCATTCTTTCGATTGCGGGTTTTGCGTTTTCTCTATATATTGCTAAAAGTTTTTCTAAAAAAAAAAAATGACAACACCCGACGACGATATCGGTTTTATTTTGGTTGATTTCCTCGTTATTTTTCGGCTATTCCCCACCTACAGCTTACGGTGACCCGCCTGTGTCGCGAAATACGCGTGACGTTTCTTTATATTTGAAAAAAAAAACACCACATGATCATATATATATATATATATATATATATATCAATACAAGAACGCGGATCTCTTGTCGGGTATCGCCGCAGGGAAATAATATAAAACTATTTTATGTTTTTGTCGTTGTATTTTTTCGCGACAAGAAGCGCGCAGTTGTTATAATTTTTTGGAATTAGTTCGTGCGCGCCGGTGTCCCAGACATAGGAAAAAAGAAAACTGTCTTCCCCGTTCGGTAAAACCGGAAAACCAACACGACCGTACAATAATTATCATACATAAATATATATAAAAATAAATAAATTACAAAAAAAAATACAAAATACACAAAATAATAATAACAAATGTACGAGGGAGAAAAAAAAAAAATAAATAATAATTCCGTGTTATTCGTTTCACATGCTGCTGCAACGACGATTGCAATAATTATTATACCGCGGTCCGTTATTATTTCGTTTGCACGGTGTTTTTTAAAAAACATTTTTTTTTTTTATTTTGTAATGCGTTATTATTATTGCTATATACGTTTTACTACGAAATCGTGACGTGTACCGTAATATACATAGGGGAACAAAAATAAAAAAAATACGTTATTTTTCGTAACATTTCTGTTGTTGTTGTGGTTTTTTTTTTTTTAGGTCGTTGTGTGCGGTATTACATTATTAATAGTATTCCGTTTATGATATGGATTTTTTTATCGAAACGAAAATATACGAAATTATAACGAAATCGGATCCCGCACAACCGCATCGCGGTAAAAAAAAAAAAAAAAAACGCTTCACCGGTTCCGTTCTGTTCTGTTTGCAGTGGCGGATACGAACGGGGTGGTTTTTTCTTTTTTACGTCATTCTAATATTCTATAATTGTGTTTATCTGGGTTTTTTTTTGTTGAAAATACGCCACTTCCTCTTGAACAACCTCTGGATCCGCTACTGTCCGTTTGGTCGGCCCTAGTCGAGATTTCGGAGACTTTGGCCGCACACGTCAAAATCGGTCGTTTCTGTTTATGTGTAGCCTAAACTCATTTTTAATAAAAAAAAATAATAATAATAATAATAAAAACTACTTATTTTTTACTGCAATCAGATGTAGCGTAGCGATACGAATTTGAATTCAGCACTTGGTCTACATGCAATCGGACAGACGACTATTTGAGATTTTCCAATTGCAATCATCATAAATTTGAAATTTTGTTTATCGTTTAGAAGAAAAAAAAAAACGTACGAATTTGAATTTTAAATAGTGGCCTCGTATAGAACGCCCATGGGCTGAATGCGAATCTGCGATTGCTGGTGCCGTAGCCGAGAGGTGATGGGGGGGGGGAGGCGACACATTTTTTTTTATTATTTATTTATTTGTTTGGGTATATTTTATCAAAAATTATTCTAAAAAAAAAATAGTATAGATAACAATACGAATTATTAATTCCCGAACGGCCGCAGAAATGTAAATAGTTTCGACGCGAATCGTGTTATTTTGTCGTAAAACGTATTTATTTATTATTATTTTGACTAGATGGACGGAACGTTGTAATAATATTGTACCTACGTAATACTTATTATAGACAATAATAACAACACGAACGAGAAAAGATAAAAAAAAAAAGAAAAAAAAGAAGGAGTAAAAAACGCGCACGCTGGCACAAACAATAACCCAAATAATTATAAAGTCGCGGTGGTCGGTTTTTTTTTTTTTTTTTTGTTTTCTAAATATTACGTAAAACATTTATACAGGGTTGTTATTTTATCGAAGAACATTAATTATTTCGCAGGGCATCGGGGGCGGGGGCCGGCCGTTTGCGTTCTCTTTCCAACTTATTTCAATATATGTTCTAAAACTGTATAAAACTCGTATTATTTTTATTTTTTTCACCCTATTATTTTATTTGCACTATCAACATTTGATTTACCAAACGGCCGCCCGTATTAAATTATTCCACAGATAACGATCTACACCGCCCGCCCTACACGCGAACCGACAAACTCGTCTATTATACGGAATTGTTAATTCCGGCGTGCCGTTCGAAAATCAAAAGCCGCCCGCCCGGTTAAACCCGCGTACCGTTTGTAGACGGCTCCGTTTCAAAAATATTTTCCCGATAAAACAATCACCCTGTACATACGCGCCGCAGCCGACCAGACAATACTTGTACACAGCAGACTATAACAATAATGATAATGATAATAATAATAATAATAATATTGTACACGTCGTGTTGTTGTTGTAGTGTTATTGTTGTCGTAACGAAAATATTACGCGGCCTTACTTAAACGCGCGCGTATTACGTCGACGTTTTGAAAACATAACAATATTATAATATTATTATTTGCGAGATAACACAATATGCATATATATAATAACAATAACAACAACAATAATAACAATAATAATACAAATGTATGGTGTTATATACTATGGGCGCGCGTCGGCACCGGGACGCGAGTCGTAACCGAAAACAAGCGGCGCGTCCCGGCGGATTCCCTTATCGCGTTGCTTTGTGTCGGACACGCACATGAAATTACGCGTTTTAACAGTACACGTTTTCCGGCCCGACGATGTAGTAAACCGATAACAGCCCCCCCCCCTCCCCACGAAAACGTACATCGAATACAGCGCGCAACACGCGGTATAATTTTTTTCTTTTTTTTTTTTTTTTTTTTCTCCCCATTTTTGTGTTGTACAATTTCGCTTGTTTTGCTACGGCAACGGCGTAAAACAGCCAACACGAATTTTAAAATTGAATTCACAACGACGCGATCGACGATAAATCGCGTTTAATTGTATCGCTTTAGAGACTTATTTTAATGGAAGATTAGTGTAATAATATATTCATGCTTTCGACCCACAACACTATTATAATTACGAAATTACGAGTTAGTTTAGGTTTTTTCGGACTTATGATACAACGATTGATTTTTAGTTACGAGTTATTTAGTAATATGGCTAATTTTGTATGTTCATCATTTATGTTAACGTTCTATCAGCATAGAGAAAAAAACACCAATATCCATTATTGTTTGCAAACAACTCAAAAATGACGGTTTTTCTGTCGTGTCGTTGTTGTAGCAAACACGCGAATCGTTTTTACATAAACCTCGAGAAACCAAAACAAAAATATACAAAACGCCACCCTCTCCTCCGGCAACTTTTCAACGTCGTTTTAGAATCATGCCGTATCATTGTATTTACAAACGGTAAACGATATTATTTATTTTATACGTAAATGTTGATGGGCGTCCAGACAAAAATGTGGAAAAAAAAAAAGAAAAAATTTTTTACACCCCCCTAGTGTACCACGTGCACGTGATATTCGGTTGTTATTCGGTTTTACCGTAGATTTTTAAACAATTTGTCCGCTTCTCTAAAAAAAACGCTCGGCAATTCAACACCAAGGGGGGAGGGGTGGGGGTTCAAATAAACTCGACTCTTTGACCGTTTCAAAAACTCTATACGAAAGTGAATTTGTAAAATATTTTCGAGCCGATCAATTTCCATAGTATTTTTTTTTTTTTTTTTTTGTCAAATCCGTTAAAATTGCCTATACGCGAGCAACACATTTGCTTTGTGAGATCGTCGCCACGATACTGTGGCATTTGCAGCCGTCTCTGTCTGTCAATATGACATGGCGATTTAGCGAACATTTATATCTTGTAAAACAAACGTAAACGCCTTTGCCATCGGTTTTAAGAGATAAAACACTCGTTGCACAAATTGTAGACGACAATATTCTAAAGACAGTTTATACTGTATTTGTAACTATTTTTTTTTCGGGGGTGGGGAATTAATTTATTTCACTGCAGTTTTTTTTCCTCCAAAAATCATTTTTTTTTTTTTTAAATAATATTTGTGTTGATATAATATTAATAATATTTTTAATAAGCGCTTACGACGACGTCTAGGTTATTATTATTATTTTTTTGTCGTTTCCTAGACTTTGTAATCCTATATATAAATATATATAAATTATAATAAAACGATGACGTGACAAACGTGCGTCGTGTTCGCACAAAAACCGCGGAAAAAAAAAATAAAATAAAAAACGACTCGCGTGTCGAGATTTGTGTAGCCGCAAACCGGGAGTCGCGTATGCAGAAAATTGACAATTCTTTAAAAAAAAATTTAAAAAAAAAAAAAGAATAAAATAAAACGTTCGGAAAATATGTCCGTCGTACTTGTACGTAAAGTTACATATTATATATATATATATATTTTTTTAAATAGAAATAATAAAACCGGCGAGAAAAATCCACTCGCCGTTAAGGTTAGGTTAAGGTCGCGAAATTTTCCTGCCGAAATAATTGACCGTTATTTATAATATCGTTACGATTGAATCGTATTTTTTTTTTCCATATAAAATTGTGAAATCGTTTCGGCCGGTTGCTTTATTATAGCTGTTGATTTTTTGATATTTGAGCTTTTAATTCGTTCGATCGCCTAGAGATTGTTAAATGTATACAAACAAAAAAAAAAAAAAAACCGCTACTACGCGATGATTATAAAACGTAAAGGAAAGAATTCTTTATTCTTTATGCGTATAAAATATGATGATGGCGAAATGTTTAAATTGGATCGCCTAAAAGCTCGCACATTCGGAATAAATAAATACCGAAACGGACGACGAGTATACAAATGAACAAATGGAAATAAATATATATATAAGACGCAGGGATAAAATACAGAGATTTTAAAAACTCCGATATATATACACGTATTGATATTTTTAAAAACAAAAAAAAAAAAAAAGTTTTATATAGTAAAAGTATATATATAATACGGAGTCGCGTTTTTTGTCGGAAATAAATAAATCTCACGTCGACGCGCCAGTATAAAATATACGCGTGAAATTGAGTTTTGAATTGAATTAAAATCGTTAATTTTCCAAATGGAAGAAGCGCGAAATTGACTTTTTTCTTTTTTTTTTTATTACAAAAGTTTTACGAAATATTATTATTTCAAAAGAACAAAAAAAAAAAAAACACATTGGGAAGGTAGTATTAATATAGTACGATTTAATTTAAATCTGTACGCAACTAGAAACACGATTCTGAGCGTTTAAATTGAAAACCGTATAAATTTGTATAAATTACAAAATAAATTACAAGTGTTCGGGTTGCCTAAAGAATTTTAATATAAATTTAAACGCTGATAAAAATAAATTACAATATATTTATTCGCAAAAAAAAAAAAAAAAAAAATAAAACAACTCAACAATTGTGAAATAAATTGCGCCGCGTTTAAAAATATAAATATTTGATGACATTTCTATGCACCTACACGGTTGTTGAAAACCGTACAACTGATGTACAGTTATCGCGTAAATAAATATTCCCGTCGGTCCGACGGTTTTTCCCCGTTATTACGAAAAAACCCCCGAGAAAATCGGAAAATTACCCGAACCGCGCACCTACTAGAAACGAATTTGCTACCAGAAAGTTCCTATAAAGTTTTCGATTAGAACACGATTTCCGGTCGAAAAGTGATCTCGAACAAAAATCGCACGCCATTAGTGTAACGACCAAATTACGTATTGTACGGCATGGTAGTTGCCAAATCAGAATTCGAATTTTTAATAAATTTATTATAAAATCGTTTATATAATTGTGTCGCCGATTATAATATTGTTACACAATACATGTTATTAATCTGATTAATTCGGCGATAAAATTATGGTTATTTTATCCGTTTTAAATTCCCACACGAACGCCACGAATGTCATTGATAATAATTATTACATACCAACCACAAAAAAAAAAAAAAAATAATAATATCGCGATATCGTTTGAAACGGTAAGATAAGCCCTAACCTAACCTAATATATTTTATTTTTTTTTATTTTCCCTCTCAGCCTTTTCTCGTAGTCACGGCCAATTGGCAAATAAACCCGCTAAAACAATATAAAATAATACGGTATGGTATTTATAAACGTCGTCGCCGAAATAACAATTTCGCGTACGCTTTTACTTTTAATTTTACACACATTTTATTATTTTATATATAATAATAATAATAATAATAATAATATTTATCTGTAAAAACTAAAAAAAAAAAAATAATAACCGCGGGGCGCGACTTGAACATAACACATTACGTTTACATCGCGTTTTTACATTATCCTAAACCGTTACTAAATTGATATTCGTACACATTCGGCGAGGTTTATTTTTTTTTAAATTTTTTTTTCCCGTAAGATAAACGAACGTTAAATAACACGATACATGAAAAAAAGAAAAAAAAACAGTTTGTCACGTCGTCGGCGGTGTTACATATTATTATAATATATCGTATTGAATTCTTTGTAATTACCGCGGATTAATAATAAATTTTACGTCACGAGTTATTTATAGTTGGCCAGCCATAACATTGTTATCATACGTTGTCGATGTTGGTTTTTTTTTTTTTTTATTTTTTTATTCTACCGTAGGTTCTCGGACGACCGGGCGATAATTTGAAAAAAATATCCGACCGTCGTCGTATTTTCCGAAACGATAATCGTAAATACGAGCTACGAATATAACTACGTACAACGCCAGAATATTTACTTTGAACATTTCATCGCCAGTGCCAAGGTGCAAATTGCATGTCTCCAA
Organism: Tuberolachnus salignus; assembly: GCA_956483605.1. Taxonomy (NCBI): domain Eukaryota; kingdom Metazoa; phylum Arthropoda; class Insecta; order Hemiptera; family Aphididae; genus Tuberolachnus; species Tuberolachnus salignus. Next base: position 21,355,874 of record OY101437.1, read on the forward strand.
TGCGATTATTTTGATCGGGATTACAATAAAAAATAATGTACAAAAAAAAAAACACCCGAATCGTAAACAACAGAAACCGTTTCCGCGTAAATATTGCCGGTTCCCTTATGAAAAAAAAAAAAAAAAAAAAGATTTTAACTTTGTATTTTCTGCATCGACTCCGGGAGTAAAGTTTCAATTCGTATGATTTTTTTGTTTTTTTTAAACAAAATGACAATTTGTATTAATTGAAATAATCGTAATTAAAATGAAACTTTTGTATTCCGTGTCTTTCACTTTGCTATTTCAAGCAGAACACGACGAGAATTGTTTCGATTGAAATTAGATTTGAACAAAACCGTCACTTTATTGTCGGGTTTTTTTTTTTACATTTTATTGGAGAACTATTGGAAAACTAAAGAAAAATGCGTCTATGTAAAAATCGAAGCGTTTTTATACTAACCGAGAAAGTGTTTTCCGGGGAATAAAAAAAGCATGTATATTATAGTAAAACACTTAAGTTAATTATAATCTAAAACGAGAGAGAGAGAGAGAGAAAAAGTTTTTTTTTTCAAGGTTGGTATCATAAAAGTAATAATGTTAAAACACTATGTTTTCTTTGTTTTTTTTTTTTTTTTTTTTTATTATATTAATTTATATACTAAATAATAATATTACGCAGTGTTATTTTTGACATTATCGAAACGGTTGCGGTATATTCGATCGTTTTGTGATCTAACCGTATAATAATATTATATGGATCCAAACAACAGTTACTAACCTAACCGGTGTACGGGCCTCGGGTATTTGCGCGCCCGTCGTTCCCGTACGGTTAGGTAGCAGAATTCACCTCGATCTTATTTGTTTCTGCTCGTCTTTCGGTAATTTTAATCGAAATTAAACAAAATCCACCGGTGACATTATCGCCGCCGTCGGTGTATTTTATAATGACGATATAATATGCGAATATGTCACTGGGTTTCGGGCTCACGAATATTGTACACGCGTATTGTACGACGGCGGCGGCGGCCGGTCGGTCGGTCTGCCGGGCGGGCGAGTGGTCGGAGGGTATCCTTTGTAATCGCTATGCCGTTCGCTCCGATGCGTACCCGGGCCACCACCACCACCACCACCACCACCACCACCACGAGCTATTGTGTTGTCGTCCCTATAAAAAAATCCATTATTATAGAATAAAAATGTATAAAACGCACAAAGTATCGTCTAGACCGAGGCCGTCATATTATACGGGCACATATACACGAGTACCAACCCGGCCGCCACCCCATAGCCGCCACTTATTTTCGTTGGCGGGCCGACCGAAATGCTAACTATACGACCACGACCAGACTGATTGCCAGCACAAAACCAAATCGTATTTTATCCTTTTTTTTTTTTTTTTTTTTTATATCTATACATTGTGCACTCCGATTCGGCGGGGGTGGCCGGGATCAGAGTTGGTCGTTGTTAAAACGGGAAAACGCGTTCAAAAATAATTTCGTTTTACGTACAATAATCGAATCCGTACACAATTCGTTCGGTTTTATTTCAATTTTGACCGTCGCGTAACGCGTGAACAGTTTTCGACTGTTTTAAGAATGGGATGAGAAAAAAAAAAAAAAATAACCGGACATTATTATACACTGTTTCTGGCGGGTAGGCCATTGTTTTAGGCGGAAAATTGGCAAGGTTTAATAATATATATGTAGGGTGATTTTTAGTTTACGTATACCGAAAGCAACGATTAATCATTGCCGGGCGCGTAGCCAGGATATTTCCAGCCAGGGGGTGTTTTAATTTTATATTTTAACAGCACGTGTAAAGTAGCCTAACAATTCTTTTTTATTGTGATAATTTTTTTCTCCGTTTTTGTTATCGCGACCGAGTGTTACTGCTGAGTAGCTACTCTCCTCAGGCTTTCATCTCTTGTATATAAATATATATTTTATTTTTTTTTTTGTACGCGCATATGCTTATTGTAACCGTTATTACCTTTATATTCTCCAATATACGTAAAATTTGAACACAACTTGTGGAGGGAGGGTGGGGTCACACATCCTTATCATTTAACAAATTCTAGAATTTTCGAGACGATCTGTGCGACGTCGTTTATCGATAAAAATGCGCTTCCGTAGGTTACCATCACGGTATACGGTATAGAAGATAACCAATAACCATTGTCGAATATTTGATATAGTAATGTGTAATAATATCTTCAAATTTCATTTTTATAACTACACATTCTATTAAAAATCTCGAAACATTATTTAGTACATTTCTGGTTTAAATACGGTGTATAGTGGTGGTGGTGGTGGTGGTGGGTGTGTATTAACACGTACTGATTGTACTTATCGACAAGATAACCAGGAAATCGACGAAAATAAATACATTTCTATCGTTGTTATTGTGTTGTGAGTTTTTTACATTTTCAGAAAACCTAGAAAACATTTATCAAATAGTAACGCGGGCACATAATACAATAAGCTCTTCGCTACCGAATACTCGGAATATAAAAAAAAATTGTTCGTACATTTCGTTCTATTTGTTTTGTCGTCGACGTTTATTTTTAGTTTATAATATACTCGGTTTTTTATTTTTTTTTTTTTTTTTAATACGAGTTTTAAAAGGCTAACATTTTAACCTCCACACCCACCTACCCACTGGTTATGTGATATTTACTTTTTAGTATTATGTACAATATTTACCAACGTCAGTGTATCAAATAATAATGATAATAATAATAATATTATTATTATTATAGCAGTGAAAGTTTATAATAACGTTTTATGGCCATTATTATTCATTTTAAAATTGCTCCAGTTTTCAGAAAACGGTCGCGTCTAAGGATAATAATAAAAAATAATAATACAATTATATATATAAACGTATATAGTCAACAGGTCGTTGAAAATATAATTCAATTTCGTATTTCGTAAATAGCCGGGAGGGAAACGCCGTCCGTTGTCGTAATAAGTCGCGGACGAATAATATATCGAATTATTATTGTTATTATTATTTTTTTTTTTTTCGTACTGTCGGTTAGTATCTGTTTTATTATTATTATTTTTTATATTATTCCTCGTCATTATACAATCACCCGAGACTGCACGAATATTTTTTCCCCTCGTCGTTGTCGTATTATTATTATAATTAATCCGCGTACTCCGCGCCCACTATAGTCTTGCGGATTTTCCTCGGATTAATAGAAGAGAGAGAAAAAAAAAAAACGAGAATGATAATACAATTTTTTTCACTGCTATACGCGAACGCGATGTTCTTCCTATTGCTATCTGAGGGACAAAAAGAGAATTGCACAACAATGGCTGTGATAACAACGCGAGGTGCACTTAAAAAAATAGCATTATGTTCGCGAATTTTGGTAACGACTACGTTTCAGTACCTATATATATATATATACTCTTGTATTATATATTTTTGTCCGGACGGAAATCAAAAAAAACACACAATATGTATATATATATATATATACATATGGCTCTAATAAGACTTTTCCTTTCTGACCGTTTCGACATTTTTAATATTATTTTATTTGTTTGTTTCGATCAATAAACCGACAAATTTTCCGCACACGGCGCTCGATTACACAAAATAAATATATTTTTATCGCGATCGTTTTGACGATCTCTAGAATATTGCGGTGATCGCAATAACCAACGTACCACGACGGACGATTTCGGGTCAGTTCGTTCTCCGGAACGCACAATAAACGATTCGGAACCCATCCAAAGATCGAACAAATCTATTCCAATAAAATATTAAAAAAAAAAAATGTCGAATTTTCCGTATCCATACAAATACCAACTTTTGCGACCATACCGATTTCCTCAGCAACCCGCGGGAAATTATTATCGACAACGAGACGCGTCGGTATACGTATTTATTGCGCGACCCTGCTCGCAGTTATATGCCATCGATTTTCTTCCTAAACGTAGACATTTGTAGAGATTTCTCATTAAAGCAATAAGAGATACTTAACGAACAGTATACAAATCTGCAGAAATTCGTAGACGTATAATATAATAATACAACCGAAAAAAAAATATTTCGGATGATGGGATGGGGGTGTTTAAGCAGTGGCAATCAGTGACTTGGTCTGAGATTCTGGCCCCTCTAAACCTAACAACTTTTCTACCGGAAATCTCGTTTTGATTTTCGAATGTGACATTTTACTAAAATAATTTGTCTCTAGTTGGTGTATTGGGGGTGGGTTTTCATAGTAATTGGGAAAAAACGGGTACGGGGCAATAACGATCGCTTTATTTTCGATTTTATTTTTTTATTATAATTTCGGTTAATGTTAATATTGGTCTTTTTACCCGGCTCCCGTCATAAGAGCGCTTAATGATTTTCCCGGATCGAAAATTTACGCCGATCCCCCTGTTCCTGGTGGTAATCGTATTTATCGACTCTATTGATTAAAAAAATAAAAAAAAAAAAAAAATCTTTCGTTCAATGCCGCGGCGCGCCTCTTTTATTTTCCTGAATTAATTTTTTTTTTTTGTGACCGAGAGAGTCGAACCCATAAAAACCCCCATCGTTGTGATTAAGTTTTGTCAAACTCGTTTAAAAACGTTTTTCAAATAAATAATTAATAACGAATCGGTTGTTCGTTCGTTCATTCGTTCATCGCGATACATTTCATTACGTTTTACCGTAGTAGGCCCACCCACCGCAAATGTTCACAATTATTTTTATTACCTTAGGCCTGCCAATAGTATAAATGACGAACGATCGCGTCGTTTTTTTTGGAAAACCAAATTCGCCGTGATCGAGAGTTGGAGATCGACGACGACGACCCCCCGGGGGCTCCCGAATTTCACGGCTCACGGTCACGGGGGGGGGGAGGGTTGATTTTACTGTTTCGTTTACGCCTGCCCTCACACACATTTTCGAAAGCGACGAGAAAAATTTACTTTTTAAAACTAAACCGACGACGACCGCGACAGAATAATAATAATAATAATAATAATAGTAATAGTAATAATATGTCGTCGCGTGTACGTGCAGACGTACGCGTGCAAAGTATAAACGTTTATTGTGTCGTGTCCGCTATTATTATACCCCCCGCCGCCCGTACGTATATATTATTGTTATTATAATAATATCGTATTATTATTGCTTTTTTTTTTTTTTTAAATATTTTTTCTTTTTTTTTTTTTTTTTCGGACTCGATAGAAAAACCTCAAGGACGAACGTTTCGCCCGCGCGGACGGACCGCAACCTGTACGAGTATAAACTGCTCTCTCTCTCTCTCTCTCTCTCTCTATTATTATATTTTTATATACTCGGTGTCGACGAACTTTCGCCGTCGCTTTTATCGCTTTTATCCGCGTCCGCATTGTTTTTTGTCGACGGGTTTCCGGCGACGGCCGCGGTCGTTTTTGTCCGTTCCGTATTTGTCGGCTTTTCACCGAATACGCCGAGGGTGCGCTGCCCATCCGCCTGTCCGTCAACGAATTTTTTTTTTTTTTTTTTTTTTTTACCAGAAATATCGCTCCGACCGTTAACGATCCCGTGGCGAGGACGATTATCTCGCTGCCGAATTGTCGTCGAGCGTCGGAAACATTTCGGATCGACACGGGAAAATGCACCGGCCGGTCATCGGTTTCGTTGTTTTTCGTTTTTATTTTGTTTCCGTAATCGCAGCAGACACCGGAATTTTACCCCATTATCGACGTGAACAAATTTTCAAAACATTCCACGTCGAGCGCAACGATTTATTTATTCTTTTCGTTTTGGTTTAAACGTTGACGATAATCACGGCATTTGAAACTTGGCCCGGAGTCGTCGTAATACGTTAGCGATGATCGATCTATTGGGTACAGACATAATAAATCAATTCATCTATGCATCCTACGTTTCCGACTTTTTTTTTTTTTTTTTCACCCGTAGACTGTCCGTATAGTATTTCCCAGACGTATCGGTTTTCCAGTATTCGGCGCAATATTCGTCTGACGCGCATTAATAATATTCGTACCGGTGACGACGATTTTCGATTTTACACAGAAACGGACTGGGTCGGTTTATTTCTTTTATAAAGAAATATATTATAAATTGGTTTTTAAACTATACATTCAGGCGCCATAAGACATAGCTTATGCATCATAAATATTGCAAGATGCTCGATTTATTGTTCAATAATGTATTACGCTTGATTTTCAAAAGATAAAAATCTGAATTATCTCGGCTAATTTAAAAAAATATATATACATCAGAAACGAGTTGACGTGGAATTTTAAACGATTGCGATTATTAATATTAATCGTGGATACTATTCAAAACGTTGAAAAACGGCCGGAATATTTCGTTCGGAAACCTAATCGGACCCGGAAAGGGGCCGCGGCACCCGTGCCCCCCCCCCATGGTTCGTTTCACACGCGGGCCACTTTTCGGTGGCACCGCGGAAATGTGGGCGACACTAACGCCGCGGTGGTGTCACCGCCAGTACAAAATGTATTTTCACCGGTGAAAATACGGCGGAGAGGTGCGCGTAGAGTTGTAGGCACCAGTATTATATAGTGTGTACTATTATAATAGTCCCCCGGGTTCTGGGCCAGACTCGTATATACTTATGGACCTCGTTGTATTTACAGTTGGAACGGTGATGGTACTGATGGTGGTGACGGTGGTCGTGTTGGGTACTGTCGGGCTGCTCACTTGCGTGCTGAATCACTACAATCAACAATACAATCCGGCCGTGCCCTGTCTGTCGGCCACGCCCGGCCCTCACCACAGGCTGTCCACGCCGCCGCCACTGCCGCCGTCGCCGCCGTCGCCGCCGACCAAAAAGAAAAAACCGACGACGATAACGGCGACGACGACCGCCACTACCGCTGTCGTCATCGCTTCGCCACCGCCGCCGCCGCTGCTGCCGCTGCCGCCGCCGCCGCCGCCGCCGCCGCCGCCGTCACCGCCGTCGACGTTCACCACCGACATTAGCCGAAACAGCAGTTGCCGTAGCTGCACCACGTCCTCGCGAACCGCCGTAAGTGATGATGACGCGCCGTCACTACCGCCACCGCCACCAACCAATCGCCGCCACCAACAAACCGCCACCATATTATTTATTACCGTAACCCCATTTTCCGCCTGCCGAGCCCGACCGGGAAACGGCCCGCGACCGTGCGTTTTGTTGCGTGCGCGACGGGCGCCGGCGCGCGTTCCGCTTTTGTTTTGTTGTTGTTATTGTTGGCGGCGGAGGCGGCGGCGGCGGAGAACGAACGTCGCCGCCACCGCCACACGCTCGTTTATACGGCGCGGTCGTGGCAACGCAGCGCCCGCGCGAGCGGTTGAATTCAAATGTATTGATTATGATATAGGGTCATGTGGCCAGCGCGCGGCGTTGTGCACGGCGCGTGTGTGTACGGATCGTGTAAGGGCCACGCGCGCGACGTTTGCGGTGGTGCCAAATTTAAAATGGGTCGTCCCAGATTCACACGCGTGCCGCTCGGCCCCGTCCTCCTATATGTTAGTACGCGTACGCCATTGCAACGGTGCGTATATAATAGAATACAATATACAGCGCGCGCTCCTTCCTGTTACTCTCCTCCCGGCTCCCGGGGCGCGCCGCGCCGCTGTGATGTAGACGAGATATTTTACTATTAAACTGTGTCGCCCTGTATGCCCACGCGACACGTGTACGTAATATCGTTTCCGCGAACGCCGGCCCGCCGCCGCCACGTCCGCGTGCGCGCCGTTACGTCACCCCCCCCCCTCCCCCGCCCACCCCACCGACGGGGTGACCCCGTTAGTGTTATACAGGGTCGGCCAAATGCCGTATTACGACACGGTACCGGAAGAAACGATACGAATAACAATCAGTGCCGCAACGTGGACTTTTGGGACCCCGGGCAATGCCCGATCCGAGGCCCTGCAACAGCGCACTATTATTATCTTATGCACGACATACAGTGCGCCCCACGAAGATATACCCATTTTGGATTTGCGATATCTTCATGAATTATGTAAATAGTTACATTTTCTGTCTTTTATACGATCTCACAGTTGACTACAATTAATCAAATATTTATGTTTTGGTGAAAACTTGAACAAATTACTTTATTTTATAATTGTCGAACAAATTGAAGATAGCCATTTTCTTAAAATTCTGTTAATATTATTTATATAGGATATATATATATATATATATGTTTGTTACCCCTCCACGCCAAAACTATTGACGGATTGAATTAAACTTTGCATAAATGTAGTTCCCTTTACCAGGAATAACATCTTCAAATTTTTCGAAAATAATAAAATAAAAAGTTTTTTTTTTTTACCAAAACATAAAAGTTTAATTGAAATACGAATATTTGTTGTTCTTATACCTGTGAGTAGAGCGGCGGGCTCGGTAAATTTACCCGGTCAATTTTTTTTACTGATTTAAAATCGAGCCCTCATTTCAATTGTTGTTTTTATACGTATGAGAACGTTTGTTTAATGATAATTTTGAACTTTTAACTTGGCAATACTGTCAATATTTCAGTCTGATGTAGTGTTAAAAAATGATTTGAGATTTGGTTATACACTATAATGTGTGTATGCTTTTTATTCTGTCCGAAAGCATTTTTTCCCCAAAAAACTGATTACTCCGATTTTCATAGTAACCCTTTTTTTGAAAGCCTATTAGATATTGTTGGTGCATTGAGGAGGCCAATGTATTATTTGCGTTACTAGTTTCTTACTAGTTGGGAAAAAAGCGTAGAAAAATAGGAAAATTTACGGCAATAATGGCTTAAATATTTTCGATTATATTTTTTTTTTGTTTTTCGTAACTCGGTTATAAATAACCCAGGGTAGAGCCTTGCAATGTTCACACAGTATTAATATTAGCCATTTCTAAACGTGGTTTTTTTTTTCTTGCTTTTCATGTAGGCATTTGACATTTTTGAGCGTATGTAGTTTTTATTTGGTTTTATGTAGATATAATTGGTCTGGCCGAGCAGAAATGTTTGATAGTTTTAAACGAGGTTCATCATTGTTACAACGATGACATTTCAAAACGTGATACCACGGTACGAAGATTCGGCGACGGTGTAACAATAGCTTAACACGATGTTATTACGCGTATCCGATTGTTCGAATAATCAGTCAATAATTAATAGCCTTTATCATTGCGTATGACGTAACAGGTGGTGAAAACTAAATTTTAAATATTTCTCTTCAGTTGTTTACCGACATCTGTACGGTGCGTGTCATCGTAGTGCACGCGCTTTATATTTTCTCCGACCGGGCCGTAATTGGGTTCTTTAATAATTATTGTCGTATAAAACATTCGGCTGTCGAAGTATTATAGAATCCTAACGTCAAAATAGTTTTCACGCGAACAGGATAGAACACGACGGGATTGCGGTGTTCTTATATAACTGTGAGTACTTATGCCCATTTTTTTTTTTTTTTTTTTTTCGTTACTTTCAATACACTAAATCCCCGGGGTGCCGGCGAGCCTATGCCCATTATTGCTTATTGAGAATTATTATATTTGTTCGTTATTTCCAAACGGCAAAAGCCCGAGGGCGTCGGGGAACCTATGCCCATTTATCGTGAAATTATTATTTCGTGTCACTTTCAAGACTGAACTTTTACCCATTAAAAAAAAAAAACAATTACATTTTTCTGTTAGTTTTAAATCAAACGCCCGAAGGCGCCGGGGGAACCCGTGTTCATTTAAAAATTAAAAATATGATTTTGTTACTTTTAAAACAAAAGCCCGAGGGCACGATCTTTACGTCGTTCGTTCGCAAGCGCCGACGAAATATAGTCGTGTTCCTTTGACATAAACGCTTATCACTTGTGTATACATATACGATTCGCTAGACTTGTTAAATAATAATAAAAAAACTGCCTATTAAATAATTTTTTTTTTTTCGTGTACACTCTACAATTACATTAAGCGGTTTATTTTTAGTTTATTAATTGCAATTTATTGCAATTGAATTCTAAAGATATTACGAGACGTATTATAATTTCTTTTATTTGTTATTTCTGTGATCATCATACATTTTTTGTTTTTTTTTTTTTAACGCTATTATTTTGTGCAGACATCACAGATTGCACGAAACTGTCTTTCGTCCTTTGACATTGACGCGTATTTCGAGACGATCGATTTTACGATATCGTATTATTATATTGTATTATAAGTGCAGTTTTTATTTTGTTTGTTCAAATTTCTTTTGGCCGAAAAATATATTGGTGGGTATTTTTTACTTTTTAGTCGAAAAAGCGATTCGGTAAGTATACCCTATACAATAGTTATAAGGAGATACCCGATACGCACCCGAGTACTACCGTCTTCTACCACCTACCTGACTATATACTTATATTTAAAAATTCGAAAGGAGGAACTCAAACACACTTATCCCGTAGATACTCACTGTTCCGTTTTAACCACACAACGTTAAACCTAAAAGCACTTTCGGAAACTGAAAACTTTGACCCGATTCGGTTTTGTGATTATTAACATAGTACGAAATCCGGGCGCGGATAATTTCAAATACCTCGGTACGGATATTCGCCAACTATTCGTTTTCATTGTTCAAACACCATATTATACAATAGCTGTTACAAATAACCAATACCCCGTGACCGTCGAACGGCATAATATAGTACGATTATTCTATATTTATAATATAACATCACGCGGCCCGGTGATATTTTACTAAAACGTAGAAATAAAACTGCGCGTTTGAATATATCGAATAATAGCAAAACTAAACTTGGGTAGTTTCAGAAATATACTCGTGTTGAGAGTTGTTTTATAGGCGGAATGAAGTGATAAAATTCGAGCTGAACTTCACGCATGAATTTCAGCATGTTTTTACGGGAAGGAGGGGGTTTTTATTTTAGCTTTGAACACTAATCTACAGACCACCCCTCGTCCAAAATGAACGTACAGGGATGGTATTTCTCATATGTACCGCGATCGTGTCAATGATGTGCCTTTTTTTACAATACTATAATAGTTTTTTAGTATTATTGAATTCGATTATTTTTTGCTTTACAAAGAATATATTTTCTCTAATACGAAATATGCGTGGTTTAATATTCGGATACATTCGACTTGACGAGTTAAATTTATGTTTTATTCAATTCTAACGGAATGATGTATTTTTTTCCGCCGTCTGTGAACAACTTTTCTACCAGACATCTTACACCGATTTTCAAGTGTAGCATTTTTTCTGAAAGTATTTCAGTTCTAATCGGTGCACTGGAGAGGTCATTTTTGATTTCGGTTGTAGTTTTTTTTTTAATAGTTGGGACCAACTGGAAAATGTACAGCGATAATGGTTTCATTATTATTGTAAAAACGGTTAAAAATATCCGCAGGGATTTCATTTCCATATCGAAACACGATTAACCGAACTCCGCTCGGAATCGTTTTTCGTTAGCGTACAGATATAAATTTAATTCCCCTCTATATCCTACGTTCCGAACTTGCCACCTACGATAATGGCCCACAGCGTTGAAATATGTCCGTAAATTTTTAAATTTAATTATCCACTACGTAGGTTGCGGGCCTATATATGCGGGAGAATAGCGTCCTTTTTCGATTTTTCGGACGTTATCCCGGTCCTGTATTTTGTAGAAAAATAATAATATTACTGTTGACGGCGCAGACACAGCCGGTTCGTTTGCGGAGAAATGATACGACGAATTTCGTCGACGGGTGAAAGGACGATAAAACCGCCGGGGAGTGCCGTGAAACGGGGCGAGTGAAAGGGGGAGAGACAAAAAAAAAGAAAAGAGTAAAATAAACGGTCGTGCGAAAGGGAGATTAGTAAACACACACACGCGCGCGCGATCGTGTGTATATAAATATACAGGGTGTTCGCCCTTCTATTGTCTGCGGTGGACCGTGCGGGGACGGGCGCGCGGTGTATATGCGCGACGAATCTCCTCCGCGCGGGGCCGCCGACGTCGGAGCATTCCCACCCCGATAACCGGAGGGAAAGGTCGTATATTTTTATTGCGCCCCAAAACGGACTGGGGTAAGGGGGACCTTTGAGTAACGGTTTTTATTTTTGGGCGTATACATATATATATATATATTTTTATATGTGTACAATAATATTATTATTATTATTATTATTATTATTATTATATATTATAGTCGAAACGTTACGTTCGGTCGGAGCAATGACGCGCGCGCGTGTGTGCGCGGGGTAGTTTGACGTGAAAAACGATCCGTCTCCGCGGGCGCGGCTATACGCGGCGAGCGAGAGTACCGTGCTCGGGGAGGTGGGGGGGGGGTCTGTCGTCCGTCCGTCCGTCCGTAAACGCACGCCCGGCGTCCTCCGAGTTACGAGTTAGGAGTCGCGGGGAGTTTGTGTGCGCGCGAGTCCCGGCGGTGCGCGCCACCACCCCGTACAACACGAAACCCAGCTCGCAATACGAGCGGTATATAAATACAAAACGCAATTATTATTATTATTATTATTATAACCGTCGTCCACCCGTTTGCGTTTTTATAGATGTTGACGATGCGCAGCAATAACGGGCTGACCCGAGAACACGACCGGCAGGTCCGGTTGCACTCGGTCCGGACCGACCTGGGCCTGGACCTGCCGCCGCGGATCCATTTGCCGGACGGCGAGGAATACCCGTACGGCAGCATGGCCAGAATACATTTGCGAAATTCCGAACAAGTACGTACTATGTATATGTATATTATATTGTAACTGGTTCACGGATTTTTATATACACTAAAAACTATCGAAATAATGTCAAATAATATGCAAAAGAAAAAAAAAAAAAATGCTATTATTATATTAGTTTGTACATTTATGTGATATTAGAATAATTTAAAACAAATTATTTCAAATTTATTTTTGAATTTTCTGATAGACGATATATTATTTTATAACCTTTTTTTTTTTTACAATTTTCGTTTCAATATATTATTTATTTTGAATTTTATCGAAATATGCACGAATATACAATAACCATTAAATATACCATTAGTTTCAAACTATAATGATTCGTAAAAATGACTGTCAAAAATCCAAAAAATATACAATTGGGAGTGGGCCGATACTTCAACCGATATGCCCAATATGAAACACGCCTAAGTATTATTTTATGATGAATTTTGTATATATAAAAATACCCGAAAGAGAAAACGAAGAGAAAAACCACCTATCATAGGTATGACCTTTAAATAACTCGAAAAGGGGAAAAATTATATCTCGTCTACAAAATGCCCATATATGAGTATTTTATGTAGGCAGGTTTTTCTACAATTATTATCACTGAATTACATAAAAAAAAAAAACCGTATTCGATTAAATTCTCGGTTTTCACTCTTTATCAAAAAAAAAAAATACAAGGAATATCGAAACATGAGCGCCCCTAAACGAAATTTACCACCAGAAACAGTCACTGATGTCTACGGTCGGATTAAGTCTTCCGGTCAAAAACTTATTTACAGACACGAACAAATAAAACTAATAAAAATCAGAATCAAAAAAAAAAAAAAAAAATACAAAATGTCCATTTATAGAGCCTGTAATAAGAGAGTTGGCTACCAGACCTTTTTATCAATGGACACGGATGGTATCGTGTAATTTTCCGTCCGAACATTGTTATTAGCGTAGGCTAAATACTAATTCGTGGTTATCAGTAATTAATATAGACTCTCCAACTTATTGTATTTCAATAAATATGTTCGGTATATCAAAAAAAAAACGTTTTAAAAAAGTAAAAATATTTAATTAAAATATTGAAGAATATTTCCAGTAAAAAATGTAAATATTAATTGATAATATTAACACGTTTGGACGAAATTTTATCATTGATCACGATGACCACTCTCTTATTCTTGGCTCTCAAATTCCACCTAGCTGTCCCGCACGGCGTTACCCGTGACGAAATTCGCGGAGCGAAGAATGGTTTTACTAAATAATGTGTTATACTTTTTGTATTTTTTATTATAACATTTATAATTTTGTTAGTTGTTTTTGTTGGTTGTCCACTGTACACAATGTTTGACGTCTTTTTATTTTCTGGTAGTAAAATATACTGTTTTCCATAACATCCAACTCGTGTGAAACTAACATATCTTGTAGTTCAAATAATCATCTACCCGTCCGACTTGCCAGACAAAAACCGCGAAAGCTCGGCTAAAACGCACGGTACATATATGATTTATGGCCTGTTAGCACTCGGGAATAATGCAGCAGCTATCTATCAGTGAAAGAACATTCACAATAGGATATTTACTTCGGGAGGTTACCCCCGACGTACAACCGAATACATATTTTACCCTTTATAATACCAGTATCGATACATCATGATATCGGGCCTCGGGAGTAGCCCGACAAGTCCGAACCATCGTTACTACAACGCTATTTTGCGGTATTTCAGGAACGAGAGATCTACCAGAAATGTATCAGAGGACCTCCTAACCGGACGATATGGCAGTCGTCCTCGGATTGCGGCGGGAAACTTTCGCAGCCTCACAGATCCAGTTCCACGTCGGGCCTGACGTCCCTATCCGCGTCACCGTCCGAAGTGGACTCGGTCACGAGATGCAACAGCGTGTCCTCCAGGTACGCGTACGTATAAACACCATTATGCTATTCTCATGCCCCGCATCGTTATAAGAACTATTACGAATTATTATTTAATTTGTAAAAAAAAAAAAAAAAAATTCAAACCGCATTTTAATATCGATGGCGTTTCGTAAATTGTTCAAATTCAACGTGCCATAATATATTCTAGTAGAATTGCCCTACCCTAAGAAAAATAATGTTAATAGTCTTTAATTTTAAAACAACCAGTAAAAACATCACACTATTGTAGGGATATATATATATATATATATATATATATTTTGTATTTGTTTTACACGCATAAACATGTTTTCGGACAAAAACCTTTAATATTGGGCGTGTGGCATATTATTCTCTAAAGGACGGCAAACAAAAATTATACAAATACCCGGCACCATCCGACTGCGTATTATTTGATCTTCCGCCAACAATATACTCGTATTTATTTTAAATATTATAGTCACTTTCTCTATAGATAATATTTTATCGTCGAAAACCGCGTTGATATTGTCGTTTTTCGAAAGGATCCGTCAATACATTATACGAACGCGAAAGAATTTAGTCAAAATCTAAAGGTTTTTTTTTTTATTTTTTTAAATTTTCTTTCAAATAGTTTCTTTAGAAGACGTGCTGTTTTCCATATTTAAGGGGTTCCGTACAGACAATTTGTTCGATAGTTATAATAACAATCAAAATTGATCGACTCGAAATTGCTCAAATTCACTTTCATCAAATACATTTACAATATTATTTGCGTGTCGTTATCACAAGATTTTTGTTGTGTAATCGTGAAATAAAAAAACCATTCCGTGCAGACAAAAACTATATATATATTATCGAGCTATAAACTTTTAATTTACAGACTAAATTTTCATCATAAAAAAAAAAAAAAAATGATAACCTGCACTGTGTAGCGTTGGTTTTAGTATTTCGATATCACTATTGCGAAATAAGTTATTCGAGTTTGAAAAAACTATTCGATTTTAGAATAGACAATTACTTTTTTTCGTATTTGTGGTATTGAACAAATAAAACCTAACCTGACTAATGGTTGCACGGTGCAAGTTATATTTTTATTTTTATTTTTTTTTTTTTTTTACAGTATAAATTTACTTTCTTAATACACTAGGTGATCTGTTAGGTTAGCTCGAGTAGTTTTTGTCCGCGCAAAACCATTTTCACAATCGAATTTCGGATGGTACGACAAAATATTATGTACATATTTGTTTGGTGTCGACGAACAAAAACCGCGAATAAAATTGTCCAATTTCGTCGAGATTATCGCAATTTGTTTTTTATTATATAAATTTTCTATTTCGACAGTCCGTGTTCGCCGGAAAGACGTCCGCTACGTTACTAGTTACGGTCACAATCTCACCGCGACCGTTTATACGGCATAATAATATTAAAGGTACGCGGTTTTTTTTTTTTTGTCGGTTTAATTAATATACACATTTTTATGCCGTTCTTTTAGTAACTGTCGAAAAATCCATTCAATAAAATCCAAAACGGATGTAATATCCGTCATTTGTATCGTCCAATATATCATTTTCTTCACTTGGTCATCAATTTTATTTCGACTTGTCGGTCGCAGCTATCCGCCCGCATGCTGCTTCCATATAAAAAAAACTAGACGACCTACGGGCAGTCTAGTTATTATCGTGCAAATATTTTTGCAATATTTTCATTCGTAACGTATAAAGATTTTGAGTAAATTTCGATTTTTTTCCCCATGTCATTGTAAAACAATTTCACGGTTTTATATTTACAAATATATTTTCATAATTTTACCCTTATCATCCCGTGGTATACATAATACACACGTATTGACTTTTGATGTTCAAACAGCAACCCACGTTTTGGCGAAATGTATTACCGTTCCTTATATACTCTTCAGGTCTGAATTGCAATAGGCTTTTTATAATTTAATATCATAATAAGTGTTACGTATATCGAAATGTTTAACAAATGTATCTTATCGGCCAGGAGTAGTGAAAATTGTAGTGGGCTTGCTATGTATTCGAAAAGTCGACACGTGTTTATATGGTATAGGTGAACGGAATAAACAAAGGTGATATTTAAAAAAAAATAATATTTTTGTTATAATATACAAGATCGAAAAAACCAAAATCAAATTAATTCGACATTTTTGTAGAAATATGTGCTGATTAAATCTCTCTCTATAATATATAAATAGAGATGTCTGTTTATCTGTATACAATTTATAGATTCAAAAACTACTGGAGTGATTTTTTGAAAGAATGTTCCACGTTGTCCGAAGAAGGTCAATTCTATCCATTGAATTCCATCCCCTAAAATTAGGTTTTTAGGTAGTTTTAGTACAAATATATAATTATTTTTATGGGTGGTTACCTTGGTAATACGGATGAAAAAAAAAAATTGTTATTAATTATTGTAGTGCAATAATTCCCGTGTTGTACGGGTATCTATGGTAATAGGTGAAAACACGTAAAACGTATCTTTGAATCGATGTATTGCAATGAACGTTATGATTATGTCACAGCAAAAAAAAAAAAAAAAAATAAAAAAATAATAATAATAATAAATAAATAAATATTTGTTTGACACGAAAAACACGATTTCGTCCAAATCGAGTTCTATTATTTATGTTGAATTTTGGGTTACCATGGCAACGACGAAAGAACACGACTAATACTACTTCGATCTGAATCGTTTTTCGTTTGTAATTTATCGTTGCATACAGATATAAATTAAATTCCTATCGATATAGTACCTTCCCGACTTTCCACCTACAACAGTGACCCACCCATGGTATGTACGTATTTTTTTTATCAAAGAGCCCACTTTTCTTCGGTAAGCATTCCCGGCCCTGCGCATTAGCCTGTTTTTCGTAGGCAATTTATTGTAATTTACGTCCGATCCTTGGAACGAGTTACAGCTCATCATTGTACATTTTCTAGTTTCAAAGTCAATACGCATATGTTCCATAAATTTCTCTTAGAATTTTTCGTTCAAGCACCGTGATATAGTCTCTATTCTTCAATCTTTGTTAGACCCGTGTAAAACTAGCCCCTCTCTCCCCAGAAGTCGGAAAAAAAAAAATTATACTTACAAGATTCCAGACTAATACAAAAAAATATTTAAAAATTTGGTACAAAAGTCATAAATTACTCGGTACGTACGTACGGAGAATTTTTTTTTTAGAAAAATTCGATAATGCGCCACTTATATAAATGGAAAACGAAAAACAAAACCGTTTTTGTGTAACAGAACGACGGCCATTAGCTTCATTACCATCTCTATTTGTAATATTTTTATCCGGGTTTCAGAGCACATGATTTATGTTTGTACGTTATTTACGTTTGAATAATAAACGAACGGAGGACGCAATGAAATAAACGGATACGGTCATATATATATAAATATGTCAGATATTGAAAATCCCCCCAGCCGTCGTCTAACTTTCGGTGAACTTCGAATAGAATTAGAATTAGAATATGGCATTAATTTTAAAAAAAAATTCCAACGGGCCCCTGTTCTGCGGTTACAAACGACCCCTCCAATTTCCCATTTCCCATTTGTGGTGGGTGGGTATAATATTACGTGTCGCGTATGTTTTAACGCATTTGTTTTTTTTTACGCAGGTGTTTACCGAGAACGGGATTCCCGCCGGTGGACAACATTCAGAGTCTGTCGAGTCTGACTATGGTGCCGTGCTTGAGTCACGTAGACAAACAGACGCTGAGCCAATAGTAAAATCGTCTCGTCTACACAAAAAAAAAAAAAAAAAAAATATATATATATATATATATATATATATATATATATATATACGTCATATTATAATATACATCTAGGTGTATTTTTTTTTTTTTTTTTTTTTTTTTTCCATTCTGTACGAGGACAGTGCACGCGCCACGTGCCGAGACGGACGAAAAAATAATTAATAATATAATATAATATATATATATATATAATGCACTCTCGTACGTGTACGTTTTATAATACTGTGCAGTGTATGGACACACACACATACACACACACGCACACACGCACACCCGAAATTCAAAAATAATTATTATTATATTAATAATATTAAAGCGATGATTAATATTAACGTTTTTTTTTTTTTTTTTTTAAAACAAGAAAAAAAAAATCAAATACACTTTTTACACCTATTATACACACCGTCTACACACGCACACTCACGCGCACATACACACACACACACACACACGCATTATAATTCGGTACACTTATTAATATCAACCAACTCCTAACAAACCCCCTATCACTCGTATAATCACATATATTTATTGATGAATTTATATGATACGATTTTTTAATATAACTGTTGTGTATGTGTGTGTGTGTGTGTGTGTGTGTGTGTGTGTCAATGTGCGTGCGATGTGATGTAATGGATTTTTTTTATATATATATATAATGTAGTTAATTTGAATTAATTTTTTTTTTTCGTGTGTATACCTATATTTATTTATATATATATATATTTTTTTTTTTTTCATTTTATAAAATATTATTACTTACGTATATTATGTTCCGTTGAAAACAATGTTATACCGATTCGCCGCCCGTGACGTATAAGTAATAATAAAAAAAAAAATAAAAAATAATTATTATAATATTCGGCGTGGTTCGTAAATACTGTAATATTATGTACTCGGCAAATCGGTTTTTCGGTCGGGAGACTCTTGTTTTCGATGTATTTTTCCTTTTTTTTTTTTCTTTTCTTTTTTTTTTTTTTTTTTTTTTTTTTTTATCTATGACGTGTCTTCGTACTATATATTATAATGATTACGGTAAGCATAATATTAACTATTTTAATATTGTTTACTATTAAACGTATCTGTGGTGCCGACCGCGGCAATCGGGTTTCCTCTCTTGTAAATTATAATATTATAATACATAATATATAATAATATGTACTCTTAATACGGTATTCACGTATTAATAATCCGTAATTTTGTATGTAACACAAACATTAATGAAAAAAAAAAAAACGAATAAACCAATAAAACGTCCAATAGCGTGAAATAACGATCAAATAAATTTAAAAATAAAATAAAAATAGTTTTAAAAAAAAAAAAAGCGTCGTATAATGTTACGTGAATATTTTATTTCTTACGACGGCCGGGGGAAAAAAAAAAGAAAAAAATAATCGTACCGGAGGTGAAAACGTAAAACGAAATTGCGCTGTGCTTTTTCTAGACTCTATACCTATATAATTAATACGATAATGTACGTGTAATACGAAAAGTGCGTTTTTCTTTTATTTTCCGAAGTTATTGTTTTTTTTTTTTATTATTAATTTTTTTTATTTTTACTCGACAATATTATTATATTAATTAAATTTCTCATCGAATATATATATATATATATATATATATATATATATATATATATATATATATATATATATACACACGTTATTATAACGATCGGAGCAACAGAAATTATCTGTACAGTTACATATAATTATAATAATAAATTAATAATATTGACCGGCGGGAGGGAGGGGAAGGGCTCCTGAAGCCGTCAAGTTTTATTTGAATAACGAATTCGTCCGGGGAGGGGGGGAGGGTATAATGCCGATGATGGGTTTTTGTACGTATTTAATAAGAGCTGTTTTTTTTTTTTTTTTTTTATTTGAGATAATAATAACTCTTCATTTTGTTACTAATATAATCTAATCATAATCTAATGATTTATTATTATTATTATAATATTATCGTGTAATCTCCAATATCTATATATATATATATAAAAAAAATGACTAAGATTTACCTATAATATAAGTACACATATGTGATGGATAAACCGTTTTTTATATGAGAATTTTCGAAATCGACGTGCCTAATAATAATTAATAAATAATTAAATTATAGTCAAATACGGAAAAAAAAAAAAAAAGGATATATATATATATATATATATCCATAAAATATTACACACATTTCAAATATCGAGAGTTTCCTTAATCTTTATAATAATATTTGTCAATAAATACGTGCCGACGTGATAGGTAAATAATTAAATTTTCGGTTTACGTGTGCTATTAAAAAAAAAAAAAAATATTCCGAAACCAGCGCGGCGCTGTCGCTTTTTATTTTCGACGGATACTCTTTATGAACAAAATAAATAATTAAATAAATAAATAAATAAATAAATAAAAAATGGGTAATGAATTATTATTATTATTATTACTATTATTATTATAATTATTATTATTATAAATATTATAAATGAAATAGTTTTCTAGTCATTCGTTAACTTTATTTAGCAAATTGTTTTGTTGTTTGTAATATTAACCGAAAATTACGTATAAAAAATCATCAATAATTTTCGAGCGTAATATTAAAAAAATTTTTTTAAAAAAAGTGACTGTAACGCGTATTTATATTGTACACCAGTTGTTGTTGTACAAGCAGTCAATGAATAACAACCATAATATTATAATTATAATTATTTTATTTTATATTTTTTTTTTTGCCAACGGTGATATTTAATATATAGACATAAATTTAAACGTAAAATACAATTTTTATTATTATTATTATTATGATTATAATATTATCGTGCAGTTGTTTTTTTTTTTTTTTTTTTTCGTGATGTGAAAATGCTTCAAAACATCGTCCAGAGCGCGAACGAGCTAGACGAGTTATAGGGGTGGACGGCTATGTAATAATAGAGCGCGAGCAAGGGAGAGAGAAAATGAATAATAATAATAAAAATATAAAAAAAAAATAAAAATGTTAGGTAGTTTAATTATTGACAAAAGACAAATTATTAATGAATATATTGGCTAGGTTTAAAAATAATAATAATAATAAAAAAAAAAAAATAAAAATAAACGTATAGACAATAGTAGAACAAAATGATATTATTATTAATTATTTTAATTTTTTTTTTTTTTTGTTTTTATTCTTTAAGTATAATAATATTATGTGACTCATGTGACCGACATCATATTCGCGACGTTTATATAAAATATGTTATTTAATTATTTTTTTTTCTTTTTTTTTTTTTTTTTCGTCATTTTGTACAAATATCATTTTGGTTTTTGTACGATATATATAATGTAAATTTAACTATATACATATAGTCATAATATATATATATATATTAATAATATAATTAATAATAATCTACATTATATTTACTACCAAAAAAACACACACTTATAATTAGAATTATTTGTATTTAATTTATTTATATTATTTGTTATGCTTGTATACAAAACAATATTATTATAATTATTATTATTATTATTATTATTAAAACGACATTCGGTGTGTAAATACAAAAGAAAAAAAAAAAACATAAAACAAATAATAATAATAATAAAATATAATGTATATTATTATGTATGTGTAAAAAAAAAAAAAAAAAACGTTGGCATAAATGCAGTGATACTATAACGTGGGTAGGGATCCAATTTATTTTATGTAATAATATTATTATTTTAAATTATTGTTATTTCGGAGCAAATGAGCCACTGAAAACTATATATTAAAAAAAAAAAATTATATAAAAAAAAAAAAAAAAAACAATGATTGATAAAAATGAATAAAAACATTTTATTAGCTAATTAAAAAATATATTTCTGTATTGTCAAATGTTTTCTATTGTTTATTTGTTAATCAATTGTCTAAATCTCTCCAGTCTTCGTCGGTCGGCGGCGTGTACAGCACCCTAAACGGCAGTTCGCCGTCCAACGCGTCCACGGTCGAAGGGTTTAGTGGATTCTCTGTGAGGTCGACTTCTTTCAATTGCTTCAAACACGATTCTAACGTCTTAACGTCAACATCTGGAATATAATTTATAAACGTTTTTAGATTATGATCGAGTCGCTAACAGTACTTACATATATTACATAACGACTGAAAAATTTGTCCACAATACGCTTAAGTTCCTAAAATATTACCCGAAAAACCTAAACGCGAAGAAATCACTGAATTTATCGAAACCGTAATTTTCTGTATTGTCGTAATAATTTAAATTGGTTTTTTTATTTGTTGTTTTTTTTACGAATGGTAATATTATTATTATATACCAGTTTATCAAGACTATCGCAGTACACTTTGATTCGATATAATCGAAAACTATACAGACATTTTAAAGGTTAAAACTGTTTGAAATGAACTCCACGCGTACAAATTAATACGTATTGTATTTATCAATTATTTTCGGTCTCTAGGCGAAAAATCCCACGGTAACGGAGGTATTCCGATCTTCGACCATTGCATATGCAATCCAGTACCTATCTAATATCTTGTATCTCTCTATTTCGTACAACTATATAAAATTAATACTATATGTTTAAAATGTTATATGCTCACGTCCTAGCCTAAAATTTACCGTTATTTTGTAAAACGGATCCTAAATACTTAAACCCCTTCTATCTTTTTCGATCTAATAATTCATACAACACATTGCGTTCTCCAAACACAACAATTAACCTACAGTGTCATTGATTATGTAATTTTGAACAAATTCTCCAAGTAGCTTAATACCGGGTATTGTAATTTGTTTTCAGCGATAGCATCCAACTGCAGGGGTTGATTTACTTACCAATTATGAAATTGTTGTTAGCAATCAAAATGGTCAATTCCTGCAAACGTGCGATTGACTCCGGCAACTCGATGAAGGAATTGTACGAAATGTTCAACTTTTTAAGGCTTTTCATTTCAGACAACTGGTCTGGGAGTTTACTGATTTGATTATGAGACAAATTCAATTCTAGAAAAGAAAAAATAAATACAAATATTGCAAGCATCGAGTGTGCAAAAGTGTTTATTTTCCATTTGCGTATCAATATAAAATTTATCGACAAAAAATAAACATCGGCCTTTATAATGATGACTGTCATTGTCAGGTCAAAATACAACAGGGTGAATAATTTAAAAACCACTCAATGAAAGTTATACGGAGTAAAGACAATAGATTTGTGTGTATAAAAATTATAGAAAATTGTACTAAGATACGAAGAGCAATATTATTGTACATCCTTATTTATAAACCATTTAAATTCACTGGTAAATTAGTTATTTTCGTAGTTTAGATGGTTTAGTTCAATATTATTGTGTAAAAATTATACAAACGCACGCATTTCTTGGTCCAATATATAATAATAGGAAAAAAAAATTAACAATTCTGAGTGAAGTTTAAAATTAAAACTTAATTGTCTGCTTTTTGTTCGTTTTTCTACAGTGTTGAATTCGAAAACTCGACAATTTAATACACTTAACTAAATCATTTTGTGGGCTAATGTCATTACATCTAATGGCCCGAATCGCAAAAATAAGGACGCTATTCACCTACACTTTATATAAATATAAGAAATGCAACTTATCTATAACAGAAAGCGGACACGGAATAAAATATAACAGTATATTATATATCACGAAACGATTAATAATGGCTAATCACAAGGGCGGGCTCCTAAAATTTACTAAAATTGATTTAGCCGTGTCGTGGTTATGGTTTAAGAGTTTAACATGACAACAACCCGCACTATTATTACTGTTTTAACAATATTTTAATACTTGCCCGTGACACTCGGAAACTTCTCGGCGAATTTTACGGGTAACTTTGAAATGACGTTGTTTGACAAATCGCACGTGACCAAACAGGTGTTTTGCAATAGTAGATAAATGGCGTCAGGAATCTGCATCAGTTGACACTCGGACAAGTCTGGGGGAAAAAAAACCACACTAAATTTAATAAACCGCATTTTGGGGGAAAACTCGATAAAACTGCGTCTAATCGCGCCCGGCAGTGACACGGCGTTTTTCATCGGTTTAACGTTGTTCTTTCTTTGTTTTTTTGTTTTTTTTTTAAATTTTTTTTTTTTTATTGGCCCATCACGAAATACCATATTATATTAGGTATGTGTACATAATCGGGCATAATATAATACTTTCAGGAAGTCCAGATGCGTACAGTCGTGTAGACAAGGACCAAGGTCGTTGTTTGTTACCTTTCCGCGAGTTTCAATGTCCATCACCCATATATGGTACATATGTATATATAAATAAATACTTATACTTGGGTATCGTTTGACGCAAAACCGGAATGACAATACAATAAAAATATTAATAAAAAAGCGTGCGTACACACTGTACGTATATTATTTTACTATATATATATAGGTAAACGTTGTTGTGCAGCGTGCGAGCGATTCGTCGTGATCGAATCGACAAAAAAAAAAAAATTAAAAAAAAAAAAAAAATGATAATATAATCCAGGAAACTCGCGGAATGCAAACGAGTCGGTACGGTAAAAAGTAAAAACAATAATATTATTTTAAGAGGTTTGTCTACTGTATTTGCGCATATTACGCCGTATGTTCATATAATATTTCGATTTATCGCTAATACACGCATTGTAAACGGAATTTTGAAGACCGGTGTTCGGAATCGGTATTCGAATTAGGTGTCCAGTGTGTGGATTGGAAAGAAGGAAAGATGGGGAGAGCAAAAGTGTACGGGGAAAAAAAAAATGTGTACAATTTGAAATGTCTTTATTGTAATAATTTTTACGTTCGTATAATGCCAATATTGAAAAATTAGAAGAGATACCAACGCTAAAATATTATTAAAAAACAACAGGTACTCCTTCGCCCCCCCCCATCAATTCAAACACTGATACTATTTCAAAATACTTTTTTGAACGCAACAAAAAATAGTTAAAATTTTATATTACGGTCACGTGATATAAATCACGAGCATATAATAATATTGGACGACGAAATGTGTCCAACTATAATTGGACATTATTATGGCCTAAATTTCAATTTAAATTGCATTTTCGGGTATTTTTTACAGTATATTTTAGATTGGTTTTACTGGTTTTAGGCCCACAATAAAAAACTATATTTTTTATTTATTCGACCTGATTTTTCTATTGCTTAGACAGATGTAATAGGTAATAATCTCTAAGCGCATGATATATTTTTTTCAAACTGACTTACGTACACTATAAAAGGCGAACAACGTGGAACAAAGATAAAGAATTGTATTTTGATTGGAATATTATCAGCAAATGATAAAGAGTAAAAAAAAAAAAAACAACCGATAATTATGCGACTGACAGTACTAAATGTTTCGCTTTAAAAAAAAAAAAAAAAAAAATAAATCGTATACACCTGCCGGTCGGTATCAAGGTTCAAAATAAATTATTTTGTGTGCACATGACTACGATTCCGGGTTCGTCATCGACAATAAAGCAGCGGAAATTCAAACACTTTCTATTATTGCGGCGGCGGCGGCGGTAATAATTTTATCAGACCTTGGAAAGTTCATTCGTAAAATGAACTCTAGTAACTATATGATTTAGTTCACAAGCATAAAAACGAACCGAGTTCGTACTTTCTTGTACGTGGATTTTTTTTTAGGCCAAGTTCGTTTTATTATTGATTTTTAATAATTTTAATTTTAATTTCAGTGATTTTATTAAACATCGTAAATTATAATAGGTGCGTACCATTTAATTGAAAATCTTACGAGGACGCTTCCCCCCACCCCCGGTAGCATTTGCCGTTTGCGGGCAATACAGCAAAATTGCTTTACCTAATTCGAATTTAAATTGAGACGGTTAGATGGAAATAATATTGATTATCACATTAATGGAACTAAATATTTTTTGAGGTTACATTATTGGTTAAAATATTATCTATGGTAAAACAAAATAAACAATATTATTATAATCTTGAAAGAATTGATTAAAATTAAAAAAAAAACTTAAACGAATATATTTCTACGTACATCGTTCTAACGAGTCTATTTTCACAAGTACATGGCAAATGGATGTGGCCGTTTGGAAAAGTTCAACATAAATTACTTTTCAACATACAATAGCAATCACGGGGACAAATTGGTACTAATAAGTAGAACTGTGGGCTCGGTAAATTTACCCAGTAAAGTTTACCGGCAACGGAGATGTACGTACATTTTATCGATGATTTTTACCAGATAAAAAAATCTAGTAACCCCTCATTTCAGTTGATATTTTACGAGTAATAATGAAATATGTATTGGTTTTACCTAATATGATGTTTGGGGTTTCTTTACTGTCTGCAAACAACTTTTCTACCAGAAAACTTGCACCGATTTAGGAGTATAACGCCTATCTTGAAAGCATTTTGGATTTAGTTGAGGCATTGGGCAGGTAATTTTTTTGATTTAAGTTTTAGTTATCTAAATAATTAAGAAAAAATGTAGGAAAAATGACAGCAATATTGTAAAATTGGTTTCATTATTTTCGATTTTTTTTTTTTTTATCTGTTGTTGTAACTCACTTATAAATAATCATAGGAGCCCTGAAATTTCCACGCGTCCTTTCTAGACGTGGACAATTTTCAAAATATTTTGTAGATTTTTGAGCTATTTATAAGCATTTGAAATTTTCGAGTATTTTTAGTTTTTATTTGGTTACGTGTGGATAAAATTGGTTTCGCCGTTTTAAATTAAGTTTTAAATATCGTTTTTCTGTTGTTCACCGATAGCCGTACGACGCGGGTCGTAGTGCGTTCGCTATTTTTTTTTTTTGCTCCGACCGGGTTGTAATTGAGTTTTCTAATAAATTAATTGAGTAATTATTATCGTAGTAGAGACATCGAAGTATTACGGGACCTTCGCGTAAAGGATAGTTTTTACGTGAACAGGATAAAGAACGGTGGAATTGCAGCGTTCTAATAACTGTCGAGTACTTATGATCGTTTTTGTTTTTTTGTTTCTTCAAAACTCAAAAACCTGAGAGTGCATGAAAACCTATGCCTATTTATTTGTTAAACTATTATTATTTTATGTTACTTTCAAAATGGTACCGGCGAATCTATGTCCATTTTGTTTTAATCATTATTTTGTTGTTACTCTTAACGGAATCTATGTCCATTAAAAAAAAAAAAAAATTATTAGTTTGTGTCACTTTTAAAACAAGCCCGAGGGCGGCGGTGCGTGCTGGAGAATGTTTCACCATTATTATTATTTTATTAAAAAAAAAATGTTGCGTATTATTTTCCAATTAATGTTATTATCAAATTGCTTATGATAATTTTTGTTTGTATATTATTGGGGTATTAGTACGATTATTTGTATTTACTAACATTACCCTGTATCGTTATATACAATATTATTATTTTTAACTTTTTTAGTGTGTTTTTGTACTCGGTATATTTTAGTAAATAATTTATACTAATAATTAATTATTATAAACTTGTGTTTGTTAATTTTCTTTTCTATGGTTACCGCTTACGTTGTTACCTTAGCATTTAAAATAACGTAAACAATTCGCCGGAGTTTTCCACATTAGGAGAACAGCAACGTGTATAGGTTTAGTATAGGGAGGACGATAATATGCATGCTTCAAACCATCTATCTATAGATTTAGGTGTATTTTTAATTCAATATTATCCTGCTTAATTCTCAATGTATAATGTGGAATCTGAATTAAACGACCCGAACTTATAAAGTTCAAGTTCATTTAAAACAATTTTTAAAAAAAAAGTCGTTTCAAATAAAGTATGAACGTGTTCACGTTTCGTGCAATTTGAACTCTGAGTTAATTTGAACATTGTTCATTCCGTGATCCGAATACTAGAATAATACTATGACGTCACAATTTTCTTATTTAATTATGACGCGCAGAACGATGTGAAAGCGTTATGGTTTGTTATAAATTTGTTATAAGAACATTTTCTGATAAACGCCACCGGCCATTTAGCGATTTGTTTAACGCACGATTTTTACATTTTCTTTTTTTTTTTTTAACGGTCAATTTAAAAATTACGTGTCGTAATAAGTACCTGCGATAAACGCCAGTGCAGTTAGTTTACACGTGCGAGTCCGGACGGTGGAAATTCGGTAATTTTCGACTCTCGAATATTGCAAACTTTCAAATCTATGCAGAGCAAGGTGCAAAACTATAGGAATTCCGTCGACTAACAAAATTGTTTTTATCGTTAAAATAATCGAAGGTGTTGTCGAATGAACTGTATGACCACCAAACCATTAATAAGTTACGTATAATTGTCGCTTTAATACGGTACAAAAAAAAAAAAAACAAACTAATTTGAAAATTTTACAATATGAGATTTATGTCGATATCGATAGATTAACATTATAAAAAAAAACACCCGCGTATCAAAAATATATTTTTACAGCCGCCACTGTTTATGTGTAATGATAATTTGGTCGTTAAGCATCGCTCGGTTCGATTTAAGTTTTGCACCTCTCTGCAGATTTCCAGTAGCGTAGTCACAATTACGACGTTTTAATAAATTTCCAGAGATTTGTAACCGTTTTGCACACTTTTGTACTTACGCCCGAAGTTTTTATACCGCGTTTATTATATTTACGTGCGAACAACGACAAAAAAAAAAAAAAAAAAAACACTTTGTGCCGCCGATCTGTCGTACAGTAGAGATTTTTCACCTCGGCGCGAATTCGATTGGCAAAGAAAAAGAGAGAGAGAGAAAGAGAAAAAACAACAATCCGTTACATGGGTAATACAAAAACACGTACGAATTATCGGGTGACGAGCGGGCGCGGTGCAGGGGCTGTTCTCCCGTGGACCGCACTTGTTCGTCCGACGAATTTCGCCCATTGTTACGGTTTTCGTATTTTTTTTTTTTTTTTTTTCTCGACTATATATTCTTTGGTGCACGTTGTATAGTTTCAAAGATTCCGCGTATACCTAATATTTGTATTTTTTTTTTTTTTTTTTATTGTTGCGATAACAACGACGTCATAGTGATGATGCGAACTATACGGTAAACCGAGAAAAAAAACTACGACCGGTCGAAAAGTAAAAAAAAAAAAAAAAAAAGAAACAAATGCGGTTTTTCTTCTTCTCCGGAACCAAAGTTCCGTAATACGACGTGTAGGTATAGGCAATAATAACACCGCTCTGGCTCACCCAAGTGGTTGTTCTCTTGCGCCTCGTTGCACCGGTTCACCACGCGGATGACCGCGTTGCCGGCCAGTCTGGTGGACACCAACATGACGGCCGCCTGTCGGCCGTCGTCGGCCACTTCCACTTCGGCGGCTTCGATTTCGTCTTCGATCGGCGGTCTCATGGCGGACAGGCGGACGAGAAACGTACGGCGGAATTACGCGAAACGCAACGGAGCCGGCGGAGCTGTATAAATCGAGCGGGTAATATAAACGGCGGGGTTTTTATTTTAAATATCGGGCCGCGTTCAAATCAGATTACTCGACGGGCGAACCGCGCCGATACAATTATACTGTACGGGGACAATAATAAATATTATCGCGCTGCGGACGCGGCGGCGTGTGTGCGGCGGGACGACGAGGTGACCGACAAAACGGACGGACGGCACCGACCGGACTGTACTGCGGACGCCGGGCCGCGGCAATGTCGTTATATATACGCGCGCGACGACAACGGGCCGGCCGCCGGCCCGTGCGGTTCACCTCGGCGAGCGTGCCGCGCAGCACCGGCGTGCCGAGAGTTATGTTTAGAATTTCGTTATTTTTAGTCGTCGCGCCGGGCCCCGCCGGGCGCGCGTGTACCACCGGCGCGCGCGCTCGCCGGATCCTTTCTGTGTCCTTTCTTCGGCGCCCGGGATCGGCGCGAGTAATAACCGCCGGACAATACGCTTACAATGCGCCGTTAATATAACGCGATTTATTTCCAACAAAGAAACATAACGGGCATTGCAAATACACATATACGTATATCGATATATATATATACAGAGTGTGGTCAAATAACTAAGAAAGTCCATACATATCGATTGTTAGCTGGTTTGTGGACAATCTATTTCTAGAACAATAAAAATATTGCGCGTGTTTCAGTATACATTATGAGTGTTTTATGTTTGTTAGGAAAAGAAATTCCAGCAATCAGATTTCTGAACGTAATCGACGAAAAAAGTTTGGATTTAAAAACTTTGGTCCGGTTTATTAAACCGATTCGGGATATTCTGGGCGGATTACAAGAACATTTAACGGTTAAAGCATTTTTCAAAAATCAACGACTAAAATTATATTCTTTAGTTTTTTCATAAAATATAAAACAATGTGCTTACCTTGTATTTTTTATTTTTTAGTTTTTACATATTTCTATATGTATTTTTCCAGAAAAATTGCATGTTCGGTAATTTTTTAAGGCGTGTACGTATACATTTTTAAAATATTTCAAGTGCATACATTTGGCCTTATTTAACGCGATTTGTTCATTATTCACACGAAGATTTCGAAGAAAATTGATTTTTTTCACAATAAGCAATTATCATTAAGTGTTTATAACAACGAGCATTTATTTAACTTTACTTGGCGGATGTTTCGCGGATGGATATCAGCGTCAAATCTTGTATTTGAATATCGTATTTATCGTATTATTTTCAAAATATTTTACCCTTATTCCGTAATAGGTGTTTAAGTACTTTTGATATTCAAATAGCGACCAGAAAAGTATAGGTATCGAATAGGTGGTACTCATTTAAGGTATATACGAGGAGTAGGGGTGACAATTTTTGTTGTAATAAATCAATTTTACTTACATTCACTCGAGTAAACCGCCGGATCTTAACAAAACAAAAAAAAAATCACCCTGTATAATGTGTATTCTATTAATTCGACATCATTATAATAGTATTTTTTATTATTCATGTGCAGTAACAACAACAACAACAACAACAACAACATCGACGACGACAGCGATAACGACAATGCCATTACATTATCGTTCTTTTATGTCGTCGTTGTTTTTTTTCTTTTTCTTTTTTTCTACAGGAATATACCGGAACAAAAAAACGGTATCGTTGCCAAAAATGCCAGTTATTTGTACGGTGGTATTATTATAATTAACCGCGCGTCCGCGGTACGACCAACGGCCGACAACGCTTGTTAAACTATCGGCCCGAGCTTAAGACGTAAGTACAATAAAGCCCAGGTCCTAAAATTGTGTGCAGTATAGTAATATCAAAATGCAGTAGTGTGAAGTGCACGGCCATTGTACTCATTTTAATATTATCCTATATAAATTGTATACAATGTACGTGATTTTTTTTGGCATTGTTACTTTTTCGGAAAGATTGCTGTTTATTTTATTCCATTTGGTATTTTTATTTGAAACATATTGTCTAGGTTTTCAAACGTTTTTCTAAAAAAAATTAAACGACTGACAACAAATATACTACAAAGGTTTCATTTTTGTTGCATTTCTGGGTTACCTACACGTTCGGCACTACAAGGGGTAAAAAAAAAAAACACGATTCCGTGCTTTATTAAACTTATCAGTTTACCGAGTTTCGCTTAGAATCGTTTTTTGATTTAACTTTGTTTATAGTATATAAATTAAATAGATCTTCCAGCTTTCCACCTATAACAGCTAGCCGGTCAGCGGTCTAACAATAGTGCGAAGTATGTCCGGCTTTAAAAAAAAAAAAAAAATACTTAAAAATTTAGTAGGATATTATTTTTATGATTAAAATGAATATATAATTATAATACATTATGTAAAATGTATTGCATATTAGGTACCAGGGTAATCAAACTAATGTGTACATTTTTTTTTTTTTTTCCGTAGGAGGAAATTATGTTGTTAATGGAAAAACTGTGTTCGCAGTAGCGAATTTTATAAAAATTGCAAGCACTGTGAAAGGCGCGTGTATTGGACCGCGCGCGGTAACCGCGGTTACCGCGGTGGTAACGTAGTACCCCGTTCGGCAAACAACGTTTCGGTCCATTTTGTAATTTGCAAAAATAATATTTAATATTCATCTCATCTCTACTACGACGTAACCGTGCCAAACGTATACGGCAATTTTAATATTTTGCCCACGATGATATTTATGAAAGATGATAATAATAATAATATTATTAATTATTATTTACTATAATATGACTCATCGTCGCACGAATACTCGTACATTACTATTATTATTATTATAGTACAATAGTAAATTAACTACGCGCCAAGGTCGACGTTGTTTTTTTTTTCTTTTTT
The DNA here is from genome assembly GCA_956483605.1 of Tuberolachnus salignus. Taxonomy (NCBI): domain Eukaryota; kingdom Metazoa; phylum Arthropoda; class Insecta; order Hemiptera; family Aphididae; genus Tuberolachnus; species Tuberolachnus salignus. The sequence goes on from OY101437.1 coordinate 21,388,399, forward strand.
ATACCTATTGATATTGTTAATTTTAAGATATTTTTTTTATCTGTATCTTAAAATATTATACCATTTTTTTCATTTTGCCTCACAGTTTTTTCATACGGAATTTCCGGCCGGCGGTGGTATTTTAATCGTCTGGAATCTCCTGGCAAAAAAAAAATAAAATCCGACCGCAAAAAAACGATACATCGGTTTTGTTTTTGTAGATTTCCGAGTTATCTCAGCTACAAGAGGAGGAAGGGGGAAAACACGACTGATAAAGAGATAGCTCCTTACTGGTTTACCGAGCCCGGCTCAGATTGCAATGGTTATTATCGGTCCTTTCGGTAGATAAACATTATTGATCCTTACCTTATCCACTTCCCACATAGGCCTACCAATGGTCCTGTTTATATATATATATATAATGTTATTCTAATATTTGTTAGCGATGTATTATTATGTACATACTTATAGATACGCGTACGTACATCGTTTTCTAATTTATAATGTTTTGACAAAATATTTTAATGGGTCACGGCTCGGGATATAAATATAACTAACTAAAAATATCTCGTAAATATAAGAACCTAATGTCGTCTTAAAAATTGGTATTATTATAAAATACGTAATACGTATAACGCATTAATACTATTTTTGCAGAAAAAAAGTCACTGTTTACCGCGTTGCAGCGCAATTAAAATCCGTTGTCGCCTATCTTGCTAATAATACTGACAAAAACTTTTGTGCCATAGCTTTTACCTTGAATACCGCGTTGGACATTTGTTTTGTAACATTTAAATTCCATAAGAAAGATACGTTATAATTTATGTCCCCTAACCTATAACCTTACTCCATCAACTCTAATGAGTTTCGGAGTCGTAAATATAAAGTCTCGAGCTTTTCAATATGTTTTCGACAATAATTATTCGAAAAAAAAAAAACTGTGAAATCCTGTGTCTTGATATCGAGATTTTTGTTTTTTTGTTACCACTTTTCGTTATCATGGAAAATTGTAAATAACGATCGGTAAAGTAATATTATATTAAAGTGATAATGATTCAACAATTTAATCAGAAAGTTTTTTAATATATAATAATAAAAGTTTCGGTAACAAAGTTTGATTTAGAAAAAAAACTTAAACGTATTTTTTTTCGTTAAAAATATGAAATTATATTTTCATGTTAATGTTTTTAATTATTATTTTATGAAATATAGCTAGGTGTTAATTATACAGTAATAATATTAGGGGTGAAAAATTGTATCTGTTTTAAAAAATATTAAAAAAAACTTTCTTATAATATTCGCGAAAATGTTTCAATTTTAAAATAATATTTCGCCGTGTAGTGGTGCGTTAAGAAAAATAAAACACCTCGGCTGAACCCCTTCGTCATTAATTAATTTTTCTTTTTACTCGGAAATGAAAGTTTTCTTTTGTTTTATTTACAAAAGACACTCGATCACAGACACTGATATAACTAAATATAATATATTTTTTTTAACACTAAAAAGGACATACTTCGTACCATTAGTAAGGTTATTTGGGGTATAAAAAGGCGAGAATGTTGGATAGAGGATAATTTATATTTTTTTTACTGTAATAAACCATTGTAAACAAAAAAAAAACGATTACGAGTGCAGCTCAGTTATACATTGACAAACGTCATAACATTGAAAGTTGTATTGTTTTTATGTATCTAATTTGTTTTATGCACTTACCGACAGGAATATTTTAATTTTTAATTTGATATCATCGCTTCTGACTTTTTATTTATTGTGCCGAACAGTTATTATCGTTGACGAGTGTAATCATTTCAAATTTAAACCAGAAGGGGGCTGACCATCAAAGATCGATATGAAATTAATTCCCTACTCCTCGGGTATACATTTCAAACTGGTTATCTATATATATATATATATATATATAAAAATCAATTACCGCAATTGGCTGATTTTTCTTTTGTTGTGTTCGTAATTATTAGGTCAAGGTTTGTATGAAACCTATTAGAATTGAATGATAATTATTGGAAAGTCCACCGGAAAAGACGGAAATTTGGATGGTGAAAAAATATAAACATTTTAAGATAGAATGAAAAACATTTGTTGATTTACTATGGAAACTAAATAGCATAAATAACTATACAAAATAAAACGACCAGTTTGCTTACCACGGTAACCAAAGCATTACGCTAAATCGGTAATCCTCTTCCACAAAACGTAAAAACAAAAGTAATGATCAAGTTACATTTAGTTTAAACTCTCGAAATGAAGTGAAGCAATTTCAGTCCGGTCGATATATATGTAGACCGGACAATCTACCAAAATATTCCAAAGAATAAAACGAAGAACCACCGTTGAAGGTTATCCCAGAGTAAAAAAAAAAAAAACGGATGCTCTTGGCAGGCAGGATATATGTAGTTTATCCGAACAATAGTGATTGTTTTTACTCAAGAATGTTGTTCCACGTGATTAAAGGTCCGATGTCTTTTGCAAGGAATCGAGGAATAAAAACTTTAAAAATCTGCCTGATTGAGCTTACGATCCTGACTGGCTGTGGAACTGGGGAAATGGTCTTGGATCCCTAGAATACCTATGATACCAACCAATCTACCATTACAGTTTAGACGGCACCAACTTCTCGGAAAATTTCAATAGCCCTAAACCAAAGATTCAGGGCCAAATATTAAACGTTTCAGGTTTATAACGAACCGTCCTATGTTTTTCCTATGGTACGTTGCTCTGTCACGTGCAAACAAAATCTATTTGTGCTGGTTCCAGAAAGATCTAATGCGTAAGGTCAATGACAACTTAAAATCTATAAATTTAATTTCAAATTTCAAATCAAGCAAGATTGAAAAGTAATATGAAATTCAAAACAAAAAAAGCATTTAATTAAATTCTTTAGAAAGAAAAAACAATTTTTAAAAAAAGCACACATCATAATAAAACCAATACATTCCACACTTCGCTCTGAATTTAAAAAAAAAAAAAAGATGATGTGCGGGACAGCTAGACGATTTTGGATAAACAACAAACTTGATCCGATAAAGGCCGAGTGATGGCCGGTAGTAATTCATAAAAAGTATATCCGATTAAAACATGCGCGGATTATTATTTAAAAATCAAAAGTTCACGAATGATGTTTACCGTATACAGATTAGAGTTATAGAGTTAACTCAATAGAAAAAAAAAAAAAAAAAGAACTGACACCGCTCACAGACAGAACGCTATTGTAAATAATGTAATAATATATGATAATTTATTATATATAGGTTAGTTTAAATTCCTTATGTGCTGAAGCATTTGCCCATTCACATACATTGATACATGCACTCTAGTTGAGATCTAGTAGATGCATACACCACTCGCATGTTGTAATACAAAAGCACTTTAGCAATTTTACTTTTATCCGCTTTTTTTTTTTGCCTTCGTCCGTTTAATATTATCGAACAATGGCCCGCTTATTGTTCTTAGTAATTTGTTCACGAACGTTCTTAGATTTTTTTTGTCCATTTGACGTCTACTATATTAATAATATGATGCCGGCACCTATCCTAGGACGCTTTGGACAATTGGCACGGTTTGAAATGATTTTACGTTGAATACGTCTGACTTTCGTTTATGTTAATAAATAAACGTTTTTCTATCACTAAAATTGTCTTCGGAGAGATTTTTCATCGTCAACTTAATGGTCCGGGCCCTTTGTTACGGCGGAACTCGTCATCCGGCAATTGACCTTATACGTGTCGCACCAAAATTCAACAATATTTTCGCATACTATTTTGTATTTAATAAATTATATTTAGGTATCTATACACATAGACCTATGTATGACTAATTTATTTTTAAATTGTATGGAATTTTTCACTCTCCGAACAGTTCGATTGTTATTGGCGTTTGAATTAAACCGTATAACCGTACTATAATAAATTTTGCAGATGTGTTAAAACTTAAAATATAATATTATGTAACATAATCTATAATAATAATTATAATATATATATTAATATAATTTAGATTCTGAGCGGATCGAAGAACGTATTGGTTTTACAACAATGTGTGGTTTTTGTTGTTGTATTAATTCGGTTAAATCTTAGATGCTTGGAATTTCTACAGAATATTAATATTAATATTTTCTGGACGTAAATAAATGTTCAAAACATTCTGGAAATTCTTAAGCTATTTACAGACATTTGTAATTTTCGAATATTTTCAGTTTTTATTTGGTTTCATGCGGATAACATTTGTTTGGCCGTTATCACTACGTATGACGTAACGAGTCGTGAAATTAAATTTTTAATATCATTCTTCAGTTGTTCACTGATAACCGTACGGTGCGGGTGTCGTAGTGCGTTCGCTTCTTTTTCGCTCCGACCGGGTTGTAATTGGATTTTCTAAAAAATTAATTGAGTAATTATTATCGTATGAGACATTCGGCCATCGAAGTATCAAGGGACCTCAACGTCAAGATAGTTTTCACGTGAACAGGATAAAACCGATGAGATTGCGGCGTTCTAATAACTGTGAGTACTTTTGACCTTTTTTTTTTTCTTTCTTTCAAAACACTAAATCCTGATGGTGCCGGGAACTACGCTCATTCTTTATTAAAAATCGTTATTTTTTTTTTATTTCTTTTAAAAAAAAAAAAAAACACCTCATGAAGGCACCAGTCGGGTCTCATGACTTTGTTTTATTAAATTATTATTTTTTGTTACTTTCAAACTAAGATAATATTAAGATATTAAGGTTCATGCTTTCAAAACTCAAATGCCTGAAGGCGCCGGAGAACCTCCACGGCCATTTTTAAAAATTATTATTTTTTTTCCACTTTTAAAAAACATGCCCAAGGACGGTGGAATCTACAGTGTGTCCCACGAAAAATTACTTATTGCGATATCTCTTGACATTATGATGATAATCAAAGTCTGTTTTTATTATATGGCACACAGGGTTAAGGACTACAAATATGATAATGATTGCAATAAAAATGTTTTGGTAAACAGTTTAAAACAATAACATTTTATTAGTTTATTCTTTTGAAATTGTTGACGTTTTAACTTTTTATTTTTTTTATTTTCATTGACTTCTACTATGGTATTTATTTATATACTATTGTTCTGCATACTAAAATAAATATTAAAAATATATATACTAAAACCACGACGTTAATGAAAATAATGAAATCAAAACGTCAACATTTTCAGAAGAATAACTTTTATATAATCTTTTATCAAAACATAAAATTTTAATTAAAATATGAATATTTGCAGTTGCAGTTATTTATATTTGTGAGTCATATATGGTATATATAAAAAAGTATTTGATTTTTTTCATTATTTCAGGAGATATCCACAATGTGTATATCTTCGTGGGACACCCAAAATTATTATTTTGTGTCACTTTCCAAACTCAAAAGCTTGAGAGCGCCGAGGAATTTATGTGCATTTTGTTTTAATCGTTATTGTTTTGTTACTTTTAAAACAATTGCCCAAAGACGGAATTCTTTTCTTATCGTTTACTAACAAAAACGTATAGAATCGGTTAAAATATTGTCGTATAGATTTCGCTTCGGTATACCTACAGTCGCTGGTAATTGTACGCAGTAGTTATTTTTCGCGACGTCCGAATTTATTATATTAGGTAATATTATTTTTGTGGAATCGTTTTATCACGAGATAGATTTAGAGATTAAAAGTAGAAATCCGATGGCAATATACATTTTATCAATATTTAATACTATTTAATAAATTACTAAAATGTATTAGAACATCATAATATATTTCGTACTGAATTTCGTCTTTATATTGACTAGTTATATTTATTATCCAATTATTAACGATTAGATTAAACTTGTTTGTAAAATGTTTTTTCTTATCTATAATAGTATTTGATATTGTAGATATCAAATACGTATTGTCTATAGGTACTAAATACGTACAATGTACATACGTATGTTGCACAATAATTAAAACATTCAATACAACATTTACAAAATATAATTATTATTATTAATATTTTTTTTAAACAAATCGACGAAAATTAAAACGCGTTATTCTAACAAATAGTAATCTAGTAGGCAGAGTTGTAACAATATAAAAATAAGATATAATGGATAGAATAATTAACTAGATGAGATTAAAAGATACGTAACCATACTTAATTATCTGGTTAATGATGATCAATGAAAAAAGATAATTTTTTGTATACTTAGCGTAAAACTAAACGCTGACAGAAGTAAATGTGTACCAGTTTTGGTACACATTTAGATTTGAAAAAAAAAGTTGTGTGATCGATGTAGCTAAGAACAATTAGTTTTTTTAAACCAATATTTAATGTAAATGTAATTAATTATACGGTTTAGAATCAGACGATTCGATTATTTATCTCTGATAACTTATTACAAATTTATCTGGATAACATAAAAGTATTTTCACCAGACTACTAGGTTTCTGAACTATAATATTAAATAAATACATTTGTAAAATAATACGCACCAATGTTATGTCTTTATGTGTATTTATGTAGTAGTTCCTTTGTTAAGTATAAAAATGCTCAAGGGTAATGACTCTCAAACGTACAGTAAGTATACAATGACGCATATTAAATTCTATATTTTGTTTATAAGCTAATACTAATACAGGCATGCAGCCAGGATTTTTACCACGTGGAACGGTGGAGCTTATTTTAAAATTCACGATACCAAATGACCTTCTATTTTTTTTTTTTTTTTTTTTTTATCGAATATTTATGGTTTACATCAGATCTTGAGGGTTATAAACATAGTATCGTTATATAGTTTTACAACCATAGTGTTTTTTATTTTATTTCTTTTTTTGCATTTAGGATAATGTACGAATTTAATTTTTTTTTTTTATTTTATAACAATTTGTGTGTCCTACATATATATATATATAAAAAAAAATTGTCATCATATTATAATAGATAATATTAATATGGCGTTAAATTGACAAGAATGGGAAAATTAATGAATAATATTAACTTTGCTTAAATGAGTTAATATATTTTCGACTGTGAACAACTTTTTAACCAGATATTACGTTCCTATCAAAAACTTTATAGGAATTTTCCCGTAGAATTTTGAATCTAGTTGGTTCGTTCCGGAGGTCATTTATTGATTTTCCTTAATAATAGGAAAAGCCGGAAAACAACGTCGGAATAAACAGTGATATATACGTAAAAACGGTTTTTGTTATTTTATATTATATTTTTTTTAATAGTAATTATCCGTTAAAAATAACTGTAGAGACCTGGAGTTTTCACCAAATACTTATATTAGTATTTTCTAATTTCTAAAATATTCTGGTGTTTGTATCATTTTATAGCTATTTTAAATTTTCAATTTTTTTAGTTTAAACTTGGTGTTGTATGTGGTTAAAATCGTTTTTGCTTATCGAAAATACTCGATATGTTGTGATGTTCACCATATAGGATGTTTTTATGACAAAATGACAATATCAAAAATCTATCAGCACGATTTTTTTGATGAATACAACTTGTTTGGCAATAAAATAATAGTCAAACATTTGAGATGAGAAAACATGTTGGACACAGTTGTAAATTATTTTATAGCTACGAATTAGTACAATTTTCAATTCAAATTTATCAGACACGTGTTTAACCGAACTCCGCTCAAAATGGTTTTTCGTGCGCAATGATTTATATTTTCGCGTACAGTTATAAATCACTAATAAATCACCCTAAATATCCTACACCTTTCCAACTCCCACCAATAACAGTGTACACTCACGGCAAGAAACGTCACGTATTTTTTTTATAACGTGTATATATTGCATAGACGTATTTTTATCATATGATTTTTGTTGTCGCCTGTACTCGGAATCAATATTAAATTCTCACAATATATTTGTGGTTTCTGGTCTAACAGGATAATTATTACGGAATTCGTGTCATATTGTTTATGAATTGATTTTCACGTGCTACACCTTTTGCACCTATCCTAGTATGGGCACTGTTTAATTAAATCTATATCAGAATATTGTGTGTAAATTAAATTCCCATTGTACTACTGTACACTGTATTATAATACGGCGCGTCTTGTAATATTCTGATTATTCCGCCATTTCACTATACGCGTTCTCTATAAATACAGTTTCGCATTATTATATATTTGTATCAGTACAACAGACATCCACCTACAATTTGTATTTTTGTTTTACATTCTTTCGTGCGAAACGAACTTTGTACAATATTATTCACGATTTTCGTTAAATAACGAACACGTCCTAAAATTGCCGTTAAAAGTATCAATATTTTTAAACGGATCTATCGAGACGAATTATTAACGATTCGAATACATTATACGGAACACATTAGGTATTTTGAACAATTTCAATAGGAAAATTTTTTTAAATAAAACGCTAATGCTTTGCGCGACGGATACGGTTATAAAGCGGGGTAATTTAATATTAAACAAGTAAAACAAGTAGGTATGGGCACAACACATTTTGTTCTATTTGATCTTTTCGAGTACGTCCGTAACTCAAACCCTAAACTAGAAGTGTTTTTAAGTTGTTATGTAGGTATATATATATATGTATATTATAGGTACCTACCTATGTTTGAACAAGGGGGTGAAATTTAATATTGTAAAGTATAGGATTAAATTAATTAGTAGTATTTTTTTACGTGATAAAGTTTACGTGATAGAGAGTTGAGAGTCTTGACAAACACGAACAACCGTATTCTATAAAGTAATCGTGTTCTCTCGGCCGGTGTGTCGCGACGACGGTAAGTATGTCAATGCGAAATATTAATTTCACGACTATAATAATACGTGCATGTACAATAATAATAAAAATAATAATATTATAATGTTGGTTCTTATTTTCGAGAAAATTTTATAACGCCACGTGGTCCAATATTGCAGTATTTCAATTTTCAATATAAACAATATATAAACGATTTTAAGGATATCTTGCGGAAAATAAAAACCCTCTATAGAGCCGTTAATATAACGATATACTGCACTTATTTACACCTCAAAGACCGTACAAAAAAAAAATAAATAAAAATGAAAGGACGAACATCAGCTTAAAAAACCGTGCTGAAAACGGAAATAAATTGAAACTTGAAAACTCGCTGAACTTCGATTTATTTGTGCGTTGACCGTATTTTATTTAGACTCGATTTAAAGGACACTGCAAAATACGAAATATACAGTCGAGGGTGAGAATTAATCAAATTATTAAAATCGTCGATGAAAAAGATGGAAAAAAACAAATAGTAGGTAGCTCAAGTCCAAAATAATTTATCATTTTAAACATTATTATTGAAGATAATAAAGAGTATTTTTGTGTACCTACATGAATATTGTTCTAATGTTGAAAATTGTACTTTGGTTTTCAGGCCGAAACGTTGAATAGTAGAGGTACCAGAATGAAATAAATAGTCAACACGAATACAACTTTTAGCAGAAAAATAAAAATGTTATAAAAACATACGTGATATGAAAGGATCCAATCTATTTTTTTTTTTTTTTTTTTTTACAATACATCTGCGTTCTTCCGACGTACAATAAATAATGTTTTCATACGCGAAATCTATAGTACAGAATTCTCGAAGGAAATCTAGACATATAAAGGGAATATCTGCAGAATCGTTGAAACACGGTAACGAGTATTTATTATATTTCTATCGCTATTATAAGTTTTTTTTTATGTGTATATATATTTTGTTTAAACTTTCCGGCAAGTTTAAATAAAAAAATATTGAATACATTTTTAACAATTTTCAATTTGACGATAATCTAAAATGCATATAACTCGTATACGCGCGAAAGTATATTATTATAAACTCAACACTTTAAAAGGTTTCAAGGAGTAGGTACGTTTTTTTTTTTTTTTTTTAAATGTATTTATTCTTTTTTATTACCTTGGAAGCAGTCCAACTTTTTACCTATATTGGAGATAATGTCTATACTGTAATTTCCTATCAAAATATACGACGTTTCTGTTGCCAAAAACCATTGTTAATTTGACAAAACCAACGGGACCGGAAATTAGAAATGTCTAACAATAAAGCAATAATCCTACGTCGATTTTATTTATTTATATCTTTAAACCATCTCTGACACGCCACCGTTTGGACAAAGGCAATGTCCCAAAATACGAGTGTAGATCAGAAACATAGAACTATAGAGAAATAAAATGGGATTCTGGTGAAGAGAACACACTGTTTAAAACCATCTATACCACTGTCTTAGTTCTTATCAGTTGCCGGCTTGCTAAAGAAGTTTTAGTTAAAATTTCACTCACGAATCGACGGGTCACGATCGGGAGGAAAATTGCAAGTAATAAATAATTGATGTTACGGCTTAACACCCTAATAATATTCACAAAATTAACAACGCGGTCTGTTTGCCCGGTATGTTAACAGCGATTTTTTCTTCAAATTTAATTGATATTCTGGTTAGTACCATATTCTGTATTATACCCAGGTTTTTCATTTTTATTTTTGCGTATCGGTGACGCACAATCCATATATTGATATTTCTATACCGTATAGTAACCGTGAAATTTGGTTTTTGACATTATTAAGAATTTATTATCTGCATCTATTTATTACGGACCAGAACGATTACGCGCATAATCTTAATTGGTTTCAAATATAACTCGTAAGTTTTTCATTTCCGAATAGAGGCGAGTAATGTTCTGAACATTTTCATGTACAGAGATCGAGCGCGACGAATATTCGTTGCAAAAAGTATAAGATAGTAGTAGTACGTATACAATTCAATTTATTAAAGATATTCTATTAAAATTTCCAGATAATAACGTTTTATATTTTATTCAAACGTAATTACATTTACAATAAAAGACAGGATGTCTTTAATCCGGGCACTCGGCAAAAATAACAGTTGTAATATACTCGAGTTTAAATTTGATTTGATTTTTTTTTTTTTTAATATAAAGTCTTCGAAATAATGTTAAGGATGAAAACATAAAACTGTTTAAGAAACATTCGTTTTGTAAACTTTTCATATTATATATATATATACACAAGCTTACTTTGATGTATCTCATTCTATACATCTGCTGTTTGTATTTAAGTAGAATTCCATATTATTTTTCTCATTCGTTCATTTTCTTTTACCACATTCAATTTTACATAGGTACCAAATGAAATACCTAATATAATGTTTCAGCGATACATCTGGAAAAATATATGTCTGTAATGTAAAATAAAATAAAACGTCGTCCTACGCCTAACATATTGTATTATTTATTATTATTATTTTTTTTTTTATTGCAATTTTTCATTCCGGTCGGACCGAAAAAGTCCATTTGTCCGTCCAAGTTGAGTATTTACGGGGCGACAATTGTGCCTTTCAATAGCTTTGCCCCCCCTCCGTCAACACGGAAACAACGATATTTTAAAATTCGCGTTAAAAAATATATAGGGAACATACGATGGTTTTGTTTCGAATCAAATACAATCTGAAATAATTCCCTAATATTCTATGCAATTTAATGTTTAGCTCGCAAAAATCACGACTCCGTCCCGGTGTGTTTTACGAGTGCGTTATAACATTAAAATATAATCGATTTTTTTTTTTTTTTTTTTTATTTTCATATAAATAATTATATTTTAATACAAATTGCATTCGGGATGTTTTGTTCGTCGAATATCCGTTCGTCGTTCGTCAACTTCACTTCTTTCACATACACACCACGCAAAGACAACGACGTGATATATAGTATAGACGATATTGCACATCGTAAGAAGGCGCCGAAAACCCGCGAGTCGTTCGGGTGCGTATAAGATTGAAAATAAAATAAATTTCCAACCCGCTGTCGTTGAGAACGATAAATCCAGAGTTTCCGTACGCCGAGGTTTTTAATTATATCGGGGCGTTGTTTTCCATTATAACAATATGACCCAGGCGCAGTGTGCGAAAATTAGCTTTTGCCGTATAGAGCATAATATTTCGTATAAAGAAAACGTCGAAATTATGCAAAAAATAATAATATAAATCGTCTGGCGGCGTCTTGCGACGACACGCATATATCTCCGGGGCGACGACGAAAGATTACAATATTATATTATAAAATGGCTTGTTTTTTTTTTTTTTTTTTTTTTTTTTTTATTCTACCTAATATCGTCTCGGATAAGACACATTTTATATATTTATGTATAAAATAATAATAATAAAAACCGTGAAAATACGTGTCCGGTCGAGTATAACTACTGTGGTTTAAGGCGATCGTCAAAAAAAAAAAATAAAACAAATGTAACTCTATTATAAACAGTGTTGAGACTAATCTAGATAATATTTTATTTTTATCTAGATGACACTATTGATATCTATCTGAACTTTGTTTAAGGTTAAAAAATAATTATCTAGATAAAATATATCAAAAAAAATCTAGTATAAAATATTAAATACTTAAAAAGTTTTAATTTTCGTTAAAAATTCAAAGTAACTAGCTTATATAGTGTATGTAGTGATTTACACCATTTGCAGTGCAGAATTATTTTTATCTCCCCACTACAATGTTCTTCAAAATGACAACAATAGACAATTAACAAAACATTATCATTGTTTTATCCAGTTTCTAGATAAAAAAAAAAAAAATAGATTTTCCTTATCTACGTATCAACATTGTATCACGTGTACCAGTGCTTTTCAATAAATATGAATTATTTATCAATAATAAATTGCACTATTTTAAATCCCGCTTTAAGACTGCTGTAATAAATATTATATCGTATATTTTTATTGAAATTGTATATAATATGTACTGATCAAAATAGATTTGAATTAAATAGATTTTCGAAATAAAATATGTTAGAATAATATGCTATAGAACAATTTTAGACACAATAATGAAATAGGCGGAAACATAGGGTGCTGCTGCTCGTTCATCGTTTCGACAAAAGAAATTCCAGTAATATTGTTTTTAATTTTATTGTTGTTTTTTTTTTTTTTTTTTTTTTTACTAGCCCGAACTCATACTTTGAACTAAAAACAACATGTTCTCCTTTTGATCGTCGAATTATTTTCAGTTTATAACTGCAATTTTCTACGTTATATTACTTCTCTCTCACTCTCTCTGCTATAATAATTGTTGCTTTGTGATAATATAACATATCCGTACATTTCCCGCAGTATAATATTTGTTGAACGCGAATCCAAAACATGATTATTTCAAAGCGATACGGAAAACACGATTTCACAAATATAATAATAATAATTATAACAAGTCTTCGATATTTGTTCTATTAAAATTTTAAGAATAATACTGTTGCGGTACAAAACTTTTGTATACGGTGCCGCAACTAGGATTTTCGGGTCCTTAGGCCCGAATGACTGATTTCACTGCTATTCCACTACTTTGACACAATTATTTTAAACACGATATACAAAGGTGTCCCACGAAGTTATACTCATTGCGATACGAATATTCATATTTTAATTAAATTGTTATGTTTTGGTAAAAAAATTAAATAAAATACATTTTTATTTTATTATTTTCGTAAACGTTGAAGATAGGAATTTTATAGAGTTAATTTTTCTAAACATTTTTTACGTTTCGACTTTTTATGTCCATTAACCATTCAAATGATTTTGAATATTTTTTTAGTATACCGGAAAATAGTGTTTAATTAAATACCATAGTAGTGTTGTGAAATGATCTCATTTCGTTTTCTCATAAGTTTTGTTGAAACGTCGACATTTTCAGTAGAATAATCTCTATAAATATCTTCATGTTTGTCGAAAATAATAAAACTAAAAATTTTTTTTAAATTTTTTACCAAAACATAAATTTTATTGCAATATTCATATTTGTAGTCCTTTTTCCTTTAAGTAAAGATGTAGGTTCGGTAAAATAAATTTACAATCATTTTACCGATGATGATTTTACAGATTAAAAATCGAGCGACTTATTTCAATGGTTTTTTTTTACGTGTAATAACGTTTGTTTAATGATTTATTTCAATATTTAACTTAGCAACAATGTCAATATATTTTCAGAGTCTGATAGAGTGATAAAGAATGAGTTATAGATTTTAAGCGATGCAAAAAATGTATTGGTTTTACTATAATGTGTGTGTGTGTTTTTTTTTTTTTATTCTGTCTGTAAACAAGGTTTCTATTAAAAATCTTACTCCGATTTTCAAGTGTTGCTCCTTTTCTGAAAGCATATTAGATTTTTGTTTACTAATTGAGAAAAACTGGGAAATAACGTAGAAAAAACGGGAAAATGTACAGCAATAATGGTTTCAATATTTCCGATTGTTTCCATTTTGTTGTTACTCAGTTAAAAATAATCGTATAGCTGGAATGTTTACAGAATATAAATATTAGCCATTTCTAGACGTGGTTTTTTTTTTTTTTTGAACTTTTCATGTAGGAATTTGACATTTTTGAGATTTTATTTGGTTTTTATGTAAATAGAATTGGTCTGGCCGAGCAGAAATGTTTGATAGTTTTAAACGAGGTTCATCATTGTTGTAACAATGATGACATTTCAAAACGTGATACCGCGATTCGAAGATTCGGCGACGGTGTAACAATAGCTTAATACGATATTATTACTACGAGTATCCGACTATCCGATTGTTCGTATAATCAGTCAATAATTAATAGCCGTTGTCACTGCGGTATAACGTAACAGGTGGTGAAAACTAAATTTCAAATAACTCTTTTCAGTTGTCCACCGACGGCCGTACGGTGCGGGTCGTTGTGCGTTCGCTTTTCTTATTTTGCTCCCACCGGGTCGTAGTAAATGCGTTTCTAATGATTTAATAGAGTGCAATTATTATCGAATAAGACATTCATTCAGCTGTCAAAGTGTTACAAAACTTTAACGTCAAAATAGTTTTCGCGCGAACAGGATAGAGCACTACGGGTTTACGGTGTTCTTATATAACTGTGAGTACTTATGCACATTTTATTTTTTTATTATTTTTTTTTTTTTTTGTTACTCTCGGTACGTGTCATCGTAGTGCGTGCGCTTTATTTTTTTTTCTCCGGCCGGGTCGTATTTCGATTTTTTTAATAAAATAATAATAACATAGTGAGACATTTAGCCGTTGAAGTTTTACGGAACCTTAAACGTCAAGAAAGATTTCACGCCAACCGGATAATACACGACGTGATTGCGACGTCCTAATATAACTGTGAGTACACTTATGCCCATTTTTTTTTTTTTTTTTTTTTTTTATTACTTTTAATATACTGAATCCCGAGGATTCCGGGAAACCTATGCCCGTTGATTATTGAAAATTATTAATATTTTTTTTTTTTGTAACGCCCATAAAAGCCTGAGGGCGCCCGTGACTCTATGGCCATTTTTTTTTTTCGTTTTCAAGCCTATGGGTGTCGGCGAACCTTTGCGCATAATGTCGTCTAATCAGTACAATTATTACCTTGGAGAGGCAATTTTTCGATATTCCTGTGTAATTTTCTTAGAATAATCGGGAAAAACTGAAAACTCGAATTATTATTTGAACGTAAAACGCCGTGATTAAAAATTCTAAATTACGTACTAATTTGCTATATTATATATAGTTGCGCCCGCCACTTTTAGTCTGACTAATACGGCGGCGGTATAAAATATGTGCGGGTATTAATATGAGACGCTGTAGAAACTTGCAGTTTAAGTAAGAGTTTTCGGATAACTATGGATTAGTCGACCGAGAAAGCTATACGCGGCGAATCGCAAGTGTACCTACTATATATACATACTCGTATAGTGAAACAAAAGTTTTTTCCACAACTTACAACTATAACGCCGCATTTTAATGCCAAATAAATCTCACATTTAGGCCGATAATTTTGTTGGTAAATCGCGTTTATCCCGCGGGGAGAAAACGAACAACAAACAACACGTCCCCCGCACAACTCTGTGTATGTATAACAAACGTATTTCGCTACAATTCCGTTACGTTTCACCGCCGTTATTTGGGCTGAAATCGTCTCGTTAAACATAATACGAGTAAATATATTTAATAAATAGTGGTACCCCCATATATATATATTTATCGTGTGTTTGTGCTTTTTGTAGACTTTTATCGTTTTAATTGCATCGCGTTTGCGGTAACGCGATTACCAATAATATATCGACGTGCCAGTTGTTTTGAACGCGATTTTTTTTTTATTAAAGTCAAAATAAATGTTGTGTAGTTAGGTACTTATTACACTAAAATCTACGCGTTTGCGAATATCATATAATAATAATAATAATAACTGTTAAAACGATACGCGAATTTGTTTTAAATATGAAATTTATGGGTGTAAACGTTAACGGCCAACGTCTGCGGGTTATCGTGTCGATGTTTAATTGGGCTATTAGTATGGACTGCGTCAACTGTAATAAAATCGGTCATTTTATAGAGAAATAATTTTATATTTTACGTGCAATGTCGTCGTCGTTGTGCGCATATTTGTGTTTTATTAAAACGAAAACGTGTGTCGAGAACATAATAATTCTCACGCATTAACTATCGTAAGTTATTTATAATACGCTTAGTTTTAGATTCCGAGCAGATCGGAGGAAGCTATTATTTTTACAATCACGCGTGTGCTATAATTATTTTCTTCTCGCAAAACGTCATTTGGGAATAGTACATAAAATGCGCTTTACAACTACACATATATATATATGTTTTTTTTTTTTTTTTTGTATCATACGTTTTGTACGGTGCCTTTTTCGACGGGGAACGTATAACACTTAAAATCGCAACAAAAAAAAAAAAAAATCAACCAATATTTTGTATCAAAACTTAAACGGTTTTTCGTCATTGGGTACAACGATTTTTCGGTAATTTATTTCGCTTTTAAATCCAAAGCGCATAATATAGTTACAAGTTTACACGCATTATTCACAATAAGACAAACGCATTAGTAATATACTAAAATGAGTGTTTTCGTAAAGTTTTATATACTACCCTACCCTCTACCTATCTAGTTTTATAGCAATTAACAATGCAAAAGCAAATACCTAACCTAGGTAATAAACGTAATTTTGTGTGTCACATTAAGGATATTCGTAACAGAGAAAACTTTGCAAATAAAACATTGTCGTTGTTATCTAAAAATAAAATGTAATTCCTTTAAAAAAAAAAAATAATAATTCGTGCATTGAACGTTCTCGAAATAAAAATCAAAATAAAAAAAAAAATCTTCTAAAACTGTTTTATATTAAAATTGTATTTGATTTGTGTTATTATCAGTAACGGGGCGAGAGAATTCCGTCTCGTTTGGATGTTCGAATTGTGTCATTTTTATTATTATTTTTCTAAAACAAAAAGTATAAACGAAACGATGATTGCAATAGCACGTATTATTATAATGTTATAACTGTACCCGCAGTACACGCAAACGACATAAATATAACTACTGTAACTTTATCAGCTCTACACTTTCATAAAGACTAAAGCGACTATAATATTATAAGGTCATAATGGATTTTATAAAGTAGTATAATGTACGGTTACAAGGTTACAACGACCACTCTGTAATTGTAAATCTTTGCCGGGAAACACGGGCGAAAAAGCGCCTCCGCGTACTGTTCTACGAGTACACCTGTGAAATATATAAACCCGTATTAAACTGTTATAGGAAAACATTTCGGGTGGATGTTTTTGAAAAAAAAATGTTTAAAATGTTCGTAAATATCATACTTTATTATTCTTTAGGTACTCGGTATATGCGTATAAATCTATTTTATTCGAAAATCTCACGGGAAACGTTTTAAATAACTATTAAAAAAAAAAATGTGTTGGTCGTGTAATTCATTTTTACATTTTTCCTAATATCTGACGGGTTCATATTAATATTATATTGATTTATCCGCCCGGACGTTCAAGATACCACCGGCTCGTATTGTAATGTTTTCAAATTGAAACGGTTACTGGAATTTTTTTTTTTTTTTTTTAAATCGTTTATCGTTCGCGGGTTACCGGGACCGTTTAACTATCTGATGAACAGCCCAATTTATAAATGACTGCGTTTCTTAAATATTAACAGCGAGCACTGTATACGGAATTAATAAAAAAAAAAAAAAAAATATATATTAGGATATTAAACAACCCAGGACGTTATAAATCCTAATGAAAACCTAGTGTTAAAGTAAATCATTGTGTGTGTGTGTGTATAGGTAGTAATAAATTATTTTGACAGAGGTTAACCCCATTATTATTATTATTATTATTATTATAGCACGCGCGCCGTATAAATATAAAACGTTCTCTAAATCATACTAAAATTCATTTACGTTCAAAGGGATGTATAATGGCGGTGCATACAATTAGGATGAAAAACAAAAAACTAATAGTTTGAATAATGTTTTAGACTTTTAGTGGACGGTAGAATGTATGTGTTACGGTTAATACCCGAAATCCGTCAAAACTAGTATCCGCAAACCCCTTTCGTCAAAGCCGGTCGTGACCAGTCTAAACTAGAATTAACCGCAAATTTTTTTAAAATTCCAAACGATAGTTTACCCGGCCCAAACAAATAACGATAGGACGTTGGTTCCAACGTTCAGCGTCCAGTTCAATTCTAGTTGTAACTTGTTTAGACGGATTTCGGGTTTTAACTACATCTACACAATAATCATATAATGGTTATATATTTTATTTTTATCCGTCCAAACGTAAATAAATACTCGACTCAATGTTTAACTATATAATATAATAGTCTAGAAATTAGATATTCTATACGCGAATTATACGAAATGCTAAAACCGACGAACGCACAACAGTTTGAAAGAAAAATGCTGCACTCAAATTTGTTAGAACGTTTAATATAGATATCATCGACACCGACGCAACGATAGATGTAGTTTGAGAAAGGGCAAAGAACTAGAGAATCTCTGTATCAGAAACCGAATATCGTAAACCGGAGAAGCCAAAACCCATGTTACTACGGGCGGTGTTGGAAAAGAACCCGACAGGGAAAAATACACTTTGGATGACCGAGAATAATGTGGGAAAACGTGGCCAGGAAAGATGTGGAACAACTTAACAGGGGATCGATTGGAAAGCAGAGAGACGGCTGGAGGTCTGGCAGCTTGACGGGAAAGCCGCTTTTTGAAGAAGAAAATGGGAAAATATGAAATGCTTAAATCTATTTATATTTTTATTTTCATTTGAAGTACGGGTTTCTACTCGTGGGTGTGAATTCGAAATCAAGAAATTAGTTGATTTGTTAAAGTATTACGTACTCGATTCAAAGTTTCTACTAACATAATATTTTATTATCTTATCTGTAGAAAATTGACGTTCGAAAATAATTTTATATTTATATAACCGTCACTCGGTTATTTAAAATATTTATAATAAATACCTAATACGCAAATGGAAACTATATCTTTTTTTAAGATATAAAAAAATATTCGATTCGATTTTCTCAGCGGTCAGCGTATAACGCGTTCCGGTTTAGGGTGGCGTTATTGGGTTCAGCCAGTCGGCCATAAAACTTAAAATACCAATTATAGGGGATAAGCCATCGTCCTTTACCCCGATAATGGAAAAAGGGATTTTAAAGTGAAACTGGCCTTTTTTTTTCCTCGGACATTTTTGTTAAAACTATTTTTTTTTTTTTTTTTTTAATCAACTAAATTCGACGTTAATTAAATTTGTGTAAATTCTTATCTGTTTTACGGGAAATTAATCTGTTGCAGTTTATATAATATATATATATATATAATATATATATATATATATATATATATATATATATATGTATTGGTGTCCGTACCGTATTATTATTTCGTTCAAATATTTATTTATTCGATTATTTTTATAGTAAGATCGTACGAGGTTTTAAATAGTAATTCTACTTACTATTTGTCAAATATAGGTATTTATTTAATATTTTTTTAACGAAACTTTTGTAAAATTGTATTTATTTCATAATC
Organism: Tuberolachnus salignus; assembly: GCA_956483605.1. Classification (NCBI taxonomy): domain Eukaryota; kingdom Metazoa; phylum Arthropoda; class Insecta; order Hemiptera; family Aphididae; genus Tuberolachnus; species Tuberolachnus salignus. Next base: position 21,408,282 of record OY101437.1, read on the forward strand.
TATATATCATTTCGGACGCTTCGCAGAAGAAGCATATACCGTGGATATCTTGGGCATATTATGGGCATCCGCTTAAAATGGGCAAAATGGTCTGTGGTCCCAATTCCAATGTATACTAATAAGGTTAAAAAAAAAAAAAAAAACCGCATAATACGGACACTCGGTTCGGTTTATGTGTGCAATATTTATTTCATCATAGCGTTAGAATATGACTAATGCGTACATGTACATACGACTAATACAATTGGGTTTCGCTGTATATATGCGATTGTATTTATCAAAAGTAATAAAATTCATTATTACCTTTTAAACCTTAATGGGATTTAGTTGTGAATTTAGTTCAATGTACAGGAGTGTTAACAAGAGCAATAAAAATAAAGCGATAAAAGCCGAACGTGTAGCGTTCTTTCCCTAAATCGACAACGATCATTTCAGTTTTAACGTGCATTTCAACGTGACAATATGTCTCGAAAAAATCTTTCCCCCGAGGAAAAAATCGCGATTTTGGACAGAGTGAAATCGCTTCCTTTTCAGGCACTTCACAACTTAAAATCGCTGAAAAATGAAACCTAACGGGGTCCCGAAATCAACGGTGGCGAATCTGTTCAAAGAAGAAAACATTCTACTCTAACAGGCAGTGAAAAACATAAACGGGAAGGGAAATATCCCCACATGTTTGTGTTTTTTAAGTAATTTCCGTTTATATGGCCAACCGTCATATGTAGGCAAATGTGTTTAGTCCCAACTAGTCAGTGTTCATCGCATACTACCGATTGACGGTATCGTTAATGGAGTATTTTCGTTATAAAGAATAATAATACGTGTATTTTATGTGTTGTGGAATTCTAGTAGGCACAATAGTATTTTTTTTTTTTTTTTTTTGTATTATACCTATTACAGATTATAACAAACTACTGTGTGTCTGACCGCGCTGTGCTACGGACACAGCTGTCTTAATTTGTAAGGTTTCGGCGGCGCATTTTTTGGTAGGCATTTCGTTATTGTTCGCTTGTTTTGGCTAGATCCTAGGAAGGGATTCCGAAAAAAATGTACAATAAGAATATTGTAGATTGATTTCATGTAAAATGTAGATGCCCAGTGTTCTTCATTTGTTGGTTATCATTCGACAGTGTTAAAACTCGTCAACAGTAATGTTTTTAACGTGTTTTTACTTTCTTGGGTTTTTTTTTTAAATTTTTTTCTATAATATTAATTTTTATAAAATAATGCATAAAATGTGTGGAAATATTTTACTAAAATACATAGTAAACATGATCAAGCAGAGTGCAATTTATGGCGCGTTGTGTATAAACACGGCCACGGGACATCAAATTTGTTCAAACATTTACGGCGTAAGCATCAAACAAATTTTGACGCTGGACAAATACCAATTGGAATTGGAGAAAGATACGAAATATTCAGATGGCAGTACTGGCTGCAAGAATTCAACAAGATAAGTGTTTTAACTATTGATAACTCTATTAGAATAAGTGGCGGACATTCAACTGAGTATTTTAACGATTATAAAATGGGTGGAACATACTTCGCAATATGAGTGTGCCACTGTTGTAGGTGAGAATTTGGGAAAGTAGGATCTTGCCTTTTTTTTTTTTTTTTACAAAATACATATATTAGCCGGTTTAGACATGTTTCTATAGTTTTTATTTGTTAAGTAGGTAATAGGTACCATGTAAATAATATTGTTTGATCAAACAGAAATGCTTGAAAATTTAACAGGAGGTTCATTATTAGTTGTACTTGGCGGTAAAAATTGAGTTTTTTTTTTTTATAAAAACAAACTTTGAAGAAAATCGTATATATCGCGATGTCTTTCAATACATGAATAACTGAACTTCGCTTGGAATCGTTTTCGTTAGCAACAGTTTATTGTTGCTTACAGATATAAATTAAATAACTTTATGTATCTTACTTTTCCAAATTCTCACCTACAAAATCAGCCCTTTTTTTATTTCATTATTTCGCGTAATAAATTTTTTTTTAAAAATTCTATTATTTTTAACAACTTTTTACCATAAATCTTGCTTCGACTCCGATTATTATATTTTTTGATTTTCCTTGTAAATCAAATATGTTGAACTATATTTCGTTTTTTGCGAGCAATGATTGATATAAACTTATCCAACCTTCCACCTACAATAGTTACACGTCCATGGTGTGAACTGTGAAGCATTTATTCTGAAGCATTAAATAGTTAAACATATCATTAAAATTAATATGGTATGTTACAGTTGTTAAATGTAAACAATTTTTATTTAAATTTACTTGCTTTGAACATTATTTTTCTTAATTTACTTGAATAAATTAGTCATTAGTCTTCAATCGATTAAAAATTAGTCATTACATTAGGCTCTTGTCGACGAAAAATAAGTCATTAGTCGTTAGTTGAATAACTTATCTCGTTAGTCGACTAAATTAGACACACAGTGCTACCGGCTAAGTCGATAGGAATTAGTTTGTTGCGCCCATCTCTAGTCCCAACGCGTACGCATTAAGCGGAATCCGCAGTAAAATATTACATATATTCAAGGGTAGAATATATAAAAAAAAAAAAAAAATTATACTTATTTATTATCTACGAGTATAATCACATGTCCATCGCACATTCGTTTATCGAACCTCCTCGATCATCTACAAGCACTCTGACAATATTGTAATGTTTAACGTTTTGTAAATAACACCGCAGTGTATTTGAAATAATTAAATAACACCGTAACGTTTTGTCAATATGCTGCCCGCTATTCCTTATACTGTAGGTAAACAATAATAAAAAAAAAAAAAAAAAAAAAATCAATATTTTACCACTTCAATGGTATACAATGTTGAATATAGTGACCATAAGGTACTTATTACTTTTATACTTACTTAATTATTTTCGTATACGCCCGGAGCTCCTGGCGTCGGTCATAATTCACACAATCGATTCATTAATTTACCGAAAACTGTATTTATCGGCCGTGGAAAATACGCACCTAACCCATTATTAATATTTAATTCCGCTTCCGAAAACACTCCGGTATTTCGCCCGCAATTAAATACAACTGTTTATTTATTTAGCTAGTTTTAATGTCAGTTATAAACACGTTATATTAAATAATAATGCAACGTAGGTGTAAACGCGGTTTGCGTAGTGAACATTTCGTTTAGGACGCTTTTAAAATACCTACTCCTACGTATTAAGTTTTTTTTTTTTTTTCGCTATAATTATTTTTATTTCAAAAATAATTCTAAAATTAAAATATAGGAAATATTAATAATATATGAAAATTATTTTCCAGATGTAATATTTATTGAAAAAGAGCCAACGATAATAGGTAGGTTTTTTACGAGTTTACATTTAAATAATCGTTGGGAAAACTAATGGGATTAATTCCTAAAAGAAACCTGGAAATGGTTAAAGAATGAAAATACTGATACCTAATATAACTTTTCCAATTCCCATAAATTATGAAATAAAGAAAAATACTTCTGTTTAACAAAAAAATGCATAAAATATTTTTGTTTTTTTTATAATTAATAAACGCAAATACAAACTTTGGCAATAGACTATAAACATGATCAATATTATACATAAATAAATAAATTTTTTTGAAAGTACACGAAATGGAGTTTTTGGTATATTTAAACCATACATGATGTTATGAATGCGTTTTACGAATTTACCTAACTCAAGGAAATATCAATACTGGACTGATGGGTACGGATTTTGTGTTAAAGAGTCCCTATTTTTATGTGTAGTTCGAAAAAAAAAAACCGTGTAGGACCATATTTAGTAGTAGTCATTGAATAATAATCAATATTATGTACCCCATTACATTACGTTAATCGAACGAAAATCGAAAAATAAATAATACGCTCTGATTAGTGTGACGTCATGTGTGTTAAAAATCTTTTAAAAAATATCTTTGTTGAACCCAAACATTCCAAACAGATACGAATGTGCGTGTAAATGTGATTTAGTACAAATTTTAAAACTATTAACTTCTGCATTTTAAGTACTTGGATATTTGTTTTATCGTGAAAAACCTCGTTTGAGTAATTCGTATTTAATAATAATCGAATCTTGGTTTAAAGCAGTTTATCACGTTTAAATACTACATGAGCGTTTAAAAAATACTATGTGTGTTTGTAATTCGAAACTGATAAGAAACATGGCGTAGGTTTATTTTATCAAATAAATAGTACGTGTTTAATGGTTTAAACAAATGTTTTTAAGGCGGTGTTCACTAACACTCATTGACTCGTGTTTTCAGCAGTTTGACGATTACAATTGATTGAAATTATAAAATATAGAGTGGCGGCTGGTGTTAATATGGATGTGTTTGATATAAATATTTTTAATAATGGGTAATTTCGAAACGCCCTTCGAGCACTGCCGAACTAAAATATACGGATAATTGCGTTATATCGGCGTTGGTGGTCGATATCGAAACACGAACGAGTGATAAAGCAAAGATAAATCGCTCGTGCGACAATTAATTACGCGGCCAATATCGGCACTGGAAAAATATTTATATCGGAAACCACGTGCCAAAACGATCGACAGCATCGCCAGCGTCGCGTAATTATTGGCCACGTCCGTGATTTCCCTACGAGTACATTCCGTTTATATTTTTTTTTTTTTTTTTTTTTTTTTTTTGCCAGTGGAATACCTCGGGGCACTTACATTATTTCCGACGTTTTGTAAACGTACTGCTCGTATTTTAAATTTTTATCGCGCGCAGTGATTATGTTGTCGAGAAGAAAACGAGCGGCCGCGGATAGCGCGGTGTACGAACGGCAGTATTTCGGGGGTTATTTTTTTTTATTCTTCACCTTCCGGCGGTGTTGTATTCGCGCCCCCGTAAAACCCGGAAGATTGAGATCGCCAAACGCTACCAGTAAACGGCGCAATATTTACGAGTTCGCGAGCCGTACCTATATATATATATATAAGGCAAATGCCCGTAGTTGTAAATCCGAGTGTAAATGTGTCATTTCGCACATAGATCTATATAAATTGCACATTAAATCTTTTCTCTCGCGGGCAAGGTGAGGTTTCGGAAACCCTAACGCGTTCCGGATCGCCATTTCTGACCGCCGCCGTTATATTATCTCGCGGTATAATACGCCTTATACCTGGCTGAATATCCACCCCGTGCCACAGTATCGCGTTCTATATATTATATATATATCTAGCCAAGATTTTTTAATATACCGCATATAAGGTAGATTTATAAGGCGTACCGTCCATAGAGAGAAAAAGTGATACTACAATTTACTACGGTTAATTCCATTAGTAGAGCGTTTTTGCATATAAATAATTGATTTTCCCTCCATTTTCAAGAAATACCAATCCCAATATCCTCAGAAGTAAAATACCTCGGCGTCTTACTTGGCAAAAGATTGACCCGGGGTCCTCATATTAAATCAAAAAGAAAAACTCTCAATACTCGACTTCACTTACTTCGCCCAATTCTGACATCAAAACTACAAATCCTTATTAAGGCTTATCTGGGCTTATGCAATCCAAATCTGGGGATGCGCTAAACTATTTCAAATGCGTGCCCTCCAAGCATTCCAATCCATCACTCTTCGCATTATCTCTTCTGCACCTTGGTGTACGTATCAAATTCCACACTTCAAAATTTCCTCAAAATAGAAACAGTTAATCAATTAGCCACAAAACATTATAATAAATTTCACTCTAAATTTACAGTCTCACTTTAACCCTTTAATCGCTGAACTTGCTTCCAACTCGCTTCCTAACAATCCCCCACGCCGTCTAAAGAGGAAATGGTGTCGTGACTTATTAAATGATTGACGACTATCAAACCATTTAATTTAATTTAAGTTAATAAAAGTTAACGTTGGGTGCTATCGCTGGATGGCCTCCCTCCTCATGTGTTCAGGTTGTATAATTATTTATTGCATATTTGCTTATTATGCCTCGTATAGCATAGATTGTAAATATTTTTTTTTAATAAAAAAAAAAAAAAACAAAAAATTGATAAAAACCCATTCCACTGTATACATAAAACCCGGACACTCGCTGTTTACGGCACACTCTACCGGACGTATAATCTGTAATTAAAAATACGTATCCCTCTACATAGGCGAGAGTTCGCCCAAATAAATCCACCTTGCTGGCACCCACCTCACTCACTTTATTTGAACAATAACACCTACCGAAACGTATCAAATTCTGAATTTTAAAATTAATTTCCACTGACTCGTCGTTTAAATTTGTGGTTAATTAATAAACACCCGTTTTGACGGATTTCGGCATATTATATTATTCACACGAGCCGGCCCAATCAGAAACGACTGGTTGCGAAACAATTTATATGATAACTATAGGAAAACTGTTACCCGGTAACGAGTGCAACACGGTAGTAACAACACGAGATTAATCGTCGTTCCGGAGCCGATTTAAATAAGGTTTAAAAAAAAAAAAAAAAAAAAAAAAAAATTATAACGAATTAACATACGCGTAGAAGAAAAGAAAAAGCGTATTATATTAAAGCAACGCCGCAAAAACGAGGTCTGCGGTTTTTACGATAATAATATACAACACTTAGCCGAAAACGTATATATATATACACGAGACCTGTTCAAAAAGTTCCCGAATTTTTTATTTATAGTGCTTACCTACAAGCTATTGATACTTATCACCCTCGAAGTATTCTCCCTCTTGGTGTATACACTTTTGCCAACAACGTTTCCATTGTTGAAAGCAATCCTGGAAAGCAGTTTCTGGAATTGCTCGTAGCTCCGTTAGCGAATTTTCTTTTATTCCGTCTATCGTAGAAAATCTTTGTCCTTTTAACGGAGATTTTAGTTTTGGAAATAAAAAAAAAAAAGTCTACTGGTGCCAAGTCGAGAGAATATGGTGGATGAGAAAGCACGGTCATGTGATTTTTTACGCAAAAATCTTGAATTAACAGGGAAGTGTGTGCCGGAACATTGTCGTGATGGAGAAACCATGAGTTTTTCTTCCACACTTCAGGCCTTTTCCTCCGCACTTTTTCTCGAAGACGTTTTAATACTTCTAGATAGTACCATTGGTTAACAGTTTGTCCTGCAGGTAAAAATTCGTGATGAATAACTCCCAGGTTGTCAAAACAAAAACCGTTAGCAGGACTTTGACGTTTGATCTGACCTGACGAGCTTTTTTTGGTCTTTGAGAAAATTTACCAACCCACTGTGATGATTGGACTTTTGTCTCAATATCATAGCCATAGACCCACGTCTCATGACCCGTTATAATTTGCTCCATGAACATACTCGTATCATCATTTGCGCGATCGAACAATACTTGACAGATGGTTACGCGGTTGTCTCTCTGATCTTGCGACATCAACCGAGGGACAAATTTTGATGCGACGCTGTGCATTCCAAGTTTTTCTACCAGGATTTCATGACATGAACCCACCGATATGTTACAATCTTCCGCAATTTCTCGAACGGATAATTATTTGAGATTTAATTGAAAAGATAGCTGCTTATCTCTATTTTATTTTAATCTAATAACATTTACGATACTATACATTTTCTATTTTTAGGAATTATAGTTCGGGAACTTTTCGAACAGACCTCGTATATATATTTAATATTCGGCGGGGGGTACATTATACAATAACGGGATGGACCGGCACAAAAAAAAAAAAAAAAAAAAAAATAAGAAAACATAGCCGGTAGGGAAGTGCGAAAAGTAAATTACGATTAGTGTTCCGTACATGTTTTCGTCGGTCCCGGCGCTGTTCGGAAATCAATATTTCCCGAGGCAATAAAATATAAAGCCGTTTTTATTACGTTTCCCGCGCGCGAAACCAGCGCCGCACTACCCCGCTGTAAGTACAAATATCATACTAAAAACTAAGATCACGACCGCGCAGAAATATTTCGTTTTGTTATTAGCCAGCAGCATATTAACAATAATAATGACATAGACCACTGGTTCTGAACCTTTTTTTATGCTCACGGCACATTTCTTATAACCATACATTTTGACGGAACATTATAGTAATAAAGTAATAAGAAGCAAAAAAAAAAAAAAGGCCTTTTTATTTTTATTTCAATTTTATTTAATCTTTTAGTAATAATATATTATATATACTTAAATGTTTAATGTGATATTTGTCTTTGTTTGTTTTTTGTAATTAGTAGACTGATACGAGGACGAATAGACGACAGTGCTTCTCTTATTTCTTCTTCTAGTCCTAGGAGTTTTTCTCTTTTCTCAGTTTTAATATTTGTTAGCGTAGAAAATCCTAACTCGCAAAGGTATACGAGTCGAAAATCGCAACAAAATTATTGAAGCTTTTTCTGATATTTTTGAAAATTTTTCTTTCATTAATATCCAAAAGTCTTCAACCGATTCTTCAGAAAATTTAATTTTAAGACTACGATCAGCAGAAATAGATATAAGTTCTTCTTCTTCTTGTAACGTTAAGTTAAAACTTGAAATAATGTACTGGGCAGGTCATTTTTGACTTCAATAGTAGTTTTTTTTTAATAATTGTTAAAAAAAAACGTAGGAAAATGTACGGACAATATTGGTTTATTTTTTTCGACTTTGTTTAATTGTAGTAATTCCGTTAAAATTTTCACAGAATATTAATATTAGCCCTTTCTGGACTTGGATAAATTTTCAAAACATTCTGACGTTTTTTAAGCTATTTACAGGCATTTGAAATGTTCGATTATTTTCAGTTTTTATTTGGATAACATTGATTTGGCTGTTATCACTGCATATAACGTTTTCTAATAAAAGAATATAGGTAGTAATATACCTAGTAATTATTATCGTAGAGACATTCAGCGGTCGAAGTATTCCGGAACCTTAACGTCAAGATGATAAATTTCATGCGTACAGGATAAATAACGACGGTATTGCAGAGTTCTAGTGTGTCCTTTTCCATTTTTCTTTTTGTCACTTTCAAAACACTTAATCCTGCGGAGGTGTCGGGATACATACGCCCATTGATTATAATTAATTATTATTTTTTTTTATTACATAAAAACAACACCCGAGAGCACCGGCCGGGACACTCGTGACTTTGTTTTTTAATATAATTATTTGTTGTTACTTTCAAACATAAATTAAGATAATATTTTAGTTTATGCTTTCAAATCACGAATGCCCGGGAATCTATGGCCGTTTAAAAAAAAAAAAAAAAAAAAATTATTACTTATTGTTTCCTTCAATACAACCGCCGCACAGAATTGGAAGTGAAGACTTTTAAAACACCGTCGTGTGTTTTGACATCGGCGTATTTTCTGCACTCGCCGATATCGGCAATAAAACAAACTGCAGAAACGCCCAACCGTTCAGATTCGTGTATATTTTGTATTCCAACAATTCCCAGAAATAATTATATAAACGTTTACAATATTTAATACGTGCAATCGTATATTTTATACCGGTTTAGTTTTTATAAAAAAGTTGTATATCTATACATTTCAGTAAGAAAGAAGACTGCGCCAAGGGACGTATTTATATAGGGTATATTTATTGTAAAATAAATCGTTCAAGAAACCGTCTTATCGCGATTATTCGCTCAACTAGACTGGATTGTCATCAAGAGTAAAAAACTTGAAACCACCGATCCGTATTAAATTTTTCCATTTTTTCGGCAAAGAGTGTTAGTACACTCTATAATAGTTCTAAAGAAAATCTTTAAAAAAAAAAAAAAAAAAACTATATACGTCTGTAAGCAATATGTATAGAATATGGGTACAACGCACTTTCCAAAGGTAATTTGTCGATTTTCTCCTATTATTTTCCAATTTAAAACGTATACTATAGATATAAGTTATTTCTTCGTCACGAGAAAAATAACAGTCTTTTCCTTTGATAGTCTTGAAATTTATGGATACCAAATATTAAATTATATATTATATTTTATAATTATGAATAAATAATGAATATTATTGAGGTATAATATTATATACTCCTATACCTATAGGAACTTGAATAAATTCATAAATGTTTAACTGTCAAGATGATTATTTGTTTTTTTTTTCATTGTGGATACACAACCTTTTTTTTTTTTTTAAAAGTTTTCTTTTTTATTACGTTTTGGATATTTGTACACAGAGTAAAAATTCGTGATCATTGTTTAATTATATTTAATTACTATGTGAATAATAATAAATATTCGAAATATCAGACAACAGAATATGACCAAAATACGCGTTTCGTGCATAAATATTAGTATGCAAAATTGTCATAAAATCACTATTTTCTCACACACTCCATGGACACAATTCGATCATCCTCTACGAGACAACCGTGATATGCAATCATGGATTACGCGATGGTCTGTGAATTCTACTATCGTTTGAATTCCAAAAGGTTCGTAAATATGGGGGGAGGAAAAAAATACAATTTTGATTTGTGCCAGTTCGCGTAAAATGACTAAGGCTTTATATAATGTATCCCCTTCCTTGCATATGGAGTATACCTATACATGGTACAATACAATGAAACTCGCGATCTTTCTGAAATTCATCCCGATAAAACAATTACTACGAATAAAGTCCATTGGAAGAGATTTTATGATATACAATTATGGGAGGGACTAATGTGGGGGTCCGAGCCACTCTTCTATCACCAAATCCCACCGATATATACTTGGTCTAAAAAACAGAAGAGAGGGGGTGTTACTTTAATTATGAAGTGTGCATAAAAAAACTAGTAATTACAGTTTTCTTAAATTTAAGGAATGTTCGAAAATTGTGTACCAGGAGATCACAAGCTGATGTCAATATATCTCGTCCTTTCGGACACCTGTCTGCCAGGCAGAGAGGGTTGGCCGGTATAGAACACACACCGTCTTGTCTCCTCGTACCTTTTTTCTGATTTTTAGACAGCACTTTTGTTTTATCCAGTGCTTATGCCATTTTAAGTTTAGAAACTTTTATATATGTTACTCTATGTCTGCGTATGTGCTTAAGATTAGGGTTGGGGTGGTCTGCTATTTCATTTCTCTCTATTCCGCTGTGCCCGGGTATTCATGTATAGGATATGCTTATCACTTTATGACGTGCTTGGTAAGTTTTGTCTTGAACTAGTTTAGATACATAGGTAGGATTTGTTTACTATGCCTAAGAGGCTACTAAGAGAGTCGCTTAGTATTAATTATTGTTATGCGTTATTTCTATATTTATGATTGTGTAATTTACTGATTTGTACATAGCTGTAAAGGTAGAGCATTCAGGTGACAGTTTATAGGAAGTGGTTGAATTTTCTGTTAATATTAATATCCCGACGCTGTTCTCTATTTTAGATGTGTTTGTAATTATGATATGTTTGTATTGTGTTATGGAAAAGGTTTCTGTACATATTTTGGCTTGTGTCTTCTTTTTTGTATTCTAATATATTTAAGTTTATGTCGATGGGCATTGTGCACAGGGAAATATTCCGGGATTTTATTTTATTTTTATTTGGCTGGTAGACGTGTTCCCATTCTAGTGAAACAGGCAGTCAATATTTGTTAATTATAAATAAATATAGAAATACAAGGAGTCGGAAATAGTTTGTATGATATTTGATGTAATGTGTACTGTGTTGACGAGAGTATGGAAATATTGATACGTATAACAAAACCATAATTATATGTATGCCAATTATATTTACAAAATTACATACGTTAATAATAACGTCTGGGAAAGATTGAAATAAATAATAAAAATACAAACTTTAAACATTTATAAAGTTCGATTATTTTTGTAGTGGTTGACGGATCAGAGATTTTAAGAAAATTGACCGGTGCAGTAATTTTGATGATAAACAACCCAGTCTGATCGCTGCAAATTAAAAAAAAAAAATGTATATTACATTATTGTTTAATTGATATTATATAACAATTAAATTATAAAATTTACGTGGCATATTTCAGAACAGTATTTTGCATCTTTACAATATTTGCATAAAACCATGGCGGCATTATTACATCCATTTAGGTAACACTGAAATTATTGTAATAACAAAAATAATTATTATATTAATATTGGTTAACGGTTTCATATTGAATACAATGTATATTTTATAAATATTATCAAGTTCATAACGACTATGCTGTAAAAATGAAACTATCGCATAATATAATTTTTACAATAATAAATTTCATATTTATTCAGCGATTGTATCACAGGGTAAGATATGTTTGCTACACTATCATAATTTAACAATAAACTGATATATTGTATAGTTATACCAAATGATTCTTTAGCCACGAACTGACGTGTATCTACAAAGATTCAGAGTAAATTGGATTAGGATTATATAAATCTATATATATATATATATACCAAGAAAAATCGGTTCTAAAGTTTTTCCGCTATAAAAGAAAATTGCATATGTTATTGATTATGAGGAGGCACAAAACGCCAGAACACCGAATATGATACGTTTAAAATTAAAAATAGTTATTTTACAATAATAGAAAAAATTAAAATAATGGAAACTATACCTTGACCCAAAGTAACGAAGTATTTAAGAATGGTATAGTATTATATGTTCCGAGATTGATTTGTTTTGTTTGACGGTCAGCAGTCTGAGCCATTTCCTTTGCAGGAACATCTGAGGAATATTGGATCTTCACTAGGTTACCACGAAATAATTTATAATAAATTATTACAGGGGCGACCGTCGATTTACTTGATACACGTACAGACGAATGTTCTGTTGGGTTACTGACAATCAATTTAGGAATCATTGTTAAAGTAGATTCAGCTGTTATTTACATGAAAGAAAACCCGTTTTAATACTTATATATACATAAATAAAAAGAAAAAAGCTTAAGTATCAGGATTCAATATAATAAATAATATTGGGTAATAATGAATTATAGTGGCTTTTAAATTTTGTTTTATTAATTAACTCATTTCTCAAACCTTTTTTATCAATTGATGGAGTAACAGCACAAACCTCTTGGACAGCCTTCACACTAGAAGTAGATCCAGAAGTACCATCTAAAAAGCATTCCGACAATGACATTGAAAGATTAATAAGAGAACCCTTACTATAGGTCGATTTAATAAACTAACTTTTTGTTGATTTAAATTTTTGTTCATTTCTCAAACCACAGAATTCAGTTGATACACGTACAGACGAAAGTTCTGTTGGGTTACTGTCAATCAATTTAGGAATCTTTCTTGGCATAGATCCATCTGTTATTTACATGAAAGAAAACCAGTTTTAATACTTATATATACATAAATAAAAAGAAATAGCTTAAGTATCAGAATTCAATATAATAAATTATATTGGGTAATAATGAATTATAGTGGCTTTTAAATTTTGTTTTATTAATTAATTCATTTCTCAAACCTTTTTTATCAATTGATGGAGTAACAGCACAAACGTCTTGGACAGCCTTCACACTAGAAGTAGATCCAGAAGTACCATCTAAAAAGCATTCCGACAATGACATTGAAAGATTAATAAGAGAACCCTTACTACAGGTCGATTTAATAAACTAACTTTTTGTTGATTTAAATTTTTGTTCATTTCTCAAACCACAGAATTCAGTTGATACACGTACAGACGAAAGTTCTGTTGGGTTACTGTCAATCAATTTAGGAATCTTTCTTGGCATAGATCCATCTGTTATTTACATGAAAGAAAACCAGTTTTAATACTTATATATACATAAATAAAAAGAAATAGCTTAAGTATCAGAATTCAATATAATAAATTATATTGGGTAATAATGAATTATAGTGGCTTTTAAATTTTGTTTTATTAATTAATTCATTTCTCAAACCTTTTTTATCAATTGATGGAGTAACAGCACAAACGTCTTGGACAGCCTTCACACTAGAAGTAGATCCAGAAGTACCATCTAAAAAGCATTCCGACAATGACATTGAAAGATTAATAAGAGAACCCTTACTATAGGTCGATTTAATAAACTAACTTTTTGTTGATTTAAATTTTTGTTCATTTCTCAAACCACAGAATTCAGTTGATACACGTACAGACGAAAGTTCTGTTGGGTTACTGTCAATCAATTTAGGAATCTTTCTTGGCATAGATCCATCTGTTATTTACATGAAAGAAAACCAGTTTTAATACTTATATATACATAAATAAAAAGAAATAGCTTAAGTATCAGAATTCAATATAATAAATTATATTGGGTAATAATGAATTATAGTGGCTTTTAAATTTTGTTTTATTAATTAATTCATTTCTCAAACCTTTTTTATCAATTGATGGAGTAACAGCACAAACGTCTTGGACAGCCTTCACACTAGAAGTAGATCCAGAAGTACCATCTAAAAAGCATTCCGACAATGACATTGAAAGATTAATAAGAGAACCCTTACTATAGGTCGATTTAATAAACTAACTTTTTGTTGATTTAAATTTTTGTTCATTTCTCAAACCACAGAATTCAGTTGATACACGTACAGACGAAAGTTCTGTTGGGTTACTGTCAATCAATTTAGGAATCTTTCTTGGCATAGATCCATCTGTTATTTACATGAAAGAAAACCAGTTTTAATACTTATATATACATAAATAAAAAGAAATAGCTTAAGTATCAGAATTCAATATAATAAATTATATTGGGTAATAAAGAATTATAGTGGCTTCTAAATTTTGTTTTATTATTTAATTCATTTCTCAAACCTCTTTTATCGATTGATGGAGTAACAGCACAAACGTCTCGGACAGCCTTCACACTAGAAGTAGATCCAGAAGAACCATCTAAAAAGCATTCCGACATTGACATTGACAGATTAATAAGAGAACGGTTACTATAGGTCGATTTAATAGTCTTACGTGGTTTACATTTGATTTTTCGTTTATTTCTCAAACCATTGAGTGCATTAGATGCATGTACAGATGATTCTTCTATATGTAATGAACTCGATGACTGACTCACTTTTGTATGATTCAATATCGATGGAGTCCTGGAAATGCAATTAAATTAATCAATAGGAGTAAACATTTTGTATTATGGTTAATTGGCTATAATCATAAATCTGATTAAAAAAGTAAAACAAGTATATATACTATTTACAACATAATATAGTAAACAACAATAAAAAATATATATATTATGTATTACAGTAACTAAAATGTAATTACGATTTTTCTTTATATTTGTTTATATCTATATCGGGTAATCTGGTCAAAATGACCCTTGGAGTCTTTAATAAAAATGGTAGAGCCAGATTATTCATTATTTTTTTGTGCATTTTGTGTTTCTCTCTGTAGTTCATTTTTCTAGTTCTGTAATAAAAAAGAATTGTATATTTCATTTATGGTGTAGGATTTAGAGACAAGATGCATTTGTATGGTATCTAACTCCTTAAGTTTATTAGTATTTAGTTTGACAAATTGTAGTCTACTGAAATATTATTAGAGATTTTATCTAGTTTAGATAACTAGATAATATGAGTGCACTAGTTTTTTAACCGTGCACTCATATTAGGAAGGTATGTATAAGGCTTATCGCGTTTGCGGCCAGATTAGAAAAAAAAGTTTATGAAATCTGGTACCAATTCAAGTAGCAGTAACCGTACCCATGTTATCGTATAGAACAGGCTTAGTCTACCGATTTTTTTACTGATGGTTCAGGGACAACATTGAAATATTACTGGTAATCATTAAAAATTATAAAAAAAAATGTCCCAATAATTGTCATTTATTTTTAATATAATATGTTATAATATGATAAAATGTTCCTGGATAACATTATTTAAATTCTGAGGATAGATTTAATTGTCAATTTGAAAATTTAGTAGATTGTTATTAATTGTTTTCCTTGACTCTAAACCGGTGTCATTGGGTCAAAAAGACTCGTGATATTTTGTTGTCTCATTTTCCCCTGTAGACCCTATGGATTTTTTTATTGTGTTTAATGTACTTTATGTGATAAATAATATAACGTTATAAGGTAGTTTACAAATCGTGTTATATAAGCACGACTGTTCGCAATAACACTCGATATAACAAAATATTCGGCGCGAATAATTAAATAAACTAGACGACACCGCCATTGTGTGTTATGACGTACACGTTGACAGACATAATATGGCCGTATAATAATCGAAAAACACATACCTTTTTGTTAAACGTGACGACTACTCAGCAGTTACAACAATAGTGTGGTGTATTGTAGTGTAATATATTTGACAACACGGTTTACGTTGAATATCAACGCGATGACGATTGTATTATAATATTTTAAACAATAAATGTTTTAAATGGTCGAACACTGAGCGAACAACACTGCACACAACATATACACGGTTAGAAGAGCACTGCCGTGTGTGTCGTGAACTGCGGGGGGGTAAGACGTTTATTACGGGGTGAGAAGGGTCAGACTACAAACAACAGCTGCGATGCGACGTTGCCAACCTCTTTCTCTGAACCGCCACTGTCATGGAAAAATTCGAAAGGACACGTCGTTAGAGGGAATGACGTTTGCTGTTACTAGTAATGGCTGTTACCTACTACTTATACGTATAGTCTATACTGTGATCGGTCGGCGGCACGAAAATCGGTCCGCGACCACCACGACTCTAGCGACCGTTTCGCATCAAAGGTTCACAATATAATAAAATCAATTGGCTCCCTTTAATACTGCATTGCGCGCAGCCGGTGGACAACAGGTTTAGATTGAGCTATATATTTTTTTTTCGTAAAACATATTCTGCTATTTTTCAATAGTAGAATTAAAAATATTCAAATTTATAATTTCAACAACTAAATAAAAAGATTACAATTAAAAAATTCAAAGGTTTTTTTTTTACAGATTTTGTAAAAAAATAAAAATGTTTTTAATTTTGAGATTTCATTAATTTTTTGAGATGTACAACTAAATTTTCTCTCTATTTTTCTATTGAATAGTTTCCCCAAGCTACTGTATAATTTCAATATCTAAATTATATCTTTTATCTTTATGAGAACTTGGTGCTTTCTTATTTCGATCAACTGTAAAAATATCATGCTTCTTAGTCATGGACAAATTCTTTTTTACATATTTAAATTTTTTATTAAATTAACAGTCTATACGATCTTTAAAATTAAATTTATTTCGAAATTTATTCTTGTTTGTTCCTATCGCCGTTTTCTCTTCTTTCCATTTTTATATATTTTATATGAATATAATTTCGATCTGAATCCGACAAATGTTGAAATGTAAATAATATTGTTTGATCGAACAGAAATACTTGTAAATTTAACAGGAGGTTCATTATAAGTTGTACTTAACGGTAAAAAAAAAAATTGAGAGTTATTTTTTTTTTTTTTTTTTTTATAAGAGTTTTAATAACAATTTTTGAAGAAAATTGTCTAACTTAACTTCGATTGAAAGTTTTCGTAAGCAATGGTTTATTGTTGCTTACAGATATAAATTACATAACTTTTCCAAATTCTCACCTACAATAATGATACAATCTCATCCCAAATATCAGAACTTTTTTGATTTTATTATTTCACATAATGAGTTTTTTTTATTTTTATTATTAGTGTTAACAACTTTTAACCATAAAATTTGCTTCGAATCCGATTATTTTATTTTCTTGTAAATCAAAAAATGTTGAATTGTCTTTCGCCTGAATCGTTTTTTGTGAACAATGATTGATATAAAATTATCCAACCTTCCAAACTACCATCTACAATAGTGACATAGTGACATAGTGACGCACATTGTGTGAACTGTGAAGTATTTATTCTGAAGCATTAAATAATAAAACATTTTATTATAATTAATATAATATGTTAAAGATGTTCAATATAAGCAATTTATATTTACCTAATTTTAACATTTGTTTTTCTTAATTTACTTAAATAAATTAGTCATTAGTCTTCAATTAGTTGTGCCCATCTCTAGTGTTTGTAGTAACATAAGCTCCTGTTTTTTCACCTAAGGAGAATTCTGGATCTAAAACTCTATCCCACGCTTTATTTTCTCATCAGCTATATGTCTATATTTTGTATCTTTATGTTTATCATAATAAAAATCGTGTCTATTGTCAGTTTCATCTAATTTATTTATCAGTTACTCTGATTTAGTAAATGGACCTAAGTAATTATAACCAGGCCAATGCATCTAAGACATTAATTTACTATTCAGCAATTAATTGACAATTCCAGATCCATTATTTACTTTCTTGAATAAACTTGCTATGAATTAAATTAAATATTCTATACCTCGAAGGGTATCTATTCATATTTCCATTTTTCCATATTTCCAACAAAACGTATAACACCTAATTTTTCATTATTAAAAATATTATTTTCAGCTCCTTCTTCTACAGCAATATAATATAACCTTTTTAACAATTCAGTTAAATTATTAATATTATTTATATTCTATGGAGTTTTCTGTAATATTGAATACTTCATGTTGAATTGGGGTTTTTTTCATTCTTTAATTTCAGACCAAATAGGTGAGATTATTCATCTATTTATCCTCCTTACTTGCTATTAGATTTGTTTTTTTATTATCATTGTTTTGATATATTGTATCTGTTTCAAGTAATATTTGTTTATAAATTTTTAAATCTTCAGTGGTATATAAAGATGAATTATAACACATTTTAAATGTTAATAATATAGATATTCCCTCTCTACATTTATATAATTTTTGTTTAAAATAATGTTATCATCACTATAATATATTTTACATTTACCAATAATATAACGATTTATTTCTCGGTTCACATATATACCAAACTGTTTATCATCTATTTGTTATATTTATTACTGCAAGTGATCCTAAATTTATGTTAGGAACTGTCTGTGTTCCACTTTCTCTTGTTGGTGTTTGAGAATCAGTGATCATTTTAGGTTTTTGTATATCAATTGAACTTGGTTTCACCGGTATTATACATTTTTAAATTTCTCCATCTGTTTTTTAAAAAGCTTCTTCAATATATTTGAATTCTTTTGTAATAGGTTCAAAAGCTTTTGTTTTTCTATATCATTATTTATTCGTATTTCTTCATTTTTTTTGTATACATTTTTCAATTCTTTTTCTACTATAATTGATTCGTCAACCTCTGTAGATGATGGTAATTTATTAGGATTTATTAATTTTTTATTATATTTTATTGATCCAGTTTTAATTTTTTTCATTTCCCTCTACTTATTATTTTTTAAATCGTATCCGGAAAATCGTCACTTTGTAACTAGCCTAACTAAAGTAGGTTCTGAATTCTCAAACCTAGCACCCATTCTGGCCGGAGTACCTCAAGGTGCTATATCATCTTCCATTCTATACAATATATATGCGGCTGATCAGCTAATTTATATTATTGCAAGTGACCTTAAGTTTGTGTTGGTTCTGTCTGTCTGTCCACTTTCTATTGTTTGTGTTTAAGAAGCAGTAATCATTTTAGGGTTGTTGTATATCAATAAAACTTGGATTCACAGGTATTATACATTTTTTAAAAACTTCATCTGTGTTTTTTTAACAGCTTCTCCAATATGTTTTAATCCTTTTAAAATAGTTTCAAAAGCTTTGTAATAGTTCGATTAATTTTGTAGTCATTGACGGGTCAGAGAATTTAAGACGATTGTAGTTCTTGATTAGAAACATCCCAGTCCGATGCCTGCGTTTAAAAAAAAAAGAATTATTGTTTTATTAATATTATATAATAATTAAATTATAATATCTCACTTATTTATTAGAACAGTATTTTGCTTCTTCACAATATTTGCATAAAACCATCGCAGCATTACTACATCCATTTAGGTAACACTGAAATTAATGTAATTACAAAAATAATTATTATATTAATATTGGTTAACGTTTTCATATTGAATATAATATATATTTTATTAATATTATCAAGTCATAACGACTATGCTGTAAAAATGAAACTTTCGCATAATATAATTTCTACAATAATTATTTCTATTTTTATTCAGCGATTGTATCACAGGGTAAGTTATGTTTGCTACACTATTATAATTTAACAATAAACTGATATATTCCGTATGATTATACCGAATGGTTCTTTAGTACCCAACCGTTTATCTACGAAGATTTAGAGTAAATTTAATTATGATTATATCAATCATTCGATACCCACCTAAATTCCAACATTTTTCCACTATAAATAAAAACAGCATATGTTTTTGTTTAGGAGGAGGCAAAACAATATTTTTTTAAGAAACACACAAACATTATACTAACATCATACATGCTTATCATTGCTTAGGATCAAAAATATAATTTTAAAAATTAGTATTAACAATTATTATTAATTATATAATTTGTTCAACCTAAATCAACATCAAAAGAAGTTGGAAGAGCATATTTATAATTTATTTTGTACAATTATTTCCTTTTTAATACATACATCTACCGGCTACTAATATGAATTTGAATTATTAATAGATTATTAGTTGATATTTTATAGAGAAAAATTCAAGTTTTTAAGTGTTTTAGTCGACCTTTTAATTATTATCACACTATAATTATTATAGTGCTTATACCTATACCATAATGAAGGCATAATTTATCCTATGCACGCCTATGGAAATCAAAATCTATGCTTAATTATCTCTGATCTAAACTTTCGTCGTTTAATTATCGAGCGCTAATTTTTCTGTGCACGAACGCCGGAACTCCTAATGTGGTATGTTTAAGATTAAAAATTGTTGTTACTATTATAGAAAAAAAAAATAATGAAAACTATACCTTTACTATGATGTACGATTGAGATGTGATTGATACGCTATTGCTTCTTCTCGGATCTACATTTTTAATTCGAAAACCAGAAGACGATTGAGGCATTTCCGTTGCAGAAACATCTGAACTACGGAGGCTCTTGACAAAAAAAAAAAAAACGAATTTAATATTCATACATACACAACGGAAAATACAAAAGCCAGGGGTTTTATCACACAAGAAATTAAATTAAATTGTGTAATAAACTATAATACTACTGCTATTTTTATTTTCATAAATTTATTGTTTTATGAATGACATATGCAGTTGGATCTTCTGTTCTGCTACTGTTTATCAACTGTTTAAAAATCTTGTTTGGAATAGATACTTTTGTTTCATGTAGTGAATCCTTGGGCTAGTTAACGGAGTAACGTCAGAAAAGTCAGGGGCATCATTCAAGTTAGTTATAGATCCAAAAGAACCATCTGAAAAACATGACAAATCACTAAGAGAAAGGTTACTTTCGGTCGATTTAATAATCTGACATGGCGTATATTTAATTTGTTCGTAATTTCTCAAACCATTAAATTCAGTAGATACATATGCAGATTCTATATGTAGTGAACTCGATGCCTGGCTCACTTCTGTAGGCTTCCAATATCCTCTCTAAACATGCAATTTAATTAATCAATAGAAGAAAACAATTTGTATTATAGTCAAATAGCTTTAATAAGAAAGTTGAGTTAAACAGTTAAACAGGTATATATACTATGTACGATATAATATATTAAAAAAAAAAAATAATAATATACTATATAATATGTAGTACAGTAACTAATATATACTTAAGGTTTTCCTGTATATTTTTTTAATTCTACGTTGGTTAATTTCGTTAAAGAAACTATTGCAGTACTAAAGAACAATGACAGCAACAAACTATTTATTAATTTTCTGTTAATTTTTGATTCTCTGTCGGATTATCGAGACAAAATTTATATATTTGTATTGTAATATAATATATTATTATTACTCTAATACATTGTATTTAAGCATGAGTGTGTGTATGAAGTATTTCAGAAGATAACGGCGGAGTTTACAATACGAATGAATTACGTGTACATTAAGTATTATCTCAAAGCAATAAATTATGTGTTAATTATAAATAAATATAGCAAGGCAAGAAGTCGCATCTAGTTTAATGATGTTTGATGTAATATGTGTGTGTGTACTGTGTTGACGAGAGTATGAAAATATTGTTACATATACCAAAACCATAAGTAATTGTATGACAATTATTATTTACAATATAATCAGGTACATATTTATATTAATTGTTTTAAATAAATAATACATCTCTGAAAATATTCTATGTTCTATAAGTTTGTTTTTAAGAGTTATTTGGCTAAGTTAGTGGGCGTGTACCCATTCTGGCGAATGTGCGAATTAAGTAGGTGATATAATTTAATAGACACATAGAATAAAGAATAAATAAAAAATAAATAGATATTTATATAACCTAATTACTAATAGAATAACAGTGTTATCGTAAGCAATAAAAACGGAAACGCGATACGATAACATGTTTCACGATCGAGGTTAAACACGTAACTTGCGTTGTTATTATAAGAATGTGATTGAAGTGATGAAACTTAAACAAATTGTTATTATTAACAACTAGAGTTGGAAATCACATACTTTGATAACAACGTCTGGGAAAGATTAAAATAAATAATAAAACTGCAAACTTTAAACATTTATATAGTTCGATTATTTTTGTAGTGGTTGACGGATCAGAGATTTTATGAAAATTGACGGCTGCAGTAACTTTTATGATCAACATCCCAGTCTGATCGCTGCGAATTAAAAAAAAAATGTATATTACATTATTGTTTAATTAATATTATTTAACAATTAAATTATAAAATCTTACATGGCATATTTCAGAACAGTATTTTGCATCTTTACAATATTTGCATAAAACCATGGCGGCATTACTACATCCATTTAGGTAACACTGAAATTATTGTAATAACAAAAATAATTATTATATTAATATCGGTTAACGGTTTCATATTGAATACAATGTATATTTTATAAATATTATCAAGTCATAACGACTATGCTGTAAAAATGAAACTACAGCATAATATAATTTTTACAATAATAAATTCCATATTTATTCAGCGATTGTATCACAGGGTAAGATTTGTTTGCTACACTATCATAATTCAACAATAAACTGATATATTGTATAGTTAAACCAAATGATTCTTTAGCCACGAACCGACGTGTATCTACAAAGATTCAGAGTAAATTGGATTATGATTATATAAATCTATATATATATATATATATATATATATATATATATATATATATATATCAAGAAAAATCGGTTCTAAAGTTTTTCCGCTATAAAAGAAAATTGCATATGTTATTGATTATGAGGAGGCAAAACACGCCAGAACACCGAATATGATACGTTTAAAATTAAAAATAGTTATGTTACAATAATAGAAAAAATTAAAATAATGGAACCTATACCTTGACCCAAAGTAACGAAGTATTTAAGAATGGTATAGTATTATATCTTCCGAGACTGATTTCTTTAGTTTGACGATCTGAAGTCTGAGCCATTTCCATTTCAGGAACATATGAGCAATGATGGATCTTCGCTAGGGCTTCAAATAAATAATCATAATTTACAGCGGTATTTTCTTCAGGGGTAACCATCAAGTTACTAGTATCAGATACAAACGAAGATTCTGTTGAGTTACTGTCCATCAATTTAGGATTCTTTTTTGGAATAGGTTCAACTGTTATGTACATAGAAAAAAAAATCTATTTTTATACTTATATATACATAAAGGAAAAATAAAAAAGCCAGAAGTATCAGAATTCAATATAATACATTATATTGCGTATGAAAAATTATGGTGGCTTTTAAATTTTGTTTTATTAATTAATTAATTTCTCAAACCACTTTCATCAATTGCTGGAGTAACAGTACACTCGTCTGGGGCAGCCTTCACACTAGAAGTAGATCCAAGAGAACCATCTAAAAAGGCTTCCGACAATGACATTGACAGATTAATAAGAGAATATTTACTATATGTCGATTTAATAATCTTACCTGAGGTATAATTGAATTTTCGTTTATTTTTCAAACCATAGAGTTCAGTTGATACATGTACAGACGAACGTTCTGTTGTGTTACTGTCAGTCAATTTAGGAATCTTTCTTGGAGTAGATTCATCTGTTTTGTATATGGAAAAATAAAACCATTTTAATACTTTTATATACATAAAGAAAAAATAAAAATCAAAAGTATCAGAATTCAATAATATAAATTATATTACCCCTCAAACCACTATGATCAATTGATGGAGTAACAGCACAAACGTCAGGGACATCATTCACATTAAAAGTAGATCCAGAAGAACCATCTAAAAAGGCTTCCGACAATGATATTGACAGATTAATAAGAGAACAGTTACTATAGGTCGATTTAATAATCTTACGTTGTGTGGATTTGAATTTTCGTTTATTTCTCAAGCCATAGAGTTCAGTTGATACACGTACAGACGAACGTTCTGTTGTGTTACTGTCAATCAATTTACGAATCTTTCTTGAAGTAGATTCATCTGTTATTTGCATGAAAAAAAAAACCAGTTTTAACACTTACATCTACAAAAAGAAAAAAGCCAGAAGTATAAGAATTCATTATAAACAATTATATTGTGTAATAAAAAATTATAGTGGATTTTAAATTTTGTTTTATTTATTGATTTATTTCTCAAACCTCTACGATCAAGTGTTGGAGTAACAGCACAAACGTCAGGGGCATCATTCACGTTAGGAGTAGATCCAGAAGAACCATCTAAAAAGCATTCCGACATTGACATTGATAGATCATTAAGAGAACGATTACTATAGGTGGATTCTTACTCGATATATATTTAAATTTTTGTTCATTTCTCAAACCATTGAGTGCATTAGATACATGTACAGATGATTCGTCTATATGTAGTGAACTCAATGACTGACTCACTATTGTAGTATTCATAATCGATGGAGTCCTGGAAATGTAATTAAATTAATCAATAGAAGTAAACATTTTGTGTTATGGTTAATTGGCTATAATCATAAAGCTGATTTAAAAAGTAAAACAAGTATATATACTATTTAGAAAATAATGTAGTTATAACAATAATATATGTATATATATATATATTATGTATTACAGTAACTAATATGTAATTACGATTTTTCTTTATATTTTTTTTTATCTTCATCGATTAATTCGGTCAAAGAGGCCATTGCAGTACTTGAGAATAATGATGATCCCACACCATCCATCATTTTTAAGTTAATTTTGTATTTCTGTCGTTATATTTTTCTAGTTCTGTAAAAAAAAAAAAGAATTGTATATTTTATTTATGGTGTCGGATTTATAGACAAGATGTTTTCATTTGTATGGATTCCAACTCCTGACGTTTAAGTTAATATTAAAAATTGTAGTTTACTGATATATTATTAATGATTTTATCTATTTTATCTCTTAGTATTGTGAACTCATATTAGGAAGGTTTTATAAGACTTATCGCGTTTGCGGCTAGATCAGACAAAAAATTTAATGTAATTATATAATATAATTATAATGTATTTATTAGGAATATAATGTATAAATTAATAACATTACAATAAGAAAATATCTAATATTAATTAATAATATTATAATAAATATCGAAAACGATAATCAAAACACCGTAATAATGTCTAAATGTCAAGTACAACTGTACGTATACACAAAATTACAGATATATACTATCAGTATCACTACCACAGAGACTGGTATTGAGTGATAATTAACGCATATTTTTTTTTTAGAATTTAAAGTGATAGAATTACAAATGTGAACAAATCGATCTCATATTAACTTGATGACCAATTCAAATCTGTTTTCTGGATTCTTAACGCTTCACTAGATCAATTGGTACGTAGAAAATTGAACACGTCTAAACTCCTCCTTTCGAAATAGGAACGCACCGGTCGGCGAGGGATAATCGGTCAAAACACGGGCATGTGTTCCCACTACAGTTAATATATTTCGGCCGGGGTTCTCCGCGGACTGGGCACACCATTTTAACTGGAGTACGCGGTTAGACATGATGTTGTTGGTGTTATTTGTTGTGCATTTCCACGTGCTATTGTGGATGGAAATATTGCGGAAAAAAATAACATAGACAAGTAAATGTAAAAATGTCCTGCAAACGCGACAGCGATGTCGTCGGCGGTAGTGGCCGAGCCGACTAACAGCGAACAATCGTAGAGCGATTAAACTCAGCCAAGGGGGTGCGCGGACGTCACCCCGCGATTCGTTTGCGTACGCCAGCTGGTTGCGCTTTTATATGGAACGGAATATAGTGCCGAAAAATGACAATTATAATAAATTATTATATTAGTTTAGAAGTTTAGAAAAATTATACGCAATTTTCCGGTACTCGTATATAATAATAATAAAATGGCAAAACAATAATTTTTTTTTAATAAATAATAAATACGAAAACAGTGAAAGGAACGTTAATATATATATTATATTTTTATTTCTTTAATTTCTTAAATTAAATTTATACTATCATCTATATCATGATGTGTCTGTATATTTGCTGAAACACGGGACCCAATTAATATAATAACTGTCAAAACCACCAGGGTTCCGTACCCAACTCGGATGCGTATATAATTGTAATTTTTATGTATACAGCACTTTTAGTGTTTGGCAATTTTTAGCGGTGTGTAGGAGGTGTAGTTGACCCACCACCTTAAGTATTTCCAGGTACCGGGTGAATTGCTAGTTTAAAAAAAAAAAATAAAAAAGGGCGTGTAGTGGTGTAAATTTAACGCACAATATCTTGAAGAAAATTTATTTTAAAATAAGGTTACTTTATTTTTTCTTCCTTGACCCTTAACTGTTGTCATTGGGTCAAAAAAGATTCTAATTTTCTCCTATAGATTTGTTTCATTGTGTATAATACACTTTATGTGATAAAGAAACTAGCGTTATATGTAGGTTAAAAATTGGGGCGAAAAATTAAACAAACTCGACGACACCACCATTGTGTTTCATGGTATATACACATAGCAGACATACATGCCCGTATAATAATCCTAAAACACATACCTGTTTAATAAACGTGACGACTACGCAACAGTTAGACTAATGTAAAATATTTGACCACACGGTTTACGTTGAATATAATAAATGCGCTTGACGATTGAATTATAATATTTTAAACAGCAAGATTTAATAAAGTGTGAACACTCTGCAAACGATACTGCACATAACCTACATACAGTGAGACGTATACAGCAGGGTGTGTCACTGTGGGGTGAGACGGCTACTACGGGGTGAGACGGCCACTACGGGGTGAGAAAGGCCAGACCACATACAACAGCGGCGATTCGTCGTCCCCCTTCTAAATCTCTACGTTGCCAATTTATCATCTGTTTATATTACAAGATAACCTAAATGATAATAACCGATTTTAACAGTTTGCTAAAACACTGGAATGAATTCCCCCCTAGTTTTTTAAAATATGAAATGCAAAATGGCACACTGCGCGTTTAAAACGTTTCTCATAACGCGATCGGCATGGAAAAAACAGCAACAATGTATATCGACCAAGGCATAAAGACTAAACGACAATTCTGATGATAACGCATTACACTGTACATGCTTGCATTTATATTGCATTTAGGCACAAACGCAGGCACTTTGTAGGAGACCATTCACAAATTATAATTTTGTCAGTATGTCAAGCGGTGACTCGACAAAGGTCTATTATAGGTTCTTTCATACAATACTACATTGGTTTTAGGAATTATGATTGGGGTGTACTGTAGGAAACCACGGTCTGATCCACGTTGTTGAATGAAGTCAAGATAAAGTCTACCTTTGCGTATGTATCTGCGCTTGTATATATATATATATATATATATATCACAACTCATAAATTATAACAATACCTTACTTTCTAAATACTAAATGGTTTAAATATTGATATATAATTAATAATATAACTTATGTGTAACAAAATACACGAGGGCATTTAAATGGGAAATAGCTTAGCCAGTTTTTTATTCGCCTTATTGTCGAAAAACATCGCTCGCAAGTAGCAATATGAAATACATCTACAGTAATTAGTGATAGAAATATATATAAATTGAGAAATAGATCTTTTTTTTTCTCTCTCTTTTATATATTCTAGTGTAAAATTAGTGCGCGGGAAATTATTAACAATCATCATTTTAGCATTTAACACGGCAATATGTACAATAAAAATATCTTACACAAATAAGTTAGGTTTGAGGTAACCTTAGGTTCATTTTCTTTCATTTCCTATCATCCAGACACTGTTTCTGGGTGATAATTATTTAAAAATATAGAATGAGGTCTTTTTTAATTTATAGCGGTGTGTAGGGGGTGTGTTGACCCACCACCTAAAGTATTTCCAGGTACCGGGTGAATTGCTGGTTTAAAAAAAAAATAAAAAAAGGACGTGTAGTGGTGTAAATTTAACGCACAATATCTTGAAGAAAATTTATTTTAAAATAAGGTTACTTTTTTTGTTTTTTTCTTGACCTTTAACCGTTGTCATTGGGTCAAAAAATGATTCGAATTTTCTCCTATAGATTTGTTTCATTGTATATAATATACTTTATGTGATAAAGAAACTAGCGTTATATGTAGGTTAAAAATCAGGGCGAAAAATTAAACAAACTAAACGACACCACCATTGTGTGTCATGGTATATACACATAGCAGACATACATGCCCGTATAATAATCCTAAAACACATACCTGTTTAATAAACGTGACGACTACGCAACAGTTAGAATAATGTAAAATATTTGACCACACGGTTTACGTTGAATATAATAAATGCG
Organism: Tuberolachnus salignus; assembly: GCA_956483605.1. NCBI lineage: Eukaryota > Metazoa > Arthropoda > Insecta > Hemiptera > Aphididae > Tuberolachnus > Tuberolachnus salignus. The sequence goes on from OY101437.1 coordinate 21,436,877, forward strand.
CTTGACGATTGAATTATAATATTTTAAACAGCAAGATTTAATAAAGTGTGAACACTCTGCAAACGATACTGCATATAACCTACATACAGTGAGACGTATACAGCAGGGTGTGTCACTGTGGGGTGAGACGGCTACTACGGGGTGAGACGGCCACTACGGGGTGAGAAGGGCCAGACCACATACAACAGCGGCGATTCGTCGTAATAGTGATAGCAATATTTATAAATTGGGAAAAGAATCTTTTTTTTTTTCCTCTCTTTCGTATATTCTAGTGTAAAATTAATGTGCGGGAAATAAATAATTAAAAAAATAATTAACAACCATCATTTTAGCATTTAACACGGCAATATGTACAATAAAAATATCTTACACAAATAAATTACGTTTGAGGTAACCTTAGGTTCATTTTTTTTCATTTCTTATCATCCAGACACTGTTTTTGGGTGATAATTATTTAAAAATATAGAATTAGGTCTTTTACGTTTTGATCGTTTAACACAACTTTATTTTTGAATACACAACAAGCAATTAAAATAAATACAATAAATAGCTAATTATTTACAAATTAGGACTTTAATTATACTTTTTTTTTTTTTATATTTTATTTGAAATAAACAATCTATACAGTTTTGTACAATAAGTTTATATGCTGAGAGTTATTTAATGACATGAAAGTTTTGAATTAAGCAACCACCCATTAGTGACTCTTGGCTTTGATTAGTTAGATTTTTTTTTGATCATTAGACGTTAAACATTAAAGTTTTCTAAAAGGTCACGGCACCAGTTCCTTTTTAGTCTGCGGTTTGGATTTCCTGGGAGAGTGAGGATGGAAAGATCATTTATGAGAGGGTTAGGATGAGTTTGGAGTCGTTTATGAAATCGTTTGTAGGAAGTGCGTGCTTCCTCGTCTATTGTTTTCATATGGAAATCATTATGAAGAGCGTGGTTTGAAATATAGGGCGGAGCATTTGATAATCGTCGAGGTGATATGTTTTGGAAAGTTTGGATTCTATTAGTATTTGAATTTTTTGCTGCGCCCCACAATTGAAGTCCATATGTCCATATTGGTTTGAGTAGCGCTTTGTAGATTGTTAGTTTGGTGTTTAGAGTGGAGTTCTTATTTCTAATTAGTAAAGGTCTGAGCATGCGCATGCGATTGTTTAAGGTTAGTCGTTTGGTTTGGAGGTGTTTCTTCCATGTGAGTCTTTTTTCAAAGAATAATCCTAAATATTTAACTGTGTCGGATGTGGGAATTAATACATTGTTGAGAGTAATGTTTGGACATATTCCTTGTTTAAGTGTGAATGTTGTGTGTAGATTTGTTTTGGTTAATTTTTACTCGCCATTTTTTGTACCACTCAGACAAGTGGTTAAGATGTACTTGAAGGTTTGATGAGGCGATTAACGGATCTTCATTGATGGATAAGATGACTTTGTCATAGGCATAATCCGCTACGATGGTTTGTTGCATGGTGGGTTGGTCAGCTACGTAAATGTTAAACAGAAAAGGGGAGAGTATACCACCTTGAGGTACACCCGCTTTGATTGGTGCGATTTCTGATATCGACGAATTAAATTGGACTTGGAAATGCCTATCAGTTAAATAAGATTTAATTAATAGGTATAGTGGGTTGGAAGAAATTTTTTAAGTTTGAATTGGAGGCCTTCATGCAAAACCCGGTCGAAGGCTTGTGCAACGTCTAGAAAAATACAATAGCAATAAAGCTTTTTTTCAAGGGATGTAGAAATAACATCAACAACACGATGTAATTGATGTATCGTGCTATGTGAGTTGCGGAAGCCGAACTGGGTATTCGGAAGTATGTTGTTGGTGATAATATGTGGGATAATACGTCTTAGAACAAGTCTTTCTAATATTTTTGAAAGGAAAGGCAAAAGACTTATTGGTCTGAATGACGTAGGGTTATCGAGTGGCTTGTCAGGCTTAGGAAACAGAACTATTTTAGAGAATTTCCATAGCAACGGAAAATATGAAATTCTGAGAATAGCATTAAAAATATATGTTATTAGTACTATGGCTTTTTTGGGAAGGCACCTAGCTACTTCAGCTGTAATCAGATCAAAGCCGGGTGACTTTTTTAGTGAGTATTTTTGGATGGTCTGTTTAACTTCATTCGGGGTGAAATATTTTTCTGGTCGATTTGTTGAAGATGGTAGGTTTAGGTAGATGTTTACCTCGTCAATGTGTTCAGGTGTAAGTATATCATGATGTGGTTGGAATGTTTCATGAAGATGAGCCTTAAAAACTTCGGCCTTGTCGTTGTCAGAGAAGGCAAAAGAATTATCTGGTTTTTTGAGTGGGACTGATGGGCGTTTATATTGAAGTAGTTTTTTGGTTTCGCGCCATAAGCTCCCATCTACAGAGGAGAGTGAGGTCAGTTTTTGTTCGAACATGTCAGCTTTATTTTTGGCTAAACATTTTTGTAATGAATTAGCTAATTTATTATATGCACTTTTATGTGAGGGTAACCGCGTAGTTTGGTAACGTGCTCTTGCTCTACGCTTTTCAACTATTAATGAGCGGACTTATTCAGAAACAAAAGGATGTTTATGAGCTGAGTTCGTGGTGGTGTTTAAGGTGTTTGATTTAAAAGCGGCTGATTGAATAAGAGTTGTTAAATTGTCAACTGCGTCGTCAATCTCCTGGGCAGATTTTAAGCTTATTTTTAGGTTAATTTCATCGGCTATGATGTTATGAAATTTAAGACGATCAGTTGCTGCCGTAAAGAGTTTGGGACTAACAGTGCGAGTTTGAGGAGTGGCATCAATATTGAGAATGACGGAGGAATGATCAGAATTAAGATCTAGAATATTATTAATTGAATAGTATAAATTGCTAGGAATTTTTGTGACGAAGATGTCCAGAATGTCAGGTTTTTTCCTAACTGAGGTTGGCCAATATGTTGGCCCAGGGGGAGCAAGAATTTTGAATTTTTTCGTATTGGTGAAATTATAGAGCAAATTTCCACGAGGGTTGGTGACTCGGCAACCCCAGCTTTGGTGTTTCGCGTTATAATCACCACCAATAATAAAGTTATTGGCAGTTGAGTCGAAAAAGTTCGTGAGGTTGTCAATAGTTAAATTATGTCTAGGTGGACTATAAATTGCGGCGATAGCAACAGGGATATTATTAATTGTAATTGAAATGGCACATGATTGGAAATGATTTTGAGAGTAGTTGGCGAGTGGGTAGTAATTAAGATTGGATTTAATGAGTATAGCTGCACCGCCATGAGCTGTGCCGTCTGGATGGTTGGATTTGATTAGGCTATAACCAGGAATAGATATGTAAGAATACTCAGTGAAATGGGTTTCGGAGATTAGAGCGATATCGATGCGTTTATCGAATAGAACACTCTGCAGTTGATTGACGTGATTTTTTAGACCGTTTGCATTGAATAATATAATTGATAAGGAATTATTAGTGTATGAGTTATTCATTTTTTTTATTAAGAAGGGAGGTAATAACTTGAGTTAGGAGAGCGATCAGCGGATTGATGAGTGACTTTAGTTCGTTCACAAAGGAAGATATGGTTGCAGTTAGTTCAGTAGGGGGGGTTTGAGGAGAGGGCTGTGATGGTTGGCTAGAAGTGGCCTGAGCATACGTTTTAGGGGGGGCATCAGAATTATTTCCAAATGAGGTTGGTAATGGGTGGTTTGCTTTTACATTATAATTGTTTATATTATGTTTAATATTATCATGCAAGAAGTTACTTTTTGTGGTTGGTGTTTTACGGCGTTGTAATTCTTTGTAGACACTGCAGCCTTTGTAGTTGGCCGGGTGATCGCCGGAACACAATGCACATTTGGCTGCTGTGTCACGTTTTTTGGTGCATTCTGTGGATGGATGGAATGCGCTGCAGCGAACACAGCGTGAAGGATATCCGCAGTAGGCTCTTGTGTGGCCATAGTCTTGGCAGTTCAGACATTGGCTTATAACTTTCGATTTGTAGGGCTCTTCGACTTTGATTTTTGTGTGGAGAAAATCAGAGAGTTTGAAGATTTCGTTTGAGTGGTCAGTGGGCTCGAGATCAATGAAAAACAGAGGTAATGGCGATTTGGTGGTCTTATGTAGGACATTTGTGACCTTTCTTACTTCGAAGAGGCGCAATTCGAGTTCACTTTTTATTAGTTCGGTGGATGTGGTAGGATGTAAGTTTCGTAAGACGACGCGAATAGGCTTGTCCTCCCTTAGTTGGTACGTGTGAAATTGGGCATTTTTTTCTCTTAGAAAATGGATCAATGTTCTGTAAGCATCGGGATTTGCGGTTTGAATTTTTAGGCTGTCTGCCGACGATTTACAGAAAAAGTTGTCGACTCCAATTAGTTCGATTAGTGCTGCACAGAGATCTGGAAAGTTCGATACGCCTTTCACAAAAACTGGTGGTGGTGGTGGTGGTTTGGTTGGATTGCCAGAGTTAGGAGCTTCAGAGGTAGAGTTTTGTGTGTCATTGTCAGTGGTAGGGTTTTGCGTGATGAGTGGTTCAGCTTGTAATGATTCGTAACGATTTCTAGTTATAAATAGTTTTTTGTTTTTATTTACTTGGAGATCAGGAGAACGCGGTTCGGAAGAATCTGATAGATTTCTTTTATTAGGCAAATGTGTCCACCCTTCATTTGAAGATTCATCGATGTTGTCGGTATTGAGTGAAAAATTATTTATGTTTTGATTCTTGTTATGGCGACCGACCTGTATATTCGCATTTTTGTGTTTGTTGTTATTTTTGTTTGGAGATTGTGGCATGTTTATCTCGGGCAGAGGTCGAGTCTCGCCGTTCACAGCGATAACGCAACGTATATTATATAATAACGGCACTGGTGGTTCTGCGCACTGCGTTAATTTACATTTTGATAGAACGCTTTTAGACGCGCTTAAGTTAACAATTTTGATTATTAAAGCAACAGTGGACGTGTATTTTATTTTATTTTTATATGTAAAAATTTAAATTTTTGGATAAAGTGTCAAAGCGAGATCACAACATTTTGCGGAGCGCAATAATACGCGTGTGCATCGAACAGTGTGACGTTGGCAACTTAATTATACTTAATTAAAATAATTACTAAATATATTGTCAGAAGATAAAATATTGTATAATTGTATCCACGTTCTTAAAAATTAATCACACGATGGATTCGATAATAATCTCGGGCCACTTCTTTCTCGGAAGTTTTTATTTTTTACAAAAGTAAACAGTTGCATTTATGTACATTTGCATAACATATTATTGATATTCAGTACCTAATAATAATTGAATATCATATTTCAATGTGGTATGTGTATTGTGTAATTGTGTTAAGGAAATGTGTTAGGTACGGTGTATATTTTAGTCGATTTAGACCTAAAAAAGCCTGAGAAAATTGTGGGAATTGTGTTTGACGGATTTCAATTTTGAAAACCTAGCTATCGTTTGGTAACAGCTGTGTAGAGTAGGTACATGATAGGCCCTAAGACGCTTACTTATGGTACTCCAGCTGATATAGGTTTCCATTCAGAAAGTAAGTCTAATAATAATAAGTAGCGAAGTTTATATTAAACCTGCAATTTATTATTTATCGTCTATCAGAATTAAATGTTTAGAAGTGAAATTGTAAAGAATTGTGAGGAATTTGTAAGTAACAAATTCATTCCCTATAATGTCAGGGCCAAGCGAATATGCTGTTGGTGGCACTCGTTTTGCGCACGGCTATAGGGCAATATATTTAGGTACCGTTCACACTTCAAAAGGTAATTAAGGATAGTTTTTTATTTAAACGGCAAATAGTTAATGAATGCTTGGTTATATCTTAAATAATGAATTTTCTACGAAAAGTTATTTTTTTATTATTATTATTTTCAAGCCCTTATGTGAATTACCAATTTGGACGGTTGACTTAACAAATCCAGCGTTAGACTTCCACTTGAATAAACTACAAAGTTCCAAAACCGGCTTGTTTATGGACAATGTTATGACAATGTTTATTATCCATGTATGCCTGTGATATGTAGCCTATGACACAAGCAGACTAGACGAAACTATAGTAATACTTTGCAAGGAAGGTGCCAAATTAATATTCATCAGAAATTTAACTACTGATGCCCTCTCTCTCGGATCAACAAAATCATTAAGACCTACCCTTTTTTTGTATGTATATACAGACATTACATATGTAACAGAGTTTATTGAAGCATTTTAGACCTGTCTTCTGTTATTTTTTAATTGTTTGGTTTTTATTTATAGTTTTAACGTGAATTAATTTGTTTTGGCTTAGTCCAGATTGCTTGACAATTAGAATCAAGATTCATCAAACATTGTTATTTTAGCTCTATTCAATTATCTAAATTCAATTTGCATATTTTTCTTTGTTACATACGTGTTTAAAATAATGATTTTAAATGAAATCATAAACATCAAACATTTAAAATATGATTAATCTTAATTTTTTTTTTTTTTTTTGTGAACTAATTATATGTATTGTTTAATTTAACATTGTGTTTAACTTTTGTGTTGCTATCTTTAAAACACTATTATTATTATTATTACCAACTAAAGTAGGAAATCTCATACTTTGAAAACAACAACTAGGAATTGTCAAAAAAAATTATAAAACGGCAAACTTTTAACATTTTAATAGCTTGATTAAATTTGTAGTCAGGTCAGAGATTTTAAGACAATTCATCGGTTGCAGTTCATTTGATGAGAAACATCTCAGTCTGATTCCTGTGAAAAAAAATATATATATCACATTATTGTTTTATTAATGTAATATAACATTTAAATTACAAAATCCTACTTAATCTCTACATTTATAACAGCAGTATTTTGTTTTCTTGCAATATTTTCTTCTTTACAATGTAAAGTTTACATAATAATGTCGCAGCATTAATCCTAACCGTCCATCCGTTTAGGTAACACTTCTAATACAATAGTCAGAATAATATTCAATAATACAAAAAATGTATAAGAAAATAAACGATTGAAAGGGAAGTACGGTAAAAAAATGTTTTTATAAATTAAAATTGAAATTTGTATTAATTAGTAACTACAAAATAAATAAACAAATTGTCGAACATTTTTCTTTGGTAATATTAATCGGAAAATAGTACAACAAATATAGTGGTTTTTACGATACAGATTTGTACATGACACACTAGTCTATTCAGATACTGAAATATTAATAATGTTACCTAGTTAAATGTCAAAATATATGAAGAAACCATTGCAATGTGTCATTCAATATTTTTCTGTAGATGTCAGAACGACATAATGGTCTTTTTAAAACTTTTTTGAAGATAATAAAATAAAGTTATTTTATACATATTTTACCAGAACATACAAATTTAATAAAGATATAAATATTTGTAGTCCTTATCCCTATGATTTAGAATTTGATTTTGTTCATTATTAACAGTATCAGTCATTCCCCAGGGCCACAAAATTTCAAGTAGCCGCAATGTATTGCAGGAGGCATACAAATAATACAAAATTAAAATGACACAGTGATTGATAATAATACAATTTATTTGTGTATTAGGATATTAGTGTAACTTATTTAAGGATGGATGTTAATGCAGTTGCAAATATCTTTTCCTTTTTGCAGAGTAAGATACAAAATATATAATGTAGGATAAAAACATAAATAAAACTCTTATGTTGGATATATTTTAGTTTAAGATCATATTTATGGTAAATTAGAATATATTCAATATATATATTTAGGTTATATTTTCGTGATAGTTAACGAGGAAATATTACCAAATATGTTTTACATAAATAATAAGGATTATATAATTTTTTCAAACTATTTGGTTTAGAAGATTATAATCAATATAGTTTAGCAAAATCACATAAAATAAAAGGAAAGTAATTAAAACTATGTCATAAAAGTATAATCTGAGTATTAGAAAATCAATTTGGATTCATGACGTAAAAGATAATGATGGAACCAATATTATTAATATATTATTAAGTGATACCAACTATTACTTATATACTACAACTATTTTATATTATAATTGAGTTGCAATATCAACTCTAGTTTATTACAGAAAATTTAGCAAATACATGGTAAGAAACCTTAAACATAAACTGTTTCCAAACAGTTCTTAGATTTACTACAGACTTATTAAATCTTTCTTGGTGTCAGTTAAGTTAATTTTCCATCTCTCAAAATACGAACTAGGGTAGATACAGCTACAGATGAATCTTCCGCAGGTAGTAAAATCAATGAAGAGCCCGATAGTGCAGGACTCGAATTCAGCATAGACCTGGAAATTCAATATAATAAATTATAAAAAAAAAATAATTAGTAATATAGTTAAATAACTACAATAATACAAAATTATTCAGACAGTCAAATAACTGAATAATACATTAAATAAAAAATAATAATAAAATGATAATAATAATATGTAGTATAGTACCCAATACGTTCTTCAGCTTCTAAATGACAGCGAAATATAGTTTCGCGTGAAATATAATATGAGTATAACGGCGGCGCCATCTATCAGACTTTGTCCATTGATGATTCCAAAATATTGTGTAGCAAGGCTTCGCGTACATTTTCCAGAACATGTTATCAAATAACACGTTGATATGATATTCATCTTAAATTTATATTTTTTTACATTGTCGAACAACGATGATGGGTTTCTCCATCTACAATACTTACGAGTAATATTTGGTAGATTTTAGGTTGAATAATTGGATACCTGTTGTTTGATCAAAATACACCTTTGTACAGATTGTCTTAGTAAACAAATAAAACCTCTGAGAACATGCTTGAATTCGTCATTTAGTTTACTAATAAAAAAATTTATGAGTTGGACGACCTGTAAACGGAATTAAAAAAACAAATAAATCTCCCAAGAGAATATTACATAAAATATACCTTATGCTAAATCACACGGAAATAACCACAGGAGAGATTATTGATTAACTTTTAATTAATAATTATAAATTAAGTTTATAGATTAGTTAAAAAAAATTATGTATCTACTTTTGTAAAAATATTAAATATTTTATTGGAATGGCATTTCGAGACAAGGGTTAATAATATTTTTAAATAAAAACCTAATATGATATTCCTCACAACTTTACTCTAAAATTTAAATAAAAAGTTGAATAGGCCGCCACCACTAACAGACTAGTTGAGTCTATGTAACAGCCCCGGCCGAACGTCAAAGATCATAAAATTTAATATTTACATCTCTTGTTGGTCATAAATAAGATAATGTCTCTCCATCAATTGTATGATTGTGATTATTTAGAATTAAAAAAATAACTGAATGTCCGCCTTAAAATGTTGTATATTTTTATCAGTGAAATTAAATGAGTTTGGATTTTAGATGAAATCAAACTATAACTACGTTGTACCAAATATTATTTATCTATTTTACAATATAACACTAATTAACAATATATAATAATATTAACCTTAACATAAACATTTTTTTAGTAACATGTTTAATTAAAATATAAATTTGTGTCAGGCAATCACTGTTTTTTGATTTTCCTATATTATTTATTATCTTTAGGTGTTTTTCATGAAAAGAACTATGGTGACATTTAAATATTTACCTACATTCTACTTTAAAATCATGAACTACAATATATTAATGTAGACATCATTATCACATTACTATAATTTAATAAATACTTACCGAGAAACATATCCAGTTAAAGTATAACTATTTCCTACACACCAACTGATATTTTTTTGAAACTGTATGATATAATAAACTCATGTATATCCAATTCATTTATACACATTAACATTGATAACTGATTTCATAATCATTCTATGATAAAAATTTAACTGATAACATAAAAAAATTGGCAGTAATTTAAATAAACCAATCGTGCTTAACCAAAGTATTTCAAATAAACCAATCGAACATAACCAATCAAAGCTTGATTTTAATATAGGTGCCCAAGCTCATGTACCGAAAACTTACATGCGGTCGGATCATTCTAAGCTCATTTTGCAATTATAATCAAATAATACACATAAAAAAAATGTTATTACAAATCTTATTATATTAAAAATTTTAATTTATAAAATAAAAAATGTATAATATATTGATATATTATCAATATTATTTAATAATTTCAATTCTGAATTCATATTTTCTTCTAATTGTTAAACAAAAAGAATGTTTATTTATTTTTGTATAATGTAAAAAATGGTTCATGGTGGTGTAGTGAAGCAGTGATGGTTGGACAATATGTCCTTGTAATTTGATATATACTACATATATCTAATTTTATATAGACTAATTTTGAGTCTCATGGTACACCTAATTTTATATTTATAATTTATTTTTCGATTGTGTTTTTAACTGGAAATAATTATATAATACGAGGACTGTTAACAATTTTCAACTAAAAATAGTCCATACATTGTCGAACAACGATGATGGGTTTCTCCATCTACAATACCTACGAGTAATATTTGGTAGATTTTAGGTTGAATAATTGGATACCTGTTGTTTGATCAAAATACACCTTTGTACAGATTGTCTTAGTAAATAAATAAAACCTCTGAGAACATGCTTGAATTCGTCATTTAGTTTACTAATAAAAAAATTCCTTATAAGCAATAGTTATGCAATTTGAAATTGAATATTTAGGAATCAAAACCTATTTTTTTTTTTTTTAGAACCGAATATATCATAATTTCCAGTTCCTGTTTTGGGCACTTTAGGACTCAAGGTTTTTCCTTTCCGTAACAAACTATCATGCACCTTTTTTTTGATGTCGTTTGGTCTATGAATATTTCAGATCTGTTATAAAAATTTTAATTTATGGTGTTGGATTGTAAAAACAAGATCTACACAATCTCAGTATTTTAAATAAAAATATTAAACAATTATTGAAATTGTGTTTAATTAATGATTGTTATTATTAAATACAATGGACATTCTTAGTTAATGATTCCAAGATATTGTGTAGCAATGCTTCGCGTACATTTTTCAGAACATGTTATCAAATAATACGTTGATGTGATATTCATCTTAAATTTATATTTTTAAAAAATGTTTAAACATTTTGCCAATTTGCTAACGTTATAATGGATAGGTGGAGTGATGAATCAGTTGTTTTAGCATATATTGTAAATTTATTATAATATTGATAAATATTAGGTAGGTTCTAACTACTAGGTATATAGTTAGTTGTAGTATATAAAAACTAAAATTGTAAATACAACTATAGTGCCGGGACATTATCGGCAAACAACTTGTTAGAGTAAAGCTTAGAAACTGTTAATTTTGTAGTCACCTTGTTGAATAATAAAGAAATATAAACAATAGGGTTTAGCAAAAACACATAGAAGAAAAGGAAAATAATTAAAACTATGTCAGAAAAGGATAAATTGAAAATCAATTTGGATTCAAGACACAAAAGATATTAATGGAACCAATATTATTAATATATTATTAATTAATATCGAATATAATTTTTATATTATAATTGAGTTGCATATCAACTCTAGTTTATTACGGAAAATTTAGCAAATACATGGTAAGAACCCCTGAACATTAACTGTTCCTATCTAAACAATTCATAGATTTACTACAGATTTATTAAATCTTTCTTGATTTCAATTTAGAATTTTTTTGATCTATCAAAACAACATTTTCAATAGATTCACCTACAGATGAATCTAGAGTAATTGTTACACGCAATGGCTGACTCTGATGTGTAGGATTCGTTCCACTCACAGGACTGAAAATTCAATATAATAAATTAATAGAAGAAAATAATTAGTATTGTAGTTAAATTGTTGTAATAATAAAATATTATTTAGACAGTAAAATAACTATCTAAAGAATAATATATACAGTAAAAAAAAAAATATCAAATGACAATATAAAATGTAATATAGTCTATAATATATACATACTCTTCAAAAAGATATCTGTAAAAGGTTTCAAAATCTATAGGAATATATCTAGTATTGGACGCAGATACTGGCACTACATTTTTAGGCTCCTCCTTTTTTACTTTTTTAGGCATTTTCCTGTTCTGTGAAAACAATGAATTGTAATTTTCATTAATGGTGTTGGATTGTAGAAACAAGATATTTATAGATTTGTATGGCCTTCCAATTCATAAAAAAAATTAATAGTAGATCACTTGATTAGTGGTATCCATCTCTATGATAATACATTCTTTTAATCAAACATAATATATTAATCACATAATATTTAAAATATACACAAGGTTAGTATAGTACTGACTAATTATATTTATTAAGTTTGATGTAGATAAATATGTTTATTAATTGTTTTAAAAAAACCATACATCTCAAGATATAGTTATTTCATTTAAACGTAAAAGTTCTTAATTTTTTCATATATGAATATCAATTTTTTTTAGCGCTCAATAATATGATGAGAATTTAAATGTTATTATAGCATCATATAGGAACATAAATATTTTACAAAATAAATAACATTTGTAAAGCTATCAGTTTTCCGTTAATTAAAGAAAAACTACTTGAAGTTCATGTTTTTTGGTTTTTTATTTATCTACTTTTAAATTCTAATGTTACAATAAAGTGTTTATAATAATTATTATAGAATGTTATGTTCTATAAAAATATTTCCTAATTTTTGTTGTCATATAAATCCATTTGTGAAAAATACAGAAAAACATTGAAAAAATAATTGTTTTACTGAGTTTGAATACTGAAATTGTATTACTGCAATATAAACTATTTACCTCATCTGTCATTTTTTACGGTTCGTTACAATTATATACAAGTATTGGTATAAAATATATATATATATACTAATAATTATTAGGAATTATATTCTTTAAAGTACATGGTTATACCTAAAGATAAAGAATAAAGCAGTTTCACGTTACGTTATCTCAAAAAAAAAAAAACAATTTCGGGCACAAATTGTGCAATTAAATCAATCAATGGTTTTTATCCAATTTAAAAAAAAAAAAAAAAATACTTTACAGGTTTATTGTGTAGCAAAATTATTGTTATTTAATGATGGAATTTTTGAATTTTGGTTTTCTAGCCCCCATAATTGTTAAATCCCAATTATGCCTGTGGCGTACCGCCTACGAGCTTTTCGCGTATCATAGGTTGGGAACCGCTAATCTATGTCGTGTCCGAGTACCAGCAAAAATCAGTGATCCGTTTAATAAATGTCAAAAGCCCTAGGGTCCAGTACCCAACTCGGATGCGCATATTTGGAATTTTCATGTATGTAAAGCACTCGTAGTGTTTAACATTTGTTAGTGGTGAGTACGGAGTGTGTAAATTGCACACGTTATATTTTGAGAAAAATTGTTTCAAAACGCCATTTTTTTAATTTTTTTATTTATTAACCCTTAATCAATTACTATGTGTCGAAAGTGCCAGTGAAATTATATTTTATTTTATTTCTTCCTCGAGGATATTTTCATAGAACACCGTGCACTGGATGTGATAAAAACAAATTAAAAAAATATTACGTTATAAGTAGTTTGAAACTGGAGTTGTACAAGCGCCGACCGTTCACGATACCCGTCGGCATGACGAAAAAACCGGAGCGGGAAATTAAACAGACGGGACGACACCGCCGCCGCCATTTTGTGTCGTGGCGTACGTAATGCGGACATAAAAAAATCGTAAGACACATACGTACCTGTAAAAACAACGCAGCGGTTACAAAAGTGGTAATGTATTCGGCAACACGGTGTCCGGTGGTTGTGAACGCGAACGACGATCGGATTGCAATAAATACGGGCAGCAAAAACACAATAAGGTTGCGAGCGGCAAGCGAACGGACAACAGACAACGGAGCAGATTTATCGATCGGCAGTGCGGAGCGGACGACGCATTGGCGGTGAGGCGGACAGACAACGAAACAGATTGCGCGTCGGTTGTAATACGACAACGGATCGATCGCGGGGACGCGACGCGTTCCCCTCCTAATCTTCTCCGGTGCCGTGTTGCCGTCTGTTTGCATCTGCCCGCAGGCTTACCACTCGATAGATAAAATCCCGTTTTGACGGCGCACAATAAAACACGACAATGAGGGGTCCCTGGGTTTTTTAAAAACGGTCGTTTTCATTCAAATTGGCGCGGCGCGTTTATGACGTTTTGCGGGACGCGCGATCGGCACAGGAAAACTGCCGTAACGCACCGTCGATAAACACACTCGGGGTTACAAAGACTAAAACCAACATTTCCGATGGACAACGGGCATCATGGTGTACAATTTACACCCGTGCGTATATGTGGCGTTCTAGACAAACGAGGGCACCGTTTGTAAAATATAATTTTGTCAGTATGTTCGAGCGGCGACTCGCCCACCCTCTACTATAGGTTCCCGCACCCGTGTACTACATCCGTCAGTAGCGGTTTTTATGCACAATAAACTGGACGATATTAATGTCAGTAGTATTGACATTCCGGTTCTGGGGCTCAACCTCTTTCTCATTAAATATTCTTCTGTTCTTTGTTTCATACATCGATGCGCGCATTAGTTATTACGCGAAGTGATATTGACTGGAATGTTTGCATTTTGTAAATATTAGATTTTTTTTGCCGCACCGTAGGCCCGAATAGGCTTCAGGAGGGTTTTTATTAGAGCAACAGTTTATTATTCAGATTAAGCTTGGAATGTTTACCTAAACGTGAGAACAGAGACTTCCATCTAGCGTTTAGTAAGGTACTTTTTTGATTTATATGCTTGGCCCAAGTTAAACGTTTATCAAGCGTCAACCATAAGTATTTGACGCTAGTAACCTATGGTATAATTTTATTTGACAGAGAGATCGAAGGGACTACGCCTTGTCTAAGAGTAATGGTGATACGCGAGGATTTTTCATTATTTATTTTACATTTTGAATACCATGCTTAAGATGACGTTGTAAACGCTGGCTGGCGATAAGAGGGTTATCATTAAAAGTAAAAATTACTTTATCGTCGGCAAATTCAACTACTGGCGTGTAAATTGGCTGATTAGCCACATATATATTGTAGAGAACGGGAGATGATATAGTACCTTGAGGACTCCGGCCAGAATAGGTGTTTAGTTACTTTAGTTACAAAGTGACGATTTTTTAGATACGATTTGAAAAATAAGTAGTAAGGAGGAAAGAAATAAAATCAAAACTGGATCAAATATAATAAAAAATTAATAAATCCTAATAAATTACCATCACCTACAGAGGTATACGATTCATTCAAACTAGACAAAAAAAAGAAGAAACACGAATAAATAATAATATAGAAAAACAAAAGCTTTTGAACAAAAAGAAATTACAAAAGAATTAAAATATATTGAAGAAGCGTTTTAAAAAACAGATGGAGCTATTAAAAAATGTATAATACCAGTGAAACCAAGTTTAATTGAAATACAACAACCTAAAATGATCACTGCCTCTCAAACACCAACAAGAGAAAGTGTAACACAGACAGTTCCTAACATATATTTTAGGACCACTTGCAGTAATATATATATATATAACAAATAGATGATAAACAGTTTGGAATATATGTGAACAGAGAAATAAATTGTTATAAAACATATGAATCAACCTCAGAAATAAATTTTAATAGGGTTGGTAAAACTACATCTTTTGAAATTGATGGAGCTGATAATTTCTTAAACATTAAAGATGCAAAATTGAAATTTATTGTAAATATTTGCAACGAGTTGGTGCTGACTATCCAGCTAATAGTAACATATAATTATGTGATAATTTTGTAACATTTTTATTTTCTCGTATTGAAGTGATAAAAAATGGAGTACAAGTGGATGAAATCGACTATGTAGGTGTAGCAAGTACAATTAAAAGAATTGTTAGTTTTTCTTTAGATAATAATGAACCAACAATAATGTCTGGTTTTCAATCAAAATTTAAAGGAGGTAGACAATTTCAAGCAATTTGAAATTTGTCTAATCTAAGTTTAGGTATCTTTAAAAATATAGGTATTATTTTCAAAGGGGGATTTACAACCATTTTTACAAGAAACTCAGGTGATAATCCTTTTGTTAGAGAAACTAATAATGCTAAAACATCCCCAGCCGTTGGACAAATTTTGATAGAAGAATTTAAAATTAAAATTCCATCAGTAGAATACCAAAACATATATAAATTAAAATTAATAAAATAATTAACAGATTTATCCATGGTGAATAATTGACATTTAAAAATTGGTAATGTATAGAAGAAAAAAATTTAATAGATAGATCATTTAGAAAAAATATTGCTACTTTGTATAGGAATATTCATAATCCTATATTTGCTTTTGTATGTTTTCAAATGGATCGATTAGATAACCGATTAAAAGAACCTAGTTTGTTTGCATTTTCATATAATACTGTTAATAATTCAATTAGAAAAAACATCTAATAATTATATTTAAGTAATAAAAGAGGAAATAATAGATGAATTCAGTTTTAAAACAAAAAATGTAATTTTATCTAAATTTTCTGATTTACAAGAATATTATTCAGGAGTAATAGATAAAATATTAAAAGAAATAGATACATTTGTAACTAAAGGATCTGGTTGGAATATGTATTCAATTTTAAAATTAAGTTTAAATATAAATAAATATACCACATTTAGAGGAGGTTCATATATTGATTTACTAAAATCAATAAAAAATAAAAAATCTATTATTAATATTCAAAATAAGGATAATAAATGTTTTCTTTGGTCGATACTTTCTGCTTTACATCCAATAGAAAAAAAATTAAAATAAAATTTAAAAATGTTATCAACATGAAAATATGTTTGATGAAGTATTTAATAGTATAAAAATAAAATTTCCTGTTAAATTAACAGATATTCCTAAATTTGAGAAAAAGGTAGATTTTTCAATCAATGTATATTATGCAAATGGTAATACATTTGTACCATTAATAGTAACATTAATCGAAAAAGAGAAACATTGATTTATTATATTTGAGGGTTGAAAATAATGATCATTACTGTTATATAAAAAATTTAAGGAAATTAGTTGACGGTCAAAGAAAGAAAAGAAAGAATGAACATAAACAAATTTTATGTAAAATGTATTTAAACTCCTTCACTGATGAAGATACATTAAAAAATCATAAAGATTATTGTGTTGATCATAAAAATGTTACCACAATAATACCATAACCTGGCAAAAATATTTTAAAATTTAAAAAATACAAAAACTCCTTAAGGGTTCCTTTTGCAATTTAATGCTGATCTTGAGAGTATTCTACAGAAAATAAAAAGTTGTAATTCAGAAGATATATTTTCTTATACTAATCGTTATTAAAAACATGTACCTTATAGTTTTGTTTTTTATGTTAAATATACTAATAGGGATTATTTCTCCTGTAGAATATATCAAGTTTTTTTATAAAATGATTGAAAAAGTTGCTTTTGATATTGCTAAAACTTCCTATGAAAGTAGTAGGTAAAGAACAAGAATATCATAATGTAAATAATTGTCATATTTATGAAAGATATTTTAATGAGTTACCACCTATAATAGAATTTAATGAATATTTAAATCTTAATAAAATTTTGACTTAAGTTAGAGATCATGATCACTTAACAGGACATTTTAGAGGATACGCTCATTCTTATTGTAATTTAAAATCCTCAATTTATTCCAATATTTTTTCACAACTTAAGATATGATGCTCATTTATTTATAAAAGAGTTTGGCAATGATACAAGAAGTATACATTTAATTCCAAACAATGAAGAAAACTATATATCCTTTTCAAAATAATATAAAATTGAGTTTATGGATTCTTTAAAATTCTTACCAGATAAATTAGACAATTTAGCAAATAATTTAGAAAAAAATCAGTTTAAAGATTTGTTTAAATATTTCTTAAAAGAATATTCAGATTAAGTAACGAAAAAATTAGCCTATCCGTATGAATACATGGATTCTATAGAAAAATATAATGAAACATGTCTACCTCCTATAGAAAATTTTTACAGTTCTCTTACAGAACATGTAACTGAAAAGTCGTATAAAAATTCTCAAGAAGTATGGGAAAAATTCAATATTAAAGATCCTAATGAATTTACCCTACTATATAATAAAATAGATGTTCTTTTATTAGCTGATGTCATGGAAAATTTTAGAGATATTTCTTTCGAGCACTGGTTCCCAAACTGGGGGGCGTGAACGCATTGCTGGGGAGCCGCAAGCAATTATTACGAAATACAATTTTTATTGATTACATTATTTTTATTTTAAAACGTAAAGAAAAAAAATTAATTAATCGGTTCTCTTTATCTATTATCGGGTATCAGTAACGGATAACCGATAAAGACTATAAGTGTTTGGCCGCAGCGTGTAACTTAATCATTTTATGCCACGTTATCTGTAAATTAATGGGTACGATAAAAGGATGTCAGGGGAAAAAGCTATTAGATTAGTTTAGATTTGATTTAGTTTCGTTTTGCAGTTGCTTAGTGCACGTAGTGTCGTAGTACGTTGTCATCGCATGTGTACGTACGTAAAAATAATGGCTCCACAAAAAATAAGATTGTATAAGGTCGATTATTTAAAGTTTGGTTTCACGTTCATTGAAAAGGATGGTATCCAAATGCCACAGTGTGTTATTTGTCACGTTGTATTAAGTAACGATGTTCTCCGACCAAGTCGACTAGAACGACATTTAACCACAGCTCATCCGATGCTAAAAGAAAAACCTAAAGAGTTTTTTGTTGCTAAAAAAAATTCTTTAAGTAAAATGAAATTTGACAGTACCGAAGAATTTCAACAAAATAATGATTGTTACATATTATTATTTACTATTATTTATAGGCTTGATAATTATTATCATCAATAAAAAAGTAGACATTCCGAATATTGTATAGTTTATTTGTTAAGTACACAAAAAAAGGTGATCGATTTTTTTCAATTTATAGGAAGGGGGGCGCGAGATTTTCGAAAATTTACAAGTGGGGTGTAGAATAGAAGAGGTTGGGAACCACTGCTTTAGAGATATATAAATTAGGCCCGTTTAGTGTTCTACTACTCCAGGTTTTTTATGGTAAAGGATGTTGCGAAAAACACGTGTATTGTTAGGTTTAACAACAGATATAAATATGAATTTAATGATTGAAGGAGCGATTAGAGGAGGGGTTTCCCAATGTAATCATAAATATTTTAAGGCTAGCAATAAATATATGGGTGAAAAATATAATACAAATAAAAAAATCTAGTCGTACAGTATATTTAGATGCAAATAATCTATATGGTTATGCAATGAGTAAATATATACCTTATGGTAATTTTAATTGGGCAAATTCTGATGATTTTAGTGAAAGTATAATATTAAATATGAAGGATGATTCAGATTTAGGATATATTATTGAAGTTGATTTAGAATATCCTAAAGAACTACATGAATTACACTCTGATTTCCCTTTAGATCCAGAAAATGAAATTTAAAATGATCGGCTTCCCAAACTTTTAATAACATTGTTTGATAAAGAAAAATATACTTTACGTTATGTTTCACTTAAGTTATTTCTTAGTTTAGAATTAAAATTAAAATAAATCCATAAAGTTTTAGAATTTAGACAAGCTCCTTGGTTATAACCGTCGATATGACGAAAAAACCGGGGCGGAAAATTACACAATCAAGACAAAACCGCCATTGTCTATCACGGTGTACATATAGTAAACACAAATGTCTGTATAATAATCGTAAAACACATATCTGTTTAATAAACGTGACGACTACGGAGCAGTTACAATAGTGTAATATTTTTGACAACATAATTTACAATTTAAACGCGAATAACTAATAGAATGGATTTCAAACAGATTTACAATGTTGAAAACTACGCAAACGCGATACTGCACACAACAAAAACACTGTGAGAATAATACTTCCTGGTGAGACGTGTACAGACGGGTGAGAAGAGTATGGCGGGGCGAGGAGGGCCAGACTATAAACAGTGGCGACTCGACGTCCCCCTCCAGAGGTTTAGAGAACCTCATTGACATCTGCTTACACTACACATTCACCTAAATGTTGAATTTCCGGAATGGATTCCCTTCGATTTTAAAATCCGACATGCACACTGCTCGTTTATAACAGCAGTATTTTGCTTCTTTACAAAATTTGCATAGTAACGATTTTATGACGTCATAGTTTTAAATGTGCCAAACCGAACAAGACGGTAGCACTTCTTAACCACTTAAAGCAAATTTTTTAATGACTTGACTTTATTATTTGTTTATTTTTTTTATAATCATACATTATTTAATTTTTGAATTTCAATCAGTTTTTAATAATAATATTTCTTTCATATTCAATGTTTAACGGGTATGTAGGTACCCGATTTGACATTCAAATAAAATAAATTTAGAAGTGTTTTATTTTACTGTAAATTTGATATACTTACATATTTACATACACAAACAACAGGTGCTAATATTGTAAATCTATGATAACAAATTCACAAATATTAGGTAGGTTCTAACTACTAGGTATATAGTTAGTTGTAGTATGTAAAAACTAAAATTGTAAACACATCTATAGTGCCAGGACATCATCGGCATACACTAATAAACTTGCTAGGGTAAAGCTTAGAAACTGATAAGTTTGCAGTCACCGTGTCAAATGAATAAGAAATATAATCAATAGGGGTTAGCAAAAACACATAGAAGAAAAGGAATGTAATTAAAACTATGTCAGAAAAGGATAAATTGAGTATTAGAAAATCAATTTGGATTCAAGACACAAAAGATATTAATGGAACCAATATTATTAATATATTATTAATTAATATCGAATATAATTTTTATATTATAATTGAGTTGCAAAATCAACTCTACTTTATTACGGAAAATTTAGTAAATACATGGTAAGAAACCTTGAACATTAACTGTTCCCCAACAGTTCTTAGTTTAGTACAGATTTATTAAATTTTCCTTAATGTCAGTTAAGTTTCTTTTTTATCTTCAACAACACGGCTTTCAGTAGATGCGGATACAGAAGTATTTTCCGTAGGTCGTGAACTTGATGCCTGGCCCACTTGTGGAGGATTCAAATTCCACGGAGCACTGGAAATTCCATATAATAAATTAATAGAAGAAAATAATTTATAGTTAAATGGTTGTAATAATTTAGACACTAAATAATTATGTAAAGAATAATATATAAATTAAATAAAAATAATAAAACTACAATATAATATGTAGTATAGTTCCTATTATGTACTTACGATCTTCCTGAATATCTTCTAATTTCTTCATCAGTAAGTCTAGTCATAGAAATTTGTGGGACAACAAAGATGATTTCCGGGATCACCGTTTTAGGGCTCTTCTTTTCTTCTTTTACTGGCATTTTCCTGTTCTGTAAAAACAAAGAATTGTAATTTTCATTAATGGTGTTGGATTGTAGGAACATAAATTATACATTTGTGTGGTGTCCCAATTCTTAAAGAAAATTAATAGTAGTTTACTGAGTTTTGTTTAGAGGTAACCATCTCTAAGATACCATTATGAATTCTTTTTAGGAAGGTTTTATAAAGGTTCAACCCGTTTGCTTGTAGCTTGAAAACTATGGCAGAAAGGTATAAATTGAGTATTTTAATTTTGGAGAAATGGTAGAGTTTGCAGTACGAATGAGTTATGTGTTTATCAATGTCATTATTTTTGTCTCGAGGCCGTTATATTTTTTGTTATATCAATGGTTTTTGTTGATCCTAAATCACATTGATTATGACAATATTGACTATAACGTTGCAAGCAAATGGTTTATTGAAAAAAATATTGGATGCACTTGTGGTATCTAAATTCAGGAATAGCAGTACTCACCTTTTTTTGACTTAAATGTGTTAAAATGGTAGATGCAATTAAAACCTAATTTAAATACAATTTTTGCAAAAGGATACATAGTTCCTGTTCAGAATATTCATGACACGAAAAATATATATTATTTTATAAATAACTCATTAATGAAATTATTTAAAAGGTTACCAATTTAGTTTTTTGATAAAGATCATAATGATTGGAGTAAATATTTCAATTATACAAAGTAGTGATAAGACATTTTTAAAAATGCAGTGGAACGTGGTGAATTATTAAATGTTAATAAATGGATAACAAAGGAACAAAAACTATGTTTAAAACTAGTAGTGCTGCAATCGACAATAATAGTCAATTATTATATTAGTTTAGACGGTTAGAATATAACACATGATATTACAGCACTCATATATAAAAATAATTAAATGGCAAAACAACCAATTTATTTATAGGCAAACGATACAGAAAAAAAATGATAGTAATGTCAACATAATATTCCTTGTTTTAAATGTACATTATCATCTAAAACAAACCAATTACTCATTATGATGTTTTCACATACTTAACCTAATAATTTATTTCGTTTTACATATCAACAAATAGAATGTATACCGTAATTTTACATATTTTTATGAATACAATTATTTTTTTTCGATCATCAAAACATGTCTTCGCGTACCACCATCAGCGTAACTAGGGGGGTGGTGGGCTTAGCCTCCTGATAAACGTTTTTAATATTTTATTCCCTCCAGGTTAAAACTTAAAATCCCAAACACTTTAAAGGTTTATTGTGTAGAATAATTATTGTTATTTAATGATGGCATTTTTAAATTTCGGTTTTCTGGCCCCCGTAATTGTTAAATCCCAGTTATGCCTGTGGCGTACCGCCTACGAGGTTTTCGCGTACCACAGGTTGGGAACCGCTGATCTTAAACGTGACGTGTCCGAGTACCAGCAAAAATCCGTGATCCGTTTAATAAATGTCAAAACCCCTAGGGTCCGGTACCCAACTCGGATGCGCGTATTTGGAATTTGCATGTATGTAAAGCACTTGTAGTGGGATTAGGTTAAGGTTTATCGGGCGTAGGGTGTGTAGAGTTGTAAATTAACCATGTTATATTTTGAAGGGAATTTATTTCAAAAACTCAATTTTTGTTTTTATTTCCATTGGAATTGATGCGTAGGGAGTGTGTGGTGGTGTACACATGTTTTATTTTGAGAAAATAACGCCATTTTTTTTTTTTTTTTTTTTTTTTTTTTTTATTGACCCTTAACCGATTACCATGTGTCAAAAATGAAATTGTATTTTATTTTAATCTCCTCGTGGATATTTTTATAGAACAAATAAAAAAAAAATAGCGTTATAAGTAGTTTGAAACTGGAGTTGTACAAGCGCCGACCGTTCACAATAACCGTCGGCATGACGAAAAAACCGAAACGGGAAATTAAACGGCCGGACGACGCGGCCATTGTGCGTCGTGGCGTACGTAAAATGCGGACATAAAAAAATCGTAAAACACATATCATACCTGTAAAAATCAACGCAGCAGTTACAACGGTGCAAATATATTTGGCAACGCGGTTTCCGTTGATCGTAAACGCGAACGACGATTGGATTACAATAATACGGATGGTAAAAATTAAAAAAGACGTAAACAGTAAGCGAACGCACGACAGCCGACGAGTAAACAGAATGACCGGCAGTGCGGTTAGTGGTGGGGGGGCGGCGGCGTGAAGGACAGACCAGCAATACAATGGCGGCGGCCCGACGCCGTTCCCTCCTAATCCTCTCCGGCGCCGTGTTGCCATCTGTTTACATTTTCCTACACGCTAACCTAACAGGTACGATCTCCGTGTTTACGGCGTACAATAAAATACGACACCTGCGTGCGCGTGTGTGCGCGGGGGGGAGGGGTCCCTTGTTGTTTAAAACCGGTTGTTCTTTCGAATACGCGGGGCGCGTTTTTATGACGTTCTGCGGGACGCGCGATCGACACGGCAAAACTGCAACAACGCACCTCGATAAACACACTCGGGGGGACAAAGACTAAAACCGACAATTCCGACGGCATCATGCTGTACAAATGTACACCAGTGCTTATATGTTGCATTTTAGACAAACGCGGTAAAATATATTATTTTGTAAAAAAATTATTCGATAATAATTATAATAGATTATCTACTATAATTGACTATTCGATTTTTTTAATTTTTTTAATTTCATTAATTGAATTTTTGCCTAACGGTTTTTCCGGGTGGCGAGTGTATTGCTAGTTTTAAAAAAAAAAAATAAATAAATAACTAAATAATAAGGGAATGTACATACGTGCTTATATGTTGCATTTTAGACAAACGGCAGTAAAATATATTATTTTGTAAAAAAAAAAAAAAATTATTCGATAATAATTATAATAGATTATCTACTATAATGGACTATTGGATTTTTTAATTTTAATTTCATTAATTGAATTATTGCCTAATGGTTTTTCCGGGTGGCGAGTATATTGCTAGTTTAAAAAAAAAAAATAAATAAATAAATAATAATAAGGGAATGTACACCCGTGTTTATATGTTGCATTTTAGACAAACGCAGTAAAATATATTATTTTGTAAAAAAAAAAAAAATAATAATTATTCGGTAATGATTATAATAGATTATCTACTATAATTGACTATTCGTTTTTTTAATTTTAATTTCATTAATTGAATTATTACCTAACGGTATTTCCGGGTGGCGAATGTATTGCTAGTTTAAAAAAAAAAAAATAAATAAATAAATAATAATAAGGGAATGTAGTGATGTTAATTTAACGCAAATATTTTTTAAAAAAATGCATTTTAAAAACGCTATTTTTTTTACCCACGTTTCCTGTAAACGGTGTCATTGGGTCAAAAAACACTCACGTTTTTCGTTCGTAATTTTCCTATAAATTTTTTTCATTGTGTACAATGGCACTTTACGTGATAAAAAAAAAAAAAAAAATAGCATTATAAGTAGGTTAAAAATCTTGTTGTATAAGCGCCGACTATTTTGATATATGACAATATAATGTGGGCGAAAAATTTTACAATTTTGTCGACACCGCCATTGTGTGTCATGGTTTAAATATGGCTGACACGTGATTGTCCGTATAATAATCGTAAAAGGACATACCTGTATAATGAACGTGACGGCTAATGCTGCAATTACGGCAACCGGAATATGTTTGACAACACGATTTACTACGTGGAATATAAACGCGTATGGCAATTGGATAATAATATTTCGGACGGTAAGATTTAAAATGTCGAACACTTGGCGAACGATACTGCGCAAAACACACAAACGGCGAGAAGAGTACCGCGGGGGTATGACGTGCGCTGCTCGGCGTGACGCGTACTGCGGGGCGGACGGCTACTACGGGGGTGAGAGAAGGTTCCAAGCGACAATCAACAGCGGCCATTCGACGTCTCCCCTTCTAAATCTCCACGTTGCCATGTTGCTACCTGTGCGCCGAAACATCGGTATGGATTTTGCCCGGGATTTCAAAATCCGAAATGCCAAATTCACACTGCGCGTTTATAACGTTTTTCATAACGCGATCGGCGCGGGAAATCTGCAGCATTGCACTTCGGCAAAGGCGCAAGGACCGACCGACAATTCTAATGAACAACGCATTACACCGTGCACACGTGCATATATATATATATATATGTGGCATTTAGGCACAAACGAGGGTGTCCTGTGGCGGTGACGCATTCGCAAAATATAATTTTGTCAGTATGTTCAAGCGTTGATTCGACGCTCTATTATAAGTTCTCTACGTCCATTCTAGCAACCACGTGCGGTGTACTGCGACGGCATAGGTATTTCGGTTTGGTTTACCGTTTACCAGTGACCTATGGGATGGCCAAACGCATTTTTCATTTGACTATAAAATATCTGAGAAAAATCCTAAAACGTTTTAGTTGTAATATAAGTGTTTAATGTTTGAACTTATTATGTTTTTGGCTTACGACACTCGTTGTCGTGTTATCAAGCGCGTAAACAAACAAACCTGATGGTTTTACGTGTTATCACTTATTACCATAGATACTTGCACAGCATAGGGTGATTGCGGTACAATAATTAATAACAGTATTTTCCATCCGTGTTACCAAGGTAACCCATAAATCAACGAAAATAATTAGATTTTTGTATAAAAAAATACCTAAAAACCTAATCGGGGATGGATTTTAATGGCTATAAACCTTTTCCGGACAACGCGGAACATTTTGCAAAAAAATCCGCGTACAGATCGCTCTAGTAGTTTTTGAATCTATTAATTGTGTACAGACATACATTCATTTTTATATACATAGATAAAAGCCAAATACCACTTACTCATTCACTGATCAATGCCGATAAAAATAGTAGCGAGAAGATAGAATACAAAAACCGCGGTAAGAATGATATATTTGGGTGAGGTTAATTACGCGGGCAATTCCAATTTTTCATGGGTAACACCGTGCGAGACAGCTAGTCTGGTATACATTTTAAAAATACAATATTATCGTAATTCTTTAAAATTTCTTATGACAAAATCAATTGTTAATTGTTATTAATTGTTATTTGTTATCACTTCTTCTTTGGAAAAATATGATAATTGGGTAATTACAGAGGCTGCATATCTTTTGATATGAATCTATTTTTTCAACGTTTGTCAGATGTAATTAGAAAACGATTTGGCTATTTACTTTTGTACCAAACTGAAGAAAATTAATTTCAATATTAAAAACCAGACCAAATTAATATTAATAATGTATTGTATTGGTAAAAAATTATATATAATTATACTTTTTGCCAATTTTAAAATCCGGATTGAGTCCATACATCTTTGGTGCAATTTATAGTACCGAAAACCTGACATACATAACAAAATGCAGCATAACGTTCAATACTATATTCTAACCACTTAAAGTTATTATATTATTGGCTACCAAATGTTTAAAGGGTATTTTAAGTAGGTTATGTATAAAAAAAAAAATGATAAAAAAACACAATAAATTAGTATACTAACAATTTTGATTAATACATTTGTAATCCAGGGGGGGCGATCGCCTCTTTACCCTTTAAAATACGCTCTTGTTACACAGGCTTTTTTTTATAAATTTAAAAACATATAATATAGTATTATTAAAAATAAAACGCATTTTTGTACTAACTTGTCTGAAATTTCTTTTTGCACTGTAACCGGTATTATTACGTTTATATTACGTCATGATTATGCGTTTAGGTGCAAATATATTATACAGTTTTCACATTTTTGATTCATCTGACGAGGCGCCATCGTTAACAACCAAACCAATACGATGTTCATGAACTACATACATATTTATTTAGCAGCTCTACGCTGGTGTTAATTTTCTCTCCGGACGATATAAGAGGAGGATTTGATCTCTGATTTGAATTTCTGTAATATAACAAATCAAAAAATAACAATTATATACATAATGAATAAAAAATATCTTAAATCAAAGTCTCGTATTCACTCTTTTTTACAATCTCTTCTAATAAAATAAAATGTAAAATCTCGCATTTTTTTTTATTGACATGTATATGTCTTATGGCTGGGGGGTCATTCTGTTAATTTGTCCGACACCGAGAATGTTACCATATTATTATTATTTATATAATTATTATTATATATAATAATATTATTTACATTATATATATATATATATATACACACTAATTATCACCGCTGCTATACCGTATTTGTTTTTCGTTTACTATACCGTATTCGTTGATCGTTCATCAGTTGTGCGCTGGAGTTTCATACGGAATAATCGTCTGTGTGTATTATACTATGGCTCCGAAACGTAAAGCTGAGTTAATGCGTGAATCTCGTAAACGTAAGCGCGATAATGAATTGCGTTATAGCGATGAGTTTTTTCTGTTTATTCGCGATACGCCATTCTGTTCAAATACTACTGATTCTGAAAAATTTGAAGCGTTTTTACGTTTACGAGATTCGAATGCACCAAAGCCGGCGAGTAATGCCGAAAAGTGTAAAAAATATCGCGAAGTCGACAAATTACGCAAGCGCGACGCTCGTTTAAAGAACAAGCTCAAAATCGTCATTCCGATAACCGAACCGCCGCGAAATGTCCGTATTGACGAATTTCCCGTCGCTGATAACGAATTCAATTTTCGTTTTATCCAAAACAAATTCGGTGTTTCCTGCGCTGTTTGCGATCGCCTTTGATTCGAGAAAGATATGAAACACGTTCCCCGGAAAGCCGTAGATTTTTTGTTCGAAAAATACCCAGACTTAGATTCTCATAACATGAGCGTGTGCAATACTTGTTATAAAACTCTGCTCAGTAACAAAGTTTTGCTACGATTAACGGTTTTTGTTATCCTCCATTTCCGTCTGATTTACCGCCTCTCGATCCTATCTCTGAACGATTAGTGTCACCGCGTCTTCCATTTATGCAAATTCGAATCATATTTCAGTACACACCGTCCTTTATTATCCATCACTAAAAGTATTGTAAATGACGATTCTGTAGTTTAAATTAAAAATTTAAATAAAAATTTAGAAAAATGTATACTCAATAAAAATAATTGCTGTCTTTGAAAAATAAATAAATAATTCCTGTCTTTGAAACTTGTTTATTTTTTACACGTCTTAAAAAAGTTACCTACAGTTTAATCCTCGTCTCCTCGTATCTAATACCAAATTGACATCGACATTCTTATGTCAACTATATTCAGTAGAAACAAGACATATACATGTACCGATGTATCTGTATGTAGTGTAGATACTCTTAGTTTTTTTTTTAAATTTTTTTTTTTTTTTTGATATTATATGCGAGATACCCGATATTGGCAGTTATAGCAATTACAATTGGGTACTAAATATATAATATAATATCCACCTCGGCAAAATGTTATTACGATTTACGAGTACGTAGCGGTATTATTGTTCACTCGTCGTCAAACGCATACATAAATCGTATCCGATTTCGACGGTTAATTTTTTTTTTCTCCGCGCGGTTTCACCCCCCACATTCAATAAAATTATCCAACCGCCGCACGTTTACGGAACGCCGTCGCCACTAGTCTTTGCGAACAAACACGATATAATATAATAACGCGTCTATATATATATATATATAGGTATCTAAAACGCATGCGATTGGACGAATTCGCAAGTGTCGCATAAACGATCGATTATATTATATACGTTGTAGGTAGAATATATATATATATATTATATATCACCGTTACCCAGTCCAATGGTATGTCTCGTTTATATAATAATATATTACTATTATTATATGCTAAATATATACAATAGGTAATAAATTATTATTATATAGGGGATGGTATCCGCACGGACGGAACCAGCAGTAGCTGGGTGAAATGTCCGTCGACGTTTCCGGCAGTGTCCACAATATTATCGCGACGTCCGACGAGTGCTCATAGAGTACTACGGCATAAAAAAATAAAACTATAATACGCAATCGTAGTAAAGTCGCGTTTTTTTTAATCGAATTACACCGATGGTTTTTCTACGCGATGAGAGACCCTCCACATTGCCTCCCCTTAAACATTCCTTCCGAGACCGCGTCCTCGAATATATTTAACATAGCCGTGGTCTGTCTACCGTGTCCTTACTATAAATACGGTTTCAACACGACGGTGTGTTGTGGAATTACGATTCGGACCGTTCGGGGGGGGAGGGGAGAGGGGGGTACTGATCAACTGATTTATTATAGTAAAACACGATACTAATTATATTAAGTGTGATATAAGGGTATAGATAACAGACACAATCTATCGCGTAAGCTTTATAATTTACAAAAAAAAAAAAAAAGAAAAAAAAACCAAAAATGATTTACTAGGTCTCGACGTTTTGGGCTCCGCGTACCGTGTATAGGGCCAAATGGGACTGTATTTTGTTGAAGCGACGTTGTCCGTGTCTGTCTGTCACGAGCTTCTATAACTACTAAACAATCAAATGAATTTCACATAATAATTATGCGAATCGTATTATATACGAAATTTACGTAATATTTAACGAGAACGGTTGTAGATAATTCGATATAGTTATTGACAGCCGTGTCGGCGAGATTTATTTGAAACGTACTGTTGTGTAAATATTCTGTAATCTGATTATAGCGCCAGTTTGAGAAGTAAACCGGACCCCACTCTCGATTGAGTCATTTTTCCCTTAAAAAAGGCATTTAAAATTTGAATGACGCATTTATTTTTACTTAAGTTTTTAAATAGCCGGGTAGATTGCAAAATAAATTACAACAACCATTAGAATTTAGATTATATTATTGACTGCGATTTTTGTTATTAGTATTTATAAGATTTATTATTATGATTTTCGATAAACAATTTTATTATTATTCCGTTTTTACTATTATTAAGATTACTATGATTTCGTTATTTTATTAAACTGCTTACGTCCGTGAAGTTGCCCCCCCTCCCCCCTACATAGCCGTATCGACTCCAAACCGATGCCAAAAATTTGCAATTTATTTGCAACAATTTGCAACGAAGGTTTCAAAATGTGCAACTCAATATTTTCCCCGGGAGAACGGTTTTTCCCTAGGGGGCTAGCCCCCCCCCACATTGCCGTATCGATTCCAAATCGGTGCCAAAATGTTGCTACTAATTTGTAACGAAGTTATCAAAATTGATTTTCGTTGAGGCATTTAATGGCGGAAACCTTTTGGGTACGTCCCTGCATATACATGCATATGCTTAAACCTAATACTCGTTGGTAATGTTTTTTTTTTAATTAGCACAAGTGTCATTAGTTTTATTAAAATGTATACTTAAAATTTTACATTTCAAATAAAATACATTTTATTTGTAAATAAATTGTCAATTTTGTTTTACCATAATCGTAATGCTCTAATGTGTATGTTATTATAGTAATAACATTAGGAATGAATTGATAGGGCCGGTTACCCTTTCTTTACCAAACATATTGACCTCTCGTTATGCTGCAATAATAAAGGAATTAGGGGGGGGCATCAATCACAATACATAATTGGTTCATTCCTTATTTTCGAAAACTTTTCTATACAATTTTAAAAACAACGGAATAAAAATTAACAATTTCTTAAAATTATTATGCGAAAACATCTTAGCCGAATTATAATTGTTCACTGATTCATATTAAATTCATAATATAGCTATTTTTATGTAATTTTAAAATCGGCGATATGTTCGACGATAAGTTTAAAAATTTACTCATATTATTCTTCTATACTTTGCACAAAAATTAATTTCGTCTGTTGTTATTCCGTTGTATAATGAGATCGTCGTCGTCAAAGCCCATTCGTAATTAAAATCACTATTTATACAACGTAATTAATAATACAATCTACATTTTCTACATTATTTGTGTATTTATGTATTTTATTTTTATACATTTATGTAAATATTAAGTACTTTTAAAATTATGTTATTTTGAGACATGAAAAATCGTTAGGTTAGGGTCGTCCTTAAATTTCAATTCTATTAATTTTCGTACTAGGTCCCACTTATTTTAGTCGACACTATAAAAAAAAAAATAATTAAAGTTAAATTTGATGATGATTATTCACCCACTTCCCGTGCCCCAAGAAGGTTGAAATATGGCCAACTAGGGTAGTTTTTTGATATTTGAGTTTTACTCAAAAAATTTATTACGTAGGATAATAACATCCTATCATGAAGAACATAATATTCTCTAAAACGAATAGCCTCCCCCCCACAGAAAAGCCGTTTTCCCGGGATAAGTATTGAGTTGCATATTTTGAAACCTTCGTTGCAATTTGTTGCAAATTAGTAGCAACATTTTGGCACCAGTTTGAAGTCGATGCAATGTATGTCGATGCAATAATCCAGTTTGAACCACGGCAATGTGGGGGGGAGCAAATTCACGGACGTAAACTATTTTCTGTATTTTGGGCCATATATATATATATATATATGAGTATTTTTATCGGCTTAAAATATACAATTTATCGTTTTCCACCCATAACCCGTGTTTAAATCATAACGGTGCAGTTAAAAAATTGTATATTTTTACTAAAATCGTAAAAATCGCGACATTTCGTGTAATACTTTCCGATTTATGATTCTTTTTGACTCTAAACACGGAAAGTTGTAATTAATGTTTTAGTTAGAAATTAATATAATTATCGTTTTAAATTGATCAAAACCGAACTGGGCTCGGAATCGTTTTTCATATACAACGATTTATCGTTGCGTATAAAATACAATATATACCGTAAATCCTATTTATATTATGAAGACAATATTTCCCGCCACCAACAGTGGCCCGCAACGGCCGCGACCACGGTGTCGAAGTTTATCGGTTTTTGATGTTTTATGCCGTAAACGTTAACATTTTCTGTAATTTATTTCTCAAAAATAATTAGTAAATTTTTTTGTTCTATTAGGCCGCCTTAATGCTATTACTTTGTGCACCACTGATACGACGACAATCACAATTTTATACTCGCCACTAGTTGGTAGTTGGTAGTTGGGCAGATCGTCGTATGAGACCGATTCTCCTCCGACTACGCTTAATCGCCCGCTCTATCCTAAATAATCGAATTGATCTACAACAGGGGTGGCCGTCCTTCGTCTGTATTGTGCCAAATATAAAAAAAACAATATAAATAGAGATGTGCCATAAAAAATTAACACTTGTGTATCATTTTACAACAATGTAATATTTATATTTATTCCTTAGCATACATTTAGATTTTAGATTAAAATAATATCCATTAAATTAATAATACAATCGAGTATAAAATGTATATTATTTTTATAACAATTGAATTGTTGTGATTTTTTTTGTTTTTTGTTATGGAATAGTCGAATTCGTTTTTTGACGTTTATTATCGCTTCATAGTTTGGTTGAAGTTTCGTTGAAGATATTAGCACATTAGACATTTTTTAAACGTGAATTTGTTAATGTGGATCGGCACTTATTTATGATGAAACTAACACTCACCCGAGGAAAACTTAAAATTACATAGTGTTATTTTGACACAACTCTTGTGTTATCTGTAAGTACAATATTTACTGACTTTTATGAGATAGTTAATAACATTGAACAAATAATTAAAAAATATTTGAAAATTGAATCTTAATTTTTCAAGTATTATATGTTATATTATTTGACGTTAATGTGCCCCATTCAATAACATTAAACGTGCCGCAGGTTGGCCATCCCTGATCTACAGTAAGCATTTTTTTTTAATATTATTTTACACTGTTTATACGTGTTTCTAGTCCTGACCGTTCAATCGGTACGCGTACGTCGTGCGCATCGAATGACTTGTCATTAGTTACCTGTTACAATACCCCGTACAGTCCAGTGGACAGGATTCGACATCAATGGATTGGGATCAGAAAAAAAAAAAAAAAAAAAAACAATACAAACTCGAAATCACCCGCTACCGTTTATTTTCTGTATTTCGTTTAAAAATATACTATACTTAGTCCAGTGTTTCCCAACCTTTTTACTACCACGGACCACTTCGACATTATTTTATAGGTCGCGGACCACCTCAATTTTACGAAAACTAGCAATACTTTTTGTTTACTCATTAACAAGAACACACAAAATTTATCGAAAAATGTTAATTTTTATTATTTTACTTTGCATTTTATTACTATACTTCACTAATATATAATTATACTTTACTATACTAAATAATTTACTTAGTGTGATTTTTGTGACTGATACCTACACACTTATAAAAGTGGAAAATACTTATCGGTCTACAGCAACAACAACGATAAGATAACCGTATAATATTACACGGTTCCTTAATAAGTCGTAATTTTTTTCGCTATTTAAAGAAAAATAATAATTAATTTGTAATAGAAATCCAAGAAAAAATCTATGGGACCGCGGACCACCTATGTCCGGCCCACGGACCACAGGTTGGGAAACACTGACTTAGTAGAATGTGAAAAAAAAACACATATACTGCGGTGTATAATGTAACATAAAGATGCGAAACGATTGTGATAAAAATATTGTTACAGAAAATACGGCCAACGGTGTACTGTCATAATTATTTTCAGTGGAAGATCTCCAGGAATGCGATGAACTACGTGAGCAGAAAATTTTCGGTTTACTTGTATGGCACGAAGTCAATGTTAGTGATCTTAATTACCGATAAAATATTATGATTATATGTCGGGTGGATCACGCGTGATAATATCATATTATGGATATTTCAAACAGTTTTTTTGATAATAGGAAGAAAAAAAAA
Organism: Tuberolachnus salignus; assembly: GCA_956483605.1. NCBI lineage: Eukaryota > Metazoa > Arthropoda > Insecta > Hemiptera > Aphididae > Tuberolachnus > Tuberolachnus salignus. The sequence goes on from OY101437.1 coordinate 21,470,930, forward strand.
AAAAGTAATAAACAATTACGAGTAACGCGAATTGCGTTAGTGACGTCGGTATGATAAACGCCACAAAACACGACACATTTGTGTAGGATTCTTATTGTGTATAAAAACAAAACAAAAAAATGTATTATTCTTTAACTACGACGTAAGTGCCTTAAGTGGTTCTTCTTCACGCGATTTTCGCGGTACCCAGGGAAACCGGAACGATGGGGAACAGTGGGAACTGAACATTATGTATAACGCATTTTTACCAAAAATAACGTGAATTAGTAATTTAAAAATTATTTCAGAAATATATATTTTTAGAGAATAATTTAATTCAAAATTATCTTATAAAATAATACTATTTTTTTTTTTTTTTTAATAATGCTTCAATTTATTTGTTAAAAAGTGTATTTCTGTTTTAAATAATTTATCCATATTGTTTGGAATGCCAACGGTTATTCGATTGTTTCGAGTTTTGTATTTATATTCAACATATAAATCATAGGGGACGACGGAAATCTGTATATTTTCGCGGTTGGGGCTTAGCCCCCCAAGGAATATTTCCTATGGGAAGATTTCCCCCATTGCCCCTGGTGGTACCTATCTACAAAAAACCACAAGTGAAATAAGAAACGAAATAGTATTAAAATGTTGGAAGTCTAATGGAACCTTTTGTGAAACTATATTATATAATAAAACACGACCCGCATTCAAACGTAGTATTCACGTATAAATAGTGATATTGATATGAAAGGGGAATATTCTCAATATAGTGACAGCGTTTTTTTTTTTTTTAAAAAAAAAATATTACTGGAATATTTCCTTTATATACTCGTATTATATGAAGGGTGACATATTGCGTACCTTTCTCAAAAATGTAATTTTTCAAAAGAGCTTTTTTTTTTATTATTATTTCCATTAACTGCAATTTTACTGCCAGAACAATAGTTGATTTTTAATTTCATGTTATTTAGAAGTCAAAATGTAATTTAAATTGTCTTTAAAAAAAGGGTTATAAATTAATTCGCAACATTATATAGTTGGAAAAAATATAATTATACCGCCTACTTGGGTTAAATCACTATATTGCCGCTTTCATCTGAAAATTAATTAATAATCATCGTACACTCGCCTCATCTGTGACCGGGTCTGGGTCTCACTTTTAAATATCCCACATTTAAGTTTGTCATTTTTGCAGGTGGGGAGCGAGCGGTTCATAGTACTCGACGAGCGATTATTGCGACGACGGCACTTGATTAATTCCGTGCGATTTTCTTTGGCCGTTCAGAAAATGAAAAAAATGAACTCTGACACGAAACAAAGGAAAATACTACAAGTACAATAAGTGAATAATATTTATAGCGCCCGTAAACGATTCTCGGCGCCGAAACTGCGGAGAAACGCGTTGTGAACGGTGAGCGGCTTCACACAGGCTTTGATCGGTAGGTTAGGTAGACAATTATAATAAAAAAAACAATATTATATCCACGACTGGAATACACCAAGCTATTGTATTGGCACTCTGGGCCAGTGGGGTATTTGTGCGGGGGAACAGACGGGAACACTTGCCTTCCCAAAAATGATAAAATGGTAACGTTTCCCCCTCACCCCCCCCCCCCCCCCCACCGGTATGAAAACGGTACAAATCTCTAAAATAAAGGAAGAATGCAATACGTTAAATTTCTATTTATATTCATATAAGAAAAAATCAATTTTTTTTAGCCTAATCAAAGTTTATATATATATATTTTTCCCGTTTCACAATATGTTGACGTATTGTCACGCATTACCTGGGTTACAAAAAATAAGAAAACTAACATAATGAAATAATCTATACTCGTCTCGTTAATTTTTTAAATCAAGTTATTATTAAACTAGTATTTTGATTATTTTGGATACACAGAATAATAACATATTTACACCGCCGCTCCTCGTGGTTTTGATTTTGGTCGAGTAAAATTATTTATTAATAATTTTTATTTAATAAAATTAAATATATTATTTCCCTCGCCCTATAGTTTTTTACCCAGTTGGCGTCCACGGCTCTGTCGTTATCAAACCGAAAACAAAACGGCAGCATAAGGGTACGGGCTGTGTTATCGCACGGCCGCACCGCCATAATGGCACAATTATCTTTATTAATGTTTCGATCTGAAATCAACCGTCTAAACAAATGAGTTTGACTACAAAAGTACAAAACAAGTGTACTAACAACTTTTAATGTTATGTCCAGCGAACAATATTTTTTTTTTATCTCAGTCGTCTATTGTTGTGATTTATTTATTTTGTTTCGGTATGATAGTATTTTATTAACCTTAGACATTTTATTTCCCCCCCCCATAATATTCTATAAGTACTTGAGAATTTCAATATTCAACCGAGAATTCGATCAAAGCTAAGCCGCTCGTTGTATTTTTAACACGGCAACGTAGGTAATGGTAAAATCAGTAAAAGTAAGCGTCGCGCGTTCACAACCACAAAATAATAGGTTGAACCCGACTACTTTAGTTTGTCATTTTTTCGCAATTCGATAAATTTAGAAGTTAATATAAATAAAAGTTAAATATAACTATATAGTATTTAAACGTACGCTCAAGTCTTCGCTTGCAACTATGTTGAAACGGCACGGTATAAACCTACATATTTTTTACCGTTGAACCGGATGTAAAATTATTATTAAATATTATTCTGTAAAACGCAAATAGTAATTATAAAGCCATTATTAATTTTTATTACCGAGGTACATACGCAATTCATATAATATTAAGTGCTGAATATAATACTTATTATTATACCATGCTGTTACAGTGTGCAAGTGTGTTTGGAAACAAGCAAAACATACGATGAATAATAATATAACCCACTCGTTGTGGACAATCATTTGGATATAATATAAAATATAATTTTCATAAAATCATAATCAGGAATAATGATAATAATAATCAAATCCTTTTCGCTCGGAATCGAAATCGTTAATAATTTATTAGTTCACCGACAAGTGAAATCATTTCGACGGCTTTATTGTTTAAACGGAATTTTTTAATTTTATTCGAGGATAATACATACTTATGTTACCTATACGTATATTGGAATACACAATTTATAAGGTCCATAATAGTTCGAATATTTGCGTAAGTAATTCTATCCACGTGAATCGTTTAAAAATTCATTAGATATGTAAGTACATGATCAATATTATTACACACAAAACAAAAATTATACGACTAAAACAAGTCGGTATAAATGATTACACTACGGGCTCAATTACTCAATTAGTACTTACTTATCTATAAAACCATATAAAATTATATAAAGCAATAACTATGATTATTAATCTATAAATGTATATATATATATATATACAAAAAAAAAGAAAAGAAAAAACCACTTTCTAGTAAAGATACAACTGAATTAGATTTATATAAAGTAATAAATAAGTATTTTATTCATTGAAAATATTAAGTTATGTTTTAGAAACTTATATTTAAACTTATAAAAGTCTAAATGTCTTGAAAAAAAAAAAACATATAAATAATAAAACAGATTATATTTAAAATAATTTAAATCCACAAGGAAAATATTTTATTTTTGGAGACATTTTTTTCATAAATAAAAAAAAAATATATCGTTTTATTGTAATCTTTGGTTTTTGTACGACAACTCCCTGTGTAATTCTAAAAAAATTCACGTGCTGTATTGACAATATTGTACATAATATTTAAATATTATTTCATAAGATCGTATATGTATCTATACTGGATTCTCGAAGGAAAAGAGGACACGAATGTTTAGCCTGTTTAATATTTAAATAAACCATGTAGTAGTGGTTAAAGTGTATGAGAGTGAATGGCCTTATATAGTAATGCTGAGCTTGGATTCACTAACTGAAGTCCGTTTTGCCACACACAAGTTCTGCTTTTATATACAGGGGATGTTGTTATGAATTATTAAAATATTAAATGGAACTGAAAAAGATAATATTATTTTTGTATTCATATGTTTATACTTTCATACGTAATATAAAAATTCAAATTACATAGTTAACCCTTCAATTACTACCAAACTCAATATAGAAAGTGTATAATTGTGTAAAAGATAAAAAGGAAAATAAAAGCCGTTGACGTTTTATGTTCACTATTATTTATCAGAAGTAATATTCTATTTGAGTGAGAGTCCTATGAGATTTTTCGCGCCTGAACGGGCAATGTTGAACGCTGGCCAAATTCTAGGCGTTATATAACTGTCTATTCATATTGATAAATCTACACTATTATAGATTGTACACGAGGTTAAATATATTTCAATAGTTTCACCTAAGAACGAAAAAAAAAAAAAAAATAAAATAAAAATGTAAAACAACACATTACGCGTATTACTTATACAATATATAATATAAGTAACTTTATTTGTTACTGTTTTTAAACGCCAAGTAATAAATTAATAATAATTAGAATAAAATGCACGCTTTAAAAGAAAAAGCACAGATAGGTACCACGAAACACCTAATATAAATAATAATTACAAAAACTATTCGTGTTTTATATACGTTTATTATTGCAATTGTTTTAAACTTTGAAATAGAATTAAGCAGGTACACACGCAGTTACTATAAAATCTTATTTACTAATTTTATTCGTTAATTATTCGAAATGTAACGTCGTAATTAACGTAATTAGTTACGTCGTTATTGTACCCTACGCCCTATCTTTGGGGTAGTCCTATACATGCTATAAAAGTAATTTCATCATTACTCCAGAGTTGAGTAAACACATTTTGCACGCAACCAAAAAGTACCCAGTGACTCTATAATCGATAAAATATTCCGTCATATGCATCCTTTTCGCACGCTTCTATATTTAGTAACAAAAAAAAAAAAAAAAAAACAAAAACTTACAATAGTACTCTTAAAATACGTTCTCTTGAGTGCCTACCGCACAAACACTGCACAGAAATCAAATACATATTATTAAATATAATGTGAAATTTAAATTGTGCAAGTAGAAATACATTTTACTTGCCGCCGCTGCAGTGATGACCGAAAGATATATTTTTCAAAACGCCTCTAAAAACTAACATTTTATATTTTCAATGATATACCTTAGTATATATACATAGATTAAGATATATAATATAATAATTTTTAACTATAAAAATAAAAAAAGAAGAACAGGACATAATATACTTCATGGCCATTGTTGTAGGCGGGAACTTGGTAAGGTTAGACTGCATAGTGTAATTTATTTTATTGCAAATAAAAAAACGATTCTGAGCGAAACTCTGTTAAATATATATATGTTTTGTTAAATTTATATCGACCAATTTATTAATCGTTTTAACTACAAAACGTGTATTTACAAATTTTCGTGTGTCCCGTCATAATTTGAACTTAAAACGCTACAAAAAAAATAATAAATAATTAAAATTTATTCCCCATTGTTACACAATCGGAATATGAGGATAGGTACATAAGAAATGTCAAAAGTGCAGATTTATACAATAATAATAGTGCTTTAAACCAAATAAAAAATATACTTGGGTAGTTTAAAATTAAGTATTTTAGACAATCTATAAATGGCAAACGGTTGTATTTCTTCTATTGGGTATGTCTATATTGTTGCGGTGTATAACTATACGATTAAAAAACAACATTAATCGGTTTAGATCAGCGTTTCTATTTTTATTTCACGCCTCCTTGTAGATAAATAAGTATAAAATATTAATTAGCGTGACGGTTTAAATTGATGGTTGTTTTTTTTTTTTTTTTTTTACACATTTTTTGACGTTTATAGTTTTATATATTCAAATCTCTGAAACATCTCCCGGGCGTATGGAAACACAGCTTTTATTATAGTCGCTATATAATGTACAATTAAAAATATTCAATTTGAATTTAAATCTAATAATTATCGATCGCGTGCTCGAAAAAAAGGGCTTATAGATTATAAGCCATCCTAATTCAATAATATCTTTTTAAAAACTCATCTAAACTTTATTTGCATATCAAGTCGAGACGACGTTGCGTATTTCTAGCTGTACACGTGAACTTCTCTCCCCCCCCCCCCGGTTACTCTTATCGTAATATTTATTTGTTGTTCCGCTTTAATATACGGATTTTGAATAGAGTTAATAACTAGTAAAAAAAATAAAGTAGTTATAATCGTATTAAAAATATAATTGAAAGTTGATTTGAAATATATTCTAAAATTACTGTGAAAATGGTGTTTTAATTTGATAAAACGTTTGTATGATATAATTAATCAGATTTAATACGTTTTCGTCCAGCCAATATTACATTTTAATTCACCTATTAAAAATCGTTTCTTTTTTTTTTTAATTAACATTTAATTCGTTCCGAGATATTTTTTCCCGCTGTGTAAAAAAAAAAACAAAATTACTTTGCTATGATATTTATTAATTAACATTTTGATTACCAACTTAATTGTTATAACATGGTTTTCGGCCTGGGCGCTCGACGACTGCTCTTGTAATCTTGTTCCGCATCTCTACATTTGCGATACAATTTGTCTGCATAGTGAAGCTAACGTGATTTACACAATCATCGCCGAAAGCTTTCGGCAGAGTTAATCATTTTTGTAAATTCTACTAAGAATGTCAAATGCCAACTTATTCATATTTGCTGATGACATTAAATTATAGTAATGCCCCCATGCTCCGACACCCTCGACCGCAAATTTTTTTCCAGTTCTCTTATGCACCTATTTTATTTGTTTTTATCAACTTTCAACCTATATGTAATAAAAATAAATAACTCTATTCGCATAATGGAATTTTTTAAAATGTATTAATGCTAATATAGCCACGGTGTCGATAATGCCGTTGAGTATAAATTATTACAGATACGTATTTTCAGTATTGATCAATTTATCATTTATCAATAATCAGCATCATCAATGGGAATTCTGTCGATTTCGACCTCTCTAAATTTTGTTGTTCTAAACGTAAACTTATCAAAAATGGCGATACACAATACGTATGTAAAAAGAAGGACGTGGTAAAATTGTAATTATTAGAAAACAACGATTTAGAGTTTAAAATTGCCAAATTAAATAAATACGGTGGATCAGTACTCGAGGTATAAAATAATGCGATGGCCACTTTTCAAACGTAAACCTTCAATTCCGTGTTTTAATTCACAACTAAAAATCAATAAACCCGTGAATAGAGCCAGAAAAATTCTGTTAGCGTAATACTATATAATAAAATCTGCGTAGACATATTTTTTAGTTTGTGTTTTATTATGTATTGTCGTACACAATAACTTGGTAACGACTTTACCGGATGATTTTGTTAAAAAAAAAAAACAAAAAAAAAAAAACACAAGACCTCCACATTGTCATCAGCCCTTTTAAAACCTTTTACTTGTATATTCACCTTTACGGCCGTTTCATTTTATCACAATACCTTATTATACGTCCCTTCCTCAATATTATATATAAATATATTACACTGTAATATGAGTTACGTCACGTCTGACCTATCGTATATAACTCAATACTGAAATTATATTATGCACACCATACACTCATTCTCTATATGCATATGCATATGTTCAGCAAAGGGCTTGTTCCCGGACTTTTTACTTTTATAGTCAGTTTTGATCATAAAACAAACTCGAGAGTTGCTGCAGAGGAGGCAAGCCGCTCCTAGTAGAATGAATGGAATTTTATATATATATATATACAGGGGACGCGCGTGTTCACTGACTTTAATGATTATAGGCACATAATGACGTAACGGCAGTGGCGCCCGAGTTCTAAAAATTTCGTCGGGCGAAAAATATTTTAAAAGCCCAAAATCTAAATACCGGCCCCGATGGCGTACCGTTGGGAGAAGGGTATAGTGGTCGTTTTGAAAAAAAATATCGATGTTCAATTTAAAAAAAAAATTGAAACTTTTGTTTATTAAATTTAAATTTTAACTAAAAACGTATTGTATCTGCCTTCCATCAAATAATAGACGATTTTCGAATTCTCTCAACAACACTATGACCTATTTTATTTTACCATACGCGTATACACAATTTATCCACATTTACCTACACACTTTATTTAATAATATTAATATAGCGAATTTCAATTTTAGGTACCTCAAAAGAATATATTATTTTATAGTTAGCAGCTAATAAGCACTCGTGATATGTATATATTTATATATTTTGTATTATGCATACTTTGAATGATATAATAAAATTATTTAAAAAAAAAAAAAAAACCCATATTTTAAAGTAATGTACATGAATTTCATCTACGCTGAATTCACGCCAAACTATATTTTTTTTTCTATTTCTAAATGACATTTAATGATTTCAATATTAATAATTTAATTTCTAAATGACATTAAATTATTAATATTGAAATCACCAAAATGTTCTTCAGAAAAATGTTTGGCTTTCTGAAAAACACTTATAAATTTGTTATCAGTTCGCATTATTGTTATATTTCGTTCTACCTTTTTTTTAATAATCAAATGCTGTCAATAAGTCCAGATCACAAGATTCAAGTATTTTACTTAAAGGTTCCACGACTTCAAAGATATGTTTGAATATAAACGCAGTTAGATAGATAAAACGTGATGATAGAAAGTATGATTGTAACACGTTACATTCACTACCCATTTTAAAATCAACTGGGCCCTCAACATTTTTTTAAAACTGCTTCTAATGTTTCAAGAACTGTAGATAGAGTAAATGAGTTAGACATCCATCTTGTAGTTCCGACTCTTTTAATTGCCTTTATTTGTTTCTCTGGGTACCATTCACTTTTATTTTTTCTGTAAATATCTGATCTATTTTTATTGTCCACAATAAAAGCATATAATTTTTCCATGTTTCTTAAATCTACTGTTTCTTTACAGCAGCCAACACCAGATAATATTATTAAATTTACTCTATGCACATGGCACCACACATAGAGAGCTTCTGGTTTTTCTTTGATATTACGTGCTTGGTGTCCACTACATAATCCCTTCATCTAGCGGCCAAACTTCGGGCCTATATAAATTGGCCCCATCCTAAACTTTCAAAAGATACAGAAAAGAAAAGAACATAACGAATCGAATAAATATATCTGGGAAGAAATATTTTTTCGAAGCATAATTTTAATATTCACTGGATTAAAATAAATACATACCAAGTTTGATTAAACAAATAATAATAATAACAATAATAATTGTCTAACTATGACGTGTATACCGTGTTTATTGTTGGGAAAGAACAATATATCTTGTATTTAGATAAAAGATAATTTTCAGTTGTCTGGAATTCTAGACAACACCTAAAGATAATAAGAGGATATAATACATTTAAATAATTGATAAACACAATATTAAATATTTTAAATAGTATAAAGGTACTAATAAGTTTGTCTTCTAATTTTTTTTTTGGAATATGAAAAATTAATTTTTATAATTCAAATATAATATTATGGTTTTCGGAGTAATTTTTTACTTTTAAAATTCATTTCTCTGGAGTTTTTTTTATGTTATTGATATCTTGTTTTAATAAATGTGTTATGCCTGCACGTGTATATATATTTGCCTATTTGAAATGTTAAAATATTATTGATTTTTATTTTATATTATAATGTGTCAGCGAGGATAGACCAAACCGGTTTTACCTTGTGTAAAATTTATCGATTCATAAATAAATAGTAATGAGTGTGGTTTTTTTTTTTTATTACTCGAATCTCCGGTGCTTAATTTATTAGAGTATATAGTACTTTATTCAAATGTTTTTGTATTTTTTTAATTTTTTATAGAGCTACACCATTATTATAATTCTATGAACTCTACAATTACGTGGTTATAACACTTGCGATTAATTAAATACATAATACCTACACGAAATCGTTAACAGAATTTTTAATTTTCACTAGGTAGTGTTGTATAAAGATAAATTAAAACAAAATATCTAGAAAAAGATAAGAGACAACTGCTGGAATAATAATTATATAGACGAAAAAAAATAATTAGCAATCAAATATAATTAATAAAATATACTTACAAATGTAATTATCTAGATAAAAAAAATAAATTTTTTTAGTATAATAAATGTCACAAATATGATGTCTCCTCTAGAATTCAGAAAACTTTTGCGTTTGATGTTTTTTAATAACATTTATTTATAAACCATGTAGCTATTAACATATTTTATCAATTATTTCTGATATATTATAAATAATTTTAACTTATTTCTCATAATGATAAGACAAACGGTACAAATCATTGTACGCCACACAAGCAACGTATTGGAGCAATAAAACAAAATGCAAACGCATCGAAATTTTAATTTATCATAATATTGTACTTGGATAATAATGTTATAGGCATAATATTCTCTTTTTTTTCTCTCTCTTTCATTTGCGATTTGTGTGACGGTAACATAATAATCACACAAGCGGTCATATTATTATACGGCCCGACAACTCGACATATAATTATCATTAGGGTACTTATGAGTATGAAATATTTCATTTGAAATGTTCACGTTTGAAATGTTTAGAAATATATTGTTGTTCGAATATTTGATTATTGGTATTGAAACGTGTTTTATACACGTCGTGACTAGGAAGCGGCCACGCCGATTGACTGATTTCATATCGTGTCAATAAAAATTGAATCGTAATCAACTGAAAATTGTATATAGACTATGTGTACGACTTTTTTAAACTTGCAATTAAAATCGCCTCGAGATATTTTTAATAATATAATCATAAATGTTCTCGTGTAATGTAACCGTACCAATTTAAAGAAAGCGTACGAAATAAATACATGATATTAGCGAAAAATGTCATGATAATTTTTTTTTTTTTTTGTTTTAAACACCTACTAGAATGAATATATACAAAGTTTTATGTAATCGATAATATTATTTGAACGTTCATTTGTGAGGCATTTTTTTTATATATAAAAAAAAACAAATTAAAAATTGTTTCGTTAAACATAAAATATTACTTTCATACGAAATGTTAATAGTTATTGAGAAACCTTAGTAATTATTGTTGTAATTTTTTATATTTTTTTTTCACGTGACAGGGGGGGGGAGAAAAAATAAGTATATATATATATATTTTTTTTTTTTAAATATTTTTATACAATCTATACAAAAAAAAAAAAAAAAGAACAATAAGTATAATGTATGATTTAAAAAAAAAATTAAATGCAATAGCTTGTATATATATATATATATAAATATATAAATCGAAAATGTCAAACACTTCTTATAGGGGTTTTTTGGTTTTAGGCCCCGTTTTACTAGTACGAAATTCGACCATCAACCTCCCCCCCCCTCGCGTAATACGTATATACAACAATAATAATAATAATAATAATAATAAAAAATTTATATATATATATATAAATATATAGGCATGAAATTCTACCCCGCTTCGTACAGCTTCCTCGCGTAAAAAAAAAACTACGAGGGCTTTAAGCGTTTGCGCCAGGACGGCGGTAGGTATAATATTAAATGTATATACGTACTACCGGTAGCGCATTGTGTTCGAGTGAACTCGCGACGGGCCATACGCACACGGGACCGCATCAGTCGCTCGCGGACTACACGCACTCCAAGAGGTAAGTACTGCGTGTGCATTTTTATTATTATTATTATTATTATTATTATTATTATCATAACGTAGTTGTACGCTTGTACGATAATAATAAATCATCATTATTATTATTATTATTATTATTATTAAATAGGTATAGTAAATAGTATTATTCGGAATAGAAATAATAACGATATTATAAAACCCGAAAAATCGGTAAATTTTTTTTTTTTTTTTTTTTTTCTACGTGTTCTATGAGTGAGTTTTGATTCTTTGATTTTTTTTTTTTTTTTTTTTTTACGTTTATTTAGTCGCGAAATTTAATTTAATTTTTTTTTATTACGTTTACGCTGTTCTGTTGTCCGACAATCGATCAGTTTTCGAAATCGAAATCCCCGCACAACTTATATAATACTCCGGGGTCTGTTTTGTTCTTTTGCTACATTTTTTTTTCTCACATTTATTTATACATTTTTTGTTTATATATATATATAATTTGTTTTTTTTTCAATAAAATATTAAAATAATATTATCCACCGAATTTTGTACGGTTGTATCCCCGACGGCGAGCCAAACAATGGGAATGACAAATTTAAGCTTAATCCCCTCCCTCAAAAAAAAAAATTGGTTGACCCCCCGACATTATTGTAATTTTATTGGTAATTATTATTAAATTACGGGCTTTAATGCGCTAAAAATGTTTAATAAATGATTAAATATTAGCCTACATGATATTAAAATATGTGCTAAAACGTCATTATTACGCCTACACAGTATCAAAATGTGCACTATAATATCAACTAGTAATGTATAAATAATTTAAATAGATATTCGTATTAAAAAAAAAAAAAATAATTGCACAAAAATAAATATGCTCTTCTGTCTTATTTTACTGTTGGTTTAAGTTGAAACAATTATAATATTATAATTCACGCAAATTAGAAAAATTAAATTATTTTCGAAATTAATGTAAAATATCAGTTTTATTTTTCTATTGTAAAGGTTACAAAATACATTTCTATCAAAGTTATTACTCTGCAACTTTTATTAAAATATGCAAATGCATTTAACAACCTTTATTAATCATTTATTAGGTAGGTAGGTACCGACTTTAAATTTTCATATCGAAAAAATTATTAACTTAAAATTCTAATATAATTTTCATTATCAAATCAGTATTTTTTTATTATTTTTTTTTTTTTATGTTGTTCTCTTTATATTATATTATTGTTTAATTATTTCAAAGTGAGTAAAAGCTCGCGCATAAGCATACTTTCGGGTTTCAATGTGCACATTAAAAAAATAATTTCTGTTACTATTTATAAATAATTTTATTTAGCATCCCCTTATAAAAGAAAAATCGTTCCGATAAAAATTGTATAATTTATAATTTGATTAAGCAATACAATATGGCGTGCGGCTCGATGTAACACTTGCTCGTTTGTCTATATAGACTTTGATTTTGTTCGTTTTTCCGTCGTTGTTTTTCGACGCATATCGAACAAACCTAATTATATAATATAATAATTGTCCGTATATTATATTTTTACGACGATTACTCGTCCCGTCGAAACCGTAATATACACGCGTATCTCTGTCGGGGCTGATATTCTGAGATATCATATCATCCACGGGGAGGCCAAGGGCGATTCAGCTTCCACTCCCCCGAATTGGCCGTGTTAAAATATATTTGAAAAAAAAAAAAAATAATAATAATACAAACAATTCGATTACGATAATGAAATAAATAACAATAATCGTTGCACTATTGTATTACACATGATTATCGTGTATCGTGCAAAATAACCACGCGTGTAAAAAAAGGCTTTACGTACGTAGTATATGACAAACGTAGATATATATTTTGCTTGCATTATTATATAAATAATTTCTGTTTACTAAATGTTTAGCCCTCACCGCCCATTGAAAAATCCTGGGTACGCCACTGCTGTCGTCGCTCATCTTAAAATAAATACGAGCAACCGTTTATAAGTGTTCCTATAACGTACAATTTTCACGTACGAGAAAACAACGAATTCCAGAGCAACAGCAGTAGTTGTGCCCGTTAAAAAAAAAAATAATAATAATAACAATATTATATATCTATTTTAGACATTATTAATAATAATTACGTTTATAATATGTATTTAAATATACAGATATTTTCGGTTAAAATGAATACATAATTTATATATTAATGTAAACGTACATTGAAAACAATTTTTTGTCGTTAATAATTATATATATATATATAATATATATTTATAAGCCAATTTTTTTTGGCCGGTGGTACATTATTTGAAAATAATTTCTAGATTTCTTAACAGTTTTTCTAAAAAAAAAAATTTAAAAAACCCGACAATAATTGACGGTAGGTGAACGCCAGTTTTATTTTTGTTGTTTTCTGGGTTACCTCGACTACAACGGGTAGGAGTGGGGGGGGGGAAACGCGACTAATAATACTGTCACTATACTCGCTCAAAATCGTTTTTTGATTGCAATTTATTGCATTTATCGTTGCTTTTCGTATACAAATCAAATAACACTGTATCATATACCTTCCCGTCTACTACAGTGGCCCGCCCGCTGTGTGAAATACGTCCGGGAAGTTTTAAATCAATTTGACACGAAAGAAACGAAGTTGAAATTTACAAGAAAAATTAAAAAAACCATTTATATTTTTAATACATTCTGCCCGGGTCGGCCGGAACTGTTTAAAATAATTATTTTGAAATTGAAATAAATAATAATAATAATAATAATAATACGCATTCCTATCTACCTATACAAATGCATTTTGTTAAAATATTTCTGCACTTGAAAACTTATCTCATCAAAACAGTTATTGGTTATTATATGCAATATAATACTTGAATAATCTTTGTTAAGCGTACATAATACATTATAATCCTGTTCTATATAATACTCGGCCGTATTGTATTAATAAATTAATTTTCATTTTTAATACAACGTTTATTTGTATTGCACTCGCGCCGGTTCTCGGCTGCAGCGGTTTTAAAACAATAATTTTACAAGTTGTGTAATCTTTTGGTGGTAATTGCTTTTTACACGAGTAGGTTTTGTACGGTCGTTGCGGCTGTTGATGGTTTGCGCTCGGCGTGCAGGTGTTATGCCGGCGAACTTAACATACCGGTCTCGGTCGTATAGTTGCGCTCGGCGTGTGCGCCCCGGACGACATTTTTTTTATCCGGGCGGTGGTTATTTTGTATACGCCGGCGGCGGATCTTCAGACCTCGGTTTTAATATGGGGGAAGCGGGGAGCGCCACCATTTCAAACATAATAAAACCTAACATATATATACATATATATATATATGTTCGAATACATTTATATTTTTTTCTTTATAATAGAAATAAAATTAAAAAAAAAAATAATACGAATATCCGCGTTAGGCGTTCGCCGTCCACGGACCGGAAGAAAACTAAAACGCATACTATACGAGGTGTGACAATAAAATAACGAGACTTTTTGAATAAAAGTTGTTTATTTTAAAAATGTTATAATTTAATGATTATCACCTTCAAAGTACCTTCCCTCAGCACCAATACACTGTTGCATACGTCGCTGCCATTCTTGAAAACAGTGTTGCCAATTGCTTTCATTCAGCCCTTTTAGAAGTTCTGCCGTTTTCATTTTTACGTCATCAACTGTTTGAAAATGGGAAAAGAAATAAGAAGGAAATAAGAAGAAGTCACAAGGAGCAAGGTCTGGCGAGTACGGGGGATGTTGAAGTACAGGAATTTTTTTTTCAGTTAAAAAACGTTGAATTGAAAATGCACTGTGAGCTGGAGCATTGTCTTGGTGAAGAACCCAGCCATTTTTCCATAGATCTGGTCGCTTCTTTCTGACACGTTCTCTTAATTTAATTAATACCTCTTTATAATAATATTGATTAATTAATTTTATCGATTTTTTCAACGTTTTTGTTTGTTGAAGACGTGGTAGGACGTCCAGAACGATCATCGTCTTCGACACATGTAGTTCGATTTTTATATCTAACATTTTTCGGCAGTATAGTCGAACTCGCACTAATAACAAGGCTACTAACGTATAAGAAAATGAATCGATGTCATCAGTGTTCATAGTACTTTTAGATAAGTGTTTTCTAATCATATTTCAATAATCGTTTTATAGATAACGTTAATAGTTTAGGTTATATTTAGAAAGTCTCGTTATTTTATTGTCACACCTCGTATTATTGTTTCCGGATGAGGACGGTGGAAAATTCCTCTTTTTGTTCCGCCACCGGTATACGGCGTAGGCCTAAATAATTATTATTGCCACCGTGCAATACAGTGTGACACGTATGTGCGTACATAATACGTTATTCGACTTCTGCACCCAAATGTGCGGCAACGACTTACTCACTATCGAATCCGAATAGTTCAATACTGTTCAACTATTATAACGTGTAGGTATAATAATTACGGAATTGTTTTGACCGCAGTGAAACGTGCACGTTTTACCCCGAGAGAGCCGTTCGGTAACGACATCGAAATATAAAATAAGTTTTGAAAAATAAGGAAAAAATGTAAAAAAAAAAAAAAAAAAATACACAATAACAATCTATATATTATATATAATATAGGAAAACGATTTTCATATACGAATATTATACCATTACCATACCAAGTATGATGACGGGTACATCCAAATAATATTATGCGGTCCCTATATATATTTTCCCCTCCCATGACTGATTGGTGTATTATATTCCTCGGTTCGTATATCCAATATTGACAATAAATATGTATTATTCAAAAATGACGATTATAATAAACCGTACATGATTTATTTTTTTTTATTTTAACTCGATCGCAAAACTTATAGTCAAATAAAATACAATTATATACCCGTCTCCGATCGATTTATTACAATTTGGATTCAATAATTTTATTTTACTATCCATAAATCAATCAATATATGTACAGCGCCACAAAAACTGGGCCAGGCGGGACTGCCCGGGGCGATAAACCGTAGAGGGACCTGTCAAAGTTCTACCAGTTTTGCCCCGCGTTTTGACATCTCCATACGTCTCGACTTGGAATTTAAATCAATTGGCTTTTATGGCCAGCACCCACCAACAATAATAATAATTATTTAAACAGACACGAGCCGTGCTGTATAATAATAATAAAAAAATATACCATAAATAAACCGTATAGTATCCATCGTATGAAAACTATATCTCGGACCCTCTCGTTTGGTATGAAAAATTATATAATAATTTATAATTATGTCGGTACTAATCGATTTTATGATAATTTAGACAATTTTTATTATTAAACTTCAAAATATATATACATACATACCACATAGTATCCCACGAAGTTATACCAATTGCGATATCTCCTGAGATAATAAAGATGATAAAAATCTTCTAAAATTCTGTTGTTTTTTTTTTCAAGATTTTTTACAGGTAGATATATTTATTTTACCGGTAAATTTACCCTGACTCTAAAACTTTTATTTTTTTTGAAACTCTCCAATCTATATAAAAAAATTAACGAATAATGGTTATGTAAAAAGAAAAATAAAACGATTTTGAGCGTAATTCGGTTAAATATATTTTGATAAATTGTCAAATTATCAATTATCATTTAAAACGAATTTTGATTAAAAAAAATCGGAATAATAGTACGCAACGTTTAAAAAAAAAAAAAAAAAATTAACAATAATTATGATGAAACATTTTGAGTGTACTAAAATTCTCCAACAAAAACAAATTATTTTTTTTAATGGACATAGGTTTCCCGGCGCCCTCGTGCTTTTATGTTTTGAAATTGACAAAATACTAATAATAATTTTTAATTATCCACGGTCATAGGTTCCCCGGGACCCTCGGGATTTAGTGTTATTAAAGGAAACAAAAAAAAAATCCTATCGTGTTTTGTCCTGTTCGCGTGAAAACTTTCTCGACATAAGGTTCCGTAATATTTCGACGGCTGAAATGTCTCATAGTAATTTATTATAAAATCTAATTATGACCAGATTGGAGAAATAGCGAAGCGCACTCCAGTACGCGACACGCACCGTACGCATCGGCCGTCGATGAACAACTTGAAGAGTAAAATTTATAATTTAATTTCCACCACCTGTTACGTCATACGCAGTGACAACGCGCATACATTATTAACTGATTCGAACAATCGGATACGTGTAATACGCGTTCATATTAAGCTATTGTTATACCGTCGCCGAATCTTGGTGTTGTCGTGGTATTATGTTTTGAAATGCCGTATGATATGTACGATAATCCTTGTGTAAAATGATCAAACATTTCTGTTCGGCCAAACCGATTTTTATCCGCATTAAACCGAATAAAAATTAAATATACGAAAATTCTGTGAAAATGTCAGGTCTTTACGATTATTTTTAACTGAGTAACAACAAAATGAAAAAAAAAAAAAAAAAAAAGAAACCATCATTACCGTACATTTTCCCGTTTTTCCAATTAGTAAGAAAACTACAATGAAAATAAATAAAACGACCTCATCAACGCGCTAATTATATCCAATATGCTTTCAGAAAATGTGCTTCACTTTTTAAATCGGAGTAAGATATAAGTTTAAAAAAAAAAAAAAAAAAACCAAAATCTACAGTCAAGGTTAATTTACCGGCAAAATAAACATCTCTGCCCGTAAGTCATATATATTAAAAAAAAAAAAACAGAATTTGATTGTTTTCATTATCTCAGGAGATATCGCAATGAGTAGGGATAGTGTCTCACTGGGACACCCTGTATATTGTGCTTCGAATAATAGTGTGCTGTTGCAAGGCCTCAAAAGTCCAAGTTGCGGCACCGTATATGTATAACTGGCTTTAAATTAAATTGTTTGTTCGTAAACTATGATTTATAAATACAATAATACAAATGTCAGAAATCGGTAATATAATCACGAGGAATTCAAATTTCAATTACGATTGTATTGGAATTTGTTCAGTTGGTATTTCAGTTATTAAACTACAATGCACCTAAATGATTTTTCGCTAAATTATATTTTTATTTTTTTTTTTTTTTTAGTGAAGAATAAATATCAAAAAACTAAATCATATAACAATTTATTTATAAAACTTTGCGAGTTCACGGAAATACTATTTATTAGTTTTTATTTGTAAAACAAAAATGTAATATTTATTAGAAAAAAAAAAAAATAATAAAAATTGTAATTATTTAACTATTTAAAAAAGTTTCAACGTGAAATAATACTATCGCAACAAATAAAAACTACTGGTAATAAAACCAATAAAAATGCCTCTTGCAAATGTCAAACGACTGGTATTGAGAGTTAATGTTATATTTTTAATTTTAATTTTTTTTTTTTTTTGCTAAAATCATAAACACCCAAAAATTATAAATATTTTTCAAAAACTTGTTATCAGTATATTTATGTATTTGGAAAGAAATTTTATTCTATCTACTGTTTTCTATACTTGTTTTGAATGTATTTTGAACAAAATCAATTTTAATTATCAAAAAAAAAAAAAAATACCAACTAGGATTTAATTATAAAATATAGTCAAATAACATCAATTTAGTTTTGTATATTTTCCTATTGAATGCACAAATGAATTAAATAAAAAATATATATATTTTAATTTCATAAATTACATTGTGAGCTTAGGTTTTTAATGAGATTTTCCTTTTTTTTTTTTTTTTTTTTTTTCGATATTTTCATAATACTCTAATAATTATATTGATGATAAATATAGTTATAAAATTACCGGGTATACGAAAAACCGTAAGAGTTACATTTTATTTTTATGTTCCAAAATATAAAAATGTATTATTTTAGCACGAATCGATGACAGTTATTTTCATTTTTTTTTTTTTTTTTTTTTTTTTTTTTTTGAGGGGGAGGGAAAATAAAAAAATTATTATTGTTTTATTCGGAGAATAAGTGAATATGCGTAATCAAATACATACAAAGTGATTCAGAAGTGGTATTTCCCTTTATGCAGTGATTTAGATTGTCTATAGGTAAACTATTTCGTTGGGACGTGAATGTATGTTTAATAGTTTTTAGAAGTGCGCAAAAGTTTCAAAGGCTAGAGAGTATGACACGAATACGAGACGGTAACGGTCAGAACTTCAGAAGTCACATTTTCATCATTGGCCATTAATATTATAGGTATTGTAATATTTACTCGCAATATTTTGTATTTCTCGATATTTTATCGGGCTAATATTAATAATATATAGGAGTAAAAAGTTTTTTTTTAAAAAAAACCACAAATAAATATTTCCGGGAAATCGTTAATAACTTCTATCGCGACATTTTCATTTCGGGAACTTAAAGATACACAATGCAAATCTCTAATTTTTGATAGTGGTCCCACTATCAACTTTTAATAACCGTAAACAGCCAAACAGATCATATTATGTTAATCTATTTCGACTATCCAGTGAATAATATCTTTGAGTTTTAAAAAAATTGTAAGCAATTTTGTTGGAATATTAACAAATAGCGTCTAGTCATCACTTAGCTACTCCGTAGACGAGTAGATAGATTTTTTTTTTTTCCAAATATAAAAATATAGAACGAAATCGAATAAATATTTAGGTAAAAACGAGACGAACATTGAGCGTGTAGGCGTTGCATGGGAAGTTATGAACGGAGTGTGATAAAAAAAAAAAAAAAAAAAAAAAAAAAAATGTAAGTATAATAATATACGTTTCTAAAATATTTTTTTCGCGGTTTATTTTAACAGCCAACGTTCGAAATTTCCATTTCGATTTTCCCGTTCGTTATATATTTATTCATTCGTGAATGCGGTTAGTGGTTATTTTACAAACACCTACACAACAGCTATAGCTGCCAAATTGCACGGCATCATAATATACGAGCTATTATATAATATTGTTTTGTTTAAAACAATAAACTTTATATACTGTAATTCCATACAATTGAAAGACATGGCAATTAAAAAATGTAATATTTCTCGTGACGGTCATGTGCTACCGTATAGTACCTATGCGTTTATTCATTCGTAAAATCAACCAAAATACGTTTTAGCGGAAACAATTATTGTTTTAGTGGCGAACGATAATAATATTAATGCAATGATGTATCGTATATAGTATGAAATGTTACGTGTCTTGTTGTGTATTTGTTGGGTGAATATATAATCGTTAATGATAAATAAACGGATAAGAGGATACCGCCTACACATAATTCATTGATGGCCGGTAGAGAGAACATCGATTTTTTACGAGAGGGATACCACGCCGGTGACCATTGTGTATGTTATAAACATGTTTTATTATTTATCTATATCCGTGTTGTCATAATTATTTTTATGATTACATTATACATTTGTTTTTTCTTATTAAAAAAAATATATATATATATATATATATATATATATTAATCGTGGATTGTGTGTAGACAAATTACTGCGCACATTTCAGATCTAAGCTTTGATTATCCGAGATGATAAAATATTAACCACAAAAAAAAAAAAAAAAAAATGTAATAAATTCCCTCCTGGTATAAAAGGTTAAATCAATTGAATTGAGCCCGGTGTATTTTCTGTAATATGTTTGACTCGAGTCAGGAGATAAGATATTTTTGAATGTTTGCAAGCATGTGTTGGTTGGTGACTAAACACGTATAGCTCTGTGCAAGTATTCACTCGAAACATCCGAATATTTTGTTGGCACTCTTTTAGGCATACAGGTAGATACATATACATAACGTAAATAAGAAGAAAAGATGAATAAGAAAAAAAAAAAAACACCTCAGAACGATTTTTACGAGAGCAGATTGACCACGACTAAAAATTAACAAGTTTACTGATTTCAACTTTTAACATCTGTATCGTTCAAATTTCTACCCTCGTTTTCATAATAATTAATATAATTTCTAAAAACTATTTAAAATAAAAACATTGATTGTTTAAACAATTTAAACATACCCTGACGACGCGCCTGTTTTGTGTATAACGTTAATACGTTGAAAGAGCTCGCTCGACTCAAACAATTCAAAAATTCAATATTCTCGAATACAATAATATAATAATCCGATGTAAAACGAATAATGTTTTTTTCTTTCCAAATATTTAAAATATTAAATATAAAATCTTGTTAAACAGCTGATATCGTACAAATATCGAATATAACAACAAAAAAACCATTATTGATATTCAAAGATATCAAAGATATACATTACTTGCATGCAACTTAATTTTGGAAATATAATCGTTCAAGTGATGCATGCACAAACAAATAATGGATTTGTATTATATTATTTGCAAAAAACATGCGTGGTGACATCGTGTATCATTGTAACAAAATTATAATATATCACTTATTTTTTCGAATTGTATTTATTCAATCCTATATATTTGTGCGGTGCGAACGCCCTATTATGTACAATACGATACAAATATCTATTTAAAAACTATAATATTATAACAACGAAAAATGGTATCGACTTTTTAGACTGTATAGACTGTGTTTTTAACATGACACATTTAAAATAGTTTTTTTAAAAAGCGTGTTTAACATTATTATTTATATATATATATATATATATATATTTCAAATGAAAATCTATCGATCATTGTCGAACAATGAAAATACGTCCAAGAAAGATTATATATATATATTATTGATAAAGACACAAACATTCGGGTATTTAATTTTCCAAATCCGAAGACCAAATGGAATAAGGAAATGTTCAAAGTTACGTGTGACACATTTTCCGGCTGTCTATCTAAAGGGGAATATAGCGAAAATATTTTCACGTAAAACAAACTTTAAGGAGTAATAAAAAGGACCTTTTAAATCGGATTTCAGATAAGATTTCTCGATAACGACCTCATCGGCGTGTTTTTGGAATATAAATTATTTAAAAAGTAACAGTTATTTAGAAGAAAAAAAAAAAATAATAATGTAAAATACAATTTTGTGTACATTTTGCTAATGAGTTGAATATTTAGAGTTAATTGTATAACGCCAACGAGGTTGTCCTTTTCATTTATTTTACGCGTACACATTTTTGCTATATTGAGCTCGTTAGAAATACGAAAGAAACAAATTCCACTGTTACGGCCACTTAATAAAATAACATGTAGTACGTTTACTCAATAATAATGTGTTAGTGTTTAGATTCTGAGTGTAGCGTAGAAGCAATATGGAAAAATTAAAAAATAAAACCTGACAACAATTATCATCGATTTTTCAGTTGATTAACTGGTTTACTTTGGTCACAAGATAGAAAAAAACCCGATACTAATACTACTCCGCTCAGAATGGGGTTTTTTTTTTATTTTTTATTGTAATGATTTATCGTTGCTTTAAGTGTACATATTTAATAATCCTGTATCCTGTACCTTCCAAACTTTCCATTCACTACAGTGGTGCGCCTTTTGTCCGGTTTTTTTCAATATTAATAACGTTAATACGCGTTTCCTGCCGAACCGAATTCGTGTAAATAATCAACGATATGTTGATGGTTTAAACAATCTATGAATTTTTTATTTTATATTTTTTGTTGTTGTACAAGCTAGCTTTACTAGTCAGCTTTATGTCAATAGACTTTCATGTTGACTTAAAAAAAAAAAAAATCGATCTCATTCGATCCTATATAACCACACGTGTAAATTTATTTTTATACTGGCATGCTATAATACATAAGGAATAAATTGTTTTTTTTTTTTTATAGTGAGTAAGGTGTATGTTATATTGTTCTATAGCAACCACTATACATACAGTGACTTACATTTTAATTGAAATTATTTATTTTTATGTTTTTTTTTTTTTTTTTTGCAGATAGATAATTGAAATATATTCTGATTTATCAATATTGTATTATACTGTAAGAGGACGTGATACCACCCGTATTCGGGTATAGGCAATTTTAACGATATTATTGAGAAAAATAAAATAAATAGTGATTTATCAACTCTAAAATATTGAAATTCACTATTAAATTAATGTACAAGTAGTCCCGTGTCATTATCACAAGTATTTTTTTTTTGTGTAATTATGTTATATAAAGTGTACGAAAATATAAGAAAAAAAAAAATGACACTTTGAAGTGTTTTCAAGTGTTATAACATATACAACCATTTTGGACAACGGCATTTGGCTTTGACGATTGTTTAAATATTAGGCATCGAAGAATAAAAATCCTTTTATTTTTCAACTGTCGTAAAAAACGTCAATGATGTCGTCTCCTCCTCGTTATTATTCTCTATGAGTTCCATAACAGATTTTCTCTCTAAAAGTGACTGTTTTCCGTAAAAACGTTTTTACGGTCGATTTTGCCTACCGGCCCCTTAATAAAAATAGAAAAAAAAAAAAAATCAAAATAGAGTTTGTACTTGTGCATAAAATATAAAACGTTATTAGTGAATTTCATCGCTTTATACACGGCATTTATATGAATGTTCTATTCCGTTCTTATTTTAATTCTTACATTAAAGGCCAAATAAAATAAACATACGCGGCACATTGAAATTAATTTTTTCAAACAATCTTTTAAATATTACATGATATGTTTATTTTTGCTACTTGAAATTAAACTAACCGGTGAATTTCATACCGAAATATTCGGATCTAATTTCTATTCGACCATATGATCAAATATATCATCGCAATTGAACATTGAACGTTTCAAAAAGTCTTTCGAAAAATTCTAAAAAAAAATAAAATACAAATTATTTTAGTCGAGGAGTACGATATCGTAAATCATAAATCTCGTTTATATCTCGACAATATTTACCGTAACTACATTACCGTGATTCGCACACTTTTACATTTATGTGCCTATACTTACTAACTACCTAATCTAATTTCATAAACATTTTATTCAGATGCAGCTCACCCGAATGGATAAAATATTATAAATATACATTAATTATTTATGTTTGTAAAATTGTTAAGGTTCTGAGCGGAGCGAGGGGGTCTTGTCGTTTTACAGTGATGTTATTTTTTTTTTATTTTTCTGTAAACACTTTTTCTACCAGAAGACCTTTTTCCGACCTATGTAATCCTATACTGTTTCTGGTAGAAAATGTTATCTAGTTGGTACTTCAAATTTATCATTTTTCGATACATCTATTAGTATTTTTTTTAACGCGGCAGAAAAAACTACCAAAAAATGACGAAAAACCGGCAAAAACACGATTTCGTCAAACTCAAGTTGTATTATTTCTATTTGTATTTATGTTGATTTCTGGGTTACCATGATAACAATGAAAAAAAAACACGACTAATACTACTTCGCTCAGAATCGTTTTTCGTTTGCAATTTGTCGTTACATACAGATGTATAAATTAAATGCCTGTCTATACACTACCTTCACAACTTTCCATCTACAACAGTGACCCACCCACGGTGAAAAGTATGTACGTCTTATTTTTATTTTTGTTTATTTTCTTTTTCTGAGATCGGTTTCAAAAAACATTTCGGCCGAATATTAAAAACTCAAATGTTCGAATTCGTATACGATTTCGGAATAAACAGAATGATTATATTTTAAATCTTGAAATGGTTTTTATTTTTTTTCAAATTGCGAAAATTCAAAACTCGTTACAATTTATAACAATAGGACGCGCACATTATGCACGTAGTTTTGCCAAAATATATTATTAATGTTTCTACACCAGCGGTTCTCAAACTGTGGTACGCGTACCCACCGATGGTACGCTGAATACTACACGGTGGTAGAACTCAAAATGAATATACAAATATTTTTGCTCGTGTTTGAAATGGTTATAATATTATTTATAATAATTGCAACTTACAACGTACGAGGCCTGTTCAAAAAGTTCCCGAATTTTTCATTTTTTTGTGCTTACCTACAAGCTATTGAGACTTATCACCCACGAAGTATTCTCCCTCTTGGTTTATACACTTTTACCAACGACGTTTCCATTGTTGAAAGCAATCCTGAAAAGCAGTT
This sequence comes from Tuberolachnus salignus, assembly GCA_956483605.1. Taxonomy (NCBI): domain Eukaryota; kingdom Metazoa; phylum Arthropoda; class Insecta; order Hemiptera; family Aphididae; genus Tuberolachnus; species Tuberolachnus salignus. The sequence goes on from OY101437.1 coordinate 21,496,414, forward strand.
TCTGGAATTGCTCGTAGCTCCGTTAGCGAATTTTCTTTTATTTCGTCTATCGTAGAAAATCGTGGTCCTATTAACGGAGATTTTAGTTTTGGAAATAAAAAAAAGTCTGCTGGTGCCAAGTCGGGAGAATATGGTGGATGAGACAGCACGGTCGTGTGAATTTTCACGTAAAAATCTCGAATTAACAGGGAAGTGTGTGCCGGAGCATTGTCGTGATGGAGAAACCATGAGTCTTGCGACATCAACCTAAGGACAAATTTTGCTGCAACGCGGTGCATTCCAAGTTTTTTTACCAGGATTTCATGACATGAACCAACCGATATGTTACAATCTTCCGCAATTTCTCGAACAGTTAAACGTCTATTAGACCGCACAATTTCATTGACTTTTGTCAAATGGCATCGGCTGTCGATGTCGACGGACGTCCTGAACGTGGGTCGTCATCTACTGATTCCCGATCGTCTTTAAAACGTTTAAACCGGTCGTAACACTGAGTACGTCCTAAACACTGATCACCATAAGCATTTTGCAACATTTAATGAGTCTCAGTAAAAGATTGACAAAGTTTAACACAAAATTTAATATTAATACGTTGTTCGTGAATGTTATTCATCTTAAAAATCGCACGATACACACGACTCGTCTACTTTGTGAACGCGCACAGTTAATGGTTAGATAGCAATAAACATTTGAGATTTAATTGAAAGGATAGCTGCTCATCTCTATTTTATTTTAATCTACTAACATTTACGAAACTGTAAATTTTCTATTTTGAAGGAATTATAGTTCGGGAACTTTTTGAACAGACCTCGTACATTATTATTACGGGGAATACATCGATAAACCATAATCGCCGACACGGATTTACACGATTTCGAGTTTAATCTGCGACTCTTTGTGGGTTTGTTTACGCGTTAACTTTACTCCAAGTAAATTTAATAATAATATTAGACACGCGCGTACCTAATTACTGGGTATAATTCTCGCGGTTTTTGATATATTTTATTTAAACATGTCTACGTTTAAACGGAAATCAATATCTATTAAGATATATTGTTCGCCCTCTGACTATAGCCGGTTTTAGTAGAGTCCAGTTAAATAAATCATCAATCATTTGTTTGTACTTGTATTTGTTTTTTCCCCGCGAATGCACACAGTTATTTGCATGGTGGTTGACGAATTTTTTAGTAATCTCACTCGATAAATAAGTAAAAAAATGGCCGACACACTTCGTACTACAGTGCAAAGTCAGGTGGGCAGGATATAACATAGGGTAATTTTATTTATATCTGAACGCAACGATGATAAATCAGTGCAAACGAAAAACGACTCTGTGCGAAATTCGGTTAAACATGTTTTGGTAAATTTAAATAGAAAATTGTAACGAATTTTAACACAAACCGCCGGTAAAAATAAATAAATTATACACCATATCAAATTTAACACCATATAATTTACATCCATATAAAACTAAACGAGTTCGACAATAGCTTACATATATTATAATTTAAAAAAAAAACCCCCCTATAATAATTTGGAAATGGCATTGCATCTTGAATGTGCCAGTAATCGAAAATAACAGAAACAACTATTGATTGAATTATTTCGCCGTTATTTTACCACGTTGTTAAGAAACTGCAAGTAAAATGAAATAAAAAATTGATTCGCTCGAATCACCAACTAAACGAAGTTTTCTACCGAAAAACTATCTCTGTAGTCGATGACCGAAGCAAGATTTCGATATTAGAAATCATAGTAAAACCAATACTATGATACTAAAAATCAGAATCTAAAAACACACGCCAATATTTCTACGCCTAAATATTACTCTCGGCATGTTCGATTGATGGTAAAACTTTATGGTGTCGTTGTCGAGTTCATCGAAATCACCGGCTATTTGAAATTTAAATATTGTCGTTACACAAACAGTGATTTAAAAACCACGGAAAATTAAGTGCCGATCATTTGTCGAACGTAAAATATTATGGGATTTACAGTATCTCTTTTTTTTTTTTTTTTTTTTTTTTATATAAACTCATAACTCCCGTTGTTTTTTAACTCGATAATATTCAAATATAATATACCGAGAAACACCGTGTTTGATTCGCCCGTAATTAAATTAATGTGTTATTCGCGTAATCCGGTCGGTACGTTTTGATAATACCGTGTTCAATAAGAGTAATAGTATGATTTTTTTTTTTTTTTTTTCGTACACTACAGTATTGCATTTATATAGTACCTGCGTCGTTATTATTACCGTTGCATAATACCGTACGCGTATAATGATAACTATTGGATTTATAAAAAAAAAAAAAAAAAAAAAAAAAAAAAACAGATCGCACAACGAACCGTATGTTATCGTATCGTATTTTAGCGTTGGGGGGTCCGATGATCCGTATGAAAACATTTCCGAAACTATTCCCGCGAGGGTTCCAATTGAAAAATGTTACCCGGCGATACCCTGTGGGATGTGCTGCGTCGTCGTCGTCGTCGTCGTCGTCGCGGTCGTATCTTTTATTGCCATACCAATCATGACCATCGCGGCCATATTGTGTCCGTTGTCTATATAGGTGCGGGCCCGCGTTATTTATATTGCATATGTGTGGGGTATTTTATTTTATTATTATTATTATATATATATATTTTTTTTTTTTTTTTTTGCGTCCTCACAAAGGCGTGTGTTCCGACGTAAGCACACTGTCGCGGAGTGGTGAAAATCAATTTATTTTTGGGCAAAAAAGGTGAGTGCCATAGAGAGAAAGAGAGAGAGAGAGAAAAAAAAAAAAGAAAAGTCAACGGCAGTAGATGATTTTTTTTTTTTTTTTTTTTATTGTCGGCTTATCCGACAAGCAGCTGTTGAGAACTCGCGTCGTCGACCAATCGCGTTCACTACACACGCATTATAAAGATAATATATATGTATAGGGACACGGTTCCGACGCGATATACCTTCCGGTCCTTTATTCAATCTCTCGAGATTTATCCGAAAAAAAGAAATATATGTTTCCCTTCCCTTGCACCCAACCGCCAACACCGCCGCAATAGTCGGGCCGAGTTGAGTGTTAATCGTCGCCGTCAACACTGCCCGACTGAAAAGTAAATTTTCCGGAAAAATTGTCTGGACGAAAACATATATATATATATATATATATATATATACGTATGCTAGCTGCCATCGCCCGGCCTTGCTCGGGTCAAGTTAGATGATTATCCAGAATCGTCTGGCTGTCCCACACATCATCATTTTTAAAATTCAGAGCAAAGTGTGAAATGTATCGGTTTTATTATGATGTGTGCTTTTTTTTTAAATTTTTCTTTCTGTCTAAATCTAATTAAATTCCATATTACTTTTAAACTTTGCTTAATTTTAAATTTTAAGTTTAAATTGGCCTACGCATTAAATATTTCTAGAACCAGCACATATAGATTTTGATTGCATGAGACACGTGATAGAGCCACGTTCAATTGAACATGGGAAAAACATTGAACGGTTAAGTCTAAACCTGCAACGTTTAATCTATGGCCCTGAGCCTTATTTATAGTCATTGAAAAGCATAATTTTACGAGAAGTCGGAACCGTCTAAACTAAAATGATAAATTGGTTGGTATCATTTGTAGTCTAGGGATCAAGTCCGTTTCCCTAGCTCCACAGCTATTAAGGATCGTACACTCAAACAGGCAGTTTTTTTTAAAGATTTTATTCCTCGATCCTTGCAAAAGAAACCTTTGATCCGGTGGAGCAACGTTCTTAAGTAAAAACATTCACTGTTATCCGGATGAACTACATATATCTTGTCAAGAGCATCCTTTTTTTTTTTTTTTACTCCGGGATAACCTTCGATTGATGATTCTTCGTTTTCTTCGTTGGAATATTTTGATAGATTGTCCGGTCTACATATTTATCGACCGGACTGAAATTGCTTCACTTCATCTTGAGAGTTTACTAAATATAACTTGATCACTACTTTCCTTTGTACATTTTGTGGAGGAGGTTTACCGATTTAGCGTAACCAAACTCGCCGTTTTATTCTGTATAGTTATTTATACTTTTTGGTTTCCATGGTGATCAACAAATTTAACTGATTTTTAATTTCATCCAGATCACCGAGGTAACCCATAAATCAATAAAAATAATTTGATCGCTTTACTAAAGTACCAATAACCCTGTGTCAGCCACCCTTGTCACGCCACCCATCAGGTTCAATCGTGAATCTAAACCATCCGGGGACCCAACCAAACACACACAAAAAAAAAAATCATCAAAATCAGTAAGTTCAGTAACATACACACGGACAGAAGAATATATATATTTTTTAATCACATATAAGGCCATTGCGGTGTAATCACAAATCGTCTTGGTACAGATAAAGATATAGCGAATACCTATGTGAAATTTATTTAGATAAAATAAAGAAAATTGTTTGTTTTTTTTTAATTCTCTATCGTCGTGAACATTAGAGTAGTGAGATAAAATCATCAACGGGTCAAAATAATTCTGTAAATGTAAATTGTGTACGTAAATCACTAACTTGGAATTTTTAACTAAAAGTATTACAATATATAGTCAGATATTTTATATTTTATATTACGAGTAAAATGTTTAATTTTAAATTGTTTATTGTCACTTCCGCCGTTGGAAATACGCAATTATTAAATTCCAAGGCAGCCGGTGTCGTCCGCGTTGGTATACATTTAATATAATTTGCGGTTACGTCGTTGGACAGATTTCACCCGATAGTTTTAGCCCCAAAGCCAATGTTTGTAATCGCATTTCTTTCGATATAGGTATAGGTTTAAAGGTCTGTTGTCTTTTCGTACACAGAATATATATTATATAGGTATTGATATTCGATTTTGTCGGGGAAAAATTCATTCGCGTGCCAGGACAATATATTATTATTATTATTATTATGGTTTACGATATTCACTATAATATTTACTATATATATATATATATATATATATTTCTATCCCGGTTCTTTTATAAATATTATATTATTTATAGCCAAAAACGAATAAATGTTGAGGTTTTTTTTTTATTATTATTTCCTGAACATTCCTGTTATAAAAATTATTTACAACGCATACTCGACAGAAGATGATATTTTTTTCGATTTTAAAAAAAAAAACCACGACTTTTGTTTGCCACTTCGTATAGTATTGCAAATTAATTATTAATAGACACATACCTTAAACTGTACAATTTTTCTGTTTTAATTTAAACAATTTAATAGTTATTAAATAGTAATTTGAAATCGTAGTCATTATAAATAACAAACGTATTATTAATTATTCAATTACCACAATGTCATTGCGGTAAAATGTGTGTTTGATGTCCCCGTCCGTATGCGCCCGCAGACATTTCTTTGGGGGGGAGCAAGTTGTATAATTCATAAAAAAAAAAAAAATACATATGTAATGTATTTTCTGAAAATCCGGGCACCTATACGATACGATATTACTATTTGCATACGCAAAACATTATGTTTAGTGTGTTTGATATTGAAGGCCTATGATATAATTTTATTCTAGAAAAAAAAAAACGATTCCAAAGAAGTAAAAATATATATCGTACGATTTCATACCGGCGCTGCCAGTGTTTTTGAAGACGGTTTTTTTTTTTTTTTTTTGTCACCCCTTAATGTGATGTCTTTTCATTGTTCGACTGCACGATGGTCTGGAGTGTATCTCGTACATCTTTTTTCGAAATACCTTAAAATTACACAATATTAGTTATCGAATCCAAACGACGTTCTCGGTATCAATTTAAAAGTGTGATTATTTTCACGATCGATATTTTCATATACCCGTGTATTATTTATACGAGTGTATTTATATAGTATTTTGCTAAACATTTTTTTTTTTTTTTTTTTTTTTTTTTTGTAAACACTCCAGAAAAATTCGAAAAAAATACGATACTTTTTCAAAGTATATTATTATATGATATAATGCCGTCTCTATTCAATTATGCCCATATCTGTAGAGTGTATAAAATACCCGTATGAAACTTTCGGTAGGTACCCATAACGTCTGTTATCAAAAAAAAAAAAGTGTTGGCCGAATAAATAAATCGTTATAAAACTAAACAAAATATTATACGAGACCCTTATCTATACTCGGAATCTAAAACACTACAAACTCGTTGTCATTATAGTCACAAAATAATAATAGCAATAATAGTTTAACCTACTGCAACTGGCGATTTTATCCTTGAACAAGCTCACTTTACGAATTTATTTTATTTCGGACCTGAACCAAAAAAAAAAAAAAAAAAATGAACAGGGAAGTGTATACGGGCAACGGTTTTCATTAAAAACATTTCCGAAGAAAAAGAAACCTAAATCAAATTTAATAACATATCATAGTGACTTTCTAGCAGTATAACATTTATTCAAATATTTCAACTATAAGGAACTATTAACTATAATAGTTTTTATTCGATTATACAATAATACTGGCTGTCATTACCCGACCATGTTCGTTGCTAGGAATGGCAATTTTTTTAATCTGTTTAAAAACGAGGCACTCTCTTCCCCGTGACAACAAAATCAAACAACTGTTATTTTTTCATCCTAATTGCCGAGGAAACCCGTAAACCAATAATAATAATAATAATAATAATAATTCGATTTTCGTACCAAAAATACCAATAACCCTGGGCCGGCTCCCCTTAATTTATTTTTATCAAAATAAAATATAGCCAATGTCAATCAAGGATAGTGTAGGTTTCTATTAGTGAAAGCATTTTTAGAATCTGATCAGTCGTTCCAGAGATTACCACCTACATACAAACAATCAAATTTTACCTATTTATAGTATTAAATATAGATAATAAACATTGTTTTTTTTTTTTTTCGGGTTTTCTTTACTTGAAATAATTCTTTATCACTTACGTTTAAATAATCGACCCAGTCGCACTCTTTATGCTGATAAAATGTAATTTTGTCTATTAAATTGATAGAGCTGAATCATGTTTGAACTTCTTTTTGTTCTATGTGTTCTGGGTCACACGCGATACCGTAATATATTTTTATCGACATAAAATCAGTAGTTACGAATATATTACATATATAGCATATAAAAATGTTTACCGTTATAAAAACATCTTTAATTTTGCATACTAAAAATCAGTTTTGTAAAAATAAATATCGTTTTTTATTTATTATACATTTACATATTGCGGTACACGAATCGCACAATACCCCATCCCCCCCGACGAAGAAGCACGGAAGAAATTCCCAAACACTATCGCCAAAAAAAAAAAAAAAAAACTTGGTTATTCTTGACAAAATATCGATTGTTCGATATCGATAAAGCGAGGGGAGTAGAAAAACTTAACCTACCTCGGTCAAATATCGACAGTTGAATGAGCAAAAAAAAAAGAAGGGATTTTCTTTTGTCATCTGTGGTAACGTATTGTTTTGAATATTGCATATTTGTGCACATTTTTTATACATTTACATTTTTGATAATATATTAAATTATTTTATTTTTATAAACATTTTGTTTTATCAATATTGTTTTTGTGCGCGTTTGTTGTATTTCACAATTCAAAACTATAAAGAAAAAAAAAAAAATTTAAAAATACGACACTCTATTTATTTAGATTATATAATATGGAAATTAAAAATATTACGAGTAGATCGATCTGAACCTGTATCTTTTATCTGTATTTCTAATTGTAACTATTGTACTGAAACTAAGCTCGAGTAAAAAAATTTAAAACGACTTTACACCGTGTTATTATATACTTTTTTAATTGTCTAAATTATCATAAAATATTTTGCACGTTCCATTTTCTCATTTTCACTATTCCTTTTATGTAATTATACATATCTTTAATACTACTCGAACAAAACACATAGAAAACTTTTTATATTATTTTCTGTTTCGTCAAGTATACTTCCCCCATTAAGATTCAAAAGTCTTTTTTTCATTTCAAACTATTGCGCGCGGGAGTAGTATTAATAATAATAAGTCTTGGTTTCGTTTGCGAGTTCCGATAAAATGTTACGTACCTACAACCTACGATATAATATTTACCGTAAAATATACGCTTTTGAACACGATCATAACCGCACTGCAATTAAAAGTAAAAAAATAAATTTTCCAATTTTAAAATGCTCGCCATGTGTTGACAATTTATATGCGTCTAAAAGATAATAAAAAAAATATAACGAATATATCAGTTAAACGGAGAAAAATTTGATGTTCGGTCTGTGTTGTTTTTTTTTTTTTTTGTTAAACCCACATAGAAATCTTAAGAACCGTCAAATGTTATTTGTAAAAAAATCACGAATGTATTTTAATTTTAGGTTCCGCAATAACTGAAGAAGAAAAAAATAAAAATGAAATTTGCTTTTATTTTTATTTTTTTTTTTTTGACTTGATAACATATATATTATTAAATACCTACAAATGATTGTACTAAATTGAATTACAGTGTACGAAATCTGATAAAACTAACTATACCTACACTTTCTGGCAATATATGATGTAGAATTATTCTTCGGATGTTTTCTTTGGGGTGGATTCCGACAAATTTACACGGGTGAGAGTTTCGCGTATTGATAAAACATTATCATTTATATAATATATATATATATATATATATATGTACGATTACTGTAAATTAACTATGCACTTGAAATTTACCGATACCTAACCTAGCCTACTACAAACTAGACTAAACAATTTTTATTCGATTGGTCAGAGTTAAATAAATATATATATGTATAGTTCGACATTGGACTAAGTTTAAAAACTCGTTTAGTTTCGCCTATAAGGCCGCAATTATAATATTATTAATTTAAATATACTTTAATGTTAATATATATTTTTTTTTTTTTTTTGTATAACTATTAATTCGAAAATTACACATCTATGTAGATTGCGACGTGTATAAATAAAATACGAGAGTCCGCGGATGAAATCCACGTACGATTTTCTAAACTTTACTGAAATATTTCTACCGGAAAATCCGCATGACAATTTAATAGTACGTGAGTACTATATAACAATTGACGTAAATACATAATATTATATAATATATTCCGTATACTGTAACAACAACAAAAAAAAAAAAAAAAAAAAAGCCCAGTAACGTTTTTTTTTTTTTTTTTTTGTTGTTGGTTGCATATCAAAATCTTGAACAACATTTGAAAGAACCGCAAATCTCTAACGGCAAAACGTTGAACGAAAAAATCTCGAATAAATAATAATCAAACTCGAACCGACATAAACTTGAACGGCAAAATCTTGATCGCTAAGAATCGACATATTTTTCGGCGGGGAGTTTGTATTAATGAAATCCGATGCTCTGGATAAATTGTAAAATACAACGTACAAAGTTGGACCGCCAACAAGTCGTACGAATGTTATAAAATCATAAACGTGGAATATGATCGGGCCTTTGATGAACCTTTGTTCGAGATTTTGTCGAGACTATTTATTCGAGATTTTGTCGGTTCAACATTTCGAAGGCCTCCCCTATTTTTCCCACCTTTTTGCGCTTTCAGTCGAAATATACCCAACGCGGTTCGAAGATCGAACCCCCGACTGCGTCCACTCAGAACGCGTACCTATTAGTGATGGGAGAAATCCGGATTTACCGAAGTTCGACAATTCGGATTTATTGGATTTTCAGACAAACGGATTTATGTTACATCGCTAGTACCTATGTATCTATAATTTTCAACGTACACACACGCCTTCGATAATGTTTATTATTATTATTATTTTTTTTTTTTTGTAACTTGCCTATGTGTAGTTATATATATATATATATATATTGTAGACATACCGTCAATCGTCGTAGGTTAGGTATGTTACAACCGCTATATACACAACATAGGTTGATAGATATGCAGGTACACTCGGCGTATGTGTTTATTTGAACGCATATACCGTGTTCGGTTCGGTTCACCGTGTACCAGACGCATTACAGCCCTCTAATTCAACGGATCCGCCTACAAATAATCCGTATACTCATATATATATACGTATATATTATAAGAGTAAGTTCAAACCGTTTAAACAGCGAAATTTAATACCAAACGTGTTGGTCCGAACGTAAATGCCGGGCCCATATGGCACTGGCGCAATTGTAAATTATACGTACGTCCTATTGCGATTATTAGTTGTCGGACCGGAATTGGCATACCTACACCTATACCGAATATTGTACTGTATTGTACTATCGTTTTATATCATCTATATTATCTATATTATATAAAATAATCGTACGACGTTCGTATCGTATGCCCTCTGTAACGAAGTATTTACCATAGATAATGAAATATATTTTATCGATTATTAATAGAAAAACTATTGTGGGCGTTTTTGATTATTAATGGGCCTTAACCCGTCCGGCCACCCTAATTTCGCCTGTTTATGTTATTCGTTTAAGAGGGAGGGGCGCCAAAACAGTTCTTGCACTGGGCGCTGAAAGTACTAAAAGCCCCGGCCTTGTGGTAGACTCGAAAACTACTACTGCACCGATTTCGACGAACATCTCTGAAATTGTGCTTTTTAGAGATATCACGAAACGGTGTCAAGACTTATCTGGATAAATAGTCGATTATCTTTTATCTTATCCACATACTGCCAAGTTGTCTAAATATATATCTCGGATAAAAATGTCACTTGTCTAGATAAGTGTATATCTGTATTGTGTTGTTAAAACCCGGTGAAAAAATTTCCTATTAATACAATTGCGAATTCGGGACTTGTGACTCGAGACTGCAATATTTTAATAAATTATCGAGGATTCGGCGATATTAAATTGATGATATCCATTCACTTATTACCGAAGTTTCAATGTCAAACTATTATTATAGGTGTATAGTTTTGAAACAGTTCCGTAATGCATTCAAATTACCTATACAATCCACGCGGGGTATTGTATATTCTGACCGACTATTTGTCCAACAACATATTTCATACGTGAACAATATGAATGTTAATAAAATATCGTCGGACAGGTAGGACAAATCCCTAATTTTATAATCGCTGGCAATCTGACCGTTATCAGTTATAACATTCGCGAATGCCACTCGATATATATAATGTTATTCGACTAGCTGTTACGGAACACACCTATTTAAGGGAAATACTTGCGTTCATATACATTCGTATAATAATTGATTGCGGGTCTAATTGCCGAGCGATTTGATATTTTCCACCGGCTCGGCCGCCCGTGACGAATAATACTCGTTATACGCTTTTTTTCCCCCCTTTTTTTTTTTTTTTTTTTTTTTTTTTTTTTTTTTTTTTTTTTATAAAATCGCTCGTCGTCACCGGAGACGTTTTTTTTCCCATTAGTTTTTACAAACCGTTGTCGATCGAAAGATTTAACCGCGGTGTTGACATAGTGTAATAAATTGTATTTAGTAAGTTTTTCACCCCGAGGCAAACAATATAATTTTCTACTCGTATTACACGGCCACTATATGAAAAACAAATTTAATTTATTTGATGATAAAATCTTCTTTTCGTGATGATCCTCGGAGTTTAATAAAATCGCTCAACATTTTTTAGATTGTTAAAATTATTTTTATAAGGTCGTGAACATCATGTTTAGGGAAATAATGGAGTTTATTTATATAGATATTAATTTTTAATCAAAAATAATCAGAAAACAAACAACACACTACACTACTTTATTTTTTCAAATGAAATATTCAAAATATTACCTACCGTTCATTCAGGCCTTTAAAAGTAATTTTTTTTTGTTTTTGGTAATTTTAAGGGATCTCAATAATGGTTACCTTAGTGCACAAACGAGAAAAATTTCGATATCAGAATCCACCCCTGAATTTGGTGATCAGTTAACAGTCACACAAAAGAAAAATAATAGTAAGCACACATCATCACGGTAAAACGAATTCATTTCTTGTTTTGCTAATTGGAATCTGAAATGTAATTTTAATTGTATTCATTTAAATTTTAATCATGTTGATAATTGTACAAAACGTATGATGTGTACATTACTATTTTTTTTTTTATCAATTAATTGGTATAGTTATGCCAACTCTGTACTGAACCGCCGGCCTCGAAAATGTGTCACCCCGGGCTATTGCGCCTATATGTTGCTTCCATCTTCCCTAAACGTGGGGCTGGGTGTTAACAACACCATTGAGTTCTTAAAATATATTGGGTATAATTATGTAAAATATACAAAATTTAATAGAGGAGTAGGTAGATGCGTGGTATTTTAGAGGGAATAGAGGGAAGAAATGTCCGGACACATTTTTAATCTGGTTTTAGTTGGATATTTACCGTATTTGAAAGGTTTAAATAATTCGTTTATTATGTTTTGTGTGTATATATGTATATATATATATATATTTACGCGGGACAAACTAACCGCGAATTATCTCACACTTGTTCAACTAAATTGAATTCGCTAATCTTTTTCGCGAGTAAATATATGTACACAGTCCTAATTGAAACGGGAGAAAACGTAAGTATATTAGGCAGTCATTATTTTTTTACAGGTAAACTCTATACGTTTGGTTCTCCTCTATACTCCCCTATATTATTATATTATTTTGTATGCAAATTTCGACTACCTATAGTTAGGTGTTTCGTGAACATTTGGTATTTTTATACAAAGACATTAATTATTTGTATACAAATTGTTAGTTTTTTTTTTTTTTTTTTTTTTTTTTAATATATATATAAATTTCAAATAACAATAGTTGTAATCAGGGCCGGATTTAGGATTATGGAGGAGGCCCATATACGGTGGTTGCCTTCGTTTTATTAAACGAATGCTTTTTTTTTTTTTTATGGTCATGCCGATTCGTGGGGGTCTCTCCTAAGTTTAATTTTATGCCATATGTCCGTACCACATAACCCCTCCCTTAAACCGACTCCGGTTATAATAATCACAAGAATCGTAATTCATATGAGAACTGCAATATGGTTCCCGACCACCGTGGATCGTCGGGAACCATGTTGATCGATAAACTGCTATTTCTCGTGGAAAAGAAAAGAGCAGTGCGTACGTGCTGGAGTCTAACGTATGATTCCACGGGGAATCGTATTCGACCCGATTTTTTTTTTTTTTTTTTTAGTCTTTTCTTTTGATATTGATTCGTGAGAAACATTATTTCGTCGTATAAAGTATGTAGGTAATACAAGTGTAGTTATATATTCATAACAGATAATGTTGGTTTCGACATGTATAGAAGAGAAATGAATACATTAAAATAATACAGTGCACAAAAACGGTATACTGTTACTGCCCGCGATGTTATTTTTCAACTTACTGTGCTGCACGATTTTATACGACAATATACAATAATATTTTTGGCCATATACATTTATTGCCCCCGGAGATAGAATATGATTATATTATAGTTTTGGAAACGTATTAACTCGTCGGTTTGTATAGCACGTTAAGGTGTACGCGATTTTATACAAATATTATAATAACACTGTAAACAACTCGACGTCGTGATAAAAAAAAAAATTAATAAAAATACAAGTTTGTCGACGATTTTTAATTTATTATAATACACATATTAATTTTATTTATTGCGACAAGATGAGCGCTCGTGCCGTTTCAAATTGCAAAGTAACAAAGTTGTAAGTACTTACACAACTATATTTGTTCGTGCTGCGTTTTTTTTGTTTTTTTTTTTATTATTTTCGTTTTTACAATCACATCTTACAAAACCTTGGCCACCACATTTAGAACATTTATTACGATACCTGTCCCAAAGAAATCGCCCGATTAAATAACACATTGTTTAATGATAGCAATTATCATTGAACACGGTAAATTAATTACGAACGTACGGTTGATGTATATAATGCCATATTTTGTAAATATTTTATGTAAGTCGTAATCTACTTCGATAAACTTCGTAACTACCGCCAAGGTATTTTGAGAATTCGTGATTCCGATATATTTCGTGGATTTCAATGTACAAAATACGATCTCGAATTGTATTACTAACTTGGGCAGACGGAAATTTTTGTTTTGAGTATCGCAGCGTTCGTTATACCCGCTTGTGTTTCAAGTTCAGCTTTTGCTATTACTTTATTTTTAATTGCATTGTCCTTAGTGTCGTTGGTAATGGCGATTTCTTTCGTTTGGTTCTCTTTCGACTTCACGTACCTCATAATCAGTTCGCTGTTTGTTTTTATTTCCCGTTTGGCATTTATTGTTTCATTTACACATTGATTACACACTTTCAACGGTTAAATAAAAACAATTGTCTTTCGTTTCCGTATTTAAAAACGAATTGCATTTTTCATTTTTCTATCTACAACCTCTCGGGTGTACCATTATTTCAAATTAAGTTTAAATCAAATCCAATAATAAAACACTCGTCGGCAAAACACCGTCACGGTAAGTTTCGATTATTATCACCGTCGTATTATTATCTAGCAATAACATATATAACAAATCCGGATTGTCACGTACCGAGCGTAAATACTCTAATGTCATAACGTGTATTATTATACCTGAACGACTACAAAATCCCAAATACAGAAAGATTCAATATACTCTAGTTTATTTTTAAACGGTTTAGTAGTAATAAAAAAACCATTTTACTTTTTCGGATTTATATGATTGTTGCACCGAAATTGATTCCGCAGTATATCTCATTGTATTGGGTTTATCTCATTGTTGCAACAAAATTCTAAAACAAGATAACTCTAATTCCCATTGAAACTATATACTTAAATATATATATGTTGCCAACAATGTTGTAAATTTTGGTAATGATCAATGTTATCTGTAATATAAATTTATCAGCATTAGTGTAAAAGATAACACGTACAAATTAGGTATGCATTATTTAAAAATAAAATTTAGAAATGTATTTAAATTAACAAAATAAATAATATAATATCTCAGATAACGATATCCTCGGGCATTTCCTTGTACACGAGGATAGATATTTTCCCTAGTAATGAACAGTATGTCCTACTTGAGCATTTTCCGGAGTAAGATGCCGAAAAATAAATAACGGTATGTCAAGTGGCTGGGGACAACAGTCTGATGGGATTTCGGGGATACCGACTGGGAAGCCACTGCAAAATTAAATGCAGATCCGATAAAATGTACACGTCAAAGTGTTATACGTAGTATAGTTTATCGCGTAAAAATAAGTCTTGAATAAATGTAAATGAATTTATAATCAGTTGAATAAAGTTCTTAAAAATAATATAATACATTTTTGGTAATAAAATTATCTTTAAAATTGTGTTAACGTGTGCATTGTATTAACTATATTATACGTACGCACATTATTACAATCCTGCTAGTTTGTCATTATCTAAATCTTTTTAATCAATAACGACAATGATTTTTATTATAAATTATTTGTATCATTGTAGTTGGACTTTTTTTGTTTTTTTTGTTTTTTTCAAACGACTAGCCAATAATATCAACGCCTATGGAAAACAGTCAGAGTCAACATTGACTAGTCAAAAAATCTATATAGCTATATCAGATACATCTGAATTTTTTTTTCTTTTAATTACACCGTAAAAAAAAAGAGTGAATTTTCGGAAAAAAGTATAGAATTATCTGATGTTCGTTGCACCAATAAGGTTTTTATTACGTGCAGTGTATACTAACTACTGAAAAGTTATATAATATATAATTATTATTAATAAAACATTATACAAAATTATATAAAAAATTATACATTCCTACTGTCTGACTGTCCATATCGATGTTTTTTTAATTTTTTTCCGAAAATATTCTAAACAGTTTTGTAAACTGTAATAAATAATCATATACTTCATATATTCTGAATTTAACGGTTTTTTTTTTTTTTTTTTTGTGAAATAGTATATTACCGTTGATGCGTAATTTCCAGTCCAGGGCCATACTTTCGGAACACTTTATTTTACTTTCGACTAGTATACGTAAATAGCCGCGAAAGAAAAAGAAAACACATCATTGTAAAAACCATTAGTTCCCTCGTTACGCTCCGCTAAAAATCTATATAAAATGTCGAAACATCTTAACGGTTGGCAGATAATAAATCTGGCACAAATTGTGCGTACTAACGTTTTTGGTGTATTAGTTTTTTTTTTTTTTTTTTTCAATCAATTTAAGAAAATATATTTACTTTCTATATAGTACGATTTAGTTAGATACATATTACGATTACAAATATTAATATGTAATTACAGAGATAAGCCGTGTATTCATTAAACAGTCGCGTATGGATACATTGGATTGTGAGTATGAAATATTGAAAAATAAAGTTTTGTTCGAATATTTTTTTTATTAGTTTTGTAATGTGTTTTATAAAGTCGTAAACACTTAAGGTAGTCACACTTAACCGATTGTCCGATTTCGTGGCATAACAATAAATATCAATCATGCATTTGAGATTTGTGTTGTTTAAACCAACTAAAAATTGTATATTTGTGATTTTTCGTTTTTGTTTTTAAACGCAAGACTAAAATCACTTTAAGATGTTTTATAGTATAATCACAAATTCTTAGCTCAAGTAATATAACTGTATCGATTTATAGAAAATATGAAAGAATTACCTATAATAGCAAAATCTTTCTCGATAATTTTTAAACCCAGAATGAATTCACGAATTTTATGCAATTAATAACATTGTTATCTAATAATATTAGATATTTAAACGTTAATTTTTTATTTTTTATTTTTTTTTTTTGGAATTTTAGCATTTTTGAAAATTAAATATTGTAATTTGCGTATAATGAATACATTATTCCAACCATTTCTATAGTAATAGTCACCTAAATAAATTACTACTGCAGTTTTAAATTTAAAAACTAATTTGATTTTATTTTTTCATTAAAATGAAATATTTCAAAAATATTAGTTTCATGTAATTTTAGAACCCTATGGATACAATAATTATTTTACATCGAATTTCCAGAACAAAACAAAAAAAAAAAAAAAAACCCCGCAATACCTTCATTATAATAAATATAAATTTAAATTATGTTGACGAAAACTAAAAAAAAAGAAATTAATCAGTTTTACCATATTAAATCGGGATACATTTTTATTTTTTTTTATATTCTTAAGAGTTTGCGGTTTTATAAAATATCCGTACGAACGTGTAGTTTTTTAACATCAATTCGGTTTCCGGCGTGCACTTAATAAAATATGCACGTAAACTAAATGATTATTGACTTTATACGAATATGTGAACATATAATATTATAGTCGTCGCACACAGATCATCCGCATGGACGGCCGAATGGTAATAAAAAGGGCACGATAGAATATCGTTAAAAAAAAAAAAAATAAATAAATAAAAATAATAACGCTCTACACGGAAAAAAAGTTTTTCGGGAATTATTATTAAAACGATTAACTTTTGTAATGTCCCGGCGTAATAACTAAACGTATTATAATATATTATATTATGGGACGCGTTTAAACCGCGCGTATATACGAGCAAATATTACAAATAGTGCGCGACGCCTGTATAAAAATATTCGTATAATGTGTTAACTGCTGCATGCCCATGTCCCGTTTAAATGATTATACTATATTATCCCGTTTAACAATTTTTTTTTTTTTTAAATTAATTTTTACACGTAAATATATAATATTTGATTATAGATGTGACGGGACGAAAATGTGTACGTTTTATACGATTATTTTACCCGACTATAATATATATATATATATATATATATATATATATTGTTAAATAAATATCGATTTTTAACAACATTACACGTTTGCGATGGAAAACTATTGATGTTTGTAATTTTTAATTTTTTTTATTTTTTTTTTTAATTGCAGTGTTTAATTACATACCGTTTATTGTAGTAACGGGCGGTACGGGGAAGTACGAAGAAATCAATTAATACGCGCTATGTTACTCGTAATCGTATATTTTAAAACAAATCCAAATGTTTATCGTATTTAAAATATTTTTCATAAGCCTACGGAAAAAAATAAATAAATATCCTGTGCGCTCTGAATTTTTAGTTTTTAAGACCGTGGAAATCGAAAAATAATCCGTTTAAAGTACGGTTCGATATAATAATATATACGTAATACGTCCTAACCTACAATGTTGCCGCACAAAACTTTTTTATCAGCATTTTCGTATATTTACATAGGGGGAAAAAAAAAGTTTCTCCGAGAAAAAAAAAATACAAATCATTATGAAACTAATAATGTTTCATTATTGTTTTTTTTTTTTCCGGTTTTCTGATTAAGAGCTACCAACAACAACAACAATAACAAAATGCCCACGTACTTTGCACCACTGTTGTAGGTGGGAAATTGGCGGCGAGGTAGGATTTACAGAGTAATTTCATTTATATCTCTATGCAACGATAAATTATTGTGAACAAATACGATTTAGAGTGATGCTAGATTACACACGTTTTGATACATTTCAATTATAAATTGAATTAATTTAAAATTACAAAAGAATTTACATTAATATTGTTGTTTGTGTTTTAAACGAATTTTAACATAAATTTGAACTTAAAACGCTGATAAAAATCAATTTTTTAAAATTTGTAAAATCTGTATCCAAATAAAACAAACAAAAAAAACTCGACAATTACCAACTATAATAACACAAAATATTTTGAAAACTGCATGACACCTAGAAAGTTCTAATAAAGTATTCGGAACGTTTCACGGTCTCTACGATTATTATTTTTCACTGAATTACAACAAAAATAAAATCGAAAATACCGGAACCGTTATTGCGTAAATATTCCTTTTATTTTTACGATTTTTCCTCTTTTCTCCCTGAGAAAACTACAAGGTATATAAATTTTACCTCCTAAATACAACGAAGGAATCCGAATAGCTACAAATTCCTAGGATATCCTAGGAATGTACACAAATAATAGAAAATAATAATTTTAGCTATAAGTCGATTAAAAAATGTTAAATTTACGTTTCCATTCGGTTATAATAAATTATGTGTCGATAATAAAATTACAAACGGTTTAAAAATCAATTTTTGAGCGACACTATGCGAGTGCCAATTCTTATTTTTATATCGTCTAATATAGAAATGTATATATAGTTACACAATATATGTCTGTTTATTCTCCCTTTCAGAAAACACTTTTTAAGGTAATACAAATTCTTTTAAAGTTTAAGATATATATATATATATTATATTTTAAAACGGTATTCTATATAAAGTTCTGCATAGTAACCGATTTATTTGCCTGAATGTTTTTTCAAGTCTAAGTCTCGAGCCTAAGTCGACATATTTATGTAGTATGCATTATATATATATATATTATATGCTGCAAGTTTTTCTTATTGTGAAATATTTATTATAGATACAGTTATATTAAAATATATTTATGTACAATGTATATAAAAGAAAAAAAATTCCCATATAAGTATATACTCGCAGGAAATGCTTTTGATTGAAAAACGTACTTAGATAATATTGTATTCCGTATATAACGCAGGGAAAAATAATAGAAAAAACGATTGGGAAATTCGTATTATAACATTAAAAAAATATTTTCTTAAAAAAAAAAAAAAATCTGTTCAATCCGACCAATCGAATTTATAATATTTGTAGTTTCGAGAATTTATTATATACGAATATAATAATATATAATATTTTTTTTTTTTATATATATTTTGTATTTACATAATTAAAATTCGGATTTTTCAAACTGGAATTTTGATGCTATGTTTTTTTTTTTTGAAGAAGAAGAAGAAGAAGAAGAAAATTGAAATTCTTGTAGAAATGTTCTAAAACTTATATTGAACTAAACAATAATCGATATCACTTCTAAAACACATGTTCCACTTATCGTGCGTTTTAATTCAATATTATATTTAGGACTTATGTTACACAAATAATATTAAAACAAATTGGTTTATCGGCAATATTATATTATAATGTTGTTATATAGTAGGCAATCAAATTTATCCTGCGTGTCGTGTACCTGCGACTCAATCACTTAAAACGGATAAGTGGTTTTAATGGCTTTTTACTTACAAGACGTGTACAGCAGCATCTTGTCTGTATTCACGGGCTGCTCGGAAACGCGTGCGGTTTATCTCGATGGTGGGCCCTAAATGTCGTTTAGCCAACCGGAACAAAGGTCGTGTCCAAAATATCAGGGTTTCCTGTATAATTTTTATCGTATACGTATATACGTAAAGTCGATTCGAGACAATGTTCAATAATAAAACGGATCCGTTCAGGGGCGCAACTGGGTAAAAAATCACGAGGATCAAGTTGATTTATTCACCAAAATCAAAACCGCGACGGGACGTGTAAAATACATTTATATTCTATGTATACAACATAATCAAAGACTAAAATTTATACACTCAATTGAACAAAGCTTAAAAACTAAACGAAAGAATACATTGTTGTTTTAACCATCGTAGTTTTCTTATTGTTGTAGGCCAGATGATGCGATACGGTTGACAATACGTCGACATATTATAAAACAGGAGAAAACGTCATATATAAACTTTTATGAAATAAATTGAGGAAAACAATATTTTTATCTTATGGTTAATATAAAAAGTAATTAATGTATTGGATTCTTTTCTTATTTTAGAAGATTCAGAGATTTGTACGGTTGTCATACCACCGGGGGAGTGAGAGAGAGAGAGCGTAAAATGATACATTTGTCTCCCAGCAAAATGTTCAGGGGGGGGCAAAGTGTTCCCCTTTGTTTTCCCACGTTTATGCCACTGCCTGTCACTGTGTTACACGTTATCACGGATGTAAACCAATCTTTATTTTATTTTTTGTTTTTGTTTCGTAATAATATATCGTACGATTTAATACAATATACTGTAATATTATTATTATTACGTTCAAAACTCGGCGGTTCAAAGGATCGACAATATGTTCTATCGTGTGTATTCGGGGCGATTATTAGTTTTCGTTTTAGATTTGATACAACTCTATGTAATTTACTTAGGGAATAGTTTTGCAACGGTGTGCGCATTTTATTCTTCTCGGCGGCAAAACTTTCCGGGACGGTATAGAAATATTCTCGACAAATTGTCATCCATCATCAACTTTATAAGATACTGTACGGTATTAGATACAAGGACCCGGTAGATATACTTTAAACGCGACGTTAAGTAACGTCAATAGTTTTCCCGACGGTTTTTTCTAAACGCGGGTACACACGCACATACACACACAAAAAAAACCACCGAAAAAACCGAGAAAATTAACAGCCATTTAACAATATCGATTTACTTTCGGATTGAATACACAACTGCTTGTCTGTCGGACAACCGGCCATTATGGAAACTATATAATATATTTTATAAAGATATTATTATAATATATGATGTGTAATAACTCTTATTTCTCATATAAGTAATAAGTAATATAATACAGAGTAAACAGTACATATTTTCTTTTAAATTTTTATACGGACTTTATAAAGCCTTTAAAATATTTGGATGACTGTATAAATACATTTTTTTTTCTACGTGTTCGGTATAAAGCTTTTCGTATAAATAACACAAAAATATACTTGAGTTTTCTACCCTCATCTTCTTCTTCTTCTTCTTCTTCTTCTTCTTATTATTATTATTATTATTACGAATAGATTTTGGGTGTAAAAAATATAAAATTACATCCCCATTATAATGGAACCCGATACTTTGGAGCCCTCTAAAAAAAACTATATAGACGTGACTTAACTGAAAATTATTATATATATATATATATTATTATTATTATTATTATTATTTTTTTAAGGCTTTAGTCATATATTATACAGAGTGTTATTTCGTAAAAAACCGTGTCAATTATTGCAATAATTCCGACGCCGGTATGTTAATGTAGTTAATGTTAATATTTTTGCTTTACTCTGTCGTATAACATGACGATCAACAATTATGATCTTGTTTGTATAAATTTAATAATTTATGAAAAACCCAAGTTTGAAACTTTTATTTAATTTTATTTTTTTTAGATTGTACACAGTTTTATAAGAAAGTATTGTTGCGAAGTGTATATATTTTACTGAAAGTTTTCGTCCGCGATATGTTCTGAACAAATAGTGGTGCTTAAACCTTTAATGTTTTAATAAGTTATAAAGAGCAAAGTAGAGCGCAATATAATATTTACATCTCGTCCCCACGCAATTAGTAAATAAATAATTACTCGTAAGTATATCAAATCAGGAGCTGAAGGAGTTGGAATATTGATGAATCGTTCCGGGACCCCCGAGACCGCGAAAATTTTATTCGATTCGCATTGTGTTACGTATTTCTTGTTGAAGACGAAGCGCTTGAAAGCAAAACGATACGAACCGGCTTTAAAATAATTGTTTAACATTTTGTTTTTGTCCCGATGAATTCGATGAATTTTTAACGGCTTTTTTAGGCGCGAAACTTTTTTGGTTTCGAATGCAGTAATAATTACAATAATTTTTCGGAACGCCTCCGAATTGGATGGGGGGGGGCACCAATACATTAACTACCGTGATAAAAACATTTTTTTATACGATTAGTAGCGGACTGCGCGGGGAACAATCCGTAATCCGCATTGATTAATAGAGTAATATTTAACTGCGTTTTCGTTTTACATTTTAGCGCGAGGGTTTTCGTCCGTTTAGAAAATAATAATGTTTGCATAACGAAATGAAGCCACGTTGGAAATTATAATTTTGTATACGCCATCATGATCAATATATATATATATATATATATATATAGTTTCCCCTATGTTTGCGCCTAGATTCCGGACGCGACCACATAATAAATCAAACGGTCCGGCGGAACTTTTCCTATTATCCGACCGAGCCGGTCCGTTTCCGATTCACCGTATAAAATACGTATGGATAAAATCGTATCTGGAAAACGGCAATTCGGTAAGTATTACAATTATCGTGCGCACCGCGGGACATTCCGTATTAAAAACTATATCATTTTTTCGTTCTGGAATCCAATACGTGAATTAAACACAATTAAACAAATTGAAACGCAACGACAATAATATTTTTGAAAAAAAAAAAAAAAAAGAAAAACCAATGACACGGTATACAAATGTTGTATTTGTATTAATACGCTGGAAACGAATGTTTTGAAATTGAATAGATCGGATTTACTTTAATATGACGTGTTGGCAGTGTGCTCGAATTGGTGAGGGGAGACTCGGGCGGACGGCGGCCGTTCACTTTCATCTATTCGTATAGATCGTACCGTACCACTTGATTTTAATTGACCCCGAAACACTAAAGGAACGTTTTCGTAGTGTAATCTTTATAATATAAAGTATTACAATCTATAAAATAAGTATTTGTAATCGTCCGTCTTAATAAAATATGCACATCCCGATAGTTGTCAATTACTATTGTCATCCGAAATTCGATTATCGATCCATCTCTGGCCTCATAAGCTTATGGATCCGCGGGTGATAAAAAAATATTGAAAAACGTTCCGTATACGGTAATTATATGGAATACGCCCGCTAGATTTTGTCAATTTTTTTTTTTTTCATTTTTCGACCGCTATTTCAAAAGACAGATTGATCTCGCCACATAAATGTCTAGTGGTTTTTTTCCCTGTTTAAGGTGGATTTATTAAATGTGTTTACGTCGTGGGTACTTAAACATTTATCCGCTATGGCACGTTCACGATTTTTTTTCTTCTCAAAAATCGATCACCGCGTGTAGGTACCAATTTCCAGCCTACCGTCAACTGTGGAAGTTCATGGTATGAAACGGGCGATTTAAAATATTCAATATTATATGGATGCGGGTGGCTCTCGTGAAATTAGAATGCTGTCAAAAAAATACAAAAATACTCGAAATATTATTTTCACGAATATCTCACGTGCGTGCGAATATTGAAAACAATTGCAATTGTATCTAATCCAATGAAATTTTATTGAAATATACTATTGCCCGTGAATTTTGTTGCAAACATAACCTTTCTTTATTGTATACGTACACGCAGTGATTTACAATAAACATGAATATTTTAGAAAATTTGCAAAAATCTATGTGTTCTTTGGTTTTGGTTTAGGGTTTTCGCAATTTTATAAACAAATATTCTGGTATTCCGGATACTAACACAATTTTTTTTAAAAATATTTACTTCGATAATAAATTATTATCGTACCTATGTTCTGCGAATCTTTATAAATAATTTTTAAAAACAATTAACTATTCAAAACAATACTTATATCAAGTATTCAAAATAAAAGAAAAACTTTTCTTTTTTCTTTTTTTTTTTTTTTTTTACGTGGTGTAGTTGTTATTATTAATTTTTCCCTCCTGTAATGTTTTTAAGTAAATGATTTATACAATGTCGGAATAAAAATATTTATCATTTTAATTGCTAATTCCATTTTTTTTTTTTACCGTGGGTTTTTTTTTTTTTTGTTATTTTTTATTTTAAAGATAAATATCATAAAATATGACCGCCGTAATAATAATTCTAAGATTATATGTAGGTATACGGACGAACATATTTTTTTTTTTCGTCTTACGCTAAACTTAATATTTTACGCACATACAAAAACGTGATAAAAAAAACATTTCTAAAATTAGAATTTTCGCTTTATAATTTATATTATTATATCTATAAAATTATATTCTGATTTTGTAATTATTGTTTTTTATTATAAACACCAAACTTTTAATGTTTATGATTTTTATCGTTCCACACGTTTATAATTACCGAAACATTTCGAGATATTATTAATTTCCATCGCGTTTTTATACGATTTTTTCAATAACATTGATTCCCAACAACATTGCATACTATTATAAAAACATGTTCACACAAACATATACCGCTTTAAAAAAGTTCTTAAAAATGTATCGTACGTTATGTTTTATTTTTATCGTACCCAAATAATTGACTTACTCGTTTTTAAATAACTTTTAACAAATTATCAAAAAGATTTACCACGAATAATATTCGAAAAATAATATTTCGGTCGTTTAATCTCCACGATAATAACTGTCGAGTTTCAACTAAAAAAAGAAAAAGTAAAAATCTTTAGCCGCATTCTTCAAGTTTACACTGTAGACTGTGTGGTAATGACAAGTTGCCAAAAAAAAAAAAAAAAAATGTTTTTTTTTTCTTTATATATTTTCATTGTTGAAAAATTGTCTACACTCTTTCACACGCGATGTTAAAGTATAGCTCAGGTATCTTTGAAGAGTTCACCTCGTAAATCATTTTTGTTTCTTTTTTTTTTTCTGCGCGTGTTAACTGTACACGCTCTTCGCGTTAGAAGTTATATAAAAAAAAAAATAAATAAACTAGGCAAAATCTAAATTTTAAATTATTATGAACAGTGGCGGCACACAGACGGGTTACCAAGTAATACAAGTGCGCGTGCTCTCGAGGGGTTTAGCTGTAGATTACCGGTATGTCGGTGTCAACGGGGAAATCTTATAAAATGATTTAAAAAGCCTTAAGAAGAAAAAAAAAAAAAAAGAGTAGGTGGACACTGGATGCTGTTGAACTGCATCAAGTGCTCTCGAAATTCCTCCGTGTTTCTCTCTGTATCTATATATTCTGTCTATGTATACTATGAGTATTTTATAATTGTAATGACTTTACATACAACATAATATTTATTTATGTTTAATGTTATTTATGTTTAAATATCCCTTCACTTGACACATTTAAATACTTAGTTCTAAACCTCGACAAAAGACTAACATGGCAAAATCATATAAGAAAAAAAAGATTAATACTTAATGCCCGTTCCCGATCTTTAAAAATATTACTCTCAAAAAATAAATTCTCAACCTTAAAAACTAAATTACACATTTATAAATCTCTTCTGAAACCCATATGGACGTATGGGATCCAACTTTGGGAATCGGCGAAAAAATCAAATTTAAATAAAATTCAGGCATTCCAAAATATAATACTTTGAAAAATCACCAATGCTCCGCCTTATATCTCAAACCTGACCCTTCACAAAGACCTATGCACGAAAACAGTAGAAGAAGAAACTGCCATTTTCTATAAACGTTTCTATATTAAATTAGAAAACCACGAAAATCGTCTAATAAAGGGCTTACATGTCCCGTCACTTTCAGGAAATCCCCGTCGAAGACTTAAAAGAAAATGGTGTAGAGATCATTTAACTTAATCCAAAATGACGTAACTTCCAAGCTAAGTGCTACTAACGGGTGGCTTCTTATTCACGCAATCGCATAATGTTTAGTTATTCAAATCTCACATATACTTATTGTGCATAACTGTATATTTCTTGTAAAAAAATAAAAAAAAATATTTAATCGGCGAATTATATTACGCGGCCACTTACTATAATTCCGTCTAGTCTGTGCGCTCTGGTAATTTTTTTTAATTTTCGCGTTGTATTTGTCTTAATAATCGAGAAAAACGGGATTGTTTGCCAAACGGTCCGGACGTTTTCTATTTTTCAATTCAAAAACCGCTGTCTGTACGAATATCGACATCGAATATTATTAATGTTTTTTTTTTTTTTTTTGTCCCCTAAAGTAAACGCTATTCGTGACATATATCTCGAAAACGATATATATATATATATATATATATATATATATATGTATATATAAAAAAAATATGATATTATCGAATTACGCGCGTCGAGTATAATTTTACTCATTTTCGTACACCGAGGTTCGCAAAAACGACCGCGGCGGAATCGTATATTGTTGTTCGGGCCGTCAAGCGTCGTCCATATTATATAACAGTTTACATTGTATTTGGTTTCGGATTTTATATATATAAAAGAGGAATATAATATTAAACGCCGGGATTCGATTATATTTTGTTGACTCGGCCGGACACGACGTCCGTTGTGATAATGTCCATCCGATTGACGACCAGGAAAGGTCAGCAGGAACAGGGGAGGACGTCGATTCAGTTAGCCCCCTATATGTACATGTATATTACGTGGCAATCGGTTAATGCGAGTTTGACGGATGGTCCGACGACTACGCGTTAGAAATCGCGAAAAAATCGCGCGTATTGACGGCGACGGACCGGACGTCCGATTATCGAAACTGTTTGTGTCGATTTCGTTATTTTTTATAATATTATATAAATATATATATATGTGGCCGTAATTATTTCCCTTCCGAGCGTTCCGCCTATACATTTCATACAGAAAAAACACATCGGATTTGTATAATTTTTTTTTTTTTTTATGTTTGTTTGCGTACAATTACAACAGTATAAATGCAGTGACACACAGAATATAATAGAACGTATTATTCGGCTGTTTGTCTATACTTTTCAAACGAGCGAATTACCTCCGAAATATCAGGTTTGCTATTTAAATAGGAACAAACAATGGTAATTTACAATCTCATCTAGATCTGCAGTTTGAATGGTATGAATAATGGCGCGTTAAAGTTAATCACAGTAAATCTGCCCATACAACTTTTACCCTTTGACACGGTCTTTGCACAAATGTTTCGGTCAATAATATACCTATAGCACCCCTCGATGCCGTTAAATATTTAGGTTAAATTCATGACCAAAAATTAACCCGGAACAAACATATTAAAACTAAAAGATCGGTCCTTAACGCTCGATCTAGATCACTAAAAACGTTATTATCAAAAAATAAATATACTAGTTTAAAAACCAAACTATTAATATACAAAACTCTCCTAAAGCCTATATGGACATATGGAATACAACTCTGGGGATCGGCAAAAAAAATCTAATTTAAATAAAATTCAACTCTTTCAGAATATTACTTTAAGAAAAAATCACAAAGATCTAGATATCAAACCGGCTATAGCGGAATCGGAATTATTTTACAATCGGTCTTTTGTCAAACTAGAAAATCACCCCAACCCACTAATTAGAGAGTTACATACCTTCACACTTCCTGAAAATCCACAACGCAGACTCAAAAAGAAATGGTGTCGTGACCATTTAAAATTAAAATATCTCAAATAAATATACCAATAAATAATATTTATGCCTAGCTAAGTGTCATTAATGACAGGGCTTCTTATTCAAACAAATTCATGTTATTTTTTTGTCTATTATATTATGCACTTATTGCGCATTTATTTGTATTGATTGTGTATTTAATTGTGAAAAAAAATAAAATAGGAACTGTTGACATGACTTGTTTACGCTACTTTCGATTATCGGAGTAGCTTTCAATACTGAGACTGCCAACTAAGTTTTTTCACTAGACCGTATTTTATTCGCATGAAGAACACGCTCTTTCGCCTGGGGCGTTACTGCCTGGTAGACGTAAAATATACTCTACAATTTTACGAAAAAATGCTAGGCCGACGGGACAACTAAAATATATGGTAATCTTTTATTATTATTATTATTACTGTATCATTTTTACGCATGGAGAAAACACGGTATAAATGTATAATCGTATACGTATACCAGTAATGTTTTATGTTAGGATAGTTGAAAACGTGTTCTTTTTCGATAGAATGCACAATGCAGATGGCCATTTTTTTTTAAGCGTCACATTTGTACGTTCTTTGGGGACAGCGGGACACTAAGCTCGAAAGCGAGAAGTATGGTCAGGATGAGGGGGAGATAAGGGGCTAAAGACTAGAGATTGGCCGTATTTACATATAAATATTTTTTTTTTTATTATTATTTGTCAAATTACAGCTGTGACAAACTATTAAGTAAGGACGTATTTTCAAGTAAAATACACTATATTCATAAGTAAACAATTTAATTTACCACCGTTGTCCATCAATTACTTTACTGCATTACTTTATTATGTTGATAAAATTGTAATTTTTTATCTAACTGTGGTGACACACGTTTTGTTATTATTGCCAGTAACGGGTTTTTTGTTTAGTTACATTTCGACTTAGTTTATCATTGCAAAGCAGTAAGATTTGTCAAAGGCATTGTCTGTTATAATAATAGTTCGTTAGAGGAACTTCGAAAAAATGCAAATGTTAACTTCCTTCGGCAATTGCCAGACTGGACAAAATAAAAAAAAATTGTATTTTACTGCCTATTTTTTTTTTCTTCTAATGCCCTAAATTTCAAGGTGTGTGTGTTTTTCTGTTGTTGTATATAATTTATGTTTATTATCGGTCAGAACTATGAATGCACCTGCTGACGTACTTAAATTATCAAACTTGTGACTGATTAATTATTCATTTCCAAGCCCCCCTCCCAGTTAGTTTTTAGCTGTCGTTATAGTTGTTCGTTGGTACTTTGACTGTAAACGAAAACATGTACAATGTACTTATTAAAAATGATTATTATTTATTAATATTATCACCGGAGTTACCCACCGTGCGGATCCCACGGGCATTTTTTTATCAGAATATTTCCATGTACACGACGGACAATGAACAAGGAATTACGTACGAAAATAAACGATGTCACGTAAATCGCAATGGCCGCAATGACAAATTCGAAATGTTTGGAACCGGAACCTAAACCGATATTATCATTTCTAAGGTACCGGAAGCGAAAAAATCGGCGGCGCGTTAAAGACGACGGACAATAAATACGAATTGTTGTGATAAGCCCGTGGAATATTTGTTTACGCCGTGAATCATGGTGATGGTATAGAAACAATTTGCGATTGGTTTCAAATATTTTTCACGTTATAAACAAATATTCCGTCGGCCAATCGATAAAATTCGCGCACTGGGTATATGGTAGCACATCTTCTCGATTTACTCGCGTATAGATAGGAGTCGGCTGTCTAAGGCTGTCTGGGCGCACGCCTAATGAGCAAAACATTTTGTACCAAACAGCTCGGAACAAATTCCATTCACACTAACAAAACAGAACGGAACAAGACACAATAATTCTGGATTAACTTTTGTTATTAAACACCAGTCGTCAAGATGAGTTCTGACGAAAACGACGTCGTTGTGCCGCTTATGTGGCAATTTCTATTAAATAGAGAAAGCAGTAAAAAAACAAACGCAAAATTTGGATGCATGAAATAAACAAAAAAAAACGGTTAGAAAATAATACGATTTTAAATTTTTTCGGCCGAATTACGTGAAGACGAGTTTAAATTCAAAAATTTCAAATCAGATGTTTCCATTTCATTCCATAATCTATCTTGAATCGATCAATATTGGCTATGATCTTTATCACAATAATCATAGATATATTTTCTTAAAAATACTACATTTATTAATTTCTCTGGATCGCACGCCATTTTAAATTAATATGATAACATTTTTGTATTAAAATAACATGTTCACACGGTGTTCGGTTAGTCTACTAGTCGTAAAATAAACAAGTGACTTTGGTTTTCGTATGTTGCTCGGAGCAAAACTAGAACCGGACCGATCAAGACCGAACGTGTTTTGTTTTGTCTTGCCGTGTGTGTTGATATTGACTGATCAGTGTGCGCGCGCGTCAATTACTTTAAGGCCCCCATACACGATCAAACAGTTTGCGCAACTTCTATGTTTGGTTAAGTTCCATACACGTTCAAACCGCTTATCAATCATCGAGCGTTGCACAAAATATTTCGGACTCGACCGAAAACTTCAAGCTGGTTTCAAACAGTTGCGCAACTACTCAATCCATTCCATACACGATCAAAATGCTTGCGCAAACTGTTTGATCGTGTATGGGGGCCTTTACACGTGTTCTAATGATGTCCAAACAGCTCCGAGCTGATCCGAGCTGCTCGGAGCAGTTTCGCTCTTTAGGTGTGCGCGCCCAGTCTAACTGTTTTTTTATATACAGTCGATTCCGTTTAATAGAGACAATTCTATAATTACGAAAACAAATGTATACTTGTAATGTAAAAGTACGCCGGTTATCTGGGCCGCGTGTCCGGATAATTGCGACATTTTTATCGAGTATAATATTCATTTATAATTTTGGAGGAAAGTCATATAGCATCGATCAACAGTTGGAACCTAATTCCGAAGAATATGATAACGTAAGAGTACTGAACAACGTAGAATTTGAACAACTGGATTCAAATGGGCAATGCTATGGCCGAAATGAACACGTTGATAATGTAATTACTCAATCCATACAAGATCAACATAGTTCGGATGAAGACACGGACGAGAAACCAGATCCACCAATCCGACTACAGGAGGCAAAGAAATCTTTGGAAACATTGAGATTGTTTTTTACCTTCAACAAGGAAATGAGGGAAGTGCTTCGGATACTTGTTCGGAATACATTCGTCAACAAACAATAATATGTAAAAAAACAAAGTAATATTCATAATTTTTTTAAATAAGATAAAATATTTACATATATATGTATATGTAGTTTTATAAATATTTAGGTTATAATACTATGTTTTTCTTTTTGTATAATTAAATAATTTCTATAATTGTGTTATTGTAATAATAAAAACATAAAAAATCAGTTTTTCAATAAATTTATATGTTTTTTTTTTTCATTTCGGATTATTGGGACTAAATAACATGTAACCGATGTGTCCCAATAAAGCGGAATCGACTGTATATATATATATATGTGGAAACAAAAAACACACTTGTATGGTATTTCAAGGATTTTCGTTGCTGATACCATTTTTATACTATTACTACGGATTACGGATCACATGATTTCAACTGGACCGAGGAAACTATTAGTTCTAGAAAATATAAGTGTTTTTTTTTCTCCATCTCTGTGTAGTTTACACGTCCAAAAAGTTCTGTGCAGTCACGTAGTTATGGAAGAAAGCGGTATATAATATAACAAACACAATACTTTATACTGGGAGTTAATTCGACGACTTTGAAAATAAGAAACCCCGAAAAACGAATTGCCAAAAATTAATAATAACCTAATTGTAGCACGACGTTAACGTTTTCTAAAATAATCCGCCTAATCTATAAAAAGTGCAAAACACGAAATAAATATACCTGTCGTTGTCTTCCTTTTTATTTTTTTTTACAAACAATAAAAGTATTTTTTTTTTTTGGAAATTCGCTTTTTGATTTTGTCTTTGTTACTACATAGACTATTAATATTTTTTTTAGTGCAAGGGTATGTAAATTGCTTGTCGTTTTGAAGATTAATACCTATCAATAATAAATTATCAAAATAATCGTTCCAATTTAAGTTTGCCAAATATAATTAAATTTTCAAATTGTAAATATCGGTGCGATTAGTCGTGCTGGTGTCAAAGTTTATAAACGTATTTAGCTAAAAAAAGACACTAAAATTTGTTTAACGATATTAATATATATATATATATATAGGTAATAATTTTTGTGTATTAGTTACAAGTAATTTAACGCTTATTATAATATGCAATGAAAGATATAAGTAAAATTATCATACTTTAATCCAAAAAAAACAACAACAATAAACAGCTGTTCTATATTGCTTGTTTAACAACAACAATGTATTTCATTCATGTTTTTCTACAAAATAAGAGCTAATAAATAAAACAGTATTGTTCGGTCTTTAAATACGTCAGACAAAATATTATGTGGTCGCGTAACCCCCGCCCGATGCACTGCAATGTTAATGTAAATATAAAATGTGCCATAAAAAAAATAAAAACCTAAATGTATTATTTAATTTATAATATTCTCTATTTATGTATTTTTTATTTTTTTTTTATAAATTTCCCGTTTTTCACGTGGATTTCTTCACTACATTTGTAGCCAAGGATTTACACGCGAAAAATACGTAACGTATCGTTTTTTTTTTCAAAACTATTCACCGGAATTCGGGATGACTGCTGATTATTATTCGGACTTACGATTGGGAATTCTTTCTTACGATAACGGATCGATGCGGGTTCTGAAAGTTTCGAGTCACTTTGGAAAACTGCCGAGAAGTCCGACTCGCGCGTTCGCAAATTCTTGGCGGCCAAGAATATAATTGATAGCGTTTTCGGTAGTGTTTGCAACAATTTTTTTGTTTCACCGGGCGTTCGATACCAAAAGCCAAAGCCCTCCGCCCCTCTTGAATTATATAGATATCCTTGAGAGCGATATTCGTATAATACAATAATATTATACCGAAAAGAAATAATGGTAGGCGAACCATAATTTCGCACGGACATTGAATTCACGTTTATATTCGTATTTTTTTTTTTTTTTTTTTTTTGTCACGTTGTTTAAGGATAATACTACGTGGAATGCCAAATAATATTATTATATTGTATAATACTGTCAACGAGGCGCGTACACAGACTTATAGAATTTATATACTCGCTATATATATATTGTAAAAATTGAATTTTGTTAAAAAATATATAGGTACGTTTGACAATATTGTGCTACGGGAATATCGCAGTGCTTTATAATGTATAATGCCGAGTCGACAGTATGCTCTTTCAATATGTACATTCGATAAAGTAGGAATGTAGTATTTCGTTTAATAATATAATATAATATATAGGTAGCATTGTTGTTAGGAGTTTTCGAGAGTGAAAAAAAAAAAAAAAAACGATTGCCCCAGACTCGAAAAATAATTATTTTGTAAACTGTTCGAAAAACAACCATTAGACTCGATTAATGTGCAAATTAAAATTAAAATCACTAATCCTATCTATCCTCGCGTTTTTTTTTTTCCGCGTACGCGATGATTCGGACGTTGTTTGTGAAATTATACCGTTTAGAAAATATAATTGCCATTATTTTCTCCAATTTGGCAGATGTAGTTTCGGGCATTTTGCCCGCGGACGACCCGGCGATATTACTCACGTTGACCGATTTTCTACTCTCGCGACCCTTAATACTATAATACTATATATATATATATATATATGGTAAGTATATTATACTTGCGTTTGCGAACAGAGATTCGTATCGTTTAGTATGATAAACGTAAAAAAATATATAATCTCGTAAATATTTAAACGCCATTACGGTAGAACGGATTTGATGCTAAAAATTAGAAGAAAAAAAAAACAAATGTTATACATTTTTCATCGTATGTTCAGAAAGTAAATAATAATTGTTGTTAACGTGTAGAGGTTTTCGTTTTTATTGTCGGCGTAATAAACTGCGATTTGCTTGGAAAGATTTAACTCGACATCCTAACCTACCTAACCTTACCTAAACCTATACCTACTCTAACGAATAATAGTTTTTTACTTAATTAAAAAGCTCGAGTATAAATAGCGTTAACCTTTCAGAAGGTGCCTTCCCAACTTCCCACCTACAACAGTGGCCTACTCCCACCAAGTACGATAAATGTCATGTATTTTCGGTTAAATGAATCAAATTATCTTTTATAGTGTATAAAACGGAAAATAGTCTCATTTGGAGGCCATTAAGAATAAAAAAAAAATAATAATAATAATTTTGTCCGGTTTTTTGATATCAACCCCGCTGCGCAGCGAGGCCAATGGGATTTCAAATAATTAATGCTGTGCAGTGGACGGAAATTTGATATTGGATTTTTTTTTTTTTTTTATCTTCTATATAGTTTCGAACCATTATTATTTCGTTCCTACTCGAACAGATATTTATTGACACGTTATTCTAACTGGGACCCGAAACTTCGATGACATTTAATACCTTTAACTAATCGATTCGAGCGTGAAAATAAATTTCAAAAACCATTATGTGTAATTGAATAATCGAGTTTTAAGGATAAAGCTTTACGAGTATTGCGATATAATAATATTATAAATTATCATATCGATTTTAGATTCCGAGCAATGCGAAAAAAAGCTTTCAAGTCGAACCTAATAATGTATGTTCATTTTTATTCGCGGTCCTTTTTAGACATGCAATTTAATACAACGGGAAGTAGTTTTTCTAAATTCCTATATCAATACGTTAACTGCGAAAAAATTGAACACATAATAATAAAAAATTTGACTAAGAGTGACGACAATAATTATTCTAATTTAGAGTTTCACTTGTGCACTGTTATGTATTATCCCATTCTCCTAAATACTAAAACAAAAAAAAAAAAAAAAAAAACTCCTGAAATTATCTCATCCCATCAAATTAATATTTTATTTCATTACCGTATATAATATTTTAGTATATCTATAATTAAAAATTGTTATTTATCGGAGAAATTGTAGATTTGTCAAAAAATCAATATTCATTCACATATACTATGTGTACTTAAGAATTTTAACTTTAGTGCGAGTACGGAAACAGCGGGAAGGTGTATGGAAATAATTTACTTTACTCGTGTAATTTGGAAATCCTCGTATTACGAACACAATATTTAATACTAATGATAATATAACGTAAACTCGATTGCTTAGTTTTTTTTTTTTTTTAAGGAGACACTCGATTTATATACTATTAACAATAATATAATAAAATACGTGTAGGTATATTATATATACCAACATCAAACATTGCACGATTTCAATATTTCAAAGACTAAATAAAAATTACGAATTAGGTCAAAATACATTATATACGTGTATATTAATAATAATTTTACTTATGTCAAAACGAAATTCATTTTACTCGAATGCTCAAGTATATTATGGCCTATGTAGCTATAGTCCTTGATGAGTTTGTTCGAGTCGCTACGAAATATTATTTCTACATTTAATTTAATACCTACTGCGATTTACAGAGAGTCGTAGTATTCGCCGACTATATTCGGATAACGATTTTCCTTTGATGTCAAGTTTATTAAATTATTTTAATTAGGCTAATGCGCTTAAATAAATGTGAGCGTATATCGAAATATACATTCGGCGTCTCGTATACTGCATTTAACGAATTGACTTCCACCTTAATCACATATCGATTATTGTGTATTTCGTCCCCGAAGTTTCTCCTATCGTAAATCTCACTTGCTGCGGTATGTTGTTTTCTAGTCGATTAAAATGTTGTACAAATTACTTATATACGCGTTTCGCTTGTCGTCGCAGTATTATTCTCTAAGTATATAAATATGTGTTTTCCGCACACTATCCAAACTGTGTTACTACTGACTGCGGTCGCTTGGCCGTGGTGTTTAAAATAGTTATCGTTATAATATTTCTTCCTATACGCAAAACACATTTTCGCTTTATCTGTAGCTGTGTATAACTGCCGCTCGTTCACTCTTGCTATCAATCCTCAGATCGAATATCGGCTTCATTCCATCCGTTTCTGTCGTCCCCGATTTCCTTTTCAGTAGGAATCGTCTATAGTCCCGGCCTAGGTCTTCCTAGGAGGCTCTTCCCTACGATTATTCTTCTCTTTATAGTCCATTTCAACCGGCCTTCGTGTCTGCTCATTTCTCATAATTGTAATTAATTATATTAGCGATTTATATTGCACTCCTTGCACTTTTATCATAGACGGGTACCAATTTCAAACGGTTATGTTCGTTACATAATAATACTGAATGCGATTTGTCATTTCGTGCAGAGTATTGATAAACCTCTTCTCGCAGACACCTCTTCAACAATATAGGCACCGACTTCCGAAAAATCTATCAGTACGAGTTATTTCTATCGCCGATTACAATAAGAATAGAAACAGAATACATATTATTATATTTATTAAATTTTAGTGTCCGTTTATTGTTCCAGTTACCCGTGTATGTAACAAACGTGAAGTTTGGTAGGTTAATTTAGCTTAAGTGTTATTTATACGATTTATCGGAAACGCCTCACTATATACGCTGCAGGTCATCTATCAACATTTATTTTTTTTTTCTTTTTCAATTTGTATTAACGGATAATATATCCAATGTCAAAAATATTTCCCGACATCGCAAATATTTACTTCACTCGCCGGTAAACTAAAATTAATTTTTTTTTTTTTTTTTTTAACGACGAATTTAATAACATTATACCTATATATACATTATACATTGATCTTGTGTATAGTTTGTATAGCTTAGGTATATATTTGTCTGCGAGATGTATTGCTAACAGCACTAATATTATTTGCTTTCGAACAATATCGAATCTATATTACAGCGAATAACGATTTTCGCGTTTTTATATAGAATAATACAACTACAATTTCTCTTTCCGGTCCCGTTTCCTCCGAGGCAAACCGTCTATTGGGGTTCCACTTTCTTTATAATAAAATTGCTCTACGAGTGTTGTTGAATGTTATTATCCCTTTATGTTCCTATATAACATTAATTTCCGTTCTTATGCCGTGTTTTATGCGTTTTTACTCGGTGCCAAAACCCTGCAATTATTTTACTCTCCGGTCGACCGTACGCTTCTTCATTCATTTGTATAATTCTATTCTAGATTTTAAGATTCATAATATGTCTATACTAAATAAATTAAAAACAATTATAATATTGCGGTACGTTGGTTCGGGTGGTCTTGAATGTATAAAACCATTTAATATAATTCAATACATTTTATGGGACGGCGAGGACATTAACAAAAGTACTTAGTCAAATTCGAGAAAAAAAAAATTACAAACGTGTTTTTGGTTTGCATTTTTTTTTGGAAATCTTATAGTAATTAAACGTATTTTACAAAAAAAAAAAAAAAAAAAAATGAAAATGAAAATTCCACCTGAATATTTATATGAATTTTTTATTTCTCTCGTGGTAAAATTACGTAGTACATAATAATTATAATCATATAAATCGAGTAGAATACAAAACAGATTGCTCTTGTTTATCGCATGTAAATAAAATATTCGTGCAAATAATAAACGAATATATTATGGACATTGTCCATTGGACAATAAAAATGGCCGGATGAAGTAATAAAGAGACAGGTTGTTAAAATAATTAGTTTCTTTTAAAATTAATTTAAACTCTTATAACTTAGCATAATAAGCAATATGTTCGAGAAAAAAACTCGTTAAAAAATATTTTTTTTTCTTCTTGCGTTTACAGTTCGATAAGTAATTCGTATTGGATTTTTAATTAATATATTATTAATATCTCTGTAGCTTTTGATGAGTAAACAATATAGTTTTCAAAAAAAATATCCAGACAGTAAATTATTATTTATTTACAGAAGAGGCGAGGAACAAAACGTTTTACTATTATTATTATATTTTTTTTATTATTAATTAAAACGTATTTATACAGTACCGCAACATTACAGTTGTAAACTAAAAAAAACCAGTAGTTTTAGACGAAAAAAAAAAATTGATGAAGGAATTCTTCCACTGGAGAATGCGCTATATATTGAAATCGGACTCATATAATACCTATCTATACCTATACTTTAATCTTGAAAAATGTTCATTAACCGTTTTACTTACTACAGAAGCGAGTATATAAAACTCCTCGAACGGAATGTATTTCTTATTACATTTGTCTTTCTTTTGTATCAGGTCTGCCACTCACGTCGAGTGTAAAGAAAAAAGTGAAAATAGTAGGGAAAATGAAGGATCTCGTGAAAAAATAGTCTGTTATCCAAAATAAAATTGTACCAACTAATAACTGTCAACAGACAAAAAAAAACCCCTAACAATACACAACAAACATATTTACTCGTCCATTTAGGTATCTTGAGACCTAGACTAGATCAGTTTCTATTCAAACCGAGAATTATTAATCACCCAGACATTAGATTTATCCATGATAAAAATAAAACTATAACACTACGATCACTACAAAATGAAACAACAGAGACCATGAGAGGATATTATAAGTATATTAATAGGAAGAAATCGTCACAATACAGTTAAACCGTGTTTATCGTGCTTTTAAAACATCAGGAAACATATTAAACATAAAACATAATATTTCGAATTATTTAAAACGTCACTGCCGAACCTAACCGAAAAAATAAAAATTGTTAACTGCGATATGTACGGTTGTAGATAGTACACTGCATTAAGCGTCGCGCATAATCAATGACAACAAAATATATATAGAAACACGATGGTTACAATCATGGTTTTTACTATTACTATTACTTCACGTTTCAATATAATATCACAGAACAATTTAAAAATAAAAAAGAAGTTTTGTGATAATAACAGATAACTGTTTTCGAAAAACGCTGACTAAACGAAAATTAAGAATCAGAGCCACGAAAAACAAATTTACAATTTTTTTTTTTTTTTGTTTGATAATAAAATAATAATATAATTCAAATCACCAAATAAACAAAGTTACTTGGTAAAAAGTGAATAAATAGTGATTACAAAAAAAAAAAAAATGGTATAAATACATAATATATTTTAGGTTTACACACGTATGAGGATTAGGTACCTACCCAAATACTATCAATATAATATTTTATGTTGTTTTACATTTTTAATCTCAAATATTTATACACGTAAAGTCGAGAAAAAAAACCATTTCAATAGAGGTTAACACATGTCGTTCATAAAACATTGCACTAAACGTGTTCGTCCCGGGATATAGAAAATGTTATAATTTTCATATCGCAATACATTATGATAAAAATAATTATTAACCTGCTTATTAATGAAAATGTGATAATTTAATTACATTACAGAAACTACAAAGACTAATTCGTCAATTAATCATTCGTAGAGATAGCTATTTTCTAAATTATACATTTTATAATTGTAACAAAAGACTGAGGAGGGCCGACAAAAACATTCGACCATCTGGTGCTAACAACAATCGTAAATGCTGTTAACTTTAAATTTAAAAAAAAAAAAAATAAAAAAACAATCAATTATACTGGCTTCTAATATTAATCAGTTTGTAAAATTATAAAAGGTTAAAATTATATTATTTTAGTTTACATTAGGTCAAGGGGAAAAATTCCAGAAAATAAATAAAAAAAATTTAAAAATATTAGCAAAATTAGAATAAAATAAAAAAAAAAAAAGTGCGTGGCTATTAATTACATATTTATAATCAATCTATAATAATTAGTACACAACATTATTTATAACTTTTGGTAACCGATTAATTAAAGGAACTACCAATTTTTAAACAATCTATTTCTTCTTCGATATAATAAGCGCTAATACTTTTAGTTAAATATTTGCATGCTCTTATGGTACTATATTATATAATATATATAATTGATATAAGCAAAAAAAAAAAAAAAAAAAAAAATACTCATGATATTTTAAATAATTTATCTTTATAAAATTATAATACATTTTCTAAAATGATACATTTTATCATAATGTATCGAATTACAAATGTCACGGAGGAATCTCTCGGGCTTGAAAAAAAGTG
The DNA here is from genome assembly GCA_956483605.1 of Tuberolachnus salignus. Lineage (NCBI taxonomy): Eukaryota > Metazoa > Arthropoda > Insecta > Hemiptera > Aphididae > Tuberolachnus > Tuberolachnus salignus. The sequence continues at coordinate 21,536,360 of OY101437.1, forward strand.
CAATTTATGTAGAATTAATGTACATATATATTATATTATAGTTTAAAAGCAATTAAAAGCTGAACATTGTCGTGGATAATGGTTAAGCAGCCCCTAACAAACAGACGTTATATCCTCTCGTCGGGTTAGTCGCAGACGGGTAGACGACCAGTGTTCCTATATAGACTTGCTATTGACAGCTAATGGATTTTGCTTTTCTTTAAAAAAAAAAATAAAAAAAAAAACCATCGGTCAACAATATAAAATTGGTCATTAGGGGGGGGGGGACCCGATTTTATTCATATTGATAACACGCGCGACACCCGTGTACGCTTTTACTTTCCACCGTAGATTAAAACAATAATTTTCGCTAATCTCCTGGGTAATTTTTTTTTTTTGTTATAGCAAATCACCGCCATCGGCATCGCCGTCACGTAAATATCTACACGAGCGATTATTCTTAATAAAAATTTAAAAAATAAAAATGAAAAAAAATGCACGATTTTCTAGTCGAATCCGGTGATTTTTATTATAATAGGTATAAATAGGTACATCAGCCGATAAATAAAATAAAAATCAGTAAGAACACGCAGCGTTATAATGACGTTTACGCGAACGGAATATATTTTTATTTCTCGGCATCGTCCAAACGATATTCATGATTTAAAAACTTTTCCGTGGGGGTTTTGAACGCCACGTTACGCCTGTACCGTCGTATATATTGCGGGTAAACGTTTTTTTTTTTTTTTTGTCGCGTACCTACGTACAACGTAATATAAATAAACAATACAATTGATAATTTCACATAATTATCTAATTCTTTAAAACCGCCGAGGTGCCGAAATGCACGGCGCGGTGTAAAACTAAAATATTATACCTAAAGAATATTTTCAATTATTGGCTCGGTCGTCGAAATATTATTATAATTTATAATAGTGTTTGTATACCCGCGGAATATTGTCTAAAAAAATAACCATTCGTCTTTGTACGGCGCGCCATATAGAAATGGAATTAAATTCTTTGGAAAACGTATAAGTATGCGTCGCGCAGTGGGACAGAATTCAATTCTAAGCGGCCAAAATTATTATTAGTTTTTTTTTTTTTTCTTTTTTGTCAACCAAAAGTTCTACGTAGTATTCCTTAATACCGGGGAGATATATATATATATTAAGTATTTACGCGTTACCTACCTATTCATTGAAATATCATTCATTTTTTTTTTTTTTTCCATTTTTCAATATTATATCTTATACATAAATTTGAAAGACTATGTTATCTGGTACACGCATAAGCGTGCGCAGACTTACGTAGCAGATATGGCTAATCGACCACCCAGCCCCCGTTGCTAAAAGAATTAAGTTAATAACAACATACACCCAAACGGAAAATTAAAATATATTTTAATACGCCGATGAACAAAAAATCATGTGAAATATTACAATTATAATATTTTATCATTTTTCCAAGGATATTACTTTTTTGGTACCTATCTATCTTAAAAAAAAAAAAAAAAAATAGCCCTACAAGCCAAATCTATGTTGGTACATTTTACCTTTAAAACAAGGCCATATGCCAATGTTTTTATTTCCATACTCATCCACTGAAGCGCATGATAACTCAGTATATTTAATATTTGTCGGCATTCGTTTTCTTGCGTTACTATTCGTTTCGTACTGAAATCACTGGTTTTACAAAAAATTAGAAAACATATAATAAAATAGGATTTATACCAAATATACACCATTTTTTTAAAAAAAAATTCTAGTCCGTTCGCACTTGCAGTTCGAGGTTATTCGTCCAAAAATCATATTTTACCATGTAATTACAATTGTAGACTATAATATTTTTTTATTTTTTTTTTAAATTCCTAATCAAATCCATATAAAATATTGATGATTTTATACGATGTGCACTATGTGATAATATGACAAATATTTCAAATTTACCACAAATTGTTTCTACGCCGTCACGTAATTCATGTGGCGTAAGCAAATATTTCGTGGGTTTCGCAATCAATACAATTTGTTCTCTTGATAATCATGACTACCAAATCGATACCTCTTTTGGGATTTCTCTGCAGTAGGCCATCTAGTTGTTTTATATACTTACTATATTAAACAAATATTCTGCGGCGAAAAGTATGAATATTTTTTCAAAAAAAACAATAGGTTTTTTTCTTTCCGTACACCTATATGCATTTCGTGTGTTTTCTTTTCATGTATTATACTGACGCGGCTACCGGAACAAAAGAAGTGGTTAATTTTTTGTGTCGTCTTTACTATTTACTCGTATATATATATATTTTTTTTTTTTGTGGATTATAATAATATAAATAAGCGATGGCAGATTTTTTTACCATTTTTAACCCATTTTTTTTTTTTTTTTTTTTTTTTCGCAAGTGTGTACCTACGAGTATAATTACTCTTGGCCCGAGACGAATATAATATTCTTCGGGTACTTTTAATAATAATTGTGATGGTTTTTTTTTTTTTTTTTTTTTAATTAATCCGATACATATATTTGATATTTCGTCTGGTCGGTCTGCGGAATAACGGAATACGAACGTTTGCTGTTTTTTCTATCGTCGGGATCACAGTGGAATATAGTACATAAAATCAGGTCAGCAAATACAATGTCGGAAGACATAACGTGAATTTGTTAGTTTAAAGACTGCGCTTGGTCACACTTGTAGCTTGCACTTATACTAATAACAATTAAGTTAAATCAAATACCGAAAATCGTCTTTGCGTCATTCGCGATCATTCGCGTTCAATATTCGATATTTTTTTTTTTTTTGGTCAATCGTTTTTCCCCCTCTTTAAATATACAATCGAATTCCGTAAGACTGACTACGTGTAATACAATGACTTAACTTTGATTAAAAAAATAATAATTATTATTATTATTATTGTCTTGCAGTATTTCATCGTTTCTGTACACAGATCTGAACAAGGTTTATACAATCCCCTTTTTTTTTTTTAGAAGTGAGGAGATATAAAAATTCAAAAAATGATTAACGGGGCTGTCTTAAGCCGGCGATCTCCCTTTCTGTGGAAAAGAAACATAATCGAACGCATTTGAGCGTATGACAACACGTATATAATTGTTAATGCAGAATAAATCTGTCTATTTATTCGTATCACATATTATTTTATTCGTCACTATATACTGAAAACAAACATTTTAGAATAATAATAATAATAAACGTCTAATGTTTGAAATAATAACCTAAAATATAATAATAACCCATAACTCGATTAAAACGAAAAGTTTGCCGACTAAAATGATTTAAAATTTAAAAATATATATAAAATAATGTATCATTCAAATATACCTCTTATGCGTCGGCGAATTTATTATAAAATTTTAAATACAAACGAAACCGGTAAAAAGCCAATAGAGCAAAACGGAATGTAATATTATATATATATATACCTACCTAAATATTTATCCAGAATGTAAAACGAAACTAATTTTCAATAACCAGACGTATTGTAGTAATTTCACTGTAATACACGTGCCGTTAATGGGGAGGGGGGCAAAATACAAATGAATTTAATCCGTTCGGGCGTAGTTTTGTTTCAGACAGATGAGGGTTTGGTGATGGTCGTGACGCCGCTCGTGTGTCTACTTTAACCGCGGCCGGCTTTAATTTCTCCGCGTTAGTAATCCCTCGACATCCCACTAATCTAATTATCATAAATCACGTCGTATTTTAATCGGCACGCGCCCGAAAACAAAAAGCCAACAGCTACAATATTGAAACGCGGCGATAAGTCTAAGATCGGCTTCTCGAACCTATAACAATAGTTAACCGTATTATAGTTTTATCGTGATATACGGGCGTACCGTCGCAGGTATAGTTCGGTGTTTGTTATTTTACTCAAGTTCGGGCGGTCTCTGCGTTTCCAAATGTAAAATGTAATCCAATATCGAAAAGTGACTGTCTCTCCGTGCCGCTAATTTATACGCGAATAATTCGCGGTGGGAAATGATAGCGATTCCGAAATTCCCGTCAGCAATAGGACCGTTATACGTTTTTGTGGTGTTATAAAACCCCGGAGCCGCCTATAACAGGGTCTCCCGGACTATACGTGTTCCAGTCAATATCACCGTGAAAATGCCATAAAGTGACCCTTGCGAAAACTTTTTGTTATTATTTAATATATTCCAAAGCGTTGAATTTAGGGCGCTAAATTTGTTGTTCGCCATTGTGTTTGACGGTGAAACCACTGCCGCGTTTCGATTTACAAATTAGCAGCCTATGTCGGAAATACCACACATACAGACGGAACACAAGTTTACGCTAAAACTTATGTGGTACTGCTGCGGTAACATAACATCTGGGAAGACCTTGTGTATCGGAAAACCAAAAACGAAAAGTAGTTTGATCATTGTTGTATAGTAGGTATACGTATAATAATACGCCGTCAATATAGCCCCGGAGGGAATAACAGCACAACAAACACGGGCATATACAATATAAATTATACACATATATGTGTGTTGTGTATGTAATAATTGAACTCGGTTTGTACTGCACCGGCAACATTATTTATTTTATAGTAAACTGCACGTTCGGTTCGTAATAAGTCCCGTTTTACGCCAATAGTATTATTTTTATGCGGGTACTCGGAGGAATCGCAAGACCGTTAACCGTAAGTGTTACGTTAATAAAAAAAAAAAAATCAACGGTTGAAATAGCTATGTTCAAAATCAAACTAACTTTTAACATTCTAACTGGTCGATATAGGTATTATATTCCGTTCCTCTGGTTTGCCTCTCGAATGCCGATAAAAAGTATAATAATAAATAGTGATAAATAAATACAATACACCAGATGCATTATTATAATTTTATATATTTTTTTTTTTTTTTTTAGAAAATTATACAATATATACAACTAATGCAGTATAATAAGCATAAGGGATGTTTTAGGTATGGTATGGTGTAATGGGTTGAGTGGTGTGAGGGAAAAACCATCCAGCGAAGGCACTTTGACGTGAATTACCGAATACTTAAAGTATTATTATGCGGTTAGTTTATTAGATCTCCGGATCATTGTGGTTTCAATCTTCTGGGGGGGGAGGGCTTCCAGGAATAAAGATGGAAAGAAGATTTTTAACAAGGGGATTGGTATGATTTTGCAGGCGATTACTGAATTTGGAGTAGTGTAGTTTGGCTGTGGTAGTGACTTTAGGAATATCGAGATCAGAGTGAAGGGTGTGGTTTGAGATATTAGGAGAAGCGTTAGTTATGAGTCTGAGGATTTTTGATTGGTTTTTATAATTTTAATGCAAAATGATCACGCGAGATTTCGAAATATCTTATAATAATTTAATTATTTATACTTTGAAATTACCTACGTGAAACTATTATATTGATTACTGCGACTACCCTAAATTATTACGGTCACTTACCCAAGGTGCAAAATATGGGGCCGTAGATGATATTGTTTTAATATTAAAACTTCGGCTATATAGCATTCAGCTGTTTCAAGTTTTGATATTTAAAAATAGATTGCTGCGTTACCTATATAATTTCTCAAAGTTCCAGGACAAACTTTTATAATTACGAGTGTATTATAATTAGGCGTGAATACTATTCAATTGTGATGATTATAAAATGCGCTTTAAAACGATTTCGTATCCATCTCAAGGTTCGTTATTATAATGATATTATTGTATTACACGATAAAAAAAAAAAAAAAATACTTTAATGTGATACGCTAACTCGATATAACTCGAAAATAAAAATATCGACCAAATACAATTACGAATTTTCACATTTCAACCGATTGGCGACTGTAAGTTTTTGAACGCCAACAATCTAGAGGATTTCTATAATATGTACATTTCTTTTTTTTTTAAATTTCTAATCGACTTTATGGTGATGCGGCAGATGGTTGAAGTGGAGACCGACAATTCTATAGACCGTGGAATATCTGCAATGAGGATGAAGACGAATAATTGAACTAGTATATTATTGTAATAATTTACTACGTTTGTCAAAATCTCGCGGCGTTGATTAACTATAGTTTTGAAAATTAATACAATAATAAATACATCGTAGGCACACTTACACCATTCAGTTGGGTTATTATTATTTACAATTACAAATTTATTTTGCATTATTATCGAACTGTTAAAGCTGTTATATATATATATATATTTATTTTATTTAAAAAAAAAAAAAAAAAACCGTTTCGATTTCCATCGGTAGCGTATATAGGAATTTTTCTTGTGGGAGGGCAATGTGTATTCATCCAGAGACTGCTAACTCTAGGAGGACCCCGCACTCCATCCCGAGGTTTCTTAAATTATAATAACTTATTGATATCATAAATAAAAAATATGAAACCTGGGAATTGTTATTATTATTATTATATTAAATAATTATAAGCACAACCAGTCGCCGCGCTCTGAAAAAATCCTGCGTGCGCCACTATAAACATAATATACTTCCTTAAGATGCAAAATAGTAAAAATGTAATTGGGGGATCCGTTCTCCATACCCCCGGCCCATCACCGTAAATACGCCATTAATTTCTATCGCAGTAACTTATATATTATATATATATATATATATATATATATATAAGTAACTTTTATTTTTCTCGCGTACAAATTACTCTAACGTTAGATTACTGATTAAAACACGAGAGCATTTTCTTTTTTTTTCCTGACGATTGTGCACATATTTTATTTCGTAAACCGTTTATTATTGCGTACAATAATACGTAGGTATTTCAAAACGCTCCGGCGCATAATATACAGGCACCTACCCCCCCGCTTAGATTTGTCTTGCTCATAATATAAATCGTCGGAACCATTAGGTGCACTTAGGCCGGCGGGTAATGTAAAAAATCGCACCGTATAAATAAAATAAAACGTAGGTGGTGTATACACCGCTGCGTTAAACACATAGGGAAGTAGTTTTTCGGGACTTTTGTGAAATGGGATAGGATAGGTGACGGAGCCGGGGCGGCGGCCGGTAGGGGTGAATTACAAATGCGGCATAAAGATTCCGACGGGTAACAAGCTCCGCGTGTTTACCGCATGTTTTATTCATAACCTCGACTATACACGTTGTACAGCACGCTAAAACCACGTATTTTCACAAATGTATGATTAATTGCGTTTGTTTTCAAGGTGCTAACGTTTGGTCCTGTTAAATGTTAAGCCTAGGATGGCGCATAGTGCCTATCAAAAAATAATACCCGAAAACCCCATCGTAGCAATCGTACTACGGATATTATTAAATAGGTATAACGACGATCGTCGTCAGATTTCCCCCCCCCCCCCATTCATCCTTCGAAATATATTATTATAGGTTTTCGTTGGACAGTAAAATATTTTCCTATGAACACTACAAAAAAAAAAAAAAAATGATCATATAATAACCCGGGATGGGGGGGGGGCCCGATTACACATATTTCGAGGGCGCGAGCCGTTTTGAACGTATGGGTAAATTTGAATAGCATTTATTTATACTGCTATACTTATAGAGTATATAGAGACGTCCTTACGTATACGCGTATATGCATAGCGATATATGAAGCAATCAAAACGGCAAGTTTCAGTAAAATATTTTACTCGCCAAGTTGTAGGTTGGACTGATTTTGAGTAATTTATTTAAAGCCGTTTACGGAAACGTCGAAACTCGAATCGTACATTAATTTGCGTTTGCGCGGCCGACAACACGTAATTTAGACAAGTGGTACAATATTTTTACGGACCTACGTTTTTTCTTACACGTGTTCTTATACTGAAATTCGATGTAATTCTGCTTACTTCACATTTGTATGGCCATGGCCGCCTCCTTCTATGGATGGAGGTTAGGTTATTATCTCGTCCAATTATCTCTGGCTATCATCCGTTGGCGAACAAATCCCATCTCGTTCGCGCCTTATCAGTCGTATAAATCGTATTTTCCAATAAAATATCATTTTACGAGTACGGGCAGATTTGGGCTTTGTCCATACTATGATATAAGATTAAAAAAAAAAGGCCAGAGGTGGAAAACGTTTTCATTTCTTCCGCGGATCTTTGCGTTATCCCGCGGGAACGAGGCATTGTACGCATAAAAACGTCTCGTGCGAATTCACTACGATATTTAAAATATTACAATGGGAGCTGTTGCAGCGCATTCCGTTGGCCGAATTAAATTAATACAATTATTATCGTGTTCGATCGTGGCACTCGCGTATCATCCGACGTTAATGTTATTAACTACGTAGCTATAAAGACATGCATTATTTTCAACCGACGGCGACGTTATACATTTTAAACCGCGCGCAAATTCCGTACAATTCATTATTAATTATTTGGTAAACTGCACTTTAAACACGTTATCAAATAGTCAGGTACTACATCCCGACAATCCATTATTACTATTTACTAAAACAAGTAGACACCTTACTTGATATTGTGTACGATATTTCATTACCTTATATTGTATTAAACTCGTTGGTTGGCGAGAGTCTAATTATATAGGTAATTATTAAACAATTGTTTTTAAATTCCGTGAGCCAATTTTTTTTTTTTTTTTTTTGTCTGCCTGTAAACCAATGCATGTCGACCAGAAGATTTACTTTGATTAGAAACTTTATAGGAACGTTGTCGTTGGTTTTTATATTAAATCGCAAAAAAAAAATAAAATATCATATAGTGTTATAATTAAATTATTTCTAAGACAAGGTCAAATGTAAATAATTACGGACTGTATAATGGTTGAAAATTTAACTATCGGATAGTGTCGCTGTAAGAGCTGTTTTGTCTCGGTTGTACGATATACCTTAAACTATATATACCACGTCGTTCCTTTGTCTAAACTTAAGTGCATACTTATATTATAGTATAGCTAGTCAACCGTATAATCAATACATTGAATACCTTATGATATTGTAAAAAATAATATGTAATAACAAAAAGGTTATTATTCGACTTTTTAAAATTTAATTTTACAAAAAAAAAATAAGAAGGTAATAACGAATTTAAAAGTTAAAATTGAACTATTTTCATATTAACTTTTAATAAGTTAATTTATAAAACAATAATTAACTTTTAACGTGTTAATTTTTTTAAAAACTTTTTTCAATTAATTATAACCAGTGTTTAAATCGGGAGGAGCGCGGCGGCAATTAGTACCTCTTATATTTTTAAAAAATATTTCAGCGAACCCATTCGTATTTTTCATAACGGACATTAAAGACATGACATTTAAATCTTCAGGTATTAATATTTGTATTTATATGTCCGCGTCCGACCCCTTCTAGATTTTTCTCAATTCAAACACTGCTTAATTGAATTAATAATATTCATTAGCGTCAGATAAAATCAAATATTGATATTTTAAAAAAAACGTTTATATAACGTTAACTTTAGCGTTTTGTATATTTAAAACGATAAATATCGAAACAGTGGATATTATTGAAAACCGTCGACTATTATTTCAATTTAATAAAAGCCCCAGTAGGAATGTTTAAATCGTTTAAGATTGTATTACCGTTAGAGTATTTCAATATTACAGACTAATCTGACTTTATAGTGTTATATTTGATTAATACACAAATATTGTAACATTATAGTTTTCTATAATACTATACTTATTATTTTACGTACGAAAATAAGGGGGGTGGGGTTATTTTTTTACTTAAATTTTCGTGAAATATTATAATACTATATACGTATATATCCTATAAACATAAATAACTATCCGTAGGTATGAAAATAATAAATTATTACGAGTATTATCCCTATGTGGCCCATAACTTATACCTATATTCCATACGATTTTTCTGTTTTCGAATATTGACCTGCCCATTCCGAGACATTTATTATATCATATTTTATATACCTACGCCGAAAAATCGAGTAAAACCCCTCGTATGTGAATACTTTTTTTGTTTAATGAACATTAAAAATAGCCCCCTTGGGGTGTTTAATTAAATTTTAAATCAACTTAACTCTTAAGCAAATTGTTCGTTTATTATAATATTTCCTACGTGCGAGCTTCATATATTATGTACAGCCGTACAGTTAAACTATCTCATTAATAAAGTAAAAATTAGAATATTTAATTATCTATTTAACACACGTTAAGCATACGAAATATTATCTACGAAATAAAATTTCAAAAAAACTATAATATTCCAATTTTGCTAAACTTAAGATACATTTAGATTAAGGTACACATTTTGAAATCGAACAGAACGGGCCGAACTGTTTGGGTTCAGCGCGTCACATTGCTCAACCAAGAAACCTAACATAACTAAATGTTACAACTATTTTATTTTTATAAGCGTTTAACGTTCAAATTTTAATGAAAATCGGTAAAATACCAATGTTTTAGCTTCATAAACAAATACAACACCGCAACAGTTTGATCGTGAATAGTCACGAACAATTGTAATTTATTTCGTAGTTACTATAGTCACACAGTTAATACAGTTTTCGATTATAATTTATCAGAACATTTTTACCGAACTCCGTTTAGAATCGTTTTTCTCGTCCGCAGTGATTTATTGTTGCGTACAGTTACAAACTAAATTCCCATCTTTAACCTCACCTGCCTTGGGCCCCTGACTCACAATAGCGGCCCACCCAGTAGCAGTGTGTTTGTATTCCCTATAGATTATTTGCTGGTTAATCGCCCGGAATGAAAACCGTATAATATATAGCGTACGCCAAATTTTCTCTATACTCCAGTATTCTAGTGTGTCGCCTCGAAACGTTTCTGTTTTAAATGATCGGTGCAATCTATAATGTGCGTCGAATTATCAGAGCAAATCCTCGTGTTTCACCCCGCGGTATAACGATACCGTTGTAGATATAATGATAATTTTATAATTTATAGAAAATACCGCGTGAATAGTAAACTAAGTTATTGATGCCATATAATATTATAATTTATTGTATGTGTTTTTTTTTGTTTAACCGCAGTAGGTAGTTAATGTACTCGAAATATTTTACATTATGCACTATTATTATTCAATCGTTTGGAAATTATTTGACTGCCGCACAGTCATAGGATCTTGGGTATATCAATTAATTGAACTGGGGAAATCATAAAAACATAAAAATGATTACATTCTTCATAAATATTTATATTTTCAATGTACACACATTTTTTTTATATAATGAAAAAGTTTAAGACATCAAACTTTAAGCTAAAACTATATTATATAAGTGTATTTTAATGCCCGATATGAATCTTCTTTTTTTTTTTTTTTTTTGACATTCAAAACGATAAAATAATGGAAAACGTTCGAATTGAAATTTGGAGTTTTGACTTACAATAATTGACATCTAAAAAAAAATAAAGATAAATACATTATTTTGATTGATCGGACTTTAATGTTAAATAATGCAAAATCAATAATAATATTATTAAATTATATTTATCAACATAATATTATATATTTGGTTTGAGTCGTTGGTTTTATATTTGTAAAAACTTTAGTCAAATTATATTTACCTCACTCATAACCGTAAGCGCTAAAATTATTTTATTCTTTATCGTTATTTTTTTGTTTTAATAACCTAAGTAAAACTGTGCTTTTTTTATCGGCCTACTTTAAATGTAAATAAATAACTATATTACTTACTCAGTTATATTTTATTCGCTTTTTATACGATCCCCAAAACCTCTGCATTTGCTTGGCTTGATCAACACCGATAACTAACCATCATTCTACTATATTATCATTTATTCTATTTTAAATTTATTTTTATTTTTTCTACACTGCTTAGTACAAATTGCACATAAGCTTTATAAATTATAACATTTTCACTTAAAATAGTACATTTTGAGAACATATTTTCGGAATTATATCTTCAAAATTCGATTAAAACATAATCTAAAAACAAACAAATACAAATCGTTTTATGTGGTTAATACTCAAAAACAAAAAAAAGTAATAAATATGAAATTATGAATATTTGAAATATGAGTAGATATGTATAAAATAAATATGAAACAAATAAATAAACATGTAGAAAACGCATAGCCTGGAATATTGTTGGTTGTAATTTATTTACAGAAATAAATAAATCAGATTTAATTACACACCAAAGTTTTTTTCTGTATATTTAATTTTTTATGGATATTTCATATACGCGTATTAATTACTATTTATTAATTTGTTTAAATTAACTAATTTTAATTGCAGAGACCACCTTCTTATAATTTTCGATTTTTTTTTTTATCTACAGTTCTAAATCGAACTTGCCTTTACATGACGTATATAACTATGATGACCTTATAAAATATACCTACTTACGTCATCACATTATACACTGAAGGTCAAAAACGGTGTTAAAAGCATTTAAAAAAAAAATGTGGTCGTATCCCCTACCTATGCTATGCCAGTGTGAATAAAAAATATATTGTAATCAATCAACTTGTGTAGATTTTATGAACCTGCATTTAAACCACGTGGGTGAGTGAAATTATTGCATTTATAAACTTAAACGCACCTAATAACAATTGAGTTGTTCTCTTTAAAACGATAAACACCAAAAGTATTGATTTGTTTTACTTTCATAACTACTTTTTGACGTCAAACTTTTTCATTGGTAATCTTATTTTTTTTTTTTTTTTTATATGACAAAGATTTTTCAAAGGATAAATACTTAACCCGCATTATGTTACTGATAATTCGGTACAACCTACTGTGTTAACCGCTAGTAAAAAGCTACTGCTAGGTACCACCTATACATATCCTTATTGAAATATTATCTCTATAGTTTGTAATTAGTCTCATAACTCACTAAGAGACTATCCAGTATATCTTAACGTAAAGTTTTACAAAATAATGCGTAACAACAAACTTAACAATAGCCGACATATTTTGCGTTTAAAATGGGCATTTTAACATAAATTTAAACTTAAAACTCTGGTAAGAATAAATCATATAGCGAAACAAAAAAAAAAAGCCACTAGAAAATGTCAAATATTTTAATAAGTCTAAAAATCGCAGATTTTTTATCATATTTTGATAGTTTAGCCACGTTTACAAAATTCAAATATAAACTTTCGGTAAAAATTGCAAGTAAAATCAAAAAAAATGTCCCCACCAATGCAGCTAGACTAAATTCGCTACTTAAAACTACCTTTGAAGTTGATGATTGGAACAAGATTTCCGATAGAAAAGTTTTTCACAAACAAAGACAAAGGGGAAAAAATAACACGTCCTAATAAAACCGATACATTTTTCGCTACACTCAAAATCTAAAACTTAAGAGTTTTCGTTAATACACGGTGGGGTAACATCGAATAAAAAAAAAAAAAATATAGAATCGAAGATATTATTACAAACTGTAATCTGTTCGCCTGTAATAGTGTAAAACAAAATTCTTCGAGAGAATCGTTTAATATTAAATTTACTACAGCGACTTTTTAAAATTTAAATTGTATCTTTTTGAACTCTACATTAAAAAAGAAAAAAATTGTTTACGATCGTGTAACAGTTTATTATTAATTACACTGTTCAATTTACAAATATATAAATTTTTTTTTTTTTTGTACGCATATAATAAGTAGTTAAATACAAAACAACTATTTTATTTTATTTTTTTCCTTATTAAAACACTTAAGTAATATTTTTTTCCATTCTGTCTGATTATTTTTGTATTTTATGAAACAGCAGCTGCAGTGCAGTGTATGAAAATATGTTTACCTCTTTCAAATCTACACACATCGGTGCATCACAAAATATAATAAACACGAATAAAGATTAAAAAGTCGCTGCGCTCTTTATGCGACGTATGAAAGGCGTACGAAAATATAATATACAAGGAGTTTTTATAAATTGTCAACAAAAAGAAACATAAAATACCACTCTACCCTTATCAATTCTGCAGTTGTGTTTTTTTTTTTTTTTTTTTTTTGATAAAAATAAATAAACAAAATTACATCATACGTAAAGTGCATTTGTATAAAAACCTAATGTTTGTATTAATTGTACGATAAAACGTTGAGAATAAATATTACGAGTACTTCGCTCAAAATAAATAAAAACACGTATTATTTTTGGCTAAATGAATGAATTCAGATGATTTTTTAAAGCGAGAAGACGCGTGCAATTAATGACGTACGTGTATATAGGTACAGGACACGAGCTATATATTATTTCTTAAAAAAAAAAAAAAAAAACAATAGTTTAGAAGGTAAATCTCTCCCTGATCCTGGGGTCTGAATTATCGCGAGTGATATTAACTAGGTCGTACGTAGCTCGTTTTAGCTTGTGTATATAATGATATTTATTGAAATTCTATAAACTACGATATTAATGCACGTTCGCGGATACTATGACGTTTAATTAAAATCGTTTAGACACCGGTAAAAGCCGAGTGCGGGTATAAGATTAAACGTATAATAATAATAATAACGTTTGCGCATTCAGAAATAACATTTCGACCTAAAACAGAGACATTTTTGTTACCTATACCTCCTACTTTAGTTTAGCACGCGCATTCGGTTAGCAACTACAACAGAGGCAATATATTTTCATTAGTTTCGGCTTTGGGCTTTAGCGGTCGTTTCACCTGCTCGACTGTTGTTTTATTCTTTTACTTTTTTTTGCTACCAAATGTTATAACAAAAGATTGACTTTTGCCACCGCACACACACAACAGTGGCTTTTATGCGTTCAAATACATTTCGATTACCGCGGAGTATTAGTATTATATAACTTTCGTCGTGGTAAAAAAAAAAACCCGGATTTTACAGTTTATTATTAAATATTATTAAGTATATAATATAATATTCCATGTCCAAAACGCACACGTTAAAATATATTATTATAGCATTATAAATTACCTTTTTATAACACGCGTTTCTTTTATTTTTTATTTTTTGCTATGTGAATTTATCCATCAGAATAAATAAAAACCGTTTTTTCTATTCTTTATCTTATTTATTCTGGTAAGTATTGTTCTGAATATAAAAATCCCATCGTGTCGTTATTTTTTTTGATGTAGCCACATCGCTAGGTATAGTATAGAAATGTAAAATAAATATATTATGCAAATATGCACAAACATTTTTTTTTTTTTTTAACAATATCTAAACATTTTTTTATCAATATCTAAAAGACTCAATGACGAGAATCGTTTTTTTTTTTTTTATTTATTCATTTATCTTACAAATGACATAAAATAAAAAAAAAATAAAAAAATTAGAACACGTAGCATACGAATTAACCACGAAATCAATTTTTTTTTTTTTTCAGGGAGGAATTCAAATAAAACAGCGCTCGTGTTGTTAAAAATATGGCGTCTACGACCCAAAGCGATCCCGGATTGCCACCCGTAATGGATCAGCATCAGAACAAAAAGTTCACTACGATAATTATTTACCCGACGGGTATGATATAATTTAATGAGAAATCCGAACAATGAAAATATATTCTGTCTTGCTTACTAAATATACATACTTATTATCGTTGTTTCAGTGACGCCGGAGAAGATAATCATACCTATGGTGTCGTGTATTTTGGGTTTTCCGTTATTGGCGCTCATGGTGATATGCTGTTTGAGACGAAGAGCCAAGTTGGCCAGGGACCGAGACCGTCGGAGAAATTTGGGGTGAGTGCGGTGCACACATAATATTTACCACAAGTATATAAACCATTAATCGTATTGCTTTCGCGATACGTACCCCTATGCGTGAATGAACGCGTATCCATTTCAAGTTCGTCGTTATCGAGGACATAACGACGAACTTCAAATTCAGTTTCAAAGACCCGGTATATAGTTAGAGAGATCGTTAAAATAACACTGACAACGTTGCCTGGTTACGGGAAGGACCTTTAGTTAAACTGCGGCTGGTTACAAGGAAGACCCTATAGGGACTCTAAATGCCTTTAGAGGGGGGCGGGATGGAAAGTTATAATATGGTGGGTAGATTGTGTTGGAAAGAGCATTAAGGCGGTGGAACCAGAAACCCAACGGAGAGAAGTTGTAGAGAACAGGAATAAGTCGGAGGTATTATATTTGGCTGTACGATCCTTAATTCTTAAGTGCCGAAGCCGAGCGAAAGAAAAAAAAAAAAAGGGAAAAAAGAGTAAAAAATCAGGATTTTTTTTTTTCTTGTTGACATTATGACGACGGCTCAGATCGCTTGCAGCTGCAATGTATACGGATTTATATTTTCGTATTACTTTTTGCGCGGTTCAGCGAATTCGGATTTACCTAAACGTATTAACCTACAGTTATAAGTAAGTATATCGTATTATATAACTGCAGCAAAAATCATTTTTATAATAGCATATCCCCCACGATATACATGGTATATGTCAACATAAAATATTGTTACTATATTTCGTAATCCGACAATCGAGGAAAACCTCGCATTTTTTTTCCCCGATACGGACTCGAAACGTACATTTCGCGAAAGAAAAAAAAAAACTGAAACGTACACATTTAGCTGGATTAAATCGTTTTATTTTTCGCGCAGTGAACGGTGTACATTTGCGTCCCCCCCTAGGCGAGAGCCGAGTTCAGTTAAAATTATTAAATATAAAAAAGTTGGCAGCATCAGCGTTATTTAACGTTATTTAGCGAACGTTCTTGGTGCGGAAATATTTTGCCCCGAATCCGCCGTAGTGTTATTCGTGTATCGTACATTACATAAATATAATACTTGTTGAATTTTTAAAATTTTAATTTTTGATTTTTACTTACTGTGTACTTCCCGTTATTATGTTTGAAAGAATGTAGGTACTCGGAAATTGTAAAATCTCCATGTACTTAATACCCGACTAAGAACGACCTACCCGACGAATATATTTTTATGTAATATTCTTATATTAATTTGAAAGAAAACCAAAATAATCATACAAAACACTATAATCAAAATACACACTACAGTGTTCAATGTTTAGAGTGTACAAATGTTAAATACGTACAATGTGTATTTTTACTTTTTAACTGTTCGTTAAAATGTATACTAATAAGTCATTAGTATAATAAATTAATATAGTAAAAAATACACGGTCTACCCTAGCCTACGATGAAATTATAATTATAATTGTACGTCAATATTTATCAACTTTTTTTATAACTCCTATATAAAATAAATAAGAAACAAATTACTTGTTTATTTTTTTTTTTTTTTTGAAACAGACATACTCGTAAAAAAAATTAATATTAACTACCTAATATAAAATTTGTGTGTTGTGTGAAATAAGAAAATCGAATCAAAAAGAAGTTAATAAAAAATTATTGAGATAATTAAATCGAGAAATACTATGCAGTGGATGTAAAGGTTTTTTTTTTTATAAAACAGGCCCGTTGATAATGTCAAGTCCTAACAAGTAAACAACGTATAACGTTAAAAATACGACTAGAAATACGACATGAAAAATAAAAAGAATTAGAAAAAAAAGTAAATATAACTTTTAGGCACAAAAACATAAAGAACACGAAATATTACACTTAAGCTTCATTAGGCTTTACAAACTTTTCGAATGCTTAAAAACTGAACGAATATTAATATTCTACTCGCAAAAATATAAAGAAACGTATTATTATTATTATACTAACAAGAAATCGTTTTTATAATTATGAAAAATAAAATATGCTTTTTCGAATGTAAAAATATTATAAAGTGTATTATTATATACAAGTTGAAGTGCGTATTATTAAATTTCCGTGCAACATACTCGTATAATATTATCAGTCAGTCAATAAAAAATAGCTCTCTGGCTAATGAGAAAATAATAACTGTTACGATTTTAAAAATTCCACTGCGACGGGGTCGTAATTTAATATTGGATTTTTCGTCGTACCGTGAAAAACTTTGAAGCAGAATATTATCCTATAAGTATAAATACTTAAACTTGATGGGTATTTTATAGATGCGCATTAAGCATTTATATATGTATTAATTCACATCGTATACGCGTATTTTCATACTCGATATCGAAAAAAAATAACAATACGTTATAGATGACCAGATAAAAAAAAGTACATTTTAATACTTAGCTCCTCTGTCATAAAAAAAACCTACCCTTAAGAGACTTAAGGTGTAAAATACTATTTTTACCCATTTTGCCCATAGGTGATTTCCATCTATATAAATTAGTTTTTTTTAATCCGATTACTACATTATTACTATTTCTATTATCAAATATAAAAACTAATTATTTGAAATTATAATTTCATTACAATTAGGTGTGTGTCTTTTACTATATCATGAAAATACTTTAAAACTTAAAACATTGAAAATTTAAGAAATATTCTAATGTATGATTATTGAAAAAAAAATAATAATATGTTTTCTACATATTTAATACATATTATGGTCTAAAACTTTGCATATGTTTGACAATATGATAAACTAAAGTTCCCTCTCTTACGGCAAGTTGCAAATTTTTAGTAGTAAGATCAGTATTTTTAAAAAAAAATTATTTACCTTTTGATTAAATGGAACAGCATTAAGGTTGCTTGATTTTTTTTTTTTATGTTATAATTTTTTATATTGCTGGACCGCTATTTAATATATCAAATTCACTTTTACATATTTCATAATACACATTATGAAGAGATATTGAAGTCGGTTTAATAAAAATAAACTCATTCTGTAGATTTGGATTAAATGCACATTTTCTACATGGTGGGCCCGTAATATTTTCATAGAAAGAGTAGAATCGCATGTACTTAACATTATTGTTAAGGGCACTAGGACAATGCATTAAAAAAGAGTACGGTCCTACGAAAAAAGAGTACGTCTGGTCACTATAACTATAGGTAGCGTAATCGGATAACATTTCAACGGTGCGTTTTAATATAATACTTATTGCGTAATTATTCTGTTTGTTCTAAATTTACATTTTACATTTTACACCGAGTACATGGTAATAATAAAATAATATATATATATATATATATCTATAGAACTCTGTATTGTTTTGTTAATAATAGAGTTTTTGTTTTTAGGCGTTATACGATATATTTTTTTTTATTATTATTATTACCTCTATTCATTTGGTTTTTATTATTATTCGAAAACGACAATAATAATTGTGTAAATGTTATATTATATTGTTTATAATTAATTTAAACGTCACATTTAATATTATTTTATAAAAAAATATATTATATTTTTTTATCTAAACCGTTTTTATTTATTAAATATTATGAATTCACGACTATATTCGTAAAGATTTTAATTATAAATTTCGTTAAAATTTTTTTCCTTGCAGACCTGTTCATAAATCAACACCGATACGTATATTTTATCACGGTTAGGAGAAAAGAGAAGATATTTTGTATTATTATTATTTTTTTTTTTTTCGAAAACTGTATCGAGCGTTGATCTTGCATTACGATCTTGGACCGGGCCAGTAATAATAGTTAAAAGTTTAAACTATAGAGGAATGGAAATTTATTTTAGAAAATCGTTCTCAAATACACCTATAGATAACTATAAATATATATATATATATATATAAAACAAATTAGATAGCCAACTGTATGATAAAGAAGTTTGGCAGTCATATACCAAGATAAAAAAATAATGCATTGATTTATCCATAAAATATATGTATATGTCATGGATTATGTGATGATCGAGTATAGAAATAATTTCAAATATTTGTTTCGTATTACACATGTATTTATCATATAATTCGTGGCATAAACAATTATTTTGTGGGTTAATCTATACAATTTAACCCCTATAGTATATGGCTGCTAGACTTCCTTCCTATTTACTCGTAGAATTCGCTCTCGGATAAATATCCAATGCGAGTTTTAAATAATAACCATGTACCTACTAAATAATTCGAAAATTGGTTTTTCGGTCGAATTTCAAAAGTCCTAAACTATGACCTAGTCTCAAAAGTTAAAATATATATATATAGAAAGAGAATAAACAAAACGCTTAAAAAGAATACATATTATAATATTCCGCGAAATTATTTAGCCATTAAAGGGTGGGTACGCTCGTTCCCACGACGTTTACTCGAACTGTAAACACACCTGTTGTAGACATTACTAACACATAATGTAAGCACCTTACTTAACCGCACTACATTTGATAAAATGAGGTAGCTCATATTACACTTACTTGAACGTCAATAAACGTTTACGAAATAATATCACCAAAACACATTGCTCTCAGCAAGATGTCGTAATATTTTTTATGCTGTACGAGTTATTTAACCGTGGTTAAGACATTGTAATATCCCGTATTGGCCTCGAAAACGTCTATTTTCGTTTATGCGGAGGCTGGTGTTCCACGATAACGGTGCGCGTACAGTAAATCACAAAGCGTTGTGTCAAAATAACTGGGGTGTTCGAATTCGAAAAAAAAAACCGTCGTGAAATTCATCAGTCACCAAAGTAATACAACAATAACCCGAGAAATTATCTAATAAAATATTTTCAGTCTGGCTTCCACTGTATGTTTACCTAAAAAAAAAAAAATCATTTCAACATTTTAAATCAATTCAATATTTGATATTTTCATATTTAAAGTCAGTACTTGTATTATATTTTCTAGCCGGTAACTTTTCTCTATTTCGCGAAACATCAGTCTATCTCATCAATCAATCATCTCCTCTGTCTGTATATTGATATTTAACAAATACGATATTTTATAACTGTTGAAAGTGGAATTCTATTTTTTTTTTTTTTTTTAATGTTGATAACATATTAAATATATATATAGTTAACTAATTTACTATGGAATTCAAATTCATTTCATAATAATAGTGTTTTAATTATTCATAACAATTGTATTATATTTATTTTAATGAAAAATGTAATTTAGCTGCGATATCAAAATTAGAAATTTGGTTAGGTATAGGTGCATACTGTCTTGAATATGGAATCGTTTTATAAACTGGATGATTTATCACCGTTCACAGAATGCGTATATATATACCTTATAATAAAACGCTGTTTTGGCTCCAGAATAGACGTGCGAAGTGGAACAAAATAAATTATGCTCAAACAGTATAACGGGCCGTTCTCTATACATTTTTGTTGTTTTCATAGATTCGATAAAATTCAACTAAAAGTGGTTTTGGAATATATTCGTAACGAGGAATTTTTACACCCCGGGGATACAAAATACTATACACCCTATGCGGCGTTCATCCACCCCCTTCAGACCCTAATATTTATACGATTTCTCTCCTAGTTCCCTAAGGTAGGCACTGAAAAATTAAATCAAAGAAAGAAGTAGCTATCAGTAAATATACATAACGAAAATACGACCCTGAACATTTTACACCGGGGGATAAATCCCCGCTGTCTGCCTCTCACCCCTAATTCCATCCTTGTAGCGAGAAAGCTATTATTTTTCCTAAGACGTATCTTTTTTTTTCTCCAAAAACAGTTTTTCGATTATTCAAAATGCACCGATTTTTTCATGTCATACATAAAAACAAAAAAATGTCAAATTTCCCCGCCTGGTGGTACCCCACAGCTTTTTAAATTCTCAACCGTTCATCATCCTATATCCTTTTTTTTCCTTGGAAAAATTATTCACGTCCGAACATCTGAAGATGCGGATTTTTCGCCCGCTAGTACTTTATTTGAAAAAAAAAATCTCTGAATTCCCAACCGTTTTTCTAAAAAAATAACCAACAACAAATGACGACGATCCCTCATGATATGTACATTTGTCGATTTATTGGCTACCTTGTGGCTACGAGTGAAACAAACACGACTAATAATATACGTAAACCTCAATTATTATAACACTAATTCCGCACAGGATCGTTTTTCGATCGAAATAATTTGTCGTCGCTTTCAGTGCATAAACTACTAATAAAATTACCTTATTTCCTATTCTTTCCAGATTTTCCACCTACGACAGTGACCTAACGAAACCACGGTGCCAATAAGTATGTCCGGCTCTTTGAGTATAAAAAAATGTGGAAAAACAAAAACCGGAATAATTTAATTGTAAATTAATACGAATTTAAAATTATCTCCGAAAATGTCCAATATATAATATTTATGTATGTGTGACGTACTCCGCCTATGAATAATTGCGCTGTTTTACGCCAATCCCGTATTATCATTCCGGATGTCTTAATGTTATAACATATGTTATAACAAGTTAATGGCATATTAAAATATTTTACTATTATACGATCGCATCATTTCTAGAGGTTATAGGTAGGAGTTGTCTGGCACGCAGGAAAGCCACAGAGATTCATAAAGATGATAGGCGCATTAAATAACAACCGTCGGGTATCTTTAGTTTTTATAGTTTCACGTCCCTTACTACGTATAGTAGACGACAATAGTCGTCGTCTCAACGAAAATAATAATATACTACATTATTTGTTTTAAACGCGGCACGATTATTTTCACTCGTGAAATTTTTATTTCGACGGTATCGTTAAATTTATCTAATTTACTAACGATCGATATGGAACCTACTTAAAATAAGATAACGGTAATAATAATAATAATATTGTGTACCTATAATATTGGCGCCCCTATTAAAAAAACTCAACTGACTAACACGTATGGCAACGTACTAAATTAATATACAGGCGGATTAGAAAATATAAATTAATCAAATTAATAGTAAAATTAAATAAGTGGCTAGTACAAAACTGACATTATTAATTTATAAATTATGATTTTTTTTTTTTTTTTTTAAGATCGTTTCTGCTTACTGCGCTTTAAACAACTGGATAAATAAAAAAAAAATATATATATATATAAAATATGTTCAATATTATTTATATAACTATATATCAAACGTACAATATTTGTTGGAAAAGCTTAACCGACTAAACAACAAAAAAACTTTCAAACAAAAAAAAAATGTTTATTGTTCGAATTCGATACGACCGATACCTACATATCTTTTTTTTTTCGCATAAATAATCAAACGGCATCAAACAAATTATTATAATTAAAACGCGTACCTATTACAATTATCCGTAAAAATAATTATTATTAATTATTAATTTTTTTTTTATTATTATTATTTTAAAGCCCCGCACATCGTGCCGTTATGAAAAATAACAGAAATATTATCGGGAAAATTCACGATGAGCCGGGAAATGTTGTCTATATAAAATATTAAATTAGTGTCTACGTCGCGGTCTTCTTATCAGTAACAATCGAATCATTTGAAGTCAAATAATTAACTAATAGTACACTATAGTTACTATAGTTAGTAAAAAAACACACATAATATTTTGTTAAACGCTTATATTGTAATATGAGTACTTGCGAACTAAAATTTGACTATCATTAAACGAGAGTTACTCAAATGAGGTTTTAAGCAATAAAATAAATATCTACGTACTTAAAACGTGTAGAGCAAAATAATTATTAATTTACTTTACGTCACGTTTATATATATTTGTATTTATTTAGATCGAATCATACTCGATTAAGGATTGTTATCACATAATAATTTGACGTCATACTAATCGAGAGTATTGAGAACATTATAATCAGCGTTCTCCCTAAAAATAATTGTGCATATGGCATCTACACGACTAACTAAATTGTTAGGTTAGGTAACACAAATAGACACCTATAAACGTATGGTGAATATATATAAAATGTGCACACAGTAATTAGGATAACATACTGTACAAGAACAATTAGATAATAGAACTAGATACTAAAACGGCATTCAATAAAATTGTGCGATAGCGTTAATTTTGGGGTCATCATTAAATGTTACCTAATCTAATCAGACTATATATAGACGTTTATAATCTATACTAATATTATAAAGAGATAAAATTTGTTAGTTTGTGAGTTTGTATGTGGAAGGTAATCTCCGGAACTAAAAATCCTATTCTAAAAGTTCTTTCACCGGATAGATAGCTACGTTATTTCTATAAGCTATAAATTGTATATGCGGCGTGTGTTTTTAGCCGAACTATCGCGGCTTTTGGCTAGCAAGTCGGATGTTTAGATGATTATTTGAACTACAAACTATATGTCAATTAGTCACCTGTTGGATGTTCTGAAAAACAGTGTATTTTGCAACCAGAAAATAAAAACACGTCAAACATTTGCGTACAGTAAACCTCTAAAAAACCACTAACAAAATTATAAATGTCATAATAAAAATACAAAAAAAAAAAAAAGGAAAAAAAAGCGCACAACATAGTGAAACAAATACATTCGTCGGACAGCTAGTATAATATAAAAAAAAAAAACTCTACGTTGACGCCAACCGACATAAATTAAAATTTGCCGATCCCCGACCAGCGTCCGCGCACTAGTGCCACGTTGCTCGCGGATGGGGGACTGCCGGCAACGACCTATAATCGTGGATATAGGTAATCGAAACGAAACGTAATGGTGACGGGAAGATTGCGCGTTGTGCATATAGCATAATATTATCGGCTATTTTGTACATTTGTGGTATTATTATATTTTATCGAAAGCGTCTATTTTCAATTTAGATAATTATAACGGATCACGGCCATTAATGCGGGATTGTATTGCTAACAATAACGTATTTGTTAGTTGTATTTCCGTTAGTAATATACGACAGACTTATATTGTATTTGTATACTATAGTATAACATCGTCGGCTTTTATGTCGTCGTATCCGATTGTTTAATCGGAAAATTCAACGCACATCGACGTATCCAGAGTAATATTGAATAATATATTATAAAACGGCCATTGGCGCCGCACACCCACCCACCTGTATCGAGGCCCGGGGCTCCGCATATATAACAATCTATAAATCAATTTTAGACGAAACTCGTAATAATCGCCGACCTGCAGCCTGCATTTTATCATAATTAATTTTACATTGAATTTCCCGAAAACAGTTAAAACACTTGCCGAGACGACGAGTGTCTGATATTACGGAAGATTTATCGCCCTGCATATATAATTGTACACCACCTACAGCGAATAGATATAATGAATATATTCAGTAATTGAAAATAAACCGTACCGCCGAATTAATATAAAAGATTTATTCCGACTTCTCGGTTCGTAACAATAATTATTAAGTCGGCCCCGATGCGAAAGCCGTTGTGATTTCGGGCGGTTTATATCATTTTCTCTCCACCGCCCATCGGCGACTAACGAACGGAAATATATTATTTATGAATATATTACATTGGTCGTCCTGAAATTGTAACGTTTATCGATTAGTGTTGCTTTGATGCAGCCACGTACGCCTTTTCTTCACCTCCATCCCAACTGAAATTCGAATTATATTTAATACAGTTTGTTCGTTATAAAAATTATTATTAATATCCTAAACTTATATTACAATTTTTTTCGCAATCACCGTATTTTCAATTAAACTAAATTATTTACAGCCGTACAGCAATATTGGTAATAATAAACAGGGTCCGGAATTCACGAAACAAGTACTTTGAATGCGAAACTTTTATTTGGCATTTTTCACCGTTTTTGCATACATTTATACAACTCCATAGTTTAAATTTAGACGACTCAAAATATGACTACATGTATATTGTTTTGTTTTCCGTGATGTTTGCTTCAATAGATTTTTAAAACGTATTCTCCATCCATGTCAATCGTTTTATTTATGATATCGTTACCGTATTTATCTCTACTTTGGTGCGCCACCAGAGCGAATAACAACAACAATTATTATTGTTCGGTTGGTGTTTTAGTTTTTATTCGGTTCTATGTGGATAAAATTAGTTCAAGGACCAGAAATGCTCGACATTTTTACACGAGGTTCGTCATAAATTGTACTTGATAGTAAAATAAAATTTAAAAAAATAATTAAATTGAGCGTATTTTTATAATCGTTTAAATTGCAAAGTTTGATGAAAATCGTAACAATCGTAACATTTCAAAACATGATTATTAACCGAACTTCGCTTACAATTCGTTTTTCGTTAGCAACGATTAGTCGTTGCTTACAGATATTAATCCTCCGTTACATATAAACAGCAAACCAATACCATTCTCCGACACAGCCAAATATCTAGGTTTAACCTTCGACAAACGCCTAACATGGGTCAAACATATTCACACAACAAAATTAAAATTAAATCAACGACTTTACTTTCTCAGACCTATTCTCGGCAAATTCTCAAAACTATCCCTCAAAACCAAAATTCAAATATACAATCTTCTTCTGAAGCCTATCTGGATAAGCTCTATGAAATTCAACTCTGGGGCTCAGCAAAAATTTAAAACACACAAAAAATACAAGTGTTTCAATCGAAAATCCTCCGACTTATAACCAATGCTCCTCCGTATATTTCAAACCACACTCTCCATACAGATCTTCACATCCCTAAAGCCACTGATACAGCCAAGCTGTATTATTCAAAATTTAGGTTTCGTCTCCAAAATCACACCAATCCCCATATCAAAAAGCTACTATCTACCTCCATCCCAGGAAATCCTCCCAGAAAACTCAAGCGACAATGGCCCCGTGACCTTATAAAGTAAACATACTATGAATACTTAATACCCAAGTAAATGTAACTTCACGCCGATGTACTTCACTGGATG
This sequence comes from Tuberolachnus salignus, assembly GCA_956483605.1. Lineage (NCBI taxonomy): Eukaryota > Metazoa > Arthropoda > Insecta > Hemiptera > Aphididae > Tuberolachnus > Tuberolachnus salignus. Next base: position 21,562,804 of record OY101437.1, read on the forward strand.
GTTTCTTCCCTCAAGACACCCAAGCCATTGCGTTTAATTTTTAAAATCATACATTATACTTATTGTACTTTTTTTTAGTATAGATTGTATAAAAAAAAAAAAAAAAAAATTCCCCTCTACATCCTACATTCCCACCTACAACAGTGATCCGCCAATCGTGCGAAGTATGTCCGTATATATAGTTCCTGGTTTATGTATCGCATGAATTTTATGCGGTAGAATTCGACCTCATAACTTTATGAATCTGTTTGCGAACAAACCGTTCCACGAGTATGACTATTCAAACGAGAAATGTTAACAATCACATAAAAACACAACACATAATGATTATGGGACCCATAAATCAACCGGGCATACGGCAGTCTTCCATATAAAATTGTGTATTAAAACTGCGCGCACCTATTACTATTTAATATAATATATTTAAACAATAAAATCTGACCTAGTTAATTTCCGGACCAACATAGATAAATTGTGGTTGGCCATCGCCCCTTCGCCATCCCTTAAAATACGCCCTTGCTATCTTATAGTAATGTAATTGAATAGAACCGTAAATAATTATTTAATTACATTTGGACATAATGATAAATATTTAAAGTTTAATACCTTTGATTATCAAAATATACTGAAATTTTTAAAAATCCAAATTTGCAAAACATTACTATCAATAAAATGGTGTTATTTGTTTATAATAAAAATACATTTAAAACCTGTTTAAATGTATGTTAAAATTTGCTCTGATTATATTATTTAGTGGTTCACAACACCAGAGATGGGATAAAACAGTGTACAGTAATCAAATTTGCACAACTACCTGTCTACGTATATTATTTTTTTATAATATCTCATTCAATAATAATTACAAAATTATAGAATATCATCAATAATACATTTTGATCTACAACTAACTCTATTTTTTATTGAATAATTTAATTATTTTTATATGTAGGCTACAATGGTTGCGGTGGTCGTTAAATATTATTATATTTTAGTTTGATTAAAAAATGTATACCGAAATATACTTTTGAGTATTTTTGTTTCGTCCACCTACATCAATAGATCTTTCTTAATATTGTGTCGGTGACGATGACCGAAATCGTAACGTTGGACAGACCGTAATACATTTTTTATACCATATTATACGTTTCAACCCAGCTTTATAGCCACCTACAGCAGTGGCCTACCCGTGACGTAAAGTGTATGTCTGGATTGTTTTGTCTGTATTTACTTATATATTCGTCAGGTAAAAAGATAAATACGTTCGATTAAAAACACGTAATAGATTACAGAGCCAGACACGGAATAATTAAACTCGTAGAATACTTCCGAGTGACTAAGAATCCGAGTGCAACGGATTGTCATGATAGCTTTTAATTTCAAAACGATGTTGAAATACTGGCGTGCTCCCCCTCCGCCTCTAACCGCCCCAGCGGTCCCCTTTAAAACAGCAAGTGGCCCACCACCACAAGGTACGGAACATATGTCGGCTAGCTGCCCGTTTGCGAGATGTTTAGTTTAAAAACTTTGAAATAAAACCGTAATGAATTTAATCATTTTGTTTTAATTAAACTTTTAGACATTGTACAATATCAAAAAGCTCTTAAATCGTAGTGAGATTTATTTTAAAACCCTCTCCGAGGAAACTTTTACACAATGGATTCTCGCCAATATTCTAACCGTTATTATAATATTATTCATACCAATGAAAACCCGCGTTATTTATGACATTCTAGTTATCGAAAATCCGCCATTGTGTGTATTGGTAATGATTGTGTTATTATATTGGTTTAACGGTAGTTTATTAGTATTTTTTTTTTATGTTTTTCAATCGTTTTCGTCTATAGTACTTTTAAAACAGTGTACTTACATTATTTAAATGAGATTTTCGATATGTAAGACCGAGCGTTCGACACAGAACTCCCTTGAAATTGTCTTTTTGGATTTACACCGTCAAGAAATCAAATAAATATAACAATTGTATCATTATAAACTGACGTAATGTAATAACTCTAATAGCTTGAAAATTAATTTTAGCATGCGAAATACTGCACTTTTTATGCTAGGTTGTACACATTTTATCTTCGCTAAATCTTCTTTAATCTATTATTATTTTTGTTTTTTTTTTTTCGTTTACCCTTCGGGTAATCGTGGATGTTTTAATACTACACCCAGAACGTAATTTATTTATTTATTTATTTACGGAGTAAACTCCAATTTACAAAATATGTATTTAAAAATCAGTAATTTAATAATAATATTAAATAACATTAATATATGTAAAAAAAATATGGATAATTCGATTAAAATGATACATTTTAAATAATTAACATGTAACAGTGACTGTAACATTAACAATGATGATTTTATTATTATATATCGAATATAGTTTTGATATCCCGCGGATTGCATACAAATAAATCAAGATTAGTATCTCGTGCGATTACATATTAATTATGAACGTCACTCAGAATTATTATTATTATTATTTTTTTTTTTTTTTACTTAATCATTATCGCGTTGGAATTCAAAAAAAATTATTCAATGGAACTATACAGACTACTATAGATTTTTTTTTGAACTTGTAGCTCTTTGACGCAATATTATTTTGTTTATAATCCCGTTAAATTTAATTTCAGATTTGCCAGAGCGTGCACTAGTGACCAAGGAGTGATATCTCTGGCGAGATTCAGTCCTATGCATAAAATCGGTAAGTCCAAAATGACTAACATAACAATTAAATTATTGACAATATTTTATCATCGCGTTTACTATACGTATATTACTATTGTTATTATTATATTTTCAATGGATTGTGTCGACGTTAGATTTATGTTAGAAAACCAAATTATAATATAGAAAATTAAATATTATTAAATACAAAATATGTATATAGCTATAATTAAAATTAGAGCCGTATATATAATTATGTTACAGCTTCACGATCGAAAGTGAAGTAGGTATAAAGATAATAATTACTTAATCCGTACAGTAAAGATGTATTATGGACAAGAGGGGTTTTTTTTGAGATTGAAAAAGTGCGTAATAAAGGTCGACTGAAACGAGAGAAAGACTGTGTACGAAAAATACGAGAATGCGAGGAAAGCCCAGGAGCGAACAAAGAGTAAAGTTTAGTTAAGTTAAATTAAGTAAAGTTTTAAATTCCGTGCCGGTATATTAGTATTTAATACTACGAAATGACCCGTGCGTATGAACAATGCGTTTTCTAGATGAGTTAGGATTTGTAAGCCGACAGATTGATAAAAAAATAGACTGCTCTTGGGTTTAAACAAAAAGAGAAATTTAGAATAGACTCGGTACATCGAATCCCGGCGTGGCCGGGAACACGCGGAGAAAAAATAAAGTTGACTCTGCGAAGCCGGAAAAAATAAAAAAAGAATCTTTTTAATGCGCTAAAACGATAGAGATAAATTACATAAAGGGATTGGATTTTATAAATCGATTGCAAGACGTTCGAGTAGTCAGTACCCTGTTACCCTGTGTTTAATATATATATATACTCGGTGTAATTATAGTCGTTTGTATTGTTGTTTAAAAAAAAGAAAAAAAGTTTTCAATCACTGTATCCTTTTTGTTGTTTTTTTATTTTAAGATTAATCCGTTACTGAAATAAAGCCAGAGTGTTATTCGTTGGAAAACTTTTAAACTTGTAACGATTCGTTTTTTCCGCTAAAACAATTATTTTAATGAACAAGTAGATTTTTTGTTTTATTTTTTTTATTTTGTTAATACACATATTTTACACTCCGCATTATTTTCATTACGGTAAATCTATTAAATTTAATCGCCAATTCGCAGACACGCAAATGGTTATTATGTACAATATTATAAAAAAAAAAAAAAAAAAAAAAAAAAAATAATTTTTAATATCCGAAAACAATATAATATATTAACAGCAGTCGGTTTACCGACATAAAGCAATAAATTCATAACCGAATATTATATATATTTTTTTTAAGTATATATTATTCGACCACGACAATAATAACCTTTTTAAAAATATAACACAATTTCATTGTACCTACTGAAGCTCATTTGGCGGAACTAATGCAAAAACGTGGTACAGTCGGGAAAGTGCGCGATGGAATAAAAAAAAAAATCCATAATATAGACGACTATAGCTGATCATTATCTCGGTTTTAGCGTTATATTTATTATATATTTTGAAACATTTTTTTTGAACGTGTGCATTAAAAAATTATTTCGATGAAAATAGGCCCCTGGACCGTGTCCTCTTTCCATCGCCTACCCCCTTTAATCTGGGCTTGCTTAGACTATAATGAATCCATAATCCTGCAACAATGGATTAGGTCAAATGTCTATATTATACATATATATATAGAACATTTTTATTAACATGACTTATTATAACAGAGTGTTTAATTTCCCGGTGTGGTAAAAAATTACTATCAGAATAGATGCACCTGTTCAATTATTGTGTATAAATAATGCGATAAAGTAATATAATATTTAAAATGCAGATAGAACGTAACATATAAAAATTAAGAGTTAATGTTTTTATACGGGGATATGAACCTACGAGGTATTCAAGAGTTATTTAAACCAATTAATTAGGAAGTTTTCTTATAAAATGTCTAGAGATCTGGTTTAAAGAAGAGATATTACATTTGTTTTTTTTTTTTTTTTTTTCGTTTTTTTAAATAAAATAAATAACAAACGCGTTTAAACGACGAGGGATGATTGAAAATACGGCCCCATTAAATATTTTTTATTATCCGCAACCTACAGGACTCGTCACCGACGAGTCGTCAGTGTTGAGTGCGAAAATTACTTTAATAAAATTGTCATCTACAAATTATTTCAGTTGAGCATATAAATAATATGAATGATTGCTGTAAATCCGACATAGAAAAAATAAAAAAAAAACAATTAATTTTGTAATTTAACAATAATACCTATTATTGGTGGTATATTTTATTTATTAGGTTTTTTGTTGTAAATATATCGTATTGTGTTAAAATATTACAAAAAAAAAATTTTTGTTTCCAATAAGTATAATCCAGTTATATGCCCTTTTGTTAACATATATTCATATATTAAAAAAACCGATTTGAAATTGTAAATTAAAAAAAAATAATCATAATAATCATAAAAAAAGTATTATTTTTTGTGCAAATGGATATCATACAATCAGATCGTCTATACTGAATTAAAGTAATCCATTAAAACAAAAAAAAAACAATATAATAGGGATTATATAATGGCTCGTAAAAAAATACATATATATATTATCAAATTTTTTATATTTATTGCATTTCATATAGTTCGAGATAGATTTTGACGATAATTTGTGTACAACATTGATAGTAACATTGCTCTGCTTGTAACAAATAAAATTTCTGTGGTGGTCCATTTCAAAGCTAAATTTTTAAAAATCCAAAGTATATATAAAAAATAAAAATAGTGACCATACAAAAGTCTATAGCGCATTTAACGTTTAAATTTTAAACGTCTCAGTAAAGTGTGGAGTTTGAGTAAATGTGCGATTTTTCTAAATAGCCCTTTGATTATAAATTACTATATAAATAAAGTCGCTGACAATATAACATCTGGCCATAAGAGATAAAGCTTGGAATGTTTCAATTCCGAGACAAAAGTATAAATCGTATTATAGACACATATTTTTACAACACCTTAACAAAAATAAATGGAAAAAAAACAAGACCTATTTATTTTGTTTTTGGGATATAAAGTGGCTTTAGATTATATTCCGTTTTGCGTTCTGCTCTGTTTATATGATATTTTTCAGATTTTGTTATGTTGTGTTTTGTGAAGGGCATTTAATTTGTTTCGTTTGTCGTTTTTCGTTCAATTATCGTTCCAATTTCCAATCGTTTTTTTGTACAATATAACGTATGCAAGCACCTAATTAAAAAAAAAAAAAAATAATAATAATATCTTATTGAAAAACGAACACACAATTATTAAAATGTGTACAAATTAATATGTCATTTAATTTTTTTATCTTTTCTCTGCTTGGTCTTATGTCTTTCGATTGATCGGCCACAGCTCTCCGTGCTTCTCTGTCATAACTCAAACCATTCGGTTCTCAATAGCTTTCCATTCCCATGTTCTTCATAGTTTGAGGTATGTCTTCCTCGTCCGGTTTTACCGTTCACATATCCATCAATAATGAGCATCAACAAACTATCATGGCGTAGTATTGTGACCTATTATATAATTTTATAAGACATTTATATATATATACATATATATATATAATTTAATAATTCGGGTTTTGGGTTGACCCACATATTTCATTCAGGTTCGGGTCAATTCGGGTGTATATTTTTCAATCGATTTTATCTATTCGGGTTTTGGGTTATGTGATTTATTCGGGTTAATTAGGGTTTCGGGTGCAGAGCTCTGATCTCGCTAACCGACGATTATTTTCACCGCAAACCGGGCGAATTTCTGTCTTACGATTTATGCTGGTCAACACTTGACGGGACATTGTAAGTGCGGCCCACAAAGGGCAAATTATGCATTGATTAACCGATGAAATAAATATCTGTTTATGCCGTGGAACTATACAATTATATAGTTACAATTGAATAATAATTTCATTTATGTTTGATATTATCGCATAGTTCATAGCATAAAGAAATATTGCATGGATTAATCAGTACAATTTGTCCATTAGTTATAGGTTATCAACGAATTTAAATTTATAAATATTGTGAGGAACATTTTTAGGGTGCGTCCTCCAAATTCAACGGTTTATAAAATCGGAAACCTGTATGTGTGGCAATGGACGAATTAATATTTATCCGGCTGTATGTAAATCACGAGAGAAATTCTACGATTGACGTAATACGGTACGGTTTTAATATGCCATTTTACCGTGCAATATTATCAATTCAGTGTTAATATATTATATAAACAGGCAGACGTTCCAAAAGGTAGTATTTAACACATTAGTTCACCGCTCAGCGCCCGTGTTTATTCTGTAAACCTTTATATACGCACCTATAATATATGCATACTTGAAATATCTAAAGGGTTTTGGTAACTGCACGACTAAAGCCTATGGGCCTATGGTTTTCGGCACGATGAAATCCTTTGTGGTACTTATATATTATATAATGCTAATACATATATACATATATAATGTGCCGAACGGTTTAACACCGCGCAAACATGACACCATACGTATATAGCAGTGGCATACTAGGACTTCGCCACCCCTATGGTACACGATCCCCCTCATTGAAATGTTTACTACGTCGTCTTCAATTTTGTATATTCGCGTGATTATAAACGAAATTTGTCTCGTAATGCAAATTCACGGTTGCCGCCAATGCAGCAGGGGCCCTAACCTAATTGGTCAATTAGATCGTGTCGGTGTATTTTGTCATTCTGAAATTGTGCCCCGTCACCACCCCTCGGAATTTTTTTTACCTGTCTGCGACAATAACACCGTACCTGTTGTGTTGTCAGCTCTTAGTTTTAGAAAAAAAGGACACTGCCGTGTTGTACGAGGAACGTAGTCCGGCATCCCTAGAGATATGCGAGGCTAAGCCCTCGCAGTTTAGTTTTTACCGTAGTTGTTTTACTATAACAGCTTCATCGCGACACTGATAATCTAAAAAACTAAAGAACAGAATACCACTGGAGGGGTGTGGTGGGCTTGCCACTAAATATATAATAAGTACTTTTGAACGGTCTCTGATCGCATTGGACATTTTCAAACACAATATTATTGTAACGATCCCACCCTCAAAACAGCCAGGGACACTATAGACACGGACTATCGGGAATTCGCGATATATTATTTATATTTAATTATAACGTATCTGCAAGTTACTCTTACTCGTATTATTAGTGATATGGCACTATGATTATATCATATCGTTAATTATTGCTACGCTTATACAGTGTATACAGCAATTAATTTAACTACGGCGTATAGTCCAAAACTACAATTCCTTCCGTTAATAAGCTGACATTCAAATAAAATTATAGGTTAGGCACTGCACGAACACGTTTTATCATCAAACACTACAGTAATGCTTTTGAGCCATATAATCCCTTGATGAATTATGTAGTTATACTCAAATTAAAACATTGTAATAGTATAGTTTATACAGGGATTTCGAATTAGATCGTTCGTGAAATATTGAATATTATACTGACTTGCGGAAAACATCTTTAGGCCAACCAAGGATTGGAATTAGTGGAGAGTGGAGAATGAAGAAGAACGCAGAGCCTTATACTTGAGGGAGGGATATACTTGTAGGAACCCAGTTATCAGAATGAGCTGTAAATATAATAAAGTTGTTGATTTAAGCGGTGATGGAGCAGAAACCGTGTGGAAAAAGATCTTTAAGAAGGCCCAGAACGAAATTGTAAGATTTAACAAAAAAGCATACAGAATATCAAAAAATGAATTTAAAACGCATAAAAAGAACCTTTTTTTTAATTTTAGAGCTATTTATAGGCATTTTAAATTTTCGAATTCTAGTTTTTATTTGGTTTAATGTAGATACAATTGTATTGGCCAAGCAGAAATGTCTAAAAATTGTACACGAGGTTTATCATATATGTTGTACTTACTGGTAAAAAAAAAAACAAAAATAAAAAATAAAATAAAGAATTTTTAATAGTACTATTATATAATGTAATAGTTTGTTTACTTTATAAGCATTTTAAGTTCAAATTTTAATGAAAATCGTAGAAAAATCACGGTATTTCAAAAATGTTTAACCCGAACTTTGCTCAGAATCGTATTTCGCTAGCCATGATTTATCATTGTGTACAGATATAAATTAAATTCCTTTATATATACTAACTTCCCAACTTCCCACATATACCCGCGTGAGTAGTATACGCGATTTATGTATTATTATATATTTTTTAAAAAATGTTCAAAAATTAAGTAACGCTGTGGCTGGAAAATCTTCTTGTTTTAAATCGTAAAATTTAAGGTATGCGGTCAACGTTTTGGACGATTTTCACAAACCGAAATATTGGTCACAGATAAAAAAAAAAAAAAAAATTCCGTCGAACACACCAGGGATTAACGACGTCAATCGATAAACAAATTTATTATTGGTACCACGGTAATGGCGAAATAAAAAATATATATTTACGATATAAATAAGTAAAGATAAATAATGCGATTACTATATATTTGCCAATGCATCCCGTATAATGTAAAACATTGTAAAATATTACGCTTTCTAAAACTTAACGTTTGGCATAATAAATTATATAATATTGCTTACCTATATAAATATTTCCGATATCTTAGGGCGGTTTATCAATATTTCAGTTATAAACTAATAAGGTCGGCACGGTAATACCGGGTGTTCAACAAAAAAAAAAAATGTCCCGGCTATATTTTCAAAACGTAAAAATATACAAAATCACCATCAAAAAAACAACCTATTCCACTATCTAGTTTCCTTATAGATAATTATGTTTTGTCGTGCCATTTCCAACGAGACATGTTTTTTTGTCCTCTTGTCGTAACACTTTGACTTGTGGCCCCAACATCACTAGACTTGATGATTTTTTTTTCTACTAACTGGGGTTTCATGAGGTGTACACATCGCCAAGCGATTTCGATAAACTGAAGCAACTGAATCATTTTAATAAGATCGAGAATATAACTCGATATTGTTCGCGTCACTATTAGGACGGACACATCGAACATTTATGGACTTACAAAGGACAAAAACAAAAACAAAAACTAAATAACGTTACAGGTAATTTTGGTTGGCAATGGATTTTCATATTTTTATTTTCGTATTTTGTGAACACTCTGTATTTATGCATTATGGGATATAGACGCAAGTATATAAGTGATGCTGCGAGAAAACGGACACCGTTATTATTTATTTATTATATTTTTTTTTTATATATAAGATGCCGAATTTAAACAGGTGTTTTAGTGCTGCTGTTTGGGTGCGGGGTTTTAAAGTTTTAAACAACCGCGGCTCCGAACGATTTTCAAAGTATATATTTTTTTTTTTCAATTTGCCCATAGAGAACTTAAACAACGCTCGATACACACATTTCATAATTTTACTTACTCATAAGTGATTTTTTTTTTTTTCTGCGAGCAAATACTATATTTTATTAATTTTAAGTTCATGCGTACTTTTTTTTAAACAAGTTTTCGACCAGAAGATTCGCTCCAATCATTAACATCAGTAATGGTTTCTGGTAGCAAATAATAATTATTGTCTAGTAAAGGTGCATCGGAGAGGTCAATTTTTTTATATTCCTTGTACTGTTCTTAATAATAAACCATTTACTAAACGTAGTATAATTTATGATTTTTAAGCTTCTCATCAATTACTGTTTTTGTGGAAATATAATAATACCAAAAATTTTTTTTTCCAAGCGTCTTTTTTAAATTTTAATCAATCGATATTTAAAACTAAATCAACATTTGATTCTCGAAACGACAACCTTTCTGTCTTAAAGGTTCTAATTTCAAATATTTTCACTAATAATTTGTGTAGCACTCGCCGAATTACGATACTGAATATTTTTGTTGGTATCAAGGATTTAAAAAAAATGTATAATAATACAATTTGTAAAAATGTATTTAAATTTTATATTAGACCCGTTGAAATTGTACGTGATACAGTATTGGCCCCGCAGGGTTATTATATGTGTAGCCATTCGGACCACTTTATAATAATTCTGTGTAAAATATTTTTTTTCGATACATATAAAAAATGTTTAGAAAAACAATTTGTAAACATTATAGTATAAACAATTTTGTTAAATCACCGTTTAAAAAGTGAACAGCGTATTAGTATATAATATATGATATATTATTTATATAATATATAAATCAATAATCAAAAAAAAAAAAAAAAATCAAAAATTAATATAAATAAACAATTTTATTTTTTTTTAATATTCATTTCATTAATTCCGCGAGAAAAAGAATACAAAAAAATTAATAATAATAATTTTGAATTTTATCACGCTCGTAATTTATTATAATATTCCGACGATGTTATTTATTTATGTTAATTTTATAAAAAAAAATATATATATATATATATATAATATATTATATCGTACGTTTGATACGTGCGAACGATCGAACGATATGAGGTCTATTGTTGCCCAGCTGCGGAAAAAAGAGGGTGATGTATTTAGATTGTATGCAATGTGTATAATTATAGAATTTAAAGATTTTATCAGGATTATTTCAACGGTTTGGAGGATTTTTTTGATAAACGAGACGTGTCGTTGAATTCGTCTTAATGTCAAGAATAAGCTGGTAGGCTGGGTAAAAACTTAAAAATATTAATGGGGCGGAAAAACACACACACACACCGCATAGTAAAATCTCACTGCGCTCAAAATCTAAAATGTACTCGTGTACGTACGGTTTATAAACAGGTGAAACCAGAAAAACAGTGACTGAATTCGCTGAAAATTATATCTTTGTGAACATATTGTATAGTATCGTATCTATACCGTTCGTTGAGCGATAAAAATATAACGACCGCGTACGGAAAGTCAATTATTTTGTTTTTTAATTAATGAAATTCACGCACGTTACGATCCACAAACGTAAATTTAGAGGATCAAAAAAAATATATATATAATTTAAAAAAAAAAACAAATCAATAGACCCGTCTATCTGCGTAAAAAGCGAATAAAATATATTGGAACAAGATGAAATAGAATGAATGCAATGATTCTCTCTCGGCGTGAAATGGACACGGTCCCCATTGAAATTTAATAGAAAAATTCACGCTATCAAATGTTAACATGTTGTCGGACACATTGGATGTCAATCTCAAAATGTTCAATGATTAGCAAGGCGGTGAAGTTATTGCATTAAATAAAAAAAAACTCACTAAATTGATGCCGCATTCGAATATATTAAAAATTGCACTTATAATTTTAAACATTGACTTGAAAAAATATCGTTTATACGTATTTTTTTTTTCGCATTTCTACAGACCAAATAAACACGACCAAGTATAACGAACAACTAAATAACATTGATTACAAAACTTACAACGATATCGGTATATGATTATTTTAAACACGACTGAACAACAATCGTTGATCGGCTATGGTCGAGATAATATTGTCTAGTGAATCACAAGTAAATATAAAAATATATAAAAGCGATATAGAAATAATTATAAATATTTTTATAATTATACATTTGTACGCTGCTATACGTTAACTTAATTGTTATCTTGTAATGTATCAAGTTGAATATTATTCTATAAATTGTACGAAAATTACGAAAAACGGTGGAAATTACACTCAAATAAAAATATTCGTCAATATACATTTCTTTGCAATGAAAAAAAAAAAATTATATTTTTACTCAGCAACAAGTAAGAGCATCTAAAAAACAGATGCAAATGCAATAACTTTACTGCCCTAATGACGTTGGAAAATCCAAATCGCCTACCCGCACGAGATAATAATAATTTACATTATTATTATCTCGGATTTTTATGCAACCTAAAATAATTTCGTAATGTGTAGATCCTATAGTTGATTATGTTTGCATATTTGAGAAAAATATGACATTAAATTCCATAAAAGTTTCGTTTGTTTTAATTTTGCACCGATTCACAAAATGAATTTATTATTATTTATTTATATTTTTTTAGAGGCCATTAAGCGCATCGTCGGTTTTACACGTTCGCTTAGGTCGTATGCCAAACGATAATTTATTAAGTCCTACATACATCGTAATACTAGTTTTATGTTGTTTTTATCAGGAACTATTCTCAAAATCGTTGTAGAATAACCACTTTTAAAAGTTATTTCGACTACTAATTGCCGTCGCCGATGCCCATCGACATCCCGATATATTTGAATAAATTGTATTTTCTCTTTGTACGTAAGATTTCATATTGTAATCGTTTTTAAGACGTTTAGTTGTTTTAGCTCGCGATTCAGAATTTTTATTTTGCATATCTTTTTAGTTTTCGTGTGCATTTTCAACGATATTTTTTACATACAAATCAGTACCCATTAATAATAACTACACACGGGTAGTGTCAGTAAACTCGCGTCAATTTATAGATAGCAAATCACGAGGTCCCGACGGGGATAAGAGTTTGTAGATTTATTAATTATTTAAGAACAATTTACGGTTAATTTCTGTGTATATAATATAAATTTACTCCGCGTCTATATTGTATACTTCACTCGCCTCATCTCTGACAGCCTCTATACTACGAGACTTTATTATAATTGTTATTTAATTATCAAACTATACGTATAATAGAGACTAAACATATTATTGTACTCGAAGTAAGATTGCTTACTGAGTAAGCCTTACTCCATACGGTTAATATATCGTATTGTACGTAATTTTTAGATTCTGAACGTAGCGAGTTTTCAGTTTTACTAAGAAGAGATTATTTTTTTTCCTTTCGGCGAGTGAAATGCCCAGACTCTTTCGCGCAGAACCTTAAAATATGCGGTATTTCCACCCGGTGGTACTTTATTTGAAATTCTCAATAGCTCGCGCCGTAGGTTTCTTTTTTTTTTTTTTTTTTCACTCGAGGTTTGCTAAAATATGCCTTGTAGAAAATATTCTAGTATACAGCGATTATATTATAATATTTCAACCGAGCGGTGTTTTCGAACCGAAAAACACATTCGATCTGATCGCATGCAATTTCTATCATTATTTTTATTGATCCTCCGATCACTCGGCTTTTACTACGATCAAATGACCCGCCCCAACGATATTATTATAATACACTGGCACGTCGTAGTAATGATGAATGTATTTCGCAGGAGTATACTTAGCGGCCGGGACGAACGCCAGTTGCAGCGGTCCCATGCCGTCGCCCCTGTCGTCCGGCGGCCGCGGGCACCCGTTGCGCAGCGAGAGCCGGTCGTACGCGTCCTACGACCTGGACCCCGTGATGGAGGAACGGAGCGACATGGAGAGCAGCTGCACCGGTGGCGTCAGCGGCAGCGGCGGTGCCATCCCGACGAACGGCGACGTCTGCGGCGTCGACATCGCGGACGACGACGACGACGTGGTCGGCGGCGGCGGAGCGGTCGAGGCGCTCGTGTGCCCCGACAGTTAGCAACACGTGTTGGCCATCGCCCGGATATCGGTGGCCGTACAGACGGATAAACCGCCCCCAAGACCAGCCAGGTCACCGCTGTGGAACACCCTGACGAATAACCCGCCGGACGAGGCGGTCAGCTGACATCCGGCCGGGCCCGACCATCTGCCCAAGGCCATAGCTATCATCGAACCCTGAAGAGCAGCCCCGCCGGGGTACGCGCGGCACCACGGTCCGTGTGTTGTTCGGTCATATTTTTGACCGGCCGCAATAATATTATTGACAGGACCGATTGCCGCGCCGGGAAACCGTCGTACCCCCCCCCACCCGCCCCTCCCACCACACACACGCGCACGTGACGGTCGTTATAACGGCGCGCGTGTCGACGGGGCCGCCGACCATAAACTTTCCGAACACGTACGTATATATATATATATATATATAAATACGCGCGTATGTCCGGTCGCCGTATAAATTGTATAAAATATTATTATTATTATTATTATTATTATTATTATTATTATTGCGGGCGATCCCGTCCGGCCGTCCCTTGAGCCGTCCGACACACATACAGAGCGGTCGTCTTAATCGCCGACCGACGGCTGTGACGGACGTCTCGGACGCCGCGTCCAAAGTGAATCCGGCAAACGCGATGAACGCCGTGCGATACGGCCCAACGAAAAAAAAAAAATAATAATAAAACCTAACCTGTACATCGCACGCCCGAAAGAATATACTGACATAATAATCATTGGCGCAACTAGGAGGGGGGGGGTTGATGATTTGGGTCCCTGTACAAATAACGGTGTGAGTGAAGTGGGAGTGTCCACTGACGAGTTACAATAAAACCTGACCAAACCCCCTTGTCCAAATGTTTAGTTGCGCCCGAGATGGACACAATGAAATTCTAAAAGTCGATTTCCAGACATTTTCATATTGTCAGCCGTGTCGGGGGCGCGACGTGTAGCGACCTATGTCCAAACCGGACATAGCGGATCGCGTCGCGACGTCCCGTTTGAATAACAAATCGTTTTGTGTTTCGTTAGTGCAATTTCGCGTTCAAATTATTGTGAACCGCGGGTCGAGTACGAGGAAATAGGTAAATATCGTATAGGTACGCGGCGAACGTTTTTTATTTATTTATTATTTTTTTTTTTTCCAACATTGGACGTGCCACGCGTTTCATCGCAATAAACATGCGGCGAGAGTGCGCTGCGAAATCGTTCGCGTCATACGCAATTCGGATTTACGTTGAGCACGTGAGCTTCAAAGTAACCGCGTCGTTTTGAACGCACGTCGACTTTCGGTGAACTGCTCGTGCACACCGCGGCCGAGCCGCCGGCAAACGAAAAACACCCACTACCCTCTCCCCCCCCCCGGGAGAGTTACGGAAAATAAATAAATGTCCGCGGTGGAAACGTGTCGCGGGTCCCAGATTGTTATTTGTTGTCGTGTAACGTACGGCCGAGCGACGCCAAAGTTTCGGGTATTAATTTTTCCCAATATTTCATTACAAAGTTAATACGTGTGTGTATATATTTATATATTTATCTATCCGCCGAGACTATATCTTATCTTAATAGTACACATTTTCAAAAACGTACGAACGGTAAAAGCGTAAAAAATTTTTTAAAAAAAACTGTATATCGGCATTAATATCGTATCATACTGTGTTTTTATATAAGGACCCAAGGGTGTATTTTTTTCTTTTTTTTTTTTTTCGTATCGAGTAAAACTCGAGCAAACTAATCGAACGGTTTAAACGGGATGGTTACAAGTCCACGGACTTGTCTGCAGGATCCGCCGAGCGCGATATTACGGGTCATCTTTTTTCTTTTTTTTCTTTTTATATTATCGTATTTTCGGTAATCGACAATTTAGAGCAGCGCGTAAGCCGGATAAAGTGAATTTTTATTCGCTTCGAAAATCGTATAGGAGTGTGGGGGGATTCTCTAATATTTATTTATATTTAATAAATACGAGTCGATTACATTTGAAACTTTAACCCGGGACACAAACTGCATGCGCGGACAGACCGTAATTCGGCTATAGGTGTGTCAATGCGATATTATAACGACAACTGTGTCTAGTTTTGCACCGTGGGCGTTATTCTTTTATCGCAAACAAAAAAAAAAAAAACGATCGTCTGCGGGGATCCGATTGTGATTAGATTCCATTAATATACGCAAATGATTCAAAACGAATTGGATTTCGCCATTCGGTCGTTGTACGTATATAATATACGTGTATATGTATAATGATATTATTGTTAATTATTAAAATTATCGAGTTTTTCGCTTTATATTTGCAGCGTTTCTGCTGTCGACTAGCGTCTAGCGAATCGTATTTATCATATGTTGCACTGTACTATACGCGTAGGTATTGATTTTAACGTATTATTATTATTATTAGTCGAAAATTATTATTGGTCGAATACACATTATGGGAATTTATTTATAATATTATAGTCGTACACTATAACCGTTTTTGAAGTAAGAAACATGGGTACGAATGTATAGATTTATACCTCCTCGCCGCCAACTCTCTTTGTTCGTCTTTGTGAAACCGAAATGGTGGATATAGCTACGCGCAAAAGATTTTAAGGGGCGGGTAAAACATTTTGTAAAACACGACATCAAAGTAAAAACAGAACGTCCATACATTCGCGGTTTATCGTCGGAATGTCAATTAATTTTTTAAATTTTCGCCATTTGTATAATCGCGTCTATACCCCTGTATGTATAGTGGTTTGCGGGTACAAATGCAATTAAAAAAAAAAAAAAAAAAATGTAGAATTCGTAATCATTGTAGACGTTTTAATAATAATTACGATTTTCTTTTCTTTTACTTTTTTTTTTTTTTTTCGTATTAAGGTGTACATAAAATAATAATAAATAAACGGCCGTCAGATAGGCCGTTTGATCTTATCGGGAGGGAAACTCGTTAAGGTTACAACGGTTATATTTCTCTATCCATATATTTAAATAAATTAATACGATATAAAATTATTCAATTTCCATAGACGCGGGTGTATTACAGTGATATTCCTTATATTTTTTGTGACCGCCGATTGTACAATACCGAATTTAGTTTATCGGATTTTCGGAAAATTACAGTAAAGTTTTAATGATTCCGACGAGTGAACCGAATAATTAAACGATACGACACCATTCGTCTAAATAGTAAGTTGAGTGACGTAAAAGAAATCGACCTGTATATATTGGAAATTCAACTTACCGTCGTTGTGACAAATGGGGCCAAATTTATTGGAATTATATTAGTAGTCTTATCTGGATATTGATTAACCAGGTTAACTATTTTCACATCACGCTTATCGTTTCACAAAATAAAGATTACCATATTATTCAATTATGTATTTCTCAAATTTTTTTTTGCCGGGTACACTTTTTGATAATATCAAACTTAAAAAAAATCAATTTAGGCGGTTATACACGGTCGTACTGTTATTACTTAATCATAAGTTACGGAATAATATATGTATATTCTTAGATTATGTATTTATATATAAAAAAAAAAAAAAAATGTAATGCGTTTTATACCAATAAATTGTAACCTACACGCTGTATGATCTGGTCGACTCGACAGGAATAATTTATTCGGGTTAAACGTCATATCGGGTCATGGCAGTCGTCGTGTATGGGCATGTCGTACGACCGAAATCCTATCGGGCGGTCACCTGGCAAACTGACCAAATCGGTTAATCTGTAGCATTGGCATGTCGATTCGACTTTCGATGATAATAATCCCAATATTTTCGGGGTTTTAGTAATACCGGTGCCGTGATACATAATGGCATTATTAGTCACTATATAGGGAGAGTAGACACACCTGACAAACCGACCAATCGTACAGGGCGTAGGCACCTTACCTTGCAGTATCAAAACCTAAGTACAATCACTATTTTAATCGTTCCACTCAATCCAGATTATTATGTATTTGAATAATGTATAATATAATATAATGTGTACATAATAAAATAATATTAAAATACTTGTCAGTTTATCGATCGTTTAATGGCGATAATATTATATACTACAATAATGGTTTGATTTTATGTTGTCGTTTGTAAGTCATATTATTATCTGTGTATTATTATAGAATATATAATATCATTATAATAAAGATTTTGTGTTTTATTTTTTTTTTTTTTTCATTCTCAATTATTGAACCCGTTGTTATACTTTTGTTTTATGACTTCAGAGAAAAATTATACAACGGCATCTTTACAGTGACGTGTAATATAAAGTCGAAGATTTTGATTCGATTAAGTTTTATTTGTTTTGTATAATTAACGTGTTACTTATACAATTATCATAATATTTGTGTTACTAAATTAACAAAGAAAATTGTTTACTGAAGGCATGCAAATACCAAAACAAAACTTATTAAATGACAATTCTGCATCGTCGCATCATACAAGTAATATTTTACTTGAATCTTTCGGTAAGCACAATAATTTAATTCAAAATTGGTCGGTAAATATAATTTAGTACTAAAAGTTCCTAAACAGTTTGACACCACAATACACGATAATTTTTGCTTTCCTTGCATTTTGTTTAATGTGTACATTTATTTAGGAAGCATTTGTGGAACACGTATCATAATACAACGCTGCCTTTATGTTCTTCTATGATACGAATCTAAAAATTAACCAGTATCTCAATATCTACTTAAGCTTAAAGCTACATACCTAAAACTTATTTTAGTTTTATGTATTTCATTTGTGATTCAAGAGATAAGATCTTTTTTGTCCAATTTATCTTATGAACGCTCAGATAGGATATAGTTTAACGCTGATTAGGTTAGGATTTTTAAAATTATCATAATCAAATAAACAGTAAGTTCTAACAGTAGGTACCTATTACGCATTAATGTATTACAATACATATATTATTTATAGTATAATAAAATTACGGATAATTCCTAGTCAAGTTAATAATAAAAAGTATTCACTAAAATAATACCTATATAAAAATTTGGGAGGACCGAAAAAGTCAAGAAAATAAAACACAGGTACATAATTTACCTGAATGATAAATACAGAAAAGGTACGGAATGATACAAAATAATGCATAGGAAAGGTATGAACTTAAAATATTCACCCGTAAAATTCCTTCCCTGAATAATACATTCCTGTTTTTATTTACCTGTGTTCTATTTTCACAAATTCTACTTTGCCCGAATCCCATTGAATATAATTGTAGTTTTAAACGGTTCATCCAACTTCATACTATATTATAGATTCATAGCAATGTGTAAAAACTATAACAATAATAATATTTAGAGAAATACTATAGTTTATAGATATAAAAAAATTGTAGGCACTGGGCATCATAAAAGCCAACAATTTTACTTTATGTAACATAATTAATATCAAATATTCAAAATATAAGTCCTCAACACAAACAACTACTATTGCAATATTTTTTAAATTATTTAATATTTAACAATTTTGATCTTGAAAAATGCATTGTATAACTTACTTATAAATGTTGATATCCGGATTTCGTCTAAAAACATTATGGTAACCCTACCTAGAGGTCTATCATAGTTTTTGGGATATCTTAGATAACCCACAATCGACATAACGGCCCATGTAAATAAAGTTATAACAGTAGACCCCGGTAATAACAACTACAACAATTATTATATTATATGTAAAGTACATATATAATATCGCGGTTGATGATAGAAAAATGTTAATGATTTTATATACGAGTATATACAAAATATGCCGTACCTATCGAAGCTGAGCGATAAGTTTTTAATATAATTTTCTTTTATCTCGTAATTTTTCTTCGTTTAGATAAACTCTACAAATATAATCGTGAGCTATACATCTGTGCGGAATAATATAATATAATATTATGTGAAACTACGTTCTATACACAACCATCACAAGCGTAAGTTCACGCAGGGTTTATCATTTAAGAATCTTTGGGTTTTGTTGTTTACATAAATTAAGTTATGAATTATAATCATTTCCTTTTTACTATATATATATGTACATGTCTACAATAATAGAATAATAAATAGTGTGCTCTTTCGGTGTACGTGCCCACGGATAACCATATGCAGAGAGTTTTAGTAGATCCAGCAAACGAGTGTTGATATAATAATATTCTACTGCTTGTGGTTATCAGCCCACTAGACCACCCCGTCACCAATTCTGAAATTCTCCCAAACGATGTTTCTCATCATCGCATTATTCCCTTCTTCTACTCTAGATTGTATCTAATATGTTCGGTTTCTGTAAGAGTGCCTCTAGCTCATTGTTTCGCCGGCGAGAAATATGAAAAGACGGAATTCTAACAACGGAACAGATGTGCACTAATGAAGTACAAACGAATGCCCCGGGGATTCGAACCCAAAACTCAAAATGGGAGGGGATGCTAAGGACACGGGCCTACATTTTCACACCGATATACGTATTGTACACGGAATTTGTAAGTTTGACGGGTTTTTTTTTTTACAAATAAACGGTATTGTTCTTAATTTCTAATATCGCTGAATATAGTTCCTAATGCCGATGCCGAGACCAAAGCCGACTAATCAAATTTCGTAGCGTAACTAACCTGCAGAGACAGTTGTGAAAATTCAAACAAATTACGTATTATTTCGCTGCAGTTTCCTGAATGTCTAACAAAATAAATCTGCTGTGGTACGGTGAAACTTGTTAAACCGCATAATGGAAGTTTATCGACGTATATAATGACGAACTCACGACGAAGATGATTATTATTAACATTATATATACGTCTTGAATCGAGAATTTGACCCTTAGCACGTATTCGTTAACTCGAGCTACCCGATAAGTTATATTTATTATAAATATATATGCTTTATCCATTAGGCGTACCCGACTGTATAATAGTGGTCGAGTAATTTTACGCGGTAGAATGTATGTGTGTTTACTCTATATAGGTACATTATACAAGACAGACAATAGTGAAACGGGTGACGGTATTTGTTTCCCTAAACAAAAACTGAATTCCCCGGATATATAGGAATGCTCCATTGGTATCGCGCATCCTCGTCATTTTGGCACCGGGGTATACCACCGCTCTATACTAAACTATTTTTTATTTTTTATTTTTTTTTTTTAATTATCTTTGCTTTCTATTTGTTATATCGTTTAAAAACGAATCGACAAAACCGAAATCAACAAAAAAAAAATCTCGTCACCGATAGTGTTAATTGGACGAAAATTGAACTAAGTAAGAAAGTAAGTTTCTATTCAAAATCGTTGTGTAAAATATGAACGTCTCGATAAATTCAATAATTTAAAACTACAGTTAAAATACAAATAAACACACTCATTTTTAAAATATATATTAATTTATTTTCGTTTCGATTTATAATGTCTTGTCTAAAACAAGAACTTGAATAAAAACAATATACATTAAATATAGGACAACCATGTTTTAAATCGACTACAATTTTACTCGGAAAAAAATAAAAATTTAAAACATTAATTTTCGGTAATCGTATTGTAATATAATGTTCGAAGTAATTTACAGCTAATAAAATTTGATTTGACATCCATTATCAGCTAAAAAAATAAAAGGTCGTGCCGTCAAATAGATTTCTTCTTAAATTATCTTTGTGTTGTTAGAACAGTGTGCAGTAAAAATAAAATAAATTATACATGAAAAAGTACAATTTTATCGCATTTAATAATATTTATTTATACTTGTAATTTATAAAAGTATAAAATTAAAGGGGTATTTTTCAGACTTGTTTTCGATTCTGATAGTGTCCTATTTTCCTGTCTGTAACAATTTTTAGTCTTACTTCAATGATGGACATCAGGAATGGTTTCCGGTATCAATGTGAACAATGTACATGTTTTATTCTGTTTTAAGTTAATAACAGTATTACAGTAATTTTGAAATTAAAACACTAAAACGCCGGAATAACATAAATGTAAATAAAACAATTATTCGTCTATAAAATGTAAACTTTATTCATAATACAAATATGTAGACAATAGAAACACAAACGTATAAATCAGCGTGGTTTTTAGCGGTGTGCATTCACCACTATCGTTGGATGTTAGGGGTTGTAAACCTCCTCAAAAATATCAAGTACTCTACAATTTATATAATTAAAAAAACTTCTTATAGGTATAACATTTGTTCTGATAGGTACGCACCCAGCCGGTTTATACGTGATCCGATTTTAGATTTTAAATTCGTCACCCCTTTTCTCCTGCGTCCCGACCCCGGTAGTATTAATAACATAATGCGGCGCGTTTATAATTTTGTAACTAAAACAGCAATTTTCAACTAAGCGTCAAAATATAGGCAAATTATTCACTTATTCGGATGGCACCGATAAGAAATTGTCCGCGAAAACTCTTTTTGCGCAGTGTCCCGTATTACCGTTTATAGTATTTAATACAAGTCTATTATTTTAATTAATATAAAAAAACCTATTTTTTTTTTTTTTTTTGATTATTAGTATTGCGTCGTCCCCTATACTGTAGTGGTACAAGACGGGAAGTTGTCGTCCAAAGTAAACAGCAACATAAAATAATACGAAAATTGGCTATTTCTATTTGTGTACTTGTATACTATAATCGAATGAGCCGGCCGGTATTTACAGTATTCATTCGTCATAATATTTATATAAATGTTAATAATTTAATAATATTTTCGAAACTTGAAAACGATTCGTATATTCTTATAGGATATTTTTTAAAAATATATGTACATAATATGTATTTTTATTTTTTTTAGGAATAACCTACCATAACAACAAAAAAAATAACTATTTCTCCTCCCGTCGTCAAAATATTTTTTAAAATAAATGTTCATCGCTTAATGGAATTCAAATTTCGTCATTCGCCATATTCCCTATAAATCAATACCATAATATTGTATAAAAATGAAAGCTAGTAGAGCATATATATATTTTTTTCTAAACACAAAAATGTATAAAGCTTTATACGTATAACTAACTATAATATTATAATTTTGTTGCGTTTCAAATCGTTTATACGAACGCCGTTTTACCGGAATTTTATATTTAATTAAAATAATAATAATCATATTTTAATTAAACGTTCGAATATATAATAAAAAGAAAGTATGGCCAGAGAAATGAAATGTTCGTCTTTAAAAACGACAGTCGAAGTAATGTTTGTAATGTTAAATTCTCGCATTTATAAAACGTGTACATTTTCTTTGATCATTTGTATATATATATACGAGTACATATATTTGTATTACAATTCGAATTTAAATTCGAACTGCCATTATAAACGAGACAAATTATAACGATTTCAAAAAAAAAAAAAAAAAAATTATAACTCGTGACGGACAGGGTAACGTTTATTTAAGCCGTGCTTTTGACTATATGTGTTTTTTTCATATCTTCATTAAAACCGCGTTTCCAGTGTTTGTAAATATTTTTAAAAAATGTTTTTTTTTACAACGTCCAACATAATATTGGGGAGGTATTATAGTGTCGATATATTCGACGCAAATCCGAAGACCAGGATTAGTGCGTGTCCTCCGACAAAAAAAAAAAAATATTATTGTGCACATGTCCACCACTTTTAATACCCCCCCAGAGAGGGTTGAGGGGTTTATTTTATACTCTCTATGATTGGTCAATTTAAAAAAAAACGAGTGTCGTATTATATAAATTAGTTAAATTCGGGCCAATGGACACCCAGTAAACAAAACTGTTTTCGTACTTTGTGTCCAACTAGAATAAGTGGTAAACTAATTATAGATAAACCCACTAAAAATCTTGAAATTGGGCCTTACTACTCGTGGATCCTTTTTATATTTTTAAAGGGGTGCAGAGCCCTTTACGCAAGGACATTATGGGTATTTGTCCAGGACCAATCCGGATCAGATGACAACTGGATTTAATTATCTTTAAATTTTAATTAATCCTTGTAATACCTACATTTAAATATTGTTTAATTTATTTCGAAGTATTGACTAGTTATTATATAATATTTACTAATTATTATTTAATTTACAATTCATAATAATAGGCCAATATTTATTTTTTTTTTCCCGGGCCTCAAAAATTCTAAATCAGACTCTGAAGGAGTGGGAAAGTGTCCACGCATCTAGAATATAATATATTATTCATATTGAATTCCTGAATACTTTTCAAATTAACCAAAATGTGATAACATTTCTTTCGACAACTCAAAATACGTAAAATATATCTATACTACTGCGCCATTAATATTATTAATGGTTTTGTTTAAGTAATCATTTTTCTTTTATATTAATAATCGTTGTCAGTCATTCGAATACAAACCGTTCATCGGCTATAATCGTTTGTATATATATATATATGTCAATATATAATATAGCTTCAACCCTAAGAATGATACTCACAATTTGTTATTTTACTCTAAAATATTGCAAAAATTCACCAAAGTACAGTTCCAAATCGGTTTGCCAAAATCGAATAACCTCAAAAGCATAATTTAAAATTGAATTATATTTCATTAGTGTTTTTTTTTCGTTAATTTCATTCAGAACTCAGTGCACTCAAATCACAACTTACAAAAAAAAAGAAAAAAAGTATTTTTCATTATTTTGGTTATTGTTGTAGTTTTTTAATGATCATGAATGCACGAAATATTGACACAATTTCAATCCATAAGTTGTACTGAATGGTAAAAAATAAAAAAAGTTGAGCGTATTTTAATAATGATTGTTGCTAAATTGTCGACTACTATTATTTTTATTTTATTTTATTATTATTTTTTTTTCTCCGAATTTCTGTACCTACTCGATATATGACTGTTAAGCTTTTCCATTAATTTTATAACATAGCAGTGAGTACACGTTATCGAAAATCATCCCATTCGGACGTTTATAAAAAATCGGACCCACGATCAGTTTTTATCGCGGACGTCGACCGCTGACCGCTGTCAACTTATAACAGTTTTATATCAGAGACAGCCAGCAGATGACACTGACACGACGTCATCCGGTCGTCTCTCGGGGGTACAGTTATAATCAATTGATGATGATGATGATGATGATAATAATTATTAATGATTTTAAGTGTTCGGGCACCTGAAAATGTTCGTAAGTTTCCTACAAAAAGGTATGCAATTCGAAAAAATTAGTTGGTTTTTCTTATTATTAGACTATACAAACGAATTAGATTAGATTCACACTTTTTTTATAGACCAACGCCTCTTTTACGTTTTATTTCGTAATATAATTTCGCCGAAGCATAAAAGTTTTACTTGTCCATAAATAATTAAGACCTAATTAATTATTCCGAACACAAAGCTGTCGGCAAGCGAGCCATCCTCCTGGCCGTTAAAACATAAATTATTGACTATTATGTTTCATTCGAATTAATTAACATTACCCTTACATTAAGTGTCGACTAAATTTGTATACAATAAATATATATTTTTTATTTTCAACCCGCACGGTATTATAGTCAACAACTCCGATTATTCAGCACAATCGGTTTTGCTCGCCTTTTATTTTATAGTTCTTTAAAAGTTTTTACTCTTGCCTCATTTTTAATTCGTCGTATATATAAGAGTAACAAGGTCGCCCGGCAGTTATCTTCCATTCGATCGTACCCTCTATAATAATATTATATGCAACTGTTCTACAGGGTGTCTCAAGGCACGTACAACCGTTTTGCTTACTCAACCCTTCGCTCAAATATCACATCAATGAACGTACACGTTTGTCTTTATCAATTCCTATATTTAGTGAGTGAACCTCTTCATTTGTGTGATCCGTGGTTTTTACCGACTGTATTTTTCCATACGCCTCCACAGCTCAACAAAATTTTCTAATTCTCTTCTTTTTCGGTACCGTTATCACGATCCGTATTGCTGAAAATAATATAATGTAAACGGCTACTTAAACATAGGGCATTAGTTATTAATTTAAAACAACTTTATATCTAAATCGAAAATGACGTCAATTATAAATGGTAAAACCTCACTTTTATAATATTCAAATTCAAGTATTTCCAGTACCGATTATGGACTTTTTAGAGGTTTTTTTTTTTTAATATGTATCTGCATTTCTCATTTTAATATGTAATATGCACGGCATTTTACGTAGGTACTAAAAAAAAGCAGATCATATCATATCCATGACAACGTTTTTTCAATCAGCAACGGGAATTAATCGAAAATCGTATAATTTTGAGTACAATTATAGTACGCAATTACTAATTAGTATTCAAATAAACATTTTTAACGTAATTAGTTTATACGCAGTGTGTTTCATTCAAACGGTCGGTAATACGCAATATTCCAGTTGAATGTATGTACTTTGATCGAAATAAAGTTTTTTTTTTGTTGAACTTATTTTAGTATTCGAAAATATACATTTTGAGCCTTTTTCAAAATTCTAACACTCACGGTCCATGCATACTCGATAAAACTTCCTTGAATAGGAACCTCAATTCTTTACACCAGATTCGGACAGTCCTTATTTTTTTTTAAGCATTTTCGACAAATACAATGTCTTTTTATCTCAAAAATTGCCCAAGATATGTACTGTCGTGTAAAGTTTATTTCAAATAATGATTTTTTTTTTTTTTTTCTCAACTTTCCAAAAATATTTCAAACATATGCTGTTTTACGTGCGTGCAATTTGTATAATTATCATTACTTATAATTTTTTTTTTCTCGTAAAACAGCAGTACAATTTCTTCAGTTTTAAAGTCCGTCCGGCTGAAATGTATCGCGTTACCGTTTCAGCGAAACACACTGTGTACACTGGTAAAGATAAAATTAACTAAACACTAATTAATTACATAATTATAATATTTTTCTCGTTGTATTCAATTGCACGTTACAAAGCAAGTTACTTTGAATATAATTAAAATACTCGATCGCCTCCGGATCGGGTTGAAATTTACTGTTATAATATTGCGTATCATTAAAATTCACATAAATATCGCGAACACGCGTTCACGTAGTCACGTTTGCGCGAACTTTAGGTACTTTGTAGTAAAAAATTTGCGCCTCGAGGCTGCAACTATGTACGCGGCGTATTTAATAATAGTAATCTCCATTTTGTTATATTATATTGCGTGCAATTTTAAACTCGTATTGTCAACCGTTTCATTATGAACACTGAATATATATATATATTAAAATTTTAAAAAAAACACTATATTTTTTTTATTAATTGTAAGAATTAAAATTATATATTAAAAATTATACCTTCAAATGTTTTTAATGGTTTTTCGATTTTCGTTTCCGCAGAATCTATTTCTACCTGTCTAAGATATAGTTTGAAAACCATTTAGAGTTACTCGGGGACCACCACGAGAAGGCGGTTTTCATTGACCCCTAAAAATTAGTTTTACTTTTTATATTTTTATTATACTTACTAAAGTCATTCGTTTTACAAATATTGTCAATAATTTCTAACAGTTCTATATAACCGCCAATTAATATATTTATTATTTAGAATAATTTTTGCACACTTTTTTTAAGTAATCGCATTCTAGAAATAATAGTTTTCTTTGTATGTTCTTCTTTGAAGTATTATTAATTTTTAACCTTATAGCATCTTATTTTTGTATGCATATCTAATTTGCGTCTGTTCATCTGAACACATTCAACATACATTTTTTTGAACATTAGAAATTAAAATTGTTAAAAATATATTAATTCGTGGATGTTATTTATGAAATTACTCATTGAAATGTGTGGGAAAAAATTCACAATTAGTCGTTGCTCTATACTTAAACTGGTACCGAAATTGGACCGCATTATGCGTGGAAACGTACAGTTTTAGAGATAATTTTCGGTTAAATCAGCGTATTTACAATACGCTGACCTTTTCAGTATTATATAGACACAAAATCTTTGATTAGGAGTTCTCTTATACTACCCAAATAGTACAGTAGGCACCTACATTTGGTTTGTTTACAATTTTAATTTTAAAAAAAAAAAAAAAAAACAATTAATTTCCTCTGTTTCGTAAAACGATATACATCAGGGTCTTACAAATTTTATATGTTGAGAGTAAGAGTATAGAATATTTTATCGTTTAACTCGGTATAGTTTGTGATTGCAGCACCCTTCGATTGCCCCTCCCCCTATTATTTTACATTTCCTTTATATTAATTGATTAACCCACTTTTTATCTGCTACCTTAGCACTATTTCTTATTACTAATTTCAACATAGTTAAACCTAACTATACACAATGTCTGGTGCACTATTTATTTATACTCCACACTAAACAACATAACTTACATAGGTATAATTTAATATTATGTATGTATGTCAACAAAACTAACTAAACAATAATTTATATAACGACTTTTTGGAAAATTGCTTTGTAAATTCTATTCGTCATTTGGTTATACGTTATTGGTAATACGTCTCGATTAATTGAGTATATGCAACGATTATGAAAAATGTGATTTCCATTTGTTTGTCTATCATAAAATAAACTACACATAAATAGATAATATGTTGATGAAAGATAAAGCTACTATATGTACATAGATAATATGTAATATAAATAAATAAATCATACCTCTCTACTGTAGAGATCAAAATATTATATACTCAATAAAAAAAAAAGGGAGTTATGGAACGGTTTTTATTGGTCCCTGATGGGCTAAAGTTTCAGCTTTTGGAGGTGTTTTTTTTATTTTTTATTATTATGATTGTAGTGCCGTACTAAAATTATTGTACACGTGTAAAATGGCTTGCTATTGGACATAATATTATACATTAAACCAGACAAATATTTAACGCGAAATACGTTTTGAAAGGGAAGGGCGAAATCGTGTTGTGTATTTTATTTGTATTGATTATACAATTCTTATATAATATAATTATTAGTGGTGAGTACCAACACACACCGATATCGTATATCGACTTATTTTGAGGATATAGGAATATCGGATATGGTTTTTTTTTTTTTTTTCAAAACCGATATTTGATCCGATATTTTTGGAGAAAAATCGTCAACGCGCGATGTCTTTGGAATCTGAAAATAGCGTTTAAAATAGTAGAATTTTCAACCGACGTGTCAGTTAATTTCAAAATCGTATTGCGGTTATGTAACAAATATCGGATATCGGAAAAAAATCATAGCGGTTCAGCACTAACTATTACCTCATCCAACTCCTCGTCGTCAATCATGGTATCTTAACATTTTAACATTATTATATTGGTTAACAACCGCCACGCACAATATTATAATGTCGATATTCCCCGCTATACGACAAATTACTTTTTATCGATAAGCTTATCATCTCATCTTATAGAAATTAATGGTATAGGTACCTCCTATACTTGTGAGTCCCTCTGAACAGCTGAGTGGCTATTCAAAAAATCTATAAGTTTTTAATATATATATACAAATTGATATTGATGAAGAAACAAAAAATAAGTAGAGAATATAATATTACATATTTAATACACGATTTATATGTATTAATTATAATTTTATGGTATTATTATTGATGGTACAATTATTTATGTTATGGAAAAAATATATTAATTAAAATGTCTCGAGAAAAAAATCAGGACTATTCGAATAATCTGGTGTCTAAAATAGAGGTTATCGTTTAAGAAAATATAAGTTTAAGTGCGCGTGTGGTTTACAATTTTAAAAATTGACTGTAAATGTGTATTTTAGCGCTCCCGGTCGTACCAAAAAAAAACTCCTATTTCGATCCATGTTCATCCGGCTAAAATATTTCGTCTTGCCATTTGAGTGAAATAAACTCTTTAATTTTATTTCTGTTCCAGATTTTATAACAACGGAAGAGTATTAGTCAAAGTAGTATAGGGTATATAATCAATAAAAACAACAAGACAAATAAAAACACAGATGTTTAACTATATTTTATCAAACGCGTATAATCAAGGAACCCATAATTAATTCCTATTATTTTTCGTAACAAGTTATCTTATAGCCTATATTATTACAGTGTTTGTAACAAAGTCAAATATAACTTATAGTCAGCAATAACAGTCATTAGCAGGGCCGGATTTAGGACTATGGGAGGCCCATAGTTAATTAATGATCTGGTTTTCCTTGGTCATGCCGATCGGTAAAAAAAATAATATTACCTACTGTAAAATGAGGGGGCCTCTCATAAATAAATCCGGCGCTGAATCATTATTAATATGTACAGCACTGTATTTTCATGCGATGGTAATAATCGTACACAAGTATATTTATTCCAATTTCGCCAATTTTCCGTTTTCCGCGATCCAACAATCACCAGTTCTACCCAATCGTAAAATGCGAACCAAGTGTCTGCCAACATTTTCCGATCTAAACAATTTGAAAATTGAAAAACCTGTGTCTTCGGCGGTTATACAATCGTCTGGTTGAGCACGATACGCCTTTTTTAACAACACGATTGAGCACAGTAACGCATAGACGAAAATTGGAGAAGGGGGCTTAAGTAGGATAAGCCCCTTTAAATATACAAATATACTCAAATATTCTAAATACCTTCTCGTATACGCACGGTATAGGGTATCTAAAATAAATCATACTTAAGTTTCGCATAGATTTTGCAAGCGTGGAGAGCGACTTTTTAAGTAAAATATTTTAAAATATCAGCCCCCTCCAAAATTATGGCGAATTCCGCCCGTGCAGTAACGGTAACATAAAATTAATCTCAACTAGACACGTGTCAAAAACATTTTCGTTTCGGTCTTTACGAACTTCATAAGAAGTCTGTGATGTACAGTGATTTCCAACCTAGAAGTACTGCGCGTGCGTATTTCTTTGTAATAAATAGTTAATAAAAACCAATGCAATAATTGTTTATGGTACGAAATTTTTATCGATGAACAAAGAGATTATTATGATTTTATATAAGTGAACAGGGTATAGGTGTCTAATATACCGGACGGAGTCGTCAACAAAGATTGGGAAACACTGTCCTAATAAAACACGGGCGTACGGTTATTAAACGTGTTTCGTTTCGCCAAATTGCAATTGAATATTTCAGTAAAAACTCCTATGATAATTTTTCGCGTCGATGACGACAACGAACGCGACAATTTTTATTGTTTTTTTTTTTTTTTTTTAGCTGTTTTACACGCGAATCAATTCGTCGAACGCGCGCGCGTGCGACGGAAATTTGACGGCGCGACGGCACGTACGTACTATTGCACCGGATCGCCGGGCGCTCGGCTAATTTACACAGTATACGAAAAACATCAAACAAATTTACGAATACACACACGGCGATAAGGCGGACAAATAAGAATACAAAAAAAAAAAAAAAAAAAATAGTGGCAAAAACGTGTGACGGCGCGAAATTGTACCGACTACAGGGTACCAAAATGGCAATATTATTGCTATGAAGACGAAAACAATTATTCGTATTATTATTATCGTGCGAGGTTTGAATAATTGCAGTGTTTGGACGCGATAAGTACCGGTTATTATATTTTCCTATAATTATTTTATAGATTTTTTTTTTTTTTTTACGCTCAACGTGCCGTGAAGTCAAAAAGTTATTATACCATTATGCTCAAACGGTAACAAATTGTTCTATACTTACGACGAATCCACGCACAGCGTCATGAACGTTATTCTCTGATGCGCCGGATTTGAGTCGGTCTTTTTGGAAAACAAAATTTGGAATACAATTTTCGTTATTTTTTTTTTTTTTTTGTATGTATTGTAAATTATATAAAAACGTGAACGTGGTCGTTCGACTTACACCGATCAATGTCGTGTACACGGCGACGTTTCTTCTAAACGACCGGTACACGGGAACCATGGAGTCGTCGGTGGGTCTCGATACGATTTGCACCACGGTGCCGCCCCGGCCGCCTAGGGGTACTCCCATATACTTGATCGCTAAAATTGTTCCCCTGACGACGCCCTCCTATAACAGTATACAACAACGAGCGATTTATTTTCCCGTCGATATTACGCCCGCGAATAATCAATTGATTAATATTGGTATTATAGAAAACCGTCGAGTTTATAAATATCAATTATATCGTATAATATATTACGTATGTACATAGTTCGTGTTCGAAACGGTCTCCGGGTCGCCCGTCGTGTCGTCGAACGCGCTCGCGCTGTTTACGACAATGTCGATCCTTTTGAAATGCCCGATACACGATTTGAACGCGTCTATAATATAATACAAATATAATCGATAATAATAATATATATATATATATATAATATTATGTATGTGTCAATCCCGGGGCAAACGCGGAAATAACAGGCATTTTTTTTAAAAATTAATTCTAATACTATTACTACTATTTATACTATTTATTACTTCATCTACAAATGTATTAATTATTTCAAAGTTTCCCCGTGAGATTTGTTTAATGATATAGATTAATATATATATATATACGAGTGCCTAAAGAGTAATAAAATATGATATCGTACATTTATTCACCCTTGCCACGAAATTTTTTCTTGAGTTCGCCTGTGTGTCAAACATATAAATAATTTTAATATTAATGCGCACGACGAAGACGAAAACGATGGATTTACAACGACGAAAAAAAATACCGAGACACATATACTTCGCACTGTGCATAGGAAATTAGAAATTCGAAAGTTAGGGCATAGATGAGAATTAAATTTGTATACGTACGCATCGATCGATCAATGATAACGAGAAAACGATTCTGAGCAAAGTTTTACGGTTGTAATCATGTTTTCCGTCGAAAATGTACGCTTAACGTTTGTAAAACAGAATTGTTAAAATTACGCTCAATTTTTTTTTTTTATCTTTTCCGCCGTTAAGTACAACAACTCGTCATGTGTCAAATTCTAACTTACGATTATTTTTAACAAAACGAAAATAACGAAATCGTATTTTCCCTAATTATCAAGAAAACTACGACGGAATTCGAAAAAATGCACCGACTAGATCCGTATCGTATTAGGAAATAATGCCATACGCTTGAAAATCGAAGCGGGGGGCGTCTGGTAAAAAAGTCTCCCGCTGACTGGAAAATGTTTAAAGAAAAAAAAACACACACACACACACACACACACACGTCATAGTAACACAATCGTTGGTAGCTTCGTTCAGAGTAATTTTAAAAACAAAATAAAATCGTACGTTTCCGTCGCTGTATAGCTGGAGAACAGGCCGAACAAAGGGAATATTTATGCGGCTTAGGAGGAATATTCGCGTACGTCACTCACTTTCAAATTGATTATGGTTGGAAACGTCGCACTGCAACGCTAAAACACTACCGACGCCGAACGCGTTGGCGTATTCGTTGACGGCCGACTGACAACGTTCGAAATTATTTACACTACAGCACAACGCCACCTGTAAATGTAATAATTATTTGTTATCGGACGCGGTTTGCTGAAAACTATTGTCGACTAACAAACTACACGTACGATTATAATAATTATAATAATACGAGTCGAGTCGATACGACAATAGTGTATAGAGTTACCTTGACACCGTTCTCCAGTAAACATTTAGCGTAATCGTAGTGTCTCGGTGTCGACGAATCGCCGATCATCAGAGCTACCAGATTATCCAAGTCCATCGCTATCCGGATATTTACAATTTCGCGAATCGACTGTTCGTGTTTGGTTTTTTTTTTCTTTTTTTGGTTTACATATATATATATATCGTTTCGTTTTGTTATTTCATCTATTTTGTAATGTTGAACAAATATTTTACAACGCTTATTATAATAATAATATAAGTTTAGATCCTCCCATTCCCCTGTTATATATATATATATATTATTTGTTATTCGTCCACCAATAACAATAGCATAACGACGCGCACTTTGTTTCACTTTCGTGAGACGAAAAACAAAAAAAAAAATCGACTATTATAAAATCTAACGGTAACCGGATATTAATATTACCCCGTACATTATAATATATTATGATTACAAATCAAACTTACTCGTCAGCAACAAGTCGTCCTTGCCAAAATTTGTTCAAATACGTATATATATATATATATATAAATACTAATTATAATAAACCGATCCCCACAATCGTTCCGCGGAAAATTCTCTATATCGCAAGTATTATCTATATCCCATTCAAGTTGTTAATTTAATTTGGTAAATATCGACAATTACAAAAAATCGGTTAAAATTGCATGTTCGCTGGCTGTATCGTGTACAGACCATATGCACCTATCTACTTTTGTGCGCCCGACGTGTCTGCAGTACTTCTTTATATATAATTCGGAACGAATAAAATTCAAAAGATAAATGTACACAGATAGCACGTCGTCATACCGAACGCATAACTATTATCGCGCGCATTAAATAGCTAAAAACGATTGCGAACATCACATAGTGTCTACCATTAATTAATTTGCGCACTCGCAATAATGAATAGGTAACAAATATATAAAAAAAAAAAAAAAAACACTGTTACATGTTTCGCACCGTGGACGGGCCCCTAGGTATGGGTGAGAATTATGGGTTGGTAGGTATATAGATAGCTAAAGAAAAACGATTCTGAGCGACACGCTGTAATTCTTAAGATTTTCATCAAAGTTTACACTTGACTCTTATAAAACATAGTTATTTTTCATCGTTAAGTATACGATTTATAATGTGTAATTTTGTGATTTTCTTGTGTCGAATTTGCGTGCGTTTCTGTTCGACCAAAACAATTTTATTCGATCGATTCGAGAACAAGATTTAAATACCTATAAAGAATTCAAAAACGGGCAGAATTGTTTGAAAATTGTTTTGAAATATTGTTTATCTTCGTTTTAAAATAAAATACGGATTTAGTTTTAAAAAATGGCCCTACCATTCTCGTATAGACTTCATGCTGAATTCAATTCTATTTTCAGATCATACTTATCACTTCACTGATTGCAGAAGGATCGATAGTTTTTGTTGCGTGGCCTATAAACGATAGGCATAGGAATACTCGTACAAAACAAGAAATTGCCTATACACGACTCCTGCGAAACGATCGTCTCAAGTTTTTTGTTATATATGATTTTTTTTAACGTCCGTTACCCTGCCCATCCCCTCTTTTTGGTTTGTTGATTTTCAAATACCACCACC
This sequence comes from Tuberolachnus salignus, assembly GCA_956483605.1. Lineage (NCBI taxonomy): Eukaryota > Metazoa > Arthropoda > Insecta > Hemiptera > Aphididae > Tuberolachnus > Tuberolachnus salignus. Next base: position 21,597,909 of record OY101437.1, read on the forward strand.
AAACCATTTAGTTTAATTTATTTCAAAATTTGTTTTGACCTCCTACAACTGTTATAACAGAACTCCCGAGCGGGGGACCGTAGAAACGTTTCTCCAGATTTTTTTTTTTCGTGTCATAGTTTAGTACGACATTTGTTTGATATTTTAAGGGTACGGCCTCGTATGTATTAAGAAAAATTTGTCCGGCCCGAATTGTTCTACCAGACCTGTTTCTAGTTTGGTTTAGAATTTATTCAATTTTCTTATTTTATAGTATAGGTTAGCACGTATAATATACGACACATCACTGGCCTATATTATAATTGCATGATTTTGTAGACTGAAGTTGCCGTTAACTATTTGTTGTTTTCGAAAATGTGGAACAATATAATATACAACGAACGAAATAGTTTTTTTTTTTTTTTTAGTTCCGATAATTCCAAATGGCAATATGCCGTCGTCAAGTATTTATTTGTTTATTAAAACTAGAATTAACATTATCTTCTTTTATAATAAAACAAATAACGATCGACGAACAAAAACTACAATAATTTATCTGTGATATCCAAAAGCGTTATCGAAAAGTACACACGACATGTTTGAACGATTCAATATTTATTTTTTTTTTTTTTTTTATCGGATACGGTAGATCGATGGAAACCAGTACTGTTTTACAAAGATTTGGTTCATTCTGTATCAGAGAAAATATGTTTAATATGTTTAGGCCTAACCTAACGGCCTGTAATAAGCTCTGTTTATTCGTGCGCGAAATTACGTAGGAATTTATATACGAGTAGATATTACAAAAATCGTAATTGTTATTAAAAAAATACTTTGGAAAATATATTACATTATATCATATTATTAGGTGCCGTCTATTTTCTCGTAAATAATTTATGACATTCTTCTGGGAAATATCTTGTGTTATAACAGTCGAAACTGATGGAAACAAAATGAATACCTACCGGAAACAACATCGGTATTATAGCAAATTGTCCGACAAATGGAAATATCCGGTTCGGATGTATAATAATATACATTTAAGCCTTTTCCGGCGAGATTCCGTCATGCTACTATATAGTTATTATTTTTGCCATCAATTTCCGCACTGGATAAAACGTTTGTATTTACAACCGCATCTCTTATTAAACACACATTTACAAACTTAATGCTGTGCCGGTTTATTTTGCGAATTTTAATTTATCGCTATTATATACGTTGTACGTATTTCCGATTTGTGGCAAAAATATACTTAACACGTATAAAATCCCAAGTAAATCAACGAAACCTCGACGTTGTAAAATAACGCAATCTACAAAATATGCCGGTACAGTAATAAGATACGATCAAAATAATTATCATAACTCTTGTACTTTAATAGTATTTCAGCATCATGATTTCAGCACCGTGAGAATTCTGTTTAAAATATAAAATGTTAACTGGTAAGTATACTTATCGATATACGTATGATGTGAAGTGTCGAATAACGTACAGCGGCGGGATAATGTTATAAACACGTCGGTCGGGATCGGTGGTCCGAAAACGTTACCAGCCCGAACAGGAAAAATGGTAACGCTTATAAACACGGCGTGCAACCTAAAATTGTCTAATATTTTATAAAAATAATGTTTTAATTATGGTGAAAATGGTAAATAGATACTGTTTAGCCATACGCGACAATTATTAAATGTATTGGCGGTATAACATTACACAACAGCGTGTTATAATCAGTGCCGTGGCCAAGGAAATATTTCGCAGGGGGTTTTACATTTTAAATTTTCACTCCTAATAAGACATTATTTTCATTGGTTAAATTAAATAAACATCATCTAAAAAATAAAAAATAAATTTATATCGAAGACATTTCGGTAGGGGGTTGTAACTTCCTAACTCCCCCTGGATACGCCACTGGTTACAATTTTAATTATAGCGTTAAATACGTGACAAACGCACACGATTTTAGGAACCTTATAAATAAAAATATAACTCGTATCAATACACCAATTATAAATTTTATCAATCGATTATTTTCGTACGTCTACATTACGATATAGGAAGTTCCGTCGTCATGGTCGCCAGCGCTTTTTTTATTTTCTGATCTTAGACATTTTTGGATCCGATTAAGAATTTCCGATCTATTACCTACCTATTGGTTCAAAGAAATTAACAACAAAATAAATATAATAAAATGTTCTTCCTCTTTGCCTTTATTTCCCGCGAGTGAGGATGTCAAGTCGCTATACTCAGCGGCGTATTTCGGATGATTTTTCGGGAAGGGAGATGTCCAAAATGTTAGGAACCTTACAAACCCGTTTGTGGAATTATTTGTTGATAAAAAAAGACAATGCTAATTACTTTTTTCCTTCAAATTACTATGTCAACACTGACAAGTAATTTTACATTTGAAACTCTGGTTTATAGTATAATAAATAAGTTGAAGATTATTACTCAATACTGAATACTGGTTACTAATATTTATTTTAAAAATTAACTTCTTATATTATTATAACATTTAACAATAGTCAAAAAAACAAACTTTAGTCGATTTACAATTTAAATATATATATATATATATATATATATATATATTTTAGTCGATGGTGGGGGGGGTGTTCATTTTAACATATTCTACTCGCTATTCCCACGCGGTACTCCTATCCTGACCTATTCTGTACTTTTTATGAAAAGAAAAAAAATTAAATTAAATGAAAAATTGTCAATACTAAACGTCTAACACAAACGTTGCAATCGATTTACCACGGTTATAATTTATTATTGTTTTGCGCTACGAAATAAACTCGTGTGCCTATTAGTAAAAATAAATTGTATAGACATGATATGATATTAACGAGCAAAAATGTCAATCGCCCGATTACGCTTACAATAATCTCTTCTAAAATTAAATCGATCGTTGGTAAAAATATTATTGTCGGCCAAAATAAAATATAATCGTATCCGGTTATTACAATATGTTTTGGTGAAACGGTTACCGAGATACGGCATGCGCGCGTACGTCATGGATTTGAACGGTGTCGCAATAGAATGTATTTATGACATCTCAAAAATGCGTCCGGTTATCATGTTGACGACATAACTCTGACCGAGGTATACGGCTACGTGTTGTTATGAAGTCATTGGTGATGTAATCGTCTGCGTTTATCGACTCGACATTCCGTGACGTACCTATACCTACACACAGAGGCGGATTTAATAGTTTTACGGCTACAGGCATTCAAAACTTTCCGCTCCTATAAAAGATAAACTAGTTATAATATCACCTAAAACAATTTTCTAAATTTAAATATAATAGTACTTAAATCCATTTAAATTGTTAGACTATTTTTTTTCTCGCTTTTAGTTATTTAGTCTACTTTGGACAAATTTCAATGGATGTCCACCAAATTTTAATAAAATCACACAGTGATCATTTTTTTTTTTCATTTTTCTGTTCAATTGTTTTTTTTATCGATATTAGTGCAATACGTACTTCATTCCAAGAACTGTTCAAACTTTTTTACGCATCATCACGAGAATAATCTTATGTTTGATAATGTGTTCACTGTATTTGGCTCTGGGTTAGATTCTAATTGGGTTTTTAATATTTCCCATCGATTCGTAGTTGGCGACAAAAATTGTATTTTAGTAAAAGTACGTGAATGCATTGTTACAACTATCAGTTGCACGATATCCAACTGAATTCAGAGAGTGGGCGGAACAAGATACATATTTAATCAAAGGATTTAACTCTATAATCCTTGCCTGTAGCCCTGAATACATCACTGACATGTTTCTGGCATTGCCATAAGACTGACTTCGGCAATTTTATATTTCTATTCCATTAGAATTAAGAGGCTTTGTAACTGAATCGAATAACTCAATAGCTTTATGCCCGGTGTTTGGAAGAAATAGGTTCTATCAATCTACAATCTTCTTGAACATAACGAATAACGAATGATGGTTGGTCTACGTGTAAAATATCGGGAATCCTATCTACTATTGTCGAATAATACTTGGCTGTTTTTATTTCGTCAATAATTTTTTACCCGATTTCATTAGCCATTTTTTAGCCAATTATTTCTTCGTATGTGGTAGAAGATAAATAATTCGTGTGACCACTATCGCACTCGCCAATTTTCCCAATGTATTCGGTAAGAAATGGATCAAACTCATAGACAAGTTCCATGGTCATTAAATAATTACCATTCTGAGTTGACCCAAATTTTTCGTCACGACCCCTAAGGGGAAGACCTCTGGAAGATAATGCTTTAACTGTAGCAACAACTCGTCTCAATACATTTTCCCAATAATTAGTATGTTCATCTAATGATGAATGTTGTTAAATGTGTCTTGTTAAATTAACGTTTATGTTTCCTAATGTATTTGCTCTTTTTTTAAAATAATTATATTTGACTGGTGGAATTTTCATGTTGACTTACTCAACATTCTGCATTTTTCCAATCATTATAACCATCTTTTGAAAATTGTGAATAATTATCTCTATCAAATAAATAAAAGACAAGGTCCCACAAGACACATATCCTTTTTTTTCTGAACAAACTAACCATGTTCGTAAACATTTTTCACCATTTAGCAATTTTCTTTCGATTAATAAAATTGTTAAATAGCGATTAACATCACTGTATTGTCTTTTATTATTCACAAAGTTCGAATTTTTATTTTAAACCCATGTATAACAATATGATCACGAGTAGTATTAGCAACTATCCAATCTATTGGATCTTTTGGAACACAACAAGTAATGTTAGATAAAGTACTCGTATTATGATTGTTGTTTAGAAGCATATTTTCAGAATATTCAATATTTTCTGAGGTTTATTATTTAACCCATTATCGATTGTTTTAATATGTTCAACGAAACTAGAATCTGAATCGACAACTATTTGATTAGTTGTATTATTATCAATACTTTTAAACATAAAAAAATAATTTATTTTCTTAGATTTTTTAATAGCTTCCTGCTCTTTTTCATTTTTTTTTTCTTTAGCTCTTTTTCTATAATCAGATCCACTCAACCTTTTTCTTCCGTCACTCATTATAACTTTAAAACAAAAATGTAGTTGTATATAAAAAAAAAAAAAACAATTTTGTTTAACTACCTTGGTACTTAATTTATCTCATTATTCCGGGCGTTAAACCGACGAAAATACTTTGTTGTTAATTTGTAAAATACACGGACACGTCACACACGCCACGATCTTTCAAACACAGATCGGACAAATGAAAAATAATATAATAATTATTACCGGCTCGAGTTTTTTATTATTGTTATTATGCAATAACAGCAATACCACTAGGATTGTCAAATCGGTAATATAGCGTGGATATTTATTTTTTCTCCGAGATTACGACGACGTCGATCGCCGATAAAGGATAATTTACCAATGTTACTCGGATATAATAAATGTTATTAAAATTATTTTTATTACGCAATCCAAATTATTTTTAATTACGATTTTGTTATCGATTATTTCTCTCCTATTTTAACCGCTACTCAACAATTATTTACATAATTATAACAAGAAACTGAATTTGTTTATTATTTTCAATAAGTTAAATATTTAATTTGGGATAAAGTATATTGCAGAGCGCGTACATATTTTTAACGTGGCCACTATTCTAGCGGAGCTCAAACGTGTTAAATTTAATATTATCGAAAACTGTTTTCTATGCAATGCACATGCGACTTGTGGATTATTTTTACGAATTTATTATGACTATAAATTATCAAAACATATATATGTATACATTACTATAGAATTATTCTTCGTAAATATAAAGTAATTAATTTTCTATTTTTTTTTTTTATTTTTATATATATATATATATATATATACTACGAATGATGTATTTTAATAAAGCACTGCAGAATTTGCTTTCCCTTAAATTTTACCGCCCTGGGCAGCTGCCTACTATGCCTATTGGGAAATCCGCCTCTGCCTATATAGTGTGTACATATACATATAATGTAAGATAACATTATAAAAAAAAAAAATTCTAACGACATGTCAAATATGTACGTATAACAACAATTTGATTGTTACGAAAAAAATGTAAAATAAAAGAGATAAGAATAAAAATATCAACGAAGTATTATTAGTTATGTGATCCGTTTGTTTTCGCATCGAATTTTTTACTATTATATAATATTATGTATTACGACGTATATACGATAGGTGCCCGCTACTTACTTACACACAAAATAATTGAATTGAAAAACATATATTATTACGTTCTTATACATTTTTATATTACCTATAAAAACTTCGAACACGTTTCAGTACATAAACAACGCGTTTGGTCACATAATTATAACACATGGGTACACCATGTATACAAAAAAAAGAACAGAATAATTTGTTTACCGAAATCAAAGCCATGACGGGGTGATGTAAGTATATTTGTATTTTATGTATACGACTAATTTAACGGTTTAATTTAACTTAAAAAATAAATGAATGAACAGATTACATTATAATAACGTTATTTTTCTTATTTTTGTAACCCAGATAATGGCGATAACGTTGACAACGCGTCAAAATATTATAAAACAGGAGAAACGTGAAATATCCTAACCTAACCTTCGCGAAATAATTTGAGGGAAAAAATGTGTTAAATGTAAAAAGTAATTAATGTATTCTTTATTAATTTTAGAGGAAACAGAGATTTGTACTGTTGCTATATCTTGGGGAGGGGGGCAAAACGATACCTTTGCACCCCCACAATTACGCCATTGGAGGCTGTGATATTTGGTTGGTATCATAATTATTCCAACGCTCCGTTGTGATTCAGAAGCAATATAAGTAACGCTACGAAGATTTAACATCGTTTAAGGAAACTTACATAGTATCGCACTAGTCTGTGGAGGATTTCGGAACGTTTTCTGGGGGCCGGGGGGGCCCTGTGATATTATCGTATAATATATTTAACGTAAAACAAATGTATAAATTGTAATTAACTTACAATTCAACAAAACAATTTTAATTGATGAGATGGACATTAAGAAATACCGCATATAATTTAGGTATTATTTTTAATATGTCAACTAGGTTTTTTTTAAAATTTCAATTCACTGATTCCACAACCTAAACTTGGAACCTGGTGGGGAGGTCAAACCCCTTGCCCGACCCCACGTAAAACCGCCACTGACACCGGTATATACTGTTAAATGTATGATATCGTGTTATTTTTCAAGAAAAAAAAAAAAAACACATTTGACCCAAACGTGTTGAGTTTTACTTCACTGCGCTTTGTCGTTTCGTTCATAATTCATCGTGCAGTGTTAAAATTCCGTCTGCTGAACACGTAACCCTGGTTACGTCCCGGTTGAACCTGGATTATGGTACAGTTTTAGCGGTTTCTCCAGGTGACCTATACCAAAATCAAACAATTTTTTTAATTCGTTTTTCGTTTGATACACGAAAACCAACATACGAGGACTCATAACGAGGGGAAATGCAATAACAATACCTACTATAATCGTATTGGGATTCTTATAAATATAATACAGTAAATAATAAATGTTATCAACCTACTTGGACACATAAAGTCACGTCTATAATGTCTGTAATATAATAATATATACCGTATATACACCGGAATCGGGCTGGCGAACCGGACGGACAGCAATAATAATTATCGGCTCGTCGGCCGAAGTCGTCAAAAACGCATGGTTCCGCCGCCGCCGGTACAGCCTCTCTATCACTCGCCGTGAACGGGACACACAAATCGTTCGTGTCGTCGCGGTCGACGACGATCGCGGACCAGTCGTTGGCACATGTCAATGCTCAAGTCATTCGGGAGAGAAAGTCGAGGGGCACACTCCGTGGTGCACGCTACAGCGCAGCTCGGAGGTAACGAAACGATAATAACAGCGGCGGCGGCCGTGGTCGTCGTCCTGGGCGTAGCGACCGTAAAACGAATGATCTCGACACACGACGGCCGCCTTCGAGTAGTACAGCAACAATCCACTTTAATCGGCGGTTCAACAGTCGTCGACGTACCGAGCCGTATGACGTAACACGGCCGCGGTTGCTCTTCGCACATGATGCGCCTGGCCTGCGCGACTTTCGTCAAGGGCAGTCCGTCGACATGTTCGCTCCCTCGGGGATCGTTATTGAAACTTGTGCAGACGGCCGCGACGGCGTCGCGATCCGAAATACTTTTTCGCCGTGACCGCGTCGTCGCGGTCAACTCCCACCGCAACGCTACGTTTCTCGACTTGACCAAATTCGTCCACCAGCATAACAGCACCAAGGTTTTCACGGATACCTTCATAATCGTCTTCAAAATATCGTATCAGTTTTAAACGGTAAACTTTATTCCAATGGTAATAAGTAAACCGGTGCGCGTATAGAAAAAATGAGAGCGAATGTTCGATTGCGCCAGTAAACAATACTGCTAGTCAACACAACTCCAGTTGTAATAAGTTATAGTAACCAGTGTTTTTTTTTATTATTATTATTATTATTATTATTATTGTTGTTGTTAATTTTATATCCGTGTATGGTATACCGGTTGTAACCATGTAACGTATATTAGGGGGGGAGAAATGGGTGGTTTACTCCCCTCCTTGGTATTTTTTACCGAAATTACTCTATATACGATTACAGTGGCGCAACTAGGATTTATTTTCAAGGCGGAGGGGGCGGGAAGGGTTATACATTTTAAAAATGTTCACTGAGTAATAACATATCACTTGAAATTTGACTTTTAAACAAATTTCGGGGGGGTTGCGCCACTGTGTGATTATTAGAGACGACGGATTTACAGTATAAGTAAATGGCGGACGATTTTGGTCTTTGTATTTTTGATGGTTGAGGGGAAATCATATCGTATTTGGACAGCTAACGTCACTGGCGGTTTCGGGGGTCCTTCGGCCTATGTTAAAATATTGAAAAACAATCGCGCTTTTTCCCTAAAATACCTACTAATTAAATCATAATAGCAAAACACAATACAGTATTAATTGATATTTGATAAGAACATAGATACCGTGTTATCAAAGAAAAAATTATCTCAGTGAAAGGAGCTAATATAGGCAATTTTATATACGGATCCGAGAAATCTCATCTCCGAAGAACATTTCGAAAAATACTCACACCAGATAATGTCTATGGTATTTAGCCGAATCTACCGCCACCTAGTAGTTAAAAGAATAACTACTCATTTTGTGATATATTTTGACTTCAGTAATAACGAATGATAAGTGATAACTGAGCACGATTTTCATATTATATTCTGTAGTATTGTCGCCGTTTTACTCTTGCACCACGTGTTTGACTGAAACTGTATAGTGAATTTTATACCAGTAAAAATGTCAGACTCGGAACACGATAGTGAGGACGGGATGGTCGTAGATGGTGTCGAAGAAGATGGCCATTCTTGCGACGAAGAAGACCAATCTAATGACGACGAAGACGGCCATAATGATGAAGCTGGTGAATCTTCCGGAGTCACTAATAAAGTACCTAGACAAGTGTATTTACCTGGACATCAGATGAAAGAAGATGAATCGTTAGTATTCGATCCTTCTGCTTACCACATGTTACACGATATCGATTCTGGTATGTTTGAATGCCTAATGAATTGTTTAAAATGTATTTCTAATCTACATTCCCGATCACTTTTAGGTTTACCGTGTTTGAGTTTTGACGTAATCGCCGATGATTTGGGTTGTAACCGTAGTGACTTTCCACATTCAATGTATTTGGTAGCTGGAAGTCAAGCAGAAAAACCCAAAGATAATTGCGTTATTGTTATGAAGGTACTAAGCATATAAAATCTTGGTATTATGCATAATATTATGTTAGAAACTACCTATTTCATTAGAAGTTAACATTTGTTTTAGTTATCAAATTTAAACGGCATAAAAAATGAAGATAGTTCATCGTCCGACGATTCAGATGTTGAATCTGACAGTGATGAAGAATCAAACGACCAACCTGTGTTACAAATATCTTCAATTCCTCATTTTGGCACTATTAACCGAATTAGAGTAAATTTATTTAAATATATATTAATTGTAATATAGGTTAGTCTGAAAATAAACTCAAAAACAGTAATAAAATGAACAATTTTGAAATAGGTAAATGCTTTCTAGGGTATATCCTTATTGACAAGTTCTAATGTACCACCTTAATACCGTTTGATCAAATTTATCGTTGGTAATTTGATAGTTATAAGTTATTAGCGCTCCTTTTATCGTTTCGGATCAAATTGAAAATACATTTTTTTTTGTCTATTTGTTACACAGTATGTATTCATTAGTTTCTTGTTTACCTCATAAAAATTTTGCATTATGCAAAATTATATATCTGTTAATGAAATAAAATAACTAACAAATCCATAATAGTCGCACTAGTGTATATCGCAACTATCATGGCATTACCACATAACTGATAAACATGAAATTATTCATGAACAAAAAACTGAATAAATCAGTTTACAGTTTATAAACTAACAATTTTTTTAAAATATTTTTTTATGTAGCTTAAACTCTTTTGACATTGCCAAAAATTAACCGAATACACATATTACATTTGAATTACAGTAGATGTGTGTTTTTATTAGTAATGATTCAGATATTTTACAATAGAATACAATACATGTTAACACTAAAAGTAATTTTTTTACTTTTGAAATTTGTTGTAGAGAGTGCATACAACAGGAATGATAATAAAATGTACCGTAAAGTATTAATTACTTTTATATGTTTATAGAGTACTACAGTCGACGACAAAATATTGGGAGCTGTGTGGTCAGAAAAAGGAATTGTAAACATTTATGATTTAAATAGCAAACTGAAAGAAGTTGAAAAAGCCAAAAGAAATCGTAAAATAGGAAATGTAGAAAAAAAAAAAAAATTTGGTAAACCTGCTCCTAAAAGGATAATATGTGAACATAAGCCATTGCATTCATTTTCTGGGCATAGAGATGAAGGTTTTGCTTTAGACTGGTCTCCTAAGTCTCCTGGTATTTATTATTTACATTTGACCATATTAAATATATTATAAATAATAGTAAATTTATATTATCGCTTTGTATTTTATTAGGATTTTTAGCTAGTGGTGATTGTAAAGGTAACATTCACACGTGGAAACCAAATGAAAGTGGTTGGATTGTCAATTTACATTCGTTGAATGGTCATAAAGAATCTGTTGAAGATTTACAATGGTCTCCTAACGAAATTAATATTCTTGCTTCTTGTTCTGTTGATAGATCGTAAGTGAATATTTTATATAATAATATATATTATATATTTAAAATATGTTTTGTAGCTTAATATTTTTTTTTTTTTTATCTAGTCTTAGAATATGGGATACACGATTAGCACCAAATAAAGCAAATATGTTGACAATTTCTGAAGCTCATGATAGTGATATTAATGTAATAAATTGGAATAAAAAAGAACCACTGATTGTTTCTGGTGGTGATGATGGGAAACTTATGATTTGGGACTTGAGACAATTTAAAGTGCATATAAATTTACTTTTAACTTTACCTAAATTAAATGCGATTCTTAATAATTAGTCATTAAAATAGAAAGGTAATGAACTGGCTGTATTCAAACACCACACAAGTGCTATAACAACAGTTGAATGGAGTCCAGATGATAGTTCAGTATTGGCTTCTGGTGGCGATGATGATCAAATAGCAATTTGGGACTTGGCTGTTGAAAGGGATACTACCAATGATCAAGATGACATAAAAGTAAGAGTTTTGTTATTTACATTAGTTCAAAATGAATACCTTGTATATTAAGGTGGTTACACATGAGGCGTTTTAATCGCGTCAATATTAAGCACGCATGTTTAAATAAATGGGTTATTCACATGGAAAAAATGGTGCTGTGAGCGATTGTGCATGTTCAATTTATTTTAGTTGTCGGACACAGTTGATGTTTAAAATTAAACAACATATTCCCAACAGACACATACATATTGGAAGAAAGTGGCCAAGTCCTGCCTAAATGATTTTAACAGTCTCTGAGACAGAAAAAATGTCAACGCGATTAAAACACTTTGTGTAACCAGCTGAATAATTTATACATTTAAAATTAAGACATGTATGTTGATTATCTAATAGGTTTATTTTCCCATAAAAATGATTTAAATAAAACAAAATGTATATTAGATACTCCAAAACATTATTTTTTGTTTTTGTAGAATTTAGATTTAGGAGATAAAGGAATATTAAATACAATAAATATTTGACATGAAAATATTTAAATTAAATACTGATTTTTTTAAAATATATAATGAAAATTTATATTTATAGTTGCGTCATCACTTCTGGGAACCCGGAATAAAATTTGTATGAAAATCTAGAATTTTTATTTCAATCTCTATTTTTTGTAAATATTAATCATCAATGATTATTAATAATTTGATAATAAGTAATTAGGTGACACTGCTTAAATTATCTAAACAGTATTTGATGCCAATTTTATCATACTATATTATTGTTTTATGGAGTGTTAAATTCAAAAAGAATAAAAGTAACAAATATTTGATTACATATTTATTTATTCTGGTAAACCACCCTGGAAAATTCAAAATTAAATTTCATGGAATCTATGGCATATTTCCCCGAAAAGTATAAAAATGAATAACCAAATAACATCAAAATATTACCATATGACACATTATTCCATAAATATTGTATGCCATTAGCTGCTATAACTAATAAACAAATTTATATGTATAAGAGTAAAAGAAGAAAAATGCATATACATCAAATTTCTGAACAAATCCTTATTCATTTTGTATGCAATATATTAAGTATATATGTATTTATTTAGGAAATTCCACCTCAACTATTATTCATTCATCAAGGACAAGAACACATTAAAGAACTTCATTGGCATCCGCAAATTCCCGGAGCTTTAATAAGTACCGCTCAAACTGGTTTCAATGTTTTTAGAACCATAAGTATATAAAAAAAAAAGTGATAACAATTAAAATTATATATATTTAGTAACATCTATAATACAATTATTTTTATATAAAATACATACTTAATATATTTATGGTAATTATTTCTTCATGAGATTTTGTACTCTATTACAGTATAGAGGTACATATAGTATCTACTATTATTTTTTTATGTTCTTCATCTGTTCACTTTAGTTGTTACCATAGTGAAAAAAAAATGAAATGTCATTTTGAACGTTTTGAATAGAATACTAGATATATGATATATAATTGGTATAAAGTATTTCCAGGGGGAATATAATAAAGTTACTTACAAGTTCCAACTATTGTACAAATTTAATTTTTTTGGAATGTTTTCTCTGTTCCTTTAATGCTGAGAGTGTTTTCAATTTTATTACAATGATTCATGTATGCTAAAAATGAACTCCAAGCTAAACTGCATAAACTAACAAATGGAATTCTATTTTTTTCTGGAACCATTGTATAATTGAACACTTGCAGTATAGGCCAGACAACTACACCCACCTGTAAAAATTGTGTAAAATAAGTATAATTACAGGATGAGATAAATGTTGATATCTTCAGATAATATCACCGTAACATTTGCCTTTTTTGTCTATCTAATGGACAATATAGTAAAAATTTGTTTTAGTACTCAGACTCTTCTAATAGACTTAAAATAAAATTTATTTCATCAAATTAATGGCGACAACATTTACTATGCTTGCACAGGGGTATTTTTTGTTATCTATTTTCCAGGCAATCTTTTCATAATTCAAACTTTTGAAAAAATGTATTTATTATTATTTTTTTTTTATAATCTTAATAAAAAATTGTAGAATGAAAACATAAAAAAAACCTAAAACAGTAATGATTTATCACTAAAATATATTAATTATAGTTAATTAATTTATGATAGACGTTGCATCAAAAATCAAAATACCAAATGTTATAATTATTATAAATTATAACCTTAATTGTTTTATCGACTACTCATTAACATAAAATAATTTCTATACACCACAATTTAAGAATTATTTCAAATTATAATGTTATTCACTACAGATTTATATTTTTGATAACTTTAGTATTTATGATACAAAACAGTCTTTAAATAAATATTTATTTTAAATACCTATTCACTATTTTATATGTTATTATAACACAAAATAGTATCTTATAGATAATGTACCTGGTATGTAGGCAAAAGTTTTTTCTCTACTTCTTTTTTTGCTTCTTCGACCGTCTTTCCCTCCAGTAATGACATGCCAAAATAAAAACTCACCATTGCACAAGGTGAATATGTTACTTGTTCCAAAAGTGCCTAATAAGTATTAATTTCAATTATAAATACTGTTCACAATCAAACTTATAAGCTCACTTTTATAATTGCACTACGGAGATCATTCTTTGGATATAAGTAACGTGCAACAGTTAGCCAAGCATTTAAAGTTGGAGCCACGTAAAACGCGCCAAAAAGTCCAAATCGAGCTGCTCTCATAAAATCAAATTTTTCATCTCCAAAAGCCATTTGCTGTAAAAGACATCCACTCGGCCATATGACTGCATATGAAGCCATTCCCCTGGTAACCGGGTAGGCAATCGAAAATTTTACTATTCGGGCAAAGACGGTCGTCATGTTCAGATAGTTATTACGCGGGATCTGCTGTAAAAGAAGACTAGTAGGAAGTTCCCATTATTTTTGTGCCACGTTATTATTTATAGAAGTGCTAGTTGTTGCCAATTACAAAATTGGGCGATCTTGAACAAACCTTGAAATTGTCCATTGCCAAAATCTATACATATATATATAAATATTTATTTATTTATTTATTTTAGATTTTAAGCAAAACATTACGGTTTTACAATAATATGTGTTGTACTAATTTATTTTTATAATTATTTTTTTTTGTTCAACTACAGAGAGATAATACAATTTTGTGTAGATCTAATTATTTATAGATTCAATATGTAGGGCACAAATGGTATTTAAAAAAGTGAATTTTTTAAATTTTCAAAGAGCTTAAACTTTAGAAGTACCTATATACATTTTTAAAATTTTTAATCATTGTTGAACTTTGTAGAATTTTGTAAACATATATTTTCTCTTTCAGTTTCTATTTAGTTGAAGTGTTATTTGTCAATGCCACATTTTATTAAGATAGTGATGAAATTACGTACCTAAGGGTTGTAAAGGCATTAAAACTTGACTTGTACTTGGACACTTAAATGCCTAAGTACCTATTTATTATTTCACAGAGAGTCCAAATTGTAAAACCTTAAAATGGTTCCTTTACAATAGTAAATTATAGTGACAAACAACCTCAATTTATGTTAATCTTACAATTGCCTACTTCATAAACAAATATTTATTTATTATTGAATATTTCCATTTCATATTTTGAGTGTTGATTTATTTTTTACAAGAAAATATTGAATTTTACTATGACAGGGAAAACCAATGAAAATAGAAGTTTGTTTGTGTCCACGTACAATATTTCATCTAGTGGCCGCCCGTCCTTGAACTTGACCCGTTAGTTTAGGAAAACAACTTGCGAGAAAATATTCCTATCTTTTACAAAATAAATAATTATTTCACTGGTAATTGAACGATTATGGCGATCCGCAAAACAAAAATCCTCACATAAAGTTACTTTAAATAATATATTATGTTCCATCGAATGATAACATTGCGAAAACTTGTGAGATTTTCCATAATAACTCAAGCTTATTTAGTGTTGTTGGATAAATAATATCAAATACTAGGCTACTTAATTAAAGGCGGTGTAAATCCAATGAAATCAATTGATTCTGTGAATAATTGTTGTAATTTATTTGTATACCGGTAGACTTATAACATATTATATTAATGGTAGACTTTTAAATATTAATAGAATTATACCTACCTCAATAGGAGACAGAAAATTTGAATGTCTAATTAAAATAACTTAGTAATAAAACCACTATTTATTCATTGACCCATTACACATACATATTCAATTTAGACTCATAGGCGTACCTCTAAAGCTTTGTTAGAAATTTGTTCTGAAGGTCCATTAATAAAAATGTGAAATAGGGATCTACTATTTATAAGTACTTGGTTCGTAGAGAACAGAACACTAGCTGTACACTTGGAACACACAGTGTACATCTAATCACATAATGACAGCTCTTCTACTGCTGTCAATTAAAATGGAAAAAAAAAACATTGTAGGTACATCTAGTAAACTCTAAAAAAAATGATTTATCGAAACAGTTGAATACCTCAAATGTACATAAATATAGATTATCACAATTTATAGATAAGTATATAAAGCACTTATGAAATATTTTAAGTAGTTTTTATATTATTATAATACTTATGTAATTTAAATTGAAGGTTGAAGATAATATACATGATATGGTTGCATCTTAATGTAATATGTGCATTGTTATAATTGACTGAACATGTCACACGCGGTATGGTCATGGTGAAAATGGCAATATTGCAATTTTTTTTTTGGCTGACAAAGTGACTAATGGGACAGATATGTGACTTATTAAGTTATACTTCACCATTACTTACGGAATACAACTGGAAAAAATCAGTTAACTGTAATCAAAAATATACATTGATTTGAATTTATTTATATTGGAATGGGTATATATACCTACTGTACTCTTACTACCTACCTACTTAATATTTTTAATTTAATAAACATGGCTAAAATATGATAATACTTCAAATTTGAATTAATTTTCTAGGTATCTACTTGTGTACTATCACGGTTAATACATTCTATGTGCCTATTATAGAAATATAGGTACATATAATATAGGTATATAAATCCGTATTATATATGAATAACTTAAGCAGTAACTAGAACATAGAAAATAAATTAATAACAATGCAATAGTTCCTTTTAAATGTAAAAGCAAAACAAACTATTTTAAAATCATATAAATGCTAAATATAAGAACATGTTTAAACACATTTCTAATGCCAAGAGTGTATTTTATAAAAATGCATTTTAACAAATATATTTGCCAAGTACCTACATAATTATAATAATAATCTTTATAGGTTCCTACGCCCAATTAAATTGTTCAATAGTTATTACAGTTCAATAAGTTTATGGTATAAAAATACGTAGTAAAATAAGAAAAATTGTTGTTTTAATATATCTATTATAAATATTGTCTATCTTACCATATGGTTTACATGTCAGGATCGATTTTTAACACTAAACACAATGATACATTTTTTTCAATGTTATATTCTAATATGATATGAAAACTCATACTGATGTTTTACATACATCCAGAATTATAAAATAGTAAACAATGGTTATAGGTTTGATTGATTCATCTACAAATATGAAAAGGATAAAACTTATCTATTTCATCATTGTACCTGTATTTGTTTTAAATATAAAATTAATTTTATGTTACTGAAATTATCTTATGTATAATTAATTGTATACTTTATATTTTTTATAATAAAAGTTGTATATTTGTACAATTAAAGATAAAACTTATATATAATTCAAACACACATTGTCAACAGATTAAATTAATAAATATTCATAAATAAATACCATAAAATTCATACAAAAAGATAATTACAAATGTCATTAAATTTATTTAAAACTAAAAAGCTATTCTCATTCTCAGTAAATTTTAATACATTATAAACATTACCCAACAACCAAGCACATTCATTATTCAAATTGATGTGTCTATTTTTAATTAAAATATTTCTTATAACTGATCCTTCATTTTGTAATCCAATAATAAATTCTTCTGCTGAATTACCACTGGTATCCATAGCTATAATGTTACCAAAAGTTCTTAAAATAGACACTATACATTTTATGTCCAGAATATATTCATCATTCTGTATGCACAGAAATAAACGTTTTATTACATTTTTGTCAAGCATAGCACAATCTTGACGACAAGAAATTTGATACACTATCCAAAATGATTCTTTCCATGAATTCAAACGTTCAAAACATACATTAAGTAACTCATTAAGTTCTTCGATCCTAAAAATACAAGTATAATTAGTTAAATTTGGCCATGACTAATTATTTAATAAATAGTCATTAAATAACTTAATCTTACTTTAAATGGTAAATGTAAGTCTTAAGAAAAAGTTTTACGGCATAAAAGGTATTTAAAATGACTTCATCACACGTTGAGCTTTTTAAACGATCAATCAAAGCACTGAATAAATTTCGGTTTTGAAGCAGTCTGCATGAATCTTCATCTGAGCCACTCAAATTTCCAAGAGTCCATATAGACAAGGACTAAAATATTTTATCGGGGCATAATTAATTTGGTAAATGAGTTACATTCTTACTAAAAGGAGCAGTGGCGGACTGGTCTGGGGTGCTAAAGTGCAATCGTACCCCGGGGGCCATAACTTAATAATTATAATAATGAACAATTAAATGTATGACAATAATTATGTAGATAAATTATACCTTTAAATATTAAACCATGTATATTATTATAAATACTTGAAATTGTCCGCACCCCGGGCTTTTTTTATCTCAGTCCGCCACTGAACAGGAGCATATATATGGGGGACTGAAGGTGCTGCCTCCTGTAGCAGCCCCCCTGTATAATATAAACAATTGTATTGTTTGATTTAATTTAGTATGTTGGTTTAAACAAATATTTAAAAATGAATTAACTTGAATTATACTTACAGATATATTGAAATTAAAACTATTGATGTAAATCATGAAATATGGTGTAATTAAATTTGCTAATTTGACACATGTTATTTTATTGCCAAGGGCCATGTTACAAAAACATTCGATTGCTAACAGTTGTACTGCTTCATTTTTACCTGGAATTAACATAAACAATGCATAATAATAATAAATTCAGTATTTTATAATAGGTAGTTGTAACAATGTACTTGATGCACATTGCAGCAAGGAATCAACTGCCCCTTGCGTACGACAAAAGGTTACAATAAATTCTTGACCGTTGAGTAAACCGTGTTTTAATAATTTAAAACAGTCAAGAGTTATATTTGATTTTTTACGTTTAATTTCTAATGCTACATTTTGCATGTCTTTAACAGTAAACTCGTCATTTTGGTCTCCTTCCTCATCAATAACGCCTCGTCTTGAATTTAAAAGGATTCTTTTATTCTGTTCGCGGTGGAAATTTATATCAAAGCGAATCTTTTCTTTTACACGAACTGTTGAAGTAGAACTCATAATGTCACATTAGTACGTCATTTGACAATAAAAAATAAAAAAGTTATATTGATACCAATTTCCATGTTGTTTATTATGATTTTAGTTTCGATAACAATATTAAAATATCAGATTAATCAATTCGGCATGGGCAACATGATAATTCATATATTGTCTTTTATTATGTTTTTTTATCAGTAGTAAATATTTACAAATATCAATATTAGCTAAACATCGATATATGCCTAATGAATATCGATTTTTAAACTTCCTTAATCGATAGGATATATATTTGGGTTAATAAAAAATAAACCGAAAATATAAAAGCCAAATGTTTGGCGCAAATAGCCGCGAGTACTTTGTTTTTCGTTATTGCGATAAATCTATAAGACCGTTGTATTAAATAAAAAGTGGATATTTGTGAAAAAAAGAACCAGGAAAAGGAAAACATCCATAAAATATAGACAAATCCTCTTGGGAACGTTAGAACGTTGGCGTAGCCAAGCAAATATTTCGATGGGGGTTATACATTTGATATTATTTTTATCGGTTAAAATAAACGCCATCTTAAAAAATGTATATCGAAGACATTTCGGGATGGATTGTAATCCCTTAACCTCGTCCCTGGATACGTTTAAGAGTTATAGGGGATTTATGGTTACCATATAGCCGGTGACTACACTACACCATTTCCTCCGTTAATTAATCGAGACGTTTTAAATCGGCCGTCTATTTGGTACATTTTAAATTTTGCGTTCCATTTGATATCCATATACTTTGTACGTTGTCAAAATCTAACACAAATTAATTTGTTTATATTAATTTTTACTGTACTTTTAGTAATTATATTTGCATAATTATTTAGCATTTTTGTACGTATGCGTACCATACCATATATGTATACTTGATATTAATTTTAAACTTAAAATTATCGTTTGAAGGCTTGTTGTTCGATTAACTTTTTAGTATTACAATTAAATTATAATATAATAATAATAAAACAAAAAAAGGGAGATTTTTTTTGATTTTATAAAAACATCATTATATTATAGTCTATATCCTATTAAATTATAATTACATATATTTAGTGCATTTTACTGTTATATTCTTAGAACATCGGTGCGTTAAACGATACGAAATTTATCCCACTATAGTCGGGTGAATGAAAAGTGGCCGCTGATGCCCATGTTGTTATCAATCGCGCTTTACGTAATTCACTTTAAGAACCCATGGCTTATCGAAAAAAAAAAATTGCCAGCGGCCACTTTTCATTCACCCGACTATAGTAGGTAATAATATTTTATTTGTACTGATATTTTGTAATCGTTGATGGTAAAATAATAATAATAATTTCCTTGCTTCGATCAGCATTTAAAATTAAATTTATCGATGATACATTTATTTATCGGGTAAGGTTCAATTTGCTAAAAATTGTGATATTATTATTTTATTTTTTTTTTCTAAATTTAAAACACGAGCAAGTTATAAAACTGTATAATGTTGTCAATAAGTAAGTATTATAGATAACATAATCTATAAACCTCGGGTACATCGGTCAACGACAAAACGACCGACGGCATTGTCTATATGTTCTAAATTCGTACTAATAAATAAATTCCATTTCAATAAGTAATAAATAACACGATGAACTTATCAATTTACCGAACACGAATAAAAATATATCATATATATAAATATAAATTTGTGTTTGTCGTTACGTAATTTATTTATTCTAATTATTAAAGTATTATAATAATTACTAATAAAAATACTAAATTAATTCGTTTCTGAAAGATTAACACGGATCCGAGGAAATTATTTTTCCGATTTATTTTACTTTTCCATGGACCTATACGCATGCGCTACGAGTGCCTTCAATTTATTATTTTTCCTAATGACGTCATGTTCCTTATCAATTATTAGCGGTTATCGATAGTTTTTGCGGAAGTTTAATTTTTTTATTCGTTACTTTTCTATGCAGTCTACTCGTTTTTTCAAAATATTCAAATTTCAATATTTTATTTCTCGGTAGTTGTCCAATCAGAAGATTTGCAGGCACAAACATTTGCCATAAAGTTGTTTTTAAATTATAATCAATGTTGAAATTGAACCGTAGACAAAACAATGTATTATTGATCATTGCATATTGAGATACTTATGTACAATACTTGTGTACATATTTATAAATAAATCGAGTTGTGCTGTTTCATTTATAATAGTGGGTAGTTAAAATTATCTAATCAAATAAAAGAAATAATAACAATAAAAGATTAGGTTACGTGGTAGGTACTGCGCAAATCATGATAATAAACTTAAATTCACTTTTAATGTACTTACAGATGAAATACGTAAGATTTGTGCGTATTTAATTTTAATGCCGAGTAAAATTTAATTTAATAACAACAATATTCCGTCTGACCATGAAACTGAAAATAACGTCCGAAGAAAAAGTTTATGAAATTACACCAATCTTAAACAGGAGTACAACTTCAAAATGGAGAAACACAATCATACTTGGCCTACTAGCAATTATTTTGCTGGTAGTCGCTCAGTTGTCAACTATTCAAAATTTAAATATTTATAGTAAAAGGAAAATTGATACCAATTCAGATTATGCACCAAATAATTACTGTTCAGTAGTTTCTGATGATTATAAATTCGATTGTTTTCCCAGAGGAAAGGCCGATCAAAAGAGTTGTGAAGAAAGAAACTGTTGTTGGTCACCTAGTACTCAAAATTCTCAAGTACCATGGTGTTATTATCCTTCAAATTATAGTAATTATAAGGTTATTAATGTGACCAAGTCCAGAAACGAAATAGTAGCGTTTTTTAACTTAACAACAAATACAATTTATAAAGATGATATCAAAATATTATGCATGGATATTTCATTACACAAAGCTCAACGATTACGTATTAAGGTAATAATAATAATTTTAGTACTTGCCCTCGATTTTTATCAAAAAAAAAATAAATTAAGTATACTTAACTATGTTTAAAGAAAGAAAAAGTTGATTCTGCACATTCAGAGGCACTTGTGACAGTCGGGATATTGCCCTATTGGTAAAAATTCAATATGTTAACTAGTACGCTAATAGCTAGCTGGTCTTTTGTTGGCACACTATACAGCATTAGTCTCTCATGGAATAAATATAATAATTTACCTACTAATTTTGTATAATATTTATTTTGATTAATGTATTACTTGTATATCTAGATTTATGATCCTGAGCACAAGCGTTATGAACCACCATACCCTGAAATACCTATACTTAAACTAGAAAAAACTAATACTAACAAACCATTAATGTCTGATTATGACATAAAATTATCTGAAAATAAAGTTGGATTTACAATTCTAAGAACAAGTGATAATATAACTATGTATGTAAATGTAAAATGTTTATTATTTATAAATTATCTCAATATTTTTGTTATAAATAAATTTAGATTTGACAGTCAAAATATTGGAGGTTTTACATACTCTGATCAATTTATTCAACTGTCGGCATTATTACCAACCAAATATATATATGGTTTAGGGGAACAAAGATCTAGTCTCATGCTTGATATGAATTGGAAAACATATACTTTTTTCAATCACGACAACCCCCCGACAAATGGCGTAAGTTAGTTTACAGGCTTGTAATACAATCTATTAATTTTATTGTTTTATTCAGATAAATGGATATGGTACACATCCGTTTTATTTATTAATGGAAAAATCAGGGAAAAGTCATGGAGTTTTCTTATTAAACAGTAATGCTATGGGTATGTCATAAATACCTTAAAATAATATATATAATAGGTTTGTTTTAGCATCTAGTTTAGAACTGTTATGAACTACAATACACGCACATTTGATCCTAAACTATACTCAAACTGCACTAGGCTGAAACAGTTTTTATCAATATTTGATTCATAATAAACTTTTATGAATTTTAAATATAATCCTATTAATTCTTGTGTAGTGTATACATAATAAACATAAAATACTGTATAGTTTATTTTAATAGTCAACTGTAAATTTGAATACATAAATATTTTTCTTTATTTATAGACATTGTGTTGCAACCAACACCAGCAATAACTTACCGGACAATTGGTGGTATATTAGATTTGTATTATTTTATGGGACCAACACCCTCAGATGTTATTGTTCAATACACAGAAACAATAGGTAGACCATTTTTACCATCTTATTGGACATTAGGATTCCATTTATGCCGGTAAGTGTTTTCCAATGAATTAATGCATTTTGAGTTTATTTATTTATTTTTAGATTTGGTCAAACATTCGAGGAACTTATTGATGTACATAATAGAACTGTGAATGCAGGAATTCCTTGGGTAAATTTTTAATATGTAAACTTCAAAATATATTGGAATTGGCTAATGAAATAGTCAGTTTATATTACATGTATACATTTTTAGGATACACATTGGAATGATATTGATTATATGAAACATAGAAATGATTTCAGCTTAAGTGATAATTTTATTGATCTTCCAAATTATGTGAATGATTTACATAAGGTATTATAATATGGGTTTTTTAATTTTTGAATATAGTTATCTTTTCACATTATTTTGTTACAGATTGGAATGCATAATGTTCTTATTTTGGATCCAGGAATATCTAACCGTGAACCTAATGGAACATATCCACCTTATAGTGATGGTTTAGATAATGGAATTTTCATCAAAAATGCTTCTGATCTTCCACTTGAAGGCCAAGTATGTAATTACTGTTTTATAAAACCATTATTAAAATATATACCTATTTTTTATATTAATTACTTTTTAGGTTTGGAATATTAATGGAGGAACAGTCTTCCCAGATTTCACTAATCCAAAATCCGTAAATTACTGGATAAATCAATTATCCAACTATCATACAGTACTCCCTTTTGATGGTTTATGGATTGTAAGTCAATAACATTTGTCTTTTAAATTGTTAATTTAACAATTACTATGTATAAAATTATAGGATATGAACGAACCATCAAATTTTGTAAATGGCGATTGGCAAGGTTGCATTTTTAATAATTCTGATCATTGGGAAAATCCTCAGTATACCCCTGCTATTGCAGGTGGAAAATTAAACTACAAAACTATTTGCATGTCTGCTAAACAGCATATTGGACTTCATTATAATGTACATAATCTTTATGGATTTTCTGAAGCCATAACAACTCAATTGTAAGATTTAAGTAGTACATTTTTATATTTACTGTTATAGAGATAAAAAAAAAAAAAACAATTTATTATATCAATTTTTTGGGATCACAACAGTTGAACAATAATACATTTAATTGATGAATAGCAATTTAGATTATAATGTAAAATATGATATTAATAATAATAAAGTATAAAAAAATTCACAAAGGTACACATTTTGGTATGGAAAAATAAAACCAATATATATACCAGCTATCCCGCACTGCATTGCCAGTGCCAATTTATATTTTCTCGCTTTTAAAAGCAGCATTCTTTTTTTAAATAATAATAACTGTTATCTACTGTTACCTAACTATATCTCATTTGTGTCACCAAGGTAATCCAAAACTATTTTTTTTTCATATTAAAGTATCATAAATCAACTGTGGCAACACTTTTAGTTTTAAATATTGAGACAAAACACAGTGACCTTTCTCTTATTTTGAATGTCAAGTGTGCAAAGTTCATCAAGTTCAGAATAAAATTGTAGATTTGCATAAGCACTATGTTTTTTAGGCTTATTACTTTTTTTTTTATAAATAAGAATAAATAATGTATATATATATATATAAATGTGTTTGTACAAATATTAATCTTTCTTTTTTCTCATCTTATTTGACTTGTTTAGAGTATACAAATATACTATAGTATATTTTACTATACTATAATTTATACTTTTAGTGTATTATTATTACAATATAGGTTATTATTATTATACCATTCTTCATAAATAGACCTAGAATTACTTTTGCTAATCATTTATAACAGTGGAACAGTGTTAATCATTAAACCCTATTTATTCTAAACATAGCTTAATCTTCATTCTGAATCAGTAGAACAGAGTAAAAGAATAGCATTGGCATAAATATTTTAATATTTTTAACAGTGTCTTTATTCAAGTTTCACTATAACCTGAGTCCAAACTTAGGAATTGATTTTGAAATTTATGTCTTAATCATTATTCGAATATTATGATATACTGAATTGAACAAGATTGTTAAACAAACTGTTAAACATATTCCACAGATTTTTATCTGAGATTTGTTAAGTAGTTTCTGACCAAAAGCAGGTTATCTGTAGTAATGGTTTCCTTGTTTTTCTATACCTTTCAATTAATTTTTCATTAAATATATTGATATATTTAATTAAATATTTATCCAATCCTATTTACTGCTTGTTAACATTTTAATACCTTACAGTTTGACTGCTTTTATGTGGAATTGCCACTCAATTAATAATGGATTTTGCTTTATAATTAAAATAATATTTTATTATTTTTATAATTTTAGTGCGTTATCAGTTATTAAAAATTCAAGACCTTTAGTTATATCAAGATCAAGTTTTGCTGGCTTAGGACATTTTTCCGGCCATTGGACTGGAGATATATATTCTACCTGGGATGATATGAAACAGTCTATCACTGGTAATAACTAATAATTTAAATGAATAGTTACATAATTATAAATTATCAAATTATAGATATTGTGCTCTTCAATATGTTTGGTGTTCCATTTGTTGGAGCTGATATATGTGGATTTAATGGTAATACTACAGTTGAACTATGTTCACGGTGGAGTCAATTAGGTGCTTTCTATCCGTTTTCAAGAAATCATAATTCAAATGATTGTTTTGTATGAATTTGTTCAATGTTTATTTACTTTGTCTAGAATAATATTATTTTAAATATAACAGGATCAAGATCCTGTAGCTTTGGGACCACTAGTTGTGGAATCTGCCAAAAAAGCATTATTAATTCGATATTCTTTATTGCCATATTTGTATTCTCTATTTTGGAGATCGTTTATTTATGGGGAAACAGTTGCACGGTCTCTATTTTTTGAGTAAGTTTATATTTAATTTAACAATTAAATCATACTAAAACCCATTTATTTAGATACCCATTGGATAACAATACTTACAATATTGATACACAATTTTTATGGGGATCAGCTCTACTAATTTCACCAGTTTTAAAAGAGGTTTGTTTATTAAAATAATTAATATTGTAATAATGTAAATAATTTGTGTAAAATTAATTATTACACATAATTGTTTAATATTAGTAGTACCTTGTATGTTATTTTTATTAATATATTCTATAAAATAATTTATGATTAAGAGATTGATTTGATTTAAAAAATACAATTGTTTCTAAAATGCTGTTTACTTATTTTAGAAACAAGTTGATGTAGACATTTATTTACCTAATGACATATGGTATGATTATTATTCTAAAATTGCAACATTAAGCAACGGATCCATTTTCACTGTTAAAGCTCCTCAAGATACTATTCCACTTACAATACGAGGTGGATATATTTTACCAATTCAAGATCCATCTACTACCACTACTTTGAGGTATAACTTGATTTTTATTAAGTTTTGAAATTGTAATTGCAAAAAAATTGTATTAAATAATTATTAATAATTAATACTAGTTTTCTAATCTTGTAAATACTGTTTATATAAGAAAAATGTAATTTAAATTATAGTCGTAAAAATCCATTTGGGCTGTTAGTCGCACCCAACAAAAATAAAGAAGCATTTGGATATTTGTATTGGGATGATGGTGATTCTTTAAGTAAATACTAATATTATTTTTTTCTTCGTCTTTTGGTTTTTGTTTTAAAATTTAATTATTAATTAATTGTTTAGATGTGTGGGAAGATGGACTTTACAATGAAATCCATTTCAAACTTAACCACACAGTATTATTAAATGAAGTCATTATAAATAATTATTCAGACGAAAAAACTATTTTACAACACATCACTATCTTTGGTATACAAAATGAACCAATGAATGTCCAAGTAAATGGAGCCTTATACAATCAATTCTCCTACAATAATACTGAACAAGTAAGGATTTACTTTTATTATAACCGTTTAATTATAGATTCAGCATAGAACATAAAATCTACCAGCTTTTTGGGAAGTTATTAAATTATTAAATTTTACTTATTTGTTGGTAAAATAATTACTTCATATATTGTAATATTTTGTTAACAACATTATATCTTTATTTTTATAGGCTTTTTACTTATCATCTTTAAACTTGGACATGAACATAATTTTCAATATAACATGGAGTTAAGAAAAAGTTAAGTTAAGATTTAATACAAACAATAAAGAATATTTATATTATAATTTATTTTACTATCAAAATTTCTCATAATTATATTTTTATCGAAATTATTTTTTCTTTATAAATAAAAAATGTTTATTACTATCTAATTTAATTTAATTATGATAAATCCATTGAACTCTATAAAATAATTCTTCTTATTAATTAACGTTAACATTCTTTTATGACTAATATATTAGAGTTATTGACATTTACATAAAAATAAGAAATTTGAAGTTATATTAGGTGAGACAGCGAGGGACTAAATCGCCATTGCATACTTTGTCCAACAGATCGGCTTTTGTTTCAATGGGAATAGCTGGTGTAGTATGTGGCGTAAATATCAATTGTTAATGAGTAGGCAATTAATAAATATAAATTACTATTTTTTAAAAAATTAGCCCCTTTTATTTAATTTATTCCTTTATGGCAACCTTTTTACCTATGCGAACCATATTTTTTTCAGGTTTTTATTGAGGGGCCACATTAAAAATTAAAATAAACATTATAAAAAATACAATTCTAACATCTATTACATTTAATAATACATTTATTTATATCAAAAATCATATTATGAGTTACATTGCTTGGTTGCCCTTATTAACTAATTTCAAATAAAATTATTATAATAATAATATATTTTTCTACTAATTGGATGTCAATGATTAAATATGAACACACAACTCGTCTATTTAATGTAGTAATAAATAAACGATCCTGAGCATAATTAGATATATATACTCAATTAAAGATATATTTTTAATTGTGTATACAAGTTAATAATAATTACATAGTAATGCAAGTGACTATTATAAACAATTATTTAATTTAAATAATTAAAATTATTGTAGACAATGTTTGGCTTATATGAATTATGTAAGTAAAGTATGTGTCTACTTAATATATACCCGTGAGACTCAAATAGTTCCTACCTCATACATTCTACTTGTATCATGTTGATTGGGAAAACATCTGTTGAGGTATAAATATTAGTTATTACTTATATTTATTAACCAGGAAACATGATTTATCTGGATAATCAAAAGTAAACTGTTCTGTATAATGAAATTAATTTACAATAGGTTGCACACTATTTAAATAATGTAGACACATTTTATTTATTTATTAGAACAAATGTATTCATATCAATGATTTAATGTAATATTAATTGTCTATCAATAAAAAACATATGTTTTCCTTAAAATAAATCACTGTTAAATGGTTATTTGAACCAAGTTCTCTAAATTAAATATCATATAATTAACTAAATGTATTATAACTATACAATCGTTATTTAATCATTAATACATCATAATTATTTAATACATGTTGTATAAAATTAACTTAAATTAAGTATTTAATCACAATCACAATTAAATCAAATTTTAATAAATTACATATTCCAAACCAATATAAATAACAATTTCATTATTTCATTGTGTAAAATCAAATTGAAATTAACTTAAATGAAAAATTAGATTTAGTAAAACCTGAACAAATGTTTTTTATATTTTATTTAGATGAAATAAAAAATTAATTTGAAGTACATTTTAATATTTAACTGTATTATTAAAAACATTATTTGCGTATACAATGATGTTAAGTTACAAAATAATTTATTATAAAATTATATTTAACGATAAGGTATAAAATATAAATACATAGTTTTACTCATTAACTCTTACAATATATATTTATTTAAATTATTACATTTTATTAGTTAAATAATTTTAGCTTGAATAAAACAGATATTTTCTTAAAATATATCTAACTGCATATTATGAAGATTTAAAAAACTGTATATTGATATTGGACAATATAATTTATATTTATTTTGTAGCTTAGATTTTTAGAGCTAAATTATTTTAATAAATATTGATAAAAAAATGTAATTTTTAGTTATACACTAGCTTTGTTTGTTTTGATGAAAAGTGTACACTTTCTTACATAGAGTATAATATAGAGAAGTGCTAAACTATAAACATTTTATACTCTATGTAAAAAATTGTACACTTTTTGTAAAAATGAATAAAGCTATTGACAGTAGTGAAAATTGTAGGATACAATAACAAAACCAATATTTTCCATTAATTAAATAGTAATATTTAAATAAAAATACCTAAATAATTTAGACTAATATGAATTATATACAATATATTTAATTTTAAATAACAATAGCTCTAAAAATCAGGAACTTTATTTCAAGCCACAAAAATTATTAAATTAAATAAAAATAAAAAATAAAATAGGAATCATTAAAAATAAGATTGGTTTTACAATATGTTCTATTTTATTAACAGCTTTAATTTTAATGAAGCATTTCAACAGTCTTTTTAAAAAAAAAAACATGTTTAATAATAACCGTTAAAAATATATTTCTAAGGCAATAAACAATTTAAAAATATTAGTTAAGAAGACAATATCATAAAATAAATAAATACATAAACAATTAAGTTGTGGGGAAACTTTGATAATGCAGAGTTACATCATAAGTTACATTGATTCAAAGAGTAATAAAATTATTCATTTTTAATATACTATCTTTTACTACAGTTAGTAAGGAACCCTAAATCGTTCAACATATCTACAATCATAGTTTAAAGACAATTTTTTTGTAGGCAATTTAAGATCACTGCAAATGAAATGTGTTGTGGATAATTGAGTTTTATTTTTAATGTAATAAAATACTTGTACTCTTTTGACATGGGATTACTTTGATATCTGACTATATTATACATCATAAGACGTGCTACGCATTATAATATATCTTTAAAATAAAATAATATACTCATATAGCTATGTCATATATATATTTCTTATAGTGGCTTGCTCATACTGTAATAGGCTTTGTGGTAGGCCACATAAAAATTAGGATTATGATACCACTAAATGAAGCATTAATTCAAATTGTTAGGCACGTCATCGATATTGGCTGCCAGTAAAAAATAAAACATTGTACATAAGATGTTACACAACCGATTTAATTGTAGTTATGAAAACAAAACTAGAGGACATCCAACAGTCTTTAATAAAAAGGATTTTTTACAGTAGCCATAAAGTATGATCAATGGGGATTTCCATTAATAATAATAGATCTTATCTCGCAAATGCTTAATTTGAATGATTATGTGGTTTAATTAAGTTCCAAATTGAACATTTGATGCATGTTTTAAAATCATTGAAAAGTCTTTTTTGGACAGAAAAGGCATTATTGTTGAAAAGTAGTCCAACTATCCACCAGGTACAGGTTGGGCACACAATTTATTAAACACATAATAATAAAGTTTAAATATTGTAATGATTTTAGTTTGATTAATTACATATTTGTTTAAAATCCCTATATCAATGTAACCCCACTTTGTGGTTGGATTGAATTAACTTAGAAAATAATCATCAACCAACAAAAAATTACTATAACATTGATTATTTAACATGCCTGTTAAATCCATATTATATAATATAATAAATTGAATAAAAGATATCAAAGTAACCCCACATACAGTCTAACATTGATAGCTATATTTAACACAAGAAATGGTTGTGTTAAAATTGATAAACAAATTATTAATATTTTATATTAATAAAGAATATTATTTTTTTATGCTAAACAAATAAAAATAATAATAAATTATTAATTAAAAAAAAACTTTAACATACTGCATCAAGGATCATCTAAAAAAAAACAAATGTTTTTATATACATGCAGATATCAAAAGTAATCGGAAAATTATTACACTAATAACTAAAACACTAATTGTTGTGTAAAAACATGTTTTTATTGGAAGTATGCACTACTACGCGGATAAGATATGTCCACAAACTATATTGCTAAGAAAGCCAAACAATTTTTTTTTTTTTGTAAATAAGTTCATAATTTGATGTTTAGAGAATATTACAAGCATGCTCTATGGTCTTTAAATAATTTGGAATTAAATATTATCAATCTTAATTTATTAAATACATGCTGAAAAAAAATATATTCTGAGAAGAATATAAATATTTAAGTCTACATTAATACTTTAGAAATGCATTTAGTTGGCTTTTAAATAAAATAATTTTTCCTATAGATATATTTCTCATTTGATTGATTAAAAATTTTAAGTTAAATATACATTTTGCATACATATTTTCTTTTAAAAGTTTAAAAATCATTTATACATAGTTTACTAAAAAACTAAGACTAACCTGAATCATCCAATGGCGATTGATTATTTGTCGGGTCTATAGCTTCTTTAATTTGATTACTGGCCCCTTTGGGATCTAAGTCAGTTGCTCGATTAAAGTTCATTAATGCCAAGTGTATGTTGCCTAATTTTTTATGCACCTAAAAGCAACATTGTGTAAAGACTAAAAACAACAAATATCAAAGGATTGTGTATTATACTTTGCCAGTTAAAAAGTAGACTAGAGATTCTTTTGGCACAATTTCTTTCAATTCTTCTAGCTCATAAAGTGCTTCTGGTAATTTACCAAGTTTAGAGTATATTTGTGCTCGTTGGTATTTGCACATAGGATGTTTAGGTTCTAATGTCAAAGCTATATGTAAAGTATGTAATGCATGTTCAGGTTTTTCCATACAATTCTGTACCTATTTAAAATCATTAAAATATTATAAATATCAATATCAATATAAATTTATTATATAAAGGGCTAGATTTTGAAAGTGGCTCGCACAAATTAGCACTGCATGACAAAAAAACTTCACTTCTTCAAAAGTACTTATTTAATTACTGGGGTATTGTAAAATTAATCTCTTTTAAGTAATTATTATTAATTATTACAAACAATTTGATACGGCAATTAATTACTATCTAATTTTTTAATCAAAATCAAAAATTACATAAAACTAAGTAATTTGGCCAAAAATCTAAAATATACCACTTTCATTAATTTTGAATCAAAATATAATTTGTTATCTAACAATTAACTATCTTATACTTACAACAGCAATATGACACATGATTAAAGCACTACTGTGATTTATTCTTAAAGCTCGCTTATAATGCATTTCAGCTAATTCGTATCGTTCTTGCTTTTGATAAATAGCACCAATTCCATACCTGAAATAGACAAATTAACAAATATAAAAACTATTAATTATAAAATGATCATGTGTTAAATAAAAATGAACAACTTAAAACTTATACTAAAAGTTTTCAACAAATTGTAAAGAAATCATAAGTACGTAAATTACCATGATTTATAATGCCTGGGATCTAACTTGACAGCACACTGAAAACACGTTTTAGCCTTTTCTAATTCTTCAGTGACTAAATACTCATTACCTAATAATGCATATGAATATGGAAAATCTGGATTAACCTAAAAAAAAAGTGAGTATATTATTTGTATAATGTTAACAAAGAAAATCAAAATTATTTACTTGTACAGCTCTTTGAAAATATTTTATTGCAGTTTGGTGTTCTTTTTGCAGGGAAAAACAGTTACCAACAACACACCAAGTGGATGATGAATTTCTATCTAAAGATGTCATGTCATGAGCTAGAGCAGATAAAGCAACTTCTTTTTGTTGATGCCACAAAGATGTACTATAAAGCTCCATCAATGTATCCCTGTATGGTTCTAATTCTCTAACTTCGCTAAAATATCTAAAAAAAATGATTTAAAATATGTAGGTTAAATGTTAATTTAAAAAAAATATAGTAATTATTACTTTATTGATTGTAAATAATCAGACTGTTCACAATATGCTTTACCAATCATTGACAAAATAAAACCAGTTTTATATTGGCGTGGTGGTAAACTTTGAAATAATTGAATTGCTTTTCGACAGTTAAATTTTGATAATTGCAAATATGCTACTCCAATATCTTTTAATAGTGACAAAAGTCCTTCTAGATAATTATCAAATAAATCAAATTAATTAATGTATACAACAAATACAACTTATATGAGCCTAACCTGCAGTTTTTTTTTGTAAATTAAAAGCTTGCTGGACAAGTGACAGTGTTTCTACTTCAACACCTCCACATTCTTTTTGGTTTCGTTCAACTATATCTGCAAAAACTGATTTCTTAGGAATCGTACCACTTTTAATTTTACGGGTAGTAGATTTTGGGCTAGCAAACTTTTTACTAGGACTTTTAGTATTTTCCTAAATAAAAAATGTATTTTTTAACATTTATATTATTGTGAATATGAATATGCAATATAAATATAATCAATATAAATTTGAACTAACTAAACAGTTAATAAAAAAATACCTTAACAGAACAATTATTGGTAATTATTCGACTACTACGTCTTACAACATGTGACATTGGACTTGAAGGAATAGTTGTTTGTTGTGTTCCCAAATTATTTATGTTACTTGTATTGCCCGATTGACTAAATACTGGTTTAGAACTCTGTTGATTAATTTAAAATATAAAATATGATAAGTTACATCAATAACAATTTCAATTAAAATCTGTTTTAAGCTTACTCTTTTTGATATAAACTTCTGATCATTAGTTTCATTTAATGTAGTTGAAGGAACTAAAACCATTGATTGAGATGAACAATTATCTGAATTGTCTAGAGGAAAAACTCCAAAACTATTTTTCAAATAAAAAAATATTTATTTATTAATTATTATTACAAACAGAAATATTCTAATATTGCAAACAGAACAATGACCACATGGTAGAATTGAATTGAATTTATTATTAAGTATTTTACTATTAAATAGTTTAAAATTATACAAAACATGAATGTTTAAAATTTCTTTGAGTAATATTACTGCAACAAAAAACTAATATTGGCTAATTAAAAAATGTGATGAAATATTAAATTTCATTTATAAGAAAACAAATTAGTGACATAATACTTTTAAAAAAGCAAAAAACAAAATTCTTTTGCAAAAATTTGCAGTTTGAACCCCTAAAAACTTTTTTTTCTACTATTAAGTACAACTTATGATGAAGCCTATGTAAAATTTGCAATAATTTCTGCTCGACCAAAACAAACAATGATACATAGAATCAAATGAAAACTTTAAAACTTCAAATACCTATAAATAGCTTTGAAAAGAGTTTCATATTCTGTGAATATGTTAAGTCCCTACAATTATTTTTAACTGAATTATAATAAAAAAACAAAATCAAAATAAAAGAACCCAAATGCTTTTAGAAAAGATGCTACACTTCATAATCAGAGCAAGATTTGTAGAAGAAAAGTTATTCAGAAACTAAAAAACCTTTACACAGTCACCACTTAATAATAATCATTAATATAAACAAATAAATAAAATTAGTATTCATGACAAGTACGGTTTTAGTTTTATTATTTTCTTGTATAATAGTTTCCATAACTTATGCTTTCCTTAGAAATATAATTTCTTGACAGTATGTTATTTTTAAATATTTTCTTGATAAAGGTAACCTAGTGAGCTATTTATAAAGTTTAAGGATTATTTTTAACCGAATTATAACAAATTAACAAGGATATTTGAAAAATGACCTCCTAAATACACCAACTATCTAAAATTAGCTACCAGAAACTACCCTTCTCGAAAATAATGATTGGATCAATTTTTCTGATCAAAAAGCAAAAAATAAAACAAGTACATTCCTCACTATGCATAGAATCTAAAATGAAATAGGAGTAAAAAAAATGATTGAGATCTGAATAAATAATAAAAAAAAACCTTGTCAAATTCCTAGTCATTGTCTTATTCTAGATTCTTAACGGTGAATATTTTATTTACCTTGGTGTCAATGGGCTATACGCATTTTCATTCATAACTTTTACTTTTCTTCCTATTGGCCGGACAAATATTGTCTTAGGCATATTCATATCAGGTGTAAATGGTTGTATACCACTGGATATTGAACTATTACTACTAGGTACAGACATATTAACCATTTTTTGAGCCGGTGTACTACTAGAACAAATTTAAATATGATTATAAGAAAGATTTTTCATCTTAAATCAGTAATTAGCCACAAAAATTGAAAGACAGTTTTTTTCTTAAACTACTGATATTACAAAATGAAGGATCCTATTTACAGAATTTGAGATTTTTTTCGAATTCCTTAAATAAATATCATTTTTTGATTCCTTAATTAACAAATATACATTTTAATATATTATAATTAACAATTCATTAATCAAGCACAGCAAAATCCCTTTGTAATAGATGCTGGTAAGACTATTAAACATACATTTCACTATAGTATATTAATTTTAGAAATATACTCTATTTGAATCTGTGATAAAAATATAATACTGGTTATAATTTTAAAATAGTGAATAAGATCCTTAAGTTATTCTAAACATACCGCAAAATGGTCAAATCAAAATTTACTTTATATTTCTACCAATTACTGATTTATAACAAAATCGGTGCACATTTTATTATTGTTTGAAATCATTTAACTTACCTATTAAACGTATTTAATGATTCATATGAAAGATTGTATGTTGATAATGGTGTTGAATTGACATGAGAAATTGACCCTAAGCATTTATTAAAGTTGTCTAAATTGTCAACCTAAAAATAGAATAAAAATATATTAAATAAAACACATATTATATTTTGTGAGATTTGAAATAATTTACTTTAAATATTTTAGTAGGTTCAGGATCAGGCTTGACACCTCTATCACATAGATCTTGAAATGACTGCCACAAAAAAGGATTTAAATATAAAGCCTTTCGACAGGCCTCAGCAGCTAAATGCGATCTTTCTGAACGCCACCATATGTTACTAATAAGCTGTAAGGCAAAAGGAGCACTATCACCATAATCAGAAATGATGGTTTCAATAAATGATGTGCACGATGCCGATGATATTATATCACCTACATTACCGGTTAATACAGTTTCTGCTTCAGATAACCTACCGTCATATAAAAGTATAAAAATTAAATTAAGTTCAACAAATATATTTACACATAGATATTAATACATAATATACATTAAAACATAATACATCAAAAAAATTAAACTAACATAATTAAATTAGTTATTTTTAATTAAAAAAAATACTAAAATATTGATTTCCACTAACTAAAACTAAATTAAAATTAAATATATTAAAGTATTCATACTTGTGAAGATCAAAACAGCAGCGTGCTAATAAAAATTTGCATTTTTCGGAAACTATTTTTTTTCCAGTAAGAATAGTATAAGCTTGAGATGGTTTACCCGATCGATAATAACAAGTTGCAAGTAAATATATACTTTCATCTGAATCAACTAATAAACATAATTATTAAATATTAAATACCCGGTTTATTTAAACTAATTATAACTTAGATAATATGTTTTACTATTAATTTTTAAGGGGATATAATAGTAGATTATTATCTACTATAACTTTTTTTTTTTAAGATATATATAATAAATTATAAAATGTTTTTTAGAAAATGATTACTATAATACTGTGGATATTATTATATGTAACTTTCTATACAGTAATAATTCACAAATATCAATCACAAACCAAAATTGGAAATGTTATAGATTTAGATAAATATGATGGGAAATATGGAACGATCTAGTATTTGCTAATTATATTTCAATATTGTTTCTATATAATGTCTAAAAAAAACCCATTCGAGATCAATAAAACAGATTAGATACTAAAACATAAATTTTAAAATTATAAATATTATAGTAAAATATCGTAGAAAAGATAAAAATTGTATATAAATAGCTTGTTCAAGATTGAAGCATACATTTTTTAAAACCTATTTTTAAAATTATATGTTGATATATTGTATTATTCAGATTATAGTAAATATTATTAAATAATGATGATATGAACAAATAATTACATTCTGCACATAATCTTTCTGCAAGAAATAATGCATCTGAATAGGCGTAATGATTTAAACAATGCCAAATTGCAGCCTGTAAAAAATAATAACAAGTATTAAAATGTATCTAAATACTACAATTAATAATACATATAAATATATTAATATTTGATAGATTTTAATAATATATTGCCATTGCAATAATGTTAAAATTATGACTACTATCATAATTATTCTTTATTTGATTCTTCATATTATATCTCAATTTATAAAATTTATTTTCTGAAATTAAATATTAATATAACTACTAATTAAATTACAAAGTCTTAGTTGTATATTTTTAAAATTAATATATATGCAAATAAGGTCCTTTATTAGAGTATTTAAATAATTTGATGGTTAATACAAACTTGTTGATTACTATAAGTATCCCAGATAACTAACTAGTTAAGTTTACTTAATTTTAAAAAATATGTTTTAAACATTTTAACCCGCAATAAAAATGAAGATAAGATTTAATAAAAAATATCTTTATACATATTTATTACAAATTAATTTAATAAACATAAATAAATGCAACCACAAGATTTAGTATATTAGAATTGTTGTTTTAATTTCAAAAATTAACTTTTATGTAAATAATATTATGCATATATTATTAGTGTACATGAGGAAATTAGTTTATTATATACATTAAAACAACAAAATGTTTCTAAAATATATTTTACATTTTAACATGATATTGGGTTTTGTCCACATTTTTAACCACCCTTACATAATATTAACGGAAAAAGTATAATTACGAAAACTATTGAAAATAACTACTTACTTGGATAGGTTCTTGAATAATCATCGTAGAAACAATATTTAAACGTACTAATAGTAGTATTACCTATTTATTGTGTTTTTAGAATAAGTTTTTATGATTAATTATTGACATTTATTAAGTTGTGATTTTATCATAAAATGGAAAATAAAAGAAGCTAATTTGATAAGAACAACAGCTTTACCAACTTACGTTTATTTATACAGTGTTTTTCTGGATATTTCTTTAATATTTAACAAACGGTATATATATATATTATATATAATGATATTTAATAAAGTTAATATTGGCTAGATATATCTAATTTTAATTAAATTCAATAATATATTTTAGCTAATATATTATGATTTATTTTTAATATTTTTTTTTTAAATATACGAGTTTTGTACTAAATTTGAACTGTTCGAATTATTATAATAAAAAATAAATAATTATACGAAAAGGGATATTTTGTATTTAGTTATAATAGATAACTTGGAGAACATAGATATAAGGTCACTGACAAAAATAACAGGTGGACCGCGGATTACACAATAATATGCGCAGACGCTCCTCAGTTTTAAATGAAGCCGACCTTGTTTATCGACTGCTCAACATTCTGATAAGAGGATTTGTTTGACTGGCCAGTTTGGTGTGGTAAGAAATATATTATATGTAATTTGTCAAACCATTTTTATATAAACAAGGATAAATTGTAATTTATGTTAGTTTAAATAATATATTGCAACAGTACCATCTTTAATAGTAGTATTTTCATCAAAATAAGAATGTATTCATATGTCCATTTTAAACTGTAATAAGACAATCTTTATTGTTTGGACTTTCTTACCGATAAGTTATTTACAAATTACAATGTGTATTTTAGTTAAGTATACATTTCAAATTAATATTATATTACGAACAAATTATTAATATAAAAACAAAACAATAATTATATTATTAATATAAAAACAAAGACAATATAACATTAATCATCATTTAAAAAACATTCCAAATTTTCATAATCTGATTTTGAATTATTGGTCTTCTTTTTATTTTTATTACCATCTTTACTCTTGCTATTTTTCTCTTTTACCTAGACATTTTATTTAAATAATTGATTATATTAGAGCTAAATCAAATTACGTATATGAGTATTACTCTATTAAAATAGTACAACATAACATTTTATATTATTTTTTTTTTAATTCTAACAATACTAAAAAATATTGTATTACCTTTGTAGTATCTATATTACTTAATCCATCTACTGGTGGCTTTGTTTGTTCATCTTCTCCACCTTCTGGCCTAGGCCTGGTAGTATTTTGAATTAAAGACCAATTTGTAAAATTGCTTGATTTAATATTATTTTTTTCAAACTGAATTTCGATTAACATTACAAATGAAAGTTTTTTTTTAAAACATATATATTAGAAAATATTTATACAAAATGATTCTTTTATGTTTTAGCAATTTCACAGTGAATTTTTAATAAATGTATATTTCTATTTTTGTTTCTTTAATCATTGTGGAATTGTTAAGGCTTTATTTTGAAACTATTTTCAAAGTTTTACAACAACTTCTTTATACATTAAATGAATAGTAACTTTAGATTTCCAGATAGCAACCCCCTTTTCCAACAAAAATATTGGATTTACCCATAGATATATACAACTACTAGATGGCTGACTTCCCTATAAAGCCCATGTAATTATTATGACGCCAGCTGCATCATTAGTCACATTATCAAACAAAATATAATGAAAACATACACTCTGCAAATGGCTGTTAGCTTTATTGATAACGAGTTGGCAATCTAGTAGTTTTATACATCTATGAATTTACCATTAAAGTAAACTGTCAAGAATTTATACTGCAAGAGTAGGAAAGGGTATATTTATTATAATAATGGTAAAGAAATATGATAAAAGAATCATCCTTATATATAAATAATGAATTTTAAAAAAATATATATATTTTTAGAACTTATATTTACCTTAAAAGTTGGTGTAAAATCATCAGGATCTATATCAGCTTGATAACCTGCTACCATTGGATTTCCACAATCATCACTATAATATAAACATTACAATAACTTAGATATTTTAATTATAAATGCTTCAGTAGAGTTATTTCAACTATACAAGACATTCTTTGCAAGTTACTTATATCCCTTTATTTTAGAGAAACTATTTTTAAATCTATTTAAAAATATCCAAAATCAAATACCACAAATATTTGGACAAAAATTATTTTTATTTTAAACAGCTGAGAAATTCTAAAAATATATTATTTGTCTACATTTAAAATAAACCAGTATTTTTAAGACACAATTGATACAATTTGAAAATAAAACTAAATTACAATTTTCAGAAAGCAATTGTAATTCAAAATATTAGGTACCTATAGTAAAAATTAATAATTTGTTCACTTTACTCTAGGTCTAAAAGTAAAATATTCATAAATTTAACCATACTAAAATATATTAAACAAAATTATTTATACTTTTTGTAGAAATATTTACCTTTCATCAGAATCTAATTCTATTTCTTTAGAGGCTTTGACTATAATATCGCCATGACCCGCATCTTCCAAAAAAGATTTATCCAACACATCATCAGGCACAAAATCGTCTAAATGATTAATGTTTCCTACAGCCGGTATTTTTATTACAATTTCTTCTTTAAGTATTTCATCTTCTTTGGCTAGAATAATATATTTATTACATATACCATTTAAACCTTTACAATATTAAAGAAACATTACTTGATTGAGTTTGTTCTACATTAGACTTATTTGCTGGAAACATCTTTTGGGCAATATGTTGTGTTTTAGAATCTATTGTTTTTTTAATTTGATTTTCTAATTGAGGTTTAATTTCTTTTGTATTAGATGATGGCTTATTTAGTAAAGGTAATGGTAAAGTAGGAGCTACTGATTTATTTTCTGCATCAGCACGACGCTGCTTTGACAATCTTGATAAAAATCTAAAATCAAAATTATAAAATATTTATTTTAAATGCATATATAATATCTACTACATAACAAAAAAATTGAAAAAAAATATAAATATAAGGTGGGCAGAGCTTACAACAATGTTCTCTTCCGACTGCAAATAAATCAAAATGCATTGATTTTATGTTGGTCTTAAAAAATAATGAATATATACAATCAATAGCAATTTGTCTAAAATAAAAATAAACTCTCACTCTTGTTTCATAGGATCAATACTAGATACTCTAATAACAATTACTCATTTCAATAATTCCCGAAATACAGCTATTGTAGGCAATATAAGTTCCTAGGAACAAAATTAATTTATCAAATGCCAAAAACCATAATTATCTTTATCTATATTTAAAAAAACAATGAACATCTAATATATAGTATATAACTTATATATATTTGTTCCTACAGTAATCTATATAAAATGTTTTTCTTTATAATTCATTTTATTTTACATGTTTTTATTTATCCATTGCTTCTTGTATCTTAAGACATAATTGACCAAAACTAGTAATTATTTAAATATATTTAATTTAATTATATTGTGTAATATTTATTCTATTTAATAATTTACTTGATATATATATATATATATGAGTTTATATTATTAACCTTTGTTGTATTTTACATTTGAAATGATTATTATTCATTAGTAATTAAGAACAGTATGTCATCACACCAGAAACAATTGCTAGTATAAATATTATTAAGTTAAAATTAATGTATAGCTTACATATCATAATTTGCATCATCACTTTGTTGATAAACATCTAACTCCATTGTCATAATTTTTGTTTCTCTACCATTAGTTTCTAAATGGTTCATTATATTCTCACGCTGAAGTTGTAAAAATGTAATGCCAATCCATTTATAAATTAGCCGTAGGCCAAAACCATTTGACATAGAAACTTCAGCATAACGAATAGGCGTACTCCTAAAATAATTAGTTAATTAAATTGTAAAAATAAATTTTAAACATAAATCATAGATACAAATTTAAACACCTTTCTAATGTTTTCAAATAATAAATTACTTCATCACCATTGACACTACGATGATGATTCATATCACAATGATTTCCTAATACT
Source organism: Tuberolachnus salignus (assembly GCA_956483605.1). Taxonomy (NCBI): domain Eukaryota; kingdom Metazoa; phylum Arthropoda; class Insecta; order Hemiptera; family Aphididae; genus Tuberolachnus; species Tuberolachnus salignus. Next base: position 21,640,043 of record OY101437.1, read on the forward strand.
AAAACTGGAATATTTTCTGGAATTTTAAGTAATTCTTTGTATACATAATCCAATGTCCTATAAATTTTACATTGAGTCAAGAAATTGTTTACAGATATTTTTATAAATAGTGTGATTATTTGAGAACAGAAAACAAATATATATATATAAAGAAAAGAAAACTTAAATGAATAAATAATAAAAGTTATCACAATTAAAAAAAAAAACATAAATACTAATTATTAATTATAACTTAAATTCAAATTAATTAATTAAACCCACAAACGGATGAAATAGAATAATTTGATGTTTAATATATATAGTCTATTAACTTCAAATTTGAATTGATTATGAGTTGTACCAGGTTTATATTTTACTTATTTTTATGTTTAAGATAACATCATATTAATATGCAGAAGTCACATAATTCATCCTAATAATCTAGAGGTATAAAATAAAATTATGTTCTGTGACCATGTTAATTTTAGCCTAACCATTTTCATAAAACACCTATCATAAAATATGCCAATACCATCTTTTAGTAATATCCAACACAAGTAAAACACCATTAGTATATCTGTAAACATCAACAAGTTCAGCATCCAAAACTGGGGTATCTTCTACTGGTATTGGAGATAATTTGACTTTATCGTGTTCAGTCTTAAGAACATCACAAGATTTAGACGATGACAATGGTCTTCTTTTTCCTTTATCAACTATATCCCATACTTCTACTTTCACAACATCCTCAGTATTCTTATAGTTCCATTGAATATGAGCAACCTTAAGTACAATAGTTTTATAATAATGATTCAGTTGTAGAAACAGTAGAGTCATACCTGGATTTCATCTGTTTCTTCGTAATTAGCTATAAAAGGTTTTCCTTGTAAACGGTTCCATAAACAAGTTTTGCCTACATTTCTATCTCCTTTAATAACTAATTTTACTGAAATTCAATTGAAATATTATTAAAAAAAAAAATTGTTTTAGAAATTAATACTCAATAAAATATTAAAATTGGTGAAAAAACAACAAACAAAAATAAATAAATAAATGTAAACAAATATGTAGAATAAGAACAATATGAGGCCTAGAGTATTAAATAAGTTGTGCGTAAGTACAACCGGTTTCGATTTATTATTACATTTGTATTATTTTTTCACCTTTGCTGTTCTATTATCTCATGATGATTTTTTAAATTGTGCTTAAACAAAACTTACATAATACTCTAGGATTTGTATTGTTATTATTCTACATATTTTTACATTTATTTTTCTTGTTTTTTTTATATATATATTTCTTTTTTTTTTTATTACAATGTTGATATGAAATAGATAACAAATTTCAATTCAAACTAAGAACAAATAAATTAAAACATTTACTAACAGTTGTATTGAATTCCTTTTGAAAATGATCGTTGTAAATCCTGAGATAATGCTTTTGGATAAGTTGTTCCGACAGTTGTATCTTTTTCCGCGTTTATATTCGCCAATCGTTTTAATGTTGAAAACATTTTTGTTTGGCTTCTTTATAATTTTTAGAAAACAAATTTAAATTAGTATACATTTTCCATGATAAAATAAACCTAAAGTTACACTCAATGCTACTGATTTTAACTTGTAACTTTATAGGAATATTTTTTTTGTAAATTTAATTTATTCAAGTTGAATAATAATTCAATATAACTACTTAATACAAATCAGTGTTTAAATTTTTTGCTCTAGTGGCAAAAATTAAAAATATGATAACGATCATGATAACAATAATGATTAAAAGAATAAAAAGTGAAACCTTAACACAAGATGATACCACATCATAGATTTATAATATTTTAATGATTTCCTCAAAAATATCATAAATGTATAGCTACTATTTTAATCCTGTTTCCTACGTGATGCCCGTAACTTAAATATCCGTCGTCAAATATTATTCCATTTTATCATGTACCTTCTTTTTGATTGGTGTACCTTTCTATTCTTATATAGGCTCTCTAGCAGATATGTACTAGCCCGGTGGGATACTAGAAATTTCCGGGTAGACTTCATTGGCCTTATTCGCATAAGCCTTATACGGGTTTTCAGTTTTTTTTTTTTTATTAATAATAATATGGTCACGGATAAGCACTGTTTTTAATGAATTTAAGCGAACGGAAGGTTTAAAATTATGTCCGATTCAGTTACCGATTTCATGTGTAACAAAAATCATAAATCTATTAACAAATGTTTTGAATCTAATTTTTTTGACCGAATAGAAATTAACGTAAAGTTAACACAAGGTGCATCATAAGTTGTGCGTAATGGGGAAAAAGACAAAATTTGAGCGTAATTTTTTTGTATAAGCGTAATTTCATAATTACAATTTTGTTGAAAATCGTAAATATTATTGCATTTAATAACATGATACCAAGATTTGGCAACATTCGTTTTATAGTGACAATACCGAGCGTATCCGACGATCCGATTAGTCGAATAACCAACCAATAATAATTTATCACGGCGGACGAAAACTCATCGTTTCTCCCCGCTACAGCACGAAAAACGACTAAGGCCAACCTACTTACCACCAGTTGATCTCGAGTGGGGACAAGGTATACAGTGTCACGTTTCACTGTATACTCTGTTAGAGTACTCAAATTCGCACATGTATACTGAGCCGCCGACAACTGTCGGACCCGCCAGGCGAGATCAAACGCTCTGTTGATTGGTGGGCATTGTACGACCGCCGCCGTCGTTGTCTGTCGGAGTCGTCGGCGCGTCGCCGTGTATACCACATGGTAATAAAAACAAAACATCTTTTCTTCGTCGCGTAACATATTATATATTATAATACAAATGATATACAAATACATATAAAACAAATTGTTGAAATTCTAATTTATTTCCATTATATTATGTAATATCATTAGCTAAGTAAAAAAAAAAATTAAAATATTTACAATAAAATTTTTACGTTACAATAGGTATTAAAAAAATATTTACAAATTAAAATTTCAATCTGAATCAGATGTCTCTGACGACGTGTCTCCTATGATTGTCATCGTCAAATTTGTCATTTCCGCTGTCAAGACGTCGTCAACAATAAAATCTATTTGATAGAATTTTTCTTTTTGTGTATGTTTTAAACAATTTTTACACATTTAGCGTCCGCGCGGTTAATTCCCTTAATTAATAGATTTTTTACATTCGGGAGTCTGTACGTCGTATTTTTCATCCTTACGTGGTTTTAACAGATGACCAAGCCAGTTCGATAGGGTTACGTTCGTAGTGGTACGGCGGAACTCTTAAAACGGTTATTAGCTTTTACTAATTCGTCAATTACATGCGTTGGTTTATGCAATGGTTTTAGACGTTTAACAATTAGAAGTTGAGGGATAACTATATGGGGGTCCACGACTTCTCTCTTACTCTCCAACACTTGAATAATGTCCGCCTTCCGGGTATTGGATGTTCGAACTTTGTCGACCTTCACGGAGTGGTATGACACGTTATCCAAGACGATGACGGAATTTAGTAGTAGACCTGGTAAAATACCCTCCATTCACTCACGAAAAGTCTCTGCATTCATTTCATCGTGGTAGTCTTGCGTGTTTTTTTTTTTCAATTTGAAACATAGCAAACCACCAGGTTTTGAAAGAAACCCGTCTTTGAACAGATGTGGAAAACAATAAGTTGTTTCCCTTTGCCAGCTGGGTTGACAGCGCCCGTTGTTAGTCTATTGTGGAATGCGTCGCATTTGGATTGTATAGTTGTGTAGACCCATGTTTTTGATGTAGACTCTCCAGCATTTACCCACGTCTCATCAAGATAATAAATATGTCTACCTTCATTGCGGTATTTTTTATATTAGCTAAATAATCTATGCCACCCAACTATTTCATTTTTTTCGGTCTATAGCACTGTTTCGACTCCTTTTTGTACACCGAAAATCCATTTTTTTTAAAGGTGTTACAAATTGGTTCGTGTTATTACTGACAAACTATCATCAGTGAATGATAACAGCTTGTTGAATTTTGTTCATTGTAGGAATTTCGCGTTTCAACCAAATTTAGTGGACGTGCCTACGGACAATATTTCTTTCAAAATCACCAAACAAATCACCAGTTAGTCGATGTAGGACTGCCTAGAACGTTTTGAAATTGGAGCCACCGTCTTCTTCTCATTATATTCTTTAATAATTTTGTGGATGTCCATTCGCCAACACCTAATTGGTCCGAAATTATTTTCCTAATTTGTCAGACTTGTCAGGGTCTGACAACGAAATTGACTTATACATATTCGTTGTCTTTCAACTGTACTGATAATCTGAAATAAAAATATTTTATTCTTATAATATATTTTAATACAGAAATTCAAAAAAGAAATGACGTAATAAATACAAAAAAATAAGGGTTGAAATAATTATGGCTAAAAAACGAAATAAATGTACAAAAGAGATTCAAAATATTTCCCAGCCCGAAGGTTAAAAAAATGATAATTGTATTTTGTATATTTTTATAAATTATAATACTCACTTTTCCACATTTATTCCTTTTAACTAGAGATGGTCCTACTTGCTCATCTTCGTCGTTGCTGAAATTATCCATATTAAAAAATAATTCAAAACAATTAAAAAAACGGATGGCGCGAAACAATAACAAAAATGTTCAATTTGGTACAACCACAGTGCGTCGTGAAAACGTTGTGGTGGAGTGAAACCCACTCACTCAGTAGGTGAAAACCTACTCACTACGTATAAACGCGCGTCGGCATACTACAACGCTCCCCGTAGCAAGTTAAGCAAGATACATGCGTGAACAGAACTAGTTTTCGTCCGAGCGACTGGACACTCTTAACCTGAATAGAGTATGGCTCCAAACAGAGAAAGCGTACAGAGTAATGGTGAGGAATCTCCACCCCTTCGAAATATCCTCGGCAATCGAAGATACTGGCTTCTCGACTAGACAAGTCAGCAACATCAAGCATCACCAAACCAAAACCCCTCTTCCCATATTTTTCGTCGACCTCGAGCCAGACTCAAATAGCAAAGACATCTTCAACGTCTCGACACTCCTTCATACGAAAATAAAAGTTGAAGAACCGCACATACGCGGTGACATTCCGCAATGTTTGAAATGCCAATCATACGGCCACACTAGAGGATACTGCTCCTATGCCCCTCGATGCGTAAAATGCGGCCGAAACTATAAAACTTCTTCATGTGTAAAATCAAAAGATATTCCTGCTACCTATGCTTTATGCAGTGGAAACCACTCAGCCAATTATAAAGGCTGCTCGGTCTACAAGAATCTCCAAAATCGATGTCACCATTCTGCCACACCAAAAAACTTCAATCAACAAAATCAACACCACCAGTCTCCACACCACCATCTTCAGCAAAGCAACTTACAAGAAAACCACCTTCCTCTACAAGAAAATCGTCCTTCACGATCTTACGCAAACATAGTAAGTAACGACACCACCCAAAATAAGCCATCTGATACTTCTAATTCTATCATAGAAAAGGACGTTCTTTCTAAGTTTCTTGCTGACTTCAAAGCCATCATCAATCCTCTATTTACCCTCCTTACTACTGTAATTTCTAAGCTTCTCGATGTCAAATATGTCTAATACGTTCACCTCTAACTCTCTCCTCATCCTCTCTTAGAACGCGAATGGTCTAAAAAATCATAGGAACGAATTCCTAATTATCCTCCAAGAAAAAAGAATTAACATTGCCTTAATTCCAAGCATATACGTTTTTTGAAATTGTAATAGGACAGCAATAATCCGCATAAAAGGGTACGAAAAATTTATTTATATATAAAAACTGTAGTATTGATTTGTAGGTTCTATCACCCAGCAAAACCCCGGGAAAACCTTCATGAATCTAACCTAAATAGGCTTATCTCATATTTTAGTGTAAAGTTCCCGGGGAAATATCGCGATTCTGGCCTGTCGATTCTAGCCTCTTTTGAAATATATTTCTATGTTAATTTTTTAACTGTAATACGATAGATATTGTCAATTATATATAGCTATGTATTTATTTCTAGCAATAATTTTTTATTATGTCTTACGGTCACGTGCACTCGTATATTATACGTATGAATTAATTCCGACATTAATTTTGTAATACTTTACAAATGATTTTAAGTGCCAGACGAAGTCCGACCGCGGTTCATTAAAGTCGAGCGTTTTATTTGTTTTACACACGAAATAAATTCGATTTTTTCGCCATCAATTAATTAAAATACTCGAATGATTTTCCAAAATTATTATATTCAGTTCTTAACAGTGACAATCCAACAAAATCCAGAGTATACTACATTCTTATCAAGGTTCAAAACTTTTGATTCATATATAACTGAATATCAAGTGTTCACTATACGAAGCTGGGTTCAAATTCCTAGGAGTCAGAGATTATGTCCAATGCTCAAATCAGGATTATTTAACAAACACATTGATCTAGCATTAATAACGGAAACTAATTTTACCAATTACCCTAACATTATATTCCTGGACACAAACTTCTTAAAACAAATCACCCTCATAACACAGCTCACGGGGGTGTCGCTATTCTAATTAAATCCTCAATCCACGTCCAATTACTCCCAAACTTTTGTCAAGATTATTTCCAATCACGTGCTATAATCGTAAAACTAAAGAATATCCCTTTCACTGTAGCTGCTTTTTATGCCCCTCCTAAACATAAGATCACAATTCAGCATTTCTCAAATTATTTCAGTACAATAACTACCAAAAATATTTCATCATCTGTGGTGATTTTAATGCAAAACATAATTCTTGGGATTGTCGTGATAATAACCCACGTAGTCAAACTCTTCAAAACTTTATTACACCAAAAAAAATTAAAGTTCCCGCTCCCCCAAGGACCGATCTATTGGCCGACCTCAACCCAAACAAAGATGTTAAGTATGCCATAAATAAATACCCCCTTAGGAAATCAACTGGTTTTGATTTTATTACAGCAGAAGTAGCTAGATGGTTGCCCAATAAAGCTATCATCCATCTCACTCTTATATTTAACTCTATACTCAGATTCTCTTATTTTCCAAACTTGTGGAAATACTCAATCGTAATCTTTGTTCTTAAGCCTAATAAGCCACCTGACTCCTTTTCCTCATTCCAGCCTATAAGCCTATTACCTTTTTAGCAAAAATTCTTGAAAGACTTCAACGTATTTTACCATGCTTAACCGAAAATTCCAACCTCCCTATCTTACAATTAGGTTTCTGAAGCTCCCACTCAACAATTCCTCAATTACACAGAATTATCGACGCCATCTCCTTTGCACTTGAATAAAAATCATATTGCACTTGTGCATTCTTAGATATTTCACAAACATTCAACAGGATATGGCATGACGGGCTTTTATTCAATCTAAAACATTTTCTACAACTAACTTATTTCCTAATTATTAAATCATACCCCTCTGATCGATTCTTCAGCACGAATTTTGGCGTTAAACTCTCTAGTATAGCAAAAATCGCTGCGGGTGTCCCTCAAGGTGGAATCCTTTCTCCTATACTTAATAACATCTATATCTCTAATCAATCAATCTCGTCATTCACAATGGTTGCTAATTATACCGACAACAAGGCTATAATTTCCACTAATTTCTACCCTTTAATTGCTGTTCAACATCTTTAATGTCATTATGGACGACTGGTACACTAAATGGAGAATCAAAGTTAATCAATCCAAATCCATTCACACTACATTTATCTTAAGACTCATTCCTTGTCCTGCTATTTCTATCTTTGGCACTTTATTTCCCAGTTCACCAAATGTCAAATATCTTCGGCTAATTCTTGATCGCAGACTTATCTGGGCTTAATTTATCAGAGCAAAACGACTTAACCTAAACCATCGATTACACTCACTTAAATTATAAACTCACATTAATACTAATCTACTAATAGATAAGTCGTTAATTAAACCAGTATGGACATATGGCATTCAACTGTGAGGTAATGTGAAAAAAACGAATCTAAACAAAATACAAATTTTCCAAAATATAACTCTCAGAAAGCTACTAAATGCCCCCCCCCTTATGTCTCAAATGATACCATTCACTCTGACTTAAAATTAAAATCTGTCCACGAAGAAGCTAAATTGCACTATATACATCTCCACAATCGTCTATCTCGTAATCCTAACTCTCTTATAAAAAATCGTGCTGTTCCTTCCATTCCCGGTAATCCGCCTAAACGCCTAAAGAGGAACTAGTGCCGTGACCTTTTAGAGCCCCTAACTTAATGTTCTCTACCTAGCCATTTAAATTATATTATCAAAAAAAAATCAATTTTCAAGCTTGATTGTCATTAATGGGTGACTTCTCTTTCACTGATATACAAAATGTAGTAACACTAGCTATACTCTTATTATGCCTACTGGTATAGATTGTTTATGTTCTAATAAAGAAATAAAAAAGGTTCGCACAATGAAATAATTTTTGTTAGTTTAAATCGTCTTTAAAATAAGGAAAAGATGAATTTAGGGTTTATAGAGTTTCTCTTATAGTAGAATAAAAACATCGAAAATCCGTTGTCAGGTTTTTTTTATAAAGTTCAAATTTATAATAAAATTTGTAAAAATCAGGAAAACTTTGTGTACCTCCTATATTACTAGTGTTTGAACGTTTTCCATTTATGTGGATACAATTCTTTGAGCTCCATAAAAATGCTCGAAAATTTGATACATGGTTTATGAGAAGTTTTACTAATGGATAAAAAATGAATGGGCCTCATTTTGTCGTTACTCGGTGTAAAACGAGGAGCTAGCTACCTATAATGTAGCCATTCAATAATTCATCTCGACTCAACAATACAAAATCATATGTTTCGGGCTTGCGGCAAATAAAAGCGATTAAAAAGAGCGAATATATGAACCCAAACCGGGTGAACCTAACCGCCGAAACTCGTGTCTTTAAACGCACTGTAGGTTCACATCACACTAGAAAACAGCAGCGGCGATTGGATGCCGTCGACGCCTTTTATAAGAAAACAATTTCAGGAGCTGGATAAGCAACATTATGTAGAAAGTTATGAATAATATAATTTAATAGCGTAGAATTACTATTATTTTTTTAATTCAGCTATTAAAGAACGAAACGGTAACAAAAAAGCAATTAATCGTCTTGGACAACTTTGCTCTGGTTTTAACGTGGTCGAAATTTTGATTTTAAGTTCATGATATATTCCAGATATTTTAGTATGATTAAATTTATTATCACCACAGGATAAATTAGAAAATATTTTATAGCTACCTACACAGTTCAATTTTTAACAATGAAAAAATTCTGTGGATTACTTGAATTGAATGTATGTGTACTGCCTAAATATCTCCAAGTGCAATTCATACAACCTCTAGATCAATACTTGGTTAAGTAAGATTATCACAATCTTCAATTTTTATCAGACGGTTATTATAAATTTATATAGTTAATGATAATTTACAAAGTTAATTTTTACAGCTATCTTTTTGGCTACATAATCAGCTACTCGTTATTTTTTTAACTCCTTTTACAAGTTTGCTTAAATTCATGTAACTCTAAAAGCTCGTGCACAACAACGCTTTCAGGTTACTATACATATTTTTAAATAATTTTGTTTAACTTCCCCCCAAAATTCAAGACCTTTTATATCCTATATAAGTATATAACAGAAAATGGTCATATGTGTGACCGCTATAGACTCTGAAAGACTAACTACTGGACTGATCTTGACAAACATTTTAAAGATTGTTCTCAGATATACCAGGAAGGTTTAGACATTTAGAGGGTAATTTGAACCACATCCAATAGGTGGCGTTTACTAGTCGTAAATTGTTATTGTCATGTATAGAACCATCACTTTTAATGTGAATTAATTTACATCAATAATATAATCAACACTATATTTTTAATTTATTTAATTTATAACATTTATTTTTCAGTCTTAAATAATTTAATTAATTCAAATTTGTTTTGTTTTAACATTTGAATTGTCTACTTTTGTAGTAAAAACGAATGATAAGTACAAATTAAAAAATAATAATAAATATTACTATTAAGTAGATATGTTTATTAAAATATATATTTAGTAATAAAGTCGTAAAAATTATATTATAATGTATTTTTTTTTTTTGTAAGACAAATACACACATTTTTTTATTTTATATATAATATAAATCTTTATTGCCACAAATTTAATTTGAAAAAATCGTATGAATACTAAAAATAAAATTACAATAATTATTATGATAGTTATACTAGTATATAATATTATTATAGTTACCACAACTCATCGTCTATAAATCTATACATAATAATATAACACTATGTAATAATAACTTAAAATATATATATTTTTTAATAATGTGATCTTAACTAAAGGTTATATTTGAACAGTAAATTATACCATTTTCTTAATGCAAATAAATTATTTAATTTTAAAACATATATATTATATATTTGTGTTGTTAATTAAGTGGACATGTTACCTGCATTTGCTGTCTTAGTCTAATTAACAGACAACATAGCAACAACATGCTTACGACACAGACTACATAGAACACACTTAATTATGGTTTTAGAGTAAAAACACCTACTATGAAATTAAAAGAGGACAACATTCCAGAGGCGCAAGGTGATTTTCATTGTTCCAATTATAGTATTCAATATACATTGTTTAGAAATAATGAATATTTCTTCAACATTTAAATGAATGTAACTTTTCAAAAATTTTTTTTTTTTTTTTTTAAATAGAGGACTGTATTGCCCTCTTTTAATTTTATAACATGTGGTTTTACTCTAATACCTAAATTAAGTTCTATGTTTTTGCTATGATGCTTGTTAGTTGGATTAAGGCAACAAATAAGGGTATCACTTCCTCTTAAGAAATAAATATTAAAAAAGTTTTCTATATAAAGAAATAATTGAATTAAATGAAAAACCAAGAGTTATGATTTTTCACAGCACCTATAATGAAGAGAAATTAAATTAACCCTATCAGATGGAGAACACATAATTATTTGGTAATGTTAAAAAGACCACATCAGTAAATATAAAATATTAATATATTATAATTAAAGTCTTTTACGAGTATTTTATTATATAAATAAAATAAACTGTTAAATACTTTTTTTGGTTTTAATATTCAGATATATTTTAAATAATATTTATAGAAATCAGTAAGTTTGAATTGTTAAAAATTTGATTATCAAATTAATATATTAGGAGTCCGTTGATTGTTTAGAAAATATTGCTTGAATAAACCTTCTTGGCACATCAACTTCTTTTTTGATGTTCACTGTTCTTTTACACACATACTTATTAGAACATTCTATGAACCCACCATTTTCCATAAGACTTCGGAAATATTCAATTGAAAAAAAATATGATCTGTAACAAATTAAAAACAAATATATATTTAATAATTATTTTCGTATAAATAATAAAAAACATAAAAATAAACAATCACCTTGTACCATCTTGACGCATATAAAAATTCTCTGAAATTTTGCGACCTGGCTTGAATCTTAGTTGTGCCATATCATAAATTCCATAATCTCGAAATAACAAGTGTCCCCCATATTTCAATAGTTTATAAATATTTGAAACTACTGTTTGATGATTATCTGGATGAATAGCTGACAAAATAAATATAGCAGTTACCATATCCAAACTATTTTCTGGTATTTTAGCTAACAATTCGTCCGTAATAATATCACAAGTAAACGCATTAATTACTGATGGATTATAAGAAGGATTAGACTTCAAGCATTCAATAGCTCTTGGTGAAAAATCACACGCATAAAACATAGCATTCAAACCATCAGCAAGAAGAGGATATATAAGATTGCCAACACCACAACCCATCTCTAATATATATTTTTGATGATCATCGTTTCCAAGCAATACAGAAAATTCTCTGGTTGTCCAGTGCCTGTCTTTAAAGAAACGGTTCCCATTATTCTTATAGAATATATCCCAATGTTTTTTAGAATTCTTTTCAATTTCTTGTGCTTTGAATGATGAAATTATACGTGAGTTTTGTTTATCAAGTGTAGTCTGATCTTGTAAAGTTAATTGAACTGGATCAGTTGTTTCTTCTTGATATCTACTATTAATATTGCTATAACCATCCATCTAAAAATTCCATGCATAATAAAATCACATAATATATTATATACTTAAAGGTACATACATGTAAATTTATTTTTATATATATATATATATATATATTCAATTTTTAATGATAAATAAATTATATATAATATATATTTATTTTTAATGAAAAACAACAAGATAAACTTAACTTATTAAGGAAAAATAAAGCTATAAAGCAAATTTTAATATAATATAAAAAAAAAGTCATAGTGCATTAAATGGCTTTATAAAATCATACTATATATTATTATATAAATTGAATTCAAAGATTTTTAATTTTATTAATATTTTATCTGTAGTATAATAGATATTATAAAATAGGTACATGGACATTTAATAACAGAAAAGATATATTTTCAAAAAAAAAACCTATAATAAAATATATTGAGATCAGGGAATTCTCTAAGAAAAAATAAAATGATATTGGATTAAAAATCTTGACAATGAAAAAAATATAGAAAAGCAGGTTGCAAATATTAATAAAAAAAAACTTAATTTTAACATTTAATGTTACAGACATTGTCTTCTTTAAAAAAATTGTTTTATTCAATTACATCTTAAATTTAAGCAACCTGCTTTTATCTTTACTGATCTTTGATTAAGAGATTTAACACAATTAGAAATGGAACTTTTAAACAATATAACATTGCAATTGAACATCAAAACTTATGGGGATAATTTATAATAAATCTATATTATGATAACAGAGTAGTAATAATATTACTATTATAATCCAGAATCTTAAGGCTACATGGTATACTTTCACCATTGTGGCACAAAATTATTTTAAAATGTAATGTAATTACGTCACCTTTACACCCATTATTATAATAAAGCAAAATTCCAATAGATTGTAAATTTATATTAATACGATTATCTGTATTTTTTAACTATTAATTGGAATATACAAACATTAAAATTATAAATTTTATGACCAAGATTAATTAATTAATTAAGCTTTCATAAAAAATAATAAAAATAAATAAGGTTAACACTGCTCAAAATAAAAATAACCTATTTAAATTTTAGTATATAAACATAATACCGTTTAAAAATATGGTTCTTTTACAGATTATTATACAATGATTCTTATTTAAACACTTATTCATACAAAACATACCACAAATTTAAAAAAAAAAAAAAACAGTTTGTATAACCATATTAATGAGACAAGTTGTATGTAAACTAAAGTTAGAAAAAAATTGATCTAGAGAACCAAGTACTTTTAAATTTAAGCTCTAAATGTTTGATTTTATACCAAATAATACCATGTTGTACAACACAGCCAAGCAACAATTTTAAAAACTGTCTGAAATAAATGTGTAAAAAATCTTATGAAAATGGGTTTAAAGTTTGACGTATTAATATTATTTTTTTTTCTATAAATATCACAAATTAATTTGTTTGTCCTTAACAAAAATAACTACAATCATTAGTTCTTCAAATACTGTGAAGATGTGATCAACATAAAAAAACCTACTAATATCTACCTAATTTAAACTATAATTTAAGTAAATTAGTGAAAACAAACAAAAAACTGGATACATAATAATTATAATTTTTTTAAAAATGATGGCTATAGTTCCATGTCTTGTGCTTCACTTTCACTAAACTCTGACATAGATGATTCATCACTATCAGTACCAGCAGTTCCATCATCTTTGAGCGCTTCTTCTGTAGCATACTTCTTTACGTACTCTTCAACACGTTTTTTATATTGTTCGGGTTTATGCAAATACAAAGCTGCAGCATCGCCATTTAATGGATCTATTGGATTGGGATATGCCAGCAGCTGAGGCAAAAACGATTCAAAAATATTAAGCAAATCATATAAAGCAGTCCAAGCTTGGTTGATAACATCAAGGCAAACGGTACCAGACACTTCATCAATGTTTGGATGATAAATTTTATTTATAAAACCAATTGACGGTGATTTAAATGGATAATGTTCGGGAAGGTGAACACGAACTTTCCATAGGCCACCTTCATAAGGAGTACCACGTGGTCCATAAAGTTTAACACAAAACTCGTTCAAACCATTTAAAAGAGTAACCTCATGTTTGCTTTCAATGAGTTTTATCACATCTGTGTCCATACGGCGCTTGCCAGCGCTAGGTGAAGACATAGCGGTTGATAGAATTGTATACCAAGTTTACTGAAAAATATATTTATGTTTTAGGTACACTATGATACCTACACATTTAGCATTTTCTAAAATTAAACAAATAAGTATTGCTTTATTTTAATCAATGCATTGCCAAGTAGAGTAATTGGAAATAAAGTTAATTTAAAATCAAGGTCCGCAGCAATAATACATATTAAACCATAGTATAATATACCACTGTTTCAGTACATGTGCATGGCCAATATGCTGGATGGGCAAATGGAAATATGTATACTACTTAACCTTAAGTGATGATAAAATCATGTTGGCTACGACCTTTTTTATTTGCCCCAATAGTTGGCATTATTATTAATTTGACTGGACAAATTAAAATTACATTTTTCAAAGAAAGTAGATAATATATTGATGTTTGAATTTAAAATTTAAAATCAATAGAAGTATTAAATTAAGACGATAGAAAAAAATTAATTGTAATGTACAGTTAGGTACTAAAAATGTATAGAACTTACAAATTTTGTTTCCAATTACCCCACTTAACCTCTACTTAATTCAGTTTTATTTTATGGGTTGCTTGGTGTTAAATTTAACAAGAATGTTGGTGATATTTACAAGTTTTAATAGAACTTTAAACAATTAAAAAAAAAAAAAAATGACATGTTCATATTATCTTTTGATCAGCTAGAACTTAGAAATACATTTTGTATCAAATTTCTGTTCTTTTCTTTTTTTACAAATAAATTAAAAACAACAAAATTACAAATAAGTTACTATACAAAATTCCAAAGGTCAATTTTGGGAATTATACCATGTTTAAATACAAAAATAAGTATAACATAGCATTCATTCAAAATCTCAAGCCTTAACAATTATTTCTTATCAAATTACAACAAAAAACAAAATCGATTTTTATAATCTATTTATTTTAAACAAATGTATGACATTTAGTTAGGTATGAACTTAATTAAATCTTGAAACTTTGATTAAGTATCAATTGTTATTTATATCAGAAAAAATCAAAACTGCTATTATTTGGTTTGGTTCTGATGTAGCCAAAAACAAGAACTTGAAAAAAAAATATAATCAAGAATTATCCACATTACTTAATATTAAACTAAAAAAAGGTAGGTATCTACATAATATATTTATAAGGGTATGTTATTTATTAGGTAATAATTTTTACACTTACCTAATGTTGTTGAAAAATTTAAAGTAGGCTTTAGTTAATTTTTACAAAAATTAGATAAATAATAAAGTATTTTGAAAACATCAACCAGCCATTTTAGTTAATAAACTAAAATTTCAATCAGTGTATATCAACAGTAGTTGCCAAAACATTGTAACTAAATTTTTTCTTTTATTGAAAGTCTGATAATAAACAAATTCATCTTTATTTATAAATAGACATAGTAACTATTGACAATCTATACTATTTGATACAGATACTTATACTGATTGGTTCTTATCAGGGTTGATAATATACAAGTATAAAACGTATATGTTTGTTTTTGAAATACATTCTTAACAAATTTAAATTATATTATTTTATTATTATATTTGATTTTATGAATTATATATATTATATAAATTAAAACAAAATCTATTTGTTTGCAATTTCCTTTTATCATTTTTCGAGTATCTTTTCTAAATAGAAAAAAATAAAATATATTTTTTTTATAATTAAAGTTGCATACAAATCATATTTTGAAATTGTGTTGATAATATATTTATGTGTTGGTGTACTTCGTGTGACAAGAACAAGATACAAAATAATACACTATAATATTAAATAGTATAATATACTCTTATTTTCCGTGTATAATTTAATAATATAAAAATCACAAGTATAATGACTTATAAACACTTCCACAATAAGATAATCATAGTATCACAATTGTCTATTTATAATTTATATTCCCTTATTTTATTGTTAGTTTAAATTATAAATGTATTTTAGTTTATGAAGGATTTTATTGTTATATGTTATAAAACGTATACAATTGTGTTTTATAGTATACTGTATTATATCTATCAACCCTGGTTTATACTATAGGTATTTTCCTTTTTCTTTATAACTAACATTTAACATCTGAAAATCGAATTACAATGTTTTGACATGTAGATACTTAGTTGTTGATATTTAATTATAGTAATATTAATCAATTGATTTAAATAATTCATACAGTTAAAGAATATTTACATCACTTGACATTATAGAATAAATACTTGCATAATAATGATTTAACACATTTTGTTATAAATATAGAACTTAAGAATTAAATACTGCAATATGCTCAGAAAACAATGAAAATATAATGTTTACAATTAGTAAACTATAACCGAAGCAGTGGAAGCTAATTAGGTACACAAATAATTAAAATCAACCAATTTCTATATGTTATTTTGGTTAAAACTAAAATAAACTCAAGGACTATAAATAGTATATAGTCGTATATTACCCAATAATAACAGATAGGTACATAATATTATTAAATTAAGAGAAAAATTAAATAAATCACAAGAATCGGCCGTTAGCCGTCGCCAAAGAACATCCGGGCTAAAATTTGTTAAAAATTGGAAATATCGAAAGGAAGTTTAGGATAACTTTCGCATCTACGTTTACTTCAGAAACAGGACATGTCCAATCGGACAAGATACCGAAAAATAAATACGTCCGCAGTAAAACAAAAGGTACGAACAATGGAAACAATAGCTGTGTGTGACGACGGCAAAACGGCTAACCCGATCCTTTGTCTACGAGTCTACAAGTTATAATTGTGTCGTACTTACTGGAACGGAAATAGACACAGGTATGTGCGTGTGTACGGCAACTTCTTCGGCCGTCAACGGGATCGGAATCGAGATTTCAAGTACCAAGACTCGCGGCGGATATACTCGTACTCGATCGTTCGGTTCGTTTATAGACGGTGCAGTCGAAATCCACGACGACGCGAACGATTGACAGATATTCGTCGGGCTGGACGGCGTTTGTTATTTAACTTCGACTTTATTTGATTGCGACGAATTAATTTTGACAAGGTAAGCGAGCCAATAATATCGAATGCAAAACAGCCATTAGAACATCTGTGAGAGAGGCGAGAGAGCGCAATAAGTAAAAAAGAAAAGAAAAGAGAAAAATGGTACTACGACTCATGCGCACAACTCTTATCTGATAGTGGTCAGCTGACAGTAGTAGGAAAGGTGTGGTGCAGCGGAAGCGGTGAATTTGAACGCACACGCTTAGTAGGTACAAAGGTAGGAAGCATATAAAAACTATACGAAATAAAATCCGTCGCTCATTATGATACACCAATATCCTACCTGTTTGTTCAAACCTAATACTGCTTCAAGGTAGTTATTGTTCGAAGTGTAAATCTAAAAAACCTAATACCTAATCGATAAAAAACCAGTGTGGCAGGGGAAAATTGCAATATCGGGTGTAGCATAATTGCATGGATATATTTTATGCACTTACACCAGGGGCATAGGTATAGACTATTTATGGTGGAATGGTAATAGAGGGCGGGGTGACTTTCAATAATTTGTAATATGCTCACATGAAAAAAAAATTGTAAATTTAGGTGAAACCGGGAATTAAAAAATAATTTTTACTAAATTGTGTAGTAAATCAAATAAAGGGTAAAGACAGATAATGACACCATACCACTGAAATCCGCTAGTATAATAATTTAAAGAAATCATAAATTTTAAAAATTGTTTGTGAATATATAAACGCGTTTTTGAAACCCTATCACTTTTTATTTGAACGTATAGAAGGTTGATAGAGTTTAGGAATACTTTTTTGTTATTTCGTTTGAACAAGTTCATTAATACCATTATTACGTATTTTAAATATTAGGTCAATCAACTAGAATTTTTTCAATTTTTTCTTTCCATACTTTAAATATAGATAATTCAACTAAAGAAAAAAAATCTGGCACATACGTATTACAAATTACTATATAAAATTGTATATATATACAACCCAAGGGGAGGAGGTCCATACCCGGCGACCACCCCGGGTTGCGCCACTGCTGTAAATATACTGACTCATGAACACAGTAATAAAACTGAATTGATCGATTGTTAATTTTTTTAGCTAAAACGGTAAAACTTATGAACAATTACCATTGAATATTATTTGAAGAGCGATTTTGTTTGAATAATATAGATAAAGTTTTAAGTCTTTACGACTCCAAGTATACTGAAAATAATCAGGAATAACAAATAGCTCTTATATAAATTAGTGTATACAGACATAATATATAAACGGCCAAACAGGCATTACAGTGAAACCCCTATGTAGTGGACAGTCATGGGGAATTAAGAAATGTCCACTATTGAGAAACGATATAAAAAAAAATTAAGTACATACGCACACATTGAAATTGGTATTATTTAATATAATAAAAAATATTGTACTATACTGTAATATGTTATTTATTAAAAAGTGGGCATGTATATTTATGTACAATCCGTTATTATATTTTGAGTAAATGTTTTCTGCTCTTCACAATGGATTTGCAAATTGGCTACCATTGATAACTCTATCTCATTTTCTTTATTTTTAAATTATTTATTGTTTTTCAAACTATTTCATATTGGATTGTATATTGACGGGTTATATATCATCGGGTTGTTCGGTTTCTTTTTTACTCAAATCGTCTTCATTATAATTTACCATATTCAATATTATTAATGTATTGTCATCTATAGAAACATAATCCTCAATTTGAAGAGTACTCGATAAAATGTTAAAAAAAAAAATGTTTAAATTTACCTGTGATTTACTTAAGCAAAACCGTTCTTCAATATTTGTTAAACTAAGATTTTCTAATTAATTAGTCTAATAATATTTATTTCTTCTTGGAAGTTCAATCTTTTTTGTTTATTGTTATTCATTTTAAATTAACGTAGGTACGTGTTCACATAACTGACGTAACCGAACCAGTTTTCATTTATCGAATAGGAAAACCATTAAGATAATAAAATATGATCAAAATGTATAAAAGATAAATATAGTATTTTATTTCTTAAAAATGTTCGATATGTTGTATGTGCATATATATCAATTTATGAGAGGTAATTTTTAATTTTGGTATCAGTTTTCAGTGTCCACATTCACTTTTAAGATTGTTGGCTATTTAGAAGTACAACGATAGTGTACATATATTTTTACTGGGGTATTTATGTGTCCAGTTTTTAAAGGTGTTCATCAATAGAGTTTCACTGTATAGGCTGTATTTAGCAGCATTAAGTTGAAACTTTATTTAACTTTTACAAATTAAATTTTTTTCAATAATTTAATTTTAAACCGTTTTAACACCATCATATAAACGTCGGTACTCGGGTACACATTTGGGCAGTATATATATATCATAAAAAAAGCAACTTAAATATCAATTAAAAATATTATGATTGTCCAACGAGCTATTGAGGGATCCCCCAACACACGGCATACAAAATAAATCCAAAAGTCACGTGACGTGATATAGAGTAAGCACATCTAGCGTTTAAAATTAGAACTAGTTACAGACCCGTTATATTTGATACCATTATATTTGATACTAGAGAAGTTTAGGTATGCGCAGAACACCGTAAATCATCTTTATTTAAGTTGGTGACACTGTTCGATAGTCTTTCGGCCAGTCTGCAATGTATATTTTATAATGACTATAAACCACGGCAATAGATAGTATCTTTAATCGTACTATAAACTAATAAACTACGAGTCGTATGTATTTTAGCTTGTGTACTGTATAGTGTGTAATCAAATGGGCTGCACATTAGTTTGCGGACGAATGCTGCAGGTTGCATTTTAGATTCGCCAGACTCGACGGACTCTTCAAAATATGGCTGCCAGCGACTCTAAAGCGCCAATCCGAACTGTCAAACGAGTACAGTTCGGCATATTGTCCGCGGATGAATGCGTTAGTATACAAATTCTGTAATTTTGTGTTCATAACTTGGAGGCATTTTACTATATTCTAATAAATATCTTTTACATCTACAGCGTCGTATGTCTGTCACCGAAGGTGGCATTCGTTTTGCGGAGACAATGGAAGGTGGACGACCAAAGCTCGGTGGACTCATGGACCCTCGGCAAGGTGTTATTGATCGTAACTCAAGATGCCAAACATGCGCAGGTTAGTAAAAGTACTGGTTAAACTTTGTGATGTGCTATTTATTCATTTCTAATTTTACAGGTAATATGACCGAATGTTGTGGGCATTTTGGCCACATTGAATTAGCCAAACCAGTGTTTCACATAGGATTTATAACAAAGGCTATTAAAATTCTTCGCTGCGTTTGTTTCTACTGTTCTAAATTATTAGTTAGCCCTGTAAGCATAGTATTAACTAAATGTACTAAATAATAAAATGTAATTGTAATTGTTTAATATTTTTTTTTTTTAGACTCATCCCAAAGTAAAAGAAATTGTTATGAAATCAAAAGGACAACAAAGAAAACGTTTAGCATTCATTTATGATTTATGTAAAGGTAAAAATATTTGTGAAGGAGGTGATGAGTTGGATATCAATAAGGATAATGTAAATGACCCAAATTTGTCTGTAAGTAATTACATCATAAAATATTATGTTTGGGAATTAATGTTTATCTGATTTTATTTATTACTTATGCTCTTTTCTAGGCAAAAAAACAAGGTCATGGAGGTTGTGGTCGCTATCAACCCACCATACGGCGTATTGGTTTGGACTTAACAGCCGAATGGAAACATGTTAATGAAGATTCCCAAGAAAAAAAAATACCCCTTACGGCTGAAAGAGTGTATGAAATTCTAAAACACATTACTGATGAAGAGGTAGTAATTATGGGTATGGATCCTAAGTTTGCTCGACCTGATTGGATGGTTTTAACTGTTTTACCAGTTCCTCCTTTACCTGTTCGTCCAGCAATTGTTATGTTTGGATCAATGAGAAATCAAGTAAATACAATTATATCATATATTATAAAATATTTATATATGTTTTTTTTTGTATTATAGGATGATTTGACCCATAAATTGTCTGACATTATAAAATGTAACAATGAATTAATACGTAATGAACAATCAGGTGCTGCTACACATATTGTAGCTGAAAATATCAGAATGTTACAGTTCCATGTAGCAACCTTGGTTGATAATGATATGCCTGGACTCCCAAGGTAAAATTTAGATTTGTCTTATAATATAATAAATTAATAGGTATTAAAAAAAAAGTATTATTATAATTCTTTCAAAATAATTAAACGTCTTTAAATTGATGCTTATACCCAAATATTTACATGTCTTGATGGTTACAAACCAAACCTAAACATTAATTGTCCATTTCTGATTATAAAAAAATATATTAACGTTTAGGTTGAATCAATCAATGTATACTGTTTACAATAATATGTAAAAAAGTCTTTCCTTATGCTTTCTTATGCCCTTTTACCTACTAGCTGTTTATATATCAATTTCATCTCTAGAAACTGGCAAAATAATGACTTAGGGAATAAGTTCTTTTTTTAATTTGTATTTTTGCTCTTTTAGTATTTAAACATTTAATTACTTTAATTTATTCTTTAGAGCAATGCAAAAATCAGGGAAACCATTAAAAGCTATTAAAGCCCGTTTGAAAGGTAAAGAAGGTAGAATTCGAGGTAACTTAATGGGAAAACGTGTTGATTTCTCTGCTCGTACTGTTATTACACCGGATCCAAATTTACGAATCGATGAAGTTGGTGTGCCTCGTACCATTGCTCAAAATATGACCTTTCCAGAAATTGTTACGCCATTTAACATTGATCAGTAAGTATCATGTATATTATTATTGAGATAAGTTTTATTTTTTTTTTATAAAACTATCCTAATTTTTACCTACTTTTAACATTCTATTTATTAGTATGTTAGAATTGGTTCGCCGTGGAAATTCACAGTATCCTGGTGCCAAGTACATCATACGTGACAATGGTGAAAGAATAGATTTACGTTTTCATCCAAAACCGTCAGATTTACATTTACAATGTGGTTATAAAGTTGAAAGACACATTAAAGATGGTGACTTAGTGGTTTTTAACAGGCAACCTACACTGCATAAAATGAGTATGATGGGACATAGAGTCAGAGTTTTACCTTGGTCTACATTTAGAATGAATTTAAGGTAGACACTAATTTTCAATATAATATGTATGCATGATAAATATTATATTTGGGCGTGTTGCCCCTTTAGATGTTCTATTGCCTATCTAGTCATATTTACACATAACCTTTATGATATTCCAGGCATTGTTGTTTTGTTATTTTTCTACATTGTATTGCATATTATATTTACAATTTATTTATCTATTATTTCATTTTTATTTTATTATTATTTTTTTTTTTTTATTTTTTTTTTTTTTTGTAGTATTTTATTTTTTTTTTATTATTATTATATTTGCATTTTATTAGTTGTACATCTCCTTATAATGCTGATTTTGATGGTGATGAAATGAATCTTCATGTTCCACAGTCTATGGAAACCAGGGCTGAAGTAGAAAATATTCATATTACTCCAAGGCAAATTATTACTCCACAAGCTAACAAACCTGTTATGGGAATTGTGCAAGATACACTGACAGCCATTAGGAAAATGACAAAACGAGATGTATTTCTTGAAAAGGTAATATAAATATGTATACAATAATATTCTAATTTATTAAACTGCTTATGTTTTTACAATTATTGTACTGAATAATTTATTAAAAATTACAGTATGGATAATTGTATATTGTTGTTTGTTATTACTATTGAAAAATAATATAGATTTATAAAGATTATTGTTATAATAATCTTAAACAGAATAATATATTTAAAATTAAAATTAAATGTAGGGTGCAGGGAAAAAAAGAGTATGTGACTTTTTTTTAAATTTTGAGATAATTGTACCATTTAGTGGTGCTTTGTGATTATTATCAAATATTCAGATCCATTCAATGAAAAAAAGATAAAAAGATTGAATGTTAACAAATGCTGTAGCCCATGTGGCTGTAGAGAAGTTTTACTATGCTGAACCGTTTTTAACAACTTTTTTTCTTCCCATGTGCCCTTAAAATGTTTTATATAGTTAAAATAATTTTTAAATTTTTAGTAAACCAGTGCTCATTAATAATAGTTTAGTTAATACATTTTTCTCCAAAATACTGGTACAGGTTTAAAACCTTCAACCATCATGTTTGAGATATTACCAGTTTTAAGTTGAATCCAAATATCATACTTTTGGTATATTTATTATGTTCTTTTGTTAAATAAATCTTTGTTTACCAATTTAATTTTAGTTAATTCAATTATTTTTATTACATAGATTTTTTGCCATTTACCTAATTAAAATTTATATTATAATTTTTTTTTATTTAATTAAATGTTATAATAATAAGCTCATAATTATTAAAACCATAAGGTAATTGTAAAACATTTTTTATGATATTCATAATTTGTATAACTATTACTCATTAATGGTATTTATTACTCTTACTATTATTTCCAAACATTGGAAAATAAAATCTAAAGGACAATTGAGAATTTTATTATTATAATATGTTATGTTACTCTTTGACCTTTAACAAAATTCACATTTAATTGTTTACATACATTTACGTACATTAATTGTATTACACTAGTACTCGTTAATAATAGTACTGTTTATAATTTAACTATTGTATCCAAATGACTGGTAAAATAACTTATCACTCAAGAATAAAATTATAATAGTTTGATTTTTAATTGAAACCAAATATAACCTAAAATATTCTTTATATACTTTTGTGATTTTAAAGGATTTTTAACAAGCTTAATACAATATATTGAGTTTCATTTCTTTAAGATTCAATTATAATAATTTGCATACAATTATAAAATAATTATTCTTCCTTTATCTTCCATTTAATAAAATCAATAGGAAACACCATCATAATCTTTAACCTTTTTTTTACTAAATATATTTATTAGAATCAAAATAATAATACATATATACAACATAATAACATACTTAATAATAAAATATTTACATTTTTTACAAATGTATAATTTTATCAAATCATTCCTTGTTAATAATTATACTATTATCTCCAAATTACTGTCTATCATTTATCATTAGATTTATTTATTTTTTTAATTAAAGCCAAATATAAATGTAAAACTGGGTAGGACCAAAAAGATAAAGGAGTTATACCTCCACAAATTTGAGTATAGCAAATATCATTTTATAATAATACAAATTAAAACATTTTTCTTTTTTTACAGTAATGTAATTTATATTATTTTTATAAGAATAGGTCCAAAAAGTGGTAAATATTTTCATTTGATAAACACATTTTATTGATAATGATTATATTATTATACAGGTTTGATTAGAAAACTATTATTATAATTTTTAATACAAGTTGTAGATTATAGTAGAACAAATAAACAAAACACTTAGTTTAATACAAATGCCTTCTAGTAAAATACCAATAGAGGTGAGTAAAGTTTATTGGTATGTTTTCGTCACATCCTTGGAGGATGTCAAGCTTAAATATGGAATTTGATTTTTACTGGTTCATTAGTTTAGCTAAATTGCAAATCACAAACATACAGACCAATTTTTTGTAACAAAAAAAACCACTATTAAACTCTAGGGACCTTAAAACACGATGTTCACCTCATTTCTGATTAAACTAAATTAGTCTGTTTACCGGTTCTCAATTTTTAAGTTCCAAAACAATACTTCCTTACCTTACATATACAAAATAACAAATTATAATGAAGAACAAATAAATTTAAATATTTATATATAAAATACATACATATTGTATTATATGATTTATTGAGATGATGACAGATAATGGTATATTATTTATTATCAAGTACCAAACACACTATAATTTTAGTTTTTATTTTTAACCTATTAAATAATACTAACATAAAATAACTAATATGTTTTTATATAAATTCTATATTGTTTAAAACACTTATAATTTTACTTATATTTTACCATGAAATGCATAGAACATCCCTACATTAGTACTTACTAATTATGATAATAAAAAAAAAAAATGTGTGATTTCAATGCAGTCATAGAAGACCGTATTAACTTCATTATTATTTTAGGAACAAATGATGAATTTATTAATGCATTTACCAATTTGGGATGGAAAAATGCCTACCCCTTGTATTCTTAAACCAAAACCAATGTGGACAGGAAAACAACTATTTTCCCTTATTATTCCTGGAAATGTCAACATGATACGTACTCATTCTACTCATCCTGACGATGAAGACAATGGCCCATACAAATGGATATCACCAGGAGATACAAAAGTACAATTTATATTTTATTAATGATGAATATTAGACTAGACAACATTTAATATTTTTAAGTCATTACAGCTGATAATTTTGTTTAAACATTTAAAATAAGTTTTACAATTGAAAAATATATATACACATTATATACTATATACATAGGTTACTCTGTTTGACACTATTATTCATGTGTGGTAAAACAGTGCTAAAATCAGGCGGGTGGACCGTGAATCGTACTCTGGTCTATTGCTTGTTGTTAAGTGATTGTTCTAACACTGAGCCTCTTAGGTCTTCAGTATCCTATTAACTTAGATTTTAAATTATAAAATATAATTTTATTTTTAAAACTTTATTTCTAGGTAATGGTTGAACATGGTGAATTGGTTATGGGAATATTATGTAAGAAAACTTTGGGTACCTCAGCTGGATCGTTACTTCATATATGTATGTTGGAACTTGGACATGAAGTATGTGGTCGGTTTTATGGTAATATTCAGACTGTGGTTAATAACTGGCTTTTGTATGAAGGTAATTTATATTTTACTTTTATTACAAAAAGATTATTTATTTTTGGTTTAAAATTTAATTATTAATTTATAATCCAGGTCATTCTATTGGTATTGGGGATACTATTGCCGATCCGCAAACATATTTGGAAATTCAGAAAGCAATTAAAAAAGCCAAGGAAGACGTTATAGAAGTAATACAGAAAGCTCATAATATGGATCTTGAACCAACACCTGGTAATACCCTCCGTCAAACTTTTGAAAACCAAGTAAATAGAATTTTAAATGATGCCCGTGACAAGACTGGAGGTTCTGCTAAAAAATCGTTGACTGAATACAATAATCTCAAGGCTATGGTTGTGTCAGGTTCTAAAGGATCAAATATTAACATTTCTCAAGTATATTATAATTATTCTACTTTCATTTTAGATTTTTATCTTATTTACTATTTGTTAATTGTTGTAATACAAATGCTTTTCTAGGTTATTGCTTGTGTAGGTCAACAGAATGTTGAAGGAAAACGTATACCATTTGGTTTTCGTAAACGCACATTACCACATTTTATTAAAGATGATTATGGTCCAGAATCAAGAGGATTTGTAGAAAATTCATATCTAGCTGGATTAACACCTTCAGAGTTCTTCTTTCACGCTATGGGAGGTCGTGAAGGTCTTATTGATACTGCTGTCAAAACTGCTGAAACAGGTATTTAATTATAACTTATTTTTGTTTCTATTGTATCAATATTAATACATTAAATTGTATATTATGTTAAGTTATTTAATGTTATTTTCTTCTAGGTTATATTCAAAGACGTTTAATCAAAGCTATGGAATCTGTTATGGTCCACTATGATGGCACAGTTCGTAACTCTGTTGGTCAGTTGATTCAGTTGCGTTATGGAGAGGATGGTCTTTGTGGAGAGGCAGTAGAATTCCAGAGTATTGCTACAATAGAACCATCCCACAAAAAATTTGAAAATGAATTTAAATTTGATGTTTCAAATGAAAGACATATGAGAAAAGTATTTACTGAAGATGTGTTAAAGGATCTGATGGGCAGTAATGATACTGTAGCCGAATTGGAAAAGGAATGGGACCAATTGAATAGCGACAGAGATACTCTAAGAGAAATATTCCCTTCGGGTGAAAGCAAGGTGGTATTACCTTGTAATCTGAAACGGATGATTTGGAATGTACAAAAAATTTTCCACATTAATAAACGAGCACCAACAGACTTAAATCCTGTAAAAGTAGTAAATGGTATGCTTTAATCACACACATTTATTATTTAGTGAACTTTTTCTTAAAAATAAATCTAATATATTTGTTAATACTAAGAAATATTATAGGATATTAACTGATAATATATATACAAACAAAATCATTTTATTTTTTAATTTGTCATATTTTGAAATATTTTATTTTATTTCTCTTCCAGTTTTTCATTTTTTTATTTTATTTTATTTTTAGTTTATAACTATTCTATACACTTTATTAAAACAAAATAATTATGTTACAATGTTCTGTAAGTAAAAATTAGTTTCATCTGTCCACTTAATATTTAAATTTTAAATAGTTATATCTATAATTAATAAATTACTCCATATTGTTTTATATACGGTTTACCAAGAAACAAAAATGTGTGATCATGAAGAATATGTTTGATATCACTTACTAAAAATAGAATATGATTATTGGAAAAATTTAAAATTATTCCATTTAAAAATTTATTAATGATTTGTTTTTTTTTTTTTGTTATAGGAGTCAAAGAGCTTTTGGATAAATGTGTTATAGTAGCTGGTCAAGATCAGTTAAGCAGACAAGCTAATAAAAATGCTACATTATTGTTTCAATGTTTGATACGATCTACTTTATGCACTAAATTAGTATCTGAAACTTTCCGTTTATCTTCTGAAGCTTTTGAATGGTTAGTTGGTGAAATTGAAAACAGATTCAAACAGGCTCAGGTGCGTCTCACTTGGATTTATTGTGATAAAATATTGTTTTGACAATTTCTTTTGTAGGCACAACCTGGTGAAATGGTTGGAGCATTGGCTGCCCAAAGTTTAGGAGAACCTGCTACTCAGATGACATTGAATACTTTCCATTTTGCCGGTGTATCTTCAAAAAATGTAACGCTCGGAGTACCACGATTGAAGGTAATTTAAATACATGCATAACATATATATACATGATCAGCAAATTAATAATTTTTATGTCATTTTTAGGAAATTATTAACATCAGTAAGAAACCTAAAGCACCATCACTAACTGTGTTTTTGACGGGAGCAGCTGCTAGAGATGCAGAAAAAGCCAAAAATGTATTGTGTCGTCTTGAACATACAACATTGCGAAAAGTTACTGCAAACACAGCTATTTATTATGATCCTGATCCTCAAAATACAGTTATTAGAGAGGATCAGGAGTTCGTTAATGTTTATTATGAAATGCCTGATTTTGATCCAACACGGATTTCACCATGGTTGTTACGTATTGAATTGGATAGAAAAAGAATGACTGGTATTTAATACAAAATAATTTTGCATATATATAACCTTACCTTACCTTAACAACAAATTAAAAAAAATTAAAGATAAAAAATTGACCATGGAAGCCATATCCGAAAAAATCAATGCAGGATTCGGAGATGACCTCAATTGTATATTCAATGATGATAATGCTGACAAGTTGATTTTACGTATTCGTATAATGAATGGTGAAGATGGAAAAATGAATGGTGGTGATGATGAAGACACTGTTGATAAAATGGAAGATGATATGTTCTTAAGATGTATTGAAGCAAATATGTTATCTGACATGACTCTTCAAGTAAGTAAAACTAAATAAGAACAATAATTTATCAATGTTTAATTTTTTCTTTTTATATAAACTATAGGGTATTGATGCAATTGCAAAAGTGTATATGCATTTGCCACAAACAGATGCCAAAAAAAGAATAATTATTACTGATATTGGTGAATTTAAGGCAATTGCTGACTGGTTATTGGAAACTGATGGAACAAGTTTGATGAAAGTATTAAGTGAAAGAGATGTTGACCCTGTCAGGACATTCTCTAATGACATTTGTGAAATATTTTCAGTTAAGTTTGCTTAATACTAAACAATTAATAATTGTTAATAATGTGGTATTGATTTCAGGTTTTGGGTATTGAAGCTGTTCGTAAATCGGTAGAAAAAGAAATGAACACTGTATTGCAGTTCTACGGCCTGTATGTAAACTATCGTCATTTGGCATTGTTGTGTGATGTTATGACAGCTAAAGGTCATTTAATGGCTATCACTAGACATGGTATTAATAGACAAGATACTGGAGCATTAATGAGGTAAAATTGAACATTAGTTTATTAATATTCTAACTAATATACTGTTTGTATTAAGATGTTCGTTTGAAGAAACAGTTGATGTATTGTTGGACGCCGCTTGTCATGCTGAAGTAGACCCAATGAGAGGAGTATCTGAGAACATTATTATGGGGCAATTGCCTAGGATGGGAACAGGTAAATTACTTTTATTTAATATAAAAAGGTTAATATATTATATTAGACATAATGTTTTAAAAATATCCTTAAATATATTTTCATAGGTTGTTTTGATTTACTTTTGGATGCTGAAAAGGCTAAGGATGGTATAGAAATACCAATGGATAATGGTTACATGGGCGTAGGTGGTGGTGGCATGTTCATGGGTGCCGGCACACCTTCCATGTCACCTGCTATGACTCCATGGGATCAAACATCTACACCAATTTATCAAAATAACTGGTCTTCAAGTAGGACACTTTCAATGACTGTATATAATTTAATTGTTTTACTAAACTTGAATTAATTATTCCTATGAAGGTTTAGAAGCTAGTATGACACCTGGAGGACCGGGCTTTTCACCAGCTGGATCAAGTGAAGCCAGTGGATCATCACCATACTGGATGTCAACTGGAGGAACTCCGGGTAGTCCTGGATCACCAGGCATGGCCACTAGTCCATACGTCCCTAGTCCTAGTTCTATGTCGCCGAACTACAATTATCCATCTAGCCCACAGTTTGGATCTCTGTCGCCTTCTATGACCCCAACTAATTATTCACCAACAAGTCCACAATACTCTGCTACACAACAAAACACTCCAAAATATTCATCCATGTCCCCCAATTACAATTATTCCCCGACCAGCCCATCATACTCTCCTACTAGTCCTTCGTATTCTCACAATTCGTATTCACCAACGAGTCCTTCGTATGTATTAAAACGTTATTTTAATAATATAAATTGTGTAAAAAATTAACTCTTATTTATTTTATTTTTCAGATATAGCCCAACATCTCCGTCCTACAGTCCAACCTCACCTTCTTATAGCCCAACTTCTCCATCATATAGTCCAACATCTCCGTCGTACAGTCCAACATCTCCATCGTAAGTTGAATTTTGATTTTGTGTATTTTATTAGTATTTACCAGGTTACTAGGTATAATAAAGAATTTAGAGCAAGGGAAAACAATTTTTATAACATTGAATTAAAAAAATATTTTATTTAAGAGATATTTAGCATCTTTTTTCTTTATTGTTATTAACTTAATCTAATTGTTATCACTCAGGAGGGCTGCCATATTATGTCCAACTATACAAGGGGAGCGTTGGGGTGTATGTGATATTATTGTTTAGCATTATGACAAGCCAATAGATAGGCATTAGCCAGTTGACCACTCTCTTATTATATAGGTTCTCTAGTTACTATTGATTTAGTGTTTAATAGTATATTTAATTGTAAAACTATTAAATTTAATAGATACACTAAGTGTGAAATGAACATGATAGCCAAATTTATTTTTGGGTGATCTCATCAATTTTTAGGAATAAATTTTATATAATAATTATGATTTTATATATTATATTATAATTAGTATTAAATAGTTTTCTTTATTATTATCTCTGACAATTTTAATCATTAATTATTGACAAGCAAAATTGTATATACATAAAATTAATTTGTCTTTAATATTTTTACACTGTTTTTTCATTATTAGTTTATTTACAAAATAAAACAAATTATTCGCATAACATTAATTTTACATTTTTAAATAATATGTACATGTTTATAAAAAAACTAAGATAATATTAATTTTCAATATACAAAAAATTTTAAATAACAAATATAATAGCATTGTAGTATTAATATTGTACAATGTGATTCAAAAATCAAAATGTACTCAGTAATATAAATTTAAATAATGCTAACATTTGTAACTTTTTTTTTTGCAGGTACAGTCCTACGAGTCCTTCATACAGCCCAACATCACCGTCTTACAGTCCTACGTCTCCCTCATATAGTCCAACTTCGCCATCGTAAGTATTTAAAATTTTTAAAATTCAAACTAAAATATGTTCAGTAAGCAAATTGGTAAACAATTTTAATTTTTAAACAAAAATATGCCTCATTAATAGTTAATTAAAAGTGTTAGTTTTGTTGAGGCAATATTTTTTATTTTAAAATGAATTTATTATTTCCACAGGTATAGCCCAACTTCACCATCTTACAGTCCAACTTCTCCGTCATATAGTCCAAGCTCTCCTCAATATACGGCTTCTTCACCATCTTATACACCAAGCGCTTCATCAGGTGCCAGCAATTACAAATATTCACCAACTTCGCCATCAGTTGTTAGTCCCACCTATTCTCCTACCAGTCCAATGTATTCACCTTCTAGTGCTATATATTCTCCATCCTCTCTACAGCACACACCAAATGCTGGTGGTACACAGTACAATCAAACATACAGTCCCAGTTCACCAGTTTATTCTCCTACCAATTTTTCACTAGCCGCTAGTCCAAGGTAAGTAAAAATGATATCAATCTGTTTAAATTTTGTCTGTAATTTATTTATTTTAGGTATTCTCCAACATCACCAACGTTTTCACCTGGAGGTAGTCCAAATTATTCCCCATCTTCACCAAGTTATTCTCCGACATCTCCAAATTATACCGGACCAGAAGAACATTAAGAAAATTTATTTTGTACATTTTCTTTATTTTTATAATGGGACAGGGTAATACACTTAATGAAATGTATTTAAAAATATTTAATTTACCTTTCATATTTTTTTAATAATTTATATATTACATATTAAACTGTGAAAATAAAAATGTATATTTTTATAATAATTTATTTTGACATTTATAAGTTATAAAGTTATTATTTATTATGTATGAAATAATATAATTTGTACAAAACAAAAAAGAGAAGGATACTGTTCATTATATCTCTACACATTTTTGATATTTTGATATGGCCATAAGAACAATTTATAATGAACCTTTGGGTCAAATTTTCTGAAAATTTCAATCACCAAAATTTATTTAAGCTATATATAGCTCAAAATATGCTATAATATTTTGAAAAATATTTCACTTCTAGTAGTATAAGTTTTCAGTGGAAATTTTATGTCTTTACAATCAATTTTAATTGAATCTTAGTAAAAACAAAATCGAAAATAACTAACTGTTATTGCTAATATATTCACAATTATTAAGGAAAGTATTTACAAAATGCTACAAGGAAGTTCCTATACAATTTTTGATAAGAACATAGTTTGTAGTCAAAAGGTTTTTCACAATAGAAGAAATGTATGCCATGGAAAAATCACAAGCAAAAAAAAAAAATTGTATAGTCATCATTTTTACATTTTGGGTATTGCTTTTGCATAAATATTGTTTAATTTAATTTATTTATATTTATTATTATTAATTGTTTAATGAAGACAATAAGAAACAATTTGCATTAGTAGTTTTAAAATTTATTTATCTATTGGTTGGGTTTTAGAATGTTATACTGAAATTATTGAAGTGTAATGTCAGCAGACTACAATATTACTAAAAACATTGATTTGTTTTTGTGTACTACAATAATATGTGCTGCATTTATAGGTATTTTTCTGGGGCATTAGTTGAGTCAATGGTGTAAGTTATAACATTAATAATTTCATTGATCCTTGTCCAAAAGTACATTAACATGGTTTTTACTGTATAAAAAATAGTGATTAAATTATATGCTTATAAAAGTTGCCATGGTAACTGTTGTTTGTAAACACTGTATTATACTTTAGTTAAGGTAAAAGTGACCATCGGATGTGTATTAAAATGGGATGTTTCTGTTGCAAATTTGGAGCTACCAAACCAAAAACGAGATTGGTGTACTCATGGTAAATATATATTTTATGTTTCAAATATGTAATATAATATGACTATATATTATTTAAACTTGTAAAATAATATCATGGACAGGGTGGAACGTAAACATTTGAATCCTGCAGATTATGTAATTGAAAATTTGAATGGGGGTATGGTGTATAAGCCACCAGGTTCGGTTTGTGGTCAACAATTTATTATTCGCAACTGTCAAGATTCTAATATTTACATGCTGGATCATGCTGATTCGGTAACTGTAGATGATTGCCTAAGATGTACAATTATATTAGGGCCAACCAAACAAAGGTAATAAAAACCTAATTTAACTGTTGTTTTTATTAATGCTATACATATTTTATTCATGATTGACCAAGTTTATTCATAATGATTTTAATAGTTTTATATTGTTTAATATTTTATAGTTTTTTAAAATAAATAAAAGGTTGCACATATGAAATTATTGTAGATACACTGAATATTATTTATATTTTAATAGGGATCAGATATTCAACTCAATGAACTACAATTCAAATGGTATTATGGCAAGATGTAATAGTAGCCAATTTATTCACACATTTATTAAAGTGTGTACAAAATTTAATTGGGTTGTAATCTAGTGCAAATTATTATTAAATGTAATATAATCACTTTTCAATTAGGTACCTACTAAGTAACAAAGTACTATGAATAATATTAAGTCTAGTGTAAAGCATTTTTAAACCCAATAGTAACTCAGTGCTGGTAATCTGAAGATGTTGGTTAAATCTATTTTGAATGGTACAAATGACCAATGCGACTATTACAAGTCGTACTTTACAAGCGTACTTCAAAAAGTTAAAAATTTAAAAACCCTTGAAAGTTTCTCAAATTATATATTTAAAATATACTACATGTCTACATTGGTTACTATTACATCTTGCCCTAATACCATTTGAATCGTAGTTCATCGAGTTGAATATCTAATCCCTATTAAAATATAAATAATATTCAGTGTATCTGCAATAATGTCATATGTGCAATATTTTATGTATTTTAAACTGATTAATATACTGTTTATACTTATATGTAATAAAATATTAAAATTGTGGTGTTGTTTAGAATAATTGAAATAAATAAAGACTCAAATAAAATATGTGTATACTGTACACATATTTTCAATAATTCCTCTTATTTAACTTGCATTTAAAAAAAAAAAACATGCTCATACACAATGTTCACAATGTTTTATAATTATTATTTAAGATGAATTGTTTTATAAACATTATTTATTCAATCAAATTATAGTATTTGATATCTTGTGATATATATGTTTATATTCCAGCGTATTCATAAGGGATACAACAAATACAACAGTGGTAGTCGCCTCCGGCCAGTTTAGAGTTCGTGACTGTTCATCCTTAAAAATGTCATTGTTTTGCTCCACTCAACCTGTGATTGAATCTAGTCGGGAATTGCAATTTAGTTGTTATCAATTATATTACAATCAATTGTCCGGTACATTGTTATTTGAATTTTTAATAAACTTGTCCATATTAATTTTAATGAGGGTAACGGATGGTTAATTTTTTAGACCAATTTAATAAAGCCTGTCTTGATATATGGAACAATAACTGGAAAACAGTTTATGATTATACATGGAATGAAGGTGACAATTGGACAGTAAACGAAGAACCAATTACCATTGAGTTACCTGAAGAATTAAACAAGTAGTTATTTATAGATGATTATTCAAAATATAGTTATTAATATTTTATTTGTTTTTAGGTATGGCATCACAAATGAAATGAAAAAATCACTAGTACCACTAACAAAATGTGATAAACAGTTTGGTGAAAATTGTTTTGTTGCATTTGAATGTGGAACTGAAGCTACACAATTTGTACAAGCTTTACATTCACATGTAATATATAGTAAATTATATTATTTTATTTAGAATAATAATAGTTTGTATATATTTATTTAAAAAGATGTAATTATTACAATTATTGGATACTTTTCCCTAATTTTTTTTCCAAACAAACCTACTCAAGCCTTAAAATTGCCAAGTTAATTTAAGCAGTAAATCAATAGCTTGATTCAGTATCACATACCATCTGGGTTTCATAAATAAGATATATACCATGGAACATACTTAAAGCATATTTTATTTAGAGCTCTAAATCTAAATATCTATTTGATATTGTATCTGTACATTCAATTTTCATTTATTTACTCTGAGCTATTTAGTTTAAATATTTATATTTTCATAACAGTATGTTGTTTAATATATTGAGTTCTATTTGTTTTTGTTTAGGACACAGATTTATGGCTGATTAAATCCAATCACAGCAATGATAAAGAGGCAAAAGGGTTTCAAGAACAAACAAAACTTTTTGGACATAAAAAAATTGAATCAATAATTGGCCTAAAAATACAAGGTACACATGCTATAAATAAATGCTCGGCGGTAAGTGTATCCAATATTAACAATCATTTAGAAGTATTATTATTATTATAAGTTATTACATAATATCATTCTCCAGCAATTCTGTCTATTGCAATTAATAAATACTTTTGAAAAATGCAATAGTTCTTCATAGTATAGTACAATCCAATTGGTGAATTGTTTAAATCTATAAAAAGTAAAAAGAAACTATTTTTAACTTACTCAATGGTCCTCTACTTAATTGAAAATATTTTTATCAAACTTAATAGTCTTCATTAATTTTATAAATAATTTAATTTTTTTTTTTTTTGGTACACCACCCATTTTAACATGAAATTTGTATTTTATACATTATCCATTATTTTGTTTCCTATAGATATTAGCCAAAGATTTCCCTCAGTTCACTGCAATGATCAGTAAGTCGGAGGCTGAAGCCGAAGAACTAATTAAAATGTTTTTCTACTTAACTAAAGATGATTTTCAACAATAAATAATTTATTTTTATAAATTTAATTTTTAATGAAATTGATGTACCTATCATTTAATTACATTGAAGATAAGTATCTTTTAGTGCAAAATTACCTACGGAATTAATTTAATATATATAAATAATTGTGTATGTCTCTTATGGAATTCCTATTAAAAGATGGAAAACTTAAACATTTTAAATATATTATTACATTTTTAATTTAATATTATCACAATTTGTCAATACTAATTTTAATATTTATGAATACTATACTTATTATTTGTATAAATAGTCTGATTATGATGATTTAAAATGTAATTTTACTATATAATAACAAATCGCCAATTAAAAAATTTGGTAGATGTGCTATTTTCGATTTTAAAAAGCTAATTGATTTGTATGATTTTATTTTTATTGCAATAATTTTAAACTTTACAAATATATAGTAGTTTCAATTTTTATTAGTGGTGGTATTGGTTATATTTTGTTAAAAATGTGTTATATCAAATTAAGAAAAATATTTATATTTTTTAATGTATTTTCACCAGTTAATTTTTTAGGACACAATAATTTTTGATAATGTTACAATAAAAAAATCCTCGTCACCATTGTTATATCTTTACCATTGTCCTATTCAAAACGAATTATATAATAACATAATGTACAAGTCTAATCATGTAAATACTATATTTAATGAACTTTATCATTAGAACGAACACAAAATTACCATTTTTGTTCACAAATATTGAGTAAGTACTATAAACAATAAACGTTTAAAATTGTCTAAAATACCAAAGAAACATGACAGTTATTGACAAAATATACGCATTGGCCATCTTTCGGAACTGTTTTGCCCTGCAGTGATGGGAGAAATAATTGAACACATTGGTTCATTTTTCGTTACACAGCCGTTATATGCTCCAGTATAGTTTATATACTTTGATTTAAAATTGATACATTATAGAAGTTATAGCACAAATTAAATTAAACACATGAATTATATATTCATATAATTTTTGATTATAGATATTAGATAGAAATATTCATAAAAACTTATAATGAGTAAATATTCATAGAGAAATAGAAATTACCATTCAAGACATTATTCAAAGGTTTACTAAAATGAAAAAGAGACTTACAGAAATGAGATTTATTTTGTTTATTCAGTATGTCATGCCGTTTTATACATTAAGTTTTGAAAATGACATCAGAAAGATGCCCCCAGCAAAAAATGTATAAAATAATAGTTTTACATTAATTTTGAGTACGAAAAAGTTTTGTTGTATTATTCTTCATTTTTAAAATATCACATATAATTCCACACACAATTTTGGTTCCTTCGTTATAGAAGAAAATCACCTTTTTTGGAAAAAGTTTTTTTTTGGCAATAAAACATTTTGCATAGAAACACCTCATATTTCTTAATTCGTAGTTTGTGTGCAGTGTGTGTTAAAATACATTCGACTTATATATACCGAAATTTCAAAATATACTTTTTCTAGCTCTTTCAATAATAAGTAGTTTTTAATTATCACGGAGGGAAGTTTTGTTCTTTTACAATATTATAAGTCGGAATGACTTTTATAGTTGCTGTATAACCAAGGTTTTAGGAAGATCGACCCACCGAGATACGCATTATGATGCGACCCTTAAAGTCACCGGCCCATTTTTTTTCAAAACATTTTATATTTACCTTATATCTATTCCCTTACCCCTCCCAACTTCTAAAAAAATCCACATAAATAATTTTTCGAAATGTTTTAAAGCATTAGTTAATTAAAATAAATATCATAATAATTCTTTACATAACACCTTAGAAATAACCGCTACCTACTCGATTTCTAACTTTTGACTACAATTAATGTAATAATTGAATTTAATTATATTTTCTACCAATTTTTCATTATCATATAAAAATAAAATAACGACTCAAATACTCATGAGCGTCCCAATGAAATTTTCTCAGTAGCTCACCGACCCAATCTGGGCCTGTGTATAACTAATAAAACGGTTCATAAAAAAAGTCTCCCTACTTACATATGTTGTAATTGCATTTGAACCGCTATATTCACGATCAAAATTGTTTTAAATAAAATAGGTATAAAACATATTTGTATTTAAAAAAAAACCCTATAGTCTGTTCAAAATGCGATAGGACCTCGGCGGCGACCGTTTTTCGTCCGCGACGGTCAGGCGCTTGCCCCCACCATAGATCACGTGACCATGGCACCGGTCGCCTGGCGGTCCGTGCTATAAAAAAATAAGTGTATGTGCGTACGTGCGTCATGCGTTGTCTTTAAGAAAAATATTCTATAACAAAACAATGCATTTTAACTTATTTGTACTCGTCGGCAGTCGATACTAGAATAATGCGGCGCTCTCGTCGGCGGCGGCGCTCAGGACGAGCCGCAGAACAAAGCCACGCCCATGCGCACAACTCGGCCGCCGAGGTCCGATCTCATTTTGAACAGACTATATACTATTATTGTTATTTTGTTGTGCGGTGGTGGGAGTAACGTTTAAATCGACCGTTCGGTTTTTGCATAGATAATACATGATATTATCTATTGCTTTCTGGTATATAGTACGTTTATTTCTTATCTATCTCGATGGCTTCAGTCTGTTTTGATTTTCAAAAGTACCTTTAGTGCATTTTTCTTATTGAAGCTATCTTTATAGATCTTTTCAATCTACTATTTCAAATTTCAGACATCATTGTTTGTAATATTTTTGGATTGGCTTCATTCAAATTATTAGTATTTTTGATAAATCTATTTTGTTGTGTGATAAATTATGACTTAACTGTATGGATACAATTGAAATTTGTATGCGAATACATAGAAAACACCATGAAGAAGGATAAAACGGGAGACAACGCAAGACCTTATAAACTATAAGTATTTTCTTATAATATTTCAATCATAGGGTAAATCACTGATCAATATTATGAAATCTACAACATATATCAAGATTTCCTATAAGATTACCAAACATTAATTGTTTGATTTCCGTTTGTGATTTACCCTCTATTTTAACTATGAAGTAATTATGGACTGTTTTTACAATGTCCTATAAAATTTCTGTTAGCACTAACTGCCATTTAACTGATAAAATTTTACCAGTTTGCCGCTAAAATAACCAACAGTTAGTGCTATCAAGCGTTTTACAAGACATTGTAAGAACAGCACTAGGTCTAACTATTAATGCTACAATTATTGTAACTTGGAAAAATGAATGTGTGAATTGTTATTAAGCATCTTTTAGGTTTATTGTATAATCATATTTGTAACCGGTGTTTTGTTTACCTTAGCAATTTTAAGAAATCAGAAAATGGTAATAATTTAGAAACTGTGTTAAATAAAAAGCCTATTAATTTTCAATAATAACTAATTCTAGTTTCATGACATGAAAATTAGTAAAAGTTGAATAAATTCATACAATCTTTGAATCAGGCAACATGATTAGGATTTTATTTCTGAGTGGGAGGGTTCCATTTTCAAAAATAATAAAATATCAGAATAGTTAATAGGTATATGTAAATATATTAGGTATATTAGTTTGATTTTTAAAAATGTTTTATTGTAGATAACATTTTAGATAACTCCAGACCCCTTGGACCTCCCCTTGCTGTGTACCTGAACGTGTCTGCATAGAATATTTATTTCTGAACTACATTTCTTCTACTACTACTATTTTTTTTCTCAGCATTATTTTTAGAATACAATAATTATTGGGAACAATTCTAGTTCAGCAAACCTTCACAAAATTAATTTTTTAATGTGTAAATTTTATTACTGAGAATGATGGCACAAACAAAATTTGGTGCAAACATTTAGTTTTAAAGTTATTCAAATTAAAAGTTAGTGGGAGGGGGGGTAGTGATGACCCCTTGCTACATCTTCTGGCTCCTTATATGATAATAAATAATTCAAATTAATAATATAAATATTTTTTGTTAATTTACAGCCCATCAATTGGTTAGTTTAACAGGCATTAGTTTTCAGCGGAAAAATATACTGGTAAATATATTTCATTTATTTATTTAGGTACTTGTAAAGTAGTTTTTGGTAATTGTTCAAAATTAATTTTAAACATTTTTTTTAGGGAGTGGTAGAACTGACAATTATACCATTAAAAAATAATCTTAAATTTATTAAATTAAATGCAAAACAATGTCGTATTTATCGTGTGACCGTTAATGAACATATTGAGGTTCCTTTCCAGTATTTTGATCCATTTGTTGATATAACTCAAAATAAAGATGAAGAGTAAGTATTTATACAATATTTAGGTAATTTAATTTAAAATAGTTTTACATTTTAGACCAACATTAACTGCATTTTCTACATGTCATTTAAATGCTGCTCAAATAACTGATCCTGATAATAATAATGGCGAATTAGTTATTAGTCTGCCTTTGGAAGTTTCGACAACTATAAATGATGGAACAATTATTAAAATAAGTGTAGAATATTCTTTAGAACAACCTAGTGGTGGTGTCCATTTTGTTATTCCCGAAGGAGATGGTTCATTAGTAGAAGTATAATTATTTTAAATGTCAAATATATTTATACAAAAATAATATTTGCTTTGATTTTTAGAAACGAGCTCACATGTTTACTATGTGTTTTGAGAATTCATCTCGATTATGGTTTCCATGTGTTGATAGTTATGCAGAACCATGTACTTGGGACTTAGAATTCACTGTTGATGAAAATATGATAGCAGTATCTTGTGGAGATTTAATTGAAGTTGTAGCTGCTCCTGATTTAAGACGTAAAACATATTATTATAACTTATCCATGCCTACATGTGCACCAAATATAGCCTTAGCAGTCGGGTAACTATTTAAATACAAATTTAAATTTTAAAGTAACAGACTAAAATATGTATAATTTTTTTTTTTTGGAATTTTAGACCTTTTGAAATTTATGTAGATCCAACTATGCATATTATTACCCATTTTTGTTTACCGGGCCTTTCGGAACTTCTACCTACAGTTGCAAAATATACTCATGAAGCGTTGGAATTTTATGAAGATACATTATCTAATGGTTATCCCTATAGCTGTTATAAACAAGTATTTGTTGATGAAACCCCTACAGATTATGCATCATATGCATCAATGGGTATCATGAGGTAAAATATTTACAAAAAAAAAAATGTTATATTATATATTAGTAATGAAAAATAAACATATTTTACAGTGTTAATCTTTTACATCCAAAGCAAATTATTGATCAAGTTTATATTTCAAAGAAAATTTTGGCCCAAGTTATGGCAGAACAATTTTTTGGTTGTTTTATTTCAACTCAAAATTGGTCAGACTGGTGGCTAACGTGTGGCATAGCATTATACATGTCCGGTCTCTTTGCGAAAAAATGTTTTGGCAATAATTGTTATCGTGAATGGATTCACAATGTATATTTTTAGCAATAAATTTATTACAAAGTAATATATTTTACAATTATTTATTTATTTTTTTTATAAAGGAATTAACAAGTTTAGTACGTTATGAAGAAGAAATTGGACCAATAGTATTAGACCCAACTCAACAACCAGCTCCAATAAGTAGTAGTCTTGTTAGTCCCGGAGGATCTTCTAATCCTGGATTTGCATTATCATTTAATAATGTGCAAAATACAAATGAAACCTCAAATTTTTATTTTTCTACCAGTAGTTTACACACAATTTCTCCTCGTTATTTTCATTATATGACTAAAAAAGCACATCTCGTATTAAGGATGTTGGAAAATCGAATTGGATATTTATTATTATTACAGGTATTATTAAAATATACTATGAGACTAGCTTTTGCTCTGAATATATAAAATACTCATAAGCACTTTTTTTTTAGTGTTTGAATTCAAATTTTTAAATTTAATTTCTTTAAGAAAAAAAAATTTAATTCATTTAAATTCAGAATTGTTTTTTGTTGATTGAGTGTTTTATTCAGTTTTTTTTTATTATGAGGATTTAGATTAATTATTAAACATTCAATTTTAAGTTTTAGTTTTTTTATATCAAAAATTTAAAAATGCTTAATTTGTGAAACATACAAAATAAATTTGATATTACTTTATTCTGATGATTCTATAGATTATGGAATTATAATTTCTGACTAATATATATTAAATCAGATTAAACATGATAGTACATGCGTAATCTCAATGCTAAACTATTTTGGTATTTAATTATATCCTAACAACATTTTTTTTTACATTTAAGTATTCTTTGCTAAATATTTATATTGAGTATCATTTATTAATGCTACTATTGTGTCATTTAGTTTGCTAACTGTATATACATTTTGGATTTAATTCTTTTTTAATGGGATTTCTGATACACTGGCTATATAAAGATATATTATAAATATATATAATAATAACACTATATTTTGTTTATAGGTTTTGAATAAGCATTTATCTTTAGCAAGTAATGCATCTCAAACTCCAATGAGTTTAGGCATATGGAATCACATGTTAATTAGTACAAATATATTTAACAAGACCATTTTCACTGTATCTGGCATAGATATGTCTGTATTTATTGATCAATGGGTTAGAACTGGTGGTCATGCTAAATTTACATGTACATTCGTGTTTAATAGAAAAAGGTTTAATATATTACATTATGTTACATTCATTTAAAAATAATTATGTTACTTACTAGATTTGTAAATTAGGAATACATTAGAATTGGAAATTAAACAAGATGCAATTTCCCAACGGGGTATACGGAAATATGTTGGCCCATTATTGATAAGTATTCAAGAATTAGATGGTCCATTTAAACATACTTTGCAAGTTGAAGGCAATGTAGCTAGAACAGATATTACTTGTCACTCAAAAAGTAGACGTAATAAAAAGAAAAAAATTCCTTTGTGCACAGGGGATGAAGTAGATATTGATTTAAATGCTATGGAGTAAGTTAAAATAATATTGTAGTTTTTAACTTTATGAGTAAATAAAAACTTTTATAATCATTTAGTTATTTAAAATTAAAATATTTAGTAAACAAAAGACACTTTTATTTATTATATTGTAATAATTAGTGTAATGTGTAATTTGAGAAACTTTAAGTATTTGCATGTATAAACAAAATTAATTATACTAAATGTTAGAAGTATACCATAATTAATACTAAATAAATATTAATACCTTAATTATATTATATTTCAGTAATGACTCACCAGTACTATGGATTCGATTAGATCCTGAAATGACCATTTTACGCAGTTGTGTTATAGAACAACCAGAATACCAGTGGAATTACCAGTTACGACACGAAAAAGATATAACTGCTCAGATGGAAGCAGTAATAGCTCTTGATAAATTTCCTACAATTGCCACACGTAATGCTTTATGTGATATTATTGAAAATGAACAAGTATATATACACGTTAGATGTAGAGCTGCTCATTGTTTAACCAAGGTATACAATACAACACATATAATTAATAAGCTTCAGTTGTTAATATAAACTTTGTGTTTATACATAGATTGCAAATGCAATGGTGACTAATTGGACAGGACCACCAGCAATGTTAGCAACATTTAAAAAAATGTTTGGTTCATTTTCATGTCCACATATTATAAAACAAAATAATTTCTCAAATCTTCAACATTACTATCTTCAAAAAGTACTTTAAAGTAAATATTATTCTAACTGAAACTAATTTTATGGTATTATTTTAGACAATTCCTATTGCAATGGCTGGTTTAAGAAATTCTCATGGAATTTGTCCTCCTGAAATATTGAAATTCATATTAGATTTATTTAAATATAACGATAACAGCAAAAATAGATATTCTGACAATTATTATAGAGCTTCGCTAATTGAAGCTCTTGGTGCAACAATTACACCAGTCATATCTTTAATGCAAAAAGCGTAAGTTTTAAAATCCTCATCTTAAAAATATTCATTTTTAATTTATTGTATAAAATTAATTATGCAATTATAACATTTTTATTTTAGCTGTGATATCACTGCAGATTCGCTCTCTGGGGATTCAAAATTGATACTTGAAGAAATAACACAACATTTAAACTTAGAGAAACGTTTGCAGACTTATAAATATCCAATTACAATAACTTGTTTAAAAGCTATCAGAAAATTACAAAAATTTGGTCATTTACCCAACAATCCTAATATATTTCGTTCATATTCATCATATGGCAACTTTATAGGTTTGGATGTCTTCAATAAGTTTTAGTTATTATATATCTTGATTCTATTATTATTTTGTTTTTTCTAGGAGTGAGGCTTTGTGCATTGGAAGCATTAGTTGATTTTACATGCTTAGATGGACGTTGGGATGATTTAAAATAT
Organism: Tuberolachnus salignus; assembly: GCA_956483605.1. NCBI lineage: Eukaryota > Metazoa > Arthropoda > Insecta > Hemiptera > Aphididae > Tuberolachnus > Tuberolachnus salignus. Next base: position 21,684,527 of record OY101437.1, read on the forward strand.
CTTATAGATATAGCGGATAGTGATCCAGATCCAAAAGTTAGGAATGAGCTTGTTCGTATGTTATGTAAAAACCCACCATTTACTCCCAAAAAACCAAATAATCGGTTGAATAATGAATATTTAGCACATCATCTATGGAAGCTTATCAAGTAATTACATGAATTATTTATTTATCATTAATTATTAGAGATCTGAGCAAAATTGTATTCTCGTTTATTGACTTGACAATATATTTTAGTAGACTACAATAAGTTATAACCCTGTATATTTGGCATGTATGTTTATTGTATATATGTGATATTGGTGATGACACAATTAATCTTATTCACATCTATAGGTGTATGTAGAATCATATATCAGATCAAGCTTAAGTTAATTAATGTATTTATATATATATATATATATATAGAGGGTTCTTTAATATTTTTTTGTAATATATCAACAGTAGGATTTCCCTTAATTTTCAATTACAAAATACTTATGATTTTACTTTTAACTAGTATGTATTTATAAAAAAAAAAAAAAATGCTACTATCAAAAATATTGGATTAATCAGATAAGATAAACCTGTTTTAATTTAATATTAACGTTTGATTTTATTGAATTTTTTAATAAATATACCAAGCGGTGATGGTTTACTTAAAATATTTTTTGAAATTTCCAACTGTTAACCCAGAAAACACTTTTTCGGTTAGTTAATAACCAATATTAGCGGTGGCTCGTAAGTCGTAATACCGAATTTTACATGATATTGATATAACATTTTAAAGCTCTGTTTAGGATGTCGGGTAATTTAGTTTATAATCTGATAACTAATTTATCAATTACCCAATATCCTAGAGAGAATATTAAAAATGTTATATCAGTATCATGTCAAATTAGGTATTATGAGTCGTCATATATTGCAACTATATACATTATAATTGTAACCCAAAACAATTTCCTGTGCACATCTTTTAGATATATAATTTTACATTGTTAAACTAATAGCTGAGTATGCTTTAATAAGGACATCACACGCCTAATATTTAAAGGATTGGTTAGGTTAGGATACGCAATTTAAAATTACAACTTTAATTAATTGAAAGGTTTAGGACTAACTTTTAGTATTTAAGACTTTATACTATAAATATAATTATATTGTCCTATGCCACCATGATAAATTATATTTGTATTTTAATATTTATAATATTATTTACTATATTTAGTTCTTTGTTATCTTATGATACAACATTACGATGCAATTTTGTTGATTTATATTATACCTTATTTGGAAGACAAAAAATTGTGCGTGCTGAAGTGGCTGCATTATATAAGCCAATCAAAGTTGAAGTAGAGGTCAATTATTTTCTTTTTTCAAATATGAATGAATCAATAAATATTTAAATTTATTTTTATGTGAATATTAGGTAAAATCTTGCACTCTTCCAAATATTATTGTCGAACCTGATAATAATTCTATTGGAGAACGTGGTATTAAGAGGCATGTAGATTATGAAGCACAATTAGAAGTTCAAGAAATTGTTGATCATTTAAATATTGAAAATGAAATATTTGAAAATGATATGCATTTTGAAAAAAAAATTAAGGTAAAACTTAATTTATTACAACAATTTATTACAATTCCTTTATAATTATTAATATTATTAATTATCCAATATTCAATTATGATTTTAGATTGAAGACATCAAAGAAATTGAAGAGGTAAAAGTTGAAGAAAAAGAAGTTACCTTAATACCAAACATTAGATCATTTGAATTAAGCGAGAACAAATCTAAGACTGGGTATTTCTCTGAAAATTCAGCTTCACTTCCTGGAATTATGGTATCCAATTCTTCTGGACCAGTTGGTTTTGAACCTGGAATGTTTAATGTTAAAACCGAAGATCTGTCAACTAAACCTGTAGTGATTCAAAGTGAAAATAAACATCATCATCATCATCACCATCACCATCATCACCATCATAGTAAAATAGATGGAGCTAGTAATTCTGTATGTATATTTCGAAAATTGTATTCTAATATGATTCTTGTATAACTAATTGGTTACATTTGTAGAGCAAGAAAAAGAAGAAGGATAAGAAAAAACACAAGCATAAACATAAACATAAACATGAACATAAGCATAAACAAGATAAAATAAAAGAAAAAAATAAAGAAGATAATACAGTTATTAAAATAAAAGAAGAAACTTTAACATCAGGCAGTTCTAGTAGTGATGAAACATCAAGAGACTTAAGTGTATTTATATAGTTCATTAAATATAATTTTTTTCATAACTGCTCAATAACTTATAATGGAATTATATTTATAAATAATTAATTATGATTGAATTTTTTTTTTTTCTCTTGGAACACTAAATAAATGTAAATATAAAAAGTTTAATTTGCCAACTAAGTATATACAAAAATACCAAGGGCTATTATTGTATTGGCTCAATTGTTAATTTTATTTAAAAATAGATAATTACTGTGTAAATATATTTATTGTGCATAATTTATGTGTAAATATATTTTGAGTTAGGAGCTAAAAGGGAGGTATGATTTTTTAAAGTTCTGCACCCGAGCGGCCACTTTTTTGTTAGTACCATTTTGAAATCAATTTCTTGATGTAATCTGGAACAGTTAGAATTTCTCATACCCGGTGTCCAAAGAATGTACTTGAGGGCTCAAACAAGGCCACCAAATATCTATAACTCTTTGGCCCTTAAGAGGTCTACTATATTCTGTATTATTTAGGACAAACTAATAATCGATCTTCAAGTAAAGTCAGCATTTAAAAAAATATGAAATGTTTCAACACTTTAGGCAGTTATTTCATATTTAGTTATTAATTATATTTTTATTTGGCATTTGTAATTTTTGTTAAACAGGTGCAATTTAGTTATTTAGTTATATTGCCACTAAATTGTTGATAACTCTTGAATATTTGTTTTATATAATACTAATAAAATAATGTCATAAGTTATAAGTTATAATTTGGTTACAAAAATTAAAAATAAATTCATAAATGTAATTAAATGTCAAGTTATTGTCTCAAAATGTGAATCTATACGAACATAAGAACAGCTAAATATACTATATAAGTATATTTAACCATGTACATAAAGATTCCTGGGTATTTAAGTCACCTCGACCTGTTTAAGGCACTGTTTAGCTTTAATCAATTTTTTAATGTTTAGCGACAACCGTGATAATGCGCATCTTAAATCACTATCCACGTCCAATTGTACTTTATTTTGATATTATGTAAGTAACACCAACAGAATCACAGTTTCTGTACCTACTTCTGGATATACATGAAGATATACACAGCCAAACATTTTCAACAGTCATATTTGAAAATTCTTGTCTTGCTTGGGAATCATTCTTAAGGTCGATAATTTCCCCTTAAAAACAATCTGGAAGTATGTCCACTTCAATGTTGAATGAATATTACTATTACTTATTTAAATTTCCAGTTCTCAGAAGAAATATCAGGATAGTACTTTGATAGTTGGTCTTTCAAAGATACTAAATGTACTGAAATCAATTCCTTAGTCATTCTCGATATTTAGTATTGGATTTTCGGTATCATAAAAAAAATTCATTAAGTCATGGAAACGATAAAAATTGGGTTTGATTGCACAAAGACAGCGTTGCCATAATGATATCTTTTCTGAAAAAATTTGAATTGTATCATATGACTTAAAAATAATTTTATATACTTGTAGTTTTAAATTTAGGTAATTTAGAAATTCAATAAGATCTGCTAAATATGTCAAATAAAAAATACATTTTTCATCTGTAAACTTGTACAGATCTAATTTCCCAGCACTCATCAAAAAAATCTCTGACTTTAAACTGAACATTTTATCAAGCATATTACCTTTAGACAGCCAACGGACTTTTGTGTGATAAATAAGAGTTTGATGGTCACTGAGCAACATTACACAAAACATTAATAACTCTAGTATTCAAAGCACTAGATTTTACACACTTTACGATTTTAATTGCCAAACTTAAAACTCAGTTCAGTGGTTCAGGTAGAGCAAGCCAAAGTCTGTCTATGAATGATGCAGTGAGAACCAATTATGTTAGGGTTTTTCTTCTTGATTAATTGAATAAAACCATTTTTACAGCCGCTCATAGATTGTGCTCTGTCAGTACACACACAAACTACTCACTGCCAAGAAGGACCATTAGATATAAAAAAATCAGATTGAACCTTTGTTGTTTTTAGTGTTTAAGAGAACAACATTTCTTCCTTAAATTATTTATCATCAATAAATTTACAATAGAACAGTAATTGAGAATTCTGTGAAATGTCAGTTGTTTTATCACACTGAAGTGAAAAGAACGGAGACTTATTTAATTTTACTATTAATCGATTCTTCAAATCGTTAGCAATTTCATTGATTCTGCGTTTTACTGTATCATTTAACAGTGAAATTTTTGCAACTTTAGCACAACTTTCTTCGTTCAATATAGTTCTACAAGTAGTTAGTAAACATGGTTTTACAAGAGACTCACCAATAGTATGTGGTTTCTTGTCCTCAGCTATTAAGCCTTATAACCTTAGCTATCAATAAGGCAATCTCGTAAGAAGCTTCCATAAGCTTTTAATTTTCCATTTGAAAATGACCAGTTAAATCAAGTTATAAGCGTTTTACTGAGTTTATCTTAAAACGAAAAAATTCGATAGGCTTGTATCTTAAACCAGGATGATTAGTAATTAAATGACGTTTCAAACGTCCTGGTCGCATAGCATTATTACTTTAAACTATGCTACAAATTACACACTGAGGACTTCCATTTGTCTCAATTTCAGTAAAACCATATTTAATGTAATCGTCACTATACAATCTTTGTTTGGATTTAGACATTTTAAATTATACTTTTATATCAAATTACCACACGAAATATAAACTGAAACAAAATAACTTCAATAAGACACGAAAGCTACGACACAACTACATTATATTATTGATAATCGTAATCGTAATCGTAATAGTTATTTATGTTTTATAAATATCTAGCATTCTAGGAATATAGCAGATATACATATTTCGGTGGCGAGATTTATGCCACAACCGATATACATATAAATATATATATATTTATTAGTTAGTACATATTTAAGATAACATAATTACTCAATAATGCTCAATAAAATATTAATTAGAAATAACGTTTTCATATTTTGTGGTTTTTTAAAAATTTTCGTGCCTCCCTAGGAGAGCGCCCAACCCTTCAGTTGAGAATCATTGACTTAAGTAATTTATTGTCTTGCGTAAATTAATTATGTAATTGATTAGACATTTTGTTCATGTAAATCAAAAATTGCCTACAATATCCCTATTTACATTTGCCCTTGTACTGTTTATAGGCGCTAGTGACAGGACATTCGATTAGGTGAGAATTTATTAAAAAAAAATTGAAGTGTAAGAGCCTATTATATTATTGATGAGAGGAGATAATTGATGAAGGATGCTGGAAATTCTTCAAAATATCCGTCTTTGCCGGATTCATCAAAAGCAGAGAAAATAAAGTAATAATTTATTAATTTTTGTAATATAACCTCCAAAAAAACCACCAATATATACTATCTCTCGTAAGGCATTCACCTCGTCCCTTAGCTCAAAAATACGAGTTAGTACCCTTTCTCAAGATAATCACCTGACCTCAGTATGTAAAAGAAGAGCAGTATGTACACTTTCCATGTCCTCGCATAGGATTTTGAATATACGATTATTTAGAAGCCGAGATTTTATGAAGTTTAAGATGACGACCTTATTAAGAGCATTCATATAACTGGTAGATAACTTTTTTCAGCGAGTTCCTACCTATGTGGGAACATGTTCCTACCCATGTTCCTAGCATGCAGTGGCCATTAGAACACTTTGAAAATCATTTTGGCACGCTGTACACCTCTATTAATTATATCACTAGTTGCTTTTGCTCCATCGGTATAGATATTAAGGCAGTTGTCCCATGGTATTATTTTCTATTCAAGAAAAGAATTTAGAAGATTAAATATTCAACTCCAGTAGTTTGTGTTGATAGAAATTTGAAAAAAAGCAATTAAGTTTTGGGATACCTTTAAGTGATTTCCGCGGAACACAGTTTAAGTAACACTGATCTATATAGTATATATATATATATATATATTATAGTGCGCCCATGGCGGTTATGTTTTAAATCAGGGGTTTTCAATTTAGGATAGAAAAGAAAAATCACGCGTTTTCTCAAACTAATAGTAAGATCATCTTAGTTTTGGGTATGAAATATTTAAATAAATGTATAATTTGAAAATTTGTAAAATATTCATTAACAATTTTAAATTTGCCGCGCATTATTACGCACTAGTTTAGGAAACCTTAATGAAAAACCGCCACGAGGCGCGGTAGCGTCATATAGTGATGTCTTGTATAACCGTTACTTCGCCACCGAATTCTATTTGATATGGAATCAGTAGCTAACTGTACGTTTGCTGCTCGGTTTAATATTTTTCGCACTGCATAATATTATAATATATGTGTTTTTTTTTTCTTTTTCGAATTTTTTGTAATGCTTTGAACTTAACATTTTAATGTTAAACAAATGTAATAAATAAATAATTTCGACTTCTTCGTTAGTTGCCGTTCTTCATATGTGAGTAATATACATATACGCTCTTTTACACTTATTTAATATAATCAACGGTACAATAATACATTAACTATTATATTCAAAGACCTTATAGTTTAAGATATAAGATATCCTAGGCTAGTATCTAGGATCCTTAAAATATTAGGTCTATGATTATGTTAAATATTATCTTATGTGACATTTTCTTAGCTTTGGTTGTAATGGTGTTTATATTTTTTATTATGGAATTTTAAATATTGACACAATAACGAAAAAAAATATTGTTTTTTTATTTTTTTCACTATCAAAACTATAGATAATTTGATGTATGGTATTATATTATAGTTGTATTAGTATATCTGTCAAGAGTTTTTGTATTAGAAAACAAAATTAAGCGTTGAATCAAAACTTTTTTATAAACAATATTTATATTGGATGTTTCACGATTTTCATCATGAAAATATTTATTGTGTTTCATTATTCAGTCTAATGATTGTTATCATATTCATTTTCAATACCAGATTTAAAATGTGTAGTATTTATTTTTGGCCAAAATTGTTGAATTTAGTTCCTACTTGATTTAGTTATGCAATAAAAACTGTATCTTCAATTATATTTATAAACTAATAATATAACAGTTATAGACAATTACCTTATAATTTAAATAGAATTAAAAATACTCAATTTGATAACGAAATATATTTATAGAAATTAATATAACGTAGTTCTATACAAAACACAAATATTACCATAAGACTAAAAATAATATAACAATTTCACTAAAAAAATTGTTTTCTGCAATTTTAGCTTCATAATACATACATTTTCTTATAACAAGAAAACAGTTTATGTAATATAATTTTTACAAAGAAAATATAATAATCTAAATACTTTTATTTTATTAATTTAATTGTATCTTGAACTGTTCTGAAAACATATTCTAATAAACACAAAAAAAAATTTATTTTGCAAAATAAATAATTTTAGGAATTGATCTTAAATATTTGAAGTTTGACAAACATGTGAACCCATCAAAAAACTATGGTCATGGGTTTTTGATTCGAGTTATGTATATACATAATATAAAATAGGATTTATGTTACTATGTTTCCATATCTTAAGATTTGTTTTACATATTTTTATTTTTATTTATGTTTTATGCCCCATATTATTATGTAGATGTCTTTATTATTATTATAAAGTGTAAAACAGTTTTTATTATTTAAAATATCATTGAAGAATGAACATCATGTTTAAAAAACTTGCCAGTGGAGAAATTAAACAAAAAAAAATACCAGGTTCTACTATTTATTATGATACTCCGAAGTCAGAAGTTATGCATGATTCATACACGTATGGCAGAGATCCCCCGTGCGGTGATGGTAAAAATTATGTCAACACTGATTTGGAAGGCCATGAAAACGAGGATTACTTAGAAGTACGTACTTTATTAATGAACTCATTCGAATATATTTTTAAAATGTTGAAAAAAACTTTATTGGTCCAATTTTGATGCCAAAAAAATATTATTTGTTATTTAAACAAATAATATTTCCATTAGTTTCATGGGAATATTTATGTATTAACAAATTAAAATCAGTGCCATAGTGATGGGGACCAATCGCATCACTGGTTATAATTTGAATACCTACCATCAGGGCTGGTGTTAGAATCCGGATCTTAGAAGAATTGAGTTCTAAATACGCCATCGAAAATTATTATGTTAACTTAATTATATTAACTCTTTCATGGTTTGCTAAGTTCATTATGTAAGATCATTTTGCAAACTAAAAATAATAACTAAATAAAACTAGATTAAGATCATCAATAAGTCAAGAGCTATTAGTCATAGCACATTCATCAACAGAATTAAAACAATTTCTTTTACATTATTCATCAATATTCATAATTTGTGAGTTTAATTAAATTAATTTTGTGTTTAAATTTCATTAATGTGTTTAAATTATTTAATTATTTTCCTTGTTACTAGCCATGAAGGCAATCCTTATAATAAATTTATTGAACAAATATGTTCAAGGTCCCATATAAATAGGGTTACCATATGTCCGGATTTCAAACATGCATCCGGTTTTAAGAAATGTCCGGTAATCGTTTAACATTGTTATATCGATACAAAAAGTTATGTCAGGTAACAGATTTTCGTGTTCACTCTTTATAAATGTATAATATGTAATTTCTATTTTTGTTCATATTTTTTCCCGGAAAGTCATGATAAGCGATTACCCATTATTATCGTTGTTGCCATAAAATAAAAGATTAAAGTATTATTAAATGTAGTCCTACTAAATTTTTATTTGATATTCGTGTGTTAATTTGTTCACATATTTGTACTGGTAAACGACTCGTATAATTCACTCGACAGTTTCTTTACTGTTTTATGTGTGGTGAGGTGGTTGTTATTTGTTAGTTGTGTTTTGCTTGAAATATTAAATATTATTATACTGATGTCCGGATTTGGTCTAAAAACATTATGGTAACCCTACATATAGGTATTCCTAATTGTACCTAAATAGAGGGGTTATTTTTTATTTAGCTGAACAAGTAATGTGTGCCTAAGCCGCCACTGGTTAGGGGTAGGAAAATTGTTGGCGATATATTCGTGTCTTAGGGGCTATTTGCTAAGCTGCAAGTTTACCGAATATATCGAATAACTTAAAAATAAATAAACCGGGAAGTGGAATAATCCAAAAAATACTTAAGACATATGAAAGAGCTCGGTTACACGAGAGACTGGGTTAATCGCGAGCGATTGCTGACGTTCAGTATCACATCAATATTAAATACACACGTTTAAAAATATTCACACAGGAAAAACTTCGCCGAAAACGATTGCAAACGTTCAATTTTTTGGCGGTCCGATGCGGTTTACGTCTTATATTAAAGAACGTATTTCCATTACTCTCCGGTTATAATTTATGATGATAAATTGCTATTATTTTGTTGTATATTTTTCAACCAGGTCGGAGACGGTCATGGAATTTATTTAGATTTACCCTTCTCGAGAGGCTTCTTTCCGTCTAACGGACACATCCAAAAGCGCCTTTTAGTATTCTGTATATTTTTTCGTTTATGGTATTTTGTATATCAATAATTTTATTACCTAAATAGTACGACCTAGTTCTACAAACGTAAAAATCGAATAACACGTAAAAACATCAATTTTCGTGGCAATAATGCTGACCATCAATGTGTTTTTGCCATCGCTAATTATAGCAAAAATTTGTTTTCAGAGTTAAACAAAATGGTCGTTTAATATCGATATAATTATTCTTTTTTTAGTTATCAAGAAAAGCTTTACCCAATTCAAATATGAGTTGTGTTGACAGTCTTACTAACTATGCAGCTTCAATGGCAGATCTTAAAGATTTAAATTTGGATGAGTGTAAGCTTTTTGAAAATTATAAATTCAAAGATCCATCAGACACTTCAAACAATTTAGAAATTGCGAAACATAAACTTCAGGTATATTTATGCATTTTTTAAATTTATATTAACACTCTGCCCAATCATTTTGTTAAGAAAAAGTTATTTAACAATTAATAATAGATTTTATTTTATTTACCATTTGATAGTATTTAATATTTATAATAAAATAAAAAAGTAAGGTAATGATTTTAAGTAAATTAATACAAATTTAATTATACATACCTATTATTAATATATGGATTTTAATCATGTGCAATACAGTTTTCTATGGCCCATTTTGTTAGACATTTTGATATCATTTAATGAATATTTTAAGGCGATATAGTTTTGAGGCTTCATTGCTCCTTCCCACCTCAAATATATAGTTATTCTTAATTGGTATGTTCAATTTTCCCTTATGGTGCAAGCTATCATAGATTAAACTAAATTATTCATTATCCTAACCTCAACGAGAGAGGAGCGCAAGTTCGCCTTAGAGTCGTACTTTTCAAGCGGTCGTTCAATCATTGCCAGGCAACGTGCATTCAGAAATCACTTTAATATCGCCCCCATAGGTCGTGTTCCTGATCGGAAATAAATTATTTATGGACATTTTTAGAGAAATCGGTAATTCACAGAAAAAAAAAAAACCCGAGAGGTTCAAGAACCATCAGGACACCCGAAAAAATCGAACAGGTTAGGCAGTCAATTTTGCGATCTCCCATGCAATCTGCACGAAAACATGCAGCTGCTCTTGGAATGTATGATCGTTCTGTAAGACGAATTTTTCACCAAGAACTGCAATTTCATCCCTTTAAATTGGCAGTGGTGCAAAGACTTAATCCACGCGATTTTCTTTCACCAAAAAATGCATGCGAAGCCGTTCTTGACAATATGCATGCCTCATGATGCCCTTGTGTTCTTTAGCGATTAGACTCATTTTCACCTTTCCGGTTATGTGAAGAAACAAAATATGTGATACTGGAGTGGCACGAATCCCCAAGAACTTCATGAGCAGCCCCTCCATACAGAATGTGTTACTTTTTGGTGTGCATTGTCTAGAATAGGCATCATTGGACCATGGTTTTTTGAAGAAAATGGTCAGACAGTTACCGTCAATTCTGTTCGTTATGTCCACATGATTGAGGAGTTTTTTTACTAAAACTTGAAGAACTGGATGTGGGGTGGGGGATGTCTGGTTTCAGCAGGATGGCACATAGCCTACACGGCGGGTACGTCAATGAATCTATTTGCAAGAACATTTCCTTGGATGCCTCATCTCCTTACGAGGCAATCTTCAGTGGACAGTGCGCTTGCCTGATTTAACCCTGTGTGATTTATTTTTGTGGGGATATCTGAAATCTTTAGTTTTCATCTAACGTCCAAAGACCTTGGCTCAACTGAAGAACAATATTCAAGCTGCTATCGGCAACATACCTGTCGATATGCTGGTAAGAGTGGAGAGAAACTTCAAAACTCGACTATCTCAATGCATGGACACCAGAACGGAGGCTATCTTAATGATATGATTTTTAAAACATAAAAAAAAACTTTAAATATCTCTCTATAACTTGGAAAAAAAATTAAACTGATATCTCTAAATTATTTGTGTTATTCATTTTTTAAATAAGGTAGTTTCCCTGCCGCACTATGTAGTATATTAGTATGAGCATTGAAGGGACAAAGTACAAGCTTCTATCACCAAGTATTCTATCAAATTTTATTTTGTTAAACAATTTAATTCATTTTTTTTAAATTATTAATCTAATTTTTGTCATTTTACATACAATAATTATAAATATTAGTTTTTTTTTTTTTTTTTTTTTTTTTTTAGATAGTTCAAATGATTAATGCTAATTGTGTTGTTTTGATATCTGGACCAACTGGTTGTGGTAAAAGTACTCAGGTCCCTCAGTTCATTCTGGATGACTGTATGAATAGAAAGAAATATTGTAATATTATTGTTACTCAACCTCGACGTATAGCAGCAATTTCAGTTTGTAAACAAGTAAATTACGAACGTAACTGGAAAAATGGACTTCTAGTTGGTTATCAAGTTGGCCGTAAAAAAGATTATGACCCAAATGTAACAAAAGTGTTATATTGTACTACGGGAATTTTGTTACAAAAAATTATTTCAGCAAAAAGCCTCTCAGAGTTTACTCATATTATTTTAGATGAAGTTCATGAAAGGACCATTGAAATGGATTTTTTGTTATTAATTATTAAGAAGTTATTAAAATCTAATTCCCCATCAACTCGAGTAAGCTATTTAAATTTTACTTATGTATTTTTTGTACAAATGTATATAAATTACACATAATTATTATCATATTTTCATTATTATTAATACTTTTAGGTAATTTTGATGTCTGCTACCGCACAAGTCTTTAAGTTATGTGACTATTTTAGTGATTATTATGGTGCTCCTTATAATTGTTATGTTAAAGCTCAACAAATTTCCATTGTCAGGAATCCTAACTACAATGTTAGTTTACATTATTTGGATGAATTATATCAATTGATACCATCTGTGAGTAAACATTTTTAGTGTATGTGTATGTTACTAAAAAAAACAAAAAATTGATTCTCACTTTCAATAATAATAATCTTTGTTAAATCTCATTAAATAATATTTGTTTCACTTTTTTTAAAATTTAATTTAATATTCCTATAATAGTAATTATTATTTTTTGTACATTTTAGGCCCGGGAAATGGAATTTGATAAACCTCAAATAACTAAAGCAGGATATGATACAGCTATTAGTTTAGTTAAGGGATTTAGTGATATAGAAAAAGGAAATGACAACAAAGCATCTGTGTTGATATTTCTACCAGGTATTTTTGAAATTGAAGAAATGCATCGACTTATGGAACATACAATGGCTTCTGAGTAATTATAACTTATCATCATCAACCTTTTTTTATTTTTTTGAATATTTATAATGTGTGTCAATTTCAGAAATATCAAATGGATTCTTATACCATTACATTCATCAATTACAAGTGAAGAACAGGATCGTGTTTTTGAAAAGCCACCTTTAAAATATCGCAAAATTATTTTAACCACTAATATTGCAGAAAGTTCAATAACTGTTCCAGATGTTTCATATGGTAATAAATTGTATCTAAAACAAATTAAATGTTTATATTTCACTATGATTATAATTTTAGTGATAGACTTTTGTTTAATGAAACAATTGAAAAATGAAATGAAGTCAAATTATGCTATGTTAATCATGAGTTGGGCATCAAAAAGTAATTGTATTCAACGGTCAGGTAGAGTGGGGCGAGTTGCAGATGGAAGAGTTTATAGACTTATTCCTGAAAAAACATTTGTGGTAATTATTTAACACTATTAAACTTTTATTTTGTGTTAACATATTTATAGTTATTTTAATTGTCCTTTTTTTAGGATGATTTTTCTAAAGAAGAGCTACCAGAAATGAGTCGTTGTTCTCTTAGTCGTATTGTATTAATGTCTAAAATATTAGACATGGGAACACCGAAACAACTTCTGGCTGGTGCAATGGATCCACCAGATCTAAAAAATATTGTTCTTACAATACTGACTCTTAAACAGGTTATTCTTAACATTTCAGTTCTATACAATTTTTTTAAAATGCATTAAAATAATTTTTAATAGTTAAATATTATTTCATATCCTTAACAAGTATATTATCAGGCTAGTGAATTAACTGATTATAATGAGGAGTTATGATCGAAAAAGATATAAGATAATTGTTTTAAATAATTTTATTTTCAACAAATTTTATCTAGGTTGGGGCACTATTACCAACTGTAAATGGAGTTATTACGTCTGTAGATGGTGACATAACGTTTATGGGGAAAGTGATGGCACAATTACCTTTAGAACCCCCTATGTCAAAATTGATTTATTTTGGATATATTTTTAATATATTGAATGAGGCTATGATCATGGGTAATATATTTTATTTTATTAATTATTAGCTCTATGATATGTTGTTATAGTATTTAATTTGTATTATATTCTGATGAACCTGTACTCTTCCAGAAAATAGTGTTAGTCTCCATATTAAGAATTGTACTTGAGTCTCTCGCTATTTAGCAGGGTTGAAACATATAATACGGTATAGTATAAAACCTGTATTATACGTACGTATAAAATACATAATTTTTTATGTTTTATACCGTATAAAAATAAAATCCCTTGTAAACAAAAATACATTTATAATTTAAAGTTTAAACTAATAATAAAAAAAAGAAATATAAATTATAAATAGACAATTGTGATGTTATTAATCTATTATTAATAACTATCATTATCTTATTGTGGACATATTTATATTATATAGTAAATTCATTGTACTTATGATATTTATAACACTTAATATTTTTTTATTATTAGATTATATAGAAAAATTAAAATAGGTATAATATATTATTTAATATTATAGTTCATTAAGCGGCCCCTACACACACAATGATATATTGTGCATATTGCTCAAGTATTGAATGAAGATTGTGTTTGTTTGAAATTAATTGCGCAGTATTGAATAATTTGTGTGTGTAGGCATAATATGGCACAATAATTGATTTTGTCAGTTCAGTTGAATTCGAGTCACCATGGCAAAGTGAAATGAAGAACGAAAATTTCTTATTGAACTCAGATTTTTTTAAAATTAATATAACATATATAATTTTGAACTACCTAATATATTTTTATTAAGTATACAAATTAAAAACCTAACTTAATATCTGAAATAGGAAGTTCTTTTATTTTTTAAGAGTGAATTTCAATAACAAAACATACAATTTATATGTGGGGTATTATATGTATAACATATAAAAAGTTTTATATGTGTATATTACTAACCCTGGTATTTAGACAATTATAAAATAATATTATTTTAATAATTACGTATGTTTTTAGCATGTGGTTTATCAATAAAAAGTTTATTTAGTCAACCTTTTAATAAACGTCTGGAAGCATATACACAAAAGTTATCCTGGGCTAATAATTCTTATAGTGATCCAATTGCATATATTGCTCCATATCAAGTAATTTTTATAAACTATAAAACTATAATTATTATTGATTTAATTTTTTATTAATCCTTTTATGATTATAATTATTAAGAATTGGCTTCAACGGAAACCAGAATTTGACCGTAATCGTCATATGGAAAGATCATGGGCCCAAAAAAATTATATACAGCTGTCAGCAATACGAGAATTGTATGACCTAATTGATGATGTAGCCTTTAGATTGAAACAAAATTTTTATATTGTAGCCAATTCTGGCAACATGAAATGGAATAAACGAGAAGAAAAAGCCATGGCTTGTAAGGTAAAATGTCAATTATTTCATTGAATTAGGTTTTAAAGAAATAATAAATATATTATTTTTAAAGGTAATATTAGCAGGAGCATTTTATCCTAACTACTTTAAACGTGGAATAACTAATTCATATATGGATGAACATGAGGTACTTAAACTATTAGATAATCATGATCCAAATCGAACAGTTTTTTTTTCGGGTTTTCCAAGTGATCAACCAAAACAATTATATAAAGAAACTATAGAAAATATATTTCCGGAAAAGTTGACTGGAAAACCAACTGTACATTTTAATAATTCAAAGTAAGCAAATATACACTCCTTTTCCAATTTGTGTTATAAAATAACTAATTATATGGTTCACTATTTTATATTTGTCTATGAAAACAAAGATAGAACTTTCTTTGATAATCATCATATTTAAAAAATTTATTATTTTATGTGCATGCATCAAGTAATATCATTGTCATAGTGAATATCACTGCTATAACTTACATGTCTGACCACCTTGGTGTATTCTTTCTCATCTTATCTACTTTAGAAGCAATTATACTACTTATAAACTTATTTATTGTACTATTTTATCTTTGTTGATATAACCTAACACAAATAATTATATTTTTCTGCTTATAGCAAAATATATGTTGAATTTCCGGCATCAAGTATACTATCTAATGATAATGAAAAAGGTAGAAAAGAATTGATACCTGGAAATATAAGCTTTGGTGTATATGCAGCTATAAAAATGCGACAATTAAGATTTGATTTTACTATACCTTTATTGAAGTAAGGAGTTATTATTATTTATTGTGCTATAGTATAATATTAATACTTACTTAACATTTGTCATCACATATAAAGATCACAAACACAACAAGATTGCATGCAGAGTGCACACACAAACAGTTCAGTTTACATTAGATATAAATAATAAATATTTTTTTCAATATTTGGTATTTCTGAACAAAACACCTTGTTTAGGTAGTTTAAAATCAAATAGTTTATCCGACAGAGTCAAGAATGACAGAGTAGCCATTGATAGTAGCCGTAGTCTAGTGACTACTCACTTATGACATGTTCTCTAGTTTATAAAAATATGTTTTAGCTTTTTCTATTTTATGCTCAAATATTTGTATAATTTATTATTTATTATTAGCCCTTCAGATGCAATGAAAAGAGTACAATTAAGATCTATAGAACTGGCTGCTCAAAAAATGTCAATTCAAAAATCATTGCCAATTCAAAAATCTATTATTGAAGAAATTAATACTAATACCATTGACATTACAGTATCACATGCAAGTATTATTTATATTGTTTTTTTAACCATGATTCACGAGTATCATACATTGGACCATTTATTTTTTAGTTTTATTTGATTTTAGTTAAATTAAGTTAATAATATAAGTATTTTTTAAACATTCTTTGAGTATAATATATTATAACTTAGGTGGTTATTAAAAAGAATTGTCTTAATCATTATTCATTTTTAATAAGTATTTTTTTTTTCAATTTATGTGAAATTATTTATTATTGGAAAGGTTATTCAACATTTCCAATTAAAATATAGATAAAAACATTCAACAGGGTTCTATTCAGAATAATTTAGTATTTTATCTACATTACTAAACTATCCTTTACAGTAGCTTAAGTCTGATCTGAAGTTTAACATCCCTTCTGTTTTGTTTTTTAAAACTATTTTATGCATTATGTTTACAGGTAAGATTTTCTGCAAATTTTAGACATCTCTGGTGTATATTTATTAAACAAAATTGTATTATACCTATTAAGTTTTTATAAGCAGAATACATTGACAAAATTAAAACTTTTGGTTTTTCTTATTAATTTAAAAAAAAAAACCTATGATTTTAATTAATTTTGTACTAGACCTTTTTTTTATTTTGATTATATATATATATATATAATAATCATTTATGTTAAAATTATATTTTTAGTTTCAATCTGTTGGTTGTTTTTGGGCTCAACTTTTTGATGATCATAGTAAAGGAAAATTAACTGAACTGTGGAAACTTGTTAATGAAGGAATAGACAGCCTAGAAAAAGTTAATCCTAAAGATCTAAGTATTGGTGATTTTTATATTGTTATATATAAAAACGAAAAATATAGAGCAAAATTAATGTATTTTCTTCATGGTCCACCAGAAAAGTACCAGGTATTACTTTCGTTAAAAATATATTGGAAAACTAAATAAAATTATGTTGTTTTCAGTTTTTTTTGATAGATTTTGGAGAAACTATACAATTGTTTATTAAGGATATATTCAATATTTTTAATAATAATGACAAAAAAAGAGTTGATAATTTTCCTGCATTAGCTTTCCAATGTAAAATTGCCAAAATATGCCCTGTGGTACATAATCAATTGGAAAGTGATTGGTCTGATGAAGCTAATTCTGTTTTTAATAATTATGGTGTCTATACAAAAAAAATGCATGGAACTGTAAGTTAAGCCACCAACATAATAATAAATATTTTCATTACACATTTAATGTAATTCTATGTTCCATTATTTATTTTTTTATGTGCATGATGAAAATTATTATAAATTATATATAAAAATGTCCATATAGATCATATATTATTTTTTGTCTTAATTGTAAGGCATACAAATTTTATTCAGATTCTTCTAAAGATCAAACTAAACCAAATCAAACTGTTCATATATATTTATATTACAATTATAAGTGGTTATTATGTAATGTTCACCAAATTAGTCTTAATGGACATTTTTATTATAATTCTAATATAAATTTATAATCATAAATATTTAATATTTCAGATTTATTCTTTGGTGAATGGTGTTGTTTCATTTGAAAATCTTTATTATTTAGATGGAGATAATTTTGTTTCTATTCCATATTACTTGATTAGTAAATGCTTGGCTAATCAAACAGAAGAAACATATGCTTCAAAAGTAATGTATAGACATTTTAAAAATTCAATTGCTGGAATTTTTTTAAGTTTTAACTTTTCTATAATACATATTTTAATAGTACCATAAAAACATTAATACATTTTTAATCTCTGAAGGTATGAAATTATGCATGACATTTTTAGTAATTAATATTTATAAATCATATGAAAATTATAATTATATTAAGAATTATTAACTAATCGTATAGATTATTTAAAATATTTTTGTTAATACCAGGGGTATGACTATGGTCATATTATATCATGTAATCATGTACAGTTAATTAAGTTTTTCTATTTCTGTACACATAACATCTTAATTATACTTTTTCCTAAACCTAGTAAACTTCCTGATATCCCCTCTTCATACACACCAATTAGCTTATTACCTCTTTCTCTAAACATTGCAAAAAATAAATTCTTAAACATATCCACCCTATTATTGAAATTAACAACACTATTCCGAACTTACAGTTTAGCTTTTGCGAGAAATACTCAAACATCCACCAAATTCACAGACAAGCTGACACCATCTCGCGAAGTACACTTCAGCTGTCTTTCTGGATGTCTCACAGGTTTATGATAAGGTCTGGCACCCTGGTCTACTTATACAAATTGAAAAATCTTTTACCTCCATCATACTACCTTTTTTTAAAATCTTTCTTAAGTGCACGGTTCTTCGCGGTCAGATCCAGATCTAAAATCTCCATCGCTACAATACCTTAGTTGTCAAATACACTGATGACAGTCATCTATGCCTCACTCCGACCCACTAATATCTTTGATATTTATACAAAAATCAAATAAACCTAATGTCAATTTATATTCTCGCTGGTGGATAAAATATCAATGAGTCAAGATTAATCCACATAGTATTTGCACTAAGGCATAGTCAATCTCCTCCAATCTTCCTAAACAACAAACAAATACCCTCCTCTGAAACAGTCAAGTACCTCGGCTTATCACTTAAAAAAAAATTTAACTGATTCAAACATATCAAAAAACAAAAACTACCCTCAACTATACTTTCCCTACTTAAAATAATCTTCAGTAAATCCTACAAACTCAACTTATAAACAAAACTATATAGAATCTATTCCTAAAACCCATTTTGACCTATGGCATCCAGCTTTGGAGCACTATCAAAAAATCTAATACAAATATAATTCATACATTCCAATCTAAAATACACTGTCTAATCACCAACACACCACTCCATATATTTCAAATTACACTCCATAACAACCTTAATATTTCACTAATAAAAAATGTAGCTAAACTACACTATAACAAATTTCACTCCCACTTCCTCTAACATACCAACCCCCTCATTTGAAACCTCTCCTCTCATTTGCTCCCTAGCAATCCTCCCCGAAGGCTTAAATATCAGTGGCCTAGAATCTTCCTCATACTGTAGTTAATTACTTTAACTCATAATGTATTTAAAAAAATATGCAGAGGCATTATTAATAGATTACGTCTTCAATTCACATCCATCTTCACCTTCTATGTATTCTCCACCCATCTTATTATAACTATTAGTAACAGATTGTTTATTTATCAAACTAAACAAAATATATACATATATATTTATATATTATAATTAATATAAAAACTAACTCAATATTGTGTTAGATACTACTTAACCTTAATAATAAATAAATTTAACTTAACAATTATTAATAACTCATATTATTTATTTGTTGTATTACATTTATAAACTTTATATTTTTAGATTGATCATGCAAAAAGATTTAAGAAAATTGAGAACACTAAAGATAAGACCAATCATGAATGTAATAATCTATCTCTTAACCTAAAGAGTCCAACATACAATGAATCCTATAAACTGGTATTTTGTTATTTATTTTATATAGTTTAAATCATGGAACCATATAATTTGTATTTAAAGTATTTGAAGTGTATGTTATATAATAATAAGTAATTTCACTAACCTTTTAATCATACATTGTTAAATGTTGGTTAGGTTAATTGATACTTGCTAATTTACACAATGTGCTGAACAATAAATATTTTTCTTAACCTCAAAAAAAGGTAGCATAACAGGTAGAAGAACAATCCATTGTAACTTAAAGAATAGAGACTTTCCTTTGGTCTGCAGAAGAGGAACCACCCCCAGGTTTATCTTTTGTGAGACATTAGTATCTGGATTTATTTTAATTGCTCAAACAATTTTGTTTAAAGTAATTTTGACACAGCTGCTGTATTTTGTAAAAATAGAAAAATTACCAGTTCTCTAGATGCTGAGACAATAGTACCAAGCAAAGAGATATTCATTTAATTTGTAAAGAAATCCTTTTTGTCATACCCAAAAAGACTGAGGGTCTAACCTACCCAAAATAAAATAGTTTTTCTTATTTATAAATTAATATTATTTATTGTTATTTTGAAATTTAGTACAGTTTAAAAGGACCATTTAGTCCGCTAAAAATGTTAATTCATGGAATCACTCATAGTAGTCTTGATAAAAATGTCCAAATCGAAAGTCAGTCTGTGAATTCAGTTTTATTAGATACTAATACAAGTGATTATCATGAAAGGCAAGAAATTATTAGTCCTTATTTTAGTATATTAATTATTTATATTTCAATTTGCATTTTACTATCAGATTGTTTGTTGCTGGAAGAGTTTGTATGAATGAAAATGACAGACTCACCATTTGGGATTCAACCATGATGCCGAATATTCCTGGAATACCAGCTATTATTTGTCTCATGTTTTCACCATGTGTAGAAATCAGGTACATTCCATTTAAATTGGGTCTGTGTTTTGGAATGATTGCGCAGACAAGGGATTTGAACCCACCTTTCTTGTTTACCAGACAATATTATTCTACCACAACATTGTTACCAATTTCTAAATCTCAATTTTAATTTTCTTTGATGGCATTATAAATTATTAATATTTGTATTGTTTTTGTTCACAGGTATAATAGTTCTTATACAAAAATGATAGGCGCCATTTGTGGACTAGGCTATGATCCAGTATCAATAAAACCATTGTTTGTAGAAAATGATATTGAAATTAAATTTGACATTGTGATAGATCATAGTTTGCTAAATAAAGTTAATTTAAATATAGAGTTTATAATTTTAGGTTAAACATTTATTGTTTTTTTTTCTCATTAGATAAATATTGTTAGATTTGTTGTTAAATAAATGTGTTAACCCAGAAGACGAAGTAGGACCTGGCGATATTTTTCAAATACAATACAGTTTACAAAATTCTTTGACAGAGTATGTTACCAGAATTAAATTAACTAATAATAATAAATACATTTGGTACCATATTTAAACCTGTTTTGTATAGAATATTTAGCCTCCCTTACAAATTTAAAACACCAGAAAGTATTCCAATTAAGAAATTCTGGGGAATTATTCCAAGATCAAGATTGCAGTCACCCTATCAAGAAAATAGTCCTATGAATAATCCAATGGCTGGTTCTGATGTTTATAAACTTATATGGGGAGCCATTTTATCACCAGTCTTGTCTGCTGCAGAGTGTAAATTGTTACTACATAATTTATGCAAAATCAAAAGATTAGAGGATTGGTATGTTAAAAAGCTAAATTACAAAATAAAAATAATAAATGTTTATATGTTATATTTATTAATTTTTTAGCTTTAGGAATAACTTTTTTACGGCAGACTCCTGTACGGAAGAACTGTTTTGTCCATTATGCCACTTAACATTTGTTAACAGCACATCAATGCGAATGCACTTTGACAATTTTCAGCATAAGGAACGTTATAAGAATTGTAAAGAAGAATTAGAATTTTTTTATAAAGGACCATTCTCAGATATTTCACATTTGTAAAATAATGTTTTATTGTTTATATAACTTTTTAATTGTTTCATTTTATTCCATAGTAAATAAATGCTTGGTTTGTATTTTGACAAATTATGATAACTGAAGTTTTATAATTTATCGATGATGTCACTGGATATATTCAGAATGTTTTATGAGCAACCATTAACATTGCTAGTTTTGATTCCATCTGTTTAAGGAATCCTGACCAGTGGCACCACTGAGCCCATAAAATTATGATGCCAAAATTTGTTTTTACTGACTTAGCACCTACTTGCCAAACATTAATATTTAGCGAAGAGATTTTGAACACAATTTCTTTTTGTTAAATTTAATATTATATTAATAAAAAAAAAAAATAATAATAATATTAATAATATTAAATAATAATAATAATAATAATAATATCTAAATAACTTTGAGAAGATCAAAAATAACAAATCATTGTGTAGGTGGGAAGTTGGGAAATGAAGATATATTGAATGATTTAGTTTATATATACTGTACATATGCAATGATACATCATTACAAACAGAAAACAATTTTTTAATAAATTGGAATTATAAGTTTTATTAATAAAAAAAAAAAAATACAATTGTTTGTAAAACCCTCTTTCAGGATGCCATTCTCCTAACACAAGAAATTATATATATTATATATTTATTTTTTAATACTTTTGTTAACAGCCAATATATTGTAACGCTATTTTAGATTAAATCAACATATTTTGACAATGTTAACATTATTATATATAACATTTAAAGCTAAATTGTGGTGTTTCAACTATGCAAAATATTATATTACCAAAAAAAACTTCAGAAAACGCAATTTTCTATTGCGGAGGAGCCAAATAGTGTGGATTAATGAGTGATTGATATGATATTGTAAGAATTAAGAAAAGTAAAAAAAACTATTTTCATATTCCAAATTAATTAATTTAAAACTATTATTTCATACACTTTTGTAGATATTTAAATTTTGATGTGCAAAATGTTCCATTTTCAAAGATAGTACAAAGTTGTTTTTATACTATTTCCATGAAATAATTGTATCCTTTGAAAAATAAAATAGATATAGGTTCTATACTATTTTTCAATTGCTCATCACATTTTTAGCAATCTGATATTCGGTAAATCATATAGGTAGATAAGAATAATATATATAGAGGAAGGGTAACATTTGTTCAAAATGACAAAAAAAATGCATTTGCATTTGCATAGAAACACCTCAATTATGAATAACAAACAATATTAATTACAATAAAGTATTGTACTATTAAGTTTATTTTTAATATTATTTAATAACTAATCTACAATATTAGCCAAGATAAATAAGTCATTTATTAGTAAATGTGCCATTCAAAATATTGGTTCATATTTGTTACGTTTTTTCTTCTTATTTTTTGATTTCTGGTTATCTGCAAATATAAAATAATGTTGTTTTTAAAATAATATTAATATAACAGACTAATTGTAAATTATATATAAACACTAGGTTTAATCATAATCATTTAACTGATCTTTGAATAATATACTCTATCACTTGAAAAGGATCATACATGCCCAAATTAATCTTGAATTTCCTTCAACTATGTAAATAAATTATACTAATGATGTTAATAGATTGTGCCATATCCACTAGTGTGCATTAATGTGAGAAAACATGACAATATCCCCTACCCCATTATGTACGATTTCCATATCTTAGTTTGGGGTTAAAATTATTAATTGATTGGCGTTAAATTAAATTTGAAAATAATCCGCTAGGGAAAATAAAATTACATGGAATGAAATTTTACTTTTATAGATAATGTTGAAATCTTTAAATTTTATTAAGTTTAATCCATGTTCATTTCTATTAACTTAAACCATTTTATTAAAATAATTTAAAATAAATATACCATGCAAATTCATGTTAGCAACAGCATCTTCCAATACATCATTCATAGACAATGAATTTGGTCTAGAACTAGGTACTGGCCACTGAGAAGAAGGGATTGTTATAGCTTTATCTGAATAACAGTTATTAGAGGTGCTCTCATTCAGTAATGCCTTGAACAAAAGTATTAATTTTCAAAACAAATTACAATCTTACATATATAAAACAAAAAAATAATAAATAAAAATATAGACCTTTGCAAATGATAAACTACTAGGTGAACCATTTTTAGTACTCGAAACAAATTGCTCCTTAGTTAAGCCTATTGATTCAGTCAGAGTAATCATACTATAAACATATTAATTATTTTTACAGTTTATCATAAAATATAATGCAGTATAAATAACAATACCTTTTATCAGCAAATGGGTCATAACCACATTCTGGGAATAAGTTTCTGTTATGCCATTCTGGAGGCGGTGGTTTTTTTTTGTTATTTTTTTCTTCAAAGCGTTTAGCAAGCCGTTGTTCATCGCGAGCACGTCTATCTCTTTTAGCTTTTCTTTCGTCCAAATTGCCTGAATTTAAAATTACATTTTTAGTTCTCAATAATTGTTTTAATTCTATTTTTAGAAATTGTAATTAAGTGAATCAAAATATTAAACAGTATTTAATACTTGTGAGAAATAAATAAGTTATACATACAGGTCTCATAAAATATTGATATTTCAATATCCTTAATATGCTAGAACATATTCTACAATGTTCTTTTATATAAATTACTATAAGTAATTAATTAATAACTAATCAATTTTTACTAGTCATAATTACTTTTAAATATAAATAAAGTTTTTTCATTAACTATATTGGTCAAATCTACTTCAACCCATTCAAAAACGGTTGTTATAGGCAAATGTAATAGAAATCTATAACGCTTTCTTAATGCTTCTGTCATTGATAAGTATTGTTTCTCTATTACGGTAGCTTCTATATGTAGTGGGCAATTTTCAAGGCTGCCAAACATACATTCTAACATTTCTACATTAACTGCTGATAAATATATATGCTGTCCATCCATAGCTTTAAAATTAAAAAAATAACAATTATAATTATTAATTAACATATACATTTCAAATAAGCTAAATATTTACCTTGATAAAAATAAAAATCTTTTTTAACTTTCTTGTTTTGTAAAACCTCTTGAACTTCGGTAGAGTTTAAATTTGAATTTATTTTACTAAAATAATAAACAATAATTTATAATAATAGTAATATATTACTACATGATATAGGTACTTGAAACAATAACTTCAATGGACACAATTGGAAGATAACAATATTAATTTACAAAAGTAAAAACTACAAAATATATTATTTTTTTAAGTCTCAACAATTATAATCATATAAAGCGATTGGCGATTATTGTCCAACGAGTGTTGAAAGCATTACATAATATACTAATACAGTCGCCTCATTTTGTATTAGTTATTTTTTTTTGCATATTTATACAATTTTAAATACCCTGTGATTATCACCATTAATGTACACAAAGTAGATTAGATTTTGTATATTCTTACTTAATTTGTGAATCACATAAACTTGCATTTTCATCTAAATTAGTACTAACAGCATTATAAGAACATCCAGGAACTTCCAACACATTCTTTAAGTCTAACTACAAAAAACAATTTTAATTTAGTTTATATTTGCTTTTAATAGTAGTATTAATAAAATTACTGGCTGTGATTCTAAACTGGTACTTAATGTAGAATTTGTTGACTCATATTCTATTCCTTTCACTTTCAAATTCTTGAACAAAACAAAAAATAAATAAATGTTTTAAATACAACAAAATTATAATTTTTTCTATTCAATTATTGTATAAAAAGCAATCCCACACTACGTTGCACAGTATTACACTACCTATTTCTGAGGTAGCCAACCTTTTTGCCAATTAAATAAATAATTTTCAGTATTGCCAAACTTTTTGGTTGCCATGGAAAATCAATAAGTGACCGAAAGACAGAGATTTATGTTATTATTATATTAGATGTATACACTTACTGATTTTTCCGTCATTAAAATGTTTTCCCTTGTTGATAATAACTCAAGAGCTTCAAAAATATATTTTTTCTCAATATCTTCAGTTTCCCAATTGTCTAAAAGTAGTAATAGTTCTTCTCTTTCTTTGTTCAATATATTTAAAACCTAAAATTTAACAATATTAAAATAGTATTTATTTTTATTTTAAAAAGTTAAACACTAACTAGATTTGTATCACCAACAAGTAGTCTAGAATATGCTGTAGAAAAATTAACTTCACTAAGTGACAAAAGAATATTATTCAATGGTTTAACAACATTTTGTCTGAGTTCAGATATCGGATACACTTGCAAAGAATTTCTAGCACGTTTCATTAATTGTAAAGTGATGGGATGTCCAACACAACATTCTTTTTTTATAATTATTTCCACACTAAACATAAAAAAAAAAATATATTTTAAATTTGCAACACAATATAATTATTATATGCTTTTAAGTTATTTTTTGTAGTATTTTCTCATATTATTTCTGTGTAGTATTATTATTAAAGAGATAACAATATTTTCTTTCTTTATATTAGATATATTTATTGTTAGATTTTTTCCATTACATATAATGATAATTAAAAAGTTGAATAACTTTATATTTTTAACAACAATTCATTAAGAAACACATAAAAATTATGTTTTTAGAAAAATAACAACAAAAAGTTTCCCTAAATTTGTACCCAACAGTAAAACATGGAGGTGGTAATATATTAGTTTGGGGCTGTATGAGCGGTACTGGTGTTGGAAATTTGGTATTTATCGATAGAATTATGGATCATCATATATATTTAAACAGTTTGAGAAATAAATTGCATGCAAATACTGAAAAACTAAAAATTGGTAATTTGTTTATTTTTCAACAAGATAACGACCCAAAACATACTGCAAAAAAAAGTTAAAGAATGGTTGTTATACAGAGTGCCAAAGAAACTTAACACACCTCCACAATCACCAGACATGAATCTGATATAACATTAATGGGATGAAATAGGTAGACGTTTAAAAAATTATCAAACTCGAAACAAAGATCAATTGAAAAATACAATACTTGAAATATGGAACAGTATTGACCCCCTACTGTTACAATAAAATTAGTTGAATCAATGGAAAAGCAAATGAACAAAATAATTACAGCTAAAGAAGGAACAACTGACCATTAATTATAATAAAGTGATAATAATTATTATATTGTATTAAGTTAAAAATATTTATGATATGTTGTACGGAAACTTTTTTGTTGTTATTTTTCTACATTTATTTATAAATATACATGTAAATAATAAAATAATTAATATATATGTTTTATTTTTCTAAAAACATAATTTTTATGTGTTTCTTAATAAATTGTTGTTAAAAATATAAAGTTATTCAACTTTTTAATTATCATTATACATAATGGAAAAAATCTAACATCAGTGTACGGAGACTTTTTTGATCAACTGTATATGCAGCATAGTAGTTAATATCAATTTTCATCAGTCTGATTGATGTAGTGAAGCAATAAGAATTCTGAAAACAGATTTGAATTCAATATGATGATGTATAATAAAATCGGCGAGGCCACATTTTCAATTCATTTTTTTTTTTATTATACATTTTTAGAAATAAAGGGCTGACATTTGAAAAAATGGGAAGTCTCATATCCCGTACACTTTATGTTGAAATCAAATCTGTTTTCACAATTCTTATTGCTTAGGTTGGAAAATTGGTATTAACTACTATGCTACATATATGTTAGATAGAGAAAGAAAATGTTAATATTTAGTCGCCTTAATACAGTGGAAAAACCCCAATTGTCAGATTTCCGTCTGGAAGCATTAGTAACAATAATTATTGCCTAATAATATATTTAGCATTAAAATTCTCAAAAAAAATTATTTTTTAATTATCTTTTCTGTTGTTAAAAAACTAGATTTTATTTCAAATTTATAATTTTAAAGAAGAAATTAAGTTATACTAATTGTAATATAATATAAATAAATAAAATATACAACATTCAACTGAAATTGTTTACAATATTATATTATAGATGCTATAGATATTATGAATACCAAAGAATATTATTACATAATAAATGTATTTAATATTTATGTAAGACTCAATAAGTATTGAGTCTTACTTTGGTTAGTATATACTAGAGATCAGCACGGGTCGTTTTTTTTTGGCTGGTTCCAGCCTAAAACTTAAACTTATAAACTGTCGTTGTCCAGGCCCGGTCCATATTTTATTTTTTTTTAAGTCTAGCCCGACCAGGCTCGTTTGTAAATAAAAATATACATCTTTTTATTTTCTTTTTAGTATTGACTTAGTAGACAAAAACATTTCATAAAGACAATAAATATATTACAAAGAAAAATATGCTAAATTTTATTAAAATTTAAATATAATTTTAAACCTGCCAATTAATTAATTAATTAATAATAATAAAAAAATATAATTAAAATACCGAATTCAACTTATAATAATTACATTTTCTTTTTGTAAAAATCATTTAAAAACAAAAGGGAGTCTACAGTATCACCTTTGAGTCGTGTTCTTTTTTCTTCAATAACTCTTCCTGATGTGCTAAAAGACTTCTCACTTGCAGCACTACTAGCAGATATCGCTAAAATTCTTGATGCAAGTTTAACCATTAAGGCAGTTTATCAGTGTTCCTTCCACCATCGTAAAATATCTTGATTTTAATTATATGATTCCATTTGATAAATGTTCAGTTCATTGTTAAAATCATTATAAGAGCCTATTGGCAGCAATCATCCTTCCACTCTGAGAAAATATTATCCTCTTCTGATTGAGTCGTTTCTTCAATTGGTACACTTTCAGACTGCAGTTAGAAATGAGGTTGGATTGCAATTTTGATAATGCTATTTTCACTTGTTCAATAATACCTTGTCTTTCATCTATATTTTTGACCATCCTCAGATTTTTGAATGGTGGGCACAAAAATAAAGCTATACCATGATAAATATTAGTTTTAAATTTCTCTTTTAAAATAATTAGAGTTTGATATGTAAATGTTTAAATATATCATTATATTTTTCCTCAGAGACTACACTATTAAGATGTTTTAATAGTTTAGCCTGATGAAGTAGCACAAGTTATATAGTCGGATTTATTGTACCTTCAAACTGATCAGATGCTTCTTTAAATGGAGCTAAAAAGAAGA
Organism: Tuberolachnus salignus; assembly: GCA_956483605.1. NCBI lineage: Eukaryota > Metazoa > Arthropoda > Insecta > Hemiptera > Aphididae > Tuberolachnus > Tuberolachnus salignus. Next base: position 21,713,782 of record OY101437.1, read on the forward strand.
TTTAATTTGGATAATAATGATTTGTTAATGTCAGCCATTTTCCTATTTTCTGCACCATATATTTTTAGAAGTTCATCATACATATCATGTACAGCACGCAACATAGCCAAATTAGAATTCCATCTGGTTTCTACATGTTGAACTAAAGGTCTAGAAAGCAAATTGTTGTCACTATTTTTTATTATATACCTAACAAGAGACTTAGAAGCAGATATTAGTTTATCTATAGGACTAAAACCAACAGCCATAATTAACAATTCATCTTTTGAATTGGTTTATGTAAAATCAAATGTTGTTTGTAAATTATTATTTAAAATATGTGCAGAGCAATTAAGTTCAGTTGTTTCTATCCAATGCTTTAATTATGTTAGAACCTTTATCAGTTACCATGTAATTTTTGAATGAAAATTGTCTCCGCTTTCTTCATTATCTAACCATTGATTAAAAAATTGCTTTAAATTATTTTGTATGTTATCTCCAGTTTTTTTTGGTCATAAGGGAACTGCCCAACGTGCAAAACATTTGAATTAAGTTCCCAGTTTTCATTTATATAATGAATAGTGATATAAATGTAAGATATTTTTTTATAATCATCCGTCCACATATCTGTTGTGGCACTACAACGGTTTTCATAAAAATATGGCATAAGCTTCAACATTAATTTATCACGCAACTCTTTTGCAGTTTTAATGGTATTTCGAGAAATTGTTGTTGAATGGGGTAGTAAATTATCAATATCCAGATATCCATACTTTGCACCCAAATTAACTAAATATTATCCAAGTTCTTTAAGACCATTTCCATCCACTAAGTCAAAAGAACATAAATCCAAGCTACACATTTTCTACCATTTCATTAGCAACTTGAGTAGGAATATTTTTTTTCAAAATAATTGTCAATACTTAATGTAGAATTATTCACTAATACACATTTATGCCTCTAAGTGTGATGTTCCATTGGACAGAGTATAACTTAAAAGTATATTATATTTTGTACAACTTACAAATTCATTTCATTTTTATAAAGAACTTTTACAAATGACTCCCAAACACCAGTTCTGCCTTCGACTTTACTTAATATACATTCACCTGAAATAATTATGCTCTGGATGTTTTTTTTTTTATTTTAATGGTACAGAATATTGAAAAGATTGATGTAGAGACAACATCTTCTTTTTCATTTGCATTTACATCATCTCCAATGTCTATAAAAACAAATTAAATTTTAGTTCAATTTAAAAATACATTTTTAGGTTGAATGCTTCATAGGGCTGAATTTATAAAATGTAAATGGTTTTCATACATTATTCTATTATTTAACTATGTACCTAAGTACTATTAATTTTTGTTTTCATTACTTTAAATATGTTGTTATTTTTTAAATACATAAGACTTAATTTATTAAAATTAAATTGTTTTAATACATAATATATTATAATATATAATAGTACTGTTACTAATATATGTACTGTTATTCAACTATAATATATTTTATAATATTGTCTATTACTTTTTATCTTTATAAAACATGCCATTATTATTATTTAAAATTTTTAAATTCATAAAACTGAATTTTATTGTATTATATAATATTATGTACATTGTACAAATATAATTTATAGTAAAAGTAATTTCCAAGTACAGTTAAAGTAATTTCTGACCTAATGTTATAATTTTTATAAATTGTTGTAAAAAGTTGTAATAATAATAAAATAATAATAAACATTTATTACCTGACATTATAGACCGGACCGCCAGAACTGTTCAAGTGTTCACTGTTCAGCGTATAATGTGTAATGTGTATTAATTTATTGTTATGTCTTGCCAGTTGACGAAATAATAAAATGATTAAATGAAAAAAATAATTGCACAATAATAACGATAAAATTGTAAAATATCAATTTTCGAAATACATTGATTACACTGACACCACTGCCCATTGTCCAATGAACATGTTGAAATAGTTTTATTAGTTTTTACCAGTGATCTATTTATAAATATCTTACAGTCTAGTAATAAAATTATTTATAGCTATAGAATATATATACATGTTACAAATTAAATTAATTAGTTTTATTTTTGAACGACCCGGTCCAATTAAAAATATTATGATTCCGCCAATAACCAACCCGTAATATTTAAATTATAGCACGGCCCAAACCAAGCCCAGTGTGGGTCGAGCCCGGGCTAATTTCTAGTATATACCTACTTTATTCAATTTACCTATGTAATTCTTTTTTTAATATACTAGCATGACATATCGGACAGCCTATAACATCTAGTTCATCATTTATATCCAAATATCGCAAAATACAAGGCCAACAATAAATATGACCACAACGAGTCATTTTTGGTGTTATTGGTATGTCCATACAAATAGGACATTTTATAAATTGGGTGGAAAACATTTTCTGAAATAAATTTAAAAAACATATTAGTATTATTTTACAAAACAATGGTTCATAATGAACTAAAACTAATCTGTTTTTAATTACTATTTGTTCAATACAGTCCCAATGAACAATTTCATCCTGATCGTACATCCATCGAGTATAATCATTTCCAAACTTTACTACAAACTGACAACTACTGACACAAAATTATTTATTAGCATAAAATTTAAGAACTCAAATTCCATCAATTACTTAGCAATTAAAAAGTGTTTGACATTGAATTTATGAGGCAATTCTTTTTTCCTGGATCCATAGCTAGTACGCATATTCCATATTCTAGTGTTTTCCGTGTGCCTTAATAAAGGTAACATATCATGATCTTCAACATCATTTAAAGATTCTGTTACCTAATAATTAAAACAAATTAATTTTACACATATAGTCCCATATCAAATGCTGCTTTTGCCAACATTTAAAATTGTTATATTTTAACCTCACATATTGTTTATTATACCAAACGAGTGACAAAATGTATATTGGATATTCCAATAGTCAAAACTAAATATTATCTAAATTTTAAATTTTATACAAACCTTGGAACCCTTCTTTCCACAAAAGAGACTAACTCGAGGTTGCGGTTGCTTAAAGTTATTTGAACTCTTTTTAAGACCAATACTACGATTAGTTTCAACTCTTTGTGGTTGAACAGAAATAGTTTTTCCATTACGACGATTAGATGAATGTTTTGAATTTGATAAATCTGTAAAAAGAAAAAAAAAGTTATGATCATGATTCATGGTCCTCTTACACATAAAATTGAAAGTCTGTATGTATGCCTGCTATACAAATTTATCTTTTACTCTGATCTTGATGAAATTTGGTACACTTGACCTTCGAAATAAAAGGAAGGCCACTATCTACTTTTTATTTTGAAATTTAAGCCCTAAATCATGGCTCACACTTGACTTGATATTTTAATATGAAAATTAAATTTTATTGATTTATGTGTTACTTTGGTGACACTGATGTATATAAAACAGTTAATATTATTTAATTTGATAGTCCCGGGTAAGTTTTTTAGTAGATAAATTGCTGGGAAAATGTTTGCCTTCATTATTAAATTTGTCATTTTATTTAGTTTATAGCTATTTAAGATTTATACCTTCCAAAAACCAATAACAAATAAAATAGTTTCCACTGAAATAAAAAGTTTATTGACAAGAGAAAACTTAATTGATTATTAAATTTCATTGTCTCATTTTTCTTAATTTGTATCACTTTTTTTCAGAAAAAAAGCTTGAAAATTACCTCGGTGATACAAATGAAAAACACATTACCTAAATATTCGAATGTAGCATTTTTTATGTATGTTTATTGTTGGGTTCCCTTCCCTTATTAAATTTGGTTATAAATAAAAAAACAAATTTATATTCCAACGGACGATTGTTATGGTTTATAAGGAAGGAAGGTTTACTATGTGCAACTTTGATACTACTTAAACAGTAGAGTTTTTCCTGACATTTGTGAATCATATTAATTAAGAAACAGGACAATTTTGGCCTCCAAAAAATATTAAGCAAAATATTTACATTCAGGGCGGACTATTTTTTTTCTGGATAACCGTGTATTGATAATTGGTAGCCTATAAAATTATCTAAAGGTAGTAACTTCTTCTGTTATAATCTTAATAGAACGCCACATTTGAGAAATTGTTTTTTCTAATAGTCATCAAGTTTATGTTATTCATAGACTCTAGCTTCTTGAGTAGTTTTAGTACTAAAAAAATTGATATTTGGACTCTAGCAAGCAGACCTATTCGTTTCCACATTTAGTAAAAGGTACCGTTAAATATTTTTTAAATAATATTCTAAAAATGGGAAAATGACGACATTGTAAAATTGCAATTTTTTTTTTATATCAGATTTGTACTGGAATTGTTATCTATAATAGAGAAGACTAAATTTTTTTAATATTATTTATTTTTTATTATCACAGTGATTATGATAAAGTATACAAATTTATCATTTTAGTCGTGGTTTTTCTTCCATGAAAATGCGGTGTTGTCTGTTGATAAGATGTTACATATATATATTATTCCAAGGTACAACCCAAAAAATAGCTGTAACCCTAAATCTACCAAGCCCGTAAAAAAACAAAAGTAATAACCAAAATACAAAAATGCTTTAAGCTTTATAACCGTTTGTATTAATTTTGATAATAATTTATAATAATTTTTGACAATTAGAACTATTATTTTATGTTAAAGTAAATTGTCAACTATGGTAAATAAATGCAGTGTAACTGGGTGTAAAAGCCTGTATGTTAAGGATAATGTCAAACTACACAGGTAAACTACTAAAAACCAATTCTAACTACATCCAAAGGTTGGAGGTTAACTTTATTTAGTCCAAATTGATTTGGGACAATAAATTTATTTATTTGTTTTGCTTTATCTATTTTATTCAGATTTCCTCTAACAAATAAAGAAACACTACCTTTATGGATAGCTGCTACTGGAAGACAAGATGGATGGAAACCATGTAAAAGTAGCAGATTATGTGGCAATCATTTTCAAAAAACCGAATACATAGTTGGACATGGAAAAGGAGTTTTAAAATCAACAGCTATCCCTACAATTGAATACCGCGAAGAAATTTTGGTATGTCCTTTAAAAAAAATAAATACCTACACTATGTTTTATGTTGAAAATAGACATTAACAGTTTCATAAAATATTTATTTTTCAGAGATATAATAAAAAAAGGAAACCAAAATTGAATCTTGATATACAATATAACACCGAACCATTGGTAATTTATAAATAATTTTTCAATTTGCAATATTCTATATAAATGTCTTTGTACACAGGAAAATGATACACACGTTGAGATTGTTCTATTTAATTTTAATGACATTTATGAACATCAAAATAAAGATAAAAATAGCAATTATAATAATAGCCAAGGAGTACCATATAACACAAACGAATATACAGAACAAAACGATCAATGTCACACTTCTTTTAACATTAAAGAAGTTCTTAACAATGAAGACAATAGCACAAGTCACAATGAAACTTTAGAAACTGAATATAAATGTGATAACTTGAATCAAGAAATTAAAAGTGATATTTGTAATGGAGAAAACCAATGGTATGCTCATTTATACTTAATAACATTGAATGTATGTCAATAATGAATATCAATTTATTTCAGTTATATGTTTACAAGCAGTTTTAAAGAGGGTGTAGAACCCATAATTTTACCACCTCCTGATGATAAAACATTTGAGGAACCACTGAGTATGGTACGAATGTATTGCATTATAACAAAAACAAATTTGTTTTTTAAAACAGAAAAGTATATTATTTTTAATGGTTTTATAATTTCAGAATATTGACCAATCAACAGCTGATTCAAGTTTCAATCAAATTATGGCTTTAAAACTAAAAAGACAAAGACGAACTAAAGATATTTATTCACTATACTTCAAGTCTTTGAAAATAAAAAATCCTACCACTTACAATGATGATACAGCTTCATTTGGTGCTTTTATCGAAGCGCAAATGAAAAAATTATGTCCGTATAAAAAGCTCTACCTAACTACAAAACACAAAATCCAAAAAATATTAATGAAAGCACAACTAAAAATAACAAATTGAGACTAATTCATCAAACTAGTTAAGCCTTAAAAAATAAATGATATTATAATTAAAAATGGATATATTATAGATAATATAATATGTAGAATTTGTTTTTACAAGTAAACTTAGATATATGTGCCTATCTTTTAATTTCATACTAATTATATATAGTATATATCTATTTGTTTATTATACTTAATATATTTAAAATTATGATAGCCAATTGTCAATACATGTATTTTTAAGTTATTTTATATTTTATTCTTGTAACAATGTTTATAAACAAATAAGAGTCAATAGGTAGAAAATAATAGTAATTATAATGTTCAATCCAAGAAATATAAATTAGATGTTTTTGTAACCCTAATATTATTTGGATATTTCCTTGTAAAGGTTTTAATAGAAATTTCTGCTATTCGAAAACTATTATAGATTAGATACTTAACATCAAGTTAATATATTGGTCTGTTAAATATTTTTTTAAATTAAAATTAAATGTTATTTTACTATTCGTGATATATTTTATACTTCCAGGTCGAAAAGGTTTTTATAGAAAACTGGAAATGATTTATACAATGGCCTGTGATAAAAATGTATTTGATTATTAATTATTGTACTAGTTTAGTTAACATATGCTTAGTAAGTATTAGGTATGTTTTAATTATTTGAATAAACTGTAATACAATCCATCAAATGATGGGAACTGCTGATCTAACAAAAATTAATAATGGCGTTTTCAATTTAAGAAAAGAGTGCGCACTGAACTATATGAGTTTAGCACTCGCAACATGCCAGACTTTTGAAATAAAATATGAAAAATATGATTATAGCGTTTTTGTCACAATAACTTTTTCATCGCGGTATTAAGTAATATGATTATTAAAAAAATGTTGTAATAATCGAAAATTCGAAAATATTATTTAAATTGTATTCAGAAAATTTTGATTGTAATCACTCCAAATATCCAATATATCATAAAATATTATTGATAACTATTGTGTCAGTGGTAGAGAAACGGAGTTCACAATTATTAGTGTATCATAAAAATCGGTAGTGCATCAAATCGCACGTTAAACACTACCCATGATTCGTTGAGTTTTAGCACTCTGTGCACACAGTGTGCACAGAGTGCAAAAAGTGCGCACTTTTTTTGTCAAATCGAATACGCTAAAAGTATAGGTATTTATACTTTAGTTCTCCCTGTACTATGAAATTATTTAATCAAAACGTGAAATAACAAATTTTGGTCTTACAAGTAACTTAAGGCTACCCGCGGAAAACAGACATATGTACACGCCTAAAATAGGGCAGAATGAAGTACTAAAGTAGTATATTCCCGATCTTAAGCTGATCTATGGATTAAATTTAATTTAATCCATAGATCATCTAAACGTCCTGACATCCTCGACATCTTCATCTCCAATGTACCAAACGGTCTCTACCAACACACCGAACATTTTAACCTCCTTTTCTCTGATCATTCAGCCGTCCTCCTCACCCTAAACGCCTCACCACCAATTCAATCGCTCAAACCCTCACTAACAAACAAAAACACTGACTGGGATTCATTTCGGTCACAACTTTCAAATGACACTAACCTAAATATAAAATTTAAATCTCCGGAAGACATTGAGGACGCAATTAATAAATTAAATCAATCAATACAAAGAGCCGCGTGGAACTCTACCCCAATATCACAACCCTCCCCTCCCTTCTCCATAAACATTCCTGCTCATATACGTCATGTAATTAGCGAAAAACGCCGGGCAAGAACTCAATGGCAACGAACCAACTATCCCTCTGACAAAAACCGTCTAAACTCCTTATCTACACAATTAAAAAGACTGATGTCGAACTTCAGAAACCAATCATTTACTAACTATATTGCCTCACTATCCTTCAAAGATGGTTCTATCTGGAAAGCCACAAAAAAAGCCCATAAAGAAAAACCCTCATATTCCCTACTAAAACAACCCAACAACACATGGGCCATTGAGGACCCAGTAAAAGCAGAACTCTTTAAAACTCACCTAGCCGAAGTCTTTAAACCTCATAATAATATAAACAACCCAGCTTTTTCCAACGAAATTGAACAATTTTTGCTTTCCCCCTTGCAAATGACTCTACCCGCTAAAGCGTTCTCTCCTACAGAAGTACAACATTGCATTGACACATTCCCTAAAAGAAAGGCGCCTGGTTTCAATCTCATAACCCACAAAGTAGCTAAACACCTCCCAAGGAAAACGCTAATACTTCTCACGTACATTTTTAATTCAATTATTCGTTTATCCTACTTCCCGCTTCAGTGGAAATTCTCTATCATTATAGTCATTCCCAAACCTAGTAAGCCCCCCGATATTCCTTCTTCATACAGACCTATAAGTCTTCTACCTTTCTTCTCGAAGGTACTTGAAAAGCTAGTGCTCAAACGGATTAGTCCGATCATAAATAACTCTAAAATTATTCCCAACTCACAATTCGGTTTTCGAAATCGTCATTCCACAATTCACCAAGTGAATCGTATAACTGACACAATTACTTCAACCCTAGAAAAAAAACAATACTGCAACGCTGTTTTCTTCGATGTTGCTCAGGCGTTCGACAGGGTATGGCACTCTGGCCTCCTATATAAATTTAAAAAAATCCTCCCACCCGCTTTCTATCTATTTTTTAAATCATATCTTGATAACCGTCAATTCGCTGTTCGGTACCACTCAAATCTCTCGTCTATATCCACTATAGAAGCCTAAGTTCCTCAAGGAGCAATTACTGCTCCGTCCTTTTCAACATCTTCATAGCTGATCAACCCACTTCTCCCTACACGTTCGTTGCTGAATACGCCGATGATAAAGCTATCCTTTCAACCCACGAAAACCCAATCATTGCCTCTATTCGTTACCTACCGTAACTTCAATCTCATCTCTCTCGTTTGGAATCCTGGTGTCAAAATTGGAAAGTCAAAATAAACGAAACCAAATCCTGCCACATCACCTTTACCCTTAAACATCAAATTTGCCCTCCAATTTCTTTTAACAACATCATAATTCCAACCTCACCAAGCACAAAATACCTAGGTATATATTTTGACAAGAAACTAAACTGGGCCCATCATACTCATAACATCAAAATTAAACTAAACTCTCATCTTCGTTCCCTTAAATTTTTCTTTAACGCAAAATCAAAACTTACACTTCACACTAAACTAAACTTATATAAAATTCTCCTTAAACCCATTTGGATGTATGGCATCCAAATATGGGGCTCTGCAAAAAAGTCACATATAAACAAAATTCAAATAACTCAAAACAAATTGTTCCATTTAATAACAAAGGCTCCTTTCTATGTATCCAACCAAACCTTACACTCAGACCTAAAAATGAACACCGTGATAGAAACTGCTACCAAGTCCTACTCTCGTTACCACAACTCTCTCTTCGACCATCCTAACATCCTAGCCAAAAATCTAACCAATCCAATGCCTAGCAACCCTCCCAAAAGATTAAAAAGAAAGTGGTGCCGCGACCTACTTCTATAATTTAACCCTATAACACTGATCAGGAGTGTCACCAGTGGGCGGGTTCTCCTTCATGTCATCTGACAGCAAATTATTAGCACTTAAGTTTATTATACATTATTTGTATAGATTGTTTAAATTCAAATAAAGGAGAAAAAAAAATCCATAGATCAGCTTAAGCTTTAATTAAATTTAACATAAATTTGATTAAATTTTCTTTTGGTTGGTTAGGTCTCGAGCATAGTAATGTGTTTAGCTTTTTCAATCAATAAATTCAAAAGTTACGGTCATGTCCGTAATGATTATCAGTATATCATTATTAGAAAAAAAAAAAAGATAAAATTACAACAAATTTTTTTTAATAAAACTGCGTCTAAAAATGTTCACAGCTGATATTAAATACATTTATCGTTTTTTATTCGATATGACAGAAAATTTGATGCGATTTTTTTGACTAGACCTACCCTAATTTGGTTTTTTAAGCTTAGACGTCGTTGTCTCATTGATCCGCTAACAATTATAGTGTTAATAATAGATTTTGATTAGACGTAAAAGTACCTGACGATTTTTTAGTGTCTGTCTTGTTATTGACCGGCAGCGATTTAGGCGCTGGCATATTGAGCTTTTTTTCCATCTGACGGTTGTCCGACATTGATCACGTGGTGGGAGAATCTATCTCCAGAAGGAGAATGAATGGTATGCGGATTGAAGGACGACATTTTTTTCAGAGTAATGCCATTGTTACACGAACGAATATATTGTAGCGTAATGATATCGTTGCCGTTACCTGTGAGGAAGCGGGGTCGGGGAGGTCGACTTGGCAAACGAAAATGTGTTGTAGCGGTCGTACCGGGGCAGTCTTCTCCGGCAGACAAGTGTTAGGCGAATAACAAAGTCGTCAGTGTGCGTAGCAGATACCGCGAAAATGTCGATCGGATACAAATGTACGCCGACGAACTGCAAGTATTTCTGGTCGCGAGTATTAGCGATGATAACGACAAATACGATTATTTTTTTTTAGAACGATATTGTAACTAATAAAAAATGGCGTCTATCGACCATAGGCCAACTTATAATAAACTTGCCTGACACCTTGTTACTGGTTAGTTGCTATAATGCTGATAGTGTACATTATAACAACCGTCAACCACACATATAGACACGACGGCCCAGCTGTTGTGATGATTACACGACAAGTCAAACCAAGGTGATTAGATTTGCGTTCGCTACTATTTTTTTTGGTCCATGGAAATTTAAAATTTTAACGGCGCACATTTTAAATATCGTATATGGAGGTACGCACATTATTATAACACATATCGTATAGAAATAACTTACTCAATATTGAAAAAATCCATTGTGGTCAAATATATTATATTTATTTTCAATTACGACCGAAATCTTTATTAATTTATAATTTTCTCGAAAATTTAGCTAATCAACTTAGTTTAAACAATTTAGTTTATCAACTATGTATACGTAACAATAAATTGCAAATATCCGTATACGATCACAATCGTTTTTTTGTATGCGATACAGACATATAAACTAAATTGTTCTCAATATCCTACCTTTTTAACTTCCCACCTACAACAATAGCCCGCCCATGGTGCGAAGGATGGCTCTAAAAAAAAAAAAAGGTTAACGTTAATAAAAAAACTCGTGTTTTCTTTTAACATTAATTTCTAATAAGCGAGGTTTTTAAAATTTGATACGAATTATCTCGTATTTTACATGTATAATGCTTAAAAATAATAGATTAATTGAAAAAATCAATCAAAAATGATGAAAATACGATTACGGCGAAAATGAGTAAAAACTGCCGAACTATCTGGTAGGTACGAAAAAATGGTGGTAATTTATCTTTAAAGGGTAGTCCACTTACCCTAACCCCTCCTCTTACCACTGGTGCCGTTTCTTTTATCCTCTCAACGAAATTCAATCAATTAATAGATTGTTAGAAAAAAAATCTAACGCACCATAAATAATAATACCAGAAATATAACGATGTCAAATTTCTAGAAAATACGACATGTTTTAATTGTTTAAAATCTAAATGGTAAAAAAACTGTTATTGAATTATTTTCAGTATGTGCAAGAGCTACGAATAATGTGATTGGTAAAAGAAAAATAGTGTCTATTAATAATTCTAAATACTGAAATACCCACCCACCCGGTATCCAAGCACTTCTTCAGGAGGAAACTAAAAAGTACGCTGAAACGATTTTTGAACCGTGGGGGCTGAACATAATAATTTTTAAACGCTTGAGAAAAACAGCATAACTAAATAAACAAAAGATTATTTCAGAAATACTTTTGTTTTTTGTTTTCTTTAGCGGAAAATCGAAATAAATACCTACATCAAACTAAATATATAAAAACGGCTATAATAAAATAATACAACTTTTTTATTATCGTTTCAATTTTATTTGTCTATCTTTCAAAAAAATACTTTATTTCAATTATATTTTTGGTTAAGGCTCCTGCAAATTCCATGAAATTTTCATCAAAAAGACCTAAAATGACGCCTGACAAAATTCGTGATGCTTATGCTTCCGGGCTTTTGGGTTTTAAATAAAACCTTGTGGATTGTATGTAATTATTATGATATTATTGTGAATTACAAATGATTTACGCCATACAAAAATATTCAATCAATGTAAAATGTGCAAAGTTCGCATCTAGGACCACCGATAATGTATGTGTATCAGTCGATACATTTAAGATTCAGGATTAATTAATGTCTGGGACACCCCCGACTTAAAAAAAAAGTCTTTTTTTTTTACATATAAATAATAAATGAACTAAAAAGTAAGTGCAATGTCTTTTTTTAGCAATAAATAATTTTTAAAACGCGGGTTCCTAAAATGCTGGATATCACCCAACCCAAAATCATCCAAAATAGGCCATTGCGTGCTAAGGAATCTTTACAAAATTACTTTAGCGAGCGCGTAAAACAGTACAATATTATTACAGTAATAATGAATAATATATAATTTATAATAAATAATTGAAACGGACGTCACGCGCCGGTTGCATTTCCGTGACGAATCTGCAACACTCGTAGCCGTTATCGGAATATCGAATTATGGCTTACGAACATATGAAATGCATGGAACGCCGGAACTTTTTTACATACAAAAGTATTTCCTACGCGAGAAAACAATAAAACAACGAGGAGACGTGCGCGCTTCTGAAATCCGAGCGCACGCCAGCAGCAGGTTGTTGGCCACTGTGTCACACACATTGTCCATTCATTCGAGTCAGCTGAAACGCGAATCCATACGCGTTAAAAATTACAATAATATAAAACTGATAAGTCATAATCGCAGATCGGTTTTTATTGCTGCGCGCCTCAAAGTTGCAAGGTTTATTATATATAGATTATATATAATCTTAAAACCTTGTTCAAGTTGTGCGTGCTTTTCAATTATTTTTTTTTATCACTGCAACAGTTGCCGACCACCACCCACCCGCCACAGTTCTCTATTCTGTGCCACCACCACTTAACAAAATTCTACCGTTTGAAATCGGATGCTTTCGCCAACGGTATTGCGACGCTTACTCGGAATAATATTATCGTATAATATATTATATTAATCAATTATCCGAACGCCAATCGATATTAGCGAATTATTTGAATAATTGTCGATCGCGTCCCCGGCGTATCTACGGCATAATATATTGTTACTTTCTCCCCAGTCCCCGTCCTGGTAATGGCTCGCCAAGTCACGAATGCCAAAGCGATACGACACGAAATAATCACATAATAATAATATTATTATTACGTCATTGGCCATTTTATTGGTCATACGCCACTACCGAAGCGTGTCGCAACACGTCCCAGGGGTACACCGGAGCCAGACGCGTACCCCGTCCGTCCACCTACGATTCTTTAGCCATGCCGCGGCCGCGACGATACTGCTGCAGTGCTGCTGCTTGGCGGCCAGCACTCATTTTATTAACACTTCGACCGCCGTCGTGTTGTGTTGTTGCGACTATGATGTAGCGTCGTCGTTTGTTTATTGTTTGTCGCGGTTTTTTTTTTCTCCCCCCGTTCCCTACCCCCAAAAGACCGTTTTTCGCGTCGACACCGAATAGATATTTCAAAACACAATTGTCAAGTAATTCTTGAAAGTTTGGAGTGTGCTTTTCGACGCGCCACCCACTCCGGAACAACGATCGACGGACGCGAGACGTCGTGAATTGCTGTGAAATTGCGCGTATCTCGGCGGTTGCCGCGTGCAGCAAACAATAATGTACGGCGAAGCCGCTGAATCGGCGGATCGACGGAGACAACGATTGCAGGTAACGCGAAGATGACATTTTATGGGGGTTGCGAGTAACGGACGTGTGTGTGGTGTACGGTCACCACGGATAGAATTCAGTGTGTAGGCGGTTTTAACGTTTTATTGATTCTTCCGCAAACGGAATTTTCATGGCTTTTTTTTTTATCTCTCCTCCGCCTCAATCGGACGACTTTTGGTCTAACGACGCTCGTGAATATTTTTCATGTTGCAGGATGATTGGCGAGGATAGCGTTTCTCTGGAAAACCGACGTTGGGGATAAAGAAACAAAAATTATTACGGAACAATGGATTTGCAAGAAGTCAACACGACCACTGCTCAAATCCAAGGTAAGAAACCCACCACCCTCCCCGTTTTAGAAACTGTATATTCTAGTACCTCGACCGTTTATATAATATGTGTATGTACAGGTAACTACAGTTGTTTCGACGGCGGAGGCTGTGTCAATGACACAGTATGGACACCCTATACAGCCGTGCTGGACTCTATCACAGTAGCTTTGCTCAGTCCAACGTGTTATTCCACGGAATCCAACCATCCTTATTTTCATTTTTCACACGCCATCATGTTCATTTGCTACATGCTACCATTTGGATCACCCTGCCAATTGGTCCTTCTCATCCGCATTGGTTTAGCCGGTGCGACCACCATTATGGCGTTGTGGGCTAAAAGTCTTGATTGTTGGGTAGTAAGCCTCTTGTGGAATGCTGCTTCGGCTGTCGTTAACATCATACACATATGTGTGCTATTTTATCAGCTTAGACCAATCAAATTTAATGATGAATTAGAACAAGTAAAATACACATTTTTAACTAAATACTTGATAATCACTTAGAATTCTATTAAATTTGTCAATAAATGTTTTCAGGTCTATAAATCGCTTTTCTGTCCTCTAAAAGTTAGCCGCAAACAATTCAAAAAAATAATTTCTTGTATGAAAATGATTCGGCCTCTAAAAACCCTTGAAATATTTGCTGAAGAAAAAGTAACAAGAGTTGATAGTTTATCATTAGTGCTTTCGGGAAAGTAGGTGAAATTTTAAATTTTATTGTAAATCCTCAGCATGTTCCTAATTGGTTTGTGATGATATTTAAAAAGAATAATAATAATAAAGCAACATCATTTTTTGTGATTGTGGTTGATCTACCACAGATATTATAATCAAATACATAAGTAATAGTAATGATAACAATACCAACATACAACTAGAACCACCTTTTGTACACAGTGAATAATCTCATTGAGATTTCCGATTTAAAAAGGAAAAATACTGGTGTCATCACAAATGAAATTAGAAATATATGTATTTTGTCAGTACTCGTAACACAATAATTTTTTTTTTTATTGACATTTTGATGATTCATAACAAATAAATGTATATAATAGTTTTATAGCACAACAATTATACGTACAAATAATACTCTTAATGATCTTATCTAAATGATTAATAATTATATATCAACTATAGTAATTGATTGAGTATTACAAAAATAAATATAAGTACATACATATTACAATGTTTTCAAACTAAAATAAAAACTAAATTATTTAAATTATATTTTTATTACATTTATAGGATTTTTAGTACGTCTCTAATAGTTATCAATAAAAAAATTAACTTCCATACATTTTCATGAACTTTTAGAGCAAATCTTGGTTTTGGTTTTTCAATATGTATTTATGGTATGCAATAAATTACTGATTAATTTTTACCATTAAAAAAAACATTGATTTACAAATATTAGTTATGTCGTTTTAAAATAAAAAACTTTTATGGCAGTATTTAAAAAAAAAAAAAATAAATTTATTATTGATCATCCTATATAATAATTATATCCATTTTAATAACCATAATTCTTAATAATATTTAGTTAAATTTTTTTTTTTTTAAATTTTATTTTAAAAGATTAGTAATATCACAGAACGGTAACGCTTTGCATATTGTCTTCCCATATCAGTTTCTTGATTCTCCAGAGTGGTTTGGTGTATCTACCGACGAATTCTTTCAAGTAATAAATATATAATTACCCGTATAATTATTTAATTATTTAAATTATTTATTATTTATTTAGGTATCAGTCACAGCTGTTGAAGATTCCAGGGTATTACTATGGCATAGAGACAAATTAAGATTGTCAATAATCACAGATCAGTTTTTGTACACTATATTTGATCATATACTTGGTCGGGATGTTGTAAAAAAACTTATGCAGGTATATATAATATTAACATAGTAATACTATAAACAGTAGGTGCTTAATTACTTAGTCTTTTTTGTATTTTTTATAGCTAATTATTTATTTATCTTAAAGTATTTTTAACTGGTTTTAGGTAAGTGAAACTATGTCTAATGGTCATTTACCAAATCAATGGTATGAAGGCGAAGAAGCTGACATAACAAATAATGTAAATGACGAAAAACAAACTGTTCTTTATTTGAAACGTAATGGTGATGGACAAGCTGGCATTGAAACTATATTAAAACGAGAGCTTCAAGGTATGTACTTAAAATTAAATTTGTTTTACAATTGGTGGCTTATATTTTGTGAAAATATGTGTATACTTAATATTTCGAACAAAAAGTTAGTTTCAATGTATTATAAAAATGTTGCACCAAATTTAATTTTGTAATATATTTAAACAATTCAAAATTTTAAGTAGGTATTTATTATTAATTAAAAAAAATATAAAAATATTGTAATTATTTTTAAATTAAAACTTATCACAAAAAAAAAAAAAATCAGTGCATTTTTTTCTATAATATTAATTTTACTACAACATAATTTTCCATTTACATCATGTTAAAATGTAAACTTGTGTTTATCAAATTTCTTTTTGTTTAAAGTCCAATCTGTCGTATGCATATAAAAAAGTACAATAATTTAAAAATATTTGTATCTTACTTAAATTCTACCCAATTTTTGTGCTATCTATTATTTGTATTTAAAATTATAATTTATCATTTAAAGAAAAAAATTGTTTATGAAATTAAATAAGTGTTATTGTATAATAAACTGTTTTATAATTTGCTTAATTTTAAAATTAATTGTTGAAACACAATCAAACACCAAAAGGTAAGGAAATTTTAGTTATGTCTTCTGTGTGTTTTTCATCATTGTGATTTTCTATTATAATTATAACTCTAATTGTACATTATCAATAGGGTATTATTGAAACCAAACAACACTGTTATCATTTGCTTCTTTTAATTTGTAGAAAACAATATTTTAAAATCATAATGAATAATAAAACGTTTTAAAAAATATAAATTTTATGTTTTCAAACTTTTAAGAGTTCATTCAATGTACAGTATAGACAAATAATAATATGTAAATCATCAAATTCTTTAAAATATAAATTTTTTACAAAACATTTCAATCACAATTCAAATTGAATATCATTTTTTTGTATAGAATGTTGTACCTAATTACTTTTCATCTGTTAGGAAATAGCTGCATTCATTATGATTTAATAAATTACCATAGATTTTTATTAAAAATATAGAATTTTAATAGTTTGTCTCTTGTAGTAATTTTGTATGATTTTGGTCTATTAGCATTTAAAATTGCTTTAAGTGTATTTGTATTTTTTAAAGTATTGTTTTGATTTTTTTTATGAAGCATGTAAATTAAATTTGATGGTAATGTTATCAATTAGTTTTTGCATGATTTACTTATGTTATTATCAGAGAATGACAACGCATGCCTGGAACACTGTCCATTGATTAATGATCAGTCTTCATGGTACTCGCAACAAACTCTACATAATGTGTTGAGAACCCTTCATAAATAATAACTTTTAGGTAAGTATAGTACAAGTTTATAAATGTAAAATATTTTTTCATAATTTAATTTTATGTTTTTATATTATGTGTACATTAATAGGTATATAATTACACTTAGGTAGATTGAGTAGAAAACAGACTAGTTGACATTTTATTAGATTCAAACCCAAAATGACCTGAGGTTTTGTCAATCAACCACCACTTTAGGGCCCAGAATCTAAAATGTCATTAATAATACCTTGTCCCATATGCTTAATCTGATGATGTCTAACAGCCAATCTGACCAGTCTCTCTGTTTTTATTACGTTTAATATTATGGTTTAAGGTTTTTATATTCATTAATGCTGTATTTTTGTACACCAAATTGCGGTGATGGATATAATACAATTTAAAGGATTCAATATACGTAAAATATTATGTTATAATCATGTTAAAGTTGAAAAAAAAATTTCTGTTTTAGGTGACCCAAACGGATGGAGGTTAAGTAGAATCGAAGAAGTTGACCATGAGACCCCCGTGTAAAAATTCCTTAAACAATTAATAATCTTGTGATCTTAGGATAAGTTGATGTCTGTTTTCTTTTTGGCTCTGACACTTTGGTATATTTTATATATATATATATTTTTTTTTTTTTTGTACCTCTGTCAGATTTGATTTTTGGCACCTATCGAATTTAATAATCACTGTAGTTGTATTAATTTTGCTAATATTAATGTTGACAAACATAATTAATGAAATTGAAATTGAAATTGACTAAACAAATATTAATTATAAAATAGCTTTTATTTTATTTGAGTAATAATATTAATTTTGTTTTGTTTCAAAAGTACTGATATTTAAATGTTTTATGTAATATATATATTAAATGTTGTTTATTGTTGTTCCAATATTATAATGTATTAATTATGAATATGAAGATGTATTACTAAAGTGATATTTATAAAAGTTACTAGTTTATTATTATATAAATTGTATTGAGTGTATCATGACCTAGGAATTTTTGATGTGGTTGGTACCTCAACAAATTCAATTAATAAGTAAGCCCTTAAACAACAAAAAACCATAATTCTAAACACTGGGGCACTTTGTATGTTGTTTATAGGGTGACCTGTTTAATGTACTAGACTAGTTATTCACTTGTTAAGTGTCACACGCTAAATGAATTACCTGGTGTACATTTATTATAACTTAAGGATACCATTATATTAAAAAAAAAAAAAAAAATGATAATCTATTATTCTGTAATAATAATTGGTTTTTAAAAAATTGAATAAATAAAGTGTGATTTATGAAAAAAATATATAATAATAATATGTTATTGTTTTTTTATTACTAATTTCAATCTTCCTTTGTTTGAAAAAATTTAACACAATTTATTTTGAGTGGTTATTATAAAATGTACCAATCAACAATCAAATATAATATTATAACTAAGCTGCAGATTTCCAACCTTCCATCATTGAAAATGTATTTACAACTACGACAATCTTCACACTAACTTGTTTACTATTCATTTTTTTCTTTTGCAATTTTAATAATTTATGAATTTGTAAATTATGACAGTGAGAAAGAATGAAAAAGGAAGGGTGATTGGGTGACACTATTAATAGAGAGCCTATATCTATAAATAACTGAAACGTATATCTTAAAACTAAACTAATAATCATTTTTAGGTATTCCATGAAAATTTATCAGTTTTTTGCCTAATTCAATGAGAAGTGAAATCCGTTGTGTGACATGTTGTTACGAGAGTATTTGATAAGATAAATCAGAACAATCTCCAAATATTTATTAACTATACAGATTTTGACAAATCTGTTTTTCCCGTGTCTAATATAGGGGATGGTGAAATGTAAACGCTTATAGGGGCAGATGTCCGAAAAAGTACTGTTAACCGTTACCAACGAAATAACCTTGTATACACGGCTTTGTCTGCGAGCAGGCCTTTGGGGCCTTAGCATTATAAGAGGGCATCAAGATGAGATGCAAAAATATATGTTACCGGTAAATGCAACCGAGCAATACAAAAAAAAAAATGTACAAATGTTTTTGTTGACTTTCCAGGTGGGTTATGTAAGTGACACTCGTATTTTTTGGAAATACAGATAAATGGATATGAAAAATCAAAAATTATATTTTCCCGATAATGAAAATATCTTAGGTGATAAAACCATACACAGGCCTTATTTGGGGGAAGCGGCAACATTTTTAAGCAATTTAATGAAAAAATAATAATAATAATGAAAGGCATTTTATTCAATAATATTTTTGTATTTTGAATTTTAGAAAAGTTTTATGAACCACTAATTGTATTATTTTAAAAACACAAATTAGAGGATCCTTACGTGAGTATAGCATTATGTATGTCTTTTTGTACTTCTGTAACGAATTGTACCAAGTAGTGATCATTTTCGACACTTCCCTGTGTAAAAACTTATCTAAGATCAAATATTTTCACTAATAGGCTAAATGCATCGGCAATTATAGATATTGAATCACAACTTACTGTCAAAATGAATTATAGTGATATAATTAAAGACTGCTAGTACTCAAATGTATAATGTTTTGTTATGTTAATTTGTTACCTATTTAAAGGTTTTTTCATTTTATTTAATTAAATGGTTTTTATTTATAGATATATTTCTTGTTCATCATCATCATGTAGCTTAAAGGGCCTCGGAGGCCTGACACTGCCATCATGAGATGGTTTCTAGACGGATTTAGTATCCTGGACGGTTCATCGCCGGGGAGGAGGCTCCTCCTTTTCATTAATTATTAGATTTTAATATAGAAATACATATTACGAATATTAAATTTACAGAAAATATTAAAGAATTTTAAGACGAAATAAGTGTAATATTGATAACTGTGATAAATGCATGCCCGGGGGCGCCAAAATGTTAAATACTACCCTGGGCTTATCCTCCACTTAAGTAAAGCCTATAGAAAAGTTTTAAAAAAATGGTAAACCACACCGACCCTTGTTTATGTAGTTAGCTGGGTTTACAGAGAACTCTACCCATTGTTTCATCATCGAGTCACCGGACCCAATCATCACGCTGGACTTCAACCGTTGAACCTTTGGTGTTGGACCTGTCGAAACATGAAAATGACGACGTACCGAAATGAACCAAGTAGGATCGATGCCACGAGTTGTATTGCATGGATAACAACCCTTTGATATCGATATAGTTCATGGTACCCTTTCACGGAGGGATAAAATTAAAGATAAACAATATTGTTATTTCATTAATACAATTTTACTTAGATCTATGAATAAAATGTCTACATAAGAGTTATTAGGTTAAATAATAAATATGTTATAAAATCTGTTACATAATTTTTATTAGTTCGTGCTGGGTTCTTTTTCGCCATATTCTTCATAGTATTTTTTTCTTTTCATATTTTTCAGATGCGGTAATTTTCTTCAGAAAATATTTGTCAATTTTAATTTTGTCGTGAAATTGTAAACATGACAAATCAGAATTTGCTTTAATATTAAGCAGCTCTTTTAGAATGGTCAATGATAATCTTCCTCTTTCAGCTCTCCAAATAGACCCTATCATTGAAAAAATACGCTCGGCGGAAGCTGAAGTACCAGACAGACACATGTCAAATTCTATTATTTTAAAAATATTCAAAAAGGAAACGTTGCTTCTAAAAAATGCATCAAATATTTGCATCCATTTTTTATGAGTTTTTGGTGTTTCTTCTTTTGGTAGTGAAGCCCATTTATGTTTCAGATGTCTTAGTACTTGGACTAGAGACGAGCGTTCATCAAATAATTGTTCTACATTGACAGAATTTGGTACAATACTGACAACAATAATTGCACTATCCTCCATCTCTTCCCAAATAGGATCATTTTGTAGTGTTAACCATTAAAATTTTGTTAGCTTTGTCAAAGCTATTTTCCCAAAGTTTCAAATAATTTATTCCTACTTGATAAAAAACCTTCCATATTTTTACGAAAATGCTCTTCCTTATCATCATTAATTGTATTATCATCTTTTAACTTGAAGTACAGTCAATTTTACAAATTATGACTATGTATTAAAGTTAGTCTTGTTTAAATGGAATTAACTTGTTTAAATTTATCCTAATTATAAATTTGACCATGGATGAATAATAGTGGCCCAAGATGGACTAAATAAGTAAAACACGTTGACGGTAGATATTTTTTCAGATGGTATAATACATATAATTGAAAATTAAATTAACTAAACAGATACTACTAGTAAAAACAGTTTATTATTTATTAATTAATTAGTTTAATTACTTACAATAAACCAATGCATTTTGGTACAAATTTTTCAAAATATTATAACATATTATAATATAATTAAACTAATTAAATTAACAGATACTATTAGTCTAGACTCTATACATATTTATTAGTATATATGCCTATATTGCCAAGGTACAGCTCCTTCATTTACAAAATAATTTTTCAAACTATCGCGTATTTTGTTGGCCAAGTCTGATGCTCTTCTTTCCTTATGACTTTCCAAATTACGAAGCTCAATTATTTCCGTTCTCCAGCGACCTTCTCTTATTAAACCACTCGATATATCTTCTTCATCAATAGAGCCAGGTGGTAGGTATGTAGAGGAAGATTTACGTAGAAAGTTATGAAGAGCGCACGTAGCTAGTACAAGTTTGTTCACTGTTTTTAAATTGCAATATATTTTTTTATCAAATACTCGAAATCTGCTAACTAAAATGCTAAAAGCATTTTCTACAATACGTCTTGGTCTGCTTAAGCGATAATTAAAAATTTTTTGAGGTACAGTTAGAGCTGTTCTGTAACATTTATATGGTTTCATCATATAATGTCGCAACGGAAATGCATCATCGGCTACAACGCAATATCCTAATGGAAGCAGATCTTTTTGCAAAAGTTGTCCAAGTTCACAATTTTGGAGAATACCACCGTCCGATGCTGACCTCTTGCTGCCGATTGATACATAAGTAAAACAATAGTTATGGTCAACCAGTGCCATCAACACTACACTGTTAGTCCCCGTATAGTTGTAATATTCACTTCCACAGTTAGGAGGTACCATTATCAACACATGTTTGCCGTCAATTGCTCCGCAGCATTTAGGAAAATTCCATTTATCTTCAAAGCCTTTCGCAATGCTTTTCCATTTTTCATAAGTTTTTGGCATCTAAATATTTAATTACTATATTATTATTTGAATAATTACCATACAATGTTATACAACTGTGTACATTTATTTATTTTTGTTTTTTTAATTAACCAATAGGTAACGAAGAAGGGCTGCTGGAAAATGTAACAGGTGAATACACAGAAATGTCTACAACGCCGATGACAACAACTGTAGTTGCTGGAAACCCACAAGTGCCTACAACACCAACTGCAAAAACTCCAGTAGTTACAAAAACATCAGCTAAAAAAAGGAAGCTACATCATTTTACAACAGCAATTGTAATTGCGTAATATTCAAAATGATTTAAATAAAATGGATTCCATTGAAATAAGTGATAATGATGCTTTTGGCCAGTACGTTATTGCAGCACTTAATAAGTTGTCACCAAGGCAAGCTATTTTGGCTCAAAGTGATATACAGTCTCTTTTGACCAAGTATCGATTAGCAGAAGAGTCTGGGTCAAACAGTTTTCATTCTACGTCACCACAATCTTTTTATACAACTGATGAAGATACATCTACCCAATACACTCTACTATCAGCCAACACAGGCAACGAACATCATGAAGATAACAGGGTGGTGTACTATTACAATATCATCGCAAAAGCCTGGTCATTAATTTAAATTTAATTTTCCCCAAATGGGATTTTTTTTGTTTATCTAATTTTTCAGTCTATAATATTAAAATGTTTTGAACTTTAAAAGAATAAAAATCATTTTTAATGTAATTGGTATTAGTTATAGTAGTCTTAACATTTAAACTAATATATTGTAAATGTTCTATATTTTGTTAATATATAATAAAATATATTGTACCTATGTACGAAATAATTTTAAAGAAAAATACCTTAATATATTGTTCCAGGGCTTGATAAATGGCGTCACAAACTTCTGGTAAAAATTTAGATATTGCGGGAAATGACACTCTAAAGAAATGTTGTAGGGTTCGGTAACTATTACCAGTCGCTAAATAATTCAATGTTATTTGTAGCTTAATGCGCGCTGGTAGTGCATCTCGAAGAATAGTGTCCTGTTTTTGAATAGTTGGTGATACCAAATTCAATAATTGTTCAAAATTTTCAGTTGTCATTCTTAAACACAGCCTGTATTCTTCTGGATCCTCTAAAGCTAGTTCAGTAAGAAGATTTTCTGATGCACCAAGTACTGTTCTTCTTTTTATCCACTCTCGAACCCAAATTCGTTTTTCTTCATTACTCTCATCAATGAATTCTAAAATATCGTTTACTAACGCAGTTGTAACCACTCGAAGGCATTTCTTTAATAATTTTCGACAATGACGACGACGTACGATATCCATATTTGTTTATTTGATGTTTTGAAGTTGATCAAACCTAACCGTGACGGCGTGAGTTTACACTTCAACTGCACTCTCTTCTACTAAATACTAGCTTCGTGTAAACAGTTACTCTACTAAAACTAGTAGAGTGAGTAGGCAAAATAGTAGGCTAGTGTACTCTACCAATGTAAACCCGGCTTTAGTCTAGCAAATAGCTGGTTAGCTGCAAACGGTATAAAGTTATTTGCTTTCCGTTCTCCCAGTTTGATAACTAATTCATACACTTGTGTTGCTTCTGAAGCAGTTTCTTATTTGGCCGTCCACAATAAACATCTACGAACCAAAGCAGCTTAAATGGATTAGTAGTTTGTAAAATCCGGACATTTCTCAAATCCGGACGTATGGTAAGGCTGGATTTAGTGTTCGACCGACGGTCAGCGCTGACGTCAGTCGAGCGTAGATATATCAAAGGATGCATATGAACAACTACAGTGCAGCGCTGAAAAGTTGATACGCGCGTACAGCTACGTCGCGCTGACGAGGACCGTCGGGCCATATCGGTAAATGCTGCCATTTAGTTTGACGCTGATCGAGCGACTGACCGTGAACGCGTACTCGAATTTTTTAACTTTATTATATTATTTTATAATTATAATTGTTAATTATAATTTTACAATGAACATCGATACCGAACGTGTCATTTCTGAGGTTGGTCTTAATCCACCATTGTGGGACCTTTCTTGTAATGCATCCAAAGAACGTGATGCGAAAATAAAAGCTTGGCAAGAAGTTTGTAAAGCAGTTGTACAAAATTATGACGATATGCCTGATAATGAGAAAAAAGTTATAGGTAAGTAAATTAAAATTGATGATTAAAATGTATACTAATGGAACACCTTGCCTACTTTAAAAAAAAAACAAATTAAGCCCTCTCATGGTAATAATATTTGTGATAAAAAAAATGTTATTATTAATTAGTGATGTTACGAACCCTGATTTTTAAGGCTAGATAAGGTCGAACCGAACCCGAACCATATTTTATAATATATAATAATATTAGATAAAATATTAATAATAAACCACAGATATTAAAATTGAAAACAACCAAACAATCTATTTTTGTATCTAGGGTTTAAATCGAACAGTTCGTAACATCACTATTATTAATGTTATTAATAACCAGATAAATAATAACTTATTATCAAAATGTTCGTGGTTCAAATTGTCTTATTCTGTGGTTCAAACTCTGAATTACGTTTCTATAATAGGAGGAATACTGAGGGTGGTGGGATTAGGATTTATTTATCATCTAAAATTATAAATATTTAATTTAATGGTTTTGTAATATTAAATTTATATTTATAGGTATCATTACGGTTTAAAAATAGTTATAATTATATATTATTATGTATTATACTATTATTATAGTTTAAATCACAGTTCTTTTTGCCTTACAAGGCGTAATTACTAATTAATTTATACATGACAAAGTTAAAAGTTAAAATATAATAGCATCTTGCCACGGTACACTTCCACTAGGAGAAACGAAATAGTTGGCAAATTTATCCCTTATCATATCGCCTGATCTTGTAATATTACAGTTCATATTGAGATTAAGTTCTTGAAACCCCTCAACAGTTAGTGTGTCTTCTACTCTGTAACCATCTCGTTCTCTTATGTAGTTATGCAAAACAAGCCTTTACGATTGTTATTGTATTTGGCAAAGAAGTATTCATTGGTCTATGAAATATATTAAATTTATTACTCATTATTCCAAATGTAGACTCAATATACCTTCTAGCGCGGCTCATTCTATAGTTAAATATCTTCTTTTTTGTTGTCAGATTACTTCGTGCGTAAGGTCCTAAAACTTTGTTCGATATACCGAATGCAGAATCACCGATTATCATATATGGAAGTGGTTCTGTAGTATTAGGTAGTGGTTTTGGTGGAGGTAACATTATGTCTCCGTTATTTATTTTCGTAAATAAAGTGCTTCCTTTAAAAATAGTTGAGTCTGAGTCTGTTCCACATGAACCTACATTTATGTAGGTGAACTGATAATCAGAATCACACATGGCCAATAGAATAGAATAATATTTTTTATAGTTTGAAAACAAACTTCCACTGTGTTCAGGACAGATTATTCGTACGTGCTTCCCGTCGATACTGCCGATGCAGTTAGGGAAGTTTGCTACATTCTCGAAGCCGGCAGCGATCTTTAGCCATCCTTCCTGTGTACTCGGCATCGATAGGCATTCTTCATGAAATAGGTCCCAAATATTTGTATACACTTCTTTTATGATTGTTGCCGTACCTAGACGGTAACTAAAATAAAGATCAGTATATCTTTGTTCAGTTACAAGGTATCTGAAATAAATTAAAAAAATAAATTATTTTACAGAAAGAAATGTACAACAGAGGTGGAAGACAACACGGGATGCTTACGTTAGATGCAAAGCGTCATTAAAAAATACTAAGTCTGGTTCTGCAGGTGGAAACAAAACGAAGAAATATGTATACTTTGACTGTATGCAGTTTCTAGATAAAACATATAGTAGATACTGAGGATTCAATTGTGGAAAGTCAGAACACAATTAATGAATCCCAACCAAATAGCGAAATAGGAACTAATGACGACGCTCTAAATTCAACTCTACCTTCATCATCTGAAGACTCTAACTTTTGCAAGCCAAAACAAACTGCTACTGTTGAACGGAAAAATGTGCAAGCAAGGCGTAAAAGAATTTGTGATGAAGACAGAGAATTTGATAGAGAAATGATGAACATGTTTAAAGTAAATACAAAATTTATGCAAAACGATGATATGTCATTTTTTTGTTCGCTTTTGCCGATTATGACCAACTTTTCTAATCATCAAAAATTACTTTTCCGTTCAGCAGTTCTACAAAAAGCAATTGAAATTTCCAGCGACTCTAGTGAAGTCCGACCCACAATATCACAAACTTTTTTTTCGAGTTCGGAATCACAACATTCCGATACTTCTACATCATATACAAAAGAAGAATCCAGAAGAACACCACAGCAGATTGAGGAACTAGATGATAATCCATTGGGTACAACATATGCTTTGGAGGATTTTTGGAATCATTTTTTAAAATCTGAGTAAAATAAAGAACGTATTAATTTATAGGCACAAAGTATTTGACTTAAGCTTGATTTTTTTTATAGCTATTGTAAGTAAAACTTATGAACAACCTTGTACTAAATTTTCGATTCTTAGCTATGAATACAAAAAAATGTATACATTTTGAAGTACAAAATAATTTGCAAATTTTCGTGTTTTTAACCATTTTGAGTTTTTTCCCATACATTATAAAGTTTTCAAAACACTAGTTTTGAGATTTATTAATTAATAAAAATACAACAATACAATTAGAGAAGTACTTACCTTATAGTGACGGACAATCTTTCTGCTGGCGACACTGGGATACGAAGTGTTCTGACGCTTCAAAGAATCTTCTAGTTTTGCAAGCAGCTCGTCAAAACTTTTAATAGACATTCGGAAATAATCAAAAAATTTTGACTCATGTTCTCGTAATTTTGAAAACAGCGTACAGAATTCACCTTCAATTGGTCGCTCTACAATAACCGGGTGAACATGATATCTTCTACGTCTTTTTTTATTTTTTCTTAATTGTTTGCGTAAATAATACGCACATATCATAGAATTTACTAGGCATGGATTCATAATTCCAAAAGTTTAAGTTTAAAAAAGTATTTAAAAAAATTGATTAATAACGAAATAACATACACAATATGACCGACACAATTGTCGATCAGCTATGTACTAAACACTTTGTTACGACCGACAGTCAGCGCGTACCTTCGGCGCCGACGGTACGCGCTGACCGTCGGTCGAGCACTAAATCCAGACTAAAAATCTATATTGATTGAATAGGTACCGCTCTACATTTAAGATAGGCAAAATCGTACCGACGATATAAATTATTAATTTATAACCTATTTATATATAAAACCATCAATAATACTTATTCGAATACAGTTTATCAGAAGATAAGACATAATAATATTTACCAAATATACTATTCTTTAAGATAGTTGTGACATATATTAAAAGTCATGCAAATCCAACCAAGTGTATGTAAAACCAATTCAAACTGAGTACTTTTCTATAGTTCGATTTCAAAATGTAAACATATTTGAGTTTATAAACTCATCGGTTGGAAAAAGCATTTTCGCGATTTTTTTAATTTCCTAAAAACAAAAAATGTTTTCTGAATATTACCAACAGCAGTATATTTTGGTCACACTGTAAAAAATAATAAATTTTAAAAACTCCGTTACAATCGGTACAGTTATTGAAGATAATAACAAAATCCTACCCACGTAATAATAAACTTAAACAAAATTAGTAACACTTAAATTTCATAGCCATTTCAAATGTAATAAAAGTACAATTCATAGAAAGTAGTTCATTTATATTTGTTGTGTTAAAGGTTTTATTGTATTTATCATAAGTTTTTTCCGAATTATCGGCAAGTTTACTTTCAAATAATCTTTTGTATTGCACAGCTGTCCATTAAAACATTAAAAGTGAGTATACCTTATTTGTTGTTTATTACTGTGAATTTTTTTTAATTTTTTGATAATTTAGGCATGTCAAACGTAATTGAATTATCCGACCCGAGATCCCCTACCGTAGAGTTTGTCAGAACTCCATTACGAGTAAGTTATATAATTAAGTATAATTTGTCTGTTGTTTTTTAATTATTTTAAATTTATTTTAGGTAGTTAAAATGATAATCGACGAAGAAAATATTCCCACTGAGACACGAATAATCAACAATTCGCTTGGTGATCAAGTGTCACCTATATCAACTGTAGGTAACAATATAGATACAGATGATTCATTTCATTCAGCGGTCAGTGATGACGACATGGAACTTCTTATCCCTAATATGACCACTCCAAAATTGAAGGAAAATAAATTTGTGTATAGGAGAGCATTGGGATGTATTAAAAATCGTCTGATAGAAACACCCAAAACAGATATGCGTCGTAAAGTCTGGCGCAACATGGAAGAAGAAAGGGTAAAAAAAGGAGTTACTAGTGGCGTTGAAAATACACCACCTTTTAAGGATATAACTGCTTCAGCTCCGCCAAAATTGTATAGATATCCAAAGTATACCTAAGGTTTATTATACATTTTATATTACTTTTTTTTTGTTTACTATCCATTAATGATCAATGTGTAGTTTTACTATTCCTTTAAATGTTTTTTTTATTAGTTAAGCAGCATATAATTAATAGATTTCACTGTCTTTGCTTTGCACATCAATCAATTTAATTTCATATTTTACACCAATATTTTAAATATACTAAATCTATATTGTATGTTTTATTTATTTCAATAAAACAGTAAACACAGTAATAAATATAATGATATTTGGTTTATTTTTTATATTTAATTATAATTAAAATAAGACTAAAGAAAGTTTTTGCCAAGAGTAATTAAATTACTATTGCTCTTGTACTCTACATTCCTTAAATCAATGTAATATATACAGTATTGCCTTCTACGGTACAACAAATCTGTTTTAAGTACAAAAAGTAATCAATAAAATTATCTAATGACTATTACTTATACAGTACGGTAGTTAATATATTACATAAATTTGTTTGTGATAATTATAATTTAAACGTTTTCAAACCAACTATTGTTTTGAACATTTATAGTCTGTACCAAATAAGAGTGCACCGGGCAGCGCATGAAAATCGGTCGAAACTCGCATGATAGTGAGCACTACAGTAATCTGTTCCGGCGGCGGCTGGTTTCCTGTTAATACAGATTGTTTTATATTATCACACCATTTTAACTGTAGTACGCGGTTAGTCATTAATTCAATTCCCCGTATTCACGGTGGCGGCGAATACTTGGCCAGAGGGTCCAGAAATCACTCTACTATTCATTTGGATGCGCTCTTATTTGGTACGATTATATATACCTGTTATTTTTGTTTACATGAATTTTTTCTTATACAAGAAAGTATAAATAATGTCTACATTATTTGATTTCATATCAACTGTGAATTGAATTTATCCAGAAACTGACAAATTCTTCATGTTGTACTTATCGACAATTGTTTTTTTGCAATGGTGAACGAGGTTGTAGGTCCCAGAGTCCCCCCTCTTGGACCATATATATATACAATTTTATATAGTAATTTATAGTACTTATGTACTAGGCTTTTTCTCTTTCAGTTGAATTGTCTATATTTAAAGTGTGGACCCCTTGAAAAAGTTCTGATTGTGCCACTGGTTTCTTGTGAAAGAATTAAATAACAAACAAAATAACGCAATAAGTTTTTAATGAGATATGTAAAATAATAATAATAATTACTGTAAAATTAATTTATTAATTAAAATATAACTATGAAGATGGAAGTACTTGTATATTAAATTTACACAATGGCATTCTAGATATTTCAACAGTAACAATACTCGAGATTCCAAAATTTTCCAACGCTCCTCGAATTAGACCACACGTGAATGTAGCATACTAAAACAAAATGTAAGAGATTGGTTAGACAAATTATCTTTAAAATATAATTTATTTTATAAATATATATATATTATTAATATAATATACTATTATAGATATTGAAGGAAAATAAGGTCATAGGGGGACCACCTTTGAATCCAATGATTGTGTTCTACTTACTTTAGGAGCTGATTTCAGATATTGTGAACCATTTGACAGTTTGCTGAAAAATCGAAACTCATTGTCATGCAATACATATACGCCTTGATGGTTGGTTCGTAAATTATCCACTTGTTTTTTATAAACACACGACCAAAAATCTGTGCATATGAATTTTAAAATGTCTAGTTCTTCTTTATACCTCGGTAGTTCTTTTGTTATTCTAAATGGCAAATTATGATTTTAATCAAATGTATAATCAAACATCACAAATAAAATTACCTTTCGATCAAACGCCAACCGCAAGAGTAACCCAGATGTTCTAAAATCGATATATCCTCGTCCTAAGCAAACATAAAGAGTTATTTTCATCACATTAAATAATCATTTAAAAGGAATTACCTCTGCGGATTTAGATACTAAATACGACACAATTTCTGAGTGTAACATATCGAACAGCACGTCTTCTGCAGACATTATCGAGGTATTTCTCTGCGATTTTAATGGTAACCAAAGAAGTTCACTGTTAAAAGTTCGACACTTTCAATTTACTACCAATAAGTAGAGTACACTGCGTTAATACATTGCAATGAGCGATTTATAGTATTTATCATCAGTGGTATTAAAAAATGAATGGAGAAAAAATGCTTATATAGTTCCATTATCTATGGATTACGAATGTTGTTCTGCCTAGCGATATTTGATAAGAAGCCAGTGATTCTCAAAATACGAAAATATTTTTATTCGGGTGATAGACAGGAAATAAATACGGATAAGTGCTCTGTATGAGGTCAACCTACAAGATGCTAAAGCCTCGATTACACAGGGTGAATTACTCGCTACTACTAAATTCGCTCAATGTAATCGACCTATCAAGCAAGTGTTGAACAGACGCTACTCGCTTGCGATTAAAGTTGACGGCCGGGCTACTTTTGTCGCTACTCGCTAGCTATTTTACACTCCAGCGAGTAAATTCGCTTGAGTATCTTCTTTCTCAATTAAACCATAAATTATCGAACTGGTCCACGTCCATTATTAAAAGATTTTTATAAGCCGCAGTGTCTTTGCCTTTTAACTCTTTTATTAATATACTGGATGTACCATATTTTTCTCGTCTAACAATCCAATCTGACCCAAATTTGTTTTCTTTTTTCTACTTTTCCTTTTTTTAACTTCTGACACAAACAATGAGAGATAATAACAACTCCTGTGCTAACTACAGCCTCCGAAATCTTGTAACCACAATTATAATCGTGAGCACATTAGCGATTTAGCTAGCTATGTCGATTACACAAAGCGATTTTACTCGCTGGAGTGTAAAATAACCAGCGGGTAGCGACAAAAGTAGCCCGGTCGTCAACTTTAAGCGCGGGTGAGTAGCATCTGTTCAACATGCGGCAGGTAAGTGACTAGGTCGAATACATTGAGCTAATTTAGTAGCAGTGAGTAAATTCGCCCTGTGTAATCGAGGCTTAAAGTACGGCGAGGACGGCCCCAGCAACTTCGAAGCGTAATTAAAAATAGAAAAAAATTGTATTCAAATAATCGATTTTTCACCCGATTTCCTGTAAATTTTATTATTCCATTTTATTTCAATAACGTTAACTATTTTTCACCATTTTCCCGAAGAGCACAAACGCGTTAATTTTCAAAATATTCAGCCGTGGAGTGGAGCATAGCGACGTATCAGTTTATTGTAGATACATATATAAAATCATAACGAATACGATATTGTTGTTACCTGGAGTTGAGCACAAATTCAGAGCACGGCTGTTCTGTGTCGAAACGGGCGGTTAAAAGCCACGGGTCTTCGCTGTCGTTGTCCAATTTACAGTATCTTGAGAACCATTTAAACGTTTCGGGTTCGAACAGGGCATCCAGCCGGGCGTTCGGTAGTCCCAAGGTGCTGGCGATAAACGTTTTGCACACCTTAATTTTGATTTCATCGCCCAGCCAAAATTCCGCGGTGTGTTCGATGATGTCCGGTGCCTGAGCTCAACAGGTACAGGTTTTGGACGACGCGAGCGTCTGCCGCCATCGCCACGCTACGGTACTTTTCGTACGCAGCACGCCGGACGGTCTTCGATACGGCCACCGTGCAGTTCAGACCGCAGTCTCCGTCGCAACCGGCATCCAACATATCGCTGTACGACGCTGCCAGATTTGCATCGAACAGCACCGTATATGGTGCAACTATAAAGTACAATATTATTATTAGTAGTGAGCCGATATGATTTTTTTTTTTCGATATTCAAATAGAAAACTGATGAGCCGATATTGAGATTAACCGTTGAAAGCCCTATTTTTCATATTCCGGAGACATTATAAGTCACGTTCTTTCTCCAAAAATATCAGTTTTGAAAAAAAAATCTTATATACGATATCGGTTTATAGAGATACTCATCACTAATTATTTAGAGAAAAGACCGACAATAATCGACGTAATAAAAATGATGAACGTGTTCAGATAGTATGAACAATGAGATAATAATAAGTACTCGTGGTGGATCACGATTTTCTTTTTATTATTGTTTTTGTCGTTTTACTGTTCTCGTGATATTACGTTCGACTGAGTAAGGAAATGGGTTTCCCTCAAATTTTTAGATCTTAAAAATTATTTCTAGAGGTCGCAACCATCAAATTTATCAAAAAAAAAAAAAATTGCTGTTATATTAGTTTTCATTTTTAATACAAAATTGATGCTTATTTAGCTTATAGGAGTAAAAACAGTATAAGTACGATCGGCCGGCCGAGGTAAGTTTAGGGGGTAAGCTATTCCCCCAGCCACTCCTTTAGTTTCGCCCCCGACAGAATATATATTATATGCTGCTATTATGACAGTACGTATCAGGTATTAAGATTAAAATTCGTGGTACGTATTTATAAATATAGAAGTGGAAAAAACTTACTCGTGAGATCGATTTTTAAATTCCTTTGCATATTAGACGAAAATATAAATGATGGTAAATAATGTTCTGCTGATTATTCAAATGTTTATTATTTTTTTAAAAGGTTGCTTCCAATAAAAAGTTAAATTATTAGAACAATTCTACATGAAATGAAAAAAGAAAAGCAGTCGTTAATTAATTAAAATAATTCATGAACAATTACCATAGATCTCAACTATTACTAAAATACACTTGAGACAACTATAGACTATAGTACACATATATTTGGTGTTCTAATGTTTATGCTCATGTATAGATATTTAATTATTACTCTAGTATTATTTAATATTTAAATACCTATTATAAGTTGTATTTATAAAGACTTTGGTTGTTTAAATTCGTTTGGTCGTTTAAATAAAATGTTTTTGGAAAAAAAAAATAAAATTTAAGAATTAAAACTTGATTTGGGAATTATTTTATTTCGCGGTTGGCAATATTACTGCCAAATTATAACCTATATTGTGGCAGGGTATTGAATTTTTGTTTATTTTTTAAAATGTTAAATGCTGATAAAAACGACGATTTTTATTTAAATAAATATTACAGAAGTTCTAAAAATTATTTAACACCTACTCTTTTTCATCCACCATGGAGAATCGTTGCTGTGTTTTAGGTTGTTTGAGTACTTCTAACAATGGAGTTAGACTACACAAGTATAGAATCTATAACTATAATATGTTTACTTATAGCCAAGTCTCATAACATTTTATATTATGATGTTTTAGATTTCCTTTTGATAATCAGGTATTACTACCTATATGGATTATGGTAACAAACCGTATAGATTGGCTGCCTAATATCAAGAGTAGGATATGTGACAGACATTTCAGTATTAGTGACTATGAAGATGGTAATAAAAATAATAATCTTAAGTCAAATGCTTGTCCATTGTTTAATACTCCTAGTAATGTAAGTATATTAATAATAATAGGTTGTGCGATTGTAGTTATACATGTTCATTTTGTATTTTATGTAATTACTTTTAGAATATTGAAAATGATAAAGTTATGACATATTTGGATGTTTCTGATGTTGAAATTTCTTCTACGAGCGATATCAATTTTTCAGATCTGGATACTGATGATTTGCTAGATACACCGAATACTAGTGATATGCAATTTAGTGATGACGATTCAATTATGAGTAGTTCATCTAAAGTTAGTGTATAACTTATTATCTTTGTAATATTTTGAGATTACTTAATTATTACTATGTTTGTAGAATTCAAAAAAAACTAGAAGAATGAACAACAAAGATTTTCTACCGGCACTTTCTTACAACCAAACTGAGGGAAATACCATGGATGACAGAAATGCCAATCATAAAACTAACACTGTGCCATTATCATCAACTGTAACAAGTTTTGAAAATGTAAGTTAAGATATTGTAGTACTACCTATTATACTTCGGTCATCGAGAGAGCTCTGCTCCTTCGCGCATCCAAATGATTAAGTTCCGCGGTTTCGTACCCAAATTTCTCCCACTCTACCACCTAGTCTCCAAAAAAAAAAACACCGGCCATGGTCTTTTGGGCCTGTACCTTTTGCATTCAGGACGGCGCGTTACAGCTGAGTTAGGCTCCTCAACCCGGAGTGCGCAATTTCCGTAATAGTAAACCGGTCCAGCGTAAGGCGGGGCTTCTTTTTCTGTGGTACTGACTGGGTTTTAAGTTGACATTGATAGGTTAACTCAGAACCAAAGTCCCTATTCTAGCTTTTCCAAGCCGACTAGTGGTATCGGCTACGCAGACGATACACTGATCGTGGTGGAGGGGGACACGAAGGAGGGCGCTCATATTGGGCCAACGCCGCACTGGCGACCGTCTCCATAGACATCAAGGGCCTGGGGCTACGGCTGGCCGTTCAAAAGATGTCGGTCGTAGCCTTCAGTAACCGGCGCTGGCCAATGGCGCCGCGGTTTCGACTCGACGGTGAACTCATCGCGCCCAGCGAGTCCCTAAAGTACCTCGGCCTTGTGCTGGAGAACAAGAGGACTCTGTACAGCGCACTTTCGCGCTGTGGCCGACAAGGCCCAGCATGTGATGTCGCTCGGCCGGCTCCTGCCTAACATCAGCGGCCCACGGGAGCGCAGTAGGCGACTACTGGCAAGCGTCGTGCACAGCGTGCTGTTGTAAGGCTCTCCCACGTGGGCCTTCTCCCTGCTCTTATGCCCCCGGGGCCTCGCTGATATGGCGGCCGTCCAGCGGCGTACTACAGGTCCGTCTCGCACGAGGCGGCGCTAATCGTAACGATACTGCCTCCCATCGATCTGTTGGCCTCCTGCAGATGCAGGGCGTTTGACGCTCTGCGCGCGTTGGGGGCTACAGCGGGCGATAAACCCCGACCGTCAGCACTCCGTACGAAGATCCTTCTCGCGACCAGCTGGGCGCCACGGATCCAAACTACGGAAGCGCCGGAGGGGAGCAGGTGCGCGTTAACTCGTTCGCTCATCCCCCACGACGTACTGGTGTGGTGGGTTACGAGACCGCACTGTTCAACGACGTACCGCCTGACTCATCAACTGCTCACGGGGCACGGATGCTTCAACTCGTTCCTTCACCGGATCAGGCGAACTCCGTATCCGGGGTGTTCTCACTGTGGATTTCCCAGTGAGGAGAATGAGGTGGATGACGACGCTCTCCACACCTTGACGCGCTGCGAGGCGTTTGAAGGTGACAGGGAGCGCCTGGTCCAGAGGATTGGTCCGTTTGAACCGGGCGACTTGGTGCCGCTCATGCTGGTGTCCCCAGACCACTGGGATGCCGTGGTCGACTTCGTCGAGACCGTCATCGCGGAGAAGGAGTCAGCAAAACGGCAGCGCCAAGCCCTTGACGTCGCTGGCGTGCGCCGCCTTTAGTTGATCCGGGCCCCGTAGTCGCTGGACCGCCAGTCGGGAGGCAAGAACCGTTGTAGTACACCCATGTGAGCCCTCCCCGCCTTAGGGGAAAAGGGATATTGCCGGTTTAAAAAAAAAAAAAAAAAAAAAAAGGCCGACTAGTGGTGAGCCATTAAAGGTAGGTACAGTAAGAATCCCTTTTGATTGAGTTTGTAATTTTGTATAATAGACTATAAATAATTAGTAATATTAGTATGTTAAATTATTAAGTAATCAATAATCATTATTATTTTATTTAGATTGATTGTTTGAATGATAATAAATGTGCAGTTGTGTTATGTAATGAAAACGTTAGATTGCAGTTCGATCAATTATTTTTTATTGACTTTCCGAAGGATAAAAAACTTTGTAGTACTTGGTGGAAAATGTGTGGGCGTATTAATAAATTTGATTCTTCATTTAAAATATGTTCAATTCATTTTGATGTAAATGATTTTAAAACTGTTTTTGTAAAACAAGATAATCAAATAAGTCAACAAACTGTTTTGAAAAACATTAATATTGTACCGACTCATTATTTATTGCCCCATGAGTATACAACATTGTCAAGAAAACGGAAAAGAACAATTGATGATAATAGTAGTGAGTATTAATAATACAGTTAATAACTAGTATTTTCTTTAACATTATATATTATTTTGTGTGTTAATATTCATGAACAAAAATAATTAAGGAACAACAATACAAAATAAATCAGCAGAAATAGTAAATTGTTCAATCCAAGGTTGTAAAAAGACATCTTTACAAGATAGCAAAAGAATATTTTTTTTCAAGTAAACTTATTGTTGTAATTCATGTATAATTCATAATTATTTGTGAACCAAAATAATTTTGTTTTTAGATTTCCATTGGAAAATAAAATTATGCTTGGAAAATGGCTCAACAATATTGGTGTACCTAATTGGCAGCCTTCAGACACCGATATGATATGTTCTGATCATTTTGAGTGTTACAATATAAATCAGATTAATGATAGTGACAGTAATTGTGATCATGAATTGCAAAAACACACAACCTCTACAGTCAATACAATGGCATCTAGGGTAAGTAAAAATTGAATATCTAAAAATAGTGAGCAATTTTTTTCTTTTGCAGAATCCCCTTTTAAATTCTAAACATGGTAGAAACATGTTAGGATATTCAAGTGTTGAGGGAAAAGAATTCAATTTTGAAAACTTAAATGAAGATATTTCGATGGTGAAAAAAAATGATGGTGAAAAAAGTATTTTATATGATTTACCAAGAAATAAAGTAAATCATAAACAAATAGTCACCACTGCGACAAACCAATCTGATTTAATTGAAAGAAATACTATTAAAGGTAATGTTATTTATTGGTAATGTTTAGCTCTACAAATTTATATATATATAAATTCTTTAAAGAATACAATTTACTATAATATTTATCATTTTGTTTTCATGTAAACAGAAAAACAACTATTAAATCCCTCAACACAAAGCAACAAATCAAATGATCATCTTGAGTCATTCATCATGGACATTTTTAATAGTGATAATGATGAAGGCAATTTATTTTTAAATGATGGTTTACAATCTCAAAACGAAACTACTTTAAGCATATCAAAACAAAATCTGGAATCATTTGAAAAAGAAATTTCAGAAGGTATATTCTTTAGTTAACCTATTTAATTATTTTATTTAAAATTAATAAATACTATTATCTAATATTATAAATACTAATACTATTTCTTAGTAAAAAAAGCAAAATTTATTTTAATGTTATATTTATTAAGATAATTATGATTTTGCGAGATAATAATATTTGGTAATTTGTTTACTCATATTTCATTAATTTAAATTAATTCAATTATTACAAGTTTTTTGGTAGTATTAAATTGATCATGGTTATATGGACAAACTTATTAATATTCATAAGAATTCTGTGTTGTCGTTAGTTTGTTTATCTGTTTTTTGACTCTCTGGGAGCTTGGTACGAGCTCAAAATCTCAGGAATACTTTTCATGTACGCGTTCTGTGATACCCAATCTATTGATAACAATAGTCCGACACCTTTACAGTCAAATTATTCATTATCAAATTGTATAATGGACAGCTCTCTAATGTTTCATCCTTTTTTTAATCATGCGTAATTTTACTATAGTTGTGCAACATCTGAAATTGTTTATTGATATCTATTCATTGAGGACCCAGTATTGAATAATAACATATAAGTTGACAATCATTGTTCTTTAGTTTAAATAATTACCTATTTAATTATTTAATTTAAATGTATTTAATACTTTTGTTTAGTATTATAAATACTTTTATTATTTCTTAGTAAACAAGCAAAATATATTTTAATATTATTTTTATAATAATAGGTTTTATTATTATTATTATTATTTAATAAAAAAAAAATTAATATTTTTATTTACAGAAATAAATATCATACCTAAGTCAAAAAATAATGGAAATGACCGTGACTATATTTACTTAGACATGTTGAATGGTGATGATGTTGGACAGTTTTTATCAATCGAAAAAATTTATATAGGAAAGAGTTCAATGTTGAAATTACCAGAATTATTAGAAAAGAAACCAACTAAAGGTAACGTGATATTGACTTAAAAATTATCATTCTTTTACAAATTAGAATTAAATGTGAAATAATATTTGTAATACATGTGACCGTTTTGTATATAATTTTATCCCTTAATTATAGAATGTTGCTCGTGTATGCTCATCTATTACACAATTAAATATATACACAAACAAAATGAAACTCATTACTTTTAGATGTTTGATTATAATTTATTTTACCAATATGAAGCGTTAGCAGCTTGTTAATATAGCCTATAAGTTCTCACATGCTATAAATCATTTTATTTTAGTTTAAAATATTAGCTTAACACATTTGTTCTATACAATTTCTAATACTATTCGCATTTGTTACTCAATAAAAGTGCTGGGAAAGTTAACTCACTTTTTTTAACTAGTTAAGGTTAGGTTATTATAAAAAAAATTCTAAACTATGTTAAAGTTAATTTTAAAATATAAATTAATTTGAGTAACTAAGTTAAGTTAATCATTTTAGGAATGTAATAACTTAAATATAAAGTTACTTTTTTAAAATAATCTTTGACTACACTCATAAATGTATTTTGTACTCTAATATCTAGACTTGTATAAATTTACTATAAAAGACTTATGTGGGTATTCCATAGACTGCATTCCCATCTTGTTATGTAACAAACAATGTTTTTTAAAAAATATTTATACTTTTAAAACCGATACATTAAAAACGTTGTTTTTGTTATATATTGGCCAAAATATTTTGTTAATTATTTAATTTTATATGTACACTATATTACTATCTATAATTTTTTAGGAATTCCGAAATCCATTATATATGATTCAGACTTAACAGAATGTTACGGTGAGATGCTCCCTGCCACCTGCGACACAGATTGTCAACTTATATGTTATTATTTAATACCTGGTCCTCAACGAAGAGATATTTATATAAAATTTCAGATGATGAACAACGTAACTGAGCAAAACTGTAAAATTACTGAACTAGTGAAATTACGTATGATTAAAAAAAGGGATGAAAAATTTGAGTGCTGTCCATTATACCATTTGATAATGAATAATTTGTCTATAAAGGTGTGTCGGACATTTTTTATCAATACATTGGGTATCACAGAAGACCGTCTTAATGGTGTTCTGAAACCAATTAATTACAGTTGGTATTCGGATAAAGAAACAGCAATGAATGCTAACTTACCAAAACATGTAAAAGTAACTGGTGAGTCAGTTGTGATGACAGATTTCATGAAGGAATCTTTAAAACTATTGGATAAGGATTATAATTTGTATGAGCTTGAGAGCGATTCAGAAGTTAATCTGGATAATGTACCCTATGAAGAATATGAAAAAGTGATTACGTACATGAAAAGTATTCCTAGGGTTTTGAGCTCGTGCGAAGTTCCCGGAGAGCCGAATAAACAGTTCTTTGAGACTAGCATTTGTTTCGATTATATTTTTAAAATATATTCCGAAAATTACATTAAAAATAAGGTTCCACCTCCATATACAAAATGTCAATTTAAAATAATTTACAACCAATATATGAAAACTTTTTTGAAAATGGTTTAAACACATTGAATTTTATTGTAATATAACTGCAAAAAGGATATTTGTAAAGTATGAAACATACATTTTCTTTTACTCTTTAATCTTGTCTTTGTCGAATAAGTAACAAAGTGATAATTGTATGCACAAATAAATATTTATCCTATAATAATTTCAGAACAGACAATGGCGATCACATACTTTACCAATATTTAATATTTAATTTATATTGTATTACCTTTGTAAACATTTTTGTTCTATTTTATATTGAAACTAAAAATATTGTTCATTGACTTAATTATTTTATATAATTTCAAATGATCTCTGATTAAGTTAATGTTAACCAAAATATATAAATTAATTAGCATATAATTTATAAATGTATGTTAAGATATTTTTCAGAATTTCTTTTCATTATGTTTTTTTGTCCTTAATGAAAAATAAAACACTGTTTGTATATATGCAAAGTGGTATTTTATTTTTGTACTAGTTATGTTTACTAATTTAATATCAATAGAATTTTTTATTATATTTTAAAGAAAATGATATTGATTTCAAGCAGTTCAGTACTTCAGTATAATATTAAATAAAAGAGGATTGTTAACTGCACCTGAGGGACCCCTGCATT
Source organism: Tuberolachnus salignus (assembly GCA_956483605.1). Classification (NCBI taxonomy): domain Eukaryota; kingdom Metazoa; phylum Arthropoda; class Insecta; order Hemiptera; family Aphididae; genus Tuberolachnus; species Tuberolachnus salignus. The sequence goes on from OY101437.1 coordinate 21,755,144, forward strand.
AATTTGTATGTATGTACTTTATAATTTGTTCTATAACGCCTCCCTATAGTGTACATTTTAAATTCCTCAGAAATGTCTACTATGTAATGGTTTACTCAATAGTGAACATTTCTTAATTACCCAGTACTGTCTACTCTATAGAGGTTTCACTGTATCAAGATTAAATCATGGGTATATAGTACAGGCACAGAATACATGAAATATAGGTATAAGGTCTAGTTTTACCATATGTAAACTCTGCGCATCAGTTAATTAAACTTTATACACAATACACCTTTAAATACATGTTAATATATTTACAAGATATACACAACTATTTATACAATATGTTTATTGTATGTCAATTGAAGTACTAAGATGAAAATATTTACTCTGATCCTGGGTTAGGGTGGATTGATTTTATGGTAAACATTTTTTTTTTTTTAAATTCTAACTGATAATTTATCATGTTTTAATAAAAATTATATTTATATTTAAATTTATATTTTATCCCAGTCCTAGTGATAAAATCATACTTGAGTATGACAAGGAAAATGGATAAAGTTGTTTCCGTTTAGGGGTAAAAAGTAGCTATAATTATGCTTGAGAAAGTACACTGTGTTGCAGTGAAAAACCTATCAAACTAAATAAATAAGTTCATCTGTTGCCATGATTAGTTTGAACAGACACTTAAATAATAATTAATTTGATGGTTCAATCATGCAGCAAAACCCCCGGAAAAATAGCATGATTTTAGCCTATCGATTATAGCCTCTTTTCAATTTTAAAATATTTTTTCAACTTTTTAATATTTTTCAATAAACACAAAATTATTAGTCATAATTTATGTAATCCAAATATTTTTCCTATGATTGACAAAATTTAAAATATTTATCACAATAAAACACAGTATATTAGCATATTTAGCCAGAATTTTTTTTTATCAAAAGTTAAATCTTTTAACTGTTATACAACAAGCATTTTTAAACACGTATAGTCATATATTTGTATCTAACTGTGCTACAGTTTTATAACTAGATTGGCTTTCAACTGACAACCCTTGTGCATGCATTTTTTCGCCGAGGTGTTCATTTGTGTTAATGAATAAAGGCCGCCAATTCATAGGTTCTACTATTAACGATTTTAAGAACAAATCTGTTCACAACTGCGAATGTAAAGGACATGACGTTGTTGGTTAATTATTAATGTATGTGTGTCGGCATTTATAACAAAAAAGTGAATTGCTTAACTATTCTATTGTTATTATTTCATGTGGACTGGTGACTTAGTGACTATCTGTCTATTTTTGTATTGGTATCGTGTGAAACACGAAAATTAAAATTTAGCCGTAAATGTATACATAACTATCATTATGGAAAGCGATTATTTTGTCAAGATCGGAGGATCGTCCTGTATAGTGCTGTTTTTGAAACCATGTCTGGCAAGGTTACATATAGAGACGATTTAATATTGAATACGAATGAGTAGGCACCTGTCAGCCACGAAAACAAAATTTACCGTACACGGGGGGTATGGGTAGGCCAGAGTTTATTAAATGGCGTGCTGCGTTGAAAACGTGTACTTTATTGTTTGAATAATTGAAAATAGTATCGGGAATCTTACAGCAAGAACGGAAATGAAATTGATTAAAAAAAAAAAAATTTACTAGTCAACGTTTCTAGATGTGTTAGAAAATACGCGTGCCGCGACTATAGGAAAAAACTACCGATTTATATTCTACCTTTATTTGTATATACTTGTTGATAATTATTGTTCGCCGTGAGGAAAGTACAAGTTTGAAACCAAGTACGTGGAGTCGGATAACTCGCGGATAGAAACCTATGCTTACATTTGAATAACCATGGCTCGGACAAAATTATGATATTCTTTGGAGCAGGGGCGAACGTATGGTGAGTGGGTGGGGGGACAACCCTACGGACATCATTGAACAGACCATGGAATTTTGGCTGGGCGATGAGATCAAAATTAAGGTGTGCTAAACGTTTTTCGCCCGCACCTTGGGACTGCCGAACGCCCGGCTGGACGCCCTGTTCGAACCCGAAACGTTCAAATGGTTCTCAAGATACTGTAAATTGGACAACGACAGCGAAGACCCGTGGCTTTTAACCACCCACTTCGACACGGAACAGCCATTCTCTGAATTTGTGCTTAACTCCAGGTAACGACAATATTGTATTCGTTATGATTTTATATATGTATCTACAATAAACTGATACGTCGCTATGCTTCACTCCACGGCTGAATACTTTGAATATTAACGCGTCTGTGCTCTTCGGGAAAATGGTGAAAAATAGTTAACGTTATTGAAATAAAATGGAAAGGTAAAATTTACAGGAAATCGAGTGAAAAATCGATTATTTGAATACAATTTTTTTCTATTTTTAATTACGCTTCTCAGTTGCTGGGGCCGTCCTCGCCGTACTTTAAGCCTCGATTACACAGGGCGAATTTACTCACTGCTACTAAATTAGCTCAATGTATTCGACCTAGTCACTTACCTGCCACATGTTGAACAGACGCTACTCGTCCGCGCTTAAAGTTGACGACCGGGCTACTTTTGTTACAATAGTTAATAAATGTACCAATATAGCAATTTGATTTAAAAAAAAACAATTTACATCGTAAAAAAATGTCGGGAGGCTATTTGGAAAGGTTTAACTTGTTAAATAAAAATAGACATTTTGGATCACGTTTTTAAATTTTCATTGTGACGACGTTAGGATAAAGGAAGAAGATTCTACAAGTTTATTCATGATTTTTTTTTTCATTATTATTTTTCAGGTATCCAAGTACTACATCTTCTCACATCGACAATTCCTGGGTACAGCACTAGTAGAGGGGTATTAGAATTATATATTATTAATTTATATCTGTATGCTGACGAAAAACGATTCTGAGCGAAGTTCAGTAAACCTGTGTTTTGATATATTAAAATTGAACATTTTATTTGTAACTAAACAAAATAAATTTTAATTATCCGAGTTTTTTCGTCTCAAATTGTGCATTTTTACGGAACAAAAAAAAAATTATATTTATATAAACGAAAAACAATATACGAAGTTTCGTGATTTTTACGATTTTCATTACAATTTAAACTTAAGCGCTTATATAAAAGAAAACTCCCACATTACCGCTTAACTTTTCATTTTGTCCGACTACTAAGTACAATTTATAATGAACCTCATATTTTTTTGGTCATATATATGAATTCTATTATCAAGTCATTTTGCACCCTACTGAAATTTCATCTATAGGCACCCATGTCCATAGGCGGGGAAAAAAAACCACGCATCATAGTAAAAATAATGGGTATAACGTATTCCTCGCCGTTTGCTCAGAATCTTTCTAACGTTATCAACATATTTAGAAAACATCGAAAGGAGCAGCGTATGTATATGTATATATGTACGAGTACGTCGTATACATATTATAAAATTATAAATGGTTTTTTTTTTTGTTGTTCACCATTTTTGATTTATCTACAGAGATATTTTGAAAAAGCAATAAGGCATTTGTCGAAGAAAGATACTTGGACGTTGTACATTTAGATGACGCACATAGGAGTATTTGTATGATTAACCGGCTCAAAAGTCACAATCGGCAAGTTAGTTAAAAGTTTTTTTAAATTAAAAAGGTTGTTAACCCCTACTATTATTCAAGTTACCTAACCAGTCCGTCAAAAGGTGATATTTAAAATTTCACAAACTCTCGCCACTCGTCGCATAATCAGTCGTTGTTTAGTTATTGTCCGAATCATGTATAAATGGTATTCAGAACTTTGGTTTATATTATTTTTTAAAGTTTATTATTTTGTATTTGTGTGGTGAGGTTTGAACATAAACCTTCTGAATATGGTAGATGAAGGTACGTACTCTATTTATAACAAAGTGGTATAAACTTACTGATTATATTATGTTTTTACGAACTATGTTAATTGAAGAAGTGCTAATTTTAACCAAAAATAATTTTTGTTTATGAGCATGGTTTTTCCGAGTAAAATTTTTTTAATAAGCATTAATTAAGACTAGTATCAATTATGAACTGCCGTGAAATCGTCCGCCTACATCCGCCATTTTGATTTCTAGCAAAGCGAAGTTATAGTTTTACCAAGATGTTGAATTTCTTTTTTCTTATACTTCACCAACAAAAGCTATCAAATTTCACAAAGTAATTATTTCGAATCAAAAGCAATCGAAACAACTAAGAAATTTACACTTTAAGAGGCGCTGGAAATTTTTGTAGAAGGCAACAGTTTTTGAACAGTTACCAATCGAACTATATTAAATCAGATCATTTGCCTGATACAATTAATCAGTATTTTCCAAAATCGACAACAAACTAGGTACTATTATTGATTACATTAAAATAAATCCAAGTCCTAATTTGCAAGCATCGACTACTTTAGATCATACCTTTTTGAGCCATTTTCGTATGAATGATATAGAAACACTAAATATCTTAGAAAACATTAAAAACCGACGAGAATATGATAAAATTGGTAAACAATTAATTTAGAGTAAATAATAATATAATATTTTATTCATTTAAAAATTACTATACAATTGTATTATACAATATTATTTATAAAACAATTATATTTCTGATAACTTATATTACTTCTATTGGAGTCCAGGTAACCAATATTAAGTATTAAGTCCTTCAAAAGTTGTTTTCTGATTAATTGGCTACTTTGTGTTCATGGACTGATCAAAATAAATAATTACAGATATGATAATCAAATAATCAAAATAATGACAATTATTATATTTTAATGCAAATATTATTGTATTTAATTGTTTGTTTGATTATAATAATATTCTCCATCTAGGAATATGAGATATTTCAAAACGATGAAAACAATTTTGAAGTTATTGTTAAAGAATGGTTTAGGCGCGTAGCACAACTTTTAAAGATAACTGAGACTTGTATTATAGGTAATAGTACTAGTAGGTAGATTTACTATTATAAGTATAATAGTCAAATAGTATTACACAGTGTATAAATTACAATATAGTATAACAATTGCTTTGATAGAAATACAAAAATATGTATAAATATCAATTATTTATGCTAAAATACAATTCTAAATAATTTTCATTCTCTTGATAGAAACATTGTCCAACTACCAATTATTTGCTGCAATTGAATATAGGTGTACAGCATATTTTATACACTGATTTATTGTTGTTTTTTAGGAAAAACTTCTTCGCAAAAAATCAAAAAAGGATTGGGAATAATGTCACTTTGACATTTTAAACGTCTACAAAGTATGAAAATACAAGACATAAACACACTACAGAATACCCAAGCCGAGGAGGTATGTTTAAATACTACTTATTAATCTGAGATAGTAAAATATATATACATCTGAACACCTGAAAGCAATAAATTATAATATAACATCATTAAATAATACATTTTTAGGTCCAAATAATAATAATAGTTTTTTGTAATAAAATTAATATAATAGATAAACTTCAGCAGTGGATATTAGTTCATAATGTTTCGAAGAATAGTGTTAACAGTTTTTTAAAAATCTTAAGGTCTGAGAAATTATATCAACCAAAAGATAATCGAAGATTGACGAACACTCCTAGATCCCACTAGTAATTAATATGAATCCTGGAACGTATATTCATCTAGGTTTAAAAACAAATGTTATCAGCTATATACAATTTTAATAGAAACTATTTAAGGAAAATAAAGGGAATTTTTCTAAGTTTCAACATTATTGGGTTACCAGTAGTTAATAGTGATAAACAACAATTTTGACATATTCTTTGTAAGGTTAGGTTTTCAAAGAGAATGACAATATGGAGTATTAAACATTTTTTTTGGACCACTATAATATATATATTATATGAAATTATTCATTCCAAGGCCCGTTGTATATTAATTCATTTATTATTTGTTTCAAATACGGATGATCTTGCATTTCTAGAAGAGTTGCGATGATTTTTACTAACAATACTATAATCTGAAAAAATAAAAAAGTTAATGAGTATATACGATGTTGTATATAATAAGTACCTATACTTGGCCATTTCGAGTATTAATTACAAATTCATAATTAATCTATACGCGCATTACTATAAAATTAATAAAATATTTTGGTTTTCACTAAAAAAAATATTTAAACATTTTTAATTTAAAGTGTATATATGTAAACACAATATAGGTATTTTGAATGTTGGACCTACTGGTATTAAAAATTGTAATTTGTAATCGAACATCCCGCAAGCTAATGTCTCTTCCGTTTCGTAAGTTGATATTTGATTCATGAAAAACTGTATCTAATTAAAAATAAACGCAATAGTTATATGTTTCTTATTATAGATGTTTACTGTGCAGAGTACAGTATTTATTTTATAAGAATTCACTTAAATAGTACCTGGATTTGAATATCCTTAGACAAGTTGGAAATCTGACTACACCTCAAAAATAAGATGATCTGTTTCTTCTGAAATAAATTTAATAAAAATATTAACCATTATACGGATAAAAAATAAAATAATAATAGTAACAATAATTCAATAACTATTTGAATATATTTTCTATTAAATGTTTTAAAGTTCATACAAATTAATTTTTATAGATTTATAGATTTAAATGTTATTAGATGTTAGACTATATTGTTATAGATAATGGACGAGAAGTTTTAGCTTCAGAGTGATTATGATTCTATGGTATTACTATAATGTGTGCTTTTTTTTATTTCATCTAATATTTCCGTCTGATGCCAACAACTTTTCTACGCGTATACTTTTCTTTTAAGTGTATAGTATCTTTTCTGAAAGCATCTAGACGGTGCATTAAGAAGGTCATTTATGGTTTTCATTGTAGTTTTCTTAATAATTGGGAAAATCCGGAATAAAACGGGGAAATGTACGACAAAGACGGTTTATTTTTGTAATTGTTGTAATTCGGTTTAAAACAATCGTAGAAACCGGAAATGTCCTCAGAATATTAATGTTAGCCCTTTCTAGTCGTAGACAATAAGGTACAATCTTGTGTACAATTTCCGTGCATTATCGCTGGGCCAACACAATTGTATTCACATCAATCGAAAAAAAATGTAAAAATAATCCTATTAATCATAAGTTGTGCTTAGTATACAAAGTAAACTGTATGTAATGCAGTAGTTTTTATTTTTTTTTCAAAATCATTTCAAGTGTACATTGAAAACTGTTAAAATCACGGCATTTCATGTACTATTTTCTAATTTATGCGAATAAAACTCTTTTGGCTCCATATAAAAATACACAATAATAATTTAAGACGAAAAAACATAATTGTCATTTATTTTGCAGTTACAAATTAATACAATTTTTAAAACATTTTTACCGAAGTTCGTTATTATCGTTATAACGACACTTCCTATCGAGTCGAACGTTTAGACTTTTCTATATACCTAAACCTATACACGTTGAATTAGAAAAGGCCACCAACGTACAACTTCCAAGCACCGCGAAATGTCAACAAAATTAAACGGAAAAAATTTATTGAAAAATGCCACATTACGTCGCGATGAAATGTATAGCTGTATGCATTATTACTTGTTCGCTCACCCACGTGGTCAACCCGACCACGGACACCATGAACAGTATATTCTGCGAGTCCAGCACTACGCTCGGCAACGTGTCCAAGTGCAATTTTTCGGAAAACAGCGTTATGAACCAATGGAACATCATATCGAAAACGACAGAGCTGAAGAATACCGCCAGCGCCGGGCCGTACGCCCGGTTGAACACCCTGAGCAGGCCCGAGAGGTCGGCGTGCAAAAGTCTCACGCACTCGACCAGCACCGCCGTTTCGTCGGCCGACCAAACGCCGGGGTAGGCACGCGATAGCCGGACGGCGACAAACCGTTTCCAGAACGTATTCAGAGCCGCGAACCTTTGTCCGATGTGCCCGAGGTAGTAGCACAGGGTGGCGGTCACCGCAAAGTCGGTTACCCGGGGCACGGAGAATATGTTGTCTATCATGTAGACCAGGTCGAATTTTTGTATTATAAACACGTGCATGTAAATCACCATAAACGTGTAATACGTAAAGTACGCGAAATAAATTACCAACCATAACCACATCCGTTGGGTTCTTATGGTGACGCGTGCCGTCGGGGGCAAGGCGTAAAATTTCCGGTCGAACGCGATGATACCGTTGGTCAATCTGAAATAAATATGCATATTATTAATATATATATTAAACGCTACAAAAAATTACGAAACTACAAAAAAACGGTGAATTGTACGAGTCAACGCGCGTTTTTTTTTAAACATTACTTGATTGCCCATTTTTCCGTGAATCTCATTGCGATTAATATTACCCAGTATCTAAACAAGTTCATGTAGCGATAAAAAAATACTGGCATTTGCAACACTACAAACGTACACGCGAGGTAAAAAATTATTTGTACTATGTCCATAAAAATGCACAAGGTTGAACCCGACGAATACAAAGTCGAGTCTGCATTTACACAACACGAACACCGGCTGATTCCCAATATTTTGGACAGAATCGTGATCGGCATTAACGTCCTCACCAAATTTGATTTCATTATTTCAGGACCACTGCCACGCATCACCAACAGTAAAATGTTATATATTATTATTCAAGTTTATGTATACCTACAGCCTAAAGGTTTGTTTAGAAAATTATTTATTTGGGAAAATATATTTATCGCGTAATAGTATATTATTTTCTAGTGTACCGATGTAATTTGTCAATATATAATATATTATGTATAAGATATATTCAATATTGTTATTTGTTAAGTCAATATTTGTATTAATTTAAAAAAACCGACACATTCGGCCAATGAACGGACTATATAAAATTACTTTTCATAAATACTTAAATAGAACAACTCGTATTAAAAGTATAGGTTGAAAGAGATGAATTATTATTGACGTTTTTATATTATCTTCTTTTCACGTGTACAACTGCAATATTCGTTATTGTTACCGACGATTGAATTTACGATGAAAAAGCAAATTAAAGACGATTTGTGTACAAAAAGAAAACACACGCGGCGTTGGATTTATTATTTAACATTAATTGTCTATTGTGCGACATAATTTCTGCAGATGAGCACAGCTTTGGATGACGTTCTCGATAAAGTACCGGAGTACCTAACCTTTTTTTTTTTTTCTAATCGGCAATACACCCGTCTCCCGAAAACACCATAAAACACTACTTCGGCAGGCGGGTCACCATCATTTATTCAATAAATAGGCGGGCTCACATATTATTTAACATTTTAACAAAACATTCATGATCTCCTGTCGGGATGGGCAGTAGCTGGGCCGAAACCCGCTTGCTGCCCTTACAAATTTAAGGGGGGGCACTTCCTACCGGCCACCGGCCAGTGGTCTGGCGACTACAGAGCTACGAACAACGACGGCGGCGATGCGCTCCAGAGCGACGATTACCGGCCATCTGATCGTATTGAACGTGTTTTCAATGTTCAAGCTCACGGCGACGGCCATCCGACGAGCGTTGCAGGCGCCCACCGCCTGCCGTTTCACGGACCCTACTCGCCGTGACATGAACGTCAAATCGCTTTAAGCCTTAACGCGATTTTATCGAATACTTACGACTTTGTCGGAAATTATTCACTCCCCGAGATCACGGGAAAGAGGTGCAATCGCGCTCTTCGAGTACAGTGTCGCCGGGTAAAACTTGGGGTATCCCCGGCGGCCCAGTTTGCACGGGACAAGTCGTTCACGGAGCGAAACCATGTTTCGATCTCCGATAAGGTTCACCAACGATGCCCTGTCCCAACTCAGGACATGAGCAGAAAACCTGACCAACGTAATGACAATGACTGATTCTGACAACTTATTGACCCGCCCTGATTTACGGGGCGTAAAAGATGACAGTGCGCTCGAAAATAATTCGGTCGACCGCACTGGTACCAGACCACGCGCAGTTATGAGATCGCCTCCACATGGCGGGCCTGGTGCATCGCTGACCGCCTCACAGGCATTCACCGATGTACCGAGTACCTCAGGAACGGTGGCTAAACATGGCACTTGTTCCAAGGATGACGCATTGGGGTTCGTAATGTCGACCCCGGCTCCAAATAGACCAAAAAGGAGATGTAAAAAAATGTGGCAAAGCCGGACACGAGGTAAAAGCGTGTTCGTGCACCGCGAAACTGCCTAGGTGTGTTAAATGTGTTCGTTCACGTGCACCAGCTAACAACCGTGCGACCAGCGCCACCTGCCCCGCTGCCGGGAAGGCGGCTGAGAGAGCCAAGCTGAGGATTAACTATGGCTTATACAACTTACCCAGTGTTGCAAGCGTCGCGACTTCGTCTGGTTCAACTTAATTTGGGTTGGAGCTAGGTGAAGTCCGCGAACTTGAGCACTTGGGCGCCCGGACACGACCTAACAGCCGGTATCCTCGTTGAGGTTTTACTGGTTCTCGCCCCGGCGTTAGTAAAAGGGAAACCTTTTATTGTGATCTTCAACAAATTGTATTGATGTCATGTTTCTAAGCTTTATTTTTGCCAGTAAATTATTGTAATTTTGAATTAAGGCCACTCAATAACAAAATTTGACGTTGGATATCCCCATTTAAAGGATGTTTACTGCCTATTATTTGTTGTATCATGATATTTAACTCAGTTACATTAATATAATAATATTTAGTTTATATATATTATATTACATTAAATTTTCCAGCTATTTGGCAATTATATTAAAATAACTATAAAAAGTTAACTAGGCCAAATAAATTAAATAATTTATAATTTGTTAATTTTCTTTAAATGTAATGAATTTACAAAAAATTATGTAAGAATGTTTTTTATAGAAATTTATATGTTTAATAATTAATATTGTATACATTTTTGTGATATATATAATAGATATTGACGGGGGTATTGCCGGTTTTGAAAAAAAAAAAAAAAAAAAAAAAAGGTACTTAATGCAGAAAATTAATTTAGATAAAGATCGCGTAACATGAGCCCCAAAGTGTAAGCAAAGTATTAAGCTTTGTGATTGTACACAATTATTTCCTAATCAAAAAACGATTTTATAAATATTAAAATATTTATTATATTATATTTATTTTAATTTCGAATGTATATATATATTTTAATCAAAATTAAAAGAAAAATAAATAAATAAATTTGTAAGAAAAAAACTTAGCGTGGAGTATTTTTGTTTTTGTTCTATTTACAAAACACAACCAAATCGTAAAAATAAAATGCAGTAAAAACTATTAAAAAACACTACAATATTTATAGTCTTGATTATGAACGGTTTCGAATGTGTGCCCTCCTGGGACACTTGTGGAAACATTGTGTGTCAAAAAAAAAAAATTATAAAATTATTCAAATGCCTTGTCAGAAAACTGGAACATAAAACACGGCTGCATATTTGTGTTTTTAAATATATATTGTATTTAATGAAGGTAAAATAATTCGTTGACCTCGCCTCGGATCGTCAATTATTATTGTAAAGGACATTTACTTTAATAGTAATTGGGTTTTAGAGGTATAAGTTACAATATATATATTATATATTTTATAGGTAATTTTATATACTCTATATATTATATATTTATATATGAAATATTGTATTTCAGGGTTATTATAAAATATATAAAACAACTATCTGATTTCCGTTCCAATTATTAGCTAAATGTATCTATTATACAGGAGGGAGATTGTGCAGTTTATTTTATCATGTTTTAATATTGTATACACTATATGTTATACTCGCCATAACTCGGTTTGAACAACTTTATTTTTCGATAATTTTTCATCATTGATGAATTTGTTGAGGAACGTAGAAAAAAATCCATGTTCATATAAGTTTTTGAAATAAAATATACATAATCTTATTTTTTCTAAATGAGGATGGTGACCTCTGGAAGATCAAAGTCCTCGGCCCCGAAATCTGTAAATCAGACCCTGGCTTAGCCCTCTCCGAAACCACGACTAATTCTGCAAAATCTATGATTCAAATCACACTCTACATACCGACCTAAGAGTTAACACAGTAGGCGAAACTGCAAAGTACTATATAAACGATTTCGTTCACGTCTAACCAACCACCCTTAATCCCCTAATATAAGCACTAAATTCTGACTCCATTTCTGGAAATCCTCCTCGTAGGCTAAAAAGAAGATGATGTCGCGATCTAAACTATAATTAGAAATCAAAAAAAAAAAAAAAATAAATATAATAAACATAAAAAATTCTATAAATTAAACAAAATTCTGATATAGAGTGTCGCTATTGGGTGGCTCTTTTTTCATGCGTCGCATGCCAATTAATGTATTTCCGCACACATGCTTATTGTAAATTTAAATTACAGATTGTATGTTTTAAAATAAAATTAAAAAAAAAAACTCCGTAAAATAATTTTGTTAACAATTATCGTTCTATGATATAACACTTCCGACTCTTGTTAGCACTCCTAAACGTATGAATTCGGTTGGTTGTGCCTATATGTAATAATATAATATAATAATGGAATTGATAATATTCATATAATAGATTTATATAACGAGATACGTATATAAAACCATAGTAGATAAAGTACTTTGTTTTTGGCATTTACCCCCCAGAGTCATCCTCCTCCTGGACCCGCCATATTGCATTAACGTTTTCATTAACAAGTTCCATTTAATTATTCGGGACCGGGTTTCAGTGTCACGAATTACCAACGCATTACTAACTCATTCAAGTCGATGCACACCTGTAACCTAAAAGTTTGTACGCCTACACAAAATAATTTGTTTAGGAAAATATATTTATGGCGTTATAATAATATATTGTTTTCTTGTGTGTCGATGTAATTCGTTGATATATATATATTATATAGGTTAATATATTATGTAGACGCCTATATTAGCAAACCGTTATTTGTTAAGTCAATATTTGTATAAATTCAAAAAAATATGACATACCATTTGGTCAATATTGTTAGTATATAAAACTACTTTTCATAAATACTTGAATAGAATAACTCGGTATAGGTTTGAAGAGATGATTGTGCCGTTATTATTTTCAACTTTTCACGTGTGACGATGCAATAATACAATATTCGTTATTGTTATCGATGGAAATTATTGTATTTTATTATGTCGATGTATATTAATAATTTTTTACTTGCAAAATTATAAATAAGACATAATAAATAATAAGAAGTTCGCGTTCGTCTTGTACCGTACACTGTGACTCGTCCATTGTCCACGTCAAACGATTTTAATAACGTTTTACATATATACACCGAAAAAAGTCGTGACCGCATTATATATATATAATAATACAATATTTTATTTGTACGTTTATAGCCTAAATATATTTAAAAAAATAATAAATGGCGGTGTCGGACAAAAATTTCTACGAAGATGTGAGACCAACATTGATGCTGTACAAAATCATCGGATTGACGAGTCTTAAAAATGTTTTTTTCGGCCGATTTGAATTTCAACAGGGGCTTAATTTTATATGGCCGGTGGTATGTATATATTAAAATAATATTTCCATAATAATACTAATTGTTAAATAATATATACCTAATTATAACAATACAAATTAATTATATTTTCACCCTTTACTAGAGAATGAAGAATAAAAACTATTGTAACAATATCGAAACGTATAATCGTTGTATGAATAATTAACTTACGCCGAGGCTGGGCAATTTATTAAGTTAATGAATAATAATAACTTGGTTAACTCATGTTAGTTAATTTTTTTGTAAAATTGTTACTTTCATAGTGAATAAGCTTAAACATAGAATTTCTTGAAAATAAGGATGACCAATGTTCAACACAGGAATACCATCAGTAGGACTCTATGTACATTATTAAGTAAAAGTTTAAAAATATTATTTATACGATTTAATATCGTATTCAAATTAAAAGAAATTGAAATTAACTTGACGTAAAAATATTTTAAGATAATAAAAATTATCAATGGTAAAAAGCCAAGCTAAAAATTAATACTACTTAACTTTTAACTTTCAACGCATTATTGTTTGGCGTTAACTTACGCATCATATAAAATCAAAATCGGTTTCTAAGTTTGATACTAAAGTCGGCGTTTAAAAATTAAAATATAAAATTGAAAATCCAAATGTTTAAAAAGATCATTTACTACTGTATCTATGATGCACAGACACGCAAACAAATAATCATTTAACTGAATTCGATATTAATTTTATGAACGCCCGGTGTCCTTCGATTAATTACTATAATTACACCACGGGCAAGGGTCGACACCTTTTCCATGTTCCTATACGTCTCCAATCATAAAAATATTGGATATTGAAAAATCAAAATGTTTAGAAAGTCCAACAATTCGAATGCAAATCTATTAATTCTTTGCATATTGATTTACAGTTACTGTACTAAGATTATGAGACGACAGTAATTTTAATTCTGATGAAAATTTGTAACATTTGTTTTAGCGTATAATTTTCAAAAATGTACATCTGTACAAATGTACCCTCTGTATTATGCTAAACTGCAGTTTTTGATGTAATTTCTATAAAAATGTATCTTAAAATGCAAAGCTATAAATAAACAATTTTTTTAACTCGTTAAGTTAAATTAAAAGTTAATTCATAAAAAGATTAATTTTTACTTTTTTAATTGACTCGATTAAAAATTAAATTTGACATTTTTGTCAGAAATCTAAATATCTTAATAAAAGTTAGATCATCAGGGGTCTCTAAACTAGAAGATGACCAAAAAAAAAAAAAAACAAAAAATGGTCCTTGTAACTTATATCATTTAATTTAAACTAATAACTAATTTTCCATACATCGGTTAGCTTGGTGGGCCGGTTCAAAAAAGGAGTAGGTTGGAGACACCCGTATTAGATGAATACATTCACAGATGTTATTTTTTTTTTTACACTATATTAAACTATAGCTACATAAATGAAATGTTAACATTTTACAGAAAAGTCGAACTGTAACATTGTTGCTCACTCAAAACCGGTGTATTACGGTGTACCCACTGACTTTATGCTATTGCTACTATGATGTATACCAGATTTAAAAAAAAATTAAATCCATGGTCATTGAACCCCACATCCAATTATATAATGTCGACGATAAACGCTAATATTACTCCTCGAAACTGTACTAAAACTGTATAGATTTATCAAATAAGAAATCGAATATAAAATTAAATGACAATTTGCCTAGGACCGAAATTTTACATGATTTAAATTAAATTGTAGTCAACACGGCGAATGCACAAAAAAGTAACTAATAAATTAAAAGTTAATCGTTAAAAAAAAACGTAATTCGTTAGAGTTAACGTTAACCAAAGGAAACCTTTGATGACTTTATAGAAAATCTATGGATCATCATAGTTGGTTAGTTAAATCATGGTATTTTCCGGAATCTGATGTACACACGATATTCATCAGTAATTTACTCTTTGGTTTTAACTTTCAACGCGGTAATGCCTACTGCCCAGCCTTGTCAGAATGTTCATACACGCGTGAATTTATTAAATAATTAAGGACAGTTTGTTAGTACACAATAATAATATTAAAACTAAAATTATTGAACGTGTAGAACCGGCAGCGGTCCGACATTATATGAAAACAAATTAATACCGAAATATATATAGGCAACACTTTTTATTTATTTCTATAGTTTTCAAACGTGAATTGCGTAAGATTATTATAATATAGTCGTATTGAATGTTACATCTATCTGTTTATTGACGATCAAGGTGACGTACTTAACGCCGTGTTATTTTTTGCTGTCGAATGCCATAATGAATCCGACGGCAACCCTATGGTTTTGGACGGTCAACTTTATACTGCGGGAATTTTTCAGCCAACTGACTTCGATAATCGCCGACGTACGTTTGCCAAAAATTATTGAAAACACCAATCGGTTCGATTTGAAACACGGGCGGCCTATGGAACAAGGAACCCGTCCCCGTTACTACGTCATCGCGTATTTGGGATGCACTTTTACTATATTAGCGTGTGCCTGTATAGATATCTTACTCAACAAAATTAACGTAAAAGTCATCATCGAAACGATAATAAGGTGAATTTTAGAATAAACACGTGGGTGTATAATAGAAGTCCCTATTACACGTGTAATTCATGTAATTCGTATACGCGTGTATTGGTTCGTGTCGTTGATGTTGCACGTGTATTAACAAAAAGTCTATTTGTTTCCATATATGATCTAAAGACGTACTGATATAAGAAATAAAGCTCAACAATTCTTGAATTTATTGATAAAATAATATAATTAGTTACTAATTTTAATTTTTGTTAAATTGATTATTCTCAAATTGTTGTTACTATGTTAATATTGAGTTAAAAAATAAAATATATTTTAGGTTAGGTTAGGTTAGGATTCTGAAAACCCTGTATAAATTATATATTATTCTCTGCGTGTATTTAAAATACACATGTAGTTTTTATTACATGAATTAATACACGTGTATATTAAATATACGTACTTCGTACGTGGACACGTGAATTTAAAATATATCACTAAAATCGTAGTTTATAGTCTATAGTTGCTTATAATATTATTATTTAGTTTGTCTACGCATGTGCGATAGAAAAACGTTATACAACGTTTCCAATTAGATTTGTAACAGAGTTTCTAATGCCGAAAAAACGATTCCGGGTGGAGCTCGATATATCTAATCAAGAGAATTTTACTACACATGAAATCAAGAGTTCCCGTTTGGACATTTAAGTATCCGAGATGATATACGCGGATTCCAGTCTGTTCGAAATCTGTTCAACGTTTCAGATATTATACGCGCGATATAACTAGTGTTTGAAAATATCAATTTATTATTGGGTTTTTTTAAAAATAAATTACAGAGAAAATAATAGGTACCTTTTTATAATATTTTATAAAAATAAAATGTTTCACTAATTTTAAACATTTTTATCGTATTTAAGAGAAGTGTAGAAGTGCACGCGTTAAAATAATTATCCTGTAGGTACATTTGGATACTCGCTTTTGAACTGTGTGTATGTGTCCACGTATTCCACATTTTCCGATAAGGATTCATTGATGAAATTTAAAATTGTATTTATTACCTGGGCAGGGGGGATCTTTATAGAGCTCTATTGTAGAATTAGATTTAGCATATTTACCCTTTTTTTTTAATACATAATACGAGTATTATTTGATTATACAATAATGTATTACGATTTCTATACTAATCTCTATATTGAATACATTTTACTTAAACGTATTAGAATTAGAAATATATCTAATCTATAGCTAAAATTATGGTGTTGTCACAATATCCAGCCTAAATTTAATATAATTGAAAATACGAGTATATATATATTTTTTTTTTTGATTTCAAATAGTCGAAATTTAAATTAAATTATAATATAATTATCTACTAATAATAATCAGTTATCTACCTAATGAGATCACGGTGGTTTTATTGTCAGTATCAACAGAGACGACAATTAATATATATTATAAAACATAATTACGAGTAAGGCAATAAGGTAAAATTAATATTAAAAAAAAATTCAAATTTTACAATTTTGTGAAATATTTCATACTTCAAACACTAGCTATAACCATGTGCATTGCCAATTATTTTCAATCATTTACAAAAATTGTTTGAAAAAAAGTAAATTTACTTAAGTAAGATCTGATCTAACCAAAAAAGTGGTAAAAAAAAAACAGATTTGTAAACAAACTATGCTCTACTCGCTATGCTTAGAATTATGTTCGCGGCTGCAGTTATACACAAAAATATATGATAGGTACATAATAATGGATTCGCAGGTACATGAGTTCGGTGTTTCCGCTGTTGTACTTGTTGTTTTGCGACGAGTTATGCCTGCGTTTCCAGACGCTGCGGACGAGGTGGCGCACCGAAGTGGCCAAGGTGCTGGCGTCCACGCCGCGGACCACGTGCCAGGCGCTGGAGTCAGAGCGGCTGGCGCACGCCCAGCTCTGCGATCTGGTGGAGGAGATACGCGTCGCGTTCGGGCCCCGGCTCACAACGTACCTGCTGTTCGTGTTCTTCGAGCATTTGGCTCGGTTCTATTTCGACACGTACGTGATGCACACGAACCGGGCCAAGTACTCGGTGCTGGAAAACAAGGGCATCAGCGTGTTGGGGTCGTTCTTGTTTCTGGCACATACCTGGATCGGCACGTACCTGGTCGCCTACCTGTCCGACTCGCTCACCGAATCAGTAAAAATAATTATTCAACTACTAAAATTGTGTTTACTTTATTATTTAGTACTCCCAATATTCGAACCGACTGACTTAATTTCATATTTTTGCATATTTTCCCGATTCCGGAAGACAATGATAACGGTTGTGGTGATCATCTAAGACCCTTAGACAAATAATCGTTATCGTTATAAAATTAAACTACCGCAAGAACTAAAATTTTTGTCAGTGTATAGCTACTTTAAGTTTACAAATAACGTAAAACCGGCCGTACCTAATCCCCTGGGTATCGGACAATAGATTGATAGAAACGTCTTATCATTAAGATGGCCATTAAATAGAAAAAAAAAATAGTTTTCGATTTTTACGAACATTGGAGAAAATGTTGAAAACCGTCTCCGACCCCCTTGAGTCAGTGGCGTAGCAAATACGTATACATTCGAAACTAAATTCCTACATAGAAATTAACTCAACGGTGTCACGAAAATTACAAATTTCCAACCAGATCAGTTGGTTAGCCAGACTAGGCGCACAATAATATGTAACTATTGAGGCGATTTAAACAAATATAGAAATAAAAATGCGAAAATCTAATACACGTCTATCCTTTGAATGTTATTCGTCAAATGTATAGTTTTATTGTGTATAGATCTGTTTGAAAATCGGTGACGTTAACAACGTATAATACATTTTCCAGAGCAAAGCAATAATAACGGATTTAAGAAATATACCGATATGGAAACTACCACAGGACTGCTGTGAACAGGTACACTGCTCAAAATTTGAATATTAGAACATTTGAAATGATATGCGAGAACAGTGACGAGCGATTACTTAACCTGTGTACAAATTGCACACCCCCATCACCCCTAGTTCAATTGCATTATCATTGCTATTTTAAAATTAATCATATACAAGATTAACTGACATTTATACCGGGTGCTATTTTTATTTTTCAAGTATTTCGTTTAATAAAGAGGGCTATATAATCATTCGTAATTCGACTGAAAAATGGTTTTACGCGGGCAAAAACTACTCGAACTATACAAAAAAAAAAGTTATTATTGTTCTAAAATCTAATAGTTTTATGTTTTGTGATATCGACAAACCCAAACCAACTCTTTTGCACAGTGTAGTTTCTATTTTTTTATGATGTAATTTTCGTTCCTTAATATACATTGTTTTATACTTAGAGATAAACATTTTTGATAATAGCACGCGAAAAATTTCCATTGTTTTCAAACATTTGCCTATACGAAACCCCTTTAATACGGAAGGTAGTCTCTTAGACTATGTTAAGTCGTGTATATTGATAAAAAAAAAAAAAAAAAAAAAACAACAACCGTATCCACTTTAATAAGTCTATATCGTATTTTGTTATTGTTATCACAGGTCACTTTCTTTATGTGTCAAGTACAAAATTCGCAAACCGTTATTACAGCTTCTGGTCTCTTCACAGTGAATAAAACTATTCTATCTTCAGTAAGTAACTATAATAACAATAATAATAATAATAATAACAATAGCTATCGATACTATAAAATTGAAATGAAAACAAAATATATATTTGACTTGGTAACGTAGGTAGTCGTTTATTCGTAAAGTTTAATGACGAATTGCCACAATATTACAATACGCGATTATAATAATGATTTAATATTCATGGCCAAATCGTCGTTTATGTTATACATACGGTCTAGTCGATTTATCCATTGTTATCGAATTAAAATTCTGTACAATCCATTAGAATTAATAATCGGTACAAAGGTAGTGTAAATTACGTATTACTATACGTCCGTTGAAGCGATTGTTGACCTTTTTTACGAATATTGTTCCGGGTATACAAATGTATATAAGGTACACAAAAATTAGAAAATATAGGTCTGGGCGCGTACATAACAGTTCTTCACTCGTGTAAACACGCATGATAAACTGCTTTTTTGTTTTCGAGGTCATAGACGAATATACTGAAAAACATTTTTTTTTTTTTTTTTCATCATAGTGTTATTACGCGTAAAAAGTTAAATTTCCACATTATAACACATGAGAAAAACGTCTAATATGGATAATAAAATAATAATAATAATAATAATTTATTATATGTTCGAGTAAATAATACGTGTTTTTTTTTTTTGAAAATATCATTAATTACAAATGGAAACGTACCCCCCCCCCACAGGTCACAATAGAAATATTGGACGTAAACCACTTGAGTGAGGCGTGTGCGATATTAATAAAATAATGTTAAACCCGTGTAAACTGTAATCGTTAACAATATTAATATTATAAAACGGTAATTGCAATAAAAAAAAAATATAAACAACCAGAGCTTTACACCCGAGTTTTGGGTGTCGTGTTAAATATATATTTATTTGGGTTGATTACGGTGAATTCGGGTGTTCAAAAAAAAAAAAAAAATCACCTGTATCATAGGTTATCAATTAACACGAGATTTTCAATGCAAATTTGACACAATAAACATAATACAAATAGTAATTTCAAATTAATATTAACCGTTAATCAGTATTTTTACAACTGAAGAGAGACTACCCGCCCATTACTTACTTTGACTAAACGTCAGACCAGGCTTCAAACAAATACTCGGTTTTTCATAAACCATCAAGAATTATTTAGAAATTAAAAAATATATATTTTTCTTCGTTCTGCGACATCGCAGTGCCGTGAATATTAATCAAACATAATTTATGGTTCATGATATAATACATGTCGTCATTTATTAGTGTTTATTTTATTTAACTACAAGATAACAATCTGTATTCTTTAAAACCACGGAAAACTACTATCTAAGTTGCAAAAAATACCTATAAATCAATTCGCCACTTAATTGTATATGATTAATAATTAATAATAAATAATAATTCGGGTGGTAATTTTTTCAATCGATTTTGGGTTATATGGATTTATTAGGGTATCGGGTTAATTCGGGTACAAATCCCTGGTTAAAATTAATGTAATTAGGATAAATAGTGTTTAAAGGTTTAGTTTTAGTAATTAATAAATTTATATTCTATCAAGTTCATAAAGTCACCGGGACAAACTTAATAGTGGAATATCTCGTCGATGATGGGTTGATGAAAATGAAAAATATTAATACCAAAATGTATTTAAACTATAAATTCATATATCAATGGAACTTTAAATATAAGTTACTATTTGAAAATCAAAAGTAGGTGGTGGTGGTGGTGGTGGTTTTACAATTAAAATACAAATATCTGAAAAAAAGTCATTCGATATAATTTGGATGACAATCGTCATTCTGTTTTCCTTATTTGCTTAACATAATAAGTTTCAATCTATTAAATTAAATTTTTAACTAACCTAAGCTCCCCTCTCCCACCACGTTGCCTGCATAGTATGGTGTAATAATAAAATTTTTTTTTTTTAAATAATAATAAAACTATGCGTTCGTTATTTATAATAAATAAATCACTAGCATTGTAAATCGTCGGTGGACGGTTATTGTTATAATGTAGTAAGATGACGTGGCGATAAATCGACGTCGTCGTCGCGCCTATACTAATAAAATAAAACGCCAACGCGTTTTTGCGAATTGTCCACCATAGCTGCTCGGTGTCGTGTTTCTTGTAATACGATTTCAGTGATTGATTCAAATATTACAACAAACACTCCGGTACTATATGGGCAACATGCCTTCTTTTAATATTTGTGTATAATTTTTGTCACCGTTGTTTAAACAGATACAGCTTTTTTTTTCTGTGTTACATCACAGTTTTACAATACAGTTTTTGGAATTTACATAATTTATTAATATACAATTGTACGGTACAGTATTACAAATCAATTTAAAAAAAAAAAAATTGTTTTCAATTGTTATGGTTGTACACATATTATTATAGTGAACTTGACCGCGTTTAGCAGTTGGCCACTTACTATTCGACCGACGATATTTTTCGCCTTCCGTTGGTTTTAGTAGTTTCAGCTATTCGGGGGGCGGGGAATGGGTATAGACATATAGATCGACAAAATTAATTCCATCCACACGATATTTATGAGCAAAAAAGTGGTCCAATACTTAGTAATTTTCGCCTTTTAGTATATTAGTTATCGAGGTTGTGTTTGTAAAACTATTCCGCCGTCATCGGTTAGGCACGACATGTTTTAATTTAAAATATGCTGAAATATCTAATGAATTACGACTATCGACCGGTATACGATTATTATTATCTGATAATGAATTATCGTCAATTATTACCATCAGACTTCTCTTTAAGTATAAATATTTATCAGCTCGGACTGTCATTTTTCATATAATACGGATTTACACGTTTATAATTGCTGAACAATAATATTGTATTAATTATTCGATGAAAGTATAAAATAATACAGAAAAAATTGATTTTTGACGTACATTATTAGGTCAACATATTTATGTGCTGTGATAGTTCTAAAATGTCCTTAACGCAAACCCTAAATGAACACAATTTTATTACTCATAAGTATACCATATAATAACCGAACCAATTCGTTAAATTAATATACACACTAATCCTCCCTTACTTTCGAATTAATTGTGAATTAAAATGTAAAGATATCGATTTTCATTATTCATCTAACACATTCGCAGCATAGCAATTTAGACCGATTTTCCTCCTTCAAACAGTCATTTTGATGTAGTGAATTTAGCATGAATCAAGTTGGTCAAGCCACTTTTTCAATTTAATACGGGTTTTTTTTTTACAAAATGTGTAAACCAACTTTTTTGTAAATTAAGGATTAAAATTTGAAAAAGTTGCCTGACCGATCTCGTGTATATTTCGCGCTAAATTCAAATCTGTTTTTGGAATTCTTATCGTTACTGCACGGATCGAACCGATTGGTGGGAAATCGGTCTAAATTGCTATGCTGCGTACGTGTTAGACAAAGAAAGAAAATATCAGTATTTAATTTAGAAGAAAACAAAAGAATTTTAATTTTCAGATTACAACAAAAAAAAAAAAACATAATCCGGATTTTGGTAAATCACTACATTGTTATTTTAATCAGGGGCGGGTGGAAATTTCCGTATTTCCGATTGTACGGCGGCTACCCCTTGATAACAAACAAGACCTTATAATATTATTATTAGTAGTCCAACACTGCGATAGTGTGATTATTGACAGTAAACAACAAAAA
This sequence comes from Tuberolachnus salignus, assembly GCA_956483605.1. Classification (NCBI taxonomy): domain Eukaryota; kingdom Metazoa; phylum Arthropoda; class Insecta; order Hemiptera; family Aphididae; genus Tuberolachnus; species Tuberolachnus salignus. The sequence continues at coordinate 21,778,469 of OY101437.1, forward strand.
ATGATAAAAAGAACCACGATAATGAGTTAACGCTCAATTACTATACGTTTTTAGAGTACTCGACTTTTGAAGTCGAGTCGATTTCAAAAAAACGAAAACTCGCCCAACTATATTATCAATTATTGTTGCCGTGTACCGAAACACAGCACGAGGTCTCTAAAAATCTTCCCCGGCCAGCCCCCTAGAAAATTCCCTAAATAAGTCACCTCGTGAAATTCGTTATTATTTTTATTTTGTTCGCATATATCGGGCATTAGAATATTAATTTAAAAAATGAATATCTACAAGTAGTAATGTTATCAACAAATTATCTCCACCCGAGCCGAAGTACTCGGATCCGTGGGCGCCCATGGGAGGGATGGGCAAGACGGAGCACTTGCTCCCCCCTTCCCTGAATAATAATATGAGAACTTATAATTTATAAAAACGTATTGACGAATTTTATATCGAATGGCCTTTTTTATTGGTCGTATGTATTTGCTCCCCCCTGAAATTTCACCTATGGGCGCCCGGGCCGGACCCCGATTATTATAAAAATCGAAACTTCGCGTTTGTTTATCATTTGATTTTAATTTTTAATTTTTTTTTCTCCAGATTATCATATCGTTGGCCACATACATTATTATAATCATACAACTAGCTCCAGATTTGGGGCGCGTGTTTATAACGTCCTCTTAGCCGCGGACGCAAACGGAGAGCTCGCGATAAACCAGTGTCGAACCGGCGGCGGTGGTGGCGACAGCGAGCGCCAATCCTCCCCCTCTTTATTAATCGTTAGATTTGAATATTGAAATACAAAGATATTATTCCTAGGCCTTGGATTTATATGTATTAAAAACAAAAAAAAAACCAAAATATGTAAATATATATGTACTAAAAAATTGCTTTATATGTAAGAAAAAAAATTTTAAATATGGAAGTTTATTACAAAAAAAAAAAAAAAAAAAATACACTATGCGTTTGTTCTTTAAATGCCACTTCCGGCAGCCCTTGTACTTGTTCTATATTTTTTATTTTTCCTACGAGTCCCCTAAACTTTGAACTAAAATCCAAAATCGACAGATACATAAATAAATAGAAACTGCCGAAATCGTTATACAATTACTATAAGTTTGTCTAAAGTAAAGAAATCGTTTAAATATGTAAGAAATGATAGAATTACATATAAAAACGTGTAATATCGAATATAGCTCGTTTTGATTGTAAATCACTTAAAACGAATTTATCACTAGCCTAAATTAATTTATCGAGGCGCGGTAAAAATACGTATTTACATATATAAATCCTAGCCCCAATTATTATGAACAAAATAATATTAAAGAATCTGGTTAGCGGACGAATTATAAGGGATGAGGGGGTGGCGTAAATTATATGTCTTTATAGAATAATGTTATTTTTTTTTTATATATATATATATCTTAGACAATTATGACTCAGTAATAATAATTTTACTATACTACAACAGCCGACGCACTTTTATTATTATATCGGGGCACGCCCGTTAAATAATACATAAATAAATAAATACCTATACGTCGAGGAATTTTTCGTTGCCCTTCAAACATAATAATTCACATATTAACGATCGACCGTCACCGTATTCTATGTATAACAACAGGACATACGGGTACGTAATAATATTTATAATCAACCCGTTTTGGTAGAGCGATTTTTTTTTTTCGCCCAGGAAGTGTAAAATAATATTAACGCTCTCTTGGCCAACGCGTAAAAGGAACGGCGGCGGTCGGTTGTCTTTTCGTGTTTTTTTTTTCTTCTCAAATTTCCCACCGCGACCCATACAATCTATACAATTAATATTATTCCCTCCATATTAATATTAACGCTATAGGTTCGTCCCGATATCGGTCGTTGTTCCCTCTTAGGGCGTATCCTCGACGATATCGGCGGGCGTCTATAACCTTGGCGGCCGCGCGAACCGATCGGGGACGCGGGCGACGGCGAATTATAAATACGCCGTCCGCCACTGTACCGATCATCAGTTACAGTTCGCATTTTGCAAGTTGCCGTGTAAGCACAAGACAATATCGAAGAAATCATGAACGGATTTGTCGTGAGTATACCAACAGCAACGACGCGTTTATTATTAATATTATTATTATTCATTTTATCTGACATACAATTTACCGCGTTTCTTATACAACCGTGGCGTACAGATACTAAACGCGCTTAATATTTTTTTGTTCGTATCGTCGAAACGTTCGAAATAACCGCGCTCTAATGTCTGTACGCGTTTACCAATATTATTTCAACGTTTCCATACGATTTTTTTTTAATATTTTCGCACTTCTAAAAACTATACACACGCGTGTCTTTATTATTATCACTCCGATGAAATTCTTTCAAGACTTCAGTTTTCTTCACCTATCTTTGACTATATGTCTCGTAGTATAGATTATAATTCACACGGGTTCGAAATCCATTGTAATAATATTTTAAATAATACTCTTTATTATTGCCGCCCGCTGTGCTCTAAACCAGCAACAATACTCATAGTCGGTTTTTTTTTTTTCATTCCGTGCGTCGCAGGTATTCGTCTTTGTAGCGTTGACGTCGTCGGCGGCGCTGGTGGCCGGCCAACACGGCAATGCAGCCATCATATCGGACGCCCGGTACCTGTCCAACAACGGCCAGTTCGGTTCCGCTTACAAGCAAGGCGACGGCGTCGAGTTCAAAGAGGAGGCGGACGCCGAGGGCAACAGGAGGGGCTCTTACAGCTATTTGGACCCCAACGGTCAGAGGCGCACCGTCACCTACACGGCCGGCAAGGACGGTTTCAAGGCCACCGGCGACCATCTGCCCGTAGCCCCGACACCGGTCGCCGTCCCGTCCGTTCCGGCAGCCCCTGCACCGCAAGCCCCGTGGCAAGACCAATGGTGAGTCCAGAGTTTATAATATCATAAAACAGTTAATATATATAGAAATATATTACGCGTGTAAATGGCGAGAGAAATGTTAGCGTCCCGTCTCCTAGATATTTTTGAAATACCTCGCCTCCCCGAAAAAATATTATTCGTTTATATTAAAATGTTCTAACTATAATATAGATAATATATTATAGACAAATTATTTTATAATATTTGACGGTAAACCTAACCGCGGTTGTGATATCTACCGGCCGTTATTACACTATAAATATACCCGGGTATTCTTCTGTGGTTAAAAACAAAAAAAAAAAAAAACGCGTTTCAGGTCTCAACCACAGGCCGTTCCGGAACAGTGGAACCAATGGAATTCGGCACCAACACCTAAATACGACGACGGACAGTGGAGCCAATGGAGCGCAGAGTCGACGACCAAGTACGAGGACGGCCAATGGAACCAATGGAACTCGGGATCGTCCAACGACGGCCAATGGAACCAATGGAACTCGGCGCCGACGACCGCGGAGCCGAAACACAGCCAATGGAACCAATGGAACTCCATTCCGACTACCGCCAAATGGAACCAATGGAACTCCGCACCCACCGCACCACCCGCGTCATACAAAATCAACCAGGCAACCGGCAAAATCAATTTGAACAGATCTCCAGACGGTTTCAGCTACACGTTCAGTCAAAACTGATGCGCGCGCCGCATGTATATTATAAGATAAGGCCCAAACAAAACTATGTACACTATATTGTTCTTTTATCGATTTGTTTTTATATTTAATTAAAGACTAGTCAAAATTAAAAAAAAAAAATTAAAATTATATGTATTATAAATAAAAAATAAAAATCAAATAAATAATACACGTGTTTGTTTCGTCCGGCATCGTAGTAATACTATCCGCGTACACGTAAATATCTAATAAGGTGGTCAATGCGGTACACTTGGTCAGGTGGTAAGTGTACGGCAACAATATGGTCGCACGGATGTGTCCCGTCTGAATAATCGCCAGAAAACAAACGATCACGGCAATAATCTTGTTCAGATTTACACAAATACAAAACTAGTTGGTCGCTAGATAATATCAAAATATTTTTCAATTTTTATATATACACAATAAATATTCCACGATATAAAAAGTTAAAAAAAAAATATTTGTATTTGGTTTATTTTGTTTTCTCATATACGTATTATGTACTAATGTATATATTGTTTAAAACTTAAATTTTTACTCGTTAAATTTTGAAATTATATCTAACCGAAAAAAATATAATCACAAATCCTTAAAATTATACTCGCGTACAGTATTATAATATTCGAAATATTATAAAAACGACGAATTCGCGAGTCTTGGGTTATCGCCGAACTCTATTATTCAATACTTGAGATTATTCACAGCGTATACGTCTCCGTAAAATCTTCGGTGGTGTCGACCGGTTCGGCGATAGGTTTTTCCGACGTCGCGAAGTGATTAGAATCCACGGACAAGTATTCCGCGCTATCCGGCCCGTCCAACGAATTGGCCAAAGTTCCGCGATGGCCGTCGCCGTCGTGGTCGAGCACAACGTCCGCGGCCGGTCTGGGCGCGCATCTCGCCGTTTCCGTAAAAACTAATAAGCACGCGATCGATAATATCGCCTGTAGAGGACAAAAACGAAAAAGATTAAGGAACGCAATTGAATAAAAAAAAAAATTCAAAATTTCGATAATACGACTAAAAAAAATTTTTTTAAAAAAATATAATAATAATAATAACATAATATACTCACGGTAAAAGATTTCATGGTTACAGACGAGCGCGAGAAATGTTCGATTAGTGCCGGACGTACGTATTTGTCCCGGAGCTTTTATAGAAGGACGCACAAAACGACACGACCGTTCTAGATCATCGATGTTCAAGGTCGACTGGTCGCAATAATATACAAATTATTCACAATGGGCGTGTATATTTTATATTCTACACCACTTATAGGTAAATTTAAATTTAATCGGTTTTTGTTACAAAAAAAAAAAAACAACAAATTTATCGCGTATAATATTTCTAAATCGCTGACTGTCCGTATGGTATTACGCAAAATACCTTATTATAGCTATACCATTTATACCTACTGCGTACAGTGGCCGCCGTAGTGGCGTCAAAAGTGTATACAAGTTTGCAGTGGCGGCTAATGCTTGAGTGTGAGATCGCCACGTGCGTAATTTTGTTTAAATTAATTACAATTACATACTTATTATTTATAGTAATGGCGTCATAACGAATTGTTATAGTTTGTATTTCTTTCAAAATTATTTTAAAGGATTGAAACGCGAAACGATAATATTTCAGGAAAATTAAAAATAATATTGTATCCTAAAGGTCCATACATATATATCCGAGTCCTGTCCGAGCTCTCACTGATCAAGAAAATATCGTCAGTGACTGATTTTCTGCCAGAGCTCGGGACACGGGAAACTCGGAACGGTACCGATCCGGATACGTTTAAACAGGCATCCGTTTTTACAGAATATGTTCGACGTGTATTGCAAAGTTTTTTTATTTTTGTTATTTTATACACTCGTTTTTCGTTTAGTGTGTACTCGGTTTTAATACGACGCTGACAAATTCCATCATGGATAACGAAAAATTAATTGAACTCGTAAGAACTCGTACCGAATCATATGATTTAATTAATAATTCAAAATGTAGTGACATTTCATGATGGAAGGAGACTACCATTTGGAAAGGAATTGCAGACGAGAATAAAATCAACCCGGTAAGTTTTAAAATAAGTAATTTAATGAATTTACTCTTGTTGGTATAAATAAAAAAACAATTCGTCAATTTGTTACATTTATCAGTAGTAATATTTTATACAGAAACTATTTGATGTTTTATTACATAAATGTATAAAAATTAAATATTATTTTGCCACGGGATTGACCCTTTGGACGAGTTAAAAAAAATCGTTTAAAAAGTATCTCTAATAAAGAATGCTTCCCATGTTGGGCATTTCCTCCTCGAACAGGAATATCTGTTAGGGTAGTACCATTTTTATCCGGCATTCCAAATGCGATAAAAGTAATCTATAAATTGAACACGGAGGGGGGACCGGGCGACCAACGCCCAGAGCAGCGTCACGTCGAGGGTCGTGTCCTCGTGTATAGTACGGCGGGTCCGTGGGGTGCACAAAATAAAAACAGGTTTTTTATGAATATAATAATAATCGATAATAGTGTGGCGCGACGGCGACGGCGACGGCGAGACCACAGCGGCAGACCAAGCACAGTGCGATAATAATTCTCGTCGCATATTTTCGGCCGCGGCGACCTGCGCTGCTCCGTGTTTACACAGCGCGACGAGTTTGATGTTATCTACGTTTCTATTAATAGCCAAAGACATTCCGACCGACACCGATGACCGGTGGTAGACTACTGGATTGACCATAATTAACACCACAATATGGTAAATCTAACGTAACCGGGGCAAATGTGTTATTTATTTTGACGAATCTTCTGAATTTTCGAATATTCATTAAAATTGCGCACCATAAGACCAGAGCTGACGTCGTCGGTAATTTTCGCTCGGGCGGCCGTACATTCACGTAAACCTGTTGCAAGGCGACGACGGTCGGCCGGCATTGACAAACGCAATTTGTCGACGTCCGCTTATATGGTCTCATGGTATGCAATTTTCGAATTGGATTAATTTCAAAGCATTTTAATAAATTCCTGTAACTCGGTTGTTGTTTAACGTACGCCAATGGGATTTTCACTAGTATATATAAGACTGTTACGAGCACTATAGATTAAACCCCCTTCTGATTTTTGAATCAAGCATATTTCGAGGATTGTTGGTGATAGCAGAGTGGTTTTAACGCCGAAAAATATATCAGATCAATTATTATGGACAATGTCCATTGGAAGGGATTTTATGAAATCCATCTATGTAAGGGACTTGTGTGGGGGTCCAAACCACTCTCCTATTACCAAAATCCCGTCGAGATATACTTGAATCATAAATCAGAAATCCCCCCCTGTTATTTTTAATATGAAGTGTGCATAATAAAACTATATATAGTAGAGGGTGGGCCATTTAAACCTTCGGGATGTTTTTTGGTAATCATTTTAAATAAAAACACAAATTAATAATTTTAAATAATTTTTTGTTTATTTAAGACCATGGAATTATGTTCTGCTTAATTTTTAAATGGTCTTAACTATAAGACACCCGCTACGTTGAAAAACAATCGAGTTACGTTTATTATTAATGTCGTTTTATAAAATGACAGTTTACATGAATGTTTGAAAATTGTGTACTAGGAGATCATAAGCTGACATCGATAAACCTCGTTCGAGAGATCACCTGTTGCCAGGCAGACAGGGTAGGCCGGTATTGATACGCGCCTTCTGGTACCTTTTTTTTTTTTTGATTTTCGGACGGCACTACAGGTTTATTAATAAATGAATTGTGCAATTGGTATACAATTCATAGTTGTATTTTTTTCGATAGGTAATTATAACAATAAATAATAACAGCTTAGGTCAGCGGTTCCAAAATATGTGACATGGTGTCTTTACAGGAGCGCCGCGCCGTTGACCAGATAACTCCGGTTTAAAAATATATACGATTATTATTATTATTATTATTTTCAAATTATCAATTAAAACGTATTTATATATTTTAATCTAAAAAAAAAAAAAAGATTATCAATTTTATGAAGGACACCATGAGACGTTCTCAGTTCCAATAGGGCGTTGTGAGACGAAAACATTTGGATCGCTGGCCTATAATATAATATGCAACATTGAATTTGCATTATAGCAATTGTTTGTTTCGGCCTCAGACGGCATTTAAAGGTTCATTTTATCGCTCCGACCGTGAATTATTAAAAATCAAAGTCGTGAAATCTCGAAATTTTTTTCAAAATTCCCAATACTTTTTCCAACAAATTATTTTTAAAAAAACTGACAACAAATATTGATAAATTGATTTGATTTTTGTAACCTTGTCTACGAGGGAAAAAATACACATCCTAATATTTATAACATTATCAGTTTACTAACCTCCGGTCAGAATCGTTTTTTGATTGCAATGATTTATCGTTGCTCTCAGAATATTAACTAAAAATTATCCTATTTATCGTATCCTACCTTTTAAACGTCCCATAGTTTAGAGTTACAACAAAAAGAAAAAAAAAATCGAAAATAATGAAACCATTATTGCCATAAATATCCCCGTTTTACCTACGTATTTGTCCTGATTATTGAGAAAACTACAAGTTTAAAAACAATTGTCTCCCCTCCCAATAAGTTTACTTGATTCATAATTCTTTCAGACAAGGTGCTACACTTGAAAATCGGAGCAGGATATCTATAGACATTCTGTAAAATTGTATACAGACAGAAAAAAAAAATCTAAAATGTGTAATAATAAACTAATAATTATTATCACTTACAAACCTTTTATTATTATAGTTTAAAAAAAACAGGTTTTCTTTTATACAAAGACGCATTAATTTGCAGTGTGTGCGTATTGAATCAAGCAAAATCTGTAAATGTATACTCATTTACATATACCTAAAATAAATAAATATATATACAGGTAGGTAGAGGTTATAAAATTATCATAAAACAATGAGATCACCTATGTGGAATGTGGATTTTATGTTAAGATATAATAAATGTATCGCTCGTTTTACGCAGTTGCACAAGTTATACTATTATTATATTAAGTAACTACATAAGATATCTATAGGAAATGGTGTATTACGAAACTCCAATATATATTTTGACAAATACAGGAAGTCGAATTTTTATATAGACCCGATTAAAAAAACAAATTCCCAATGGCTAAAATACGAGAACTTGCACCGCGCAACGATGGTTTTAATTTTTCGACAACACAAACATTGTTCTAAAATGCAATAGTTTTAAGTGTTTCGAACTAGAATAACTTATGTCACAGTGCCGATATCGACTAAAATCACAGTCAGTGGTTGGGCATTATATCTAGATGAATAATTGAATTACCTACATATATTTTTATTATGTACGATTTGTAATTTTTTTTTTTTTTTTGTCTGTAAACAACTTTTCTACTAGAAATTGATCCGATATTCAAGAGTAGCGTCAAATTCGAAATAGTGTTGAATTTAATTGCAATTGGGTCATTTTTTTACTTAAAAATATCGGAAAATGTACGGCAATAGCGATTTTGTTTTGTGATTCGGTTAAAAATAATAGTTTTTAAATATAAATAAATTGATGAAAAACATATACATGAGTATAAATTATTAAAAATTAAAATTATTATTTTTTATCTTTATTTAGATACATTTCTAATTATGTTTTGGTAAACACTGTGTGAGTACGTTCTCTCCTTTTTTTTTTTTTTGGTGGGATACTTTAGGTTTATAGCACGAGAAGTTTTTGTCCATGCGTTTTATCGGTGTAAACATTGTTTTGTTTATTTTTCGATTTCCTAATAAAATACTAGAGACGTACGACACGCGACTAATTGTTTAGTCTATTTGAATAGTAGTGAATTAATAAATGTACAATTTAATTTTATTGCCTATACGCAACCCCATAAATACGGAAGGTAGCACGTCCTCTTTACTTTTTGGGAGGTGGTGAGCCTACACTGAGGTCCATTATTATTATTGCATAGGATTACCCCGTTTTTCACGCCTAGTATACCTATAGAGTATTGGGAAAAAAAATTCATTTATAGATTTATATATAATTATTATTATAGATAATAATATAACAACTTTTAACACTATTGTTCGACAATTATTATTGGTTTAAGCGCATTAGAGTGTTTCAGAATAAGTAATTTTATATAATTTTATAAAAAATGACAATAATAATTAATTATAAAAAGACGTATCTCTATGTACTATTATATTAACGACAATTGCGCATATAATATGCGAATACGGTCGTGGCGCAAATCAACGGATATCGGTTTTCCTGTTAATCGTAATATTATAATTTGAATTAGATATTATATTATAGACTTGTTTTTTTTTAATGAACTCATTGTTCATTTTCAGTCTTAACAGCGAACATGTAATTCTCGTTTGGCTTATCCGAAAATCCAATAAGTGATGATCGAATAGCAGCGCTCGGTACCTAAACACACGCGCAGGGTCTTCCGAATTTAACAGTTTTCAGTGTAGGCCGCATACGTAGTGCCTATGCTTTCTAAACCAAAATTTGAAAGACCCTGTATACACCTAAAACTATTGTAGTATAGAAACGATATTAGACAATATTGAAACTATAAATATTATTGTTATAATATCGTATTATAAACAGTATATACATATATTGTTATCTTTATTCGGTGTTTAATAAATAATTAAAGTAGATAAATCTCATATTATCTATGAATATACCAATAAATTAAAATCAAACTACGCGAAGCAGCAAAGGTTTATAATATGTGATTATATTATATGATAAAATATAAAATATTTACCTATAATAGGCGTTCGTTATTAAAAACAAAATGCTATTATCATTTTTTTTTTAAATCCGAGAGAAGCGAGTAATGGGTTTTAAACGTTTAAATTATACATTACAATATTTAAATCCCGTATCACCGTATTGGATTTAAGAGTACATCCGAAAGTATAATATTATCGATAATTTGTTCAATAATTTTTGTTTTACATTTTTGATAAGAGTTAGTCATTTAACAGTTGGGCATTGTACACGATGTAAGTAGATACGTAAATAAAAAAACCATCTGGTTCCGACTGAATAACGCGTATATAATTTACTTATTAACTCCGTATAGTAGTTTTGGGGTTAAAGGTTAAAATGATGGAAAGAAATAACCTTTAATTGCCAAAAGTAAATACGTTTACGAACGATAAAAAAATATTATTATTATTATATGAGAGAAAAAAAAAGTTTTGAATTAATCTATAATTCTAGTGTAAATGTGTAGAATTTCAGTTATTTTTACCTCTAACGATTTTTAAAACACGTGTATGCGAACACTAAATTTCGAACACGAAACATTATAATTATATTAATTGTCGATTGGAAAACTTGAAGAAAAAAACTTTATTAAAAAATGCGTCGATTATGTTATATTTTCAAAACATAAAAGTACGATACGTTTCTTCAGTGTTTATCTTATTGCAAGTTTAGAACTTTGAACTCTGTACCATAATCAGAATACACGGATTTTTTTTTAATATTTGTAACTTTTATAGAGATATATCGTCTAACAGGAATAACGTAAAAACATTATTAATTTACCTCACCACATAATATTATTGTTTTGTGACCCTTATTAAGGTTAACGATCCATTTCTGGTCATTAACTAACAATGTTGAACGCTCGAAATCGATTGGTATACGGACGTATTGAAAAATAATAAAATGCCCTAAACATTTTGTTATTCCGCCAATGAACACAAGAGGTCGGTAATTCTCTGAGTTTATTATTATTATTATTATTATTACTTTTATATTTTTTTTTCTCGTAATCAATAGTGGCAGTCTGTCTCAATTAAACACTCGTATAGTTGAAAATCGATGAAAAAGCGGCAAATTCGATATATCAGTAAGTGTATGTACATATATTTATATAATTAATACGATATTAATATATTATAATTATTATATTTAAATCGGAATTCAGAGAAATAATTTAATATTATAATACATATAGTAATTAATTGGCAGACTCTATATGTATTCTAGATTGTGCTCAAACGAATTTATTTGTACAATATTTTCAATATTCGTACGCATTTTCCCGTTTAAAAGAATATCTAATTCTAAATTATTGAGATAATATTGCAATTGGGAAATATTGCAGAAATTCTCGATATTGAGCAATGAGTTTATTCGTTTACTCTATAATCAAAAAATGATTCAAAATTTAAAAGAACAAACAATTATTTATCCCCACTGAGCGTTTTTATCTCGCCGATCAGACCGAATTTCTGATTTCTTTAAAATTGGATATTTAACAATAAATTTATATATTGTCTAAACAATTTCTCCTTTCTATAAAGAAAAAATAAATAAAATCAATAAAATGTATATAAAGTATACATTTTTCCCATCGAGGGTTTATTATGATTTATGAGGGATAAAAAAAACACATTGAATTTTTCGCCAAATACGAAAATCACGCGCGTACTACAGGTCATTAGACTTTTTTTTATATATTCATTAAACGCGTATTTTTTTTTTTTTTTATGAACGCAATTGAAAACATTATAATAACATGTATATTATCTGTAATAATATATATTTTTAGGTTTTTTTTTTTGCTATAGGACGGATTTTTAAAACTCGAACTATAATTATAGTCGCTACTTACCTATATACTATTATCTAGTCAATTTACAATATTTTCCGGGCAAACGATAAAATGCACGCGAATTTCATAAAATACATTACAGGGCGATCGACTAAACGTAAGACATTCTCATTTTCTCGGAAAGTATTATATATTTTTTTTGATAATTCAAGAAACAATAGCATCATCTTTAAAATGTTACATTATTTTTTGGTCTCCTTATTCTTAGGGTTGAAGCCATTATATATATGTAGGTACCCCCCCCTTTTGATTTTCAAAATTGCTCAACTATAACCTCAAAAATATGAGTAATGTGACATTTTAGAGCTGCTCGAGTTTCTTAAATTTTTAAGAAAAAAAAAAACTAAACCAAATAGAGTTAATACATTCTGAGACAGTGAGTGTCTTGGTCGTTTAGTTGATCTCTCTGTATATATTGGCTTATAATTTTAAATATTGCCAGAGAATTATTATATTCGACTCGTCGTCGGCTTATATTATTATTATTGTTATTATATTTTTTTTTTTTTTTTTTGTAAGTTTTTATATTTTATCGGTTTCTAGCAGCGCTATCGTCGACGTTTCCGCTTTAAAACGGAACCCGACAAACAGATTCGTGGGTTCTTATCGCCGCGGGACGTATACAAATTCAAATTATTCTAATAACTTTTTATTTATATATCGGATTTTGATTTTATATATATATATATATATATATGTGTGTGTGTGTGTATTTACTGATATAGTTTATGTCAATATATTATGTATGCGCGTGTGAACGTCTATGATATGTATTATGTGTATAATATTTTATAATTTATACTCGGGGGACGACGAAACCGCGGTTTACTTTGGACGTGAAATGATGTGTACGACGTGGATTTAGTCGCACGCAGCCCGCGCTGAAATTATCATTGAAATTATTTATTATTAATTGATTAATTATTATATTATTAATCGTAACATTGGCTTAGGCATTTTTCATCGACAATGTGGCCGAAAACCGTCACTTTTGCTACGTGTCTGTGGTTGTTGACCGTCTCCAACGATGTCGGTTTATCGTCCGCCGCCCAAGACGCCACGTGAGTATAATTATATATTTATTTATCCGTATATTATAATACACAGGGTAATATTAAGTACGCAGTGGCTGTTTCAGTGGCGGATCTACTCGGGGGGCCAAAAGGTCAGCTAACCCACAGTTATCAATGTGACGATGTTTTAATAATTTGTCCTCTTTTCAGGCTCCGTGGATGACCGGATATAATATTTTTCCTTAATTAAGTGGCCTCTCGAAATGAGTTGACCCACGCACAATTCCCAAACTCTGGATCCGCCACAGGCCAGTTTAAAAGTATATTATAGTTTATTTGTATTAATCCATTTCATTAGAATCTGAGTGGAACATCTGAGTAGAGTCTATTCGTTATATTAAGTGGTGTGTTTTTATCTCTGATAACATTTATTTGGTTAGCAAAAATACTCCGATTTTTATCTTATGTTATACCTTAAAATATGGAAATTTTTTGCTCGGTGATACTTTATTTGAAACATTTTTCGATATTCTCAATACATTTTCCAAAAAATTGCTTTTTATGGTTTTTAAAAAAAAAAAAAAAAATACTATTGGTGTCAGTAAAATCGCTTCAAATTATTCGGATTGTATCTTAAAAGATGCGGCTATTTTTCGGGCGGTACATTATTTGAAAAACAATGTCTTGATTCCCTAACATTTTTTTTTTTTTTTGGCTACACGGGGAAAACATGACTAATACTACTCCGCTCAGAATCATTTTTTGATTGCAATGCTTTCAAAAAATTCAATTAAGTACTTTATATTCTATACCTTCCAAAATATCCACCTACTACTGTAGAAAATGACCATGGTGTGAAATACGTCCAGTTTTTTTTATTCAATAAGTACAAATAATATTTATAATAATATAACGCCCTTGACCATTTTTTCTATTAGTAAAAATCCTCCGAATCTATTTAACACCGTGAGTATCTATACCGTAATAAATATGTTGATTTTTCCGTCGGGAATTTACTAGACGTAATTTTGAAACGTATTTCTATACAAATATTGAAAATTAACAACGAATGACGATGTATACCGATGTTCTAACAAAATCTATATAGGTATCGCTATACCAGATATCCAGTATTTTGAACCTGACCACGTATATTAAAGCCAGATTTTTAAATCTCAATAATTCCGTACGGCGGATCACATTTTATATACTTTATGACAAATTTTACATTTTTTTATTTTTATTAAAGACGCAACTGGAATCGCTCAGAAACGTTTTTTGTCCGCGACGATTTAGCGTTGTGGTCAGTAACTAAATTTAAACTATTCATGGCGAGGGTAGTTAAACTTAACACTGTTGATATTTTCTATAATTCAATACGTGTATAATAATATTGTAAACTTTTAGGTGAGTATAGGTCAATTTAGGATGAGGTTAGTATCTTTAGCAAAAGTATCACCCGAAGTCTAGACACACTTCACTTGTGCTCGCACATAAATATTTATTACATATTGTATTGCATACGATTTATAATATATTATGTATCTGGCCGACAAAATTACACGTGTATACTTTACACACAGACACGAAGACATCAGGACAGCCATATATTCGTTTGCGCACTCGTTGCGCGACAACGTGGACAAACTGGAGCGACATGAACGCCGCGAGAAACAGTCAGGCGACCAAATGCAAAATATCCTGTTAACGATCGTAAACAAGCAGAGGGAACAGTACAACGACCACAAAGCCCTGGAAGCCGCCATCAAAGAATTGGGACATGGCGTGGACGTACTAACGTCCGCTGAAAAAGATGAGGTAAATCGACGAAAATTATTATTCACTTCATATGTATAATATAATAAATATATATCAATCGTTTTTTTCGATATTTCAATAATAAATAACGGTTTAGAAATTCAAATAAGCCACTAATATATATTATTATAATATCTCGAGTTATCTTCACCCCGCAGTATAGTATTTCGTAGGTACGGACTTTGAATATTAAAATTGAAACTTTATAATTTTGTTTTCAGGTCGCCAGTAAAACCAGTACGAAATCCATGTTGGACACCATAGATAATCGCATCGTCGCCGGGGAAGCCGAGTTAATGTCTATGCTGATAGGGGAACAAAAGTCTGCGTATGAAGCGCGCCAATCGTTGAACACAAAGTTGGACGCCATGTCTGAGCAAATCAACATGTTACAGTCGCGGTTGATGGCCATGGAACAGGCGCCCAAGGCTAAGATATCGAACGACGTCATTTTTGAACTATTGCAAAAAATCTCGGCCGACCAGCGGACATCCCTGATGGGCAGCCAGGCGTCGGGGCCGAGCAACGGCACGTCCCAGATGGTACAGGAGGCCAAGCACGCGGTAGTGGAGGCAGTCAACGCGTTGTCCGCAAAACTGGACGATGGCGAACGGAAGCGCGAGGCGTCTGAGGTTAAGCTGATTGGGGCGGCGGAATCGACGAAAGTGTTCCAGGACGACGTGCAAAACAGCTTCCGACTAATGTCGGAAGAGGTGAGGACGCTGTCGGACGTGCAGAAGACGCTGGCGCAGACGTCTGACAACGTGCTAGACGCTAAACGGAGGATTGAGTACAGCACGCACCAGATACTAATGGAGGTGGCGGGCGTGGTCAACGACAGGTCGAGAGAGCTAAACGACTCAGTTGGCGCCGGCCTGGAACGGGCACTGAAGGCGGTATTGGACGCGCAAGCTACCGGCATGGCCAACGTCAGCTTGAAAATCGAAACGGAAATCAGTCAAGTATGGAGACAGATCGGAATCATGTACCAGACGTTGACGGATTCGGCGTCTACGCTGACTACACTCCAGAAGCAGACGGATACGTTCGTCAACAGCACGGCCACGTCGGTGGACGGCATGAACAACAAGGTGTCTGCCATCGCCGGGCGCATGTCCGAGGTGGACGACAATCTAAACTACCTATTGGGTCGGCTGTCCTTGGTCACACAGGAGTTCAAGGAGATCAAAGTGGGGCTGGGCGAGGCGCTGGAAAGCATTCGCATAGGCTTGGAAACGGTACAGGGTAACAAGAAGAACGTGGACCTAGGACCAGGCCCAAACCCGATAGATGAGGAACCACTGTCCGAGAACCTCAACCCAAATATACTGTCTAAAACCATATACACCGTGTCTTAGACAAAGTGCCCGCCATCACGCGTATTATATTTTGTACCTATACCAATAATTTATCCATCGCATTATTTTAAACACCCTTCACTATATCCATCCCTAATCATCATAGGCACTGCAGATATTATACGCATTCTTATCGGTTATACATTATATTTGATAAAACCAAAAATTACAACAGTGTTTGAGTATAATTTTTTATTTTTTTTTTTTTGTAACATCTGTATTAATATAATAGTATATTCTAAAAAAATTGTATTATTTACCCGCGAATCGTTTCAACTTTATATTTCGAATTTGTTTTTCAACTAAACGTTTTCAATTATAGCTAATGAAATTACAGTAAAATTTATTACATTTTGTTGTTGATTATTGTATAGTAAAATCATTTTCAATCTGAAAGAAGAAAATCATCAAAAAAAAGTGTGTGGTAACCCAACCTATAACCAGTATCAAACGTTTGAAACACTGCAGTTGCGACGAAAACTGTTTTTCGGCTATATATTTTATCATCACAGCTTATATTTATTAGTTCTGTATGCTTGCACAGCTAATTTTGAATTTACTTTTGTTATTATAAATAATATCCATGTATAGACTCAATCCAGGTAAAACCTTATATCTAAGGGTAAAACGAGTGGCGTTCGGTGCAGAACTGGGTTTATTTCAGAAACACTGTATGTCCATAAAAATATATAATTACATTTTACACCGCAAACGTACGGAATGCTAAAATGTTTGTGTCTATAATCTTTCTGTATATTCGAAAAAAAATAATTTATAACAGTTGTCGTTTAGTCGGGTATTTGTATGCGAATATTATATATGTACTTATTCGAAATAACTCGAGTAATGTACAATGTAAATAGTAGAATAACATTAATGAATGTATTAAAATTTGCAATTAATATATAAAATAAATATTATATATCATATCAGATATAGTGGCACAGTGGTTAGGACCTAGGGTTTCTCGGGAGGAAAAATAAATATAGGTAGGAATAAATAGGAGGTCAATTTATGTATTTACATTTTTTTTTTTTTATCAATTACTTGTAAATATATTTAATGAAATATTTGTACGACGTATTGAGATATTTAAAAAAAATATATATATATATATATTTGGAGCCAAAACATATTTGTAAGGTAGGTGTCTATAAAAATCAAAAATTCATCATTTTATGTAAAATTATATTTGTATTCAAATTGTTTTAAATATTTTGTTACTTTTTTAACATTAAAGAAAATATGATTTACGTATCGTTTTATACGGGAATGTAATTTTCATATACAGGTCATACAACTATATACTTTATGGGTACCTTACACGTTACACGGTACGACGGTATACTTATGATTAATTATAATTTACATTATATCTTATCTGTTGACTTACAGATAAGATTTTGTTGCTTATTGGCAAACAGTTTTATGGACTTATAATATTTTACAGTTACGACGTTAGATTAAAACACGATTGTTAAGTGATTTAATTTCTCAGCCGTAATAAAACGTTGCTTGCAATTTTTGAAGTACTAATGTGAAAACACATGACATATAATATTATATTACGTATATATACGTATATAAATATATATATATATATATATATATATATATATATAGAGGACGTTACAGTTACACATTTGTTGCCGTCTCTGTCTATCTAATTTAAATCTAAAAACTATTGACGACAACATTTATTATGTTTTCACATAGGGATTATTCGATATCTTTTATACTTCAAACCTTAAAAAAAAAATGTATTTTTTTTTTAATCTTAATAGGACGCCACACCAGCGTTTTTTATGTATTGTCTAAATTCTATTGGTGCCTCTGAGTACTATTGGATAACTATTGGAAAACACATTTTCCCTATATTGTCCTCAAGATTAACAGAGAGACGGCAAATGTTACTGTGATGTCCTCTTAATGTATTTACGCGTTATTAAAATTGTTGAAGTAACAATAAAAATATGAAATAGTACCTATTGTTACTCACCTACTTAATAGCCATAATGGGTATCAATGGCACAACCGGGGTGGTTTGGGGTTGTGGCCCTCCCTCTCGAAATGTTTTTTAAAAGTCAAAATTCCAGTGAAATGTTATTGTACACTGTACATTTTTTTTTTTTTTTTTAAGTATAATTATGTATGATCCATTGACCCCCCTCCATCCGAAAATAAATCCCAGTTGAGCCACTGATAGGTAGGTATAGTTATGAAAAATTTGCCGTAAAATAAAGCTAAATTACCTAGAATGTAGATTATACTCTAAAATCCAAACGACAAACGACTATAGCTGATTGTTATAATATATATCTATGCCATATAATTATGAACAATGCTGTTTGTTGTGATTTTGCACATTAATTTTTTTTTTTATAGCAACACTATTATTTTATCTATTAATATAAAATACACATAAACAATATAGAAAACTATATGCCTATAATGTACAAAACACAAAAAAAGAAGATAGGTTACTGCTCAAGGTGGGCTACTGTTGTAGGTAGGAAGTTGGAAAGGTGGGATATAGAGGGAAATTTAAATTGATATTCACACTCATTCTGATCTAAGTTCGGTTTAAAATATTTTAATAGATTACAATTGGAAATTGTATTAATTTGTAACTACAAAATAAATTACAATTACATGTTTTTCCGCCTCAAATAGTTGAACTAAGCTAACTTAAATGTTTATAAAGTATTGTACACCATTGTAACACCAATACAATTAAAAATACAGAAAATCGGGAATATTATACAAAACACAGGTACTCATTAATATACAATATACATTATACATATTTGTAGTTATCAATTTTGTATGTTTTTTAGTGAACAGTTTGAGGTGGTGATAACCTACTCTATTTTCCTTTAAAAGTTAATACCTACTTGATTCATTAATGAAAGCCAAAAGAATAAAGTATTTTCCTTTTTCATTCGACAACTGATTATAATATTGTGTTTCTTAGTTATGATAAATTATTTAGTGTATTAATATAAGTGTACAATTATAAAAATTACTTATCGTTGCTTTAAATAGTGAATTAAATAATTTCAAGTATATAATGCTAATATATAAGTGTAAGATTATAAAAATTACTTATCATTAGTTTAAATATTGAATTAAATAATTTCACGTATCCACTCTTGTGATTTTTTTTTTTTTTGTGTTTATATCAATATAAATATTCAAAATTATTCAATTTTTATTTTCATATAACTGATGCAATGTCAAGTAGCCTAAATCAAATATTATAAATAAATAATCAGACAAATATTGTTAATTTTGTAATCAATTTTGTTCCTATATTCATACACATACATAACTGCAGCTTGGTACATAAAATCCCTAATGTACACATAGCACGTACACATAAAATAAGTTAGCTTAGTAAAACAGTAATATTATGACAGCATATATTTGTATTAGTCTCAATTTATTATTTGTAAACATTTAAAAGAACTAATTTAGTTTTAAGTCAAAGATATCAATAATTAAGTAATAAATCCAATTATCAAAATATGATTGTATATACAAAATTAAAAAAAAAAAAACAAATAATCTATACATTAATTCACAGTTCTTATATATTGTCTTTTTTGCAGACTCGATCATTAATACTTCAAAGAGGTGAAGAAATTTTTAATGGTTTTGTTGATTCTGGTTCATTAAGTTGTAAACCGTTCAATTCATCTTTCCTCGCAACTGAATTCCATGATAATGTTTTTGCTGTTCCGAATATTAAAAATACCAAAGCACCACACATGTATGTTATAGCCAAAATCCAAAATACAATTCGCCATTGTTCAAATGTTTGCTATAATAATGATAAGTAAGATGTATACGTAAATAGTAAATAATTGACTTTCACGAAACATTTTAGATGATATTTTAAGAAGAAAATTACTTTGTTGAATTATTTTTAATTAACTCTGTCTTAATACCTAGTAAATTATTTTTAATTTTAAATGTGTTATTTTATTGTTGAACTTGGTTATAATTAATACCACCAAATATACTTTGGTGATGAGTGTTTTATACAATTATTTTATCAGGATCAATGATTGAAAAATAGTTGTATTTACATTAACAATAATTCATTATTATAAAATAAATAGAGGGGTAATTTAAAAATAAGTAATTCAAATAAATATCTATGTTGAATGATTTCCATGGACTAAATAATAATGAGTATTCAATGTTATCTATATATATATATAATCTTCAATCTATATATATAAAGGCGAATGTATGTTTCTTTGTTCTTTATACATTCCTATACTATTCATCCGATCGCCATGAAACTTTGGGAAGTTGTTCAGTACACTCCCGCGAAGGTTTCTGGCACATTACATCCTATCTTATCCCATCCTATTCATTAATACGTTCAAGATCATTAATACGTTGCTAGGGAAACTATAGTTACTTAGTTACCAAAAAACGTATTTTTTTTTTTTTTTTTTTTCATTATTTTATATATATAAAAACCAAATACCACTCACTCACTCACTGATCAACTGATCTCCAGACCAATCCGCTGGACCTAGAGACTTGACATTTTGGTGGTATATATCTTATGGTGTAGAGGTGAGATAAGAAAGAATTTATGGAAATCTATCCTCTATAGGGGTACTTGCTCATAAATTTTGCCGAAATTCAGGATTACCTTGGTGATACGGATGAAAAAATAAACCGGTTGTTATTTTTATTAGATTGAGTTTGTCACGGGAAAGAAAGTACTCTTACTCTTTTAAAAGAGATTTAAAGTTGCTAACCCAACAATGCTTTGCTATTGCCAGATATTGATGTATTTGCAATGTTATTATGTATTATTGTACAGCCTATGTCACTATTTAAAAAAAATATATGTGGAAAGTGGGTAGTCCATCTTCGGCAAAGTAAATGTGTTCAACTTTGTCATTTTAACCGCTAATCAACAAAAATAATTTAAGATACAATTGAATTAAGTCAGAATTTCATGTCAAAAAAATATTTATTTATTTATTTTTTTTGCTGTGACATAATCATTTCGTTCATTGCGATGCTTTATGGCATTTTTTTGGTTTGTTGTCTGGCGTGTAAACAAATAAAGCTGATGGTTTTACGTGTTTTCATTTATTACCATAGATACCCGCACATCACAGGGATTGCACTATAATAATTAATAACCGGTTTTTTTTTCATCCGTGTTACCAAGGTAACCCATAAATCAAAATTAAATAATTAGATTTTTGTACTAAAAACCAAATAGGGGATGGATTTTAATAGCTATAAACCTTCTCCGGACAACGTAAAACATTTTACAAAAAAAACCGCGTAAAAATCGCTCCAGTAGTTTTTGAGACTATTCATCTCAATACAGACAGAAATCCATTTTGTATATATAGATAAAAGCCAAATGGACTTTTAACCCCACTTACTCAATCACTGACCAACGCCGATAAAGAGATTAGCGAGAAGAAAGAATAAAAAAACCGCGATAAAAATGGGCGAGGGGTAGGGGGTTAAATCCACGGGCAACGCCGTGCGGGATAGCTAGTATATTATATAATAAAGTGCATATTAATATAATCGATTTATTACATTATAAAACAGAATAGACACATGACCGTTATAGATCTATTAAGGTTTTTACTGTTATACTGTAACAGATTTCGAGTTATGAAAGTTTGACTTATGACATTATAGATTATATTGTGACTTGCAATAACTTCATTTTTTTAAAATCAAAACAACTTATAAAACCTTCTTAAAAAAAAAAATTAAAAAAATATTAACTTTAAATTATCAATTATAATTTGTATTAAGATCGATTCTATAACCTTAGTTGACCGACAAAATTATATAATTTGTATTTTGTAAGTTGTATAACAAATAGGGGTCCCACACGAACTATTGGTCTATCTTTCTTAATTTAAATATTTACTTGAAGAATAGTATATATTAATATAAAACTTTATGTTATTATCTAATGTGTGGTTAATTTTTTAAAAGTAATATATATTTTTGCACGTTGACGGACAATCACTGTTATAATAGTCATTGGTTTTTTGGATGTGATAGAAAAGTGACTGTTATAGCAGTTATAAATTTAGAAGTAATAAAATGGCATAACTGCTGTAGCAGTCACGTTTATTATGGGCGTTATCGTATTCAGACTAACTTAATAATTTAATAATTGTTTAGGCATTTTGCATTACTAATTGTAATACAATAGCTATTACACATTTTTTTGTAACTACTATATTTATTCAGTTACATGAGTGATGCTAGAATTACAGTCAAGTGCATAACTGCTATAGCAGCGATGTCCGCCAACGTATTATCAAATAACATCAGAATAAATTGTAATTAATTGAATTAGTAACAAAAAATAATAAAACATTTATTACATAATAATTGAGTTGTATTCACAGGCTAAATAGCTGGTTTATGAAAATAAATGTTTAACTACTTCTTATACCAATATATAAAATGGATTTTGTTCTTTATGACTTATAATATATTATCTGGCATTTGAATGGATTCGTATTAATTTAAATATAATTTTTTTTTTAACTTTAGGTGAGTTTTAATGTTGTTAATACGATTTAATAAACAATTTGGGTACTAATATTATTTGTTTATAATCGTTTGTTTTAAATATATAACGACTACCAGCAAAGTATTAACAAATAAGACTGTGCAATTCGAATAATGTTGTCTTAAAAGTGCAGTTATAAATATTTTATCTCCTCAGCAGTTAATACAAATTGAAACAAAATATTTGGTTAAAATTTGGTCAACTTTTTATCAGACACTCATATAGTATACACATATATATATTTATAGGTTTATTGTACGTCTAAATTATTCCTATACTTACATTGTTATTTGTAAGTTTTCCCACAATGTACGAAGATAAGAATCCTCCAAACGAAGACAAAGTATTGGCCATTCCAAATATTGTGCCTAAAATGTAACGAGTTAATATTTATTTTATAAATATGTAGTAGGTATTTGTAAATACCAGAGAAATTCGGAGCTATGTCTAAACCGTTTCCCAGATAACCTCCTGTCACTGCACCGTTCAACAGCAATGCAACAGTGAATATAACTACTGACCACACTGCATTTTCTCCTAAATACGCCTGTAGAATCATCATAAGACCGGGAGTAAATACTCCTGTAAATATAAACAGTTTGTTAGGCATGAATGTGAAACGTACAAGTAAAACTAAATATAAAAATTCTAATATATAGGCACAAAATCACCAGATAAAAATCGAACAACAATATTAATAATAGTCAAATACCGATTCCAGTGAAAATTTTTCTTGTCATTGTTTTTGTCAATTTGTCAGCATTGAGAATACGATCAGCAACTATTCCAGCAGCAAAAGCCATGAAAAATTTACCCAAATATGGGAGACTGGATAGCAGCCCGTTCTAAAATGTGAATTCCGATAATCATATTATTCTATAGGTATAATTATATTTAATAGCATCCAATATACACATTGAATATTAAAATAATTTAGGTAAATCAACTATTATACCGCTTTGATGTCATAATGAAGTAAATATTTCATATATGTAGGTAACTGATTGACAATAGTAAAGTAACCAAATACGCTGGCTCCGTGAGTTATAACAATAGCCCATACAGGTAATGACGTAAGTATTTTTTTCCACGGTAGCTTTTGCGGCTGTAAATAGAAGCAAGATATAAAACGCTTAATTATAATAATAAATCATAATACATATTTTTTTCCTAAGTTGAATAAGCATACTGTATAGATTCATAAATAATCTAATCAAAAAATGTCTTTCACCTTGTATGTGCGAGTAAAAAAAAAAACGTTATTTTCTTATCTGTTTTGATTTATTTACTGTAATGTTATTCAACTAATTCAAACCGTTTCTGGTCTGACTAAAATTAACTCATCGAAATATATATAAATAAAAAAACAAGGTGATGACATAATAAAAACATTATTATTTACTATTATAATTATTGTACTCATAAAGTTGAATAGTTTCTGAAGAAATACCTTAGTACCAGGACTGCTTTGCTTAGCAATTTCTGTTTCAATATAATTTCTTTCGTATTCAGAAATTCTAGGATGTTCAGCGGGTGTTTCAAAAACTAGATTAAACCACATCACAGACCATGCAATGCCTACGAGACCAGTGATGTAAAACACAGATTCCCATCCCCAAGCAGATATAAGAAAACCACAAACTGGCAAAGTAAATGCTGCACCTAAGGTTGAAGCTGAAAAAAATACAAATTGAATACATTTTAAATTTATTCAAATATAGTTTGAGTAAAATACGTTACAAACAAAACAACATGTATTATTTGTATAAGTTAGAACAATTCTACAAAATAATTTTTAAGATCTGTAGAATAAAGGTATACTATAGTCATATGTTAAAACTAGAGGGTTAACTATAGTTATTTCAAACAATTTCACAGAGTTCTTGTGACTTTTTAACAACTCGCTGTTTTTTTTCTACTAAACACCATTTTATGAAACATTTTATGTTGCATGTACCTACTCTTAAAAACACCATTTTAATAATATTTAAAACAATAAAGTTGGGCAGTGAGAAACTACTAAACGTTTTTTTAAATTTGCATTTGAAATGTTGTACATTGTAGGTACACCTACAAGTTATTAGGAACAATCAATTTTGATCAGACGTTAAACATGCATGACCAATGTGAAACATATTTAACAAAAACTACGTAAACCTTATCTGATAAATTATTATATTAGGCAGTAAAATGACAATATTGTACAGTATAATTCAAGTGTTTAACACATTAACGATGTAAGCAATGGGAATGAATGTACGAACTAATTAAACAAAGTAGCCAAGTAACTAAGTAGCTAAGTATACATTTTATATATTGAATTACCTATTATATTTTAGTTATTTCATAAACTAACTGATTCAACATTTTAAGAGTAACATATAAATACACAATATCAAAAGAAATGTATAATAATTTATTAATATATTATCATAAATCGTGAAATTAAATCATTTATCCAATATAATTCAAATTTCAAACATTGTTGAACTATAGTAATTATTTTTTTTTATCATAAATACATTTTCATAAGTTATTTTAAGAATTTAAATTATTAAACATTCGTTTGTTCATAGTCGATATCGTCTTTATTTTATATAGGCAGTATCACTATAAATGTAAGCTAAATACAATTTCGATTATACGATGGGTTATTTTTAGTTGTAATCGGAATTTGTTTTAAATATAAATATAACATTTCGTCAGTGTGAATCATTTTATTATAGACCACCATTATTGTTATTTTAAGTATATATGAGTTTGAGAAAATTAAACTTCGCGACCTATCCCTAAATTATATCATCGGCTTGCCGGCATGTTAAATTAGTTTTAGCAATATGTATATAATATATACAATTCTGACTAATAAGTACTTAAAGAGTTCACGATTAACTACCGAGTACTCAATTTTGTATAGTAATTATATTAATTAACAAAACCGTATTCCTCCTCGCATCAAGTCATTAACAAAGTCGTAAAGGATTGTAACTGAGTAATTTTGATCTATAAAGCTAATTTGAAGAGGTCACATCTATTGAATATTGTCATTAATAAAAATTACAAAAAATAAATTGCATTGTACGTATAATAAATTGTCATTTACCCATCATGTTGGCCATGAATTTACTACGCTCATTTGGTGGGATCCAATTGGCAGCTAGTGGTAGTATAGCCGGCCACGTTACTCCCTGAAATACGAAAATATATATAGACGTTAAGTATAATTGATGTACATTATAATTTCGTTTAACAGATGATCGGTGGAGAATTTTAAATTGACTGCAATTACAAGGAAGAATAATATAACTAGTTTACTATGCTAAAAAAAAAAAAGTATTCTAATTAATTATGAAATATTATTTGAAAGAATTTCCAAAACAATATTTTATATGATGAAAATTAATGAAATCGCTCGGATTATATTTATACTCATATCATTGAGAATTTTTCAAAAAGTTGCCGTAATTTTTTATTTTCTTTTTACTTTGTGCGCTCAATTTTCGAAATGGAGATGATATAATATAAATAATATTGTAATTATTTATGTAGGTAATATTAAAAAATGCAAGAAAAAAAAAATATCGTTATTATTGGAAATTCGGAAGTTAATAAATTACCGTTTATGGTAAACCATTTTCCTCGTAATAGATTACATGATTATTATTAATGAACAAAAGTTCACAGTATATAATATAGGCCATATGTGTTATTCTAGATTTAAACATGTTTGATGTGTTTTGTTTAAAATACAAAAAAACAAAATACACAAATTTAAAATTTTTAACAACTAAACACAATAGGTACTCACCAAAGTAAAACCTAATAATACTCTACAAATTATAATGCAATAGAAGCCGATTTTTGCCGCCATTGGTGTCAACAGTGTAACCATAGACGCTAACAGCATAGAGTAACCAAACACGGGTCGGGCTCCGATCATTTCGGCCAAACGACCGCCTGGCAACTCCGTGAGGACATAGCCCCAATAAAAGCTGCCCAATATAAAATTTTGTTCATACTCGGACCAATTAAACTTCACACCGCTAGAATGTGTCGTACTCGCGGTGGCCTGAAAACAAATTTTTAAATTAAATAGGATTTAAAAAGAAAACCAGACTGTTAATTTATGTTTAATTATATACGTGTAAATAGATACGACATATTATATTTCACTGTACACAGCCGATCGCCGGTAAAAACTAGGTGTTGGATATGTTTTTCGGTGAATGTTGAAAACATTCATTAAATCATAAAGTTTGTGTGTAAATTACGTTTATATAACAATGGGAATACTTTAAATAATATATAATATTATTGTTGACGATAAGAAAAACGGACGATAATACAGTAGGTAGTTATATTTGGAATGAATATCTTTCATACTCAGTAAGTAAACACAGGGGGATGGTGAATCATGGGGGATGAGTGTAAAATTGAAAGAATCGTATCAAAGTCCGAATATTATAGATGACATTACCAGGAAGCGACACACCTGGGCAGGACACGCATATGTGGCGTAAAGAATAGTTCTCACTGTCCAAGAATTAGTGGCAGTCAAATGATTTTGTCATAGTGGAAGATAAAGCTGATTTTTTAACAATTATTATTATCTACATCATTTTTTTTATACATATATATATATTGTTATAAGGGAAATGGGGTTCATAGGGGAGAGGAATATATCTCCTTCACCCCCACCCCCGTTTGACCGGCTCTATCGATAACTCAAGGTACTTAAAAGTACCCGGCAAGTGAAAAGACCTGGGGGCGATCGAGATTAAAATGGGAAGAAGAGGTAAAGTAAGACGTTGAAAGAGTACCTAATCCTGCAGGAGTGAATTGGAAGGAATTATCTCTAGAAAGAGAAAAATGGTGGCAAATATTTTGGACAGTATATCGAAACCACGACAGAAGAAGAGAATCATTTATGTATTGTAGTACATAAAATACACAGTAAATATTTAATACGCCAGTATAATTGTTAGTATTCATTATTAGTAAAACGTTAATACCTAACGTATTAATATAATAGTATCAATTATCATTTACTTAAATTAGCATAACTTTAAATAAATAAAACATATAACAGGATTCATTTTTATTATAGAAACGAGACATAACCTTCGACCTTCGAATATATTATTTGTATAATAAATATAAATACTGAATAAAATATTGAAGCATCATTATTATATTTTTTTCATTCATTTTAAGTGAAATCGTTATTTTTCGTGAATTGCATGTCCATATTATCCTCTCCGTAAAAAGTATCCTCATCGTGTATAATACATATTTTTTTACAATATCGATGACCGATTTTACACACTTCACGAAACAGATATATATATATATATATATATTGATTTTGTACACTCTATGAAATAACGTTTTATTCTTTATACAATATACCTTCATAAAATGGATAATTTGTTTTCAAATTTTGTTTTTCATACTGTGTAAACATATTTCAATATTTCTAAAACTGTAAATTTCTAACAAATATTAATTATTACTGTTACTATTTTTAAGTACCTACAGTTGACATTTAACAATTTACTAGATTAACAGATGGAAAACAAAAGATAATATGTGTACACACACATATTGAAACATGTTACTTGTGTTTTTGTTTTTTAGAGTTTTATAATACGTATAAAACTGTACCTATACAAAAGTTAATAATACCTATGTTAATAATTTACAATTTTAGTACTTTGAAATATTAATAAAAACGTATATTTTAAACAGTATGGATGGCCCATATATACTAAATACAATAATATTAAAATCAATAAAAAAAACCAAAAAGTCTGGATTTCCTTCAAGATAATATACTATAGCATGCGATGAAAATTTAGAACTGTAGATTTTTATCAAAACAGATGCAGTATTAAAACTAATACAGTAAAAATAACAAAATAGTGGAGCGTGGCCAAATTTAAATTATATATATTACTATTGTTGTTCATAATGAAATTAAAAGCAAATTTATTTTGAAATATGTTTTGATTAAATGTAAAAATTGTATAACCAGAGCTTGGATTTTATACTCTTTGTATATTTTATAACATTTTTTTTTTTTGTAAACTAGTACCTAATACGATAGTAAGATACGGATTAGTTTCGTTATAATATTTGATAAAAAATATAAAATGAAATTGTATTTTGTATATTTTTGATGTGTAGTTTTCGACTTGGTTATCAAATTGCACAATTTGCATTATTTGAATTAGAGAACCCCAAGCAATAAAAATTGTTTTTATATGTAGATATTTCATGGTAATTAGAAATAATATTTTTTTATTTTTATAATTACGTGTTTATTTATGTCTCAGACAATATGTGTATTTCAATAGATTCAGAAGAAATCATTTTTAAATAATGAGTAGTTAAGTGCTTCTGCATAAAATGTACTTACTCTGTTGTTTGTTCGTAACCAGTGATCACGTATTAATATCTTAATTCACGTCAGGGATTATCGGGATTAGACATTTAACTTTGAGAATATAGTATATTATATCAGCATCATACAGGTATAACAACATATATTTTAACTTTGAATATAGGTCAATAATAAATAATAAATAATAATATGTTCTTGGTATTTTCTCCGATCTATGGGTCAGCTAGTTCATAGAAAATAAACGAATATATTATAATACGTTAGTAAATTCATAAATATGAATGATGAAAAAATTGAGTATGCTGGAATCAGATAAGTTTTTTATTTGGAACCCCATAAAAAAAAAATATAAATTAATATTAATATACTGTCTCTTGGGATACTCCTCCTGGCCTACGTAATTTAAATACATAATTTTTATGTTAACGCGGCACATAAAAAATTGTTATTTGAACATTTTTAACAAAATTTAAATTAATTCCATAGTATATTTGTTTTATTATGCACTAATAAGTTATTTTATTTTATAAAAATACAAACCTATATCTAATTTTAACAATATAATATCTGAAAATATAATGAATATATTACTACCATTAAATACTTACAAATTCTCACTTTTTATTATACAAATCGTACCGTTCACGTCATTTTCGATTATATTATTTCTATACAAATAAAATACGAATCCTTAAATTTATGATCACAGCTACCAGTAAGAAATGTACAAATAAATAACTTTGGCATTAGTCAAGCGTAATATTATTACAATATAAAAACGAGATTAATTGTTTAAAGTTTATGGATTGGAACAAATTTCATTGAAAAACCACGAAAACCTGTTACCCAAAGTATTCAAATAATATCGCGTTAAAGGAAATTTTATTATGGATATTTATTAGGTAAACTATAATTACGTAAAGTATAATAAACTAACAATACATCGAGAAACAGGTATAAAATAGAATATATATTGAATTAAGTGGTTTTCATTTTGTACAGGTTTTTCTAAAAGTTTTTTCTTTTTTATATACTACAAAACATTATTAATTATAAATTAACATTCTGTAATAGATCTATTAATCAGATTCGATGATATTATATCACTAAAAATAGTACAATGATAAATGCTAATTTTAAAATATACCTATTATTGCAAATTTGTATCCTACCTACTGTAAAATCAGTAATAGTTTATTTGTTTTCTATTTGAAGTATTAATTACATTTTTTTTACATACAATTTTAGGTATTTTACTATATAATAAGACCTTTAAAGTGTTTATATCAACTCAAGGTTGAAAAATGTAAAACAAAATAAAATATAAACATTACAAATTATTTATCGCCTATCAATATTATATATTTCAACTGATATAACACCTATCTCAACATAATATTGTTTATCGTTAGGTAATAAATAATTTGTTACTAAGGTAATTATTATTAAATAAAAAAAAATACTTGTTGTCTATAGAGATATAAAAATACCTAAAGGTATATATAATACCAATATCAAAACGCGAAGGCCATTGAACAATCGTAAAAAAATAGCACAATTCAGTATCAACTATATACCGTGGTCTGATGCCCTAAATTATTATTATACTGATTAAATGATAAGTGATTAACTATTTTTACTTCCTCCGGGCTCTGGAGCATTATCTAGAATAGGTGCATAATATATATTATATATATACCGATCGTTATAATTATTTATTACAAACAAATAAATATAAAAAAATGCATTTAATATACCCTAGGGGCTAACCTTATAAATGTAAACTTGTAATTTATTGAAAAATGGCCTCGAATCGATTTATAAAAAGCCAGCCATACTTCGCACCATGGGTGAGACATTGCTGTCGGTGAGAAGTTTGTAAGGTATAGGATATATGGTATACACTATAGGATAACAAATAGCAAAGATAAATTATTGCAAAAAAAAAAAAAAAAACGATTCTGAGCGCGTAATTCGGTAAACTGGTAATATTAGTCATGTTTTTTCCTTATAGCCACGGTAATCCGGAATTAACAAAAATAAAACCAATGTATAGAAAACTGTTAAAAACTGATAGCTTCTTCGCTATAGATACTCAGAATATGAAATACAATTATTCACACGAGGAAAATTACCCAATTTAAATATTTATTACCTACCTACCTATAAGGTTATAAAGGCATACTTATTATTACTAATTATTGTTTATTTTAAATTGTTAGTCGGGCAATTAAAAAAAATAACTTAATAGGTCAGCTAAAAATTAGTCCATTAGTAAATCAAATCGAACTTTGAACTACATGTGTATCATTTAAATTCTATTTTTTCGTTACATCCTCCAAAATTCTACGTCGTAATTTTATATAAATACTATTAAAATATATAATAAATATAAAAATATAAATATAATTTATAACTATATATATATATATATATAATAATTCAATTGTACAGTTTTACAGGAAACGTAATAAATCAGTTTTTGTATTATTTTTATTTACGATAAATTCTGATTCGCAATATTTTTTTAATTTAAACTTAACCATTAAAAAATCAAATAATTTTAGTCCACATCATTATAATTGATTTGGCTATTAAAACTTATAATTATATATAACATAAATTAAGTTACACAAATATTTACCAAAAATTCGTTCAAGAATTGTATGGTGGGGTTTCTTAAAAATCAAAAGAAAAAACATTCAAACACATATAATTGATGATTTTATTAATAAAGGTTAGGTGAAATGGAACTTCTCTATTAAGGTGCATCTACAGTGTAGAGGCACCTGAATTGAAAACAAATGTTGGTGTAGTCTACATTTCTGTACTTCCACGATTGCGACTCTCTACATTTTATAAAGATGAGTATTTACTATACCTTGACCGAATGATTTTTTTTTTTAAATTAATATAAGAGTGTTATAATTTAGCTTAATAAATTTCTCTTAATTTTAACCGTTAATAACTTATTAAAAACCGGAAAGATTAAAAAAATCATTAAGTCAAGGCTTAGTGAATACTCTTCTTTATAAAATGTATGAAAGGTCCATTTTCCATAAACTCAACCTGAGAGTCGCGATCGTGAACATACGGATAGCCTTTATTTATATTTGACGGTCGAGACAGACGGAGAAAAAAAATTTTGGTGTGGAAACCACTTGACGACCTTAACCCTTAACACGTTTACACGATGGAGGTAAAACAATTTTAGATCTACTACTAGATAATATTTACTTTTACAGAATAATGAATAGAAAAATAACTCGTGTCAGTGGATCTAAAACCATTTTAACGTAAAAATGTAAACACTAAATATAGTACCTATAATTGATAATATGTTTATAAGACATAAAAACCAAACTAAACACATAACACTGTGTAAAATATACTCGAGGGTCCAAAGGTCTAGGCCATTAAAATTACAATTTTACTTTATAACATTGTCGATAGTATGTTTAATTATTAGAAGTAATTTAATATACCTAGATTATAACATATCAAATGTTCCTATTGTTATTTTTGCATACCTATTCAATGCCGGTAGTTAACTGATTCTAAAAATGCATAATACTTGTTGTCTACAACTATAGTCATAATATTGTTAAATAATTAATGGCTATTCAAAATTCCAATACAAAAGTGTTTAAAGGACTACACGAAAATAGAATTAGATTATAAAAACATATCGTCATAGGAAAACCAATGTTTTCGCTTTGGTGCACATCCAAAAACTTTCAGATTTCGTGCCAATGATGTAAAATAACTGACCAACAATGTGTTGTCATAAACTAGTGAAATTAAATTCAAGGGTAATATTTCTTGTAAGAACTGATTTCTCAAAGTAGTAACTAATAACCAGTAGTTACTGTTAAATGGCTTATTAAAATAAAATAATACATGCAAAATTAATAAACTCATATACTTATTTACATTAGGCCAGTCATATATAATTTTTGAATTAATTATAAACTTAACCTTTTTTAACTGTATTATCTAATTAACTTATTAAATGTTTTTTAGATTAGTTTTTTAAAAAAATAGTTGGTCTGAAAATAGGGTAGTAGTTAATTTATTATTAATTTATATATTAATAATTTTCGTTTAAGATTTAACAGTTATAATTTGAAATATATTTATTTTATTGTGTAATGAATAAATTGTGCTGGAAGAAAATATATTTTTCGGGTATTTCTGTAACGAGTATATTTACGATCTAATTTATCACGCTAAGTGTATCAAATTTGTGAATCTCTATATATTTTGTCATCACTTACTCTCATAATATGAGTCACTAATGCTCTAACTCTACCAAAATAGTTAATGATACCTATAAAAAAAAAAAATAATAAAAGAACAAGAGAAAACTAAACTTAGAGGAGGGGTGTCCTCGAAATTACCACTGAGTTATAATATAACGTACTTATACTATCATTGATATTGATTTTATATACATTATACACACCTATTGTATACATAATCAATACTACTACCAATCAAGTGTAATTTTATTTTATAAAGTGAAATTACCAATACCTTTCTTTAATTCTACTAAATCATATTTTACGATAAATCTACTTGCGCATTTTAATATTCTATTCGTAATTTTCAAGCATGATTATAAAAATATATTTATGTATGTATGTTGAGTCAACACACATATATGTATACTTATTAATTAACATACCAAAACATAAACATGTTTTATTAAACATAGATTTTAACAAAGCTTCTAACATATTTATAATTTTAGATAGTATAGGTACTAGAGAAAGTCCCCAGGGTTTATTCATAACTCCTACATTTTATTTTTATTTTAATCAAGCGTTGAGAAATTATATCTAATATACTTACAATGCTATCATTTAAAGACGAACTTGAAATATTGGTAACTTGTTCTATCGACACGTTCTGCTTATTGTTAGGTACCATGTCTACGACGGCAATAGTGAAGTTTACCCGTAACATATAATTGACCATAAATCCAAATAAAACCATGCAATTTAATACTCTTGAACAGTTCATCGACCCTATATAAAATGATAATTTTACAACCAAACTGTATATTAAGTGACAAGCGTACAAGGCATATCGTATTTAACCACTACAAATACTTACGAGTTTGTTTGATAACCAATCCGGTTTCTACGTTGGCCATCGTTTCTTCTTTTTTCATTTTGCAAAAATCTGGTAATTTGTGTCACACAATGAAATTGATTGCCCTAAAAAATTACATAAAGTTAACGTTATACGATATTAATCAATATAGTTTTGTAAATTTCCAAATGATTCTTAAAAAATATATAACTAAAAATGGAGTTTCATAATTTGAATATATTTAGTATGTATATTAGTTTGAAAACTACAATCGTATTTTATATACTGATAGTAACAACATAATATTATAACAATAAAATGTAATTCTGGAAAGGTTAGATTTATTAAAATGTTGAGTTATTTATGTGTTTTAGTCGTTTGCGATTTAGGGAGACGCATTGTAAAATACCTGGGTTTTAAGTACTTTACAAAAAGGTGCTGAAAAAACATTTTTATTACTCAAAAACGGGTTTTATGAGACACTCGCTCTGATTAAAATCTAAAATTAAATTCGAATAACACGAAATAAGTATTTCGTGTATTTTATACTTTTATTAAATTAAGTGCAAGCTGTAATCATTAAACAATATTTCTATACGGTGAACATAAAAAAATGGTAAAAACCTCCGATCTAATATAATAAAACTGTTAATAATCTTAATAATAATATTTGTATAACTTTGTATGACTAAAATTAAAATTATTTCGCTTTTAGGGAAATAATTAGGTTAATCTACTTATATTCAATATAAAATTGTCTAAAGTAAATTTAAATTAAATTAAATAAGAATCAATAATAAACTAATTGATCTTCACTAAATAAAATATAATTAATTTGTGTATAACATGTATGCATTTTGACGCATACTGCATATACATTAAATCAATACAAGAACAACAGTAACATCATTTAGAAACCAACTAATTTACTTAAGAAAATGTTAACGAAACGAAAAGCATTAACTATTTCATTTTTAGAGTAGAAAGTCGATTAGTTTATTTTGCACGAAAAAGCTAGGTCAACTTCCACAACTCCGTGTACAGTGTGTCACGATATTAATCAATAAAATAAAATTGTATTTTTAAAATAGACAAAAACAATTTTAAATAAAATACATTAAAGCTGAAATTGTAATTTGATTGTAATTTAAATTCTGTACAATCTAATATGAACTTAATAAGACTTTGTTGTACATTTATTATGTTATTTAATTTCATTTATTAATGTAATCGTTTTAATGAATTTTCCTATTTTTCTTTTTGCATTTTAATTTATCGAAGCCATATATATTCACTATATGTATCCAATATAAGAAAGTAATTATGTAGTATGACATCATACAGTTGAAAAAAAAATCAATACAATGTACAAATTACAAATATATCTGTAACTGTATTTTTCATTCTCGCTATCATAAAAACAAAAATAAAAATAGTTTTGTGCTTTTTCAATTTAATTTTTTTTTTTTACATAAATTATAATTTACACAAAATCGAAATATGGTACTAAAAATAATAATAAAAATACATTTTAGAAATTGTGTTTAGAATTTTACTAGGAAAACTGTTACTGTTATATTACAATTGTATTACGTAATCCTCTGTACTTATTTTTATAACGACATTTACACAAAAAATAATAATGTACTTCAAGTTTCAACTACATCATAATAAATAATGTGTTTGCTAGTATATTTTCAAATACTATATTTGTTCGCATTCAACTCTGTTTATAATATTATAGCGCTATCATATATAATTAGAGGTGAAATAACTTTAAAAGGCACATTTATTAATTATTAATTAATGATTTTATACACAAATTATATTTTAGGTATATTATTTTTTTAGTACATATTCATTTAACACAGTACATTTTCATTCACAACCAAAATATTTCATAGTTAATTATTCTACATTCTCTTCGCGTTTATCTTATATAAAAAATGGGACCTAAAAAAGCTACTCAGCTACTCGTATTCTTATTGTTTAATTATTTATTATATGCCGATGCCGAAATAATAATATTTTTTTTTAGCTATACCAAAAAAAATAAAATTTAAATAACTTAAAAATAAATCATACAAATCTATTTCTAAAATCTGAATATTTCAATTGTATCTCTACTGTAAATCAAATAAATATTATCATAATAATAAATCATATCAATATCAGTAAAAAAACATTAAATTTATAATTAATTTAGTATTTCATATATAATAAAAAAAAAAATTATAATAATTTTTCAGCAAAATTAGTTAAATTATAAGTTTTTCCCTTTTAATAGAATAAGAGAAAGGAAAATTGAGTAACATCTTAAATAGCAATTTACATACAGTTATAAATATTTAATTAAGCAAGTAAATTGGGTACTAATAATAGTAAAGTTTTAAATTTTATATGTTAGATTTAATCTATATTAAAAATATTTATAATCGCCAAAATGTAAATCTATTAACACCCATTAAATTACAAGCGCTAATATTATGAGCTAAGACGTAAATTGTCCAAAAATGTACTCATTTAATTTTGGTGCTATTTATATTATCATCGTGTAAACCATAAGTACTTATAATAATTAAAACTTTTTAAATTAAAAATTTGTTTTTGTAGATAGATACTAAATAAATTATTATTATTATTAGGTAAAAGTAATACCAGCTTTTATGTGAATCATCAATCATCCTGATAAGCAAAATAATGTTATGTGGACGTCACAGTAACAGCAAAAATTCATTTTCGGAGATCCAAAAGACTTAAAACAAAAACTATTTTACTACATTAAAGACGAAAATATTTACTGTTTTAAAATGAGGATTTTTGATATCTAATCGCTAGACAATTTATTTGTACTAAAATATTTTTAAAAAAATGTGTATTTTTATTTTTTTATTTTTAAACCGTAATATTATATAAAACTTAATAATGAAAAATATATAAAAATCATTCTATAAAACATAGTCATTCTGTTGTCTTTAATTTGATTTATTCTAATACTGAAAAAGTTAAATTACATTTACAATTGTAAACATAATACGACTAAATATGCATTTTATATTATTTTTTTATAAAACATAAATTATTTCAAACCTAGTAAGTAAATTGTAGGTAACTAATTAATTTTTATTTGGATTTTAAAATTTTTTTTAAACTATTCAATATTGAAAAAAATCGACTTTATTTATGCCATATCTACATATATTGCAAGGCAAATTTTAATCGAAAAGCATATTAACTAAATGTAAAATTAAGGGTAAAATTATATTTTATAAAATATTTAGATACGTAATACAATAAATAATTTCTTAGAAATAAAATACCCTGAACAACACCTACATAACTTAAACTATTGATAATAAAATAATTTTGAAAAGCCAATCCGTTTTTTAATAAATAAAACTAATGATGGTCGAGTTGGTAATTGGTAATTAGTATTAGATATATAATGTTAAATATTATTTATTTTAAAAATAATTGTTATTTGTATTATTTATAAGTATGATATAGGCTAGCGAAATTCGAATATATTTGAAAGATTAACTAACAATTTTTTATTACTGCCAAGAGGCGTAAGAAAAATCAATCACGAGGTAATACCTAATCGTAATTTATCTCAATCCGAACTTGTTAATTTCATTTAATTTTGTTTGTTTTTCATTTATGTTAACTATCGTAATTCGTTTAAACTCCAATAGGTACTTATTATATAAATCCATCAATTTTTCCCTATTAAATATAATAATAAAACAATAGTTAACATACCTATTTAAGTATTTATTTATCAGTGCATGCAAAGAATATTAAAATTTCGATACAAAAAAAAAAGGAGCTTACTAATATTTTAATTATTTCATTATTGTAAAGAAATTGTAGTTTTTACAGATGAATTAAATTTTTACTTGGAAAATAATTCGGGGAGGGGGGGAAATGTTTAAATACCAAATATATCATTAGGATATACTGTTTTAACATTGATTTTTTGAAATCGAAAATGGTAACAATCCAATAAAAAACTTTAAACTTTAAACTTTCGACAAGTGTAATGAAATATTATCTTGTTAAAAGATCACTACTAAATAAATTTATTTTATTGTGTCCGAAATATTCGAGGAAATATTTGAGTACTCTATACCTACCTATAATATACGTATTACAGTATGTACAAAGTACTCGTACATTGATTATTACCTATCGATTAATATCATTGCAAGTTATTATTTTACAACGATTCACCAATATTTCAACAGATAGGTAAGCAATTAAATCAGTATTTACTCCAATACAAAATATATAAATAGGTAAATAAATCGATAAATTCCCATGTGTCACCACCTTACTAGTAAGTATAATACCAATATTTTGTAAAAATAATTTAAAAAAAAAAAAAAAAAAACTAAAATTGTTTATAAAATTTAACCGAATTATTCATTATTCATTCAAAGTATAATAAATAAAATGGAATAAGTAGGTTAGTTGTTATTAACTGTTAGTAAGATTGTTCACTGTAGAATCAAAAATTCTAACGTCACCACAGATTACAAGTGGTTTCCTTCCCATCCATAGAGAAAAAAAATGAAAGTATAGACACATATAGAAAACACATTTTATAAAAAAATAACCTTACAGAGACCTGTTCTACAAGAATATATATATAACAACAGTAATAATCTAAATGATAATTGAATTTCCATTTGAAAAAAATATAAAAATGCACGTACCTACATGATTATTTTCGTGTATAATTGTAAACTTTAAATAATTAACACTGTTTTGAACTACGATAGCTACTTTAAACCAAGCAAAGTTGCACGTGATAATGTTCAATTTATATAATTATAATAAATAATAGATTATCATAAAGGTAGATCCATTTAAAATATTTAATAATTTTTTTTATATATGAAGTTATCTAATACTGTGTAATGTAAATGTAATATTAAATATTTATAAACACGGTTGGACGAAGACTGCGTTATATATTTTATTTTCCAAAGTAGGTAATTTTTTCAGATTTTTTTTTTCCTTAATTGTAAAACGAAAATTAATTTGAAACTAATCGAAGAAAATATAATTAATACAAATTAATTCCGATGACCGATTTATTGGATTTATAAAGTAGGCACGCTTCCGAGAGACAAATAGCAGTTTTTCTTCTAAAATCAATTAAAACCCGGTAAAAAATAATTTATTAGAAAAAATTCTAAACACGTGCCATCGTCTTGGTACCGGCTTGAGAATTTGACCACCTGCCCCCCCCCCTAAAGAAGACTGCTGGCGACAGATTACGACGATTTTTCGGTCAGTGCTGTCGCGAATACATAGTTTCGTCGTGTGGCCATGAAAAAAAAATTATTATATATGTGTACACCGTAAAATTATATAATTATATATTATTTATTCAAATAATATACGATTAATGTATATAGATATTATTATGTATCGCGGGAGTATAATAAATAATTATTAATTATCATAATATATATTATATAGCCTATAGTCACGGCTCTTCGAGAAAAAATTCTCTCACCGGCCCATAATTTAAATATTAATAAGTTTTAATCGCATTAGTTGACAGACTAAAAAACAGGGCATCCTACCTCGCAGCCTAATATACTAAATATTTTAATTGCCTAAATATAAAGGACATATAATGTTGTGGACCCCGAAAATTGCATGGTAAAAAAAATTAAAAAATTGATATATTATATATATAAATATATATATATATAAAAAAATTAAAACTCACGGTCGGTGTTATTGGTATGTATTATTATAAATTATCCGTGTGTCTCGGCGGTCGCAATAACTGCGGCGGTGACAGAAATAGAATAAAACTGATTAAAAAAAATTTAAAAAAAAATAAAAAAAAAAATTGGATCTTGGCAACAATAATATTATATTCTAGAAGTGGACGCGGACGAACGATTAAATTAATATAATTTATATATTTATTATTATTATAATAATATATAATATACGCGCGCACCGAAACACACACGTGTTCCGCCGAGTAATACGAACGTTGTGTGGGATTCGCACGCGCGCGCGCGCTTACGACTACGGACGACGAAGACGAGTTGGTCGCGCCGATGACGAACGGGTCGACCGAAACGCGCGCTCCACTGGGGGACGACGCGGCGGCGGTGGCGGGGGACGGCGGGCGGCTCCTAAATAATATTAATACGACAACAGGTGCGCGGCGACGACCACTTACTTTACCCGCCCGTAAACGAACGTTAACCGTCGTGGGTCACTGCAAAAACGATAGCAGTATCGTACACGCGATACGAACTCGACGGAGGCGCGGTCGTCGGGAGGCGGTAACGACAAATGAAAAGTAATAAAAAAAAAAAAAAGACCCACAAAGACGAGATAAATTTATATATTTTTAATAAACGTACGAACGAGCGTTGTGTTATTATGTAGTAGCGTATAATACACAAAAAAACGCCTTGCGCGCTACCGCGTCGACACACGACTGCCGCGCGCTACACCGACGCGGCAGCGAAATAACGGATATGAATAGACAGCGAAAAAAACATAATCACAACTAGATTAGATAGGAACAATGAAAAAAAAAATGTTGCTCTCGTTTTGGCGAATTAAAAAAACAAAACCGGCTCGGCCGATCGGAATCGTTTTTTTTTCTCTTTTCTGTGTCTAGTTTTTCGCGTTTGCCACTCTCACCCACCCCTGGTCGTTCCAACGCGTATTGTCGTTCGAATGTGTACAATAGCGGGTATATATTCTTATGCAGTTACCGGGCAGGACGGAACTGATGTGTTACGATTTTACAATAATACAATATAATAAAATATTAAGGTGGCCTCGTCTACGACTAGTACAGACGACGCCCCATCCACCAAAAAAAAAAAAAAAAAGAAACAAATTATTTGTATATATTTTGTCCACGACAAGACAAGTCTTGTTCGCCGTCATTTTATTGTAATTTCTAAAGCGTTTCGGACAAAACACACGGCGACAACACGTGTTTCAATTTTCGAACTATGTGTAGGTAATATTGATAATGTTTGACGATTCATACATGGCGTGCATAGGTAAACCTACTGTAATAAAATATATATAATGTACATAACGATAACGTAATACGGATGCACAATCGGATTACTAATTCGGCGGTTGTAACTTTGGTTCGAAAACACATTTGTGTACCCGCGGTGCAACGTTACCATATTGCCAGTACCGTAGTGTTGTAGCGCCCGTCACATGATCGGTTCGTAGAGGGGGCGATTAGCGGTGAAGAACGGGAGATCTGTTTTAAGTGGAGTGTTCCCGTGAGTCAATTCCGTTAAACATTTTCAATGTGACCACCGTTCGAGCAGAGTGATAATCGCTATCAACACGCCCCATACGTGCTTTTGTTCCCCGTAGTTCTCGACGGTAATATCTTAGTTCTTACTAACCGCAGCGGCGCGACCGTCAAGAGGACGGCTTGCGGGTTGTGACCTCCCCTCCAACGAAATGCTTCTTAAAAGTCAAATTTCAAATGGCATATTTATTGTTGTGCATGTACACACTGTACATTTTTTTTAAATTCATTTTGAAATTCAAAAAATAAACGCTAGTTGATTAAAAATCACAAAATTGCCTAATAGATTTATCTACACGTTTTTTATCAGCAAAATTATTTTTAATAATCCAGAAGCGACCGCATTCGTTTCGCTACTCATTATTAGTACCGCATATTAACGTAATTCTAGTACAAGATGATAAACCCCCAAAAAAAAATCAAATTTATTTTTTAACATTTTTTCACTCTACTAAAAGTGTCTAATAAAATACCGACAGTCGAAAAATCGGCATCTTTTAAGGTACGATGTGAAAAATTTGAAATATTTTAAGTTTTTATTAACTGAAAAAAGAAAAATAGATCTACGGAGTGAATTAGAAATTGGGAATTTCGAAAAATATTTTAAATAAAATACCGTTAGGAATGTAAAACTGGAGCTCTTTTACTAACCGAAAAAGTTTTCAGTGAAATAAAAAGCACATTTTAGTAAAACTAATTATTTTGTGTATTAAAAAAAAAAAAAAAATAGATAAATAACGATAAATACAATATCATTATTGGTTTAAAAACAATTATTGTTACATGCCGAAAAAACTATTCTATTTATAAATCATTTTCGAGATGGCAAGATTTAACTTTTTTTTTTCTATTTGCCATTTGGCACTAACCATTTAACGTATATGAATAAACACGAAATGATAAATGATAATTTCAAAGCCATGACGTAAGGTAAATTCAATCAGTAGGTATCGATTATTATGTGAGCACTTATTAATTATAATTTATATAACTCATAATTTTAGTATTATATTGAGGTTTTTTTTTGTTTTATTGACTTTTATAGGATTTTAAATAAGTATTCATAATTTTTGAAGATGCCTACTTATATCTTATTCGTACTCATTTTAGTATTTTATCTTTATAACGCCTATATAAGCCTAGATTATAATAATGTTTTATCTATACTTTATGTTGAAGAACAAGTATAAGTAATCAACTATGTAACGCAAAATGTAATTCATAATATTTAAGTACATTAAATATATACTTCAAATTGCGTACAATTTGATAAAAATGGGTACCATTTAAACACAAAATCAGAAAATCAACAAAACCTGAAAATGGACGATTAGTAACCAGAATCTGAGATTTTAATTATAAATTAAATTTTTTTTTTTTTAACGCGATAATTTATATTATTTAAATTTAAAAAAAAAATAATACAGTACCTAGTGACATAGACCACCATTGGGGCCCGCCCAAACAAGTGAATCACCCGATCTGTAAAGTATGTTCGCCTTCTATAATTTTATTGATAACTTGCTATACCTATCAGTAAATTTTGTTGCGCGTTGCATGTTAAACCTTATGATTTTTTTATGACTTATAACCCTATATCGGTTAAGACTTAATAAGGTACCTGTTTTTTAGTCTAAAATCAATAATTTATAACTATTCATTTACCTCGCCCGTGATAAAATTTGGATATCCTACTGAAAACCAGATGCCAAATCTGAAACAAAATATAAATAATATTCGGTACATATACAATATAATGAACAAAAATAAAAATATATTTAACTATTTTATGTATTTTAGAACTTTAAGACATATCTAAAAATATGAACTATAATCTAATTATTTTTTTGTAAACTAAAAAAAATATTAAAAATTAAGGAGTTTAATAAAAATAAAAAGCCGAAACGTCGAAATTTTTAGAGGAATAAACTCTATACAACGGCTATCTTAAATTGTTTCGAAAATAATTAAATAAAGTTATTTTTTTCCAAATAAAAAGATCCCTATGACTTATATGAAAACACAGAATTTAACTATGTTCATTATCTCAGGAGATATCGCAATGGGCATATTTTCGTGGAACATCCTGTATATACACATAGTATAATAAATTAATTAGTTTGTGTAGGTAACTGTAAAATAAATTAAATAATTTTGCCGTACACTGCGACTACAGCAACATAACGGTTGGTGGCAAATTAATCGGTCGGAAAAATAGTATTGACGATTTGTCCTAGGCCCGTAAAACCAATACATTCCTCGCTATGTCAAAATCTAAGAAAAAAATACGTACACGTAATAAAACATTACCCGTGTCGATCGGATCTGATACATATTACCCGGCGAAAATTATTGAGAGGACGCGTTTAACGTTACTACAGACGCCGCCAGTGATATAGGTCCGAGGAAAAATGAGATTCGGCAAAAACGTTTATAAAACGTGTAAAAATTTAACATTTAACCGTGTGACCTACTTTTATGGAATCTGTACAAGATTAATCAAAACGTCAAGAGTTCCAGGAGGTGGTGTCTAAAGCAGTGTCGGCCGAGCGCAGCGACTGGCGGACTCGCCGAAAAATGTTTTGGGGTGGGCGGTGTAAAAATATTATACATATGGCGAGTCAAGGAAAAAAATGCTCAAGCCACCTGG
This sequence comes from Tuberolachnus salignus, assembly GCA_956483605.1. Lineage (NCBI taxonomy): Eukaryota > Metazoa > Arthropoda > Insecta > Hemiptera > Aphididae > Tuberolachnus > Tuberolachnus salignus. Next base: position 21,822,947 of record OY101437.1, read on the forward strand.
TGTCGAGTACACCATTGCCCAAGGTTGACATGTTTAAAACATTTTGTTTTAAATTCTTGTTTAAAACATTTAAATTAATCAAACAAGGTTTTGTTTAAAACAAAAGATTTAAACAACATAAAAAAAAAAATATAAAAAACAGAAAAATTAGTTATTACTTATTAGTATCTCCTATTTTTTTTTTCTTTGTAACAATTAGTGTAAGAAACATACAATGCATATAATATTAGTGTATAAACAAAAAGTGACTTAAAATAGTTTAAATCTAAAAATAGCGAACAACGTTACATTATATCAAAGTTGTTAAAATCTATAATAATAAAAAAATATATATATTTTCAATATACTAGTATAATTTAAAAATCACTGTGACCGGAAATACGAGTGTTTAAATATAATGTACGTATTTTATATCTTAAACTATTAACCTAATATATGTATTATTTACAGAGACATAACCTTGGTTGGTGGGGGGCTAAGGGGATATATCCCCCCCAATTGGTCGTATTTAGTTTACCCAACAGTCGTTAATACTTGATATTGCATTTTAAATAAATATTTTTAAAAATGTTGAAAAACGTATTATTGTGTATAGTTAACAATTATCAATAATCCTCATCAAAACTTTAATTTGATTTTATATAAAAGTGTAAGTAAAGGCAATGTTTAATGGGACTTGGCTTCCACCATCCCCGTACAAAATTCCTGGCCACATCACTGATTATGTATATGATGCCTATCTGTTGTAATTATATCTATATGCAATTTCAGTTATACAAAACATATTTTGGTATATCATTCAAATATTACGCCTTAAGTTTGGACGGTTTTTTTTTTTTTTATAAAATCGCCAATCGCTCATTTATTCATTTTGAGTTATTTGTAATTACACAAAATCAATACAGACTACAAACTGACAATAACATGTACTAAATAAAATATCTAACATTAAAAATATACTATTAGATTTTCGAATTCGAGTCATCGAAGGCACACTCGAAAATATTTTTGTACACGACAATAAATAATACCAATGAGATGGCGAAAAATAAACATACTTTTAATTTTAAAAAAATCAATTGAATTCATTAGCCTCTTATTTCGACATTTTGGATGGTTTATGACATTTGTAATATGATACTAAAATAATTTACTTAATTTCTCAATATGTATTTAAACGGGACGAAAAAAATGAAAAAGTTTTTCCAACAAAACGTAGAGAAAAAGAGGCTAACGAATTTGTTTAAATCGAGCACTGCTTATAAATCCTTAAGAATGTAGTGACGCAACATAGATATATTACTAAAAAAAATACTTATGGAGTATTTTTGGACTATTCCTAAAAAAAATAACTGCCTAACCGCCCTCAAGATAAGGGCCCAGATATGTGCCTGCATAGACCCAATAATAAATCATTATTATTATCAGGTGTATGCAAATACCGGTTCATTTTTTTCTTTATATCGATCATTTATATTGATTTATATTGTAATCATTTATTATACATAAATTATAAATATCATAGCCAATGGGCACATGATAATTATCAGTTACAACTTGCAACAAATTAGGCGTAAAACCCAAATATACACTGTATAATCAATAGTACTGGTTTTACTGACGTATAAAAAAATAACAGGTTCCTGATTTTCAATAATATATATATATAGTTCTAATAAGTAGGTAAGTGCCTATTATACAGTATATTTACATACATATATAACACCTACCTTCAGTCTCCATTTGATAATTGCCTTCGATCGATATAATCGATAGTCTTAAATTCTATGAAAACCTTGGGCTTGCAACTCATTTCGATTTATTATACCGCCCATAGAATTTATTATCATGTTTTTTTTTTTTTTTATGTCTTTGTTATTCTACTTACGAAGTACTTATATTATACAATAATTTGGAAATCGATTTCTCGTTATTATCTACTATCAATCAAATTTATTTAATTACAAGATTTCCTAGTTATAAAAAGTTTAATTGTATTTGTAAAAATAAAATAATAATATAATAAAAAACAAATCCTACTAAAACCAATATGTTAATAGTATTTCACACTTATAATAATTTATTTAATTTGCTTGTCAAGTAAGTAGGTAGGTATATAAGAAAATACCACCACATAACCTAATCTAAAAAAATAATGAATGTAATTTACTATTTCAATCGGTAACATACTCGGTAGGTGACATTAGGTGATGGCCCATATATTAATTAATTTAAATAACAGGAAGTCACTTTAAATATCAACACAAAACACTAAAAATCCCTGTAATAACGAAAAGTCATTTTTTGATTTGGAACATGATTTCTGGTAGAAAATTTAACATAATAAAAAAAACCTATCTCGATACCACGGTTTGTGGGGATAGGTACTTTTAATTTATAATTCATTTTGTGTAATAATTATACCTATAGATATAATAGGTAGGTCTATTCAATACACTCTAAATAGTAATTTTGTTATATTTCCAATAGTATTCCTTTAATATTCAACTATTATAATTATAGTGAATACATATAACTATATGTATTCACTATAAATCCTCTAGTCAAAAGTCAACATTTTATAACACTCATTAACCAACAGAAGTTAATAAATATAAGTTATTATAACTCAATCTGTAAAAATAAAAAATCATAAATCTGGCTTATAATGAATTAACCATAGTGTTATTATTATTATTATTATTGTTATATTTTTAATACATTTTATCATAAAGATATAAACAACAATCTAATTATAGTTAAATAAAATGTCAATAAGTAATGTATATGACCTGGTGTTTTAGGTAGTATTTATTCAAGACATTTGCACAGGTCAACAATAGGCCAAACAAATATAGCATAATAATTTATTAGAGTATAGTTTGCTGTTTATAACTACCTATCTTTCTAGGTCACTTATACCTTATCACAATTAATTTTTGTACAAATATTTAACATTTGAAATTGTAATTATTTATTAATAAATACCTACTTAAGTATATAGACTTATCTAGTTAATCGAAACAGTGAAAAATTGAATACAATTTTATTTTTGAACGCAGTACTTAACAATAGTGAAGCCCCATTAGTTTTAGAATATTCTAAAATCAATGGTAAAAGTAATATTTATTTTGATAAAGGACAACTGTTTATGAGATTTATTTTTAATATGAATTGTTTTCATTCAATTGGTAAAATATTTTTTTGTTTTAAGTCTATTAAAGCCACAGTACTATTGGACGTATGAAAATACATTTTTGCTATATTATCCTTTAGACAGAAATAGCAAATGTTTACTGTGGGGTCTTCTTAACAAATTTGAAAGCTATCACAAATGTACCAAACAAATAATTCATGATATCAATATTATCATTCATAAAAAGGTAAAGTTTCTTTTCTTTCAATTGTATAGAATTTTTTAGAATGATTCATACTGGGAGCTATAAAAAATCATTGTAAGTCTTATTATGTTGATTTTGTAATAACTACTTGATTGGACAGAGCTTAAAAAGTTATAAAGAATGTATAGAAACATGTTCCATTAGAATCAAGAACAAAATACATTTAACTATGTTATATTTGATAATGAAAATATAAAAAATGTATATACTAATTTACTTTATATACAGTTTGAATATTGTAATCTGTCCATATTCCTATTCAAAATGTTATGTATTTTACCTAGAGTAAATAGTATGATTATGCAATAAACTTATTGTAACTAAGTTTATTGCAATAAAATAGTCTTTGCACAAATTATTAATTTTTTTTAAAAATTTAATTTAAAATTTGAACAAAACTTTTTTACAAAAACAAAATATTTATTTACTTTCTTGATATCCTTTTTTTTTTAGCTATTCTACCCTTATTCTTTTCCTTTGATGATTTTCCGCTTCCACCAAATGTACTTTCTTTGGTATTTCCTTTCATTCCTCTCTTTTTACCACCAAATCCATATTTGGTATCTTTTCCTTTTCTTTTATGCTGTGATCTATAATAAAATAAGTCAACATATTTAATATATAATATATATATATTATATATTATTAAATATTTATATATTATATAAATATTTTTTTTTATATTATTGCCGTCAATTATGATTAATTATTTCATGAATAATATTTAATTGGAAAGTTCATACATATACTGAATGTTAACTGGTATTGTGTATGTCAATAACCAGTGCCTCATAATTTGAATGAAACAAATATTTATGTAGGTAATACTTTAAAAAATATATTATAAGTAATGGTAATGTACAGAGTTAATCCTAAAAACTAAAACTCTGATTAACTAAATCACTTATAAGATAGATTAAACTTTTCTTTTATCTAATGAATAAGAAAAACCCGTAAATAAAATCTGTGTACTATTTGTAACATAACGTTTAAAATTTGGTGTAAATTTGGCACTAACTTCCAACCAAATAAAACATTCCACCAAGTCAATATAAAATTTATATTATATAAAAATTGATAAGAGATAAATCAAAGTTCAAGGGAAACAAATAATCTGACTCCTTTTAAATTGTCCAATCCTTGGTCAAGTTACGTTATTACATTACCATATGACTATGCAAGTCTTTAGTGTCTTTAAGATTATTACGCTTCAACAAATTCAGCTTTTCCATTTACAAATATTAAAAAAAATAAATAAATTGTTTTGAAATCTCTAAATTCAATTCAAATACATTATAAAAAATATACTTTATCCATAATAGTTGATAGAATATCTGTTTTAAAATATCAATGATACTGATGATATTAGAATACAATTTTACAATTAAATTAATAATTAAATTTATCACCTCTCAACTAAATTTAATTTTTATATAATACCTATTATATTATTTGATTATAATTGCATAAATATAAAACAAATCTAAAGAAGGGCATCTAACTGCCTCATTTAATCAAAAATAAAATTTTAGTATTACTATTAAATCCCATAGAAAAAAGTAATTGATTTGTACTTATTTCAAATTCCTTAAAATAAGATGAATTTATTTATAATATTATAGAAATTTTATTAAAATACATACTTGGTAAGATTCTTTTGATTGTTTTTTCCACTATCAGTTTCCAAAAAATCTAAATCATTTCTTAAACCCTTTCTAAACTTCTTTATATTCTCATTAAGTTCGCGTTTCTGTTTATGTTTTTCTTGTACAGCTGATACACGCTTCTCTTTAGCTAATTTTTTCTCTTGCCGAATACGCCGCACTTTTTCTGTTTGTTCTAGAGCAGTCTTCCTTTGCAAAAGTGCATGTCGTACTTTTTGCATATGCTCGTCAGATTTAAACATTTCTGCAAAATAATCTTCAGGACGGTGTGTAGGAACATTATGTTTTAATAATAGTTGTACACCACACATAACAGCAGATTGGGCTTGACGATGAAACATAGTTTCTTGTTTAAAATCATCTAATGCTGCTTCATTTATTTTACCAGCTTTCAGAAACTGCTGTTGTTCCGTAATCTAAAAATAATACATAAAACAAATTATATTTTAATTTAAACAATAAAATTATATTGCGATATTTACTAGTGCAATCTAGATAATAGACAAAATAGTAAATATATTTAGTTATATTACCATTATAAACTACAAAAATTATTACTACTTTAAATTATTTTTAATAATTTTAACATTTATTTGACAATCAACTGTTTTATTATTATAATTTTTTTTTTAAATATAATTTCTTATGTATGTATACACTTTAACCATAAAGATTTTTAAATTTAAAATTCTAAAGCAAAATATTTTAATAATAGATTGTTACATAAATATAAAATATTATATTATTATTACCCTCCTAGCCTCTAAGTTAAAAAAAACCAAAATGATGATAAAACATATTCATTGGTTTTAATTTGTTGGTTTCTATAATACACCTAAAAATATTATAACAATTGAATACATACCTCCATTGAAAGTTCGGGTGCTAATGGGGCAGCTTCAGCCACGATATCAAGTTTTTCTATCCAAGGTAAACTATTGGCAAATGTTTCCAAAACTTCTTTCATTGCTTTCTAAAACAAAAATATATTTTTAAACAATATCAATCAATAATAAACACTGTGTGCAAACAAATATTTTGATTAATTTTAATTTTAGAAGTAGAATCTAAAAGATATCAGACATTTTTTTCATTGACTGTTAGAATTACTTTTTTATAAAACTTAATACTGGCATTATAGTCCTAGTGATTCAGTACATTCTTTGCTAACCTGTTTCCCATGATTTCCTTTACAGCCTACATATAATTCACTGATTTCCCAAACACAATTACAACTATATATTATCATTAGTTTTCTTCTATATTGGTAATACTCCCGAAATACCTTTAATATCATAATTTTTAATGCTATACATTATTAAAAAATAAATTTCTTGCATAGCTCAAAATCTAAAATAATGATAAAATTTAGTTATTATATATGGTGATTTTGATATTTGAGTATTATATGATAATACTTACTACATTATTATATAGTACTCTTTCGGACTCCACAGGTGTATTTAAACCCGGTTTAATTTGGCCAGAAGCGTATAACTCCAATAACTGAAAAAAAAAAATTAATATTTTATGAAATATTAAAAATAATAACACATTAAAAATAACTAAAGGGTTAATATGTGCTAAGGGAGTTGGTGTAAGTTTTCCAAATTGTTTGTATTCTAGTTTTTTAAGATTGGTTTGTGTTAATTTTGGATATTCAACTTTATTGCTTAATTATTGATAGTTAAAAATACACACATTACCATTATTTATACACCTAATTACACTTTTAATTTTTCGAATATCAACTATCACCTCAGAAGGAACCTAGAAAACTAGAATACAAAATCAAATTTCTTTTCAAAATTTAAATCCGTCAAACCCGAGCCTAATACTTTTGTCTAGCTGAACCAATAGATTGAAATTGAATTTTAAAATATGAATCTTAAATTTCAATAATACCTATACATTATGTATAAATTATCGAGTTTGTTTCTCGAAAATCATAATTGTCTTATTAGGTACTTACTTCTTCTTCGGAATCGAGATCGGAAGACATGTTCGTCATGTTAACGTTCATAAAACAGGACAACGGTTAAATGACGGAGATATAAGTAATTCAGTAAGAGATTCAGTAATAATATCCTGCAGTACGGGTGGCTGAATAACAATTAACACGTGTGTCGTATTTACTATTTAGTATAACAAATGTTATCATTTATCCGGAGTCCAGATAACAGTGTTATCATAAAAGCTCGACCGGCTTATTTACAGGTCCGGCAACTCACCCATGCTCCATGGTACAATTGAATGGTAACGAACAAAGCGCGCACTCTCTGCCGTTAAATAAAACAATGCCTATGTGTGTACCATTTAATTCATGGTGGTATGTGCTAAACGAATACAGAGCATAGAACTTAATAATTAACTATAGTGACTATAGTTAGTTGTATAGTATAGAGCATATTGAGCGCAGCACTTGATATTCAAGGTTACACACTTTGTAACTAATAGCACAATGGACTAAAAAAATACAGAATTACTTTAATTAATTGTATTTGCATTTTGAATGAAAACCGTCTTAATAATATACAATAATATGTATAATATGTATTGTCTGGTTGTTGAACCATAATTTAAATGTCCACTAGATAGCGCTTTAAGTCGTCTAGACGAATATGCAACCGAAATCTGAATCGTGATCTTATTAACATTACAGATACCTTATTTGATAAATAATATTAATTACTATTATTTATTAATCATAGTAAAAAAAAACTCAATTGAATTCAAGGTTATACACCTTCTTCAATTTACAATAACATGTAATTTGTAAATAAAAGTATAATCTGGTAGATTATAATGAAACATCTGTAGACAAAATGTACTAAACAGTAAATGTAATACACTATAACCTGTAGGTATTGCAGTGCTCTTATAATTTAGAATTCTTTATATTGTTACTTAGTATTAGATTTTTTGATTTTTTTTTTTTTTTTTGATAATAGTTACAACTATCTTTATAATTATTGTGATGTAATTATTAAATTTATTTATTTATTTATTTATTATTATTTTAATTATTATTTAATTATTCGTTAATAATTAAATCGAATAGATTTTCGATCAATTATAGCGATGACTGTAGCGGTGATCTTGACAACTGTAATAATTGTTTTTATTACTGCGGTCGTTCCTCCAATATACACGGCCAACATCTTGGCGGTCTTACCGCACCACGGTTACAGTCATCATGCGGTCTTTTTGCCGTACATCCGAGAACTGGCCAACAGAGGACACAACGTGACTGTAATCAGTAATTATCCGACAGAACATCCGAACATAATAAATATCTCGATCAGAGGATCCATGCCCATTTACAATAACAAACACGAAATCGGCAGTAATGTCAAATCGACGGGTAACATACAAAACACCGTGAATATTATTTGGTCCTTCTACACCAAAGGCAGAATAAACGAAGGCATGTTTACGGTTGACGAAGTAAAACGGCTGTTAAATAGCGACCGTTCCGATAATAATTACGATTTACTAATCACGGAGCATTTCAATAGCGAATTGTCTTTGGTGTTTGCGTTAAAATTCAACGTGCCTTTTATACTGTTGAGTAGTTGCAATCTGCTACCTTGGAACGGGCAATCGGTCGGACAATCGCTAGAATTGGCCATTAGACCGTCAACGTTAATTGATCTGCCCGTTAAAATGAACATTTACCATAAGGCTGTGAACACAATTACTAGTGCTATGTCGCTATTCGGCTATACGTTCTTGTGTCGAAAGAGAGACGAACAAATCATCAAAAAACGTTTTAACATTGACGTTTCGTTGGGACAATTAATTTTAAACGCCAGTTTGATTATGGTCAACACTCATTTCGCGATGTTTAAACCTATACCATTGGTACCACCCATAGTGGAAATCGGCGGTATCCATATACAGCCAATCAAACCTTTACCGACGGTAAGTCTAACATCAGGCTATCTCATAACTATACCAGCGGTATATCTTCTCTGTGTTAATTTTACGTTTGAAAATTCAGGGTAGAGTAGAGTAGTTTAGTCTCCTCCCCGAAATATCAGGAAAAATAAAAATAATAAATCCTACAAATTTAATAGTTACATTTTACATTTTTTTTCAAAAGTCCCTTCTGAAATTTTTTCCTGGTTTAGCCATATTATCGATTACTATAATTCGACGGCGATTAACATCACGAATTTGGTGTACCGATAAATATAAAGAACAATTGATAATAAATCACATTAAAAAAAAAAAAACCCATTCTATTAATTAGACCCATCAGAACGGAACATTAAAATGCCTATGGTGACTATAGTGAAGTAGAGATGGCGATGGTTGCCAGTGGCCGGTGGGTCGAAAATAATGGTTTTTGGTAAAATATAAAATAAAATACAATTTTATAAAATAATACTAAACTTATTATCATAATACAATAAGCGTCACTATCAGTGGAGTTGAAAAAACCTTGCTACTATTTCTGGGGATCAAGAGATGAGTATTCGAACGCAGGCTAAAGTGGTACTATTTACAACTTTTTCAGAGAGCGCCTAAAACCGAACATTGGAGTTATGTTAATTTAAAAAAAAAAAATTAATTTAACGGTTTTAAACATTTTATGTTTGTAAACAAATACAAATATAGTTATTTATTATGTATTTTAGTTAATTGTTATAATAAATAATTATATTGTAAATTGTTTACCTCAAATCGATTTTGTAAAATCTCAAATTTTCGACATTTCAATTGAGTTCGGTTTAAGGCGCTTGCTGAAAAAATGAACCTTAATTGCCTCCCTAAGCGACCGCAAAATCAACGAAGAGAAAGAAAACGGCCAGTATCATTATTCACTATAATATAATATAGTGTTTATTATTCACTATTCATTATATAATGTATAGTGATTATATTAATATGATTTATTTGAAAGGTGGCCACTGGCTATCGATTTATATTCAAGTGGAATTGAAAATAAATTTGAATTTTACTGATTGTATCTACTTGATTTCAATAAATTTAATTTAGAATAATGAAATATTTATTAATAATAATACTATTTCTTTTTTTGCACAACAGGTAAAAAAAAACGGTATTTATTTAATAGGTATTTTTTAAGTTTATAAATATCTAGCTAATACTCATTAACCATAAACTACCTTAAAAATATAATATAGGATATCGAAACGTTTATTGAAGGAGCCGAACACGGAGTAATTTATTTTTGTATGGGCAGTTTAATACGAGGCGAAAGTCTTGCGGATGATAAACGGCTGATGTTATTGAATGTCTTTAAACAAATCCCACAGCGTATTCTTTGGAAATGGGAGGGAAATTTCCCCGAAAAACCGTCCAATGTAATGATACGCGAATGGATGCCCCAGCGAGACATTTTAGGTGGGTGCACGTATTTAATTTTACACGTCTCATCGATTTCCTTAATGATTATTCACCAAAAACCAGCCATTAGTTCTGAACTAAATTTGATTATTATTATAACAATCGCTGAAGTTTTCGTGTGGGGAGGGGGTGGTTTGCTATTGTTTTTCTGTGTTATTTTTATTTTTATCACATTAAATGTGATTGATTTGATTTGTGTACAGCTCATCCTAACGTTAAGCTGTTTATATCTCACGGCGGATTGTTGGGTATTACCGAAGCCGTATACGAGAGCGTACCGATTTTGGCAATGCCAATGTTTGGCGATCAAATGACTAACGTCAACGCTCTTGTGGATAAAGGAGTCGCGGAAAAGGTGGATTTTAATCGTTTAAACGAAGACGAAATGTTCACAAAAGTGAAATCGATGCTCACGAATCCATTGTAAGCAGTTTATCGTTAATATTTTATGTGGCCCGACACTAATTAACTAGGGCTAGGAATTTGTAGCATTTGCATCTTTTTTCTTAGTACTTCAGCACATAGTTTATCAAAAACAAAATTCAATTCATACATCACCGAGTTCAAATATAAAATTTTTTGTTGGATTTTGTTGCATTTTCTTTTGATTTTCATGGATTAATTCATTTTTGGTATTCTAGTGTCAGTTTATAAGCTTTTTTTTTGTTAAATATGTGCATATATTCGACATTTTAAAATGTTATAAATAAATATTTTTTTCAACTTACCCTATATACTTTTATTGTTAGAGGTACCTACATATTTATCAAATTAACGTAAAAGTATCTTCATAAAGGACGTTATTATAGACACAGTTATTTAGTGGAATTTCGTGTACCCAGTGAAATATTATCAATTGAATAAAACAGTTTTTCATTTATTGTTCTACGTGGATATGTTAATTGTACTTAGATGTACTAATAATTCATTTTGTTGAACAATTATGTTCATCAGTAAATTATTTGTTGGTATTCAAACAAATTTTCAATTAGTTTTTACATTTTTAGATCACTTTTTAATAGCATGTTTAAAAATCATTTTGTTTTGTAGTATATTGGTAACTTTTTTAATGCCTTTTCTGTAGGTATTTTAATGCATCATTTTTCTAGCCCTACTTATTACGATATAGGTATTGCGTTATATTTGCTGTTAATTATTGTCATAATTGCTTAGGTACAAAAGAAAAGTTACAGAATTATCGCAAGTATTTCGCGACCGACCGGTGTCTCCCATGGAGACGGCGGTGTATTGGACAGAGTACGTTATCAGACACAAAGGGGCACCGCATCTGCGAACTGCTGCCGTAGCAATGCCGTGGTACCAATATTATTTAATCGACGTACTGTTTGTTATTTTTCTATTATTATTAACTATTTTCGTATTATTATACCACTCGATTCGTAAAGCGATTTTACGGTTTTACTAATAAAAATAAAACAACAATCGAAATGAAACCGATTTAAGTCTATCATAGGCATATTCAAGGGTGTATTTAGGGGGGGAGGCGATCGTATACCCCGGATTAGAAATTAATCATCATCATATTGCCTGTGTAACTGTGTAAGAACTTTACCATGTCTTCCAACTTTCACAGTCCTGGATCCTTTCTTCCTAATCTCTCCGGGTCTAATTAAAATCTACGATACTATAGCATTAAAAAAATGATTGCTCCCTATTTAATGTGCGAGGCACCTATGTTTTAATTTAAAACCGTTATAATATTATCTACACTTTTATAGAACGGCTCGGAACCTAGTTACTAAATACGTTGGTTACCAATTTTCCACTAGATAGGCATCAGTCATTACGTTTGTAAAGTCGATTTAGTTGCCCATCTTATGAAAACTGTCATATTTATTAGAAACTAGGATTTGTGCATTCTGCATAATTCTACACAGTCTTGAATTGGACAAAATTTAGAAGGGTAGCGCAAAAGTGTAAAAAAAAAATATTAGTATCCATCCGGAGATTTAAATGTCTATATCCATATATTATGCACATAGATACGGTGAAATATTTTTAAAAAAAAGTAGACGACCCCCTTAATTCAAGCCTTGATTCTATATGTGTATATGTGAATTATTCACAAATGTTAATGTTAATCAATTTGTATTGTATATCGACAAACATATAACATTGATAATTGAATACCTTTTTAAATTGGTATTATATTTTGTATCGTAACAACACTCAACATATTGTCGACAAATAACATTGAATCCTAAAAATACATTTATAGAAATGTTATATAAAATGTACTAAATTCTATGTTTATGACTCGTCAATTATTATAAGGTAGTATCGGCATATAATATTAGTATTATATATTTACACATCAAGTAGGTAAAACATTTGTATGTCAAATAAATATTATAATTAAAACTCTGTACGCTCTTAATGTACGCTGCATATAGGTATCGCACATGTTGTTCTTAGTCGTACTTATAATATTATATTATAAAATTAAAAAATATTAATTAATAACTAAAATGTATCACAAGACTAAAACATCTTACACTATATAAATATTATATGTATATGTACACTACAAATTATGTACAATAAATAAGAAAAACATTTAAAAACAAAAACAATGAACTGCAGAAGGCCTTTTAAAAAACCTATATGCGAACACAAAATAAATAACTAAAAGTCAATCGTCCAAAAACGGCTTGTTTAAAAACAGTGGAAGGGGTACGAAAAAAAAAAAAAATTATAAAGCTATAAAGAAAAGTAAAAGTTAAGAGTTTAACGGATTTTGAAACCACGTATCGAGGTCGTTGCTGCTGCTGGTACCGTCGACACGGGGACTACGGGACGTGATCCTTAGGTCGTTAGGCAGATCGTAACAACGGCACACGCAACACGACGGGAATTTGAACCAGTCCGAGAATATGCCACGGCAGTCGTTGGATGGATCGTAGGCGAGCAGCCTGTGCAATCGGTACTGCTGTTCGCAACGGCATCCTTGGCGGCAAAACATCTGCTTATTCTCGAACCTGTGCGACACATGCAAACGGAACGGGGGAAAAAGTGTTTACCGTTCGGATTACATAACTGATCACACTTACGTGCATCGTTCCCAGTGGACGTACTGCTCGAATGGATAGAGATTGAGCAGTGCAAGCACTTCGCCCCTGGTGTTGTTCGCCCAAAACGGTGCGACCACTTCTTCCTTTACGGGACAAGCGTTACTGTGAAAACAATAACGTTCCATTTTAGTAATTTGGTATGAAAGCGTATAAAAAAAAAGAACCGAAAATTCGTTTAATCGTTTTATACAATACTATATATAATCGTATAAATCTATTGTTTTTTTGTACTTACATGCCTTTTGATTTCTGGGGGTTTTCCGTAGTGGCCATTGATTCTTGAAAGAATCCCGGTTGCTCCACCTGTTCGGTGCGCTCGGTTGACGGTATCGCTTCGGTAGTGGTTTCCTGCAACGTGTCGTCCGTAGCGTTGTCAGTACCGTCTTCTTCTTCTTCTCCACCGGCGACGGTCGTAGTGGGCACGACATCGGGCGTGGTAGTGTTGGCCGGCGGCAGCGATTGAACGGTGGTCGTTGGGGTGGTGCCGGTGGTGCTGGTTGAAATCGTCACCGTCGGTGGCGGCGGCGACGGTTGCGAGTCGTATCGGTTTAGCGACGATTCTTCCCGGCGTCGATTCCAAACACCTCCTTCTATGTCGTTGGTATCCATATCAGCGCGCAAGACGGATATGTGTCGCTGTTCGCCATACATGCGTTTCATTAGACCATGGTTCTCGAAAACGAACCGTCGGACAGCATGCCTATATACGAATAATCAATATGCAATTTGTAGATATACGGCACCGAACCAACATTGATACAAAAAAAAAAAAAAAGTATGTGAATAAGGGAATGAGAATTGTATTGATTAGGGGGGAGGGGATTATTCATTATTTTATTTGAATTTTTACTCTTTTAAAATTCAAAAGACCGACATACTTCGCCCATAGGCCACTGTTGTAGATGCAAAGTTGGAAAGGTATTATATACAGGGGAATTTAGTTTGAATCTGTACGTAACGATAAATCATTGTTAACGAAAAACGATTCTGAGCAGAGTTCGATGAAAATGTTTTAATAAATTAAAATTGAAAATTGTATTAATTTGTAACTACAAAATAAATTACAATTATCCGTGTTTTTCGTCTTAAATTATTGTGTATTTTTATGGAGCCAAAAAAGTTTTGTTGACATAAATTGTAAATAGCGACTTTTATAATTTCCATTAAAATATTAACTTAAAACACGTATGAAAAAAAATACTACATTACGCTAATTTTTTTTTTTTATTATTATTGCTAATTACAACTTATAATGAACCTCATCGTGTAAAATTTTCAAGCATTTCTGCTCGGCTAAAACAATTTTATCAACATTAACCAAATAAAAACTAAAAACTAGAACATTTCAAATGCCCCAAATATCTTAAGAATCGCTAGAATTTTCTGAAAAATTGTCCACGTCTAAATAAGGCCAATATTTATATTCTGTGGAAATTTCAGGTCTCTGCGAGTTATCTTCACTGAGCTACGACAATTAGAAAAAATCAAAAATAATGAAACCATTATTATTATTGCCGTAAATTGTCCCGGTTTTCATCCAAAAAAAAAAAACGTACAACAGAAATAAAAAAAGTGACCTCCTCAATGAACCAACTAGATTATCCAATATGCTTTCAGAAAAATATAGTACGATTGAAATTCAGAGCAATATTTCCGGTAGAAAAGTAATTCGCAGACCGAGGAAAAAAAATGTATAAAAAAAAAACATATTAATTGTTATAGTAAAACATTCATCGTAACGCTCCGGACAAAAAAAAAACAGTTCCTAGCATTATAATATTATTACCGTGGGTTCGACGAAATTCTCGAAACTTTATCGGCGTCTACTTCCAAGGTCGAACGTATCGTTACGTTATATCACCGAAGATTTACAATAACGGCCCATTGTTCGGGATCAAAAGAAATCATGAGCCGCAAATCGATCAGTAACTGTTTATAAAAAATAACAGTCGAGCATGTCAAAAGTTTAACGACCGTATCCCCGGGCTATTAATTAGCATAATAAGTACGACGTTACCCCAATGCAATTACTTAGCCCTAAAAATATGTGAATGGGCAGGAGGCATGAAGTGGGGCGGTAATTTCTTGATACTTTGCTCAAGGTATAAAATACGTTCACGAGGTCATTGAACACTAATATATCATTCTCAATTAATAAATATATAGCATGAATTGTGTTGTAGTCGAGTTTGCCCGAGGTAACCACCTGCAACCTGTACATCCAAATATTGAGACGGTACACCGATTATTTTATCTTATTTTCATTTTAATTTATTTTTGAAGGATGTTAGTATTTGTAGTGAAATTATTCAAGAAAACAATAATAACATAATACACGCTAATGAATATAATTAGTCGTTTCCTATTATACCGTGGGATATAATATTATTAAATACGTAAAGTGTCTTGTCATTCGTTTACAATAGTCAACATAATAGGTTTATTCTAAAAAGTATTATAAGATTTAAAATATGTTACGACATTTTTTAACGTAATCTACGAGTATTTTGTCGAGTATTTGACTGATAAATTATTTTTAACGAATTCACACTTTTAAGTCAATACCAATAGGCATCATTAGGTACTCCAAAAATATATCTTAACGTGTATCGAAACCCATGTAAACTATATAATATGAGATTGTAAATATAAAACAATAAATAACGAGTACCGATAAATAGAGAAAATACGGAGGTGTGCACTGTGCGTAATCTACGAGTATTTTGTCGAGTATTTGACTGATAAATTAGTTTTTACGAATTCACACTTTTAAGTCAATACCATTAAGCATCATTAGGTACTCCAAAAATATATCTTAACGTATATCGAAACCCATGTAAACTATATAATATGAGATTGTAAATATAAAACAATACATAACGATTACTGATAAATAGAAAAAATACGGAAGTTTGCACGGCGCGGATCCAGATGGTAGGCCTACCCAAACACCGTCGATTTTGATTTTCGCCATCCAAATTAGTATTGTTTTTTAGTTTCTGAGCGGAGCGAGGGGTCTTGTGGTTTCACAATGTTTATTTATTATCTTTTTTTTTTCTTAAACGCTTTTTCTACTAGAAGACTTCGTCCAATCTATACACTCCTAGAATGTTTTCGGTAGAAATTTTTACCTAGTTGGTACTTTAAAAAATTCATTTTTTGATATACCTATTAAGGTATATTAACGCTCCAGTAATAACTACCAAAAAATGACGAAAAAACGGCGACGATTCGGCAAACACGAATTTTATTGTTTCTTTTTATTCCAAAAATAATTGTTCAATAACCAAACTTCGTTCCAATTCGTTTTTCGTTTGCAATAATTTATCGTTGCATACAAATATAAATTAAATTACACTATATATCTTATCCTCCTAACTTGGCACTTACAGCATGTGATCTACCCATGAGCAGTATCCTACCTTTATTTTCTTGTTAATTTTATAATTTAAAAAAAATAAAAAAAATTAACAATCAGTTTTTTGAAAAGTTGAAAGCACAGTGTGATTCGAGGAAACATAAATATTTGCTATAGAATTAAATTATATGAAAATTTATATCGTAATTAAAGACACGGGGAACATCATTTTTAGAGGTAAATGAAGCGTACAGACGAATTTTAAAGTTATTTCAGTTTCGAGTGTTACAGCTGAAAGGAGTTTTTCGACGAAGTGCATCATAAAACCTACAACATATCAACCACAACCGAAAAACGCGTACGTAACCTTGTCCTGTTATGTCAATTGTAAAAGAAATCCTAACGAAATTTTAAATAAATTTCCATGTGCAAGAAGTCGAGAAGATTACATTTATCAATATTGTCCTTAAAAAATGTTTAAACCCACAATAAGGAATTTATCTACTACTCTTATGTATATCCGGTACTTGTAAACAAATTTTCCTAAAGATTATATAAAAAAATAATATTATATTACAATAAGCTCACGTGTCGTGATGTGATGACACAAAGTGTATAAATTATTTTCCGTAAGAATAAAACTGGTCGAAACGTATTGCGGTAGAACACCGCAGAAGTAGACTCAGTCTTGACTGATCTATCGACGCAGTTCATTTTAATGACATCGGCGTCCACTAAGAAATTATATTTGGAAATTCTACCCCTAAAAGGAAACTTATCCTTAAAATACGAAAATTGTTTTTCGTGTATATTATCGGGTTACCTCGGTGATACGGATAAAATAAAAATAAAAATAAAGGAGTGAAAAACTGTACACCCGGATAGAAATTAGAGCGCGATGGATGGATAAAATATATTTTAATAAGTACAGACAAATTGAATATTATTTAATTGTACATTCAATGCTGTACTATATAATACGCACGATGACAAAGCAGAACCATATATAATATCATAATAGAAGTATATCAATAACTAATGTGATGTAATATAATATTAAACGTAGTTAACTAAGCTAAAACGAATGGATCGATTGAAAATTCTAATTTATTTACAACAATATAATATATATATATATATATTATATTAAAAAAAAAAAAAACCGAATTTATTAGCCTTGACCCGAAGAAAAATCCGGGCATTTTCGCTACAAACGAAAATGTATTCGTGTTTTCCTCGGAAACACATACTTTCACCGCGTGTCTCCCTCCCCGCATTCACGATAATAATACGCGCGTGTTTCATCAAATCCCCAAATACTCGCGCCTAAACAAAGTGCTCGGCCGTTTAAGAAAAAAAACCTATACGACTTTCACTCACTCACATGTGTCACATTAGACATACTTTCACCTATATACATATATATATATACACGCGTGTGTGTTACATAAATCACGACGACAAACAATATAATATCCTAATAATAGACGAATATTTTTTCACTCGCAAATAATGTATAGGTAATAATAATACCTACGTCTATTTTCGGGTAACAACGGTCGGCAGGCCTGACATTCACGCGGACAATTTATATTATATTACTTACCACGGGTACGTTGATCCGGGCACCATGCACCACGATTGGCTATTAAAATCGCACGGCGAATCCGGAAATCTGGCTTTGGCATTCCGATACGGTTTCGTGCATGTACTGTAACCATCATACCCGTAACCATTGAGCTCCAACGGCAGCTGTGAAACAACACATATAGATATAAGTGTACAATTTGTTGTCTATATGCGGGGCGAGTCTTTTCGTGCCTCGGACGGCGAAATTGTGGACACGGTTTAACATTGTTTTTTTTTCAAAAACTAATTTCAGACCTATAATATGCAACAAATAGTTCATTTTTACGGCCACAAGCTCACAAGTAACTACTCGGCACGGTGCAAGATCATCTCGGTATTATATAATAAAACCCCCGCGCGCCTGCCATCAATTACTTTTATTTAAGTGTATTATACTACTAAAACATTAATATTCACCAGCCTGCATACACAGCTGTCTCTTTATAGCCCGGCCGACTATGCTTGGTCGATAATTAAAATATTCGGAAACCATCAGAAGCCATCATATGGCAGATGGAAAAATCATGGCCCAAGACAATGAGTTTAAAAGCTGACTTTAAACAACAAATAAGAAGAAAAGAGAAAATAATGCCTGGAGAAGTCTGTGAAGGTGAAGTACGATTTAACACAGGAAAACAATTTCAGAAGTTTTCTCGTGGAAATACTTAATAGAATTTTAAGTTAAATTAACAGCAACAGATTTGATGCATTGAAAGATATAAATAGTAAGTTTGGTTTTTTTAATGGCTTTCGAATAGATGAAACAGTTTCAAAAGACTTATCAATTAGAGCTAAAACATTGACCGACAACTGCCCAGAAGGTTTAAACAAAGAGGAGCTGATCAATGAAATAGAAAGTTCATGCTCTTGAAATGTACAGTAGTATAAGAAATGCCGCACCACAGTTCACTTTTAAAGTTATTTATGAGCAACACTTAGAAGAGAGCTCTACTCAAATATCACAACTGCTCTACAAATATTCCTTGCTCTTGTTTTTCTGTTGCTCCGGGGGAGAGGACCTTGACAAACTTAAGTTAACCAAAAATTATTTTAAAAACATTATGAAACAACAGAGCTTTACCAATTTAAGTCTCATATCAATTGGACACCAAAGAACGCGTCATCAATCTCATTTGACGAAATACTCAAGACATTTGCAGCTAATAAATCAAGAAAATTCAAATTTACGTAAATCGTTAAAATTAACTTTTAGTTTTTTGGATGAATAATTTCATCTATAATATTTCCCTGCGGTATAATAAAAATATTTTACATTAATTGTTTTGTTCACGTTTTCAAATACGAATAAACCTTATGTATCGTATTATGTTACAGTTCCATCAGAACGGTATAAAACAAATATTACCTATTCAATATTTCAGGATATTTCACAAGCTGATTATTAGGAGTAGGACTAAAAGTTGTTCGGGAATTGCCAGTGTCAAGTAGTGGGGGCAAACCTTGCCACCCCTGGAAAAGTGTGTAGCCCAGTCTAAATCTATATAATATTTGTTGTTTTTTTACAGAAAATACAAAATAACATATTATTTTATCGGTACTATTTTTCCTTTGGTATATAGACATATATACGCATAATTAATTCATATACGCAATTTCGCAATTTGACGATGGAAATATGACCTGCTTTGTGCGGCGTCGTAGGGTATAATAATAATAATAATAATAATATATGTATAATAATAATAATAATAATAATGATGATAATATAATACGGGAGTGGCGGTATGTCGGGCAGAAGAAAGGAGCCGTGAAAGTTAAACGTTGGCATTGGAAACTGTGCCATGTGGCGGCCGGCCGACGGTGATTTTTATTGTGCATACACAATGTCAAGGTGCCTCAACATTTCGCTATGAATGAACTAGTATTATAACTACATATTATGTTTTCGACTCATCGTCAAACATAATATCATATATATATATATATATAGGTACTCTTTATAATGGGCACGTTGTTTAATTTAGTTACGGTTCCTTGGTGTCGAAAAGAAAACGATCGAATTTCCGATTCCGATTATTATATATTATTATCACTTACGCGAAAACGCCGCCCGCGATTTTTCACAAAGATAAAAAAAAAAAGTAGTTTCGCATGTCGAAGACCTCCCTGGTTCTTGATTGTTTCTTACAAGGACGAACGAAATAATTCATATTTATATATATGTAAGCACAAAGATTGTTTTTCGTAATAAAAAAAAGGGTTTCGAAAAACAATTGTCGAAATATCAGAGCATTAATGTTGAGACTATTTGTTCACATTTATATACGTTATCTGTTTACGGGGAATAAAAACGAATGGTTTTTTTTCTTTGGTTTTTGAAATAAAGACTCTGCTGTGATGGTCATGTTTATTTTTTCTTCTTTTCCTATACCGGTTGACTATTTGATTCGAAAACACAAATATTTAGTAATAAAATATATAGTTTAAGATACGTCTGCCCCCTCCTATCTAATAGAATAATACATTTTTATCTATGCCAGTGCACGGGGGATAAGAGCGGCCTTTTTTTATTTTAAAAAGAAAATAAATATCTTAACAATTATTATTGCTGTATAGGTATATTTAAATTGCCCGCTATTTTTTTTTTTTTTTTTTAATTAGTTAACGAAGAATCGTTAAGTTAGAACAAAAATATCGATATTAAAAAACTAATCAAAATTAGATTTTAAAATTATGAGTCACACTGGGAACGCGTATCTGGACCGTAGAATTCTGGACGTATATACCTAGACCGTACATATCTGCAATGTATAATTCTGAACGTACATAATATCTGGACACCGTACAAATCTGGACCACGCGTATATGTTGTATGCCCCTTAATCAGATATGCGTGCGTCCAAAATTCTACGGTCCAGAATTCTACTTACCAGATAGTACGGTCCAGATTACTACATTCCGGGTTTATACGTGGACCCGTTGCGCTTAACCTACTTTGTCCTATTATAAGTAAACTAATATATTAGTTTGCTAACGAATTCGCGGATTCGACGACCTATGTGCGCGATCATCGTCGTAGTATATTACCGTTCAAATTATATTGCGATGAATGTTTTTTTTTTAATCGGATATTCGAATAGTTCCCGTAAATATCGTATCGGTATAAAATACGTCTATATACTACACCGGAGGGTTGGGTATTCATCGGGGGGGGGGTTATTTATTGACACAATACATTAATTATTTATTCGTATACGGATTGCGCGTTGAGAGAGAAAACCAGTTTCATCGTTGAATGTAACAGAAACAGATAATATATATATACACTCATCACCCCCGTAGATATAATATATGAAGAGGACGCCACAAAATTGCAATACCTACTTAAATAATTGTGACGTTTACATTGAAATTGGAGTTTGATAAACACAAATATAAGTAATATTTAAATAGGGAAATATTTAGTTAAGCCGCGTGTAACTTTTTTCTACCAAATCGTCGGACAAAAAAAAGTTACAGCCTAACCTAACCTAACAATTTTTTTTTCTTTTTAGAAAAAAACTACGTACAATCGTAACCCACGAAAATATTCTTTTATTAAAATGTTGTTATTCGTGTTTAAACTCTAAATTCAACATAAACGACGTAATTTTATACGTTCAAATGAAAAACGTTATTTCGATATACATTTCTTTGTCGCCTCGAAAATCACCACGAAAAACACGGCAAGACGATACTTATTTATTTTTTTCTTTATATAGATTTGATATACGAGTATTTCGAATGCATACAGATACTAAGTAATAAAACGGAATAAAAAATGGAGGATTATTGTCTATGTGTTCTGCAAACATTAACCATATTATATTGTATAAATATTATTATGCACGTGTACCGACATTAGTTCGTTCAGATTTCCGTCTCGAAAAGTCCGTCGACGACCCTCGGGCAGATGAACCTCAAAGTACGAAAATAATAATTGGCGCGGCACTATTTTGGCGATTATGCAACGGATTATTCTGGAGCCGGGGTCGAGGACCCGGTCCGGTCCAGTTTGGTATCCACTCGGTCGAGCGCGCGCACGCCTCGGAAAGGTGAAGCTCCGACCTTCACCCTGCGCCTTGCCCATATAGCTCTTCCTGTTCCGACGACACGCACGAGCGCCGTTAATATTTCAACAATTTTTCGACCCGTCTTGCCAAATAGTTTTCGATTAACCGGCACCGACCGGTATTATACACCTACAAAAAATTCGTACGGTACGATACCGGTTTACAATATTTACGGGGACGGAGGATTTTTGAAAACGTCAAATTTTTTTTATTTTTTTTTTTTTTTTTACAACGAATAATTAGAACAAGTACACCTAATTGCAAATCGCGCAAACTAGTAAAACGTACGAATAATTTGGGTATATCATAACGACATCGTACAATAACTGTACAAGACCGCGGCGGAGTCGAGATTATGCGTTACTTACCAGCATTATATATTAGCGTGCGTATTAATAATATTTAATTACTTACTGCCCAAAGGAGTAGTATCTTTAAGTACATGAGTCGTCCACATGCAGTACACTGTAGGGGCGCGCGCGACCACGCACATGGGTTTGACTGGATTCGGCCGGGTGTCGCACGCGAGACTGACTGACTGGCCGGACCGACGGTGGCGACGGCGGCGACCGCAAAACTGGGTCAGCAGCAGCAGCAGCAGCTCCGCAGTACGTGTATACCGTTACGTTTAGCCTACTCGGACAACGGCGGCGGCGACGACGGCGAAGACGAAGACTGCAGGCGCAAAGCGAAGGAAGTGGCCGAGGTGGCGGTTCCGACACGCGCACGCAAAGCCCTCACGATAATTATAATAATATCACATCGGACAGCGCCCGCGCACGTAACACCCGAGCGAGCCGCTCACTTTCACCGGTCGCTATATAGGCTCTGCGTTGTTTGTTTATACGCCGAAGTACCGACTGTCGTGCCAGAGAAATATTAATAATAATAAATACATATAATAATAATAATAATAATAATAATACACACGCACGCACGAGCTCGTGCCATTATTACAATGACGCGACGAGATAATGTTCGCGCGACCGTCAAAGATATTATAATATGTATAGCAACGGCGGCGGTACCCCCGGCGCGATCGCGGGCTCATTTCCCTTTTTTTTGTCGTCTCTCGTTTTTGTTTTGTTATATTCCCCCCCTCCCCCTCAATCATTAACGATTGTTTTTTCGCCGCACGTGCGTATAGAAATCGAATTCGACCGAGATAGGTCGCGGCTACGCGTTCACTAGACTTAATACGCCGTATTAATAACAATAATAATGTATATATTCATATATTGTACTGGCGAAAATAACGTCAGACAGCCCGTCCGCCGTAACACACGCGGAAAGTCCTCGCGGTGGTCGCATGTCCTATACGTGACGCGAAATTTTCAACGGTCGCACGAATTGCCTGCCTATTATATTATTTGAATTTATCCGCTTATCGGCGATTACGTCGTCGATTTCACCGGCAACGATGGCGACGGAAAACATTTTATTTTATTATAATTTATAAATATGACCGTGTTCTGGTCCTTTGCATTTTCCGAGAGCACCGAATTGATGACAACGGTTTTTCTTTTTTTTTGTTCTATGCCTAAACCCCAGATAATTTCTTCGTAATATCTCGAGGCAAGGCCAGGCCCGCTCTAACAATAGTCCATCACTAAGAGCGATGGCGCAACTAGGATTTTTTTGTAGGGGGTGTCCGCCTATCACAAGGACTCCGCTGTTACTTGTGAATACCGTCACTGGTATCCGCACTGTCCGGCGTTCGATAAACTCATAGTTAGACAACTCATATAAGCTAATTTACGTAATTGTCAAATGTCGAGGCATTACTATTTCTGAATATATGCTGAAAAAGAAATTCTTCAATTTCCATAAATACGGTTCGAGGGGTAAGGTGTGGGGTCTGGGCACCCAAAACAACCCCCTTGGTTTCGTCACTGACTGCGGGTATACGAAGAGCCGGGACGTGTATTTGGCCGGACCCGCCGTCTCGCCAACGTACCGTTTTGTCGCCATACCGTAACAATAAAACTAGTTATGTATTATATATATCGTACATCTTGTTTTATTTTTTTGATCAGACACCAAAAATATTTTGCGCCTTTTAATGAGCTAATTCTCAACGGGCGTCCCCGAATCCGTTCTTATTTATTCGTGTCATGTATTCACGTAGCTTCCTAACTGTCCACCTACAAAACTATAGTCTATACCAGGGATGGCGAACCTATGTCACGCGTGTACACAATTTCAGTAATACGCTAATTTAAATATAATTCATAATTTTTACTTCATTTTCGATGGAGGAAAAAAAAAATGATAATTGAAAAAAAATGTTGTTTCAGATTTTGTCATTTTAGTGTTCAATAGTTAAATATATTTGAATTAATGTATCAATACAAATTATGTTTTTTATATTTGTATGTAATAGTAAATATAACAATAAATAAAGTCCGGTTTAATTAATTATTTAAGCAACAAGCAAAAAAAAAAGAAAATGCTGACACGCAGGGAAAATAAAATCAAACCAAAATGTTTTATTTGACACGCGAATACCAAATGGTTCGCCATCCCTGACCTATACCCGTGTATAGGTATGTCCCGTAATATTTGAAATAAATTATTATACTCGTATGGACATGTTTTTAAGAAAAAAGCTAGTCATATTATCGTATTTTGTTTGTCATTAATATGTTTCGTATTTAATCGATTTCGTTTATGAGGCGAAATGTACAAATATAATATATAAGTACCTTCTATTATCAAAATAATACGAATTACAGTAATTTTGATTGTGCACGCTCGATAAATGATTATTATTGCAGGTGACGGTTGAATTTGCCTGCTCGTGTATTATTATTTTTAATTTCTTTCCCCCAGTTTTCAACGACGTGGCCAACTAACTGCGTAGTTTGCGTTAAAGTCTCTATACAAAAACACGACCGCTCGGTTTGGCCGATTTGGCATTTGTTCAAATATACTATAATGTTATTATATACAATAATTGTATAAAATTTATGTCACCTCGAAACATCTCTCTGACTAGGGTGACCAGATGTCATCACACTTCAAAAAGAGGACAATTCAAACATTAAATAATAACTAAGGCTAGAAAAACTATGCACTAATAACCTACAGAAAAGGAATTAAAAAAATTTACCAATAATGCTACAAAAAAAAAATTCTTTTAAACATGAAAATGCTATTAAAAATGTAAAAATTTACTTGGAAATTATTTTTAATACCGACAAATAACTTACTGATGAACATATTTGTATATGTTCAAAAAAATGAATTATTAAAACGCCTAAATACAATTAATATATCCATGTGAAACAATAAATGAAACCTGTTTTATTTGATTGATAATATTTCCCTACATACAAGAAATTCCACTAAATAACTGTGTCTATAATAACGTCTTTTATGAATATACTTTTACTTTTTTTGATAAATATGTAAGTACCTCTAACAATAAAAGTATATAGGGTAACTTGAAAAAAAAATTTTTATTTATAACATTTTAAAATGTCGAATATGCATATATTTAACAAAAAAAAAAAGCTAATAAACTGACACTAGAGTACCAAAAATGAATTAACTCATGAAAATCAAAAGAAAATGCAAAACAATTTTATATTTGAACTCCGTGATATATGAATTGTATTTTGTTTTGATAAACTATGTGCTGAAGTACTAAGTAAAAATATGCAAATGCTACAAATTCCTAGCTCCAATAATAACTGTAGGTTGATACCTTAACACAAAACACACACACAGTTACATATAGTAGTAGAGATAAAAATTATTCTTTTATAGTATTATATCAATTTTTTTTTCCTAGCAAACCGATAGTAAAAAAAAACATTAATTCATTTGTCCAACTACATTGTAATAAAAAAAAAAAAAAAAAATACAACATTCTTAATATGAACTCGGAATTTTAACAATTATCAGTTATCCGACTGTATCAATTGTTTGGTCGTATTTCACATTTACGATAACATAAAACTATCGAGTAATAATAACTTTTTTTTGTTGTTGTCATAATTCGTTGAAAAACGAGGGATAAAAAAAAAGGGACATTTTGGTATTTATAAAAAAAGAGGTCCGGACTAACGAAGACAAATCCTTGTAAAAGAGGACGCCGGTCATCATATTTCTGACACGCAATATAGGTATATCTATAGTTCAGTTATTATCAGGAACTTATACGTAGTGGCCAGTGGCGTATTTACGGTGAGGAGGGGTCCATGGGGCAGAAACTTCCATGGGCTGGGCACCCCTATTGATATCCACTGCAGACTATGTTAAATAATGCCAGGCAGGGAATTTAAATTTTAACAACCTTTTTTGTTCAGCGGGCCACTTTGGTAAACAATTATCTCGAGAGGGCCACCAAATATAAAAGTACTAATAATCTCAATCTTAATCTAAAATTATAATTTTGATAATAGGTAAACCGTATAAATATTGTACTTGTTTTCTCATATTTTATTGACTATTGAAAAGATTACGAATTGAGGTACACATTGTAAGTGCATATTAGTTTGATCAGTATGCTCTTTTAAGTGTACGGGCGATATCGAGATAAAATTGTAACATTTCCACTGAAAATGTCCAACAAAAAAACCACATAAAAAGGTTAATGCGTCAAATACAATGAGTCATTGAAATTAACGGAAAAGCTGTTTGTCTTGTGTGTCGTGAAACAGTTTCAGTTTTAAAAGAATTTAATATCAAACGACATTATGAATCACATTAACATCAAGAAAAATTTTCCCATTTAAAAAATAAGCTATTATTTTTGATATAATTTAGTAACAAAAACTTAATGTATATATTATTTTTTAAGGAGAATTACGTGTTACTAAGTTAGAAGCATTAAAAAAAGATATCCACACCCAAAATCTTTCAAATTTAATAGTTAGTAAAACTAAACCATGATGAATTTTATAAAAAATATATTTTAACCGTGGTTGAAGAAATAATACCTGAAAAATCAGAACTGTTTAAGGAAATAACATACTTACATAACTACAGAGCAAAGTACGAAAATTCAAATATTTTTCGATAGCACTGGATGAGAGTACCAATATTACCGATATTACCCAGCTGCTAATAATTATTCGTGGCATTGGTATTCATTTTAATATAACAGAGTTGGTTTCTTTCATTATGCATGATCGAACAACAGGGGCTGATATATTTGAAAATTTATTTAATATTAATGAAAATTATGTTAATGTTTTTCTTTAACTTGAACTTATTTAGTTGAAAACGAATTCATTTTATTGTGATGAATTTCAAAAAATATTTTAAAATTGTATTTAAAACTTTCACACGAATATTTCTTTGCTTTAAGAGATATTATAATAAAAATAGTAACTGTGTTTGACTCGGCATATATATGCGAACAATTATTTTCACGAATGAAACAGACAAAATAAGTTCATAGATCGCGACTTAAGGATGAACACCTTCATTCAATTTTGAAGATTTGAACAGATTCTAACATTAAAAAAAAAATGTAAAATATTTTTTAGTTTTATTATCACTATTATAAAATAAATAAATAAAATTTTACTTTTTTTTTTGTTGAATATTTTGTTTTATTTCAAAAATATGTAACAGGCCACATGGAATACCTTCATGGGCTATATGTGGCTCTTGGGCCTCAGGTTGGGCACCATTGGTATAAGGGGTATGGCCGTTTTTACGGACGAAAATTACTTTGTGGGAATAGGGATAACTCATGTTAACATATGATATTTCTTTACCATTTTTTTTAATTTAATAAACAGCAATATTCTACAGATCACATTGAACTTTGATTTTTCATTTGATTTCAAATAATGTTAAAAACAGTTAGAAATGTTAAACGAGTTTTAATATTATGATGATAAATCTATGATGTATGATGAATCTATATTATATTTCTTACAGTCTTTTATTATTATTAAATTACTTTAAATTCTCATAAGTTGATTGTCCAATATATTTTGTTCATCTAGTTAACAGATACAAGGGTATTTACTATGTCATGAGAAAATAATTAAATATAAAAAAGCAGAAACATTATAACAAGGTTCAGTATAATTCAAAATATTTCATAGATAATAAGGCAAATATTTAACATTGTTTTAGTGGGAAAATAAAAACTCAAAAATACAATAAATTTTTTAAACTAAGATAAGAAAATAAACAATGATAGGTAGGTAAGTATTAAAAATAATACTTTTTTGTTTTTATTACCAGAAGTTTTATTACCTAAACAATTTTTTTAATTTTATTCAAAAATATAAAATATTATTTAATAAAACTATTACTATTATGTATTTTATATAAACACATACATACACAAATTCACACCTACAATACATGCCTAACACCATTCAACAAATATATTTGTAGATAATTTTGTCTAAAATGTAAAGTAGTTTTATACTTAATTAAATTTAGTTCAATTAAATATATATTAATATAATATATATATAAAGTAGTTAATAAAAGAATAAAAAAATAATAATAATAATAAATATACAAGAAAACGCATTGCCTGGATTATTTGTATTTACCTGAATTTAAAATTTAAAATTCTTTAAAATCAAATGTAGAATGGTTCAATTTCAAAAGAGTAAAAATTAATTTTCAAGTAAACTTCATGAAAAATTTAAGTATGTTTTCAAAAGTTTTGTTCAATTACTAGGACGGTCAGTACAACTGGCATAATATAGGTCTATTTAATAGAAAACACAGCCAGTATCGAATCCCCTTAAAATATTAATTATGAAAAAATAAAAGTTAAATTTAGGTACTTAAACCCCTATAAAAATAATTGTTAGCCTATGACAAAAACTGATACCAGACATTGTGAGGGACGGAAGGGAATCTAGTGTTCAAATAAAAAATTACTTCTTATTTGTTTATCAGATCTAATGACAATTAAAATGTAGTTAATTCAAATTATGCTTTTAATTATATAACATTTTTTTTTTTTTTTTATTATTATCTTTTATAACATTATATATATATTTATCTTAAAGTTATTAACTTTTAATAAAATCTAAAGTAAATCTGTGAAATTGCATAACTCATTGCTATTTATACCATGTATACATTACATAATGTTTTAAGCAATAGAAAATACAAATTGACAAAAAAAAAAAAATTAACCAGCAACCAATCAAAATACAAGGGGGGGAAAATAAAAAATCAAAGGTAATCCCCAAATTAGTTTAATAATATTATAAAATAAAATTATTTTGGACGGAATTATAATTAATGGAAGACTTATTTGTGTAGTTCTCAAAGTGGTGTTGGAGAAGGAACCCAAAGTGTTTTACTTTGTTCTAAATCGACAGCCGCTTTAATTTGTGTACACATATACGCCACATTAACTCCAGCGGGTATAACGGCTATATTAAACAATTAACACTCATAGAATAATTTATTAGACCATAATATAACTTAATAGACACATACCTGAAATGTAATTTCGATACTCAGATTCTAACTTTAATGCGTGCTCATACATTTCTTTTGCTGCTTTAGCAGAAATTTTATCATGTGATGATCGAGAGTCTTTAGCTTCTTTCACTTGTTTAGTAGATTTAAATTTAATTAACAAAACAATAGGATATATATGATGACGATGAAGTCTCTCGACACTTGTAAGGCCGATGTCAATAATACAATGACAATTCTGTAAAATAAATATCATATTACCATAATATCAATTTATTTAAAATATTATCAATTACTTTGCTACAGGCTTCTTTAAGTCCAGAGACAGAAACACATTCATAAATTGATCCTTTTTTCCGATAATCTATATAAATACTATCAGCAACACCTTTCTCCATAAACGATTGAGAACAGTGCTTTGCTTCTGGTATATATCGCATAAATAAATCAGGAAAATCTACAATTAATTTATCAGTTACACAATCTGCGAGAGGTCCAACTATCATTACTGGTCGAATACTTGGTTCGGCTAGACAAAATACAATTGAAATATAGTAATCTGTTAATATTACTTATGAAATTACACATACAATTTAATCTGATAACTCTTTGGTAAGAAGCAATTACAAGAGAATCATCATGTAATGTACCAGAGTCACTACTATACCATCCCAAGTTTATATTCGAAAAACTGGCTAACTCTTTGGAATTACTGCGTTGGTGTTTTTTACGTCTAAAGAAACTACGTCTTGTAGCTCGTCGAGCATCAACATCTAACTCACCGCCACTACGTCTAATTACAAGTTCTTCATCGACTCTAATCATACAAAATTAAACTCAATCATTACATTTTAATAAATTGATTTTGTTTAAATGTAATTACTTGTATTTGCTAGGTATGATGCCAACTTGTTGCTTATAACCATTGTGATCAACTATCCATGCTCGCCAATTTCCCGGAACACCATTGTACATTGTATTATCCACATAAAGAACATCATCTTTTCGAAATTGTAGTTGAGAAGAATTACTAGCTACATCACCTAATTCTACTGTACGATCGAACAGTGCTCGTATAAAAAAGCTATCACCGGGTTTATCTTTTATATCGTTATACTCTATATTATGACAAATAATTAAATAAAAACATTTATCTTTTAGTAAAATTGAATAATGGTTTTTTAACAATATTAATACTCACTGTCAATCAAATACTGAGCAAGAACTGTAACTTTCTCGGCTGGCTTAGCCAATTCATAAGCTGCTTCCTCAGCAGTTGCTTCTCTTAAATCTGTTCCATTGTATTCAAGTATACAATCACCAGTTCTGTTATAAAAAAACAATATTAATTAAAAAAAAACATGTAGATACCTAGAATATAAATGTATAGTAAAAATTAAAAATCTTAAGTACATACTGTAAACCTGCATTATAAGCCAATGAATTTACAGTCACACTATGTACAAATATTCCAACAGCATTTCCTCCAACTAAACTTATTCCCAAGTTACTACACTTTCTTGTCTCCATTATAAAATAGCGTGGCTCATACACTCTTAAACTCCTGTTATCTGTATTTCGATCACTCTTGCGACGAGTTAATGTAGCTATACCATGAGCTATAACTGATCCCCCAGTCGATTTTCTATTAACAGTAGGCGAGTTGCATGGTGTTGGAGTTTCTGAACGGCTACTTGTTGAACTCTCAGCTCCTTCTAGTTCTTGGTATTCTAAAAAGTGTTTTAAACATTAAAATACCCTTTACATGAAATTAAGCACTGATTAAAACATACTATCAGGGCTGTATTGTACTAGCATTGTAATTGAGTTGCCACATTGTCGTAACACGTTCGCAGCTAATTGATAAGTTGCACTTCTCATGTTTATACCACAAACTTCTAGCAACTGATCGCCAACTTGAAGACCAACTTTGGAAGCAACACTATGTTCACTAACAGTAGATACAAACACTCCACCGCTATCAACACAAGATATTTGAATTCCAAGTGGCTCGACCGATTTCTCTATACTAATCCACCTTAATTCTCCAGGTAATGGACCACTTCCAACACCTCTCAATAATGGTTTTTTTAAATATCTAAAATATGCATAGTATTAGTATTATAACTGATAATAATTGTGTTTAATACTAACTTTGCAGCCCAACCATATTCAGGTAAGGATTGTCGTTTATTGGCAGGCATAGAAATTTGTCCAGGATTAAGAACTTCAACTCGAAAAGTAGGCATTGGACTGTCTCTTTCACTACTTATAGATCGATCAATACTTCCGGTTGAGATACAACCTGCACCACCGCCACTACTCTTACTTGCAACACTTGCAACACCAGAAGGTATTCTAAATAATTTATCAAATTATCAAATTCCGGTTGATGAATTGATTAATTTCATGACAAAAATATGCCATAATAAAATTAATTCCAAAAAATAAAATTTGCTCTAGATATTAATAATCAATAAATATCAAATATAAAAAATAAATTATAAATTTGATATTATTAAAAAATAAATATAAATATATATTTATATTAATATAAATATTAACTTTCATTTAGGCAATTTAAGAAACAAGCAGCTTTAAAATGTTATATTAACATTATTTTTAGGAGTGAAACCACTTTTGATTTTCAAATAGCAACCAATATTAAACATTCCACAAATAGATGAAGTTTTAGTTAAAATAAATTTTGGTTGAAATTTTTAATTTTCATTAACATGCTAATGAAATATTCCTGTAATTATGTTTATTGTTTTGTGGATAAAGGGGATGTAGTAGATTATCATTTGTGTGACAAAGCTCCAGGTGAAATTTTTTCATCATATTTTTAGTTTTTATTTGTACCATGTATAGTGGTGTGCCAATATGATTGTTTTCCGGTATTTGAAATAAAAAAACCATGAGGTAATATTAAAATTAACTGATATGTCATTTTCAAACCCCATTTTTTTAAATGATTTTTTAATTTTCCAAAAAATATTGTTGAAGTTTTTCTCCAAAAATATCAGGTCATCAAACATTGGTTTCCAAAAAAAACCCAATATCCGATATTCTGATATCCTTAATATCAGCCACTACTAGTTACTCAGGACTACTCTTTCATTATATTTTTTAAGTATCACCTTTAAACAATATTTGGTTTCTTAAAGTAATCACTTGTTATATAACTTTATATATATATATAATTAACATAAAACAATTGTCTTAAAAAATAAATATCATACCTAAATCTAGGATCTTCTCTCTTTCTAGGAAATGTATCTACTTCATAACCATGATAAGATTCAGGCATGTCTTCACCACGATAACCTATATTAGTCATTACGCGATGTGGTGATCTGGTCGTATGTCTATTATAGTGCATATCAACAGACGAAGAATGACTGTGATGAAACTTTAAAAATACAAATTAATAACTATAAAATAAACATCTAAATTTAAAAATGTAAATTACTTGTGGCACATGACTGTAAGGAGGTTCAAAACAATACAACATGGATTCTCCACTATGTGATGGTGATGGTTGAGAATATCTAGTGTATTGTGGGGTAAAAAAATGTAAGGCATTGGAAGATGGTGGTTCATACATATTGTGTGATATAGGTCTTGTTGCAGAGCTATCTCCAGCATTACTTTCAGTATCACTATTGGTGTATTTGCCAGGTTTTTTTTTAGCATAATACTCCATAACATCTTTACCAACTTTAACAGATCTATTTAATATATAAATCAAATTATATAGATACTAACAAACTATATATATTATTTTAATGTAAAACAAAATAAAATGTTGACCTGACAGAGAAATCTATAGACGAAGTATCAGTTTTTGGTTTACTTTGTGATGACCAAGATGGAGGATTATTTAAAAGAACTGATAATGGTAATCGTTCTTTATTTTTACGTGGATGAAGTATTGTACCAGTCCCGTGTTCAATTACAGGGCCGCTTCTAGCTTTTGGCCAAGTTCCACCATTCTTGTCTAATTCTTTAGACTTTCTATGACGACTGTGAAAAATATAAATTAGAAATATCTATCTATTATATCAAATTATAAGTATGAAGTATATATTTCCAAAAATTTACATAGGATGTTTAGTAGTAATGGGTGCAGGGTGAGGTCTAAATGCATCTATTACAGAATCTAACTCTGCAATAGCATCTTCTTGATCTCGTTCAGATATAGAATTGTTGACAGGTGAAGGATTTCTATGAGGTTTTTCTGGTACATCAAGCATTACCCGTCTTGACTGAATATATTGGGGTTTTTGATAAGATTCTTGATATCTCGAATAACTAGATTTATCAGTTTGTGTTGTACTATTAGTATATTTTTTATAAATATCACGATTTGGCCCAGAACCACAGTTTCCAGCACAATATGTTGATTTCATAGTTGTGATTGTTAGTACATCACCGGGTTCATGCAGAAGTAACATAGCTTCTCGTGAATTTTTTATATTATCCACTGTTGTGTTATTAATCTAAAAATAAAATTAACAAAATATAAAGATAAATAATTTTTTTTTTTTGTAATTTAAATATTTAATTACACTTAATACTCTATCGCCAACATCTAAATTTCCATCTTTAGCAGCTAGAGATCCCGGTGTTATTTTATTGATGTATATACCAGTTTCCAATGAAATTCCATGGTCGTAATTATTTACTTGAAGTTGAGTTGTGAAAAGACTTCTAGACGGAGAAGCTGGTTTTCTCCGTCTTACCACTAAAGTAGCACTGCTTAATGATCGCATTGTATCCAAAACCAATCGTTTACTAATCGATGTGCAATCAAGACTATTCACTCTTAATATACAATCATTAACTCTAAACAAAATAGTAAATATATATATATATATATATATGTGTGTAATATTTAATAACTAATATTAAACCTTAGTTTTCTTGCTGCTATGCTTCCTTTATTGACAGATGATATGTATATTGCATTATCGTTGGGATATAATGGATCATCTCTCCCACCAAGTAAATCAATCCCTAAATCTTCATTTGACCCTAAAACGCCCTAAATATAAATTAATGTTAATAATTGTTATTTTGTATTGTTCGGTTTAACTATCTAGGTATTTAAATTTTTTTTATAAAAGTCAAAATTTTATTTTGATTCTTTTGTGTTACTTAAATATAGTGAGAAAATACATAGAAGTGTCTGTTTATTTTTGGATAACCTATAACCTAAACTGAGCAACAACAGCTGGCTTATAATAAAATAAACAAGTCTAAACTTAATTTATTTTTATTAGCTAATATAAATCAGGCTTTAATATTAAACAAGTATAGTTTAAGAATTAATAACTTACAAACAAATCATTTATCTAATCCCAATTACTAGTTAATATAAAACAAGTAACTACTTGAGTTAGTTTTAAATAATACTTACCAAGTCAATATTTAGAATTTCTGTATCCCAGTCTTGAAGATCAGTATCTATAGCAGAGTCTTGACTGTAACGACCAGTTGCCTGTAGTTGTAACAAACGAGCTTCTTTTTCTAATTGGGCTTCCATTTTTTCCCTACAAAATAATTCCACATATTAGCAAAAAAGTCAGATAATATATAACCCTTTATTTTATATACTTAAGGTCATTAAGTTCTTTAGCTGTATCACTTTTTTGTTTCATTATGTCATCACAATCTCGCATAGCACGGGCTAACTTACTAACAGCATCGTCACGTTGTTTTCTTAAACTATCACATAGGGTTCGTATACTTTCACGTTCCATTACAATCTTATCACGTTCACTAAAAGCCCAATCTCGACGTCTTTTAGATACTTCTGCTTCTTCTAATGATTCGTCTAACGCAGCATGATATTTATCAGCTAATTTTCTTAAACACTCAATTTCTTGGTTAGCTTGATCTAAATTATCCATTCGTTCTTTTTGACAGGAATTGAATAAATCTAATGAAGCTACTTGTTCTCGTGAATCATTTCGATTTTCTCTTTCTCTACTGTAACCATAATCAAAATGACTTTTAAACTCTCTCTGAGATTCATTTTTAGCTGTTATTTCTCCAAATCTTTCCTGGTAGTCATTACACTCTTTAAATGCTTTGTCTCGATCATGTAATGCTGACGATATTTCACGTTTTAATGATTCAACATGCAACTGAAGAGTTTTTTTTTCATCTCTACAAGATTTTATTTCATTTTCCAATGCTTTATTTTTATTGTAAGCTTGAGATAAATCTTCTGATAGTTTTTCAAGTTCATTATGAACACTATCACGTTCACTCATAATAAGTCTATATTCTTTAACAGCTGCATCATGAGCTTTGTTCAAATCTTTAAGTTCTTTACTACTTTTAACACTATAAGCAACAGCTGCTTTCATTTCTTTGACAGCTTCTTCGTGCTGTTGTTGGACTTTTTGTATAGCTTCTTGAAGATCATTACGTTCTCGAAGTGTTAAATCCCATTGGCGTATAGCAGCTGTACACTGTTGTTTTAATCCATCTCTTTCTCGAAGAGCTATATCTCGTTCTTTAAATAATTCATTGCATTGTTTTTTAAGTTGATTACTTTCATCTTTCATCATGTCTATTTGGTCAACAACAGCAGAATGATTAGTGCGTAAGTCTTCATATCCCTTTCTTAGCGCTTCATAATCTTCCAATCTTGAATCATATGGCATAAAGTGATCATTAAGTGAATCACCACTTGCTGTATCATCTTCACGAATATCCTACCAAAAAAAAAAAATATATAATAAATTCAAAATTGATTAAGGTCCAATATATTTATTTATTTTAATTTTCTATGATAGTCAATTATATAATATATAAGATTATCATTGGGATAATAAAAGCCAAACTTAAGTCATTTACTTTCAGTCAAATATAATGTAATTATATAATATAATTATTTTTGAGGTAGCAGCAAATTTGGTTTTCATTTAATTAATTTACCTTTTATTCTTATTATTAATCACATTTGATTTAATTATACATTTTTTTATCTAAAAAGTGGTTTTTGTAACCATGACCTTTACTGAACATGGATATGAAACACACCAGAAAACACATGGGACACAAACAAAGGACCAAATAGTAACTTAATAAGAGAAAAAGGACTGTCAAACATAACACTAAATCAAATCACATACAGACTAGTGTTGAATGATAAAAAAACAAAAAAAATATTTTTGTCAATATTTTGACAACGAATAACTAAAAACAGATTGAATGAAAAACATTATAAATGACAAAAAGATAAAGCAAAACACAGAGTAAGAAGTAAAATATCTTTGTTGACATTTTGACAACGAAACACTAAAAACAGAAAGAATGCTGGATTAGTTAATGTTTACTTTAATAAAATACTATACTACTGTCAAAAAGCTTTATCTCAGATACTAAACCAATATTCAATATCAGGAAACAAAATTATTTGAAAAATCTTAAGAAAAATAGAAATCCTAGGAGTACTAAAACCAGATAAAAATAAAGACAAACCCAAAAGTTATTTTTCAATATCATTACTGTGACATTCATGTATTATTTTACTAAACAATACTTCTCAACAGACATATAAATAACATGGATACTAAACTAAGCAAAAATTTAAGGAGTTTCTGAACCGGAAAATCCAGAGAAATGATTTGAAAACAAAAAGTACTGAAAGCCTTTGTAAACTTAACTGTAACCTATAATACGGATAATAATTAAATGCTTAAACAATTTTACAAAATAACAAGATAACTAGACTACTAGTTTGTGAAAATTATTGATTCCCACCGAAGTAACAGATGATTCTTCATTACTCACCAAAGAAAAAACAACAGATTGAAATGCTCTAAAAAAGGGCTACAAGGCAATGTACTAGATTACATTATGTTTAATATCTACATGAATTACCTGATAATTTCAAAAGATAACAATATAAAATTGTATATACATACAAATGACAATGTGGCTGATTAACATGAAAAATTTAAAGTTTTCAAATCAAAGTTAACTAAAACACTGGAAGATATTGGTAATTACTACAGGAAAAACTTTTTAAAATTGAACCACCTAAAAACACAGAAATGTCCTTTCCATTTAAAGCACTGTAAAGCTAACCGAAAACTATATATCAATTGGTATGGAACCTAACTAGACAATACTCAATGTTCTAAATATATAGAGGTAATACTGGACCGTACACTTACTTACATAAACACTATGCAATGCACAAGAGAAATTTCGACCAGAAACAGATTATTACACAAATTAAATAGCCTCGACTGAAGTGCCAACCCACATGTAATGAGAATAACAATGTTATCCTTGTTTTTCAGCAGTAAAATACACAAGCTTTATTTGGGGAAGATCATCACACGTAAAAAAAGGTTGAAACACCACTCAATAAGATCTGTCGTCTGATTACCGACTGCCTAAAATACACACCTTTTAATAAGCTCTAGGAATAGCCTAAAATCAAGGAAAGACTTTATGAACAATATACAAACTATAGCTCCATAGAAGATTAAATGTTTGACAAGATGGATCAAAACACTGGAAGCAAATTGTAGCTAGACTAACCTAACCATCTGAATCCATCCCTCCAGGCCATAATGAAAACTGGCTGATATAAAAAGCTATTAAGAGAATCAGAATAGGTGTAAATTATATTCCAGATAACTAGAAAACGGTAACTACTCATCACTTTGACTCACTATACAAATGTGACGTTAAGTAAATAATGAACTAACACACAAAAAAAAACTTTTTTTCTCTTCTGGTCACTTTACATAAAATTTATTGTATATTATTATAATAAGAAATTTTTTATTTAAAAAAAATATTAATGGTGTAGTTCTACAAAGTATCAAATGATGAACAATTGATAAACTTTAAATGTTTGACCACAAAAGTCTTGTTCTAAAGTTGTATTCAATCTAATTAATAATTATTAAATATGTACATATTTTCAGTCAATTTCTGAACTAATAAAAAAAATGAAGCACCTGTTGGGATTGGTCTAAAATTTGTTTTTCGACAGCCAGTTTAGCACGCAATGAAGATGATTCTTGAGCAGCTTGTTCAATTTGGTTAATCATAACTTGATTTTGACTGCGATAATAATCTAATTCTTTTCTTGTCTGATCATATCTTCGTACCATTTCTCCGTGTTGTCTGTATAAATAATATTAGTGTATAATATATTAATATTATCTTTATTACGTTACATTTAAATGTATATAATTTACCGCCTCAAAATCATCAACTCATGCATAGCTTTATCACATTGTTGCTTTAATCCATCATAATCACGTTCTCTGTTACTATTAACATCTCTATTGCGGTCATTGCTTCGATCCGAATAACTCCGTGTAAGCATGTCTTTGAATAGTAAATAAAAAATAAAAATAGAACAAATATTATATGATGATTTTACATACCAGTATTTTTGGAATTTTCAATATTGTTGTTTGACGACATCTTTTTAGGTATGTTTAAATATTAGGAATCTAATAAACCTCTATAAAATATGTATATTTCAGTTTTAACCACTTCGTTTTATACGTGTTGTAACATATTTTATAACAGTATAATGTACTGAATTCATTCATGGTAATAATTTATAGACATTAAAATCGGTGGGTAAATAAAACAATTAATGTTTGAAATGACAGCAGATTTACATATTAAGAAAAAGTTAAAACTGTTATATTTGAAAGGACTTAAAAATCAAAGAACAAGCTCGGTGTAAATAATAAAACAAATAAACAACTAATACAAATAACAAATTAAAACGAAATAATGGCAAACTGCATTGTACCATTTGTACCTATTGTACGAAATGTATTATTTTACAAAAAATCTAAAGAATTATAGATAAATTAGAAAAACATATGTTAAATTTAGGTTATTCAAGGTATACTTTTATTTAACCGTGGTTATGCCAAGACTTTAGATACTATTATCTATAAACATGATACCATTGAACTAGTAAACAAATACAAAATATAAAATTTTAAACGACTTCTGATCATAAGACTTGGAATATAAATTATGGCTATATAATACGTGTTTCAGTACTAGTGTAGTAATATACATTTATTATTCTTGCGAAATAGTTTGTTTTATACCTTTATCAATTATACAATTAAGTTGAAAACATAATTTAGTTAATTTAACAAAATGGTTATTAGTATAGGATTTGAAGGTAGTGCAAATAAACTAGGAATTGGTATTGTTAAAGATGGTGAAGTTTTATCAAATTGTAGAAGAACATATATAACACCACCTGGTGAAGGTTTGAAGTTTTATATTTGTATATTTTATATTAATGATAGATTTTAATTTTAATTTTTTTAAGGATTTTTACCACGAGAAACTGCCAAGCATCATCAAAGTAATATTATATCATTATTAGAAGAAGCACTTAAGACATCAAACATAGAACCTGAAGAGATTGATGTTGTATGTTTTACTAAAGGTCCTGGAATTGGTGCTCCTTTAGCTTGTGTTGCGGCTGTTGCACGTACTGTTGCTCAACTTTGGAACAGACCTTTAATACCTGTTAATCATTGTATTGCACGTATCCTTTTAGAGAACAGTACTTTTATAAGCAAAATAATTATAGTTGGTAACAATTTTGACTACTCACAAAGAAAAAATGTACACACTAAATTGCTGCATTATGATTTACCGATTTCTGGCTAAACACCTATAACAGAAGCAATACTTGTCCAATTTTAAACTGTGATGAAACTTACAATAGACCTTCCAAATATATTCTAAGTTTTAAATTTGTCCACCAAATATTTCATGGATTTTACTGATTATTGCTTAAGTGGCCACAACAAATGCTATACTTGATCAATCACATTAAAACTCTATACACATTTTCCATGGTCTGAGTTATGACTTATACCGATATTAAATTGGGTATTTATATAAATATAAACTATACATGAGCAGATTTTTGCTGATTCGTTACCAGACTAGCCAAAACATTCCATTTTCTTTAAAATTTGGTACACGGCTTACTATGGTATATTTAAAAGCTATACAAATTTTATATCTCAAAGTCCAACATTACGGTCACAAATACATATTTATCCATGTAAAGTATCTACTACAGATATTGATAAATGTGTGATGGGTAACCCTATTTAAAATGAACAAGTCATTTAAAATTTGGCAATTTGGCATGTTAACTCTAACCTTAGAAGATATTTGTGAGGTATTAGTGTACATGATTTTAACGTAATCAATTAGTATAGTATCAGTTATGGCCATTTAAACAGAAATCTACAAATTAGTGTGTTCCGAAAAAAAAATATTTTTAATATTTTTGTCATTTTGTAATTCCTAACTAATATCAATGATATGTCAAAATAACAAATTTTTTTTATTAAAATTTAAAATAAAAGTGAATTGCATAATATTTTACCAATACAAATTAAAAACCAAATATGTCTGATTTTCAAGAGATTATTTTTTTAATAATAAATGTTAAAATTAAAATTCCTACTATCTATCAATCCTTACTATTGAGTAAGGTAAAAGATACAAATTAATATTGTATTCTATAGGTTAAAATAATCATTACTCTAGTTTGATCATTTTAACATGCTAGGTATATAATGATATTATTTTAATTATAAACTAAACCAAATTAAACCTTAATTATATTGGTAAGATATTGAAATGGGTCGCTTAATAACTAATAGTGATAACCCCACTGTTTTATATGTTAGTGGTGGAAATACTCAAGTTATAGCATATTCTGGAAACCGTTATAGAATATTTGGTGAAACAATAGATATTGCTGTAGGAAATTGTTTGGATAGATTTGCAAGAGTTTTAAAATTATCCAATGATCCTAGTCCTGGATACAACATTGAACAAATGGCTAAGAAGTAATCACATGAAAATTAAAAAAATTGTTATAATTACGTTTAATAATTTAATTATTTTTAGAGGTTTAAAATACCACAAATTACCTTATGTAGTGAAAGGTATGGATGTTTCATTTTCTGGTATACTTTCTTACATAGAAGAAAAAGCACAATCATTGTTATTATCTGGTGAATATACTCCTGAAGATTTATGTTTTTCACTTCAAGAAACCCTTTTTGCTATGCTAATAGAAACAACAGGTAAATATCAGTGTAATAAACCAATTTATATTTTTCAATTGGAACAAATACCCCTTTGGTTTTCATAACATAGGTTAGTATTTATAATATATTTCAATGTTTAATTTTGATATTCTCTTATAATATTTTTCCAATTTTATTTTCATATTAAAGATTTTATATAAATATGGCGTCTTGTCAAAAATTACACAAAGCATATTGTATTATATTTCACTATAAATAATAATTATAATATATTGTTTACTTTTTATTTTGTTTGTGTTTGAACTTTGAACTGTCATATGAAGGGGGATCAAAATTAATTAGTTTTAATAAGTAAAAAGGTTAATTTATAAGAGTTTGGAAAGATACATTTTATGTTTTTTTATATATGTATATATATAGAAAGAGCCATGTCCCATTGTCAGTCTAAAGAAGTACTAATTGTTGGAGGTGTGGGCTGTAATGAAAGATTACAAGAAATGATGAAAATTATGTGTGATGAAAGAGGTGCTATATTATATGCTACTGATGAAAGGTTTGTTAATTAATTAAATAGACAATATTTCAATAATGTAATTTAAAGCGCAAATTATTATGCTGTTATAATTACCATAATATTATGAACATTAAATATATAATATTAAATTAATAATGAACATTCTTCATTTGACATATACAAATTATATGTATTCATAAAATTGTACAACAAATTGGTGTACAAACTCAATACAATAATTTTCTGTTAGAAATCATTTAAATTAAAAATAGAATACAAATTAAAAGTAGAATACATTTGTGGCAACAAGTTATATTGTTAAATCAAATCATAAATAAATAAATTCAATATTAAATAGGTACAGTATACAACATATTTTATTTATAAGTATATATTAATTTAAATGAAAATGAATAAATACATTTTGTATGAAAATATAATTAATTACATTAATAAATACTCCATACATAGGTGTGTACACAAAACATTTTTTGTTTGAATGGGGGGAGGAGAGATTATACCCATATAAAGATTAGGTTAGGTATCTATTTGAATATATTTCAAATTATTCCTAAACTTTTGGGTGAAGCAAGGGAGTAAACTCTTAACACATAATAATTAATAATAACTCATTAATATATAAAATCTTCATATCTAATGTTACTATAATAAATCATACTATACTTCTATAATTAAAATTTACAATTTTAAATAACTCACAAATAAAATACATATAATGTTTTAAAAACTATTTACAAAAATATAACCACTAATTTTATTTAAATTTGTGTTTTTATTAGATTTTGTATAGATAATGGAGCAATGATTGCTCATACTGGAGCGTTGATGTATAAAAGTGGTTATAAGACTATATGGGAAGATACGTTTTGTACCCAAAGGTATTAATGATTACAATTATCTAAAATAATTGTAATTTAATATTATATTATTTTTCCTAGGTTTAGAACAGATGAAGTGGAAGTTACATGGAGACTATGAAAATGTTTATGAACTATTGATTTCTTATATACCTAGTAATACATACTGTGGGTTTTATTACACCAATAACCAAATTATTCTTGCTAAAATGCAAATAAATAAAGCAAATACAGGCCATATTGAATAAATATTGTTGACTCTTCTTTGAAGTATATCTTTAAAAATAGTTGGTTTGTTGATAATTTCAGCTATCAAACAATGTTTTTTTGCAGTCTTCACAATTACTTTGATATACTTGCCCATTAATTCCGGTTTCTTAGGCACTAAAACCTGAAAATAAATAATAATTGTTTTAAGCTTGAATAGATCATCATTTGTGTGGTGACACCATGTTTGAAAAGTGCTCCACTTCTTCCTTCTATCAAGGTTAGATTACATTTAAATGCAATTTAACTAAAACATCATCTATCCTTGCAAAATGTAATATAAGTTATTATTTGGAAATTGTAAGAGGTTTCATCCCTAAAAATAAGGTTGACAAAATATAACACAATTCTAAAAAACAATTATGTACATTAATTACATTATGTTGATTACCTTGTGTGTATATATATATATATAGGGTGGGTCCTTAGTTATAGCTAAAGAAATAAATTAAGATATTCTCAAATCCGTACCCTCCCCCTACCATTTCGTTCATTACTATACGAGTATTTTGTGTGATAAATTTAGTCATGATCCAATTCCTTTTGGTACCGATAGAGGGTTGAAAAAATACATATAGAATAATTTTATAATTATTCAAATTTAATTTTAAAAATA
This sequence comes from Tuberolachnus salignus, assembly GCA_956483605.1. Taxonomy (NCBI): domain Eukaryota; kingdom Metazoa; phylum Arthropoda; class Insecta; order Hemiptera; family Aphididae; genus Tuberolachnus; species Tuberolachnus salignus. Next base: position 21,867,335 of record OY101437.1, read on the forward strand.
TAGCAATTAGCATAAAAATGTATAAAGTATTTATTACAGAGCGTTTAATTATTTATAAAAAAAAAAAAAAAAAAAATGGAATGATTCTTTTATTTGGAAAAACTGATATGTTTTAGTTTATTCAAATCTATATTATGAATGATATATATAGATATATATATATATATATATATATATGTATATTGAACGTTTTTAATTAAAATAATGTAATATTTATTTTTTACATCTTCAGAAGAAAAATGTCTTGTTTCATAATAAAATGTTACTCTCAAGTTTGGTTCAATAATCCTAAACCAATTGAAGGTCCTATCAATGACATACTTTTTTGAAAACAAATATATAATTTCTTAACTAATTATAAGAAAAAGCAGAAGTTGCATTAAAAAAATTAATTAATCACTTATTATATCTTAGTAACAAATATGTTAAATTTTCAATTTTTGATAACCGTATTACTTTAGAACAAAAACGAAAAGTGGCATTGAAAATGTTGATGAAGTTAAAAAAAAAATATTCATTGACAATGGAAGAAATACCTATTTTTATAAACTGAGACTTGCCAGTTGAATTAATCAAAATCAATAAAAATGTTTAATCATTTGGTATAAAAACTGATTTTTTATCAGTGGATCCAATATTATAGAAAGAAATTGAAGAATATGAAAGAAGAGAAGCTATAATCGGCTCAATAAAAGTTTTAACGATACTGCTGAACGTCATGTTTAATTAATGGAAGAATTTAATAACAGAATCACCTAAACTGAAGAGCAAAAATAATTTTTATTACAAGTAAAAGCATATATTTTAACAATTATTATTTACTAGCTGTCCCGCACGGCTTTACCTATGTACAGTATTGAATAAAATTTTTTTTAAAATTTTAAATTTTAATTGGCCTTACGCATTAAATATTTCTGGATACACCACATTAAGTGTCTCTCTTCTGGGGCCAGCAAAAGAGATTTTGTTTGCATGAGATATGTACAATTAATCATGGGAAAAAACATTAGACGGTTAGGTGTAAATCTGTAATGTTTAATGTTTAGCTCTGTGCCTTACTTATGGACATTGTAAAGAATAATTTTTTGGGAAATTGGAATTGTAAGCATTGTCCAATCTACATTTGTATCAACCGGACTGTAATTTATTTACTTCATTTAGAGAGTCTAAGCTAAATTTAGCTTAATCAAAAACTACCTTTATTTGTAATTTTGTTGAGGATTACAGATTTAGCGTTACACTTTGGTTACCACGGTAACCAAATTCGCCATTTTATTTTATATTATTATTTATACCATATATTTTAGTTTCAATGGTAAATCAACAAATGTTTTTTTTTCAAAAAATGATCTTTAAATTTCCAACAATTCCAATAATTTTCTAATATACAAACCTTGTCCTGACAATTACAAACACAACAACAAAAAAACTGGTCTAATCGAGCCATTCTCAAGTGATGATCTTACCTATATGCGGCAATAGATTTATATACATATAGATAATTTAGTATAATATTTATTTGTATTATTTTATTCAGACAGTTCAAGACTATCATCAAAAGTATCCCAATTACAACTGTGAAACTTTGAGAAAATCATATAATTTAGAGAAATAAATATATTTATAATAATAAACTTTACAACTGAACACACCATTAGTATTTATAAACTTAATTCTCTATAAATCCCATTTCATGATAAACTGAATGATTCAACACAATTTAACTTAATTACTTTTTTTTGGATAAAATTAAATATTACATTATTTTTATTAAAAACGATTTATTGTACCTCCTATCATTCGTAATATAGATTTGAATAATTGAAAACAGATCAGCTGTTCGAAATAAAATAATCATTCCACTTTTATTATTTATGAATATGATATAGTTAGATATGTTTAACCTTTTCTAAAGTTATAAATCATTAATTTATTTTGTTCTTAGATTTTTTTTAAATTTTCCCAGCAGGCCAGTTTCCATGTGGGAAGCTATATATAATGTAATTTATAAAATTCTTATTCTTTTAAATATTATTAACTATGGTTTTAGTGGTTTTTTTTTCCGATAGTATTATGTAGTTGAACAATTGATAAATGAAAGTAGATTGCTGGTAGGGAGACAGTTTTTCTAATTTTTATTTTCCAATGCCAAAATATACAAATAATTTTTATCCCAATAAGTATTATAAATAATGTATATTTTTAAATGTATTATAAAAATATATATATATAGATAATTAAATAATAAAATAAGGCTATAACTATAAATATTGTTTCATGTAAAATATGTGAATTATCATTGGCATTGAACATAAATTTTGTAAATAATTAAATAAAAATTGTTCTCGGTAAAAACAGAAAGTATTATTATTATTATATTACGTAAAATATGCATGTACTATATAAATTTGTGTATAAAAAAAAAAAAAATATATTTATCCAATGGCTGTATAAGGTATGAATTTGTTAATAAAATCTTATGAAGACTTTAATTGTTAGGTAAATCTTAGGGAGATTAGATAAGGAATATTTGTTTAGAAAAATATTAAATTGTAAAAACTACAAGATACAATCGGAGTTAAAGTTGTAAGTGTTCAAAAGTAACATTTTCTAAATTTGGATGTTACTTTTTCTATATAAAAAAAATAATATATTTGTGACATGGTTACAACTGGAACAAGGAGTGCTTATAATATCTAATTTTAAAATTAGAAATCTCATAATTTTAATAATATAAGGTTTAAACTTTTTAATGTCTGTTGATGGTTATATAAAATATCCTACAAATATATAGAATATTTTTTTTAAAATTCCAATATGCAATTGGTAGATAAATAGGGGTTTATGTTTTACTAACATAAATAGAATTTAAGTATCCCTAAAATTTTACTCTAGCTAAAAATGATTTGTGGTCCGTGGGCCAGTTTGATTCATATTTTCTTGGCCGAAAAATTGTCAATCCACCTATGTTAAATAATGACCATTTTAACTTTTGAAATTAAAGTAAATTAATTGTTACATTTTAGTTGGTCCAACATCTTCCCATATTTCTCGTAACATGCTATGTATTTTATTATATATTTTTTCTATCTCTTTTACCAAATCCAAAGCTGCTTCTGGTAATACAGGGTCCGCATATTAATTCTATTTACATTATTGAATATAAATTAATATTTGATGGACTTTTATTATTTTAACTGTTGTAACTATTTTAACTTTTATTAATAACTTAATAATATATGTATTAGTCAGATAATTTTGTTTATCAGGTATTAACTATTAGTTAAAGTTACAACTACTCTTTATAACTGACCTGTTCATAGTATTTATTGTGTCCAATTAATTCTGTGCCATTTTTAGCCTCTTCAGTTATTAAAATGTCTTGTATTTCTCCTATTCTATGATCATAAGTGGTATAAGAGTGAAATAATTCTGTCAGACGCTTAGTACGAGTTTTAACCTAAAAAGACAAATTAAATTGTATTATATTATATTATTAAAATGTAATTATTCTCTTACCAAATCTGTTGGTATTTTTGGCATTCTTGCAGCTGGTGTACCTTTCCGAGGATAAAATTGATTAATGAACAAACTAGGAAATTTATATTTTTCGCAAACACGCATTGTTTCAGTAAAATCTTCTTCTGTTTCAGTTGGGAAACCACAAATAATATCAGTTGCAATGGAAACACCAGGTACTCTATTATAACATAATTGATAAGTAGATACATTTAAAATTGTAAAAACAATTTTATTTTACTTTTGTCTCAAAAAAGTAACTACAGTTTCAAATTCTTCAATTGAATATTCACGTTTCATATCTGCCAGTATTTGATTACTTCCAGATTGTACAGGAACATGCAAAAATGCATACACTCTAGGGTGAGATAAAACTTTTGCAATTTCCTACATAATAAATATACATTGAGTTTAAATATTATCAAATAGTTTAATATAGTTAAAACAAACCTCTAGATGACTGAGTATATATGGTGGATTAGTCATGCCTATACGCATCATACAGCCTTCAGGTATAATAGCTACCAAACGCCAAAGTAATTCTGGCAGATTCGTTCCTATGTCCAATCCATAGGCGCCAGTGTCTTCACTTGTTAACCACAATTCCACGGCTCCTTCATTAAAAGATTCTACAGCTCGTTGAACAATTTCATCTACAGAACATAATTTTTTTTTAATCTAAGATCAAGGGTTTTAAATATCACTAAATAATTACCAGGATGATAACTGCCGAGGTTACCTCTTGCATGTTTTGTTTTACAATAAGTACACTGATTTAGGCATCCAGTACTGATTGCAATAATTTCAATTAACTTATTTTTACGAATTTTTGGTAATTGTAATCTAGCACCACCATCTTTTTTACCATTTTTCTTCTTTTGTCCCAATAATCGAATAGTATGTCCTAATGCAAATAAATAAAAATATTGTTTCATTCAAAAATAAATGTATGCAACTAACCTTTTAATGTTTCTTCAACTACTTCTATTACCCTGTCTATTTGTTGTACACCAATTACACTCAGATTTTGGATAAAATGTGACTTTTGATCACCCTGAGGAACACAACCGGCTACTACAACAAATTTTCCAGATTTTTGTCCACTAATTATTTCATTTCTAAAATGATCTTCTGCTGGATTTTTGACTGTGCAGCTATTTAATATCCACAAATCCGCAATAGTTTTATCATCTAACAAAGATAACTCTCGTGTAAAATCATAATAAGAATTTTTTTTTATTTATCATACCAGTTATTTTATACCCATAGTTTGATAGAAGTCCTGCCATATATTCCCCATCTGAGGTGTTGTGAGAGCATCCCCAAGTTTTAATATATATTGTTTGAGTACCGGGAACTTGGGGTGAAGGTTGATCAATTTCCTTTTCAGTTTTGTGCCTAGTTTTAGAACGCAAATTGACTATATTACGAGGTCTGTCTCTAAAGGTTTCAGCAGCATCGGCAACAGATGAAATCAAATCTTCAATGTCGTCGACGTAATCCATTACCACTTCCTTAAAATAATATATTTAACTTTGTAAGTAAACAATCATAAGTTCAAAACACGTTTTATTACATAAGATTATTATTACTAGAACTAGAAGCTCCGATTCCAGCTGGGGGCATAGACAAGCCGATAGCCGACATATTGATACTACAATCGTGATCAAAATCAACCAAGGTATATTGATAAGCCTTGTTGTTAACACTATTAACCACAATTAACCCATTTAGATAATACCCATGAGATAATACCTATAAAATGTTGATATATTAAAAAATACTGGTACGATATATTTTTTTTTTAAATTCTAGTTAGCAATTGTATCCTTAAATTTATACTATTTTTTTTTATTATTTATGTATATTTTCAATATACCAATATAATAACAATGGAGAACAAATCAAACAAATATGAAATTATTGAATTTTTGGGTGAAGGACAGGTGAATATTAATTGTCAAATGAAATTTTATTTCGTTTCATTTATATAATAACAAATCAATTTTTTTGTCTAGTATTGTAAATGATTTATTCATTCAGTAATTTTGCAATAACTAACCTAATAACAATAATTGAAACATTGAACTTTAAATATAAATATGTAATATGTGTATTTTCCTAGTTTAGGCTAAATTTATAATTTTATATATTTGTTGCGTATGTGATAACATATTAAGACATTTGTATATTCTTTCCGCTATCTTGTGGTGATGTTAATGGTAGAAGACTAATACTCAAAATCTAGTTTCTATCATGTTAAGTGTAGTATATCAATTTTTGTATTCAATTTGTTAATATTTTCTTTGAGGATAAACTTATTACAAACAAGTATACAAAATAATTTTTCCATGACATTGATATTTAAACATAGTCTAATTAGACTTATTTTTATACAATTCCCTTAAGATACCAATAACAATATCATATATTATATTTTTAGGTGATATATATGGTTTATAAATGTACAATATACATTGGTATGACTGGTTAGTTTCAAAAATTTGATTTTTCATGATCATAATATAAGTTTTTATTTTTAAAGGAACAACATGTTGTTTTAGTATTGTATGTTTATTAATTGTTTACTCTTTTTTTACGTTCAGACTCCCTGAGCAGATTTATAACAGTTACATGCCCTCTATGCCATTCTATATTGCCATATGGTACTAATCATTGGCCTGAATTAAGTATTTTTTATTCATTTCCATTACTAGACAATTTTTATATAATTAACATTATAATTGGTAATTTGGTAATTTTCTTTTTATATGTTTTAGTTTGCCACAGTCTACAAAGCTAAAGATTCTGTCATAGGCAATATTGTTGCTGTTAAAAAGGTGTTTTACTATACATAATTTTTATCTGTATTTTGTATACAATAATTTTATTTTCCTTTAGATTAAAGTTGGTACTGTAGAAGATGCAAAGGATGGTGTTAACCGTACAGCTCTCAGGGAAATAAAACTTCTTATTGAACTAGATCATGAGAATATTATTGCTTTGTTTGGTATGTATTTTAATCATATTTGAATGAAATATAATTCTGAACTAATATTATACTAAAAAAAATTCAGATGTATTTGGTCATTTATCAAATATATCTTTAGTATATGATTTTATGGATACAGACCTTGAAGTTATTATTAAAGATTCATCAATAGTATTCACTCAGTCTCACATAAAAGCATATGCAATAATGACACTGAAAGGATTAGAATATTTACATATGAATTGGATTTTACATAGAGTAAGAATATTTTTAGTTGATATGAAAAATAAAATGACTAACATTGACTTATTACAGGATTTAAAACCAAATAATTTATTGGTAAATAAAAAAGGTGTATTAAAAATTGCTGACTTTGGTTTAGCAAAAAGATTTGGAACACCAGATCGTTTACATACACATAGAGTAGTAACTCGGTTTTATCGAGCACCAGAACTTTTATTTGGAGCTCGGGCTTATGGACCTGCTGTTGATATTTGGGCAGTCGGCTGTATAATAGCAGAACTCTTACTCAGAGTCCCTTTTTTGCCTGGTGAATCAGATTTGGACCAGTTAACCAAAATATTTACTACACTGGGATCTCCAAATGAAGAAACCTGGCCAGTAATGATTTTTATGTACAAATGTTTATTATATACAGTAAAACCACAAAATTGTCTTAGTAGGGTAGAATTTTAAATTATCTACTTTAAAGAAGTGTTTATTTAAAGAAGTTTCATTAATTAAATATAAAGAGTAGATGAAAATATGTATTATTTATTTTTCAGGGTGTTACTAAATTATGTGATTATGTAGTATTCAAAAAGTTTCCAGCAATTCCTTTAAGAGAAATATTTACAGCAGCTCCTAATGAATTACTTGATGTTATTAGTGGTATGCTTGATGTGAATCCATTAAAAAGACCTACATGTTCAGAAGCATTACAAATGCCATACTTTAGGTAAGTAATAAATTGGATTATATTTTTTAACCAACCTAACTTAATTGTAAAATTATTAATTTGTTAATTTTGTGAAATATATTTAGTAATCGACCACCACCTTCATTAGGAAGTCAATTACCTATACCATCATGTCTTAGAGAAAATAGTCCAAGTGATCAGGATGCAAAAGGACAAAAACGAAAGTTTACTGATTATTTAGAAGGAGGCAATTATAATTTTAACTGATATTATATATTCATTATATTTAATTAAATAAAAACAAAATTATTTAAAAATTCATTAATTAATATATTTTACATGACAGAATTAATTAGATTAAAAATTATGATTTGTTTCAGGAACACAACCAAAACGTTTAGTCTTTGATAACCACGCCTAAGTATGTTAAGAATACTTAAAAGAAATACCTCATATTAAAATTATTGTATATCATAAATTTTTACACATTAAATTAAATTATTATCATCATTACCGTTAGTTATAATAGAAGGTATACATGATTTATCGGATAAAACACCATGTTCAATTAAGAAGTTCTCTACATCGCCAGCATAAAAATCATCACCTAGTTCATCAGTAATGCGCACAAAATTACCAATAAGTTGTCCTGCTCTATATGCAAGCAAAGCTGGAACACCGCACATTTTGAAGTTTAAGCTCAATCCAGCATTTGAACCAATGAGTTTACAAAATTTTGTTTTCTGAAATTCATTACATAGAACTTTCAAACATGAATTCATAATTGAACATGTTGGTACATTGTGCTCATAAACGTGTACAATAACGGTTACATTGAGATTTTCATTTTCAACCGCATTTAAAAAGTCATCCCCAGTTAATAAATCGTAGACTTTACCAAACTCTGGAGCTTCTTCAGTTTTCGTCATCATTTCCCTCATGCGTTTCTTACGGTATTCAGCAAGAAATTGATCATCCATTTCATCAAGTTCCGACTTGCATGTTAAAGCCATGGCGTTTATTTGTTTTATTACATCTTTTTCATGTTGTACTCTCTGTGCGGATTGTTGTCGTTTGTATTGTTCCCAATCATTCAGTACTCCTTTTGGACCAGTATTTGATGATGTCCCATCCCAGTCTGATTTTGACTGTTTAGGAGGATCTCGATCCAACATTGGTTCATCCTCGTCACTACTACTACAATAGTTATGCAGTTTTTCTCCAAGTAATTTACTCTCTAAATCCGCCATGGTAAACCAATAAAAGAAAATATAAATGGTTATAAAATTACACAATATTAATATTCAATACATTATACATTAAAAAAATGATACAACATTAAATTTGAACTCGACTCGAATAAACATTATTATCATGTTTATAATAATCAATACATTTCTGAATACTAACCACTATTATGTTATAAAACTATAAAAGGCAGCACTGTAGAATTCTGTATTGTATTCCTACTTTTTTTTTTTTCATTTAACTATATAACAGTATATTTTTGATGTCCGAAAACTAGCAGTACCAAAAAGCACTGCATTAGACAAAATGGTAATTTTCATAGTTATTGGAATTTCAAATATAAATTAATGAAATATATTGTTTGGTTAACATGACAATATCTAGCAATCCCTTGTTTTACTACGATGTGTTTTCCTTTTTTTCTTCCGGAAAACAATTTTTCTATCGGTAAAAAGGCTTTCGCGCCGTACGTTTTTAAAATTAAAAAAAAAAACCTAACATCTCGAAGGCCGATTTTTCAATTTAAATTTCTGTGTGCGTCGGGTTCACACTTGAATATTTTTTTTTTGCCCGTTGTGTGTTGAAATCTTTTATAATATAGTGTCAAATTACACTTACCGGGATATATCTACTATATTTTTTTTTTGGTTCATTTTTTTTAAATACGAAAAAAAAAAATCATTCGCTAGGTTTCTGTTTAAATTTACTCTTTTTGCAGTTTTTAATTTTATTTCAATCTTTTGGAGTATATAGGAATTAGATTGTGAACGATAGCTCTTCGATTTTTACTACAATGTGAACATTTGTAGTCGCAATTAATAATAAATACAATTTTCAATTTAAATCGAAATTTAAAACATTTATTGCCGAATTTTGCTCAGAATCGTTTTTCTCTTGCAACGATTTATCATTGCGTACAGATACAAATTAAATTACCCTATATTCCTGACTTTTCGCCTATTACAGTGGCCCAAACATAGCGCGATGTAGGGTTTTTTTTTTTTATATTTTTCTGATAGACTGTTGCAAAAACGATTTTATGGTTTTTATTTTTATCAATTACAAAAAACTATGTAAAACGCACTTTTAGAATGTGGGTATTACTCTATGAGCAAAATACACAGACATGACTGTCCAAAAACATAATATAGTAATAATATTTTAGATGCACATCTGCCATATCTCAAAAACTATGATAAAATCACAGATATTTGATATCAAATAAAATGTAGTCCTCCAACAAAATATCTAAAAAAAATGAATATATAAATGAAATTTCAGACTTTAATTTTATGGGATGAATGAAGCGACCTTTTGAAATTTATAATAATGTAATTACTGTTTTTTTTTAAACAGCTGAGCTAGATGACCAAATTCGTGATTGTCATAGAAAATATAGCCCATTACCCAGATTACTATATCTAATGGTTACTGTATAACTGTGCTTTATGTCGAGTTAAAATATTCATATTCATTGTGTTAATCAGTAGACAAGTGTTTGGAAGTTCACTGTTCAATAAATTGTTATTTTTTAAAATGAATGTGTTCACGTTCATTAAAAAATGAACTCATTCCCATAAATAAAAATACTTTGGGTTCCACGATTATGGATACTGGATAGTATGGTTGCCTGGTGAAGACTAAAATGAAGGCCACATTATTGCTAAAAACAAATCTGAGTGCTACTTTCTAGTGATTATAAGATGGTAATTATTATTGGTTTAATAATTCAAACTATAAAACCAGGTGTATTAATGTGCTAAGTATTAATCATAGGGTTAAACTTAGGCCACACTAATTGCTAAAGGAGAAACCAAATTATTACTAAAGTTTACCCAATTATAGTTGCATCACTGCTTATTTTATATAATGTTACTGTTTATAATTTTATTTTAAAACTGTAAATATAATAAGGCATCTTAAGTTTATTTTATGTACAATTAAATTTACAGCCATTCTACAATTTACTAAATATGTTGATAATTGAGTAAATTGTAGAACAAAAATAAGTTTTTGTAGATAAAATTACAACTTCATACAAAGTTTGTAAATTAACAATTATTGAGTAAAATTAAAATTATAAATTTAAATACTTTATTAATAATTTAATCTGATAAAAAAGATAATAAAATTATAACATTTTTTTAATTTTCATACAGTATATATTCATTCTAATAGCTATTCAACATGTCTGTTTTTATTTTTATAATTTCCTGTGCTTGTAGAAATTTTTTAACCAATGTTCTATATTGTGGACCATCCACTTGCCTGTACATCTCTTGTAATTTCTTTAAATCCTCCAACTTTGCCAAATTGTCTATGTATTCGTTCTCCTTAGCATTGTAGTATTTTTCCAATGATATAAATAATTTGTCTGAACAAGGAAATTTGGCAATGATATTATTCTGTAACTTACTATTAATATTAATTAGACAATTTGGAACAAAAAAAATTTTAGTTTGTTAGTTCTTACTGTGAATTAGCTTCAATAACATCTAGATGTTTAGCTAGTTCTTGAGCTTCAATAATATTGATTGAGTTACTATCTAATAATTTAAATATGGAATTACTTATTTCTTTTTGGTTATTTGTGTACTTATTCAAAAGAGACACCATATAATTTAATTGAGTATTTAAAGCATTAGGCATATTTTCTTCTGTTTCAATACATTTTAATAAATCTAATAAATAAATAAATATTTATATATTAAGTAAATCCAATAATTTATTTTAGTAATTAACATACCTGAAGGAATGGATTCTCTTTCTTTAATAATCCCAGCACACTCTTTTTGGATGCAAACACCAATGCATTTGTCCAACTTTTTTTTTTCATCATCTGATAATTCTTTAACTTTATAAAATGATTCATCATTTTTAAAAAGTCGATAATGTGTAATTATATCCAAACACTTTCCCCTTATTACATCATCATTAATATGACTTAATGAGTTAACAAATATACGTTGCTTAAGATCTTCCAATTCATTAAGTCTAATAACATCAATCATTTCTTTCTTGTTAGATACCTGTTCACTTACTAGATCACCACGAATCATTTTTTCAAATTTGTTTGATTTAAGAGTCATTATAGAACTTTTCATGTTTTAAATAACTAATAATATAATATATAATACAAATTTAGTATTAAAGAATTAAAGAAGTATACATACTTTCATAAACTCGTAAATTAAATAATTAATGTCATTAACCATGGTTTTAACTGAATTATTTTTGACAAGTTTGATAACAATCACGATTTAAGATATTTAGCCGTAAAGTAAACCTTGAGCGGATAGTAGATAATAGAAGGTTATTATCTATGAGCATTCGTTGATAATTGATTTTACCATGAAAAACCAATTTTTAGATATTATTTTAGCTCCATGATATTATAATATTATTATCTATGTATAATTTAATTTATACAATTCGGAAAGTGTGTTGTCTGGTTTCGGGAGTTTACATTCATGTAATAATTCTTTAATTAGTCAATTTTCCACAAAACAAATGTACAATCGTTAACCACTAATAATTTATTCTAACTAAACGTTTGACATTATCATTTTTTAGGTTGTATCCGTAGGTAAAGTATCTAATTTTATTAACATTTTATTGACAGATGTTCAAATTACAAATTACCTTATGTTAACAGTATTTCGTATCGTCTAACAAAATGGAGAACGTTTTAGAAAAACAATTGTTGAAAGTAGCAGAAACAATTGAACAAAAACTTGATCAAGAAATACAGCGACTTGATGAGTTAGATTTAGATAGTATTGAAAACATAAGAGAGCACCGTTTACATCAAATGAAAAAAATGATCAAACAAAAAGAAGAGTGGATGGCTAAAGTAAAAACGATATATTTTTTAATTTTTGTTATTTTATTATAAATGTGATTAACAGGGTCACGGAGAGTATGAAGAATTAAGCGACGAGAAAAATTTCTTTGAAAAGTCAAAGCTAAGTCCAAATATGGTGTTACATTTTTTCAAAGATGGTTCAACTCGATGCAAAATAGTTGATCATCATTTAAAAATCTTATGCACACAACACTTAGAAACACGGTTCTGTAAATTAAATGTTACACGTTTTCCATTCCTTACTGAACGCATGAAAATTCGTGTCATACCAACTATTGTATCCATAGTAGACAGTGTATCTAAAGACTTTATTGTTGGTTTTACTGACTTGGGAAATTGTGATGATTTTTCAACAGAAATGTTGGAATGGCGTTTAGCACGATCACAAGTTATTGATTACAAGGGTGATTTGCTTAATCCACCAGATGTAGTCAAGAACAATAAAGCAATGCTATCGGAAAAAAAGAAAACAATTAGAGGTTATGTAGGAAATGATTCAGACGGTTTAGATTCAGATTGATTACATTTTTTACCTGTAAAATTATTTTACTAAACTTTTAATTACACTAATATATATATAAATACTTTCCATTTCAAAATTAATGTGTTATCACAATTATTCTACTACAAGTGTTTTTAAATATTGTTGTCTAGTTAGAAAATAAATAGCAAATCCACTATATCAAACAATTTGTTAAATATTTATTTGAATAAATTTTAATACTCATTAAGTTTTATTAGAATACAAATTGCATACACAAATGCCTACTTTGTTTATATATTTTATTCATAAACTTATGTCAATATTTTTTAATAAAAACATACATTAATGAGACAATAATATAGAACAAAGTTAATAATTTACTCAGTTTTAAAATTTTTTTAAATTAATAATTCTGATGGCACTAAATTTATTTTACTTATTTTTTTAAGTTTTTACAATGTACATGAAAAAATCATGCATTAGAAATGTAATGTTAATATTTTATTTTTACCTAAAATTAATTATATTTTTGATACTTATTAATTTATTGTATTAACCTGTATTGTCAACATGTTATAATAATGTATGTTGTTTAATAAATAACGCTTCTTTTTAATACCATTTTACATAATAAAAACTTTATATTTTCATATATATATATACATTTTAAAAAAAAAATTGCATTTCTTGACTCAATCTAAAACTATTGTATTTGTGTCACTATCATCATCATCGGAAACAACTGAAAAACAATAAAAAAACATAGTAAATTGTTATGGGCATCTTAGTAACTTCCTGGTAGGTTGTTCCAAAAAAATGGAAAATGCTACAATACTTTTTAATTTCCATATTGAAGATATTATGTGAAAGAACAATTTATTTATTCAGTTTACTGAGTTTTTTTTTTCTTTTACTTACCATGGTTATAGATAATAAATATACATAAAATGATACTATTGTAATCATAATTGTTATACAAATGTTAAGTTTATTATTATACAGATACTGCATAAATATGTATAAAATATTAAATTGTATTCTATGTAGGGTCTACAAATGCTATTATACTAGCATTATTATGTTATGTATCCAACATGCAATAAACAATAATTAGTTAGTTAAACACAATATTTTTAATTTATGCCATTTTTTTTTTTTTTTGCTTGATTAAATTACAGTTACAACCACCATTAAATTATTAGTCATATTTCTAAAATCTTTTAATGCGTGAAACACATAGTAAACTTATACAATTTGAATTATAACCACTAGAAGTTAAAAACAGTCAACCAAGGAGAGGGGTTATTCAATTAGTGAAAACATTTTTTCAAAACTTAAAATAACTAAATATATTATTTCACAATCTGAACACTTACTATATTCACCAATAACTGGTCTCATATCATCTAATTTATAATGATTAACGAGTAAAACATCATCATCATCATCATCATTGTCTTCACTCGATGATGAACTACTTTCAGTATCAAGGATTATTAAATTGTCCACTTCGTGAATTTTTGTATCAATAACTTGATTTGTATTATGGCTTGTAATTATTGCAGTTTCTGGCATTATTTTAATGACTTCTAGATCAATATCCATTTTTTCTAAATTATAAAACATGCATTATTATTTATTATACTAATTGATTATTTTAACAAAGTTCACAAGATCGTTATTTCTTCCAATACCTTTTTTTATTTTTAACAATGCTACCAACTAAATAATGTTTATTTTAATTTTAAAAATTGAGTTTATTTATTAATGAAGTCCAATATATAAATAATATAACATATTAATTGAATATTAAATATAAACAATTAGGTATATATGTCCGACCTTATCTGTCATCTTTATATAAACAGTCATAAATGTATATTGTATATTTTTTAGTGTTATAAAATATACAGTTTTAAATTTAACACACAAAATAATAGTCAAATTAGTCATAAAATGTTGAATGTCTTGATATTACAAAAAACCAAAACCTTTAAATTAAAAAATATAAGTAATATAAATATTTTAGTAACAATCTACCTTCAATTTCATTATTTATATGTTCTCGATTAAGTGGTCCAACAAAATCAATTTTATCAGGTAAACATAACTTGAGATCACAATCTTCAGAAGCTTCAGGTGCCAGACCTTGTATAGATTTACTTGAACTAATAACAATAAAATGAATTGTATAAATAGATAAAACAATCAAAATTAATTATAAATCTTCAATTAAATCAAATTTAACTTCAACTCCATTCCCCCGAAAATAGTAATTTCTATATCTGATTTAAAGATTTTAAATACATGTTTTTGGTTTTTGTTTTTAGAATATTTGATATAGAAAATATGTCAATTTTTGGACTATTTAACTACTAATTAAAATGAGATCATTGAATTTTTTTTTTACTACAGATAATCTAAGAATTGGAGCTCAATATTTATACATTCCTGAATTTATTGGTATGCCTTCTCCAAAGTTGACATAGAAACTTTATTTTTTAAGCTTGAAACTTGAAATTAACAAAAATGAAAAATATCAATCCCAAACTAGTATCAGAAGATCTAAATATAAATAATATTATTTATTTACAATTTTGTGTAAAATATTCCTACGGATTAATTACATATGGTACATATTTAAGCTCGTTTATTAAAATAAAATAAATATTTAAATGAAGTTAAAGTTAAAGATAAAATAATATTTAACACGTTTTTACTTAATAAACTTTACCGGCTTTCAATATCAATTTGTATAACAGATTTTATTTTATCCACTAATTTAATGGCAATGTTAGCTGCCTGATTTGAACAATTCATAAGAAGTTCCTGACTTAAACATGCACATCCTTCAATGTCTACACCACATAATTCTCTATGATTGTTAAAACAAATAGATAATTTATTATCACAAACTTTGTCTTCCAAAAATGATGGATCCACTATAATTAAATCACTAAAACCAAATATCCTTAAGTACAATAAAAAAGAATTATAAATAATTAATAAA
Source organism: Tuberolachnus salignus (assembly GCA_956483605.1). Lineage (NCBI taxonomy): Eukaryota > Metazoa > Arthropoda > Insecta > Hemiptera > Aphididae > Tuberolachnus > Tuberolachnus salignus. The sequence continues at coordinate 21,883,372 of OY101437.1, forward strand.
GTAAGAACATACTATTTTTCAAAGATGGCGAAACTTGCAATTACAGGATAATGATGAAGTGATAGTGGTATAGGATCTCTTTCTGAACTAGAATATACAATAATTTGTTCTCCAGTTGATACAACATCAGGATAGCGGAAATGCATTAATGCGGCAAGAGTTGCAATTGAACAACATCCTAAAGTGTTGCCATCCATATTCAGAACACTTAAATCCACTTTAATTTTCCATACCTAAATAAATTCATGCGCATAATAGTAGATAAACATATTATTCAATTATATATATATATTACCACTGTGAATTGATAAATACCTTTTCTTCAGCAATTATACATAATGATTCTAGGTCTATACATTTTGAATCTTTATAGAATCTTTCCAAAACTTGATTAATTTTTGTTAAATCAGTTAACTTATTATCTCCAGCTAACTCAGCAGATATTTGAAGAATGCCTTCATTTGGACGACTATTGTTTGGTTGATATATTTCACAGCTTACTTGAACAAAGACCCGGGTAGAGCCAAGTGTTACCAAACAATTACCCCAATCAAGACCAAATTCAATTTTTAAAGGTCTATATTCTTCTTTTTTACGACCATCAAGACGCTAAAATAATTTAAAAATAAATCTATTTTATGTCTAAAAATGGGGGTTCAATAATAAAGGATGGTAACAACAGTTAGACCTTTTTATTCTTATTATTATTATAATATATGAACAAACTTATAAACGATTTATATAAAAAAAATACCAAGCAACATTTTAACAAAAATGTAAAATCATAATTTACTTACAATTTTTTGAGATGCTGCTTCCAAACAAAAATTCTTCTCACATTCTGACAATAGATTTAAATTCATTATTATGAGAATAGTTTTTCACCAACAAAAATCATAAATATGTACCTATTAAAAATAATTGTAACATTATCAAAATCAAATTCAACTGTTAATACAGAATACTAATCAAGTACAGTACCATAGATAAATAGAACTATATAGTTCTATTTATCTATAAATGGTACTTAAACACTACAGGCAAAACAAATTCAAAATATTAAACAGTGTAAATGAAAACCACAAAGTACCTAAATAGTAAAGACTGATAGTACGGTACACCATAGAGTAATATGTCTATGGATAGTACCCAGTGATCACAGATGAAACAATCATACAGTATGACATTTTATGGCTATAAAAACAATGTAAAACTATAATACTTATCAAAAAATAAACATCTGTGCTGTTGAAAAGTGGGAACTAGAAAGTATATAAAAACCAAGAAAACTATATCAAATTTTTAAGAATTCAAACTGACTAGAAAAGGACTTAAGAGTAAGAAACGGCGGACTCGAATTTAAAACATACTATCATGAGCATTATGAGCATAACCTAAAATCACACGTACGTTCCGCCAGCAATATTTGATAAGAATGCCCAGTGGTTCCAAAATTGCGAAAAAATGACTATAAAGGCATAGATAGGCAAGAAATACGCATCAATAGACAATATAAAATCCACTACAAGGCACCAAATAATTTTATGAAGTAACCCACCGATGTGGCCGTATTTGAGGGTCAATAAAACATAGAAGAAAATCCTGTTGACAAAATATTCTTTCATTAATAGATAGCTAAAGAAGTGTACTTTAATAATATGTATTCGGTAAAGAGCTATTTGGGCCGAGTCTATAGGCCGGCGAATGAGTGCGTCACATGGTTGAGAACAGGACGATACAGCACGAGTTTTCTAAAATGACTGCTTCCGCGAACCGGGTCGTTAAGATAATGGACAACAGCACCGGATAATTTTAGAACAAAATGTAATAGAATGCAGTGGAAGACTGGCCTGCTCATCCTTATCAATTAATGTATTCCTGTACAACTTGTTTTTACTTGAATAAACAATGGCAGCTGTGGGGTAGTAATGCTCCACTACTGTTGATTAAAAAATTTTAAAAAAAAATGTATTAGTATTTGAGCCTTCAAAAATATTAATAATATTAATTTTTTGTTTTCAACTGTATTTTCATACAAATATTCTGACTAATATTAATTATTTATTTTATTTATTTATTTATATATATATATATATTTCGCGGACCTAGGTCCAATTATAAATGAGATGCAGTAATTCTTAAATTAAAATATTTAACAACAAGTTGAATAACATAAAGTATCTTTAATAATATAGCAAGAATAATACAAATAATAATAATAAAAGCTTTTCATAAAAAAAAATCAAAATTAGAATTGATTAATAGAATAATAATCTGGGAATTACGTATGTAATTGAAAGAAGTATGCTTTATATAAAATAAACAGGTGTCTCTAGTATTATGTACATTAACTTTAAAGTTTATAAGACTTAATAAATAAGAATCATCTATTTTGTTACTTAATAATTTTTTTTAAAAATAATATACGTCTCTTGCAATTTTTAAAAAAAAATAATTTAAAAAAAAAAAATTTCATTAAGTTTTCATAATCGGAATGAGGAGCCCTCACAATATTAAATTTAAAACCAATAAATCGTAAAAATTTGTTTTGAACCATTACAATGTGATTGGAAATACCAATAGTATTGGAGTCTCAAATATTGATGCATATTCTTAGATTCCTATGAGTGAGAATAATATTTAAATTATAATTAAAAACCAAATTTTTGCGTTTCTTAGAAAAAGTAATTGTTAGACATTTATTGATATTTAAGGAAAGACCGATTAGTAAACACCAGTTGTTGAAGCTTATTAAATCACTCTGGAGATCTTCAGCATCAGAACGTGAGTTTATGTCTTTAAAAAATTTAGCATCATCAGCAAAAAATAATATATTAGAATGATCAATAGAAAAAATAATGTCAATAAATAAATATATTAAACAGAAAAGGAGTCAAGTGGTAGCTAGAGGAACGCCTGAAGTGACGTCAATCACTTCAGAATTATAATTATTAATATTAACAAATTTCAGATGTTGAGAAATAAAAAATGAAAACCAAGAGAATAATGGATTACCAATTTCAACATTAATAAGCTATGGTCAATACTGATTTAAGCCATTTTAAAGTCAGTTAAATAGTTAATATATCAGTTTGACTGCCATGTGAAATAATTGTAAAATAAAGTGTTTAAAAGTTACAGAATTGGTTAATGTTGATTTATTGCATCTAAAGCTATGTTGTTGTGAGATAAGTAAATTATTAAAAGTAAGAGTTAATTTACAATTAATATTTTTAGAACAAATATTAGATATGACTGAAGTAAAAGATATTGGTCATAATGTAATGAAAGACAATATAAATATTTTGATCCATTTTTAAAAATAGATTTTATAAGAGAAGATTTCCAATAAGATGGGGAAATTCCTTGGTTTAAAGAAAGACTGAAAATTGTATGTTAATAATAATTAATAATATCAATAATTTTAATTATTAATATTGATTAATGTTTATTTTTTCTGATTTTATTTACAATTGGTTTATGATAATGTAAAAACTGACATATAGCCATTTTACAACTCTATCCGCAGTGTATCCTGTATATTAACAAAAGAAGATTATATAATTTATTTATGGAAATAAATCCATTTACAAGATATACATTAAACATTACATACACATAAATAATTAAAAGAGGTTGTTTATTGTCTATGGTTGCAATTTTTTTTTTAAGTGGATACATAAGATCTACTTTATATATCTGATACCTACCTATATTATGTACCGATATCAAATTATGATAAAATAATAATTAAAACGAGCTCTAAATGAAAGAGAAAAAATATTTTATAGTAATATTTGTATTAAATTCATTTTCGATACATAAATATTTTTTTAAAAAATAGCAAAAGACTTTTTACATGTAGATAGGCAATAAACAGACAAATTGAAAAATAATAATAAAATTTCAAGAGCTGGGTAGGAAACATAGGTACAGAAATAGACATTAGAAATAGAATTTCGAAAATCAGTTAAAAATACATTTTCAGGTGCTGGAATCGAAATTTATTTAACTTTGGCAGTGCAAATTCAGGAATTGAATAGGCAACATTTTATAAAAATTTGGGAACCACTAGATTGTCTTATCAAATATTGCTAGCGGAACGTATGAAAAATCACAGCTTAAGATAAGATGTTATATCTACAACTGTGAATTGCGTAGTTTCAGTGCGCACCTTTTTGTCAAATTGAAAAAGCCATTAATCGTGGTTGGCCGCACTGTCCGCTGGACGCTCGTTCTGATTTGTAATGATTCTGACATGTATTTCTCATGAGTTACGAATCTGCTAGTCTTCCTCTACGTTCCGTCTGTGTAACCAATTTTTAGTCTGCAACTTAGACTGCATTTCTGTACGCAGTTTTAAACCGAAACTCATAATGTCTTATAAAGTTCCTCAAAAAGTACAGAAGGTTATGGTACAACCTATTAACCTTATTTTTCGTCACTTGCAAAATCGCGCTAAAGTTCAAGTAAGATTTTTTCAAATATATAAAATACGAGTATATAAGAATTAAGAACAACCCTTAATTTGATTTTTGTATATTTATAATAGGTATGGCTTCAGGAAAAAATTCATTTACGGATTGAGGGCCATATTGTTGGTTTTGATGAATACATGAATCTTGTGTTGGATGATGCTTGTGAAGTCAATACTAAAGTTGATTCGCGTAAACCTGTTGGCCGTATTTTGTTGAAGGGAGAAAACATTACTTTAATACAAAATATGACACCGTCTATCGGATAAAATCAAGAAATATTTTAATTTCCTATGTAATATAATATGTAATACAATTTCTTAATATTTTACAAGTAAATTAGTTTATGACTTTAATATTAATATTTATAAAATAAAAATATTAAGAATTTTTACAATCATGCTCATTGCTTAGTCAAATTCAGTTATATTTCACAGCTCACCTTAAAACCCATTAAGCTTAGTGTGGTCATATGGTAACAGAATTATAGTCATGTTTGAATGCATGATATTTATTTTAAAAAAAATAAATAGGTATAGTGTATAGCAGGAGTGGTTAAACTGTTGCTTGTGTCTTACCGTAAGGCGCTAAATATAGTTTTTACTAATATAAAAATACGTATTAGAAAATGTACTAATTGTAATTTAAATTTTAAATTAATAGAAAAAATAGTATTTGAATTTATAATATTTAAATGCAACATATTTTTTTACACAACGTATTTGTTGCGTATTCATTTTTTAAAGTCTGGATTATGTTTATGAAATAAAATAGATAAAAACCTATTTATTTTTGCTCTTGGCTCTTACAAATTTTAATTTAATTGTGAGGCTTGTGAGTCATTTCTAGTTGGCCACCCCTGGTGTATACTATTGTGTATTTTCTAAAAGGACAAATCAAAAGCTAGATAAATCAAAATGTAAAACCAATACATTTTTTCACTTCGTTCAGAATCTAAAAAAAAATTGTAGTTAATTACTCCGTACGTACACTAGGTTACTTTTTAATGGAAATGTACTTCAAATTAAAAAAAAGAAAAATTCCAGACTTAATGAGATAACACATTGTAACTTTGGTTTACAAACAAGATGTTTCAAGAATATTTATTTTCACTTGCCACTATTTCTATCTTTCTTGCTACTATACAGTATAGATTGTGGATTTGCATTTTTTGCATACAATATAAATGATAAATTAATCAAGGCGCATCATTAATGTGTTAAAATGTAAATTTAATTAACAAGTTACTTTCTTTGTGTATTTAAATAAATTAAATTTTGACAAAGGCAAATTTTCATATTTTTTTATTTAATTTCTTATTTGATAAATCTACGATTTTAGTAAAATTCTGGGTAATAGATCAGTTTTTAGAATACCATAAAGCGATTAGCAGCCCCATGATGTTGAACGTGGAGTACAATGGCCATAGATGTATTTTTGTTTTTAAATCAGATCAACTTTAGCAGTAGGTATATCATTTACTGGTTTGAGTATCTGCACGTGATTGACAATTAGACTAAAATGTTAACTTTTCATTTTATAGATCTATATTTGTCTCTTATAAAGCTTTGAGCTTAAAAAACATCTGTGAATGTATTCATCTGACAAAAGGGCGTAAGCGAAATTTACTATTTTTGAGGTGGCTGATATTTAAATATTTTACTGTGTATCTAAGCTATTCTCCACGTTTGAAAAAAACTGTTCCCTTGCAAAACCTAAGTACCTATGATTTATTTTAGACATCCTATATCATACATATACCGGTATGTATAACATTTGAGTATACTAATTTCTCGGTACATTTTAAGGGGGCTTATCTTCTTACGCCCGCTAACGTAACTGTTATTTTAAAAATAAATTAGTTAAATGCTTGATGTTAAGATCTTATTTTTTGGGCTGTCCTAAAAATAGGTTAGTTTGGAGACCTATGATCTAACTTCCATTAGGATAGTTTGCTGCCAACAAAATATTAAATTTTATCTTTAACTAAGTTAACATTAACTTTATTTTTTAATTTTTATGTATTAACTTCCAACTTCATTTAATGGGTTAGAAAAAATTGTTAACTTGCTCAGCATTGAAATTAGTATTATTTTTCATCCTAAACACGGGTTTATAACTTAACCCCCTTCATAATATAATTATTGAGTAGTAATAATATATATTGAAGAACAAAGGCTTCATTGTTAATATTGCTATAAAGATCTGATGGTATTAGTTTATAATCATGCAGTTGTAGTAATCCAATGCTAGATCACCTGGGCTAGTAAGAATGCAGCACCATTACACGTGCAGTCTCACTTTTTCATTAAATTTATGAAATTACAATTAAATAATTTCCAAACTAAATTATACAATTTTAATTAAATTTATATATCTTTATTAAAATATCAAGATAAATTATAGATAAAAGTGTGCATTATATTTATTTCAAAATAATATAAACACATTTCTTATTTATACAGTCAAAATCTTAGGTGGAACGATTGGTATCATTTTATTTCATCAGCGTCTTTGATTCCACGATCCAGCCATGGGAGGTCCTCCACGTCCCATAGGTGGTCCACCGCGGCCCATTGGAGGCCCACCACGGCCACGGCCACGTCCAACTAAAGTTATAATATTTTATAGCATATAATGTATTGTTATTAACATATTCAGAATATAGTTACCTGATGATCGTATCATTCCACTTTTCCCGCGTCCTGCTGCTCCGCCCATAGTCATTTTACTTTTAAACATAGGCGCATTCCGTAACATATCTGGTAATATGATAAAACGTACTTTTGATCCTCTTACATATACATTCTCCATTTGAGCAACACGTCCATCTCTATATGTTACTGTGACATGCGATACCTAACAAATTTATCAATATACATCATATATTATTTTAATATACCAGGGCCTAAAATTGTTTGCCGTAACAAATGTAATAGTGTGCAGTTTGTGATCATTACAATAATTATACTATATCAACATATATTGTTATTTAATATATGTAATTGTTTGTCTAATAGCACTTTAATTGAAGATTTTTTTCAAAATTCCTATAATAAGTACTTTTTCTAAAAAATTATTTATTTTACATTTTTGGTGAGCAAAATTATCTGATTAATAAGTTATTTTCCAATACTGCACATAAAATGCATCATGATGTAAAATCAAGTTAAAAAAAAAGTTTTAGATTGATAATTTTACCCAAACCTCTGGTATTTTGATCGATAAATAGAAGAAAAACACTGAAGGGTTCTGATAAAATTAATTATTTACCTGACAGTTCATATTATCTTCAGCTTCAATTAGTTTGCCACGATAAACTTCACCGTCAACCGTTTCACAAGTTACTATATGCCCTTCGGCTTCATGCAATACTTTAATTGGAACACCGATCGACATTTTTAAAGTTAGTGATTTATGAAAATACAGCAATTAAAAATACAATGTAGTAACTTAAAAGTTCAGTAAAATAGTATAACTCACCGCATAAACAAAAATATAACCTTAAATTTAAACGACATGAATCATTAATGAGAATAAGTTGGTTACCTACAGGGTTATCCATAAAATGTTTAGCATGATAAGAACCTATCAAATATTGTAACTATCAATTATCTCAAAAGTGAAAAATAATGATAAAGTAATACACTGTTGAGTTTAGTTCAGACTTCAGTACATCGGAAACTGTGAGAAGCGTTAGATGTTGATTCATATAGTCGATGATTTTTAATAAAATTTTTTAATATTTTTTTGTCCAATCATATAATGGATACCTCTACTCAATATAGCATGCGTTGGGATGACTTTTCATCCCATTTTACCAGTGAATTTGAATCTCTACGTAATGATGAGCAATTTGTCGATGTTACATTATGTTGTGATGATCGATTCATTAAAGCACATAAAGTTATTTTATCTGCATGCAGTTCTTATTTTAAAAAAATACTTATGGTAAAATTCACATTTAATTTGTATTATTTAGATTTAGTTGATTTAATTTTGAATTGTATGTGTATAGATGAATCCGTCAAAACATGTCACAGTTATTATGCACAATGTGGAATATGAGCTTATGAAGACTTTAGTTGACTTTATGTATTTGGGAGAAGTGCTCATAAATCAAAATAATGTCGAGAGATTTTTTAAATTAGCTAAAACATTCAACATACAAGGATTTCAAAATGGTTTCAATAAAAATGAAGTTAGTTTTTTTTCAATATATTACAGTTATATTTTATCAAATTTAGTTTTTCATTTTTTTTTTTTCTTAATATATACATTTTAATTTGCAAAACCGTAAATATAATTGTTTAGAATTAAATTATTTTTATAAAGATATATACTACACAAAAAATAAATCTCATACCAAATTATAAAATGATCAAAATCCCATTTCTAAAGATATTAAAATTACATATTTCAATATTGTATTACCTTTTTCTAATACAAATTGACTATAATTTTTAAATATTTACACTTGTTGTTTTTATTGATATTGTTGATTGGTTATAATTTTAAAGGCCAAAACTTAGGTTTTCAGTAAATCATTGTGTGTACACAACACGTTTCAATTTTACTTTTGTTTTAATTCAGTGATATTTTTACCAGAAATATTTATAAAATAATATCTATTTAAAATAAATCAGTGCTCTTTAAAGTAATGTTGATGAAATATGTTACGACACATATATATATATATATATATATGTTGGGTGGCTAGATTAATAATATTGGAATATAGGACAATAGGACAGCCTTTTGAAAATCAAGGAATCTGGCCATCCTATACACATTTATATCTTTTTTTTTTTTTGGCAATAAATAGATGCAGTAATATAAACAGATTGATAAATATGTTAAAAATTATATATTTAGAGTGTTGTCGAAAACCTTATAAATATTACTTAAGAAAGTTTGTTAAATTAATATAAAATGATTCATTATGTAATTATGTAGAAAAAATAATACTATAATTCCAACAGTTTTGTTTTATACAAACTACCAAGTTTTATTAAATAATATGTATAACAAAATTGTTTCAGAATTTAATTTTACCCTCATTGTGTGAAAATGTAGAGCAAGATGTATCAAAATCTGATGTTATTGATTCAATGAATAATCATGATGATGGATTATTTGCTAATCAACTTGATCAACTTAATCAACTTGTAAATACCAATGACATAATTGTATGTTTTGTTTATTTCTTTAAGTAAATTATACAAAATAAATATTAAATTTATTTTTATACATTACAGAAACGTAGGAAAATAGAAATAAATTATTGGCAACAATCTTCTGAAATAAATCTGACAACACAACCTGAAAAACAGAGGGGCCATTCTTTGGATCCAAGGCCGTGTCCTGAGTGTGGGCGTCAGTATAGTAGTTTGTCTAATTTACGACAACACATTGAGTTAATTCACAAACCTGGTTGTGTTGTGTGTCCCATATGTGGTAAAACATTCAAAAATAAGCTTTACCTGCGACGTCATTTTATTAGTTTCCATGAAATGATGCCATCTAAAGTACAAAATACATCTGAAACCAGTACTCCTTTTAATTCAAATCCTTTACACTATCAGTCTGATCAAAACCAACCGAGATTACAAATCAAAGAACAGTCTAATAGTCAACAGTTAAATTCTACTTGTTTTGATCAAAGTATACATCCTCGTTAAATATATTGCTAAACGTAGTAACTCTATTGAAGATAAAATTAAATGCTTCTTGTTATTAAATTATTAACAGTGGCTTTCTCAGGATTTTTCAAATGGGGGAAACAGTAAGAATTTTTAGCAAAAGTTACCTCTTCACCGTCAATATTACCAAAGAATATAAACTTAAACTCTATACATATCATAAGGTTTGTACAACTTCTTAAAAGATATGAGATCTAATAGAAAAAATTCAAATATCAACAATAATTTTGCTATTTAATGATATAGGAAAAAAGAGGCCCCAGGGGGGGATTTATCCCCCATGAAAATGTCCATGATTATTTAAGTATTATCAATTCCACATTGTAAAAAATATTAAATAAAGGCTTTTTTCGTGCAATTATACTATTAATAATTATATTTAAATAAGAGTATGCTATTTTATGATCTCTAAAAATATTACAATAATATTTATCATAATTTTTAATTTTCTATAAGAATAATGACTAATATTTAAGTCTGTACCTATCTAATTTTATTTATAAAGATAGACAGTTCATTAGATGGTGCTAATATTTATTTAACTAAATCTGATATATTTTGAATACATTTAAATCAATAAATCAAAACACTTAAACTCTATGCATTCTATGTATTCACATTAATTTATCACTTCAACACATGTGATGAATTTACATTAGCATCGATAATGTACTAACCTCACCTTAGAAAACTTTTGATGAATTAGTATCCAAAGTACACAAAATTATTCCTCGGATGAGATGAACAAAAATTGTGTTGATTATACTAATAAATTTAAGTTTCGTTGAACCTATTTTTTGAATATAATTTGTCTTAAATTAATAAAAGGCACATTTAAATGTTTTATTTGTGTAAGCAATTACACAAACTATATTATATATATATTTCATAAGTATAAATAATCAATAGTGTATAGAAATTGATTTCCCTTATATGTGTAATATAAATATAAATGTTCAAAATCAATTAAAATATGATTAAATAAATGATACAGACAGATTTTAAAATGGATCACATTCTGCTCTTCCAACATTTCCTATAATATATTCACTGTGGTGATACTCAAGTTCAAATGTTTAGTAGACATACCTGTATATGATAATATAAGCAATTTTCTTGACTTTAATACTACAGAGTGGATTTTATTTTATGATCTTAATGTTCTATATACGTGTTCATATTGGTATACATAAACTGCAGTGACATTTTATGAATAATAGTTTATTTCATGCCCAATTTATTCAAACTGCAAAATCTGGGACAGACCACCCCATAAGCTCATGGCCTTTTATAAACCCTGTGTCCATTTTAACACAATCATTTATATCAATTAATTTTTACATTTATTTATTGACTTCTTAAAAATGTATTTTTTTTTTTTTAAATTTGTATAATTGTATTGTATTGTATATACCTAAGTAAGAACAAAATTGGGGTCAGTAAAATTACTTGCCATATAATAAATTGTGAATATTAATTTAAATTGTTTATTAAATTCACTTTGAAATACATAATTTATTGATTATATTGTATAGTTCTTCAAAAGAATCATATTACTCAATAGATACTTGTAATTTATGAAATATATTATAAATTACCTACATGTTATTAAGTAGTGTTCTTCATAACTTATGTGAATTTAAGTTACTTAAAGTTGTTTGATGCTTTGTTTTGTCCAGTTCATTGCCATGAATTAATCCCACAAAAAAAAAACATAATAAAGATTACATTTTTCATACAACATAATCCATCATGCTATTAGTCATGTATATATATAAAGAAATAATCCCTACAATTTACTATCATCATCATCATCATCATCATTATAAACTCATTATCACCATAATGATAAAAAATCCTTGAACCATAAAATAAGTTAGAAAACAAAGAATAAGTAGGTACCTATGTGAATAACTGAAATATAGCACAAAAACATGACCTTAAAGATTGATGTTAAATTTAATTTTATTAGAAAGTATTACATGGCCGCATTAGGCTTTATTAGGGGAATTACCATTGTTTACCAGTTTTTATGATAAATGTACAATAATTTGTTTTAATAAAAAATATATTTTAATATTAAAAGTAATTAAATTGTTAGTTATTATGTCATACTGTCATAAAAAAAAAAAAAAAAAAAAACGTTATGATTATGAACAGATCAATGGTTTTGTTACAAACAATTTTACAGTAAAATATTAAAAAATTAACCAATAAGACTAGGAACTAATATTAGTGTAAGTTAAAAAAAATGATACAATTTTAAAACTAAATGACTAAAGTGACTTACTTAATACCTATAATGACACATTTTGATTAGTTATACAATTTGTAATTTAGTGTTTCATAACACACGGAAAAATGTATATTGTTTTATAAAGAGAAAAATATAAATAACTGCTCTACTACTATAAAATAGTATAGGGGTAGGCACATACTTAATACTGACAGTATCGGTTTTTTCAAAAACGATATTTGACCCAATATTTTCAGGAAAAAATATTTATATCTCTGGAATATGAAAAAAGCGTTAGAAAAAATTGGATTTTCAACCAATAAATTAGTTAATTTCAATATCAACATGGTTTATGATTTCAAATATTGGATATCAATAACAAATATCGGCCTACCACTATAATAATCCCTGTAGGATACATTGTAAGTTAAATTAAAATTAATATCTTATTTCTATTACCTACAAAAAAATAACAATCAATAATATTTTTTTTAAAATAAATACATTAATGACAAATAAATATAATCATAACAGTCATTGTTTATTATTTTGGCATATTAAATTTGATATGTTAAAATAAAATAAAAGTATTTGATTTAACATTTTTTTTTACAATAATCCTAAATTTATTATTAAATAATACTATGATAGTAGTAGGAATTGTCAATATTTCACTAGAAATAAAAATTATTAATAAAAGGTTTAATTGATGAGTAAAGATCAATATAATATTTCTATTTGTTTAAAAATCAAAATTAATGTGATATATTAATTAGTAGTAAAAATAGTATGTAAATGTGTTTAGATATATTATTTTTTAGTATCTGAAACAACTTTTATTCATCGAAAAAAGGCAGATATGCATGTGTTAGATCTAATGCAAAAAACCTTCTATGACATAGCAATAAAATAAAATATAAATATATATGTATAATGAATAAAAAAATATATGACCTATAAAAGTACAACTATCTGTTATAGTAATTGAGTAAAAAAAAAAAAAATAATGGCAAATACAATTTAATAGAAACGGAAGAAATCAAAGTAAATTTGATACATAAACCGCTAAGGGCATACAAATAAAAGATATGCAGATTGAAGACAACATTTTTTTTTTTAGTTATAAGATACCTAAAACAGAGGGATAACTTTAATTTTTAACTTATATTGTGTCAAAGATTCTTTATAGAGAACCCAATGATCATTCTCAACAGTCATAATTAATAAAATACTCAATTACTGGTACAATAAAAAGCATTAGTTACACTCAGAATATATATTTTAAACTGAATTGTAATATTAATTCTTCAAAAATACATGATATCATAATTTAATTTTTATAAGTGTTAACTGCTCTTATTGCACAACATAATATTAATGCCAAAATTAAACCAAAAAACTCAACCGACCCAATTGCCACCAATATTACGAGGAATATAATCAAACTTTTACGTGAAGTGTACAATAATTTCTCAGTACAACCCTGAAAATAAAATACATAAATTAATTATTTAACCATTTAGTAATTAAACAAATTACAAAAGCAAGATTATATATAATTATCGGTACAGCATGTTAGGAGACTTTTACCAATTTTATATTTCAAAACTCAAAATTTCAGGACATAATATTATTATAGTTATCCCACATTTAGGTACTAAAATATAAGAAGTATATCATACTTATAGCATATTTTTTTTTTTCTGTTCACATAAATTTGGGATACAATTATAATTTTGATGTATAAACACTATAAACTATAAAAACTCAATTTGTTTTCAATATAATAATTCGAGATATACATCTACTTCTATAATAATTATAGATTTTCTTAGTATAGGTGTTTATAAATAATAAAATAATCTTGAAATGTATTTAAATACCTAAACAATCTAAAATTATCAGTAAGTAATAGATGGAGTGATCAACTAACTAAAAGACACTCATTATCTTGAAAAGTATTAACTTTTTTTTTGACAAATTTTTGAAACAAGCAAATCTAAAAGAGCAGTAGATCATCATTTGAGCGGCATTTTAATAGTACTTCACTTTTCGAGAAATAAGAAATCGGACTTTATATATAACTTTTATGCAACAGGGTATAGGTATAATAGTTTTTGTATATATTATATATAAATAATATAATTATAATATATTATTATATAATTCCTATGTATATTTTAGTGTCCAAATATATCACAATTTCAACAAAAAAAACAGTGCAACAACATGTAGTTATAAAATATATTATTGCTTTAGATAACAACTAATTGGGTACCATTGTTAGTGTGATTTACAAGTGACCTAACAGCTAATCGGTTTATGGTTCATATGAAATGGGGCACAAATTTATATATTTTATAAATATTTAATGTATGTCAATAATTAATTAATTTTAAACAAAGAGTGAAAGTTGAATCATTTCCTATAACTTTATAATTTATATTGATTGACGGTTTACTGTGTTTTTCATTCTTAAATACAATTTTTAAATAATCATACCTCAGGATAAATGAATTTAGAAATAGGCCCTGAAGCCACAGCAGTTTGTGCTTCTGAACATTCTTTAGCATCGCCAGATGAACAACATGAAGCTGGAATTTTATATGATTGCTCTGGAAAACTTATTGCAAGATTTAGATTTTCAGTCTGTGGGTTGTTATATTTGCTGCCTGCCCAATCAGCTGGACCAGATGCACCACAACACTCAAACTATAACAAGTAACTCATATGTTAAAAAAAAATCATTATTTAACATAAAACTGGACATATTATGTAGATTTGAAAGGATAAGCCTTAGTAAATATGAAAAACATTTAAACTAGCTATGCCTACTTTGTATTTCATTACAATAGTATTTTAAACAAATTCTACATTGTTTTTTATTTTAAAAGTTATTTCTATTTAATCAAGAGTAGATGAAAATTGGAAATTGTCCACATTATAAGCACACTACCTAAACAGCTAAGCACCCGCAACATAAACTGGAAATTGATAATGTGTATGGATGTCAACAATCTTATTTGGCCGTTTGGCCATAAACTATTTTGGCTGTTTAGGCAACACGACTAATGAGTATGTACCATACATCAAAGGTAACAATATATATATATATATATATATATATATATTTATGTGATATATTTTACAGTATATATGTAAGGATATAGTAAATGAATTTTAGATGATGTCACTTTAGAATTATCTAGTTGACCCAAGTACATTGTAGTAAGGAAGATATTAGGTTTAAACCTAATTAATATATTATTTATATTATGTAAAGCCAGTTTCACATACTAGACAAATTGCACATTTAAACCCTAATAAATGTATTAGAAAATATTTATGTAATTCTATTAAAATATAAAATAAAATTTTATTATTAAAATTAGCAAATACAATACACTACAAAATTATAATGTAGTATATTAAACTAAACTAAAATTTGGATTGTTTCAACAATTTATTTGTTTAATATTGATAATACTTAAGATGACGTTTAACATGCATTTGTCGTCTCTGTATATCTAATGGGCAATATGGCAAAAATGTTTTGTATTTCCAATAGTACTCAAGCCTTGTTGGTTGCATAAACTTAATTTTGGTTTCAAAATAAACATTAGAAGTTGTACTAAATATCTATAAAACAATTTTTTTATTGGTTTTTTTTTTTTTTCTAACCAATTTTATTTAAATTTAAAAATTTGCCATATTTTAAATATTTTAAAAAAAACCACATTAAATCAAAAGATTAAGATTAATAAAAAAAATATTCAATAAACATATGGTAAAATTTCTCATATTTATTTTGTCTCCAAAATCAAGATTATACGTTTAACGAGGCCTAAATACTATTTGAAATATGCAAACACAATTTTGCTATGTTGCCTGTTATAGATAGACGGCAAATTCACGTTGGACGTCTGCTTAAAAATTATGTAATCTGGGAAAATACAAAGAACTCCAGTGATTATTTAATAAAGTTGATTAATGATCACTAATATCTTTTGATAAACCAATTATAAAATGTTTAATAATTATCAATTTAAAACATTGAAAAATAGTAAATTATCACTTACACCACTTTGAATAGCATCAAATGTTTCAGTTCGACCTTCAGTTGAACCATATTCTAATTGAACAGTTGTCTTGACAGTGTATCTAACTAATTCTTCTAATTTACCATTATTTGCATATATCCATATGGCAGCTGATATTTGAGCAACGAGAACAGTAAGTAGTAGGCAAAAATACTATAAATAATAACCCAATTTATGACTTTTAAGAGTTCATAAAAAATTTAAATTAGTTTCATTACAAGAACAAGTGAACACTGAGATTCACTAATAGCAGCTGCACATCCCAGAAATCCAACAATTAAAAGTAATGCTCCAATGAATAGAATTAAATATACACCTGCATAGTAACTAGCTTCATCTTGAGCCATACTTATGGAAAATGTAGGATCAATCCACATCCATAATGCAAGAAACATTAAGAGTAGACCGCAAGACTGAAACATTTTTTAATTATTTTGGTTATAAAAAAACTTATTTTTTAATGCTTGTAGTTAAATACCTTTTAATTTAAAGTATATTAACTTAAAATTATTAAACATATATGCAAATTTATATTCAGAAATTCCATACAAAATGTCTGTACATTATACAAATTTAGATAAATAAATCTATAATAGACCTATGGTATAAACATTATACTATTATTATATTATAATGTAAGAATATATTAGTAGCACACATAATATGTGTGAGAATATATATAATTATAGTGAAATCTGTCTTAACAGACAAAATTTTAAGGTCCTAGCAAAAAGATATAGGTGATATTTCCATATATTTTGATTATATATCTATAATGAACTCATACTATTATAAACGTGACCAGTAATATTTCTTTATGGTGCCATTATAACAGACAACAATATAATAGTGAAACCAGAGAGAACTCTTAGGATATTTTGAACCTGAAAACCGTTAATTATAAAATGATATATATAATGAGATTGATCATATGACCAATCATAGATTCTATAATTTTTTGATAAAATATATATGTGTATATATATGAAATATGAATATATGATATACAATTGTATAATATAATTATGTATCATCAGTAGGTGTAAAATAACTATTAATAGTATAGATAATAGAATAACTTAAACATAATTGTTTTTGCAAAAGGTAGGTGTGTTAAAATGGCATAATATATTTTATTCATATAAAGTGGGTGGGTCAAATAATTGTTTGATAGATTGAATAAAACATTACATATGGTATATGTATACATAAATTGGACTATAAAACACTAAAACCTGTCTATAACCATAGATTTTAGAATATATTTAGAGTAAATTTTAAACTCAATGTTATAATGGACAGTTTATATCAACTTCACATCAAAGAAAATTTAAAAATATTTAGAATTATTAAAATAAAAAAGTTAGGTAATAAAAATTTGTTAATTATTGACAACATAGAAAAATATTTTGTTTATTCCAATAATTTTGGAGTAAATTCCAAGAAAACTACGAGTTGCACAGTCTACTCAAATTGAGGATACCCGTATGGAACATAGCCAAAAACAATGGCAACTGACAATAAAAGACTACCCACTAAATGGACAAACCAATGCGTATAACCTATAAACAGACAATTGGCTGAAGATTCCTTTACATCACTTCATAAACAAACCTATGCGAAGGCAATGAGTAATCTTAAATAGAATTCGAACCAAAGACACCAAATAGAGAAATGGGACTTAAAAGAGAGACCTTCCTGAAAAAGTGATAACCCACAACAGCCAATGATACACATCGTAGAATCAATTCATTTGTATGGGGGAGGACTTTGCAGATGTCATAAAATGACTTTACAACCTCAAAATCCACTTCTAGAAATCACCTTTTTATTATTTTATTTCTTACTTAATAATAATTCTTTATTTACAAAAATATTCCAATTCCAATTTTTTTTAAAATTATTCACAACAAAAAACATAGGGGACATTAAAAAGGGACAACTAATTTAACAAATTAAATAAATCGAATGCAACTAATACACAAGTTATATATTTAAACGAGATAAGAGTATGTAATGACTTATATTTATAAAATTTGAGAAAATTAAGAAAAATCAATATTATTGGCATAATGAAAATTATTATACATGTATATATTTTATGACATACTTACGAAAATAGTTTTAAATTAATGTGGTGATTACAATATAGAAATTTCATTTAAGATATACCTATACTTAAAAGTAATTACATAAACACGAAATTATTGTTTACTAAATAGTACTTACCAAATAAAGGACATTGAGAAGAGTTACAACATGCTTCATAAATGCATAACAACCGGTCAAAGCCATTTTGACTGTATCTGTTGATTTACAACTTAATGACACGAAAAAGTAGAAAAGCTAAACGTTAGCTATTGCCTATTTGACAGCTTCCCTTAAATGGGCATGTTGTCAAAATATGTAACTATATTAACAAACTATATCAACACTTTTTCTATGCCAGTTACAATCATACAACCACTTTATCAGTTCGCAGAATACAAATTAACCACAAACACGGTTGTAGATCTATAACCAAACAAAAAAAAAAAAACTGTTATCAGACGTTCCAACTTGGTGAATAATCCATGAAATAATCGAATTGTTACTTGTACAACCTGCGTAGACTATCATTAGAATGGTAGTTTGGTGAACATTGTTTGCAGCACTGTAATTGTTAATTTTCAATTCGTGATAAGTAAAACTGTAAAGATGACAATAACAACCTTGGGTCATTTCCAACTCTTGAATTAATTCTAAAAAGAAAAAAAACGGCAGTGATTTTAATAGACTCAGTTAAACATAATATTGCGTAAAATGAACTTTAGGAGTTGACAGTGTCATCATCACTGTGGTAGTATTATTCTTTGTCGTTTCTTGATTATTCATACATTTTTTAGTAAAAACTGATCACAGATCAGCAATGTCCACGCCAGCTAGGAGAAGATTGATGAGAGATTTTAAAAGGTAAATAAATACAATTCTGTCTCAATGGACTGATAAATATAATTATTAGATATTGACACTGGAATGCATGATGTTAGATTACAGGAAGATCCACCAACTGGTGTTAGTGGAGCGCCAACTGACAATAATATTATGATTTGGAATGCCGTTATATTTGGGTAAAGCTATAATTTTAGTATTGATTAGGTAGCCCTAATTTGTTTGTTTAAATTTTGTTTAGGCCACACGATACACCATTTGAAGACGGTACATTTAAACTTACTATTGAATTCACTGAAGAATATCCAAATAAAGCACCTACAGTAAGATTTGTATCTAAAATGTTTCATCCAAATGTATATGCCGATGGTGGTATATGTCTAGATATATTACAAAATAGATGGAGTCCTACATATGATGTATCTGCCATACTAACTTCAATTCAAGTATATACAAATTTGAATTTATAATGTTTCTAAATAATAATTTGGCTAAAATCTACTTTATTAAGCACCTTTTAGGTTTTTTTACGAACAAATATTTTATATTTTTATTAATCCTTTTGTTTTGACTTTTTTGTCATAATTTAATTAACACTAATTGTTTTTGTAGGCAATAAGTTATGTTTTTAAAAAAAATGTATATAAACCAGAATTGTTGAAAACATGTGGAGTTTTTTTATGTTTTTAGATAGATATATTTGATAAAATAAAGGTTAAATCATAATTTTGTGGATTAATATAAACGCTATTGCCACACTAAAGTAGTAAATCTTACAATGTATTTTATATGCATATATTTTTTTTTACTCCTGATGAAATATTTTGGATTATTTTTTAGTATGCAGTGCATATGATTGAATAATAGTATTAAAGCTATGTGTCTATAACCTATTCCACACTCCCATTCTACATTGTTTTTATCATTTATTCATGGCCTACTTCTAAAAGTATATCAGATTGCCTGCCCCTCCTTCTACTAAGTCAAGGTTACTCAAATTTGCCTTTAAACAAGATATTCTCATTGGTATTCAAGTTTCTCTACTCATGAAAAGTTCAGATAATTATTATTGATAAGAGCAGCCCTAAAATAAAATTAAGAAAAATTATTTTAATTTAAATATTAAGATGAAAATCTCCAATAATACACCACATATTTAATATAGTACTTAGTCACACATAGTTATTCCTTTTATAATTTTACAAGTTTAAATTGGAATGTCATTATTTTACCATGGTCAAAAATTTAATGAGTACATTACTAATTTGTTGAAATCTCTAAAAGTGTTTACAAAGTAGATAATATATGTTGTTTTTATTATAACAATATATATTGCATTTATTTAATTGTGTATTGCGCTAAAATAATATTTGTTTTGTTTTTAGAAATAATTGATTTTTTTTATTTATTTATTTAGTCTTTATTAAGTGATCCAAATCCAAATTCACCAGCGAATTCAATGGCCGCTCAGTTATACAAGGAAAATCGACGTGAATATGAGAAAAGAGTGAAGGCTTGTGTAGAACAGAGCTTCATAGATTAATTTTTTTGAAGTCTACATACGTTTCCATCTTAGTATTTATCAAATATGAAGAAAAATGACTATATTGATATATATATATATAATATATTCACACATTTCCAAATTTCAATATTTTTATTAAATGAATTAATTTTTCTTTTATTTGGTAAACCATTGTTATATTTTGTGGCTTAAACTAACATAATAAATATAATATATACTGATGTAACTATCAAATATGTTTGAAATAATTAGTCAATAAGATATATTTCATACTCCTATTATTAACAAAAATCATACTAATTGTGTGCACTTATGTTTGCTGATATAAGTCTAGTCTTTCATGATATGTTTTCATTTAATAGAAAAACTATTATTTGCTCTAGTAATATTTTTTATAATATTTTTCTGTCTGACAAAATTGTATTTTAATGAAAACCAAAAAAAATATTGATTTATGCCTAACTAGATAGTCGAGTTTATTGTGTGCTAAATCAAGTGTTGGAATATATTTTTGGGAGAACAATATCTACATTCCAATGATCACTTATATTATTTCTAACTTGGGGGTTTATCGCCTAAATCAATATTACCACATCTATACACACCTCAAGTACTCATATCACTCAAATTTTCAACAGTTTCTAATGATGATTTTAATAAAAAGGATTTTCAGGATAGAAATTGAAAATGATGTTTATATAATTTAAAATGTAACATTAATACTGCTAACAAATGCAATTAAAATGGGAGATTTAATAAAGTATTTGGGAGACTAGAGTTGTCCATTGTGGAAAATACCTACTATATCACCAACAAAAATGCATATCAAAACATTCAGTTAGGATGGTATAAATAATTTTATTAATACAAAAAAATATACAGTGCAAGAGCACAACAATTTTATTCGATACTGTTCTGAATGTTTTTAGTTCAGAGATTTTCCCACAATTTCAGCCATACTTGATCACATTGGAATGTATACTGACACCAAACCTTTGGTGACAACAATTGTTCAAAGAATTAAGATTTTCAATGATTTACTGTAGATTTTAAAAATAAATTTAGGTACTTAACCCAATCAACTGATCATATTAGGTCACAAAAGACCCATGAAATTTTGTTTTCTAGTTTTCTCCTTATAGATTGTGCTTTTATCATTGTGCGATACATGGAAAATGTATTAATATGGAAAATATTAATTTTAATGTGTAGAATATAAAAAAAATAAAAAAATGAAGTTATAAGTTTAGATGATTTATGAACCGATGATATCAATAACATAAATACAAATAATGCTACCAGTTAAGGGTTACATAAAAATTAACCAACTGTAACATTACATTTTATGTTAAATATATTGTAAATTTAAATACACATAAAACTTAATGACAAATAGAAATTTATTATATTTGATTATAATAATAATAATAAGATTAGTCGTCCAGCTATTAGAATTTAAAATGAAAATCAAGTTGTTTATGTGTGTAAAGCCGATCCTAACTAGTGAATTTGGTCATAGTGGTACAATCATTGGTTGTTCCTCATCGATTGTCAGTAAATTGTGAATAAATCAAAAGAATTAATATTTATGATTATTCAATTGATTAAGTATACAAATCACATGGGGCCAGCTTTAGTAAACAGTGGTTGGATAAATACTAAATTCTTTAAAATTCTCTTATTTTATGGGCAAAATGTCTTTTTACCACAATACACTTAATTAAGCATCAAATTGAAAACCTCAGAACTTATAATGTATAAAAGTTATATTAAATTAGTCTATAAGAATAAGACTAAAATTAAACGAAGCAAAATTGATTTGAGAATAAAAAAAAATATATATATATATAAATTCATTAGTCAACTAAGCCATTACAAAAATGAAGTATGTTAATAGTATTCATTAGGTTCAGTCATGGTTTATTTGATTACCAATATTTACTTGTGGTTATGCATGATGTCTCTTTTCTAACAGTTTTATAAACATTCCACCATTAGACTTTGTAATCCTCAAATTAGAGGTATTAGCCTAAATAAATTATGAGTAAAACTTAAAATATAATTATCATTAAAATGAATAAAAAATAACGAGGAACATCATCTTGTTCATTCCTTGAACTAAATCATTTTATGATTTTTCATCCCCTATATGGCTAAAACAGTTTAAAATGTTTGTTCTGTATGTGTGTATATCAAACTCTGTTCGGTTATCTTCTTCCTTTAAAATTTGTCGTAGGTTATTATGCCAAACTTCAACTCATTTCCTCATATTTAATTGTTCAAACACCTAAAATAGATAAGAAACATTTATATTAGAGCAATGCAATTCTAATTTTAACTAACAGTTTCCATTTGATTTTGTCCATCTTCCCACATCTACACCATTCTTTTGATATGTTTGGGAATTTTCTTCAACCTCAGGTTTATGGTTTGTTTCAACAACAGTTCCTATATGAAGTCATCATCTAAATTACACATGTAAAATTATTTTTTTATTTATTAAGATAAATATATTACATAAAATATTTATGTATGATTAATTTATTATTATATCAATATCAAATAAGTAATGAATGAGATCTATGAGATTAAACAGATCACAATTAATATACTGACAAGTCACTACTAATGTACAATATCTATCAATATAATATAATTATTCATATTGTAAATTTCAGAAACATTTAAGATATCAATAAAATTCAAGCAATAATTGGCACTACATAAATCTCGAGTCTGTAACACACAATCTGAAATATTGTGTATGAGAGATACTATAAAGAGAGTATTGAATTACTGACATTGTTGAACTAGTTGTAAAGTAGGGTCCTACTATGTTTTTGAAGACATAATAAAAAATGTTAGAACATTGTTTAGATTAACCTAGCACTAAAGTGTTGAAATATTATGTATGTGAATTTTAATTTTACATTAAAAATCAAATCATAATATTGATAGAAAATATAATTATTAAATATTTATATCTCTAATTTTGAAGAATGTAGATCACTTTCTGATCACTCATAACTGCCCAATTTCAAAATTGACAGTCATTTATAGTTATTCTCCAAATTAATTTCTCTTGGTGAGCCGAGCTACTGCTATTCATTTCTCAATAGCACACATTATAGTTTAATTTATAAATGCTCAGCATTCCATAACTTGCCTTCAATTAAATATCATGTTCTAAAATTTTTTGAGTGCAATGCCTAAACAAATATAATTTATACAGATTTTGCAAAGGTTTTAACAGCATCATTTTATTTACTACTTGTTTCTTAGCCTGGGGAGCACACCCCTCTAAAGTTTCTATGTATTTTTAGAAGGCATGATATTCTTGTCAATTATTTAATTAATAAAAACTTAGAAAATTATAATACATTTCATGAGCATAATTACTTGATGAGCTATAGTAACTTGTAAAAATAATAATAATAAACAACTTACCATGATTGAAATTTTCCAACAAGTCTAATCACGTCACCAACCATTTGATCTACTTTTTTATGATAATATTTTTACTGAAGATAGTCTGAAATGATTTAAATATGAATCCAATTCCTGAAATAAACATGAATTGTTTTTATGTTTATTAGTATTTATTAATAGAATTACCTTAAGAAAGTCAAATTGATGATGTTCAAAATTGTTTGTTTTTGTAATAAATTCAATAGAATATAATACATTTTTAAATGAATCATCAAAATCTTCATCATTTTTATCTGGTATAAATAATTCTGTAATTAGCAATATTTTTTAATTACTTTATGATTTTATAACTATTAATTACATTTTTTAACAAAAGACAGGTAATTTCACCTTTAAAATGTGGTTTCAAGCTGGATTTATAGGTTTCTTTGCATTTTTTTTATTCAGATATTTGACCATCTTTATATCTTATAATACACAGAATCTGAAATTCTATAATTTTATATAAATTGTTTAAACAAATTATTTTCAAAAATTAATAACATATAAATAAATATATTATAATGAAAATAATTATATATAATATAATAATATACAAATCATAAATTAAAATAATAAGGCAATATCATGAATATTATTAGATTTAGATTTAATTGGCTACTATACAATATTTTTTGTTGAAGAATATTTGTAAAATCTAATCGTAATAAAATCTAAATCTAATAATACTTATGGTTTTGTGTTATAATTTTATATACATATAATATTTATTCCTACAATGTTAATCTTCCTTCTAACAAAAATAAATATCCAATTGTAATTTTTACTTTTAATTAATTTATATTCATAGAAAATCATTCTAGTAGCTTATCGTACCTAATCCCAATTAACTTGGATTTAAGATGTTTGTAAGTTGAAAGTATTGTACAATTATAGTTTAAACAAAATATTTAGCTATAAAAATACTCTTCAGAGTATGTATGATTTTATTTAAATACAACTTATTAAACTTGACCTTCAAACACTTATTTTTTTTGGACATATATTCATGTTACTAGAACCTAGAATTATTTGTAATATTCTTATAATTTCTTATTAGAATTATCTAATATTGAATAACTAATCAAAAATGTATTAATTTTTTAAATATTGAATCAAACAACACTGGGTATAACAATAGTAAAATGCTCATTAAACATCTAGATTTGAAATTTGTATGTGACATTTAAAAAAGGAATCAAAATTATCTTAAGTTATTTTGAAAACAGAAAACATATAATTTGAATTTTTAATTATAACCATATTATCATAATAAGATACTTAATCATTAACATATATAAAACTCTATACAACTATAGATAATACAAAGTTTCATAATACATAAAATCTTTTTTTAGATAATCAATATATTTAATTTGTTCAAAACAAATAAGAATATAATTCGGTTACATAAAATCTAAGTTAAATTATTCAAAAATTAGAATTCTAATAAATTACCAATGGCATTTTAGTTTGTTAGATATTTTTTCTAAAAATGATAAATGATTAGCATATAATTTCAGATTCTTATCTAAATCTACCCATCTAACTCCAACTGCATCATCTCCTGCATTGAGTTTTAACATTCCTACACGATCTCCTTTATCATCATGAAAATGGGTTGCGGTAGTCTCCATCCAAGCATTATCAGTGTTCCTAGGATCATCAACATATCCTTGAAAAATGTCTATACCTTCCTTAAATATATCTTCAATTTCTTTTTCTATTTTTACAGCGTCTATTTCTGATTTTTCAAGCAAATTCATTGCTTCTTCCATAAATTCTCTTTTTAAAGTAGTTGAAAGTACTTCATTGCAATCAACCATGCCCCCAGGTAATGCCCATTCACCTGAATCTTTTCTTTGAATAGCAACAAATTGAAGAATAGGTTTATTAGTTTTTTCATGAAATACATGTCCATTTTTTAAATTAAATTTTTTCCAGCGAGTAACAATTGGATCAGCAGCATGATTTGGACCCCAACGTCCTAAAACTCCTCGCCCAATTAGACCAGTTCGACCACAGGGGTTTAGAGGGTAGCCATTCTTTACTTCATATTTTCCAGCAAAACTAATCCTATTAATATTACCATCAATGGAATTCCAATTGGGTTTAAATTCTAATGCTTTCAAATCTAGGTCAGCCCATGGTTGACCAATGACTAATGATGACGTAAACATTGTTGGATTATATATTGAGTATGAAGAATTCCAATTTACTTTATCATCTGGTACATGAAAACGAATTGTATGTCCACCCGTTCTAGGATACTCACTGTTTCTACACTTGACATGAAGCATGACTGAGTTGATTACTCGCATAACACTTCTAGTGACAATAAAAATAAAAAATGTATAATATAAATGAAATATTGTTTGTTTGATTTATACAACTTGCTACACATGAGATTTGAAAACTGTATTTTCAGCATTTGAATTATGATAGAATTAGTTTATTATTAAATGTTATAAAATGTATTTAGGTATCAATGAATCCAATGTAAATAATTTTATTTAAAAGGTTGATGTGTTACATGTAACAATAGGTAGGGCCTTGCGGGTAAGCATTCCCTTAAATCAACTTTTCCCAAACTTCACAGCCATTTTAAACTATAAACCATTACATTTAATAAGCTATTTGAACAATATTGAAATCAGAATTTTAAATACTTATTGACTAAACTTAAAATAAGTTTAACTTTCTGAAATTATAAGTTTAATTAAATTATTATTGTATGATGTATTAATATTAAAAAATCTCTATTTATAAACCAAATGGTTTATTTTATAGTTCTCTATACTTCATTTATCTTAAAAGTTATATAAACAAATAAACATATTTTTATGCTACTAATTATTTGGTACATAGATAAATGTAAATGTTACTGTCCAATTATTAGATAACAATTATACTAGGTTTTACATATAAAACTTGCTAACTATTTAAAATAATTATATAATTATAATTCATTAATTGTATATTCATATCATAAAATCAACAATTTTTTCTAAGCATGATCATAATAGAAATTTAATATTTTTAAAATGAAATTAATTAACTAATTTATTTATTGTTTATCTTTCATTGTATATTAGTCAACAAAAAAATTTCAACCTTAGAACCTAGTTAATTTATAAATACTCTCTAACTACTTAGATAAAAAAAATGCATGTTTAATACATTAAAATGAATAGTGTAAAATACAATTATTAATATAATTGGTATTAAATTAACTATATGTTTTCAACAGTGTATTTATTTATTTCACTTCAACTAGGTACATGATAAACTATTGATAAACATAATTAGATATTATATTTATTTTATTTTCATGAATTAATTATTTATTTTTACGGAATAATATTTTAATAATAATTTTTGTCAATAAAACTAACTTGTTCTGTTCTAATTATTTATAAGCTGTTCTCATTATCTAGGTGAATTAAAATAAAAAATGTCAATTCAATTAAATGTTAACAGTAAAAATATTTCAATAAACATAATATGGCTACGAGACAATTGCAGGTAAGTATTATTATAACTACCATTATAAACATTTATTTCATAGCTTGATGATTACAAATATACTTGTGTACTTAGGTGTTCAGAATGTTATGATCATGATAATAATAATAGAAAAATAACAATTCAACAATTTCTCAAAACAATTAATATGAAAATCAAAGACTATACACATGAAGATAACAAATTATGTATTAAATGTTAGCTTTGATTATATTATTATTACTATTAAACAACTTTATAGAGTTATTAGATAAAGTTTACTAGACAATAATATTATATTTTTTTCACTATAGGGTCTGATGGACATATGTCCAAATATCCTATAGAGTGGGTTATTGATACATGGACTGGAAATAAAATTAAAATTGAACCATATACATGTTTTGGTGAAGATCTCAAGAAATTACCTGCAAAAGTATCTTATAATGATCTGACTCAAAAAGAAGCTCTAAAGGACCTGATAAAATCAATTTTGAAATATGGCTTAGGAATCGTTACAAATGCAAGTACAGTTACTATATAAAAAATAGTTAATTGAACCAACCTGATTAACAGATAAATGATTTCAAAAATGAATAAAAATAAGAAAAACAAAAATATATCTATATTTGGAAGAGATTTAAATATCAGAATCGATTAAGTAAACTAGATTGTTTATCATATGTAAACTACTTATCTATTATTTCATATTATGTGTAAAATAGCAAAATAATTCAAAATACAAATGACAAAAACCAATATTATGAAGAAAAATAAAATTTAACTTTAAAATTAGTTTAATGTTGACTATAAAATTAAGAAACTTAAAAACGTATATTAAACCTCATTAATTTTTAACAATATTTCAATAATTGGACTATATTTTAATTTATAGGTAGAACCAACTTTGGAAGCAACAGAAAAATTAGTTAAGTTTATAGGACAACCACAAAAAACCATATTTGGAACTATGTGGACGGTTGGAAAAAACGAAAGTCATAAGGATCCAGCATATTTAAATGGTCCATTAATAGTACATAATGATAACACATATTTCTGTGAAAGTACAGGGTAAAAATAATATTAAATAACAATAACTGTCCTTAAATGAGTTTAAATGGAACTAAATTTGATTTTATATTTCAGACTGCAAGTATTTCATATGCTAGAACGGGATAATAATGGTAAAGGAGGTTTAAGTACAATAATTGACGGATTTAAAGTAGCAGAAATATTGAAACAAGAAAATCCATTGCATTTTAAAAGTCTCACTGAAATTGAAATAGAATCTGAATATATAGAACCTGGTGTTCACTGTAAGTGGATTGGGCCTGTTATAAAGATTGACCGTACAACAAATGAAGTATACCAAATAAGGTAAATTTTCTCTTTTTTTTAAAAATTATTTTAAACATAAATTAATTCAAAAATAAATATAATTGCACACTGCAAATATGTTTTAGGTTCAATATATATGACCGCAGTCCATTACCACCATCAAATAGTGATGAATTTTACGAAAGTTATGCCCACTTAGTTGAAATATTAGAAAGAGAAGAAATGTATTGGAAACATTGTTTACAGCCGGGAACTGTTGTGATTTATAACAATTGGAGATTGTTACATGGCAGAACATCTTTTACAGGGAAACGAATATTCGGAGGATGTTATGTATCAATGACAGAATTTTTAAGCAAAGCTAGAACATTACAGTTAATAACATAATTTATGTACCTAAGCATATAAAACACAGAATTATAAAAAAAAAAACTAAATATTAAAATGTAAAAAATAATTATGAAACTAACATAATAACTCACATTATTGTCGTATATTGCGCTTTTAGGAAATATGAAATTACAACATTGCAGTAAAATCAACGATAATCGCCTATTATTATGGTTATTATTAAACTATGTAGTTATTAGACTGTAAGTTATTATATTTTATATCGTTGCGTAGAATATATTGTCAATTGTCATAAACGTTTTGATAATGTTGTACCCTCTCCACTCATGATGACATCGTTCCTCATTTTTCGAGTGACAAATTCGGGCGTGCCGTTCGAATAGTGCGCCGGTGCGTGTTATCGATTATTATACGGTTTACTTGTGGCAAAGGGGAGAGGTACATTTATCTCGGCAAATGATTCGGGCCCGTGCAAACTACAGCGGTTGACCGACCCGCCCACCCAGTGCGCGGTCGTCATCGAAACCGCGACATGCTACGGTTTTTGCGGTGACGTCAAATTCAAAACACTTTGTTTTCAACTAGAAATGTTCGCGGTACAGTGGTTTTCAATTTTATCAATTTACTAAATTGTGATTTATGATGAGCAGTTATAATGTATTTGCAGGGTCAGACTGGGATTATAAACTCTATTCAGTTCTTGGTTTATTCATATGTATTCTCTATAAACATAAAAAAAAAAGATTTAGGCTTTAAATCCTAAGCAGAACAACCCCTAAATTTAAAATCTTCGTATCACCATCGTTTCTTTTAGGCGATAAATTTCTGTCAAAAATGCCAGCAAATTCCTAATCAAATTTCTTATAGAAGTAATTTTATTTAATTTTTTTGAAAACATATTTTATATTAAGTCGAAATATACAATTTATATCAGTAGACATAAGTATATGTGATTAGATAACATGGAAAAATATCAAAATATTGAGTAAAGCCACCCACTCAATGATGAGACTTTAATTGTCGATTTTTAAAAGTTGTAAAGTGAGTTTGTTAATAAATGTTTTATATTTGTTAATTATTGTAAAAGGTCTCTGCACCATTTGCGTTTTAAACGACTAGGACTACCTGGAAACGGAAGGGAGGAGAGGTTTTTAATTAAAGGATCTGAGTGGGAGGAAAAAGGCGGTCTTTAGAATCTTTTATTGAAGTATTAGGCTTCTTGGTCTGTGTGGAGACTATGGTTTAAAAAGTATGGGGGAACATTTATTAATTTTCTTAGAGCAATGTTTTGGAATGATTGAATTTTATTTAAGTTTGACTTTTTTTTTTTCTTAGCTGGAGTCCATATGTCCATAAAGGTTTCAATATTATTTTGTAGATGAGAAGTTTGATATTAAGGAAGGTGTGTTTATTAGAGATTAGAGGTTTGAGGATACGTAAACGATTGTTCAGAGATAATCTTTTATAATTTTATTTAATTCAAAAATTATAATATAATATAAACAATCCGAAATCGTGTAAGGTAAAATATAATATGATTTACGAATCATAATATATTATATAATATATTATTAGTCCGTAATGATAACAGACAACAGTTATCAATTATTTTGTTAAAACGTTTTAAAGTAATTCAAAACGGTTTTAAATGTTTACATGTAAACACTTTAGCTCTTGTGGTTTCAAAACCGTTTTTAATTAATACAAAGCGTTTTAACATCACCATGTAAACGTAGTAATTTATTAGATCTTTATATTATAGTAAACCACTAGACTGCGCTATCGTGAAAGAAAATAAAAACATTAACGGGATACCATCACTACACGTTCTATATAACCTATTACACAAGATTTAAAGAATATTATTGACTATCACAGTGCTTCTATTATCATATTTTTCTTTAATAATATTGTTATCAATTAATAATGTAATGATTTTCCTTGTAAGTAGTTTGTAGTTTTTTTGCAATGAAACTTAAAGTTTAAATTTATTTTATAAATATTGATTTCTGAATAATATAAATATGGACGTGCTCAATAAATTTCGATCTACAGTTACAAATACTATGTCACAACTATCTACAGTACTTCCTGGCAATCCAGTAACAAGAGAATATGAAGCTACAAAACATATTGCAAGCGCCGGTGTTGGTGTGTTATTTTATTATTTTCATTTTAGTTGTCTAATATAATATGAATATGTGTTAAGTATATTTATATACCACTTAGGATTACTTTGGAAAATCTACAGTGGATATAAAAAATCAACACAACAACCAGCATCTATTTTTTTAATGGAAAAAAGACAATTGGATAAATGGTCAAAAACTGAACGAGAACACATAATAGAGGTTGTTAAAAAAGGTGTTGCTCAATTAGCTAGGCTCAAACATCCTCAAGTTTTAACCGTTCAGCATACATTAGAAGAGAGCAGGTTGATAAAATTAAAATATATTTAATGTACAATAATTTATTCTTACACTTTTTGTAACTTTTAGAGAAAGTTTAGCATTTGCTACAGAACCGGTATTTTGTAGTCTGGCTAATGTGCTTGGTAAAATGGAAAACACATCTCAGCCAGTACCCAAAGATTTACAAGAGTACAATCTATTTGATATTGATATTAAATATGGTTTAATGCAACTTGGTCAAGGTCTTGCATTTTTGCACAATGATGCTAAACTACTTCATCATAATTTATGCCCTGAAAATGTTGTTATTAATGAACAAGGTGCTTGGAAAATATTTGGCTTTGATTTCTGCACTCAAAGTATTAATCCTGTAGATCCAAATGTAAGAATTAAACACACTAATTGACAATAAGTTAACAAAAACTATATATTTTGTTTGTTTATTAGCCCACGTGGCCAAGTTGGAAGTATAAGGTGGATGTTCATCCATGGGCACAGCCTAATCTAGATTATTTAGCACCTGAATCTGGTTGTGGTTATACCCAAGTTAAAGCCAATGATATGTTTTCTTTGGGAATATTAATTTTTGCCATTTATAACAAAGGAAATGCACCATTACAATCAAATCATGACTGGTCTACTTATAAGCGCAATATACAAGAAGTATATATAATATGTTTATTAATAAATTGTTGTTCGCTAAAATATATTTTTTTTAGATAAAAAATAATACACCTAATCTATCCAGTATTGAGGTTGGGCTCCGAGAACCAGTCAGATTATTACTTAGTAGTAGACCTGAAGAAAGACTTGATGAGCATGAGTTTTTAAAAGTAATATATTTTTTGTATAAATAAAATATTTAATTAAACATTTTTTATATTTATTTTAGATTGATTTTTTTAATGATGTTGGTGTAAAAACTTTAAATTATTTGGATTCACTTTTTCAATGGGATAACTTACAAAAATCTAAATTTTATAAAAGTTTACCTCAGATAATGGAGAAGTTACCCAACAGAATTTGTCTAAATCGGTACCTAAAATCAATATTTATTTATTATTCAATATAATATTAATTCACATAATCTAATTTACTAACATGCATTTTACAGAATACTTCCATGTCTTGTAAAAGATTGTGTAAATCCTGTAATGATACCTTTTGTTTTGCCAAATATTTTTTATGTATGTGAAAACTGTACTAAAGATGAATTTGTCAATCACATTTTATCATGTTTAAAGCCTATAATGAAAGTTCATGAACCAGTTCAAGTATTTATTTTGCTATGACAATTAAATCAAAAAATATGGTTACTATTATATCATTTACAGGTTCCATTCATATTCCTTCAAAACATGGAATTGTTACTAAAATTAGCACCACCAGAAGATATAAAATCTGACATATTGCCAATGTTATATAAAACTCTGGAGTTAGATTCAAAACCAGTTCAAGAAACTTGTTTATCAGTTATTCCATCATTAGCTGCTCTTGTAGATGGCCCTTCTATGAAAAATGCCTTATTACCAAGGATAAAAAGATTATGTTTATCAACTTCTGATCTTTCAGTAAATTAAATCAATTTGTATAAAAACTAAATATTTTAGCTATGAATCAGCCATTCTCTCAGTTCATTTTGTTTGCATTTATGATATTTTATTAAACTAAAAATAATTTACACTGTAGTCAGGTTAAGAATGTCCAGTTTTCCATCTTTGTAGCAAACAGTCATGCACAAATGCGTCAAATTTGTAATATTAGGCGTTCTTAACCTAAATAGAATAAAAAAAACTTATACATATTAATTTCTTACATACCATACTATAATCTGTACTAACTAAAGAGCGCCCTACGTTGTCACATCCAAATGAATAGTGGAGCGACGTCTGGACCCCCTAGCCGAGTCTCTCAGCTCTCCCTCGCTCTGCTATTGGTCGCTGTTAGTTGGCCGACACCGTGAATATGGGGTATAGAATTAACAATGACTAACCGCGTATTACAATTAAAATTGGGTGATATTACAAAACACTCTGTATAAATAGGAGACCAGCCGCCACCGGAACGGATGATGGTAGGTTAGTACTCACTATCATGCGTGAGTTTTGACCGATTGTCGTGCGCTCTTATTTAGTGGTCTATAGATGACAGTTAATTATTTAGTACTTTATTAGTATTTAAATTTTAGAATAGTATAGTCGGGTATGTACCAAAAGACGACTTTACCTGTCACCCCAAACCTCTTAACTAATTTAAAATGACAATAAATAATCAATAAATTCAATAATTATAACTTTTCATAAAGCTATTCTACTGTGGAGGATTTCAAAACAAAAAAATTAAAATGAGAAATAGTAAAAATTATATGTTATAAAAATTAACAGTTTTTTTAATTTCTATAACTTTGTTTAAATGAAAAAATACAAAATTAACTAGGAAAATGACTGATTTTAGATAAAAATAATTGTGTGTCCGTGTGTATAAGTTTATATGTTATTATTTAGGTTCGTGTTAAATGTCTTGTTTGTATTGGAAAATTAATTGAGTATTTGGATAGATGGTTAGTCCTTGACGATATTATTCCATTTTTACCTCAAATACCTTCTAAGGATCCAGCTGTAATTATGAGCATCTTAGGTAATACATATTTTTAATTATTAAAATTATTCCATTTATGTTTTTAATGTAAAAAATAATTATATTTTTTTCATGTTAAGGTGTTTATAGGATTATTCTTTCACACAAAAAAATGTACATTACTAAGGAAACTATGGCTCTCAATATTTTACCTTTTTTAATACCAATGTGTATTGAAAATACACTGACAGTGAATCAATTTAATGTTTTAATATCAATTGTTAAAGAAATGGTAACTACTATCGAATCTGAACATCGAGTTAAATTACAACAACTAAATGAACAGAGCCGGTATATGAATATTTACATAAAGTTATAAATTATATTGTTTTAAAATAAACATTATTACTGTTTTATTAATATAAATAAATAACTTTTATATTTTTGTAGAACAATTTCAAATAGTTTGAGTTTAGAAAATGGTTCAATAACCAATTCAAATGGTTTAACAAATGAATTTCAATTTGATAACCATGATGGAAAATCATCCATGCAAATATCTGGATTTGATGATATAACAAATACATTATCCTTAAATAATGATAAAACAAAGTATATAAAATTTGTTTAATATTCTATACATTATTTTAGATTCTAAGCTTAGTGAGAAACATAATAGTTTTACTAATATGTGTGCATTTTTTCCATCTAAAAACAATTGTTCAATTAGAAATCTTGCTCTAATCATGGTTATTAACATTATAGGTGTTCTCTGGTAGCACATTTTGTCTAGTTAGTGTATAAAAAGGTTATTTTTTAATATGCTTTATAGTTTTCTTAACTATAGGAAAATAGTTTTCTTAACTGAGGAAAGCCAAAAATATGTATGCACTAATGCAATGGTTCTCAATATTTTTAGGACCGTGACCCAAATTTTCTTCCAAAAATCTATCGCGACCCCCTCCCCCCATAGTTTTACATTTACAGAATAAAAAACTAGTTTCTACTGTTATTGTTGATAACAGTACCAATGGCGACGTCAATCTTAGCTATTTTCAAATGCAAGGAGTTTGATAATTGGAGTTTGTTTTTGATACCCACCATTTCCAAAAATCCAACTTCACAAAAGTATGAAGATGAGAAAGGTAGTAATACCTTTAAAGCTTCAATTGAAAGAGTTGGACATTTCTGTTGAGCTGACAGCCAAAACTCAATCAAATTATTGCGGATAAATTTAATGATTAGTTTCAATGATGTATCTTCAGATACATCAATGAGTTCTTTGTCAGCTTTTCTTGATATTTCTGTTAATATAGTGTCCTGATACGGGTTCACAAACCAGTCATTTTTCCATTTCTTCAAGGAAATAAAAGTTGATGTTATCTTTCAATGAAATTAAATGTGAAGTGGCTATTTATGTCATCATTAACTTTTATATTATTTTCGGTTATGAAAGTTTGAAATGTTTCAAAACAATCATAATTTTGCTTTTCAATTTGTTTTTGCCATAAAGTAAGTTTTTTCATAAAACTTCTAATTTTCTCATGGACCACAAATATATCGGCTCCTTCTGTTCCTTGTAAATATAAATTTAGTTCCTTCAGTTTCGAAAATATGTTGTCTAAATATGTGAGCATCAAAATAAATTCTTTGTGCAACGATTTTGCCAAATCATTTTTTCTTTTAGAAACAGTGCAACTTCTTCGCGGAGTTCCACAAGTCTTGTTAAAACTTTTCCTCTTGACAACCAATATACTTCGGTATGTCAAAAAAGAGATTTATGAGAACTTCCCATCAACAATCCCTTTCACACAATTTTTCAAATAATTAGGATTGCAGTGGCTTTGTTTTAATGAAATTGACTATTTTCACAAAAGTGTTTAACACGATTTTCAAGTTATCCTGCAGATTTTTTGATACTAAAACTTCCCTGTGAATGTTGCAGTGAGTCCATGATGCATTCGAGTTACAACATTACTCTTTTTACCACACATAGCTCTAGCACCTTCTGTACATAATCTGATACATTTTACCCAATAAAGACCTTTTTTATTGTTATAAGTATCAAGGGTATTGAATATTTCCTCACTAGTACCTCAAATAATTGGTTCATAAAATAACATGTTGTTATTAACAATCTTAATATCTTCATGTTGTCCATTGTATATAAAGTATGAATACAAGCAGCTGACATAAACCTTGAACATCAGTAGATTCATCTAGTTGTAGAGAGAAAAATCTACTTTTATTGGCTCTTTGAATTAGCTGATCTTCTGTCCATTGAAACATTTCATTAATTCTACGTATAACTGTATCATTCGATAGTAGTATCATTTCGACGTCTTTTGAGATTTTGTCACCAAACATTATTCCAACCGTATCTTTTATTGCTAGCAATACTAAATTCTCTCCGATGGTATGTGGTTTGCCAGCTTTTGTGATTCGTAAACTTATATGGTATGAAGCAGCATAGCTTTTTCATCTTCTTAACCTAACTTCTCGCGACCCACAGTTTGAGAAACGCTGTACTAATGATTGTGTTATTTTTGTAACTTAGTTAATCATAGTCATAGGTTCATTGATACTGGAAACTTTCTTTAAATACTTATATTACCAATTGTTATAGAACACAAATCATATGATATATATTTTTTCTTATGACTGTATTTAAATAACAGTAGATAGTGAGATCTATATCTGTTCCTATAAATTTCAAAAGTTTTCAACACATCAGT
Organism: Tuberolachnus salignus; assembly: GCA_956483605.1. NCBI lineage: Eukaryota > Metazoa > Arthropoda > Insecta > Hemiptera > Aphididae > Tuberolachnus > Tuberolachnus salignus. The sequence goes on from OY101437.1 coordinate 21,920,725, forward strand.
AATGTGGCAAGTATATTACAAACCCTATGCAAAGTATTTCAGTAATACATTTTAAACAATTAGTTTGGTAAACTGAATTTTTTCTATGAAAAGCAACTTAAATCATACCAAAATCCTTTTTATAATACTATAATATTAATTTGTTTAAATTTATTTTGTACAACTATTCAAAAAAAAAAAAGAATAATGTTAATGTTAAATAATAAAATAATGTTTAACTTTTTGTTTTGTTATTATTTCAGGACAAAAAAATTTCAAGACTTACCATTCCAAAATATGTTCCATCAAGACTTTAACCTTACTCCAAGTGTAGAAAAAACTAAAATAAACCATACTGTACCTAAGGATCTCACATCTTCTCTAATTGATTCTAACATCAATCAAATAAATTGGTCAAATCAGACAAAATTTACTGCAAGTTCTTTATCTCAATCAAAATCAATGGGATTTGAAAATAAATCTATGAGTCTTCAAAGTAAACCATTAGGTTTTGAAAATCATTCAGTTACTCCTCAACCTAAATCAATAATGTCCCTTCAAAATTCTGCAAATAACTGGAATGATTTATGGACAAAACATGAAGAAACTCAACAACCAATTAAACAATTGACTTTATCTGATATAAATGATTTATTAAGTTGATAAATTATTTTAACTACTAAACAATGAATGTTACCTAATTTACTTACTTATTTATTTATTTCATTCAAGTATTTTTATTTTAATGTTTTAGGTTATTATTCATATATTCTAAAAAAATTGAATAGTTAGCACAATCAGTTTTTCTATATTATTAATTAATAATTTAGACTATATTTTAAAATTATAGTTGTTTAAACAAAAACTAATATTAATTACAATAACTTGCAATTAAAAATATAGTTTAAAACAGAACAAAAAAAATATATATATAAATTATAATATATTTAACTTATAACTCTTTATAATATTAATAACAACTATTTTTTTGTTGAGAAATATTATGCTTTGGGATCAAAGTAAATTTTATTGATTATCTATTAAAATTGACTCATTCCTAGTTTATTTTATATATGTACTATGTTTTAAAACTAGGTTATTTTTAATAAGGCCTGTACTAGCCAACAGGGCACACGCATCCTATCATAATATGGCTTTTATATTTTTTGGTTTAAACCAGCAGTAGCGGAGAGGATCTGTGTAAACAGTTCTTTTTATTTCTTTTTACCTCACTTCTGACAATAATGTGCTCCTACAACACATTATATTATTCACATAAATTATAATAAGCACACCAATATTATAGAAGTTGTGTGACTCTGGGGGCACAACCCTTTGACCCACCCTCGTAAATACATTACTGATCTAAGCACTCTTTTAAGAGGTTACTGCAATCGCTCCATAAGAAAAGCCAGTACAGGCCTGTTTGTAATTTAGTAATTAATATAAATTTAATTTCATTATTACAATACATATAGGTACCTATATAATCTATGAAATTGACTGATAAAAATATAAATTTGTGATTAAAATCATTAATTTCATAAATATTAATAAAGTAATTTACAATAATTGGTTATAAAATTATATGATTAGACATAGTAATGTAAACTTATAGTAATATATTCCATTTATAAACAATTATCAACTGTATATCTATTTTTAATATTATAACTCATCTCCTTACATATGTATTTAATAATATAAATAAAATAAGACTTAAATGTACCTAAAAATATAATTTTTTTGATTTTTCCTTTAGCAAATGATAACCAGTGTTTTAACAGTTCTACTATCTTCACTATTTAGGGTTGTAATTGTAGAAAGGAAGATTTTCCTCTAAATTTTATTATTGAGTATCATACTATACCTTGTGAAATGTGTCTGCATTATTAATAATAGGTGTTTTATTTAATTTTTTTAAATTTACTTCTCATTATATCAATGAAACTCAAGTTCTTTAATTATGTACAAACACTATTAATAATTATTATTTTTCCATCACTTCATTCTATATCTTTACTCTCCCGTAAACATTTTGCCGCCAGACATTTTTCTGAGGTTTAAAACGCTGCCATGAGTACCGTGCCTCATTATTATTAATAATAATATGAGTTTTGTCAAAGTATGAAGTGATAGTAATCTTTTTGTTGATAACACATCAGATTCAAACCAAAAATAGCAAAAACAGCTAATTTTCAAATTGATTATTGATTATGCTGAATCTCCCCCTAGTTGTGATTATGTCAACTACTCGACTGTCATAAGATGACTAAAGGTACTAAAATAGAGCTGGGGGTGCCACCCTAGTAGCACCTATATCAACTACTCGATTTCCATCTTATACGGGTATAGAAAATACCACATTTTTACTATACCTATTGGATATAGTCGACCACTTTATTAATAATTGATGTTAATTTATTATTTTTAATTTACTTATCATAATATCAATAAAACTCAAGTACTTTATATAACATCCAAAAGTACGAACACAATTAATAATTATTTTCCTTCAACTCTTCTCCTTTTCTTTACTCTTTTTTTCTGTCTATATTGTACGTAGATAAAATATTTATTGACACTTCGTGTTTAGAATTGTACGCGTTAACAGTCATTACCACCTGATACAATTATAGTTATTTTGTTTTATTATTACATATATCTAGATACGTGTTATAATAGATATACAGTAGGTAAATTATACAAATTCATAAAAGAAAAAAAAACGAATGAGTCTTTTTACGGACGGATTTTGTTTTTATTGGCGATATTGATAATACATATTGTCAAATAATTTTAAAAATATAGCATCTACATTTAGTTTATATAATAAACAACGAGAAAAAAAGTGTGATTACATATAAATAAAATTGTACCTATATCAATATATGTATATATTAATTGGTATAGTTTTATTTACACGATAAGTTTTACAGAAAAATAAGATATACTTTTTTACATTTTAAGGACATGATATATTTTTCGCTTGTATTTAATGTTTAAAATATTGACTTCACATTGTATCTTGTTCATGTTCATTTTCTTCCTGGATTATAGTAGCATCTACCTTCGGCCCAGGATGGATCGTTCTTTTGACAGTGCATTCCTGAACAACAATTTCCTTTGCTACCATTAGAACCGACACATGCTCCGTCATGTCCCACACATGCCATTGTTCCAGCGATCAAAGACAAACAAAACAATACAAAAAGAGAAATGATATTGAATAACTTCATGTTTATGCTCTTTTACCACTTAGTATCTGTATAGAATGAAATATAATAAGCACAATATATTCGGTTTGGTGAGTAAACTGATATTAAAAATGCCATGATTTCCACTCATATTTATATCAAAAATACTCAGTACATCATACGTTGTTAAATCCCCCCTGTGATCTGAATAAAACATAATATACCTATCACATTGAGCAATAAGACCTATAGAATAATTATTTAAATTTTAGTTATAAGGAAATTTTATTGAAAATATTTAATGTTTTCCCTACAGAGAGCTAAATAACAACACCTAAATAAACAGTCGGTAAATATATGTATATATATATATATATATATACAATTATTTAATTAATTGTTATGAAATTGATATTAATACTATTTGTGACTTCCATTGCAATAGGAGTCCCCCCGTATCAGTGGCGGAATCATGATGGGATCAGGGTGTTTAATCTCCTCTCCCTTTGGCCTATTTTTATTACTTTTATTATTTCAAAACAAAAACTAAGTAATCGTTTCAATTTTTGACGATTTCTGTTCGATTCTTGTAAACAACAATCTTTTATACATTTTTTTTTTTTTTTGAAGACAACAACACTACTATAAGTCGTTATTAGTTCTCGTGTTTATTCTGTGGCTATTAACAGGTTTTCTCATTTTACGTTGAATTTTTGCTTTATATTGATGCGATTTCGTGATTTAATTATTTTTACATAATTAATTAATTTTATATGGCTAACACTACATATCTAATAACTAATAATGTTGTCCTTTTGAATCGATTTTGCTTGAAACAGAGCTGGTATATATATACCAATAAAATTGTTTGTTTTATTGTTATGTAACAAATATTAATACTGTCTTATTAATATAAATAAATATATTTTATAGTTTTGTAGAACAATTTCAAATTGTTTGAGTTTAGAATATGATTTAATTAATACATTTATATTGGATACCCATGTAGAAAAACCATTATATTTAAATAATGACAAAACATACTATATAAAATTTGTTTAATATTCTATACATTATTATAGATTCTGAGCTTAGTGAGGAATTTATTAGTTTTACTAATATGTGTGTCTTATTTTCCTGTCTAAAAACAACAATTTAACTAGAAATCTTGCTCCAATCATTAATAATAGTTTTATAACACACATCATGTGACTACATATTACATGTTTCTTATAACTGAATTTAAATAACTGTAGCTATTGAGATCTGTATCTATTCCAATAAATGTCAAAAGTTTTCAAGACATCAGTGATGTGGTGAATATATTTCAAGCTCTAGCCATTGTTTTTCAGTAAAACATTTTAAACAATTAGTTTGGTGACTGAATTTTTTTCTATGAAAAACAGTAAAGATCTTACCAAGATCATTTTTATAATACTTTTATATTAATTTTTTTTATTCTTTTTGTACACAGGTTTAAAAAAATATTTGATAATGATAAAATAATATTTACCTTTTTATTTTATTATTAAAATAATATTTTTTTATTATTTAACGTTTATTAGTTATATGTTTATTAGTTAATGTCCAAAATTGTGCCTGCTCACACCTACTAAGGTATACTTATATTGAAATGAACAGTGAGTGAATGTGGAAAAATAATATTTATTTTTGTTGAATATTCATTTAACAGTACCTACTTTTTATTAATTTTTAATTGTTTTCCTTATTTAATTTTTTTTTTTTGGTGGGGGGCAATAATTATATTAATACACCTATGATATTAAATAATTTGAATTGTTAAAATTAATGTAATAATAAAGGGTTAAATTTTTAAGTGTCTTTATACTTTCGTGGCAGTAGGGCGCAGGGACCAATATTTTACAGGGATCCCTTTTCACTAGAGGAGTGATAACTTATACATCTTATAAACTTAAATATACATTATTACCCAATTTTTTTCCTATTCCACAAATATTACTTATTACCTTAATTGCAATCACTCACTTTCACGGTAATAAAAACATTAAATTTATATAATATACCTAATTATTATATTTTCCGCCGTGTAAGCTTCTGTATTTAATGGCTATTTCACAACTGAATTATTTGAATTGCATGTTGCAATTTTTAAAAATACTTTTATGGATAATCTCGCCGGGGAGGGGGGGCAGCTGCCCACCAGACGCGGATCCGGAAAGTGGGTTCGGGCCTGCTCTCAAAAATGTCCAACAGCAACGATTTTGAATCATTTTTTTTTTTTTTTTTTAATAACTAATTAATTTCTTGAAAAGTTAAAAAAGCACAATGCGATTTGGAGGAAAAAAATATTCGCTACAGAAATTCTAAGGAAATTTGATTGCAACTAAAATCATGGGTATTCAACCTATTATAAAGCTGTAGAAGAAGTGTACAGGATAATAATAGTTATTCCAATTTCGACTGTTAAAGCCAAGAGAAGTTTTTCAACGATTTTTTTCGCCTGGTAGAAAGTATTTTGAATAATTAGATGCAGGAAAAAATTCCTAATTACGCCACTGACCCTTATTGTTAATAGTTTTTTTCCCAGCTGAGCGTGATACGCAGTGGTAATAGCTGAACCATTACGTACCATCTGTCCATCTTATTAGGATGGTCGGTGGCCACTGCTCTTAGTTTTTCTTTTCTCCCACCAAATATTGGTGTATAATTAATAAATAATAAGTATAAATACTATTAAATAACACATAAATTGTATGTATTATAGGTTATACTATAATAGGTTATACTATATATTATACTTTAAAGTTGCTAAATATGCATAGCACACTCTATAAAGCTTGGACATATATTATATATTAGGGTGGCCCTTATTTTTGAACTTTTAAAATCTTGATGTCTAACCCCTTAATTTTGTTCATTATCATTAGTAAAGTTTGGTAATGATTACATCATCCCTTCAGGTGCCCCTGGGGAATTGAAAATTGGACAAAGGTAGTTTTTCTGTTTTTTTTAATTTTATTTAAATACTATACAACTTACAAAAAAATCTATTTCAAATTTATTGTAGAAAATATTATTGTCTATAAAAAATGTCAGGACAGCATATATAATAAAAAAAAATAAAAAATATAAAATGGAACGATAACTTACGTTCATTATTTTCCAAGTTATTGAATTAATTACCAAATATTTCATCTCTTTTACAAATTGATTTTTTGAAAATATTTGTCGAATATTTTATTGGTAATATGATATATAGTACTTAAGAAAAATAAAAACTATTATTAATATTATTTGATATTCCTGTATTGTATATAATACCTATCAGTGTATATTATTAGTACGGGCACTTAACTTTTGCACACAACAGTGTGAACTGCGTATTTTTCTAATTACAGTCATCTAATATAGTGATAACTATACTATATTGTAGTTACTCGTTAAATATCAAAACATTTTTTCTGAATTAACTTTTATTTAACTATGACTTCAAATTCAGTATTGAATTGCAATCATCGTGAAATTAATAATAGGAAATGATTCTAATTAAATTGTTGGTAGTAAGTTATCAATAAATGATTTTCAGAAATATTTAAATATACATTACAAGGAAATAATATTATAGTGAACCCGCAATAGATAATAATTAAAAACACAGGAAGAAAAACGCATACCTAATTGAATTATCTATAATCATGGTAAACATAATCCTTCAGATACATTAAACAAACATTTGAATGTTGTTTATCGATATTTTATTTAACAAAAAATAAAACCAAGTCTCTATGATTATTTTTCACTGAATTACAATATAAAACAAAATCGAAAATAACAGTAACCATTATTGCGGTTCTAAATATTCTGATTGCTCACAGACAGGAAAAATAATATATCATAGTATATAAATTATAAATTAATAATAATAATATGATACCCAAAACAGCGATCTATTATGGCAATTCATAATGTGAAGAATGTTCATAGGTGGGTTGTAGATATAAGAAAGTGCTTAGGGTGAATCTATTAAAATGTATAGATATAGATACCGATAATATTACAGATATATTTGCCGAAAAAAAGACGTGAAATTCAATAATAACACTCGATATACTGTTCGATTTATTTTTGTGTACAAATAACCTATATCAATTTGGCGCTATAGCTAGAAAAAGGCAATCCGTAAATTTAAAACGTTAAGTTTGGATAATTTTGTAAATAAAAAAAAATAGTAAGCCCCCATACCAAAGATGTGACCAAATATCCGCCTATGTATATATTTGTGTTTTTATTAAAGAATAATGGTTTAGTTAGTCTTAGTTACTAACCTTTTATTGTTATTAAATTTATAAAACAATTAATAACCAATAGAATATTTTTAAATGTTGAAATTAATATATAAGGGAAATCATTAAATACATACTAAAAACATTTTACAAGTCAAATATGAATAATAATTTTATACATGTGGGCACTATTGCTCAAAGTAGTAAATTATATTCTATTCGACCTAAGGGGGGATAATAACGACGAGTTGTTTGCTAAGATTTTATATAAATATCAGTAGAACTCACGGTACTTTTAATATCAGTTTACTCACCAAACCGAATATATCGTGTTTATTATATTTCATTTTATACCGATACTAAGTCGTAAAAGAGCATAAACATGAAGTTATTCAATATCATTTCACTTTTTGTACTGTTTTGTTTGTCTTTGATCGCTGGAACAATGGCATGTGTGGGACATGACGGAAAATGTACCGGTTCTAATGGTAGCAAAGGAAACTGTTGTTCAGGAATGCACTGTCAAAAGAACGATCCATCCTGGGCCGAAGGTAGATGCTACTATAATCCAGGAAGAAAATGAACATGAACAAGATACAATGTGAAGTCAATATTTTAAACATTAAATACAAGCGAAAAATATATCATGTCCTTAAAATGTAAAAAAGTATATCTTATTTTTCTGTAAAACTTATCGTGTAAATAAAACTATACCAATTAATATATACATATATTGATATAGGTACAATTTTATTTATATGTAATCACACTTTTTTTCTCGTTGTTTATTATATAAATGTAGATGCTATATTTTTAAAATTATTTGACAATATGTATTATCAATATCGCCAATAAAAACAAAATCCGTCCGTAAAAAGACTCATTCGTTTTTTTTTCTTTTATGAATTTGTATAATTTACCTACTGTATATCTATTATTACACGTATTTAGATATATGTAATAATAAAACAAAATAACTATAATTGTATCAGGTGGTAATGACTGTTAACGCGTACAATTCTAAACACAAAGTGTCAATAAATATTTTATCTACGTACAATATAGACAGAAAAAAAGACTAAAGAAAAGAAGAAGAGTTGAAGGAAAATAATTATTAATTGTGTTCGTACTTTTGGATGTTATATAAAGTACTTGAGTTTTATTGATATTATGATAAGTAAATTAAAAATAATAAATTAACATCAATTATTAATAATGTGGTCGACTATATCCAATAGGTATAGTAAAAATGTGGTATTTCCTATACCCGTATATGATAGAAGCCTATTAGTTATTAGGCGCAACTAGAGATGATCTTCAGCACCTCTCAAACTCTATTTCAGCACCCTCGGTACTAAAAAACCAAAAACAATTCATATATACTTTGTTTTTTCATTATTTATTATAATGTATTAGTTAAAACATCAAATACAGATTATTGCATAAATGCTTTTTCAACATGGGTATTACATTGCAATTCATTCGTTATACCATTTGACTTAATTATTAAACGTTTTTTCTAAAACTTTTTGTTTTTATTTTTAGTTAAGGTTAACGAAGTCAGTGAACCATGGGTTGACGTAGATGAGGAGCTTGATAGGTGACGTTTATTTTTCTGCTTAGTAAAACTATCGTTTGAGTCATCACTCAATGTGAACGTTAATTTTTTGTTGTTATTTTTATTTTTATTTTTGTTCGCATTATTTGAAAGATTGGAAATTTATTTTGAGTATTAATAGTTGACGACATATTAATGACGTCTGTATGACTCTAGTTATCAAGACCGCTTATGGCGGTCTAGATAAGAAGACTCGTGAAAGTAGATACGCAACGTTAATAATAATTTAATATACGAAAAACATAAATAGACATTAAGAAAAACAATTACAAGAACGGACTGGAAAACCGATAACGACTGTAGGTCGTTTTTATTATTAAACGTTTTTTCTAAACTTAAACTACATGCAATTATTCTACAAAAATGTAATAGTTATTTATATTAATAAAACATTTAACGTCCCCACGCGTTGGCCGAGTCTAGTTTCCACACGAGGTCTTAAGTGACGTCCCCATATCGGGTCATAGATTGTAGCCGAAACTCACAGCCGAAGCTTAAAGGATTTTTATATTTTGAAAAAGTCGCACGCCTATGCACAGACGTATGTGCTCCGTGCTAGTATTCGTGCGTTATCGGTTTTCCAGTCCGTTCTTGTAATTGTTTTTCTTAATGTCTATTTATGTTTTTCGTATATTAAATTATTATTAACGTTGCGTATCTACTTTCACGAGTCTTCTTATCTAGACCGCCATAAGCGGTCTTGATAACTAGAGTCATACAGACGTCATTAATATGTCGTCAACTATTAATACTCAAAATAAATTTCCAATCTTTCAAATAATGCGAACAAAAATAAAAATAAAAATAACAACAAAAAATTAACGTTCACATTGAGTGATGACTCAAACGATAGTTTTACTAAGCAGAAAAATAAACGTCACCTATCAAGCTCCTCATCTACGTCAACCCATGGTTCACTGACTTCGTTAACCTTAACTAAAAATAAAAACAAAAAGTTTTAGAAAAAACGTTTAATAATTAAGTCAAATGGTATAACGAATGAATTGCAATGTAATACCCATGTTGAAAAAGCATTTATGCAATAATCTGTATTTGATGTTTTAACTAATACATTATAATAAATAATGAAAAAACAAAGTATATATGAATTGTTTTTGGTTTTTTAGTACCGAGGGTGCTGAAATAGAGTTTGAGAGGTGCTGAAGATCATCTCTAGTTGCGCCTAATAACTAATAGGCTTCTATCATATACGGGTATAGGAAATACCACATTTTTACTATACCTATTGGATATAGTCGACCACATTATTAATAATTGATGTTAATTTATTATTTTTAATTTACTTATCATAATATCAATAAAACTCAAGTACTTTATATAACATCCAAAAGTACGAACACAATTAATAATTATTTTCCTTCAACTCTTCTTCTTTTCTTTAGTCTTTTTTTCTGTCTATATTGTACGTAGATAAAATATTTATTGACACTTTGTGTTTAGAATTGTACGCGTTAACAGTCATTACCACCTGATACAATTATAGTTATTTTGTTTTATTATTACATATATCTAAATACGTGTAATAATAGATATACAGTAGGTAAATTATACAAATTCATAAAAGAAAAAAAAACGAATGAGTCTTTTTACGGACGGATTTTGTTTTTATTGGCGATATTGATAATACATATTGTCAAATAATTTTAAAAATATAGCATCTACATTTATATAATAAACAACGAGAAAAAAAGTGTGATTACATATAAATAAAATTGTACCTATATCAATATATGTATATATTAATTGGTATAGTTTTATTTACACGATAAGTTTTACAGAAAAATAAGATATACTTTTTTACATTTTAAGGACATGATATATTTTTCGCTTGTATTTAATGTTTAAAATATTGACTTCACATTGTATCTTGTTCATGTTCATTTTCTTCCTGGATTATAGTAGCATCTACCTTCGGCCCAGGATGGATCGTTCTTTTGACAGTGCATTCCTGAACAACAGTTTCCTTTGCTACCATTAGAACCGGTACATTTTCCGTCATGTCCCACACATGCCATTGTTCCAGCGATCAAAGACAAACAAAACAGTACAAAAAGTGAAATGATATTGAATAACTTCATGTTTATGCTCTTTTACGACTTAGTATCGGTATAAAATGAAATATAATAAACACGATATATTCGGTTTGGTGAGTAAACTGATATTAAAAGTACCGTGAGTTCTACTGATATTTATATAAAATCTTAGCAAACAACTCGTCGTTATTATCCCCCCTTAGGTCGAATAGAATATAATTTACTACTTTGAGCAATAGTGCCCACATGTATAAAATTATTATTCATATTTGACTTGTAAAATGTTTTTAGTATGTATTTAATGATTTCCCTTATATATTAATTTCAACATTTAAAAATATTCTATTGGTTATTAATTGTTTTATAAATTTAATAACAATAAAAGGTTAGTAACTAAGACTAACTAAACCATTATTCTTTAATAAAAACACAAATATATACATAGGCGGATATTTGGTCACATCTTTGGTATGGGGGCTTACTATTTTTTTTTATTTACAAAATTATCCAAACTTAACGTTTTAAATTTACGGATTGCCTTTTTCTAGCTATAGCGCCAAATTGATATAGGTTATTTGTACACAAAAATAAATCGAACAGTATATCGAGTGTTATTATTGAATTTCACGTCTTTTTTTCGGCAAATATATCTGTAATATTATCGGTATCTATATCTATACATTTTAATAGATTCACCCTAAGCACTTTCTTATATCTACAACCCACCTATGAACATTCTTCACATTATGAATTGCCATAATAGATCGCTGTTTTGGGTATCATATTATTATTATTAATTTATAATTTATATACTATGATATATTATTTTTCCTGTCTGTGAGCAATCAGAATATTTAGAACCGCAATAATGGTTACTGTTATTTTCGATTTTGTTTTATATTGTAATTCAGTGAAAAATAATCATAGAGACTTGGTTTTATTTTTTGTTAAATAAAATATCGATAAACAACATTCAAATGTTTGTTTAATGTATCTGAAGGATTATGTTTACCATGATTATAGATAATTCAATTAGGTATGCGTTTTTCTTCCTGTGTTTTTAATTATTATCTATTGCGGGTTCACTATAATATTATTTCCTTGTAATGTATATTTAAATATTTCTGAAAATCATTTATTGATAACTTACTACCAACAATTTAATTAGAATCATTTCCTATTATTAATTTCACGATGATTGCAATTCAATACTGAATTTGAAGTCATAGTTAAATAAAAGTTAATTCAGAAAAAATGTTTTGATATTTAACGAGTAACTACAATATAGTATAGTTATCACTATATTAGATGACTGTAATTAGAAAAATACGCAGTTCACACTGTTGTGTGCAAAAGTTAAGTGCCCGTACTAATAATATACACTGATAGGTATTATATACAATACAGGAATATCAAATAATATTAATAATAGTTTTTATTTTTCTTAAGTACTATATATCATATTACCAATAAAATATTCGACAAATATTTTCAAAAAATCAATTTGTAAAAGAGATGAAATATTTGGTAATTAATTCAATAACTTGGAAAATAATGAACGTAAGTTATCGTTCCATTTTATATTTTTTATTTTTTTTTATTATATATGCTGTCCTGACATTTTTTATAGACAATAATATTTTCTACAATAAATTTGAAATAGATTTTTTTGTAAGTTGTATAGTATTTAAATAAAATTAAAAAAAACAGAAAAACTACCTTTGTCCAATTTTCAATTCCCCAGGGGCACCTGAAGGGATGATGTAATCATTACCAAACTTTACTAATGATAATGAACAAAATTAAGGGGTTAGACATCAAGATTTTAAAAGTTCAAAAATAAGGGCCACCCTAATATATAATATATGTCCAAGCTTTATAGAGTGTGCTATGCATATTTAGCAACTTTAAAGTATAATATATAGTATAACCTATTATAGTATAACCTATAATACATACAATTTATGTGTTATTTAATAGTATTTATACTTATTATTTATTAATTATACACCAATATTTGGTAGTATAATAATGCACAACATATTTTAAGTTATTTATACTCATTTTGTCCAAATCCTGACAGTGTTAAAATCTCGAGCGTTCAAAATCCCGACAATCACATACTCAATATTTAAGGGGTTGCGTACAAACAAATGTTAACGAAATTTAATTTAAAAGGATTGAATACAGCATATTATTATAATGTGAACTCTATATGGTACGAAATTGATCACTTCAATATTAAGAGGATGTCAGCGCTTGTATTTATGAACACGTGTCGAATAATTGTTTTATCTCGAAAGCAGTATAATTTAGCATAAAACAGCCTACGAAAAAATTATAGACCACAGAGTTAACTGGGAGAAGGACACATCAATTTCATTCAATATTAACTTATACAAAAGTAAGGCTTTTTTTTAATTGTAAAAAGGGACTATTTTTTAATCTTGAATATATTATCTATATCTTATCTATATGATTCTCATTCGAGTAAAATGAAAATCAATACGTTATACGTGGTACCTTAGATTATTTGCTGTCTTTAATTATTATTATAATGAGTAAAAATTCTAAAATAACTCGTAACTCAATAAATAATAGGTACCTACATTGAAATTTACACCAAATTTAAATTTTAGTATTAAGCTTAATTGTAATTGTATTTATAATGTATAGTAGTTATCTGTTTTCACCTATTTAAATTATCAAAATACAGTATTATACAAAGACTAGGTCAATATTTTGAGGCTAAATATCATATATCATATAGAAAAGGTTTGATTTGTGTTCATAATGATTTTTTTTAATATAAAGAATTATCGTTGTTTTCGTGCAGTTAATTATATTACTAGCTGCAACAGAACACTAATCGGTAAGTTTGGGTTTTTCTGCTGTACAAATTGCTTTGTGCGTGTGTTTACGCAAAATTTCAACATAACATATTAGAAATCTTTATTATAACACCACATCGAGGACCAGTAAAAATATTATAATCGTATGCTTTGTATGTATATAGGAGGTACTAATCGATGTTTGTTCTACACATAATAATTGCCCTCGAGGAGTGAGGAAAACAAAATTCGATTTTGCAAACTAGTTTGTTTTTTACGGTTTAACCGATGACGGTATAAAATAAATTATTATAATTTAGCACGTTTTCTCCATAAGACTGCGCAAAATAAGACCAGTATCTTCCCGTTGCCATGTTTTTACTAAACAACAGGAAGAAACCGGTTTTCGTCGGCGAATACGGGTGTGACGTAAATTATTATTCTGTTTCCTCGTTTATGTAGTATTGAGAAACGTAAAAATTTGAACGTTAAAAAATTTCAAAGCATTGACCTGAGCAATCACGGCGCACAAACGTGCATCGTACAACATACAGAGAAAAACACATTGTCAAAAGATAATTTGAAAAAAATTGCGTATTTCAAAGTTTTTTTTTTTTGTCGCTATAACTCGACAAATAAATACGAGTGACCGGTTACTATCGAATTCTGAATAAAAAATTTTGTGAAAAAATATAATCTCATGAGGCGAAAATTCGCTTATCCGTATTAGTTTGGAGTAGTCCCTTACACACCGCAATAAATTTTAGTTTTGAGAACCAGCAGCTATTAAATTTAAATTAAATATATTTTAAAAAAATAGTTAAATTGATAAAACAAATATATCGCAGAGTTGTAGTTGGGAAATGTTTATAAAACAAATAGTATTTATTGTATTACAAACGCATGCGTTGGCAGATTACTTCGTTTTATTTTTGTTCGTTATACACGAAATATTTTGAATACTACACAACAGTGGCGTTTCCTGATTTTCGGCGTTAGGCGTTAATGTGTGATTGATTAGGAAAACCCCTTTTGTAGAAAACAAATTCTTATCCACTATCAACATATTATTCAAATTATTTATTTTACATACTTTTTCAATTTTTAAAAATTTATAAAATATTAATAAACTGTATTTAAATTATAAAAATTAAATATAATATACAACTTTCTGGCGCAAATGAATATAATCTATTCTAAACTTATTTTAAACTTGAATTCAAATTCTACTCTTCTCTCTTTCTCAATAATTTAGTTTATAATATTTTCATAAAACTTATTTCTGTTTGCTCTTAATTTGAAAACCAATTCTATTTCGATCGATATTATACTTAAGTTGTTCATCCTTTCTTGTGTTTGAGTTGAACGACAATATGTATGGATTCTTTTTAAAGACAAATATGATCTTTCCACAGAAACGGTTGTTGTTGGTATAGTAGGTATTAATTGTGATAACTTATAGACCTAGGAAAATCCATTATTTAAGCTCATTTCAGAAAGATAATTCATAAATTTAATAGGACTTTTATCGGCTGATTCGTTTAAGGTGTACAATACATGAAGTTCATTTTATAGTTTACCATAGTTGAAAAAATCGCCATAAATGTCTTGAAAATTTTTATGTAAATTAGAAAGAAAATTATTTTTTTTTGGAAAAAATTTAATTTTTATGGGATTAACTAAATTAAAATATTGCAATTTTTCAAACAATTTGAAACGGATATTAATTTGAGTTAGTATATTGTCATGTAGTACACGACTCATTTATTATCTATGAATATGTCGCGATGAACACGGTCATTTCACTTTTGACATTTATCAGATATCGACGGAAGTCTCCAGTGTTGGTCTCGTCTTGTTGGGATATTTTTTCAATTTAGAAAATAACGATATATCATATTATATTTAAGGTATGAATAACTTAGTTTATTAATATTATTATATTTATTGTTTTCTATACAATTTACATTACAGGTTTGCACATGCCTCTATTTTTTCATCAAAGCCCAGCTATACTTTTGACATTTTGACTAATTTCAGTAGTTCAATTTTGATTTTTAACGGATTCAATCGAGTAATTATTTTATCAAACTCGGTACGACATTTTGACAAATTTTCTATAGTAATTTATTATTAAATGTTCGATTTTAAAGTGTTATTTAATAGTCAAAGTTCGTTTGATGAACTAATTTTGTTCTTTCTGAATTTCTGATT
The DNA here is from genome assembly GCA_956483605.1 of Tuberolachnus salignus. Lineage (NCBI taxonomy): Eukaryota > Metazoa > Arthropoda > Insecta > Hemiptera > Aphididae > Tuberolachnus > Tuberolachnus salignus. The sequence goes on from OY101437.1 coordinate 21,936,883, forward strand.
AAAATGTACCCTTGCCTGGGTGTAATTTTAATTATTTCCGCCAACACTATTACGATCAACGATAATATCGAATTATTTATTGTACCTTTTTTTTTGGAATGACTAAATACTTTATGTGCCCTTATTATTATATTAATAGAATTTAAAACTTTAGTATAATTAGTGGCGTATTTTGGATGATTTTTCGGGGGGAGAGGGAGTGTCCATAATTTTTGAAACCTTACAAATCCTTTTTTAGAATTATTTACTGATAAAAAAAGACATTGAACTTACTTTTTATATTCAAATGACTACGTTAACATCGACAAATAATTTTACATTTGTAACTGGTATATAGTATAATAGATAGATTTAAGGTTATTACTTAATACTGAATACTAACATAAAGATACTTTTTTTTTTTTTTTTTTTTTTTTTTAAGCTGGGAGGGGTGTTCTGACATAGAGGAAACTCTCCCAAAATACGCCACTGACATTATAATTGGGATTTTTAACTTAATATAGGTAAAAATGAATTAATAAATTGATTAAATAGCCCTGTCGATTAGTTCTGGTCATTATTGAAAACAAGAAAACAATGAGTGGCCGAGAACGTGACAAGTTTAAGAAATACGAGTCAGGGAACGAAAGGGTGAGGTGTTGATGAAGAAACACCATGAACGAATTTTTATCCGTCTCTTCATGAAGATACCGAAATTACTAAAAATCCAAAAAATTCTAGTTCTTCACATTTAGATAACACGTCATCTATTTTAAAATATTGATAAAACTTCAACTGAAAACAATATTTTGGAGAATAACAATAAGTTTATATTAATATATATTATTAATAATGATGATTGTGAAAAGAATCAATTACATTTATGGAACGACCCTGGAAATTGGCTTAGCAATATAGTAGTGATGGGAAAAATCTGGATTTGCCGAAGTTCGAGAATCCGGATTTTTAAATTCCGAAATTTAATGTAAATCTGGATTTCGGAGTTTTATATGAATTCAAATTTCGATTTTATTTTCTTTAATTAATTTCTCATAAAACTATTATTATTCTCTTATTTTTAATAGAATTAAATATGTAAAAAAAATAAACACGTTTTTACAATTCAAAAAATATCACAAATAGAATTTTATTTAAAAAACAATTATGACAAAAAAAAAAATCTTACATATTACACTATAATTTATATAATATATTACTAGCTGATTCGGCAAACGTTGTTTTACTCATAAAAATACAACATTTTGGATTTAGGATTTCGAAGCAAAAACGGCGGTGGTTTTAAACGATAATTGACCAAAAATTGGTATAAAAGAAGAAAACGAATAAAACTTTAAAATTATTTACATATCATAATAAAACAGTAAATAAAGTATTATGTTTTTAATTATTAATAATTAGGCTGCAATATGTATAAACTATATGTGGGGGTTAGTATAATAATATATGTATATTTAGTGAAAACGTCGGAACATATATATTCAATTATAGTTAACTATTAAAAAAAAAAAATGACAAGCATAATGATTTTGTTCGGGTTCCCGCAAAAACTAGGAGTAGGTTTTTTACGTTTTATTTTTCTCTCAAGACAATGTTGATTTCGGTGACTACAACAATAACCATAACCGTAGGCGGTATTAGCAGTAGGAGGCATGCAAATAATATTTTAAATCCATTGTTACGTAGTTAGTTATAATATACTACTATATTCGGCCGAAACTTATAGGCTAGCTACGCCAAACGATGTTTTTTTTTTTAATACTAAAACTTGCTTTTCCATACCGTGTTTACGGGACTGGCCAATCAATCAAATCAATTTATCATAGAACAGATCGCGTTCTATTAATAATATTGATTAATAATGTCCGTGTACGTCTCTGCGGTCTATTTTATTTTTCTAAGTTGTAACTCCAAATCGGGGTTTTAGGCGTATACATTTATATGGTGAAACAAGAAACGCAAGGGGGCTGCCGCATATACTCTGCACTACCCTCACCCATAGTAAAACCTATGATAATTATACAATTAATAAGTTTAATAAGTAATAATCACAGATCATAATATCTAATGTACCTAATAATTAATATAATATGTAACCAACAATATAAAATGACCTCAAGACACAAAAATACTACTGCAAATAGGAATTATTTATTTACCAGACGTAAATACTACCTACCTTACCAATTACAGTAATATTGCCAGACGTTTATGATGCAAATTATCATAATTACCATATATATAATTGAATATATTTACTATATAAAACGCCGTAGATAAACAGTATACGTTTATCCTGTATTCTGTGGCGATAAACTTAAAACACTATCACTTTGATGATAAAAAAACATTTTGACGTAAATTGCAATAGTTTTCACAGTTCTACAGCACACTGGGCCGAGGCTATAACAAGGCCAACACCACCGTGTCTATTTTTTATTTTTCAAATATTTAAACAAATTTACAAGCAAAACACAATTGGAATCTCGTTCCACCACATACATATCATAATTTTAGAACAATAATTAAAATGATAAACGACTTAGACACGATCGAGACGGGTTGAGACCTAGTAAAATATAAAGTCGGAAAGAATTTTAAGTTTAAAATATTAATTTCAGATATATATATATTTTTTAGAGAGCAAAAGAAATGGTGAATATTGATAATGGTTATGGACTGGACACAAGGCCGTATTTTGGGGGGGGGGTTTAGATGCCCTGACCCTCCTAAAAGTGCAATAATCAAAATTGAACTACTGGAAATAGTCAGAATGTAAGAAGTAGCTGGGCCAATTTTGATGAAAAATCGAGTAAAATGCAAAATAGAACATTTTTAGTAAAATGCTAAAAAGAGGTCATTCATTTTGTCTAAAAAAATATTGTAACCCCTAGAATTTGGGTAGATTTTTTCCTAGAAAAGTGGACAGACTAACCTAAAATCTGGCTCTCATTACACATACCTATTAACGTCATAGGAGACCATAATAATATATTATAATTAGGAATATGTAGTTATAGGACCAAAATTCAACAATATAAAAAAAGCAAAAGGATGCACTAAATATTGAATTTTATTTTAATAAAATAATATAATAAATGTTTTTCACGCTTTCTACATAAAAATGTTAAAATTTAAATTTAAAATTTATTTACTTACATCTTTAGTTTGATTGCTAAAATGTCATTAATCATTCATGCCAACATTACGAGTTTACATAAATTTTAGAGGCCACAAAACTACATAAAATATTTTCAATAATAATAGTTATAATGCATTCCATTGCATTGTTTAAAAACTAATTAACTTTATTACTACTTTTAACTTTTAGTACTAATAAATTATTTCAAGCCCTATTTAGTTGAACTCATAATAATATACCTAAGGATGGACTGACCCGGCAGGCGGATATGCAAATACCCATGGCCAGTATAGAAAAAATAAAAATTTCCCATTATTTACTATGGTTATAATAAAATTAAAATTTTTTCGGGTCAAAATAAACTTGAAATTTTCTCAATGATGTGTATAGTGAAAGAACTTTTACACAATGTGCAATTCAATGAAATACTTGTATTTATCAAAAACTGTTTGTTATTGATCAATAAAATGCTATCTTGTTAAATCTAATATTTATTAAATTTTCAATATTTTGGTATTGACCACTTGAAAAATTATTTGTTATTTGATTTTACTATGTGTGGTTTTTAAATTTATTTTTAAGCCTGTAACAACTTATCAGTGTGCTTGGTGATTTCTGGTAACAAATTTTATTTAGTTGGTGCATTGGGTTGGTAATTTTATGATGTTAGTAGCCATTTCCAGACCAATCCACCTCAGTATAGTGGCTCGCTTCATTTAATAGTGAGTGTTTTTGACTAATGTAAAAAACGTGACAAAATCATATTAGAGCCGGGCCACACTTAGCATTTATAATCTTAAAAGATATATTTTTATACTATACATAAAATAAAAGGCAACTAGGTCCAATGAATTATTTTATAAAAATATACTGGATAGTCAATAAATAAATCTTGATAGTTTTTATGTAAAATTAAAAACTAATTTCAAATTGAATACAAAAAAAAAAACTGTTAATATTTCATTAAATATGGCAAATAAAAAGAGAGTATTCAACAGGCATGCAAATTCATATGTAAGCTGATATTAATGATAAACAATTGACTTTTAGAAAAAATATAATAATAAATCTATTGAATTTTAATTAAAATTCAATAGATTTATTATTGAAATAGAGAGTTATTTTTTAATTTTTTTATCATAGATTTTTGTTTTTCTAGATTTTCTTGATTTGAACAATTAGATTCAATAGCACAATATTTTCTTTTACTTGTGTTGACAAGATTTGCTGATGATAAACTATTATAATCATTTTTTTGTAAATCTTCATTAACTTTTTCTATTTCATCAATATTACATATCTCACTGAATAAAGAATCATCACAGTCATCCCAAAGATTTTCACACATACTGGTATTTGTGATTCTAGAAGAAAGATAAAATAGTTAAGTTTTCCATAGCTAAAAAAAAATAAAAACCCAATATTTACATTGATTTATTTGTATTCACATTGTCATGAATCTTATTATTGATTTCATATTTATCACTAACTTCTATTATTTTATTTATTATTGCTTGACCGAAACGTTCAATTTTGGCATCAGTAAATTCTTCGACTATAATCAAAAATCAATTAACTAAAATTAAAGATACATAAATACATAATATATTATTAAAAACTGTTTACTATTTTTTAATTGGGATATGTCTTTAGGTTTTAATTTTGCCAAATTGATTAACATCTTATTACTAGCAATCATGTACGGCATACAATCTGATTGTTGGGCCAATGTGATTCTATACATCACTAATGTTGAGTATATTGTGTTCTACAAATCATTAAATTAAATTATTTTGTATAATTCATATGATTAAAAAAATTTACTTCTAATTCTGAGTTTTCATTTTTTTGCTTTAAGCTATGCTGTGTAGATTGCGTTGTTTGTAATACAGGATCACAAGGATTCTGAATTTGTATGTTTAAGGTACCACTCAATTTATTATCATAATTCAGCCTAAAATTTATACACATGCAATGTAGTTATACATATTCAATATTTAGATATACTATATTTTATATTATTACTTATCAGTTGACTTTGATTTGAATAATTTCAATACATCTAATGAAGGGTCAATTTTAATGCCAGATTCTTTCCCACTAAATAATTTTTTTTTTTTTAATTTTACACAAATTGATATATTATAATACTTTTAAAACAAAAAAAAGGTTAAAATCCAGATATAGATAAATTATCAAATTGAATAAGCCAAAAGTATCATTGTATATAGTACAATATATTAAAAACGTATAACTAATCTCGTTCATGGACATCAGATAACATATAAAATAAAACATGAATATAGTAACAAAGTAGTACTAGTACTTATACTTGTTCTAACTTATTTACTAGTATTATATTAAATAATACTTCTGGCTTATTAAATTTTACATAATACTTTTTTAAAAACTCGTTTCCCTTATTTGAAATTGAAACAGTACTGATTGGAAATGAAAATGTGCTGCCTTTTTGAAATGTACTGCAAGGTTTTTGTTGTAATAAACTTTCTCTCAAACATAATTTAGCTAAATAATCATAAAATAATTTTATTAATTTAACATTTTCGAATTTGTTTAACACATAAAAATACTTAATTTTATTTATTTACTTAACGCTTTCCAAAATGTTTCTGTGTTATACTTTCCTTTTCCATATAATTTGTTGGTTAACATATGTTTACTTAATTTGTCATTTTTTTTACCACAAATGAAATTTACTATAGCCACAAGTCCAAATCGACCTTCTAATGCATGTGTGCATTTTAAAACTAATTTTATATCTTCAGTTAAATCAACATTATTATTGGATTTTATACCATTGGTCATTAGGCTAAAATATTTAAAACAATTTATTTATTGAAACGGAAAATTTAAAATTTGTATTATAAAAATAAAGTCCATACTTATAAGAACAATTATCACAGCAATCTTTTCTAATGTCTGTACTGTCAGTTGATGAAGACGCATCTTCAAAATAGGATAACAGTAGCTGTCGCCTACACAGTCTAGTTTCCATATATTGCTCAATGACTTTAGCCATTTTTTCTTTATGTGCACGATATGTATCATTAGTGAGGTTTGAAAGCAAAATATTCCTATTAAGCACAATATCAGCTTGATTATAGAATATATGACACATTGCTGGCAAACCGTCCCGTCCTGCTCGACCAACTTCTTGATAATATGATTCAACATCTTTGGGCGCTCCATAGTGAATAACTCTTCGTACATCTATCAAATAAGAACAATTTTTAACATTCATTAATTTTTACCAAACTGATTAAATTAATTAATTACCAGGTTTATCAATTCCCATTCCAAAAGCTACTGTAGCTACAACAATTTGCAAATTATCTTTTACAAAATTTTCATGCACATCATTTCTTTTATTTAATGGTATATCAGCATGATAAACCTCACATTCTATTCTATTAGCTAAAATTAAAATAAAATAAATATTTAAAATATACAAATACGAAAAAATCAATATCAAAATGTCCAAACACTTCAATTCCTGTGCAACTGCTTCAGTTTTTTTTTTTGTCGGACAATAGATAATAGTTGATCCTTCAAAAAACCATTTCAATCCATTTTTTTTCATTAATTTATTCAAGTCACAAAATATACTATTGGTTTTTTTGGACACATCAAAGTATAAATTTTTTCTATCAAATCCTGTACACACATATTTTGGATTTCTAAAAGTAAACATTTATTGATAAATAGCCAAATAAAATTGTCATAGATTTAAAAATGTAATGTTGTTCATACATAAGATTCAATGAGTTGCAAATGTCTTTTCGTACATTCGGTGTAGCAGTTGCTGTTAGTGCCATAATTGGAACATTGGGTAATAAGTTGCGTAATTCTCCTAAATTTCTATCATATATATGTTTATTTTTTTAACAAATTATAAACAATGTTGTAGAAATTATATATATTTATTATTACTGACCTATAAGAAGATCGGAAATCAAAACCCCACTGACTGACACAATGTGCTTCATCAATAGCAACAGCCACTATATTTATTTTTGTTTGTAAATCATGTAAAATTGTTTTTGCTGCTAAGGTGGCTATCCATTCTGGAGTTATGTATAATACTCTTATATCTCCAGAAAAAAGACTATTTAAAACCGCAGCTTTAGAAGTTTGTGCTGAACCTAACATACATGCTTTTATATTAGCCATCTAAAAAAAAAAATATAAAAATAATTTTAAAATGGTATTACTTATTAATTTAAAATTGTTTTGCATCACTAATTTAAATACTAAAAAATAAAGTTGAAGGGTGGGTGAAATTTATGAATATTGAAATAAAATACTATTTTAAGTTTAGGTTAATTTAGGTCTAATATTATATTTGTCTAGTTAAAAATTTTCAAGTTAACAATTCGACTTAAATGCATTTATAAACTAAAATTTAGTGATAAGTAGCAATACATTTATAAAAATAATAAAAGTTGCGAAAAATATGCATTATGTTATATTAAATACATTTTTAAATTACTTATAGATCTTATAGTGGGATAAAGCTACGGTCAGAAAAAGTGTAGGCACAAAATACATAATACAATAAAAATCATAAAACAACTTTTTTTTTAAATATTATTCAATAAAATATTCTTCAAACCTCTAAGGAAAGAACTTGATCTTTCATTAGCGATATCAATGGGGAAACAACAATAGTTAGGCCTTTGCTGTAAACTGCTGGATATTGGTAACAAAGACTTTTTCCATAACCAGTAGACATAACCACACAAGCATCTCGTTTTTGCTGGAAAAAAAAAATATAATTTATATATTTATATATAAACAGGAAATGGTTTAGACTAGGTAAATTACTTCTAAAACCGAATATATGATTTCCCATTGCATTGACCGAAACGTTGAATGTCCAAAGTATTTCCTTAGCACAGATATATGTTGCAGACTCGGTTCAGTTGAAGACATTATCAAATATATTTTAAATAATTATTGTGTTTGTTTACTTTATAAAATCAAAAAAAAAAACAAGTTGTTCAATTGCATTAAAGCTATATTTAATTGAAAATTAATTATATTCTCATTTCTATGATTATATTACAATAACAATTACCTTGGGATGAAAATGTAGAATTTAAAAAGTACTGGCTATAGTGTTGCTAGTATCACTCAGTGTATTAATGATAAGGAATCGAAGTAAAACCATAGAACTAAGCAAAGGTGTGAGTGAGAACAACTCTACGTTCAGAGGACAGCTAATTAAAATGCTCCGTTTAATCTTCGGAAAAAGCTCCGCAAATGAATACAGTTCGCTGTTTATATTAGCCCATGCGTAAATACGTTGTTAGCAATTAATCAAATAATGTAATAAATAATACAAATATTTAGATACATGTGAAGAAAATATACTAAAAAATAATAATACCTATAATAGTATAAATACTATATTTTTATAGTATAAGTATTACACTTAATTTAATTTAAGTATTTAAAAAAAAAACCTGGGTAATGTCAATGTAAACAGGTTTATATTCTTCCTCCATGGTCTTTATGTATTTTTCTATTATCTCTTATCAGCATTTATCAATCAGCACATGTTTATTTACCGTGGGGTACATTTAAGCTTATACGTAGTTATACGAACTTATATCGTGATATATCATGTACGAATAAAAAAATATTAATAATATTTAATATTATTGTATATGCTATAAGCATAATGGTACGGCATAACAATCAATTGCCTAATAATCTACCACAACTCCAGAACCTTATAAAAAGAGATCCAGCATCGTACAAGGATGAGGTATGTCTAAACTTTGAATATGTATTACACATTTTTAATTTAATATTTAATACCATGTAAATGTTTAGTTTCTACAACAGCAACGCCATTATAAATCACTTTTGGCCGTTTTCACATTGCGTCCAACAGATTTCAATAAAAGTCTCGATGAATTGGTAATGTTTATGGCCCAGGTAGCACATTGCTATCCTGGTGAATTATCTTCCTTTGCACAAGAACTTACAGACATTTTACAAACACATGGACCGGTTTTAGATAAAGATATGCGAATGGTATGCGAATAATATCATATTATTTAATGTTTGTACATTTACAAAAAAATGTTTTAATTTTTTCAGACGTTTTGCCGAGCTCTAATATTGTTACGTAATAAACGATTGTTGACTCCAACAGATTTGCTGTCATTGTTTTTTAGTTTACTTAGATCACAAGATAAGGAACTCAGGAAATTTTTAGAATCGCATATTATATCTGATATAAAGAATTTAAATTCTAAACATAAAGATGCAAAGTTAAATCGGGTATGTGATGATTTATAGTTGTTTAATCTTGCACATATATTTGTTCTCGAGGTAGCTAATTTATTTGGTCTTTTTTAGAATCTTCAAAACTTCATGTACACCATGCTTAAAGATAATAATGCCAAGGCAGCCAAAATGTCATTAGTCAGTATAAAATGAAATTAATAATTCTAGTAAATTAACATGAGTACAATAGTATTGTAGAATATTATGTATTTTGCACACTTTATCTGTTTAAGGGAATAATGGTTGATTTGTATAAGAAAAATATTTGGAGGGATACTAAAACAGTCAATGTTATATCTACTGGATGTTTTTCAAAAATTACTAAAGTGATGGTTGCTGCATTAAAATTTTTTGTAACTGTAGATGCGAATGATTCTTCAGACGAAAGTGATTCATCAAGTTCAGATGATGTAAATTAATTATATTATACTTATTAGTTATTATTATTATTAAATAAATTATTTATACATTTTATATTAAAGGATACACCCAGTACTAGGGAAGTAATTATGGCTAATAAAGTTAGCAAAACAACCAGAAAAAGGACAAAAAATTTAAAAAAAGTTAAACGATTAGTAGAGGTATTATATTTTCTCTTTTCAAAAATTTATTTTATTTTTGAAAATTTAATTTAAAAAAAAACTTAATTGTATAACTTCAGAAAAACAAGAAGAAAAAGAAACAATCATTCTCATCTAGTTTTGCTGCTCTAACACTAATACATGATCCTCAAGGGTTTGCAGAGAAATTATTCCATCAATTGGAAAAAAGACATGAGCGATTTGAAGTGAAAATGTTAACATTAGATGTAGTGTCGCGTTTAATTGGTTTACATCAGCTGATTATTTTCAATTATTACCCTTATATTCAACGATTTTTACAACCTCATCAAAAAGGTAAGAAATTATATTTTTCCTTTTCTTAAGTTATTAAGTATTTAAAACTATGTCCTATTTGAATAATTTATATTGAATATCAAAATGTATTTTTTATATTTTATAGCACCATGTGAATGTTTAGTTTAGTCTGATATTTTAACCATAAATAGTATACTGTCATATTCTGAATATTCATGTTTGTTGAACCTTTTTTCATTTGAAGGATACTCCAGGATACTCTATAACTACTACATACAACTATTTAAAAAATTTTTAAATAGTTGTATGTAGTACTCAATAATTAATTGAGTATACATTTTATAATTATTTTAGAGGTAATACGTATGATGCAATTTATTGCTCAGGCATCACATGAGCTTGTTCCACCAGATGTTTTAGAACCTGTGTTACGTACATTAGTGAATAATTTTGTTTCTGAAAGAAATTCATCTGATGTTATGGCCATTGGGTTAGTTAACAAATGTGTTACTTTGTTACTGTAATTATGCATTATACTTTTACATACATTTTAGGCTAAATGCAATTCGAGAAATGTGTTCAAGAGCACCTTTAGTAATGACAGAAGATTTATTAAGAGATCTAGCTCAGTACAAAAATTATCGAGAACGTAGTGTCATGATGGCAGCTAAATCATTAATACATGTTTATAGAGCTTCTATGCCAAATTTATTGCACAAAAAAGATAGAGTAATTATTTGTATACATTTTTATATCTTTAAGTATATTTTATTGATATTGTTTAATTATGGATATGTTTATTTTTAGGGAAGACCTACTGAAGCTACACTGGAAATTGTTGCAAGAAAATATGGTGAAGTGGACGCAAAAGAATTTGTTCCTGGGGCTGAAATACTTCTTGAAAGAGAAAATACAGAGGCTGGTGATGATTCTGATAACTCAGATGATGAGTGGGTAAATGTTAGTCAATCAGAAGATGAAAATGATAATGATGAAGAAGTTTTGGAAGATGCAGAGAATGAAGAAATTGATGGACAGCAAGATGATGATGTTAATGATGATGATGAAGTTGAAGAAAATACTTCTGATAAAGAAGATTTAAATGAAACAGACTATAGTAATTGTACACAAAAATCATTAACAATAGACAAAATAACACCAATAAAAAAAGTAGTAACCAAACAGCAACAATTATTGGAAAAGAAAGAAAAAGCAGTAGAAGTTAGTTCAATGAGAATATTAACTGATGAAGATTTTAAGCGTATAGAAATTGCACAACTAAACAAACAGTTGACAACTGCCAAAAATCGTAAAAGACCAGCAGAACCTAATACAACATCAAAGTAATTGATATTTAAAAATATTGAATGATATGGACCTTTATATAATTTTTAAAAAAATTTTCCAGGGGAGAGTTAGTTAGACTCAAAGATATTGAAAATATTTACAAAAAAAGAAAACATGATAAACAAACAAGAATTGATTCTGTCAAGGTACAAATAAATTAACACTTAAATAAATTCACATATTTTTATTGTAATAATTTTAGCAAGGACAAGAAGGCAGAGAAAAGTTTGGATATAAGGATGGGCGTTTAGATCCATTTTCTAGCAAGACAAACCGAGAAAAAAAGAAGAACAAGAATTTCATGATGATTAAGCACAAGGCTAAGGGAAAAGTCAAGAAGTCATTTAAGGACAAACAAGTAATTTATTTATTTTTATAATTTATTAAGTTTTTAGATGAAACTTTCAATTAGTGAAACCTATAGGTAAAATTATAAAGAACTAAAAAAACATTTAAATTAGTTTAAAACTGTGAAAACTAAGAACTTTTATTAGTGAATTAAATAGTTATTTTTTTATTTACAGATTGCATTGAGAAATCATCTTACAAAATTAAAAAAAATGAAGTAATATACAGTATTTATAATATATATATATATATATATTATATGTTGTAATAAATAAATTACTGAAACACGTAGAAAACATTTTTCTTTTCATTTATTACCTCAAAAGCCCTTCCTTGTTTGTATGGCCTGGTCTTAGTGTTTTAAATAGTATTTGGAATAAAAATCATCCTTTTCTTTTGCACATTCAACTGTCAATATTTAACTAAATTTAATATTAAAAACAGTTAATTTATCCGACTCAGGTAAGTAAAGCTGTAACTCTGTCTTTAGTCATAAACACATGTATCACTGACATATTTTTTCTGAAACTTTTAAAAAAAAAAAGTTGAAATATTTCATGAAATTTTCATATAAATTAAATTTTATGTGCCTGACAGTCATAAAACCTTCACCAATTTTAACATTAAGATAATTTTATGTAAATTATATAATCAATATTTTAGATGCATCGTCTATACAATGACTGGATAATTTGTTTAAATATAACAAATTTTACTATGATTGTTTTGCAAAATAATCTAGAAATTATAAAATAATCAGAATTACTCAATTGGGCTAAGTTTTTCAATATATGTTGATTGATTATATACTATTATCAATAATATTGTTTTGTAATAGTGTCAGGAATTTTGTTTTTAGGTTGGGAGATTTTTATTCTGGGATTTGTCTTAAATAGATGTGGTAAATGAAAACAATATTTCATAACTAAACTCAATGGGTTATGTTAAAATGCATTCAAAATGTAATTAAAAATGAGTAATATTTATTATAATTTATATAATTATTTAGGTACATTTTTTATTATTGTTTTACTGTCATGCAATAAATAATAAACTTAATGATTATTACAAATAAAATACAAATTAGTAAAATTTAATAATTAGTTTTATTATGTGACAAGTGATAATGGCTTGAAATTGTTTTTGAATTTTACTATTTCATGCTTATCACTAAGGATATTTTTTAATTATTTTTGTATTAATCTTTATCAGTAAACATTTAAATGAACAATAAAATAATATAAATTAAAGAAGATATAACATTAATTAAAAATCTATAATTTATGATAAAAGTAGAATGTTACACAGTAATATTATTTATTTGTTATTCAAGTAAGATAAGTCCAGTTTTTTTAAAAGTAATTGATCATTAACAATACTTCTAGGAGGATATTTTTATATTTCAGAATTGTTTTCCAGAAAATTGGGAAAATATCTTAAAATAATTGTATTAGACATTTTTCATAGGTTTATTAATTGGAGTCCAGAAAATAGTAATCCTTGTTTTAATTATTATCAAACTACTTATTTTTGAAGGAATTTAATGAGTTTGTAATTTGATTTTAAATATATAGTACAAAGTTTCTCATTTATATTTTTACTGTTTATAAAATACCTAAGTTTTAGATTCTGAGTGTAGCAAGGAAAGTATTGGTTTTCTATGATTTATATGTGTGTGTAAACAACTTTCACCAAAAACTTTATAGAAACTTTCTGGTGACAAATTTGGTCTGATTGGTGCATTGAGCAAGCTATTTTTGATTTTCCATGTAGTATTCTCAATAACAGTTCTATTCATTTCGATTATGTTTTATGTTGTAATTCACTGAAAAATAATCATAGAGATCTGAAACTTTCACTGAATCCTTATATTAGCACATTACAACAATATACAATTCTTAAAATATGCTGGTATTGTATGCTAAGTATTTGAAATTTACTAGTTTTTTTTTGTTGATATTTTGTAAATAAAAAAATTGTAATTTATAAATAAATACAATTTTTAATTTGAATTTTGACATAAACATTCTAAACATTGTTTAACTCAATTTCGTTTGCTATGATTTATCGTTGTGTATGGATATACACTGGCGCAAGTATATCCAGTGGCGTAACCAGGGGAGGTTATATTTGAAATTCGCATTCTCTTTGTCCTAAAATTGCAAACAAATCGATTTTGTTTATAATTTATTTAATTATTTAATAAATACTGTATATTACTTTATTTTTTTTAATTTTTAACTAGACCAAAAAAATTAAAAATCTAACTCGATATCTGAAACATGAAGTATTTTCAATTTTTAAAGAATTTCAAAAACAAAAACATACGTTTTTGGAAATTAAACCACTTGGAAAAAACCACGTCGGGCGTAGAGAATAAAGTCACTAGGAATAATGTTTTCGTTTCTTCCACGGAATATTGTTATTCCGTTGTCAATGCCGAGGTCCACCATAGAAGAAAGAAACACTGTTGTTTTGGTTACTTTCGATAACGGTGGGGTTAGGTTATAGGATAGCATAACTACAGAATTGTTTTTTTAGTGACCGCAATACATGTTCATGAGAATAACGCAAACGCACGTAATGTTTATGTCAAAGTCGGATTGATTGCTGTTACTTGAAGCACCAGAACAATCTCACTTAAAAGGTAATCCTAATACCAATAATAATAATAGTAATAATGGGTATATTTGCCAATAGTATAATTTTCGTAAACGTCGTAACGTGTCAACAAACGGCACACGGTATAGTCCGTTCGAACAATTTACCCTCGGACGCGCCTATTCTATTCGTTTTACGCGTGCAAAAATAATATTTAGGATTCTACTGCGGTCGAAACCTGTCAAAAGCCGTTTGTAGGTACCTGTCGCGTTTTTTGTTGCTACCTTCGTTTCTAAGTAAACAATGGTTCAATCTTCCTGCCTGCAGTGTGTGACTCACCCGCGGTCTGTTCCCCGCTTACATCACCTGCGCCCAGGTAAAGACCGTATAGTTATTCATGCGGCTTTGTGAATCATCGTTTTTTTTATTTCTTTATTTTACGTCTCCAGCCGTGTCGAGCACGCGCACTCTTCGTTTCGCTCGTTTACACCTCACCGGTAAAGTTCATTTTCTTGTTTAATAATCATTCCATTCCATGTTCAACCATTTCCAGGCTGCATCCGAGTTCAACATGTAAGTTATCTCTGCTTTTTTTTTAATTCGGGTCCGGTTTTTTTTTTTGCGCTACTTAAACCGTTGACTGACGTACGCACTAATCGATAATTTAAACGAACCAGTTGGTGTTTTTGTGTATTTATTTATTAAAAGAAAAAAAAAACTGACTAAAAGTCCTATTGCGAATTCGACGAGAGCTATAAACTATAGCTAGTACACACGTACATATTGTACTATTTACAAAAACAACAATTGCGCACAATTCTAATGGACAGCCAAATTATAATTTAAATCACATTTATTACCCACAATCATTAAAACAATTGTTTGGATAGTCAAGTATATAGAAGTATTGTCTGATTTACGGTCAGTTGTGATTTGATCTATTTGTATTTGTTTAGGTAACAAACTGGTTTACTTATCCACAACATTGTTCAATTTAATATTGTTTTATTTGTTTGGGTTTACTAATTAATTTGCCGAAATTTGTTGGTTGCCTTTACTTCTTTTGTATTTAAGCTTGTTAATTTATAATCGCGTATTTTTAACCTGATTGTTATGTCAGGTTAAAAATATTTATCACAGGTTTTATTTCTTTCAAATTATGACGTGTTTATTGTCAATGACTCTACAATACAATTATTGTGTTGCCCAAACCATTAAACATGTACTTAGTTACTTTATGGTAACAAACTTGTTTATGCAAAATACTAGACATATTAGATTTATTTTACAATTTTTATATTTATACTTATTTATGAATATTAGTAATTGAACATATTATTGTAGGATAAAGGAAACCAATTATACAATTGTTATACAAGAATTATGTGGTTATAGTATTGTAGACAAGGGCAGATTGGGGTATGGTGGCCCACCCAGATTTACCAAGTATGATTTTTATTTCTAAACAGTACATATACTCGCAGGTCCAAAAATTGTATGATCAATTTAAAAAGTCTAACAATATTTTAATATTTTTGAAATTTCATCAGCCCTTACTTTAAGTGGCCCATAGAACTTTTCCTCAGTAACTTCTCTTAACTGAGTCCTGGTTATAGATATTTTAAAACGATAGTTTTATAATAATTTTATTATCAAAGTTCAATTTATTATATATTCACTAGGATTTGTTTCTATTGATTCTAAAACTGTTGTTAATAAGTGAATGCAATCCCTGTCATATATCTTGCCTTTATCAAGTGCAGCACACAATCTTGGAGACATCATTTCTTTCCGAGCTCTTTTATGTTTTGGTGGACCGAAATCAGTTAAATATTTGCATGGGTATTTGATTTACTAGGAAGATTAGCTGGAAACTTAATGATACCACCAAAAAGGTTCGATGTATTGGGATCAGACGAACCAAATTGGAAATTTTATACTAGAAATGTTTAGTTTAAAATTATTGATTTTATTTAATCATATTATGTATTTAAAAAAAAAGCAATTACAAAGTTGAATTACTTGATTTAAAGTTTGAACTTTGTTTTTCCCTTCTTTCTTTTTACCGTTTTTTTTTTCTTTCAGCTATTGAACTTTTCATGTCTATTCCAAGCATACATCCTTTACGCTCTTTTTTTTTTTCTCTGTGCAGTTAATAATTATTATTTTTGTTGAAAGTTAGTGCGATATTAAATAAATTTTTTAAATTGTCTTCGAATTCTTTGTCTCTATTTCTAGCAAATTCACTATTTCCAATTTTATGTTTTCCAAGTTTCTTATTTTTTTGTATAATGTTTTACATTTTATAATGGAGTTTGATCGATATTTTGTGGAATACGAGTTTTTTCCAGTATATTAAGCATTTGTCAATTACCAATGACACACTTTCGTGTAAATTAAGATTTACTATTCTCATATTATAAAACAACATGCTTAAACAATCACTCTTTTAGGGCAATTTTCTCCCATAGATTTGATTTTGTATAGTACCAACTAAATAGTCTGGTTTTCACATTTTAATTATTTTAGAAAAATATTTATTGCAACAACAAAATACTGTTAAAATATCGACATCTACGCACATATCAAATGACTAATATAAAGATAATAAAATAAAGTGTTGATGTGAAGAATAATACTCAATTTTTAGTATGATAAGAATCAATGTATATTATGCTATCTTGATAAAAAGATTATTTTAAACCAAAATACCCAATAGTTGTTGAGTAGGCACATTAGGTACAAAGATAAGGGTAATAACATTAATAATGCAGAAAACTTAAACATTTTATTTTTATGTACAATTTTTTTTTTTAAATGATTCAATTGCTTTTTTTGTAGCAAATAATTATTTAACAAGAATGATGCATAGAATATTTTTTAAGCGGCATACAGAATGCCACATTTTTTGTTTTATGCATATTTACTAATTTTTATTTGTGCGTAAAATATATATACATTATTCGTAAACACCTCATATTGCTCAAACTTCAAATCTTGAGGGGCACGTGAAAGAGTTGAGCAATAATACTACAGTTTTACATATATACTTAACATGTAACTTAACAAATTTAGGGGTCATGGTTTAATAATTGGTATATCAAAAAATAATGACCATCACTAGATTGGTCATTATTTTTTGATTAGTCCTAGTTAGGTATTGAAATTTTTTTTTTTATCAATATTTCGTTCGGTCATTTTCATTAATAAACTAGTAATATTAGTAATTGAACTAAAATATTTAAAGAAATTGGTTAGGTTTATCTACTACTATTAGCTTATTTTATATCTATGGAGTCGATTAGTGTTAATATTTGTTTTCACACACCATGCTAATTTAACTTCCTATACAAAAGGTGTCATAACATTTAATTGTGATAAGTTTTTATAAAATATTGATGTTTTGTTTAATAATATATTAATTACATTAACCCATTGGCGCTGGAATTTTTTTTTCTTGAGATTTGTATTAATTTTTATTGAAATCTTTTATACTAGGCTTACATAAACATAAAAAAAATAATTCTCAGATTCCGAGGTATTTGCTGTTGCCAAATGGCAACACTAGGCACTTGTTATACCTATTTCATTTCAACCATAGTATAATATTTTACATTATTTACATTGATTTTTTAGAAATAATAAATATTTTTTACTGTAATATAATATCATTATATTATACGTCAAAATTAAATGAATACTTATACTTATTATCGGAGGTACTTATAATGAGTGAAAAGGAATAAAACAATCCAACATTGCATTTAATGCACATCATTCTCATAATGGATTTACAATCTTTTCCAGCACACCTTATCTTCTTTTTGTCTTCAGTTGGTTTTACAAGATTATCAGCTTTAACAAATCTTATTGAGTGATACATGACTATCAATCGAAAATATTGATGAAGAGGGTCTCCTAGTTGCTTTAGGAATAGAATATTGATATTTTTGTAAGTAAACATTTACAATTTCTCTTTTGAAATCTAGTTGTCACTTTTTCTCCCAGTTTTGTTGTACAAAATTCAACTATTTTGAAGGGCCACATCAAACATCCACATATCAGAAACCAGTACCATTTTTCCCCTCTAATAACTATCTGATAATATGCTAAACATATTAGCCTATAAAATATTGTGATTACAAGCGCTCTAAGTGTAATTTCCAATGCAACAATCACTTCCAAAAATAGCCCTGTTTCCGTTGTGATATGGCAACACACGGCACTAATGGATTAATATTAATGTAACTTTATATAATACTCATTATATAGACATGACTTTAGAAATTACAAAAATGTTAAAAGACGTACATATAATACAATACAATTAATTATTTATTTTTAAACAATAGGTATCTTATACAATTTTTCAATTTTGACTATTAATATAATATTAATTTATAATTTATTTTAAAACTTATACACTATTATTATAATATAGATACCTACTTAGTTAATATTATACATACAGACTACAACATTAAACATTAAATTATCAATTCTTTTGTTTTATTTGTTTAAAATTGTCTGTGAGTATTATTTACTAGTTCATTATTTATATTTTTTGTTATATAGTGAGTGTTTATTTTATAATGAAATTTTAAAAAGATATATATATATATATATACATATAAATGAGAATATTAGAATATTCAATCATTTCATAGGAATTTTACTTTTTAAATCACAATTGTAATAATACGTGTTCATTGTTATTAATTGTGGTATCTAACTATGTAACTCGTTATGTTACAAAGTCTGTAGAGAAGATAATAGTTTTGGTATTTGTAACTTACTAGATACAGGTCTCTAAATGTTGCATTTGTTGTTTTGCTAATTTCTGTTTCTTGTTTAGTTAAATTTATTAGTATTTAATTGTTTATTTGTGAAAATATCTGACATGATGTGACTCACCATAACAATATTGTGTCACCTAAACCATTAAACATTTAATAAGTTTATTGCAATAACTTTTTTTATAATAAATACTAGATATATTAGATTTTATTTTAATAGCTTTACAGGTTAAAGTTATACATTACATAATATATACATAAGTACAATTAATAACTTAATAAGTTTGTTAATTAAAACTATAATATGTTAAGTGAGAATGTATAAGTTGTATAAGCCATGTTGGAGGAAGTATCATAGATAGTTGGAAACGATCTCGTATGACTAAGTGGCAAAGTATAGACATTTACACTCCACACTTTCCACAATTTTAGAGTTATTATAAGTAGTAGTAGTGGTATTAGTTCCATTATTAGAAATATTTTTAAAAATAAACAATACAATTTATTGAGATTTATCAAATTTAACATGTTTAGTTTATTATACATTTATCTGGACAATTGGAATATACTATGTGCCACTCAATTATAGTTAAAATATTTCTAACATGCATATTAACTGAATTATATAATTATATAATTGTTCAGTTGTCGTCCCCAAAGCATGTTAAATATTAGTAATGAATAATTGTGTCACAAAGTTAAGTAACCAATAAGTGATATTACTATATTATGCAACTATTATATGATTATGTTATTAAAAATCTAAATTTAAAGTGATTAACAAATAATGTTTTTCATATAATCATTTACAGTTTTCAGTGTTTTTTAAAAAAGAAAGAAAGTAAAAGTGATTTTTTTTATTTTTTTTATTTCAGTGGATGTATTCAGTGTTAAAAAACTCATAATATGAATAATTTAACTACAAATTGTGAAGTTGAAGTAAAACCAGATCTTAAGAAATTATCATTAGAAGAGCTGCGTAAATTAAAACAAAAAATATTAAATAAAGCATGCCAAAATATTGCTTCTGGAAAACCAAATTTAAATAATCATGAGTTTAAAACCATTAAACGAAAAAATAAAAATAGACCCTCTGAAATATCATCTAAAATTGATCCTTCTTTAAATCCGGTAAAGAAGGTGATCAAGGCTCAAATTAAACCTAAAGTTGAAAACACTAAAAAAATTGATCCAAGATTTGATTCTTTGTATGGTGATTTTGATAAAAAAATTTTTGATAGGAACTATAAGTTTTTAAATGATATTAAGGAAAAAGAAAAAAAGAAATTAAAGAAAAAGTTAAAACAAAAAGGCCCCGATGTAAAAAAACAGAAAGTTAAATTATTATTACAAAGAATAGAAAATCAAGACAGAGAAAAACAAAAAATGAATGTTCAAGATAGAATAAAATCAGAACAGAGAAAGAAAGTATCAGAAGCTTTGAAAGAAGGTAAAAAACCACAATTTTTGAAGAAGCGTGAATCAAAAATACTGCAGTTGGTGGGCCAATATGAAGAATTGAAATCTCAAGGAAAACTTAACAAGCATATTAAGCAAAAGAGGATTCGAACTCTGGGAAACGAAAAAAAAACACTGTTTAATGATTCTATGCAATAATTATATATTTTATTATTACTTTTGTATCGAACATATTAAATAAATAAATAAAATAGTATATTTTTTCAGTTTAGTTATAACGGTTATATACCTTTATTTTAATATTGTTAACCTTTAAAATAAAATAAACTATTTGTCATTAGTAATGTTAATAATTATAATTGACTGGATTATTAAACGCAAATTAAACAATTATTTACTTTGTTTATACTTTTAATTATCACCCATAATTTAAATAACTCTCATTAATATAAGTCATTTAAAATATACTCTACTTTGCTTAGTTTAATT
The DNA here is from genome assembly GCA_956483605.1 of Tuberolachnus salignus. NCBI lineage: Eukaryota > Metazoa > Arthropoda > Insecta > Hemiptera > Aphididae > Tuberolachnus > Tuberolachnus salignus. Next base: position 21,958,197 of record OY101437.1, read on the forward strand.
TATGCTACTTGTTAATTGTTAAACAATAGATATGCGATTGACTATGCATTGATAGAATATTTCAAAATTTGAATTGAAGCACGTGAATTGAAATTATTTTCCGCGTTTTATTCGTTTTCGTGCGTTTCCTAACCGACAGGTTCATATGGCGAATTCTCGCATGTATCAACAAAGGAAATTGATTTCGTAATGTTTTACGGCATAACTACCAACACGTTAATAATGTTAGCAACTGAAATATTATAACATCGCGCAAATTATTCTCGAAGTTACAAACAGTCCAAAATTGAACAATGAAATGAAATATATATAAATTTGACGATGCGTCACCTTTGGGCATGTCGTCGTTTTATTTTTCCATTTGTTGAAATTTCGTGACCAATGATGATAACGTATTGATGAGAACTAAAATGTTAGAAACCTTGCACGTCCGATGGAAAGTGCAGCCCTTTGTAATCTTGACAGGTGTTTAAAAGTATTGGGCACCAGTTGTAAGGCCGAAGGGACATTATATGTCGTGGACAATGAAGATCGAAATGTTGAACGGTACGGCGCTCCGAATGTGTTACCTGTGGATTCGATTAGCACTTACGCCCGTGACTCTGAGCCGGCGTCGATAGTTTTGAAAACTCGTTTTTTTTAATATACGCGCCGGGAGTGTTCTCAAAACATAATTGTGTTTAGGCGAACACATCGGAGCGTTTATTTCAAGAATCGCTAGCCGGTCGTCGTCCCGTCTCTTTGTCACGCCGCGCTCGTGTCACGCCGAGTCTTTTAAGTACGGATTCGTGTAGTACCGACGTCATCGACATCGTGATACATTTCGTTTCGACGTTGTTTTTCATGTACATTCGGTGTATTACAATAATAATGCATTTTCATTTTGTTTTCGCTAAATTGCCTTCCATCGGAACGGTTTCGTCCAATGAATATTTCTTTAGTAATCTGAGGTCGTCGCGCGTGCTTATCCGGACCGATATCGGTACGACGGATTAATTTTTATTATAGTCTATTTATCTTTTTTTTTTTAAAAAAAAAATAATAATGTTATTATCACAATAACATTATATTCGAAGTAAGCTATATTGTAGGCGCGTACGTAAGTATCTCTCCCCCGCCGCCGCGCGTTGGATTTTATAATAATGAAAAAAAAAAATATTATTTTATGTGCGTCGTTTTATTTAATTCCGTCGCCGATGGGTTTTTATCTCCGACAACAGCCTCAGGGTTCCCCGCCGTCGCCGCACCCGCCAGCGTCCGTCGCTGCGGTCCCGCGCACCTGCGTCTGCCCCCGCCAGTGCTCACAGGCACGTACGAACGTTGCGTAAACCCAACACGATATTTCGTCACGGGCTGCTCTAGCGATCACATGTGTTCGATTTTGTCCAGGCCTCCTACAATCGTGACCTACGTCGTAGTATTAAAACGCACAGTGTTTTTAACCGCCTGGCCTTGGTGCCGCTTTTTTAATTATAATATTTCGTAGTTAATAAACACGTATTATTAATATTATTACCGATAAACCGATAAGTATATAACGCACAAAAAAATCACCGTCGTACGTATTTTTTTCGTTCTTGTGTACACGCGGTTTTTGGTTTTATTTTTTTCCTCGTAATTTAAATTGGACAGGTGACATACGTATTTATTACGTACACCGCGCACGCATCACGGGTTTGTATACTTTAGACACGTTATTATTATTTCTAAATTATTACATTAGAATTAATTATACTATTAATATTCAATATTGCGTTTACGGCGGTGTGGGGAGGGGGGATAATAATAACCTAAACATTGATATTTGCGTCTCGGAAATTCATAATAATACAAATTTTAACGTCGTCACAATATCCTCGGTTTGAGAACCACTTGTGGATTCGTCCGACTGCTAGCGCCTATGGGTACTGGACAAACACCGCACGTCCCCTGCCTACGTTTCTATTCGACCCTCCGCCCCACTCTACGTTTTACTTATGGGTTTTATTTTTTCTTTCTTCTACACCACCGCCAGTTTAGATGTCCCGTGGTTAGGCATGTCCGCTAGTCCGTTGTGTTTAATTGTTTTTATAGTGTTTATTTTTTTTATTATTTCATCCGAGTATACCTACATTACCATTTAAGAACTAATAACATTTTTTTCCGGTATTTATATTGTATACTTACTCGCAATTGGAAATCGATAGAATAAAAATATAATTAAACCTTACGGCTTGTCATATTTATAGTCGAAAGTAATATAATATATATAATTAGGTTGGTATGATCATATATATTTATAGTAATATTATAATTATTGGCTGTTTAAATTTTTAATAAATATTTTCGGTTATTAAATACTATTATCGTTAAATGTATTGTTGCATTATTATTATTATTATTATTATTATTTTTTTTTTTGTGTTCAAATCGCGGTCCTACGGGGAGGTATTTAGCCCTTGTGGTCCTTCCCCTCGATTCGCATCGTTAACGATAATTATATACATGATAATTTACTAATTTCATTTTAATTATTGTTATATAAGTGGTATGTTTGTTAAACTGTCAAAGTATTTATTTCGTTTTAAATTTGAACAGGTTATATTTTTTACCCTAATATTTTGAGTATTTTTTACTCCATTATTTTATTTAATGTTACTTAAATAAACTATTAACTATGTATTATATAATTTAACTTTTAGGAGAAAGTCAAATACAGGGAATGAGTAATCTTTATTATTAATATTAAAATGATTCAGAATGATTCATTCATATGAATATAATATTGAACTATACATGTATCGTCCCCATGGGGGATCATTGATGTTGATTAACTGCTACATTTATAACATTGGTTGGGAATTGGTATGGACCTATAGTAGATATTGGTACTATCAGTTTATTAAATATCTATTTTTATTTTAAAACTGATATATCTTTTGAAAAAAAAAAAATGTCAAACTTTTATACTATTTGTAAAATAGTAGATAAATATAATTAAAATAATCAATGACTTCTATCAATGTTGTTTTATAGAAACTCTAAAAGGCGAAAAAACTAAACTTGGCATTGACTCTACTGAACTAGCTTTAAAAATATAAGCTTTTTTATTATGTCATAAAAATATATTCGCTATTGATCACTTAATCAGATATCAAAAAAAAAAAATACTTTTAGTCTAGCCCTATTTATAATTAGATTTAGCATTTATCACTGTTAAAATCAAAATAAGGGTTGTATAGTTTTTATGATATTATAACCAATATCTTAAGTGTTTAAATCATAGTATCGTACTAATTAGACAACTTAAGTTATTTTATTTTTGTGAAATAATCTAAAAGTATTTTATAATTTTGGCCTAATAATATTTCTGTTTATAGGTTTATCTCAAAATGAATTTTAAAATTAATCTGTTAAAAAATGTGTTTTATACATAAGGTAAAATATAATAAAGTTAACTAGATATTCATTTTTACAGGCCATTATGGAATCTCCACATAAAGAAAATGTGCAAGTAAATTATTGTACTACAGCAAAGGAAGAAGAGTTCCTATTAACAGGGACCTCTGTTTTTTATGCAGAGGAATTTGAAGACGACGAAGTATTTCTGGACGATTCTCAGAGTACCGATATGGATAGATCATCAGATAATCCAGTTCGCACTCGTAGAACTTCAGATGTTATTGATTGTCATGGTGGTCCAATATCCCCAGCACAAATTCATAAACGCCATAGTTTTCCATCAACATCTGGTGAAGTTGTATACTCTGCTACATCGAAGGCTACCAACATCAATAATGGTTTATCTAGGCGCTCTGAGTTGGTTACAGAACCACTTGATCTTGGTTATAGTAGTCCTGGTCCACGGTCTTTAAAAGGGGGATGGTTCAGATTTAGTACCAGTAATGATTCCGATTCTGTTGATGCTCGTCCACATACAAACTGCGTGGCTGATGAACAAATACTCAATCCGCCCAACAGTAACAAGTAAAACGCCAACTGTGGTTAATTCGGTTATTGTGTTAATGAATTATTTTTAATAATATTTTTTAGTGAGCTAAGTCCAGCGTCCAAGAAATCGAGTGATGCATCAACTATGCCTGTTGCTCGAGATGATTTATGCTACAATATGAATCACGAAAATCGAGGTTTTGCTATTATTATTAACAACGATGTTTTTGATGCTCGAGCCAATTTATCCGAACGAAATGGTTCATGGAAAGATGTCGAAGAGTTGAAGGCAATGTTCTATCAGTTAGATTTTGGAGTTGTGGTTTGGAATAACTTGTCCACCAATCAATTGAATACTTGTATAAATGAATGTATGTTGAATTAAATTAGGTAAAATTAAATAATTTATTTTAAAATCTATTATGTTTATTTTACAGTGGTTAAATTTGATCATACAAATAATGATTGTCTTGCTCTGGTTGTGTTGACTCACGGAATTAATTCTTCATATATTTATGCTCGAGATACTATATATCCTATAGAGACGTTATGGAATTCATTCACTGCTGATAACTGTCCTTCACTAGCTGGCAAACCTAAACTATTTTTTATACAGGTAATATATAGAATATAGTTTACCCTATAATTATAAATAAATTGTTAATTCTTAGTTTAATTTTGTCAATTATTTAAGGCATGCCGTGGGGAAAAACTTGATGCTGGTGTTGTACTGGAAGGAGACTCAAAAACCGAAGTTGATTCTTGTAATAATTCTTATAGAATTCCCAAACATGCAGATTTCTTAATTGCTTTTAGCACTTGTGATGGTATTATTGGATTATCTCTTTTATGTATTTGATTTGCTGATAATTGGTAATTTTTTTTAGGTTATTATTCGTTTAGACATCCTGAAGAAGGAACTTGGTTTATTCAAAGTTTGTGCACTGAAATTAACAAACATGATCTTGGTGCTATTGACTTATTGAGAATTATGACTCGTGTGTCTCGACGAGTTGCTTTGGATCATGAATCGTATAATCCGGATAATCTATGGATACATCAACGAAAACAAATACCTACCATTCACTCAATGCTCATCAGGGATGTGTTTTTCAAACCTAAGAAGAAATTACCTCCTGCACCAAAAGTCGTTAACACGGATACTGGTATGTATGAGTTAATATTTTATTTTATATTGAAGTATGAAATGAAAAATATAATTGTATACTTTTTGTGTTATGTTAAAAGCATAAGCAACTTTGGTATTTAATGTGTTAGTTATCCAAAAACATACTCAGTTTTATAGATAATTTTATAAACTTTAGATACAGTTGGTAATAAATGATTATGATATTTAAATTTGTTCCATGTTATTATTTTATGCAAAATTCAATATACATTTTTATACTTTTGGCATTATGTTTAAAGTACATATTAGAAACTGCTATATAAATTTCTTCGTTATCCAAAGACATATTCATTATGTGGATTTTGTCTATTTCACCTTAGATACAATAATTATTAATAATATGTTACTATAAGAACATTATACTTGTCCCATAATTATTTTTTATGCAAAATTGAAAATATTGTGCTTTTAACAATGTGTTAATAGTATATTAACATTTTTGCTATATAAATTTCTTTGTTATCCAAAGACATACTCATCATGGGAGTTCTGTCTATTTCACCTTAGATACAGTTAGCAATAGATAGATTATCATGATCATTAAAGTTTGTTTTTATTTTATGCAAATTACATTTGTGTACTTATGACATTTTGTTTAAAGTACAAGAAACTATTTGCTATATAAATTTCTTTGTTATCCAAAGACATGCTCATTATCTGAGTTCTGTCTATTTCACCTTAGATACAATTAATGATAATATAATAATAAAACATATTCCAGTGTTGTTATGTAAAAACATTTGAGTATTGTTAGTACTAGAAATTTTTGCGAAATAAATATTTCCTATTCTAATCAAAGACTTAGTAACTAGTACATTTTAAGTCTATTACACCCTTAGGAACATTGATACGTATAACATGGTTAATTTGATATTTTTAAAATTAAAGTATAAATAATATCCCTTCTTTTTAATCGTTAAACTTATATAATGTCATTTTCTGTACATACATTTTTTTTTTTTTTTTTTGTAGCCATATTACTGTAGGTGACTATTGTGTTCTAAGCCAACTGAAAATGCAGATCAATTATGGAAACCAAATTTTCAACTAATGAAAAAACGTATGCAGTAAAATGGTTTACAACTCTATTAATAACCGTAAGTGTTCAACAAAAAAAATGATAAGATGTTGTGATAAAAAAGTCTTGTAGACTGAATTACTTTTACTTTTGGAGGGTTTTTTTTTTTTTTTTTTTTAAATTATGAACCTCATAATTTTTGGTATTATATTTGTTATACATGTTTTTTCATATTTTTGACTTTAACGATAAATATTTCAAGAAATCAGCACAATGAAATAATTATTTTTAGTGATTCATTTATATTTACTTCTGATCTACATTATGTTTATTTTCTTAAAATTATTACTCTAATTTAAACAAATATTAACAAAAGAAATTACTGTAAGACAACTATTATAGAACAATATTATTTGCTCAGGCCCTCAGCTATACTCTATCTCTCTTTCTCTCTCTCTCTATATATATACTATTTTTTAAGTTTAAACATATTTTAAATATTTTAGTTATTACTGTTATCCTAAATGTGTCCATTGCATATGTCTTTCAAAAACTGTATGTTAAGTATTTTATAATGTTTTTAAACATTTCGTTTTTTATGTGAACTATGATAAAGTGATGTTTTAGGAAATGTTCAAAGTTAATATTTAGATAAAAACAAATTGTGTATATTATTATTTTCAATATATTGTTGCTTTTGAAATTAGCGCAAGTATTATTCTCAATTTATTATTATTATTATTATTATTAGTATTATTAAATGTTATACTGCTTATAGTATTTTTTTGTCTTTCGACTGTTATTACAATTTTTATTTTATTATGTACTATTGTTGCATTACTTCTGACTAAATGCAATGAATTATTTAAAAATAGTTATTGTAAATCTGACAGTTTTTTTTTTTTTTATTATTTAAATTTGGGCTGATAAATACTGTACATGCTTTATAATGAAAGTAGTACTTTGTTTTGCGATTTATTGATCTCTCCCATCTAGTTCATGTATTTTTATTGTACTACTCATTTTAACCTATCATATAGCGATTTGAAGACATTGATTGTATGTATATTATACATTTCATATTCCATTTAAGTAAACTATTAAATTGGGTATTTTAATTTGTGTGTACCTTTTTATAATTGTATTATAAGTATTCTATTCATTTATATAAATTTGTTTTTCCTACACGGATTGATGTGGTTTTTAATGGACAATTTATAAATAGATTATCATCATATTATGAACAAATAAATATATTATACAATATTTTTATACATTTATACTTTTTATAAAATTAGTATTTAGTTTTTTTTTTGTATTTTATGAAAATGTCTACTCAATGCATTATTTTTTGTACCAGTTATTATGTACACTGGCCAAGTGTATACACTTGAGGTATGTTTTTAGTATTTTTTTTTTTATTGTATTATTTATAATTAATAATATATTATGATATTAAATATGTGTTCATATTTAACATTTTTATTGGATTCTTATACATTTTTTTTTAATTTTTTAAATATAACAAATTATTATAAAGTGTTTTTGTTATTTTTGATTATCCAACTTTCTTCAAAACACCTGTAAATGAATAAATACTACAAAATTTTATTCATTGACGAAATTTATTTATTTTCTTAGACTTAATTTACATATTTATATATAAAAAAAATAATAGTAACAATGGCCTAATATAGTAAAATTTCTGTTTGTACTAAATTGTTTATGACTTCGGAATTTATTTGGAAAGGAACACGACCAGTGAATGATGTTATAGCTCTTGCTTTTTCCCTGATATATTCTAACTGTGCCTGTCTTTGTTCCGGGTCCCTAATGTACTTGTTCGTTTCTTCTTTTTTAATTTCATTATATTGTGAGTACAGCATATTCATTGTGGCTGTCATCACTCCGGGTACAATTCTTAGTATAAGTTCATCATACTTCTTAAACGCCACTAGTCTATTATCGACTTGTTCAACTGACAAAGGAATAAGGCCAATTGTCTGCAGTACATCAAAAGCTCTAGTGTAATTGTGATTATTGTACTGTTCAAAAAATACAAAAACACTTTTCAAAATATTAAATGTAAAAATAGCTTCATCAGACACATTGATGTCGACTCCAGTCAACCGTTGACTTAATAACTCAACATAATCGAACACCTTGCTCTTCATATTGGGAGTCTTGTCCAATGAGGAGAATGTATCTGGCTGGATGATTCTACTCAACATAATGTTAGCCAGTTCTATCACTTTATCGTATTTACCAACCAGTTCATATAATTTAGTAGCCACCTCGAGGTCACATTTTTGTTCTGCGAGTGTAGCTGTCGTTCTGATTATGTCCATTTTTACCATGTCTGATACCATAAAAGAATCTAAAATGCCATTTTGCTTTTTGCCGTTCGGTTTTAGGTATCCAAACACTTTATCGTACTCTTCAGTTTCTATTACTAGATTAGCAACACATGAAACAAATAAGGTTTTACCTTCGGATTCAGTGTTTCTCAAACAATAGTAATAGTTGATGGCCATTTTAAGATCTTGATTTTCAAAACTGCCACAATATATTTTCATTATTCTAGCTAAATTAAGTCTAGTTATTTCGTTGTTATCTTTGGTTAAAATTGGTTGATTGAAATCATCGGGTAAATGTAATAGGCCCATTTCATTTAGTACTATAGCTATATGTATGGCATGAGAACGAAGTTTTGGATGACGGAATATGAACTGAATTGCAGATTCAAATTGACCAGTTAGGAAAAGCAATTGGAAATACGACATAGGTTGGACCTCACTGAACTGATCTTTATATTCTTCATAGATCATTGACTGAAGTACAGGATAAGTGAGTTTATCTTGATTGTTTCTTACTTGACACAATTTTAACCATAGATAATCATCTGCAGTCTTGATCACATCTGAATGTTTACTCGTCATATCAGTAGCAGCCACCAATGAATAAATAACTCGTTTAAATGGGTCATCGGAGTCCCAGGCCATTGAAGAAGTGAATCCCTGATCATTTAAGTTTGTGTAATCGTGATTGTTTTTTATACTAGTAAAAACATTCAATAACTCTGGATCCTTGTTATTTTTTTCTAAAACACGTACAACAGATTCTAAATCCCCACAGCGAATCAAATAATACAATAAAGGCCAAAAAGGGAGACCGTCGTAAAAGATCTGACTCAGATTAGTGTACTGATTAATGTAGACACTCACAAAACTACGTACAAGTGGATAAGTTCCTGGAATACCGCCTAGTTTTGCTTTGGACAAATGGCTCTTTACGTAGCTTTTCATAAATACAATATATCTTTGCTCTAGATAGGACCTTGCATTACCAATCATTGTGTTTTGATTAGTAACAGAATTCCTTGTTCGGTTGGAACCATGTACAGGTACAATTAGGCCCATGCACTTTACTATCTTCCACATTTCGTTCACACGGTCGTCATGGGAAATTTCTGCTGCAGTGGTAAATGATTGTAAAAGGTCAGTTTGTACTCCGTGGTTTTCCACATACTGATTATATTCACATAAATGTTTAGCATACATCAATTCAGTTTGGTCCATGTGAGCGTTAAGACCAAAATTAGTGGTATTGAACTTGGTAATGGATGGCATTGTATGATTAGAACCAGAACTCGATGAGTTTGGCATATAACCAGGAAACGAGTTGATGATATTGATCTTTTTGTTTTTCCAGTTCCTAATTATAGTGTCCTTCTGTCTGTCGTCGAGGAAGTCCTCGTTGCTTTTTTTGACGGATTCGATCAAACTGAGTATGGCGTTTTGTACTTCGTTCTTCACGAAGCTGTCTATGTCCATGTCGGGCTTTGGGTCTAGCGTGTTTAGCGTGACGGTAGAATTTAGTTTCTCCAATTGTTTGGGTACCTGCGGAGCGTCTACGCCACGACTGCACAGAAAAACATTACCCTGGGCTTCTATGCCCGGGACACCGACTTTAGACCATAAGTTCTCAGCAGCGTCCAACAGTTGTCGGATATTACGGGTAACACTCGGCATACCCGTATCCGTGATGGCGTTTGCTTGCAACTTCTCGGCCGTCATCGTTAAGGAGCTCCAATCTGTCCCAGCCATATTGACTGTTTGACAACAAAAATAAGTTCAACAACAATATTGTTACTATTGTTAGCCGGAATAAAAAAGTTTAAAATTTAACCGATACAGTGGATATAGCAACTCGTTAACAGCGTTTCAGCGTTTGAAATTGAGCATTGAGACGGGCGTCACGGCGATATGATAATTTTGATAAAACCCGATTGCCGCAGGGTTGCCAATCTTTAATGTAGACGATATATTTCCATAGATGTATTATTAATGTCCATGAATATTTTCGTTACTTCATTCAGATTCTTAAATTTGAAATTCTGAACTTTAGAATTTTGAATTTAAACGGATAATATTTAATTTACGGTTTTAATTTAAAATCACATTTTGAAAATTAAAAATCGTTATGCAAATAAAATAGCCGGTATTTTAAAATGCACGTCATATGTACGCGCGAACGTGTATAGTGGAAATCCGCCTTTATTCTATATTGTCATCTACCGCCATTTTGTTAATAATACCAAAAACACATAGAATATAATATTCTATGCAAAAAAAAAAAAAAAAAAAAAAAAATATAAAGTGCACAACATAAGTCTCTTAATCACGAAGAGAATGTTCATGAACATAAATAAGCACGGTAAAATGAACTAATCGACCGTAATTGTAGGTAACCGCAACCGCGGTAAGATATCCAAAACGTACTTATGTACTCTTTGGGTCGTTTATACATATTTGTAGGCTATGTTCGATTTATTTTAACTTCCAGAGTTAATGCGACAATATTTACTATCAGGAGTAGTCGCGGTCGAGATAAAAAAAAAAAAAAAACTATTCTAAACGTTACCAAAAGAGTTTTGTTGTCATAAAGACTATAAAGTTCGGTCGTCTTTAGTTTAGTTTAATTATCGATTATTAATTTTTTTATTTTTTCACATCTATTTTCTCTGCTTAACAGTATGAATGTGTTGATTTAAGTGTAGTAAAATGATTCTCTGAGATGGCCACCAAACCACGGTTCGTGATGAATCACTTCAAAGTTTTCGTTTCGGTTTTAGTGATACACTTGTGTCTCGTCCATTGCGACGAACATAATCATGTGGTATGGAAAATAATAATTTTAATATATAAATAATCTTTTATTAGGGGGTAGTTCGATTTTATATCGCTTGTGTGTCTAATAGGTACATTTTACTGTATTATTATGATCAACAAATTTGGTGATGTGGCTGAATATGAAGTGCTAAGATATTAGTGTATAAAATACAAATGTATTGTCGAATTGGCATTAATTATTTTTTCTATAACAATATTTTAGCGTCATATATTTATGTTAATAAACCAATTCTATTAATTTTATAAAATAGGTCGATGTATGATGATAATTAACATTATGCCCACCACTAATTTATATGATAGTATTATTATTTGTTATGTTTAGTATAAAGACAAAGAGGAAGTGGTATTGTGGATGAATACTGTCGGCCCATATCACAATCGACAAGAAACTTATACTTATTTCAGTTTGCCATTTTGTGCCGGTATAAAAGATTCAATTAGCCATTATCATGAAACTCTTGGTGAAGCTTTACAGGGTGTCGAACTTGTGTACAGTGGATTAGATATGCACTTTAAAGGTACCTATATAGTTATCTAATTACAATCAAATGGTTTGTAGATAATTGCCTAATTTATTTTATTTAGAGGACATTTCTAAAATTCCTTTCTGCCAAGTAAATTTGAACGACAATCAATTAAAAGCATTTATATATGCTGTACGAAATCATTATTGGTATCAAATGTATATTGATGATCTTCCTATTTGGGGTAATTAACGTTTTTATTATACCTTTACTGTTTTTTTTCCAATTATAATTATAGTTAAATTTTAGGCATTGTTGGAGAAATCGATGAAACCAATAACAAATATTATATTTGGACACATAAAAAATTTGATATTGGTTATAATGACCATCATATTGTTGATGTAAATTTGACATCTGAAACAAAAGTCGAACTTAAAGCTAACACCAATATTGAATTCACGTATGAAATCAATTGGAAACCTTCTTCTATCACTTACAAGGATCGTTTCAATAAATATTTGGATCCTAAATTTTTTCAACACAGAGTAAATTTATCAACCATAATACTTTTGTTGCTAATTTGTATAAGTGTATTTATTAATTATTTTTAGATTCATTGGTTCAGTATTTTCAATAGTTTTATGATGGTAATATTTTTAGTTGGATTAGTATCTATGATTTTGTTACGTACTGTGCGTAAGGATTACGCTCGTTATAGTCAAGATGAAGAAGTTGATACCATGGTATAACAATTTATTTTATTTAACTAAACGTTTTCAAATATTCTTACTAATATTATACAATAGGATAAAGATTTGGGCGACGAATATGGCTGGAAACAAGTTCATGGCGATGTTTTCCGTCCAGCATCTTATCCAATGCTGTTCTCTGCCATAATTGGATGTGGGCACCACATCACTCTAGTCACTCTTGTAGTAATAAATATTACAATTATTGGAGATTTGTACACTGAGTAAATAATTTAGTAATATCTTATACCTGAAATTAGTTCAAACATTTTATTATTTTCTAGACGGGGATCATTATTGGGCACATCAATATTTGTATATGCAGTAACTTCTCCTGTGAATGGTTATTTTGGTGGAGCTTTATATGCTAAAATGGGTGGACGTATTTGGATAAGACAAATGTTGTTATCTGCATTTTTATTACCATCAATGGTGTGTGGTATGGCATTCCTTATTAATTTTATTGCGATCTATTATCATGCTTCTCGTGCCATTCCATTTGGCTCTATGGTGAGTAATGATGTTTGTATATTGCAAATAATTGTTTTAATAATTATGAATTTTAGATTGCTGTGGCTTGTATATGTGTTTTTGTGATATTACCCCTTACACTTGTTGGAACATTACTGGGTCGAAATTTGTCTGGGCAACCGGATTATCCTTGCCGAGTAAATGCTGTGCCAAGACCTATACCAGAAAAAAAATGGTTTATGGAACCATTAATAATCACAATGCTTGGTGGAATATTGCCTTTTGGGTCAATATTTATTGAGATGTATGTTTAAAAATGTATTTATTTTAAACAACTTGGATATAATACTAAATATTTATTAATATGGAATATTCAATTTTAGGTATTTTATATTTACTTCCTTTTGGGCTTATAAAATTTATTACGTTTATGGATTTATGCTGCTAGTTGTTTTGATTCTTATGGTCGTGACAGTTTGTGTTACAATTGTGTGTACATATTTTCTACTTAATGCTGAAGATTACAGATGGTGAGTTTAATAACAACACTAAACAACACTATTACATTACATTTTATTTATCTTATTGTAGGCAATGGACTAGTTTTGCAGCAGCAGCATCTACTTCATTTTATGTTTATTTGTATTCGTTTTATTACTTTATGTTTAAAACAAAGTAAGTTATTGTTTATTTAAAAATATTACTTGTTATTTATATTATGACTTTTTTATTGAATATAATATTCAATTTGAACAAGGGTTCAAATAATTGAACCCTAATTATTATACCCTTTATAATTATTTATAATTTAAATATAAATCAAATGCGAGTTTTCTAATACTCATGATAAATCTAATATTTATTATGTTTAATGTTTCAGAATGTATGGACTTTTTCAAACAGCATTCTATTTTGGTTACATGGCATTATTTAGCATTGCTTTAGGAATCATGTGTGGTACTGTGGGTTACATAGGAGCTCACGCATTTGTGCGAAAAATTTACACTACTGTCAAAATTGATTGATTACCAACCATATACTGATCACCAGATGTTTAATCATAGTTAAAACAATGGTTTTACATTATGTAAGTTAATAAGTTAATCAACGGTAGAATACTCAAATTACTTTTTAGCTATATTACATTTCCTTGTATTAAAATGTTTATTCTTTAATGAATAAAATTGTATGTATGGAGTGTTTGTGTTTTGTAAATATATATCTGTTAAAATGACTATTCCCAATTTAGCTGCTGTTAAACATTAAATTTAAAAAATAAATCAACCCTTATAATTGTATATTCAATATTTGTTTCATCCATTTTTGTTTTCATATTATACTCTCCCTTTACAGCAGTGGTTTTCAACCTTTTAAAGGTATGTTCATACCTTAGTATTTTATTCACATATTTTATATGGTATGCTATGCGCAAATTAAATTTTACTAATAAACATTAAATAACTAAAATAAATATACTGTGGTTTTAGGCCATGTACAATAAATTTAATACACAATTTATACATTTGAGAAAAATTAATAACAGACTATGTAAACATAAAACAGTTAGCACAAATACTAAAATCATGTTAATTAACTTTTTGTAAACATCTGGTTTTCATTTTTAACTAAATACAGTATGGTAGGGTAGGCTGGTTGATTATTTTTATGAACAATTATCAAAAAAAATGTTTAAATTTTTATTTTTTTGTTCTTTACTGCTCTTTCCATTAATTTAAGTGCATTGTGTGATGTGCTAATCGTCAATGTCATTAGTCACAATATGCCGTATCTATTATTTAATATTTTCAGATTATCTATACAGTGTACATATTTTTTTTTTTTTTATGTTCGGGAACTATTTAAAAACAATATAAACTTTAGGTAACAATAAATACTAAAAGTAATAATATAGTGTGAGTAAATAGTAACACGCGTAGAATTATGAGTAATATATAACATTGTATAAATAATATATATATATATATAAAAAAAAAAAAAACTATAATATAAATCACAGTATGTTCTGGTTATTTCATATATGTATATATATATACAGTATGTATACTGCTAATAAAAGTTATTATAATATTCATGTTTTCTATATCTAAATATAGAAAATTATGAAAATGAATCAATTATATTAAAATTTTGAAAATTTAAGATTAAATTAATTAATTTAATTGAACCAAATTTTGATTAATCAAACAGTAAAATGGCAATGGAACATTTTAGAACCGATTATCTCAAATTTATCAAAAATAAAATTCCGAAGATGTTAATGCTTTTTAAGATAATGGGATCCTATGAAAAATGTTTATATAACCTTTATATATTTACTATTTATAACTAGTTTGTACATTTTACAATTTTTTATTGTGTTTGAATAAATATAATTATTATTTTTCTAATATGTTTAAATATATCATAAGAATTCTTCTTATTTATTCTCTGAATTCATATTATAACTGTATTGCCACATTTAATTAAAATGATTTGTGATTTATTGTTTAGAACTACTGCTTTTTAAGGATAAATTCTGATTGTGAATAGTTATTAACTTAGTGTATATACTATATTGTCACAATTTACAGTATTTAAGTAAAAAACTAATAGTCAAATTATAACTTTTCTTATTCCAGATACCATAAAATTATAATACGTACGCAGGCTGATTAATGGTTTTAAGCATAATAAAATATTGCTACTGTTATTGAGTTCATATAAATCAAATTTGTTAAAAATGTAATGTTAATAAAGTTTGTTGCACCATAGCATATTTAGTAATACATTTTCTGTTTCTTGGTTAAATTTTTACTATACTTATGTACTTAATGTACCAATTTTTTAAAAAAAATGTATATGTTTACTTATCATTATGTAATTGAAACATTGCACGGGCGAGTGCATTTTTTTATTATTAATTTCATACAATTTTTTCTTGATTAAAATTTATATCTGATGAGATTCACATGATGTTCGTAAATTATTAACTTTTGTAATAGGATCTGATATGTTTAATATAGTAATTTGTAATATAAATAACTATAATAATAAAATGATGTAATAGTTGATTGAATTGGTGGATCAAATAGGTTGGTAAATTAATTGTTATTTAAAAACTTAAAACTTTTACTTATTACAAAAAAACTGTTTTAGAAATTATTACTCATTCAAATATCAACATTTAATCAACAACAAAAAAAAATATATATATATATAAATAAATAAATATTAAATATATCTAGAAAAAGAACAAAACAAATTCTGGAGAATTATATAAGTTGTGTGTAAATAAGACCAGTTTTGATTTAAATTATTCTTGTAATATTTATTTGCCTTTGCTGTTGTTCTATTACTTAATAATTTTTTCTTGGCTTTGTATTGTTCTTTTTCTACACATATTTTAATTTTTTAAATTAAATTTTGATATTTTACTTATTGTACAATATTAATTATTGATTTTTCTAAATTTGTTTTCCAAGAAAACCATCTAAATGTATTGTTTTAGAATATTAACATATTTTTTTTGTAATACTCATAATTATTTAAGTGCATATTGGCTATAATATAAAATATTAAGTAGTGTATTTTTAATTTTTTAAATATTTTTTGTTATTTAATTGAGATAATCATAAAATAATCTGTTATATTGTGATGATTTCCCATACAAAGGCCACATAAATAGTTAACCTCATCACTAAACATGCATAATCCTATTGTATGAAATAGATTATTTTGATTTTTTTTTTGTTACATATTTAATCAAATAGCATTTCAAAGAGGTGAACAATTATAATGATTATTGTTAAACCAACAGTTATTAAAGTGTTACTCTAGTCAGTTAAAATTTTATTTTAGCAACAAAAGCTAGAAAACAAAATAAAACTGATTATTATTTTTGTTTTTATTATTATTATTGTTTTTATTTAATTCAATATCTATATTTGTATTGTTTATAATTTATAAATTCTTGATAGTAAGTTATAATTTATAATACACTAGCTGTATTATCCTCAGAGCTCTACGTGTATTACTTTGACTTTTATGGCCAATTACTTAAAAAAAAAAAACATATTAAAATTTTTAGATTCTGTTTTCAAGGCTGGAAATTAGAAAGCATTTATTTTTAAAATTTCAGAATTCTACAACTATGGGAAGTCACTTTCTATAGACCGGCAGACAGACAGACAGATTTGTATTATTAGTGTAGATTAATTTGTGTGGAAAAAAATATTAATTTTTATATAAAATATATTATATGTAATCTTAATTATTACATTAGATATTAGTTGATATTAAAAAGTAGTTAAATAGATGATATCTTGTTAAATTTGTTTTACTAAATCAAAATAATACCAAAAGATTTTATTCACCAACAAGTGTATAAAGGTAAAAAATGTAAAAATAATAATGTATATATATTCTTACCATGGAATAGTATTTATGTTCAATATGGTTATTTAAGTTTTTTACTTCTACTTAAATAGTTTGTCGTTGATAAACTTTTACTAAGTAAATAAATATTTATTTAATAAAATAAATAAGACATAAATGTGAATTTGGCACAGTCTTTTTACTTTTTAAAATATTTAAAACTGTTTGTTATTTATTGTAGGCCATTATTTGTTTAAAAACCTAAAATTGCTCATTTTTGCTCATTTTTTCCTATTATCCATAGGTAATAAAGATAAAAAATTACCTATGTTAATAGTTTCTATTAAAAAAATATCAAATTGTCAACAGAATTATTATTTCATATAGAAAACCACATCAAACAAGTATCAACATTAAAAAAAAAAAAAAACTTTAAATATAAAAAAATATTAAACCTAGTTTAAAAAATGTTCAATACTCGAAAATATAAAATTAATTAAATGTATATACACATATACAAATAATTAAATATTTGTATACTTTTAATACCGAATTTCGTTGTATGTTTTAATATTAATTCGCGGCTTGAAAGATAATTTCGGTACTAACAGAGAATACCTACATCAGTGGCTGAACAAAATTTGTTTGTGTTTAAAAATCTAAAGCTTATTTCAGAAATATATTCTTTTTGTTTTTTGTATTTTATAGCGGATAACTGAAATAAGTACTTATAGTATACTAAATATATAAAAACAACTTTAATAAAATAATACAATTTTTTTTTTATTATTCAAATTGTATTTGCCAGTCACAAAAATGTTTAATTTAAAGGCTCTGCAATCTACATGCAATTTTCGTAAAAATACCTAATGACGCCAGATAAATATTAATATACAATGTAGTTCGATAATTTAAAAACGTAAAGGTATAAGAGTCGGTCTTTAATATTTATCTTGTATCAACTATAAATATTTGTTTGTACACTACCACATTGAATTTGTATTTCATTTAATCTTTGGTTACTTTTTTTTTTTTTATCGGTTTTGTTTAAAAACTATACATTTTTGTCAAAAGTAACTACAAACGGCGGTAATGATAGTCGATATTTGGGTGAAGCGGCAAACTATCATGGGTGTCACGGGATGGTTATGGGGGATGAATCCTCCACCCATGAACTTTTTTCATTATTAACTTATTATTAATATAAAATATGGTAAATTAAAATTACATTTATTATTATTAGAAACCCGTGGGATATAAGAAAAAAAAAAAAAGGATTATCTATTGTTATCAATATGATACGATAACACGGTCTGGATTATTTAATTATTCGACACATTGATAAGAACGGGAACGCCATGGTGCTACACCGCCAACGACCTTATCAGTTTGTCGGAGAACTCGCCAGTCACCATCACTAGCCGGTAGTACGAGTTTTATGGTCACCACAGGCCGGCTTAGGAAAGAAACTATAAAAGTAGATATTAGACTTGTAGAATAAACTTTTAAAAATAATTTTCATTGCATAAAAATCAGGTCTTTTTTCTGGCGGGGTGCGCTACCCTGCGGCTTATCTTAGAAATAACGAATATTTATCTCCCCCTGCCAACCAATGAAAATTCCCGTCTACACTACTGCACTCTAACTATGGTTGTTTTATATTTGGACATTCTAGCGGCGTAGCAAGGATTTTTCAACAGAGGGAGCTAAAATAATCGCAAACAAACAAACCCTAAATTACAGATTGACGTTTATACCCTTTATTACATTTAAAAATATACTATACTCCTCAGTGTTGGTCAATAGAATACGAATATAATCCATAAATACCATGATACATTTATTATGGCATAAACATGAAACGATTATTGATAAGTTTTTGAAAAAAATTCAGCCAATGGGGTTGTCCATGGCCCCCGTGCTATTCCCACCATATTTTTTTTTACTTTTAAACTATTGGGCTCTATGTATTTTCATATTCTATTTACGTCTATGGACAAAACGGAATTGGAAAACGATTTTTATAATTAAATAATTAGTACTAACATTATTACCATTTATTTATATGTTTTTTTACTAATATTTCAAGTAGCGTTACTTATTGCTGTGAATCGCCATAATCGAATTGTAAAAATTATTAAGCCTAGTTTATTAGTGTAGTTTTTATAATTTGCAATATATATCTTCAATACATGCATACATATGTAAGTTGTGAATCGGTTAAAATTTAGATTTTCGAAATATGTTGGAACACAGTCATTTGCTGCTTGAATTGACTGGTTTTGTTGATTTAGATCAAATATATGCAGACAATGACAATTTTTAATACATGTTCAATTCTTATTTTAGCTAAACCAATTACCAGACCATTGATTATAGGATTTCGGACTTCATTAAACAACGGTTTTTACAGAGAAAATATTATGAAACGTAAGGACAGGATAAATTACCGAATCCAACTAATGCATTGATTTTGAGGAAATGGTTGACATACAAATATTTCATATAATTGAAGGTAATATATTTATAACTCATATTAAAACATTGCATTTATATTTATTTATACACTAACCATATGCCCTTGCTAATTCAATTCACCTTTATAGTAACTTGTTTTTATTATCCTTGTCCATTCTTTATATTTATAGCAATATGTAGTCATTAAAAACATTTCGATTGGTAACAATCCGGCAAAACTTAGGTGTATGGCGTGTAAGTCTAAAATTTTGTACAACCTTACTTCTTGCATCTATACCTTCTGATAGTTATAATAAAGCAAATTTTTAAATGCTTGATCCATGTATTACAATTGTCATGTAGTACCAAGGATAACATTTAACATAATACTCATCGGTTTCTGTATAAAATTGTATAATTTATTTCAAACCAGTGGGTTTGAAATAGTAACAAGAACAATGTATTACATTTTCATACTTGAGTTACATGAGAGGCTAACTGTGGATCACTAAAAAATTGCCGTTTCATTATTAGTGGTTTCCGAAACCTTATTTTGGAATATCCAGTTTTCGCTGATTTTTATTTTTTAAAAATTTTTACACGGTATGCTATGTGTAAAAATACACTATATTAATTTTATTAGAAAATGAAGAGTACTCAATCAAATCCGGAATGCATTTTCATCCTGTATTTTATTAATATTATTCATTTCAGACATTTTTTGATGGCAAATAAAGCATTGTAATGATTGTAATAAAGTGTTACATAAGCACATTGCATACCTACAAACAATTCTTGAGAAGTTATAATTTTGATGAGTCATTCCACATACTTAAATAAGTATAATTATTTAGGAACACAATTATTAAATTAATACTAGACTTACAATAACTAAACTACACCTAACCTAAGTTGCATGTAAAGTTTTTAGTTTAAATACCTAATATAAGAAATTAAATAATTATAAAAATTGCATATTAATATCGATATTCATAAATAAAAAACTCGCTTCATTTATTTAGCTACTGATTTTTTTCTTTTTCATACAAATAAAGTATTCTGAAAATGTACAACTAATAATGAAATTTTATAAGACTATAAATAATAATTTAGTTTTAATAGGTACTAAAATAATAAATATTATACTTAACAAAAATCTAACTAGACAACTAGGTAGTAATTACCCAATAAATAAACAAGTTTTTAAAAAACCATTTAATTATGACCAACACAATTTTATTTATTAAATAATAATAATCTGTTTATGTTTTGTTATAATTAATTCATATATTTGTTGAAAGTTCACGACACAGTTAATTGGGAAAAAAAAATCCATTATGTACAAATCATAAATGGAAATTCAAATAGAGTATAGGAGTCATACATTACACTTTAAATATTTAATTATTCATTTGATACTAGTTAGGATTCATTCATTAGGACATTTATCAATTACTATTCAAGATTAAGAATCTGAACAGAACTCCCACGAAATATCTAATATAACAATGTAAATTTTAATCATAATATATATTTATATATTATACTTGTCAATAATTAATAAATAATTTAAATTTGTTTATTTAATAAACAAATTTTATTTATTTATTGAATAATCATAGGTATATTATAGTACAATTAAAACTTAAATAATTGTATTAGGTATATCATGGCAGTCCTGTGCAATCTTGAATCGTGATTGATAAATGTTTTGGTGAATCCTATAACTAACATCAAATTAATAAGACTATTTGAATTGTAGTGAATCCTATATTTTGTGCCTACATACATACATTATAAAATAATTGACCTAATTCATTATTTTTATCATTTGTTCTATCAATTTTGAACAGTAAACAATTTGTTTAATTATATAATGGATTTAATGACAATATAAAATATTGAAGTATAAAAAAAGGTATATTAATAAACCATACGTAATATAAGGTGCTGAAATAGTTTGTCTTTTTGTAGTACTCGTCCACCACATTCTAATAAAGAATCACAAAAAAACATATAGAAACTAACACGGTAATGAGTCATTCAATTTCGTGAAATTAATGAAATAACTTTATTAACTCCTCGTTAATTTCCACATCAGAGTTATCCAAAATAATTCTGTAATGAATACAAGAAATGTTTGATTAATTAATCCAAAACTTGTTATGATTTATAACTTACGTCTCTGTATTTGTTTGGTTAGCATTTCTATAGTGTTCATCAAAAGCAATATAATTTTCAAGTAAAAAATCATCCACCATGTTATCAACGTTATTTATACTCTAAAGTAATAATAATTAAAATGTAATAAAAGTACCTAATGCAAATACGGAAAATAAAAATTAACTACCAAAATTAATATATTCACTGTGCACGATGCCAATTGGCATCCTATATAATAATTGGACATTTCTTGATTATTATGTGGGTATAGATGAAAGCAATTGATATTTTGTCAGGTCAGCATTGTCACATAGATATTTATTTTATATTTGCGCGAAGAGAAAATCACATGTGTAGTCATTGTGTTGTCAAGGTAGATTCCAAATATCTCCCCCGAGTCTTAAAAATGATAAAGAATCAAAAATAAATAACTGAGATTTTAGATCACTTTTTTAATGTCATACTTTAAAAGCTATACAAATCATATATGTGTACAATTGTCAATAAGGATAAATTTATTATGTATCAATGAAATTTAATTACAGTGAAACCTCACTCTAGTCAAAATAAATGCTCTTCTTTTGCGTAAAAACTCATAAAACAATCTGTGTTAGAACACGCAAAACGAAAATGTATCTAAATAATTAAATATTTTACAAAAATATATAATTGCCCGATTCATGAATTGAGCGAGTTGTATTAGTACCCAGTTCGTGGAACGTGCGCAGTTTTGCTCAAAACGTAAATCGTGCAGAGCCAGCACATTTCGCGGATTGACCAAATTATTGCACATTTCATGAACACGGACACTTTCGCGTTTGGAACGTAACATATAGATAGGGTTGCCATAATGTTTTAAGATCAATTCCAGATAAGTCCCGTTTAAGAGGGTAGGGGAGGTAAATTTAAGATAACTATATTGTTATTTCATTAATACAATTTTACTTAGATCTATGAATAAAATATCTACATAAGAATGAATAGGTTAAATAAGATAATCTTTTATTTTATGGCAACAACGATAATAATGTGTCATCACTTATTGTGACGTTTTGGGAAAAAATATGAACAAAAATTGAAATTATATATTGTACATTTATACAAAGTGAACACGAACACCTGACATAACTTTTTGTATCGATATAGTCATGTGAAACGTTTACCTTTATAAAATCCAGACTTTTCTCAAATCCGGACGTATGGTAACCCTACATATAGGTATAGGTGTATATAAATATATATATAAATAAAAAAAAAAAAAGACAATTACATTATAAATTAAAATGTGCTAATTACCTCATTGACCGCATCGTCGGAAATTATAGTTTCTATTGTAAAACAAATGGAAATGATAAATGTAAACGGCAGAGAACCACAGGCAATATACTATTTAGTATACAATAAGTCTGTGGTACTCAACGATACGACCAGTTTAATAATCGTTCGAATAAACGTGGAGCCGAGCAGAGGATGAAAATGAAATAAAAGGACGGTAGTTCATTGCCATAATAGAATACGGAACAAGGGGTCAGCGTTCAACGGACGCCAAGCCGCAGTATGACCAACGTACCAAATATTTATGATAACATAACCTCAAATTGACTATTCCAATATCGCTTCGTTTTGGGACTTTGACCACCTCTATTCTTACATTATCTGTGAACACGATGATGGGGTGGAGGAGAGGGAAACGATTTAGTAACACATTAAACCGTTTTTATTTTTCACGAAGTAATACAAATTAATTAAACTATTACCTATTGATTGAATTAATGTATTACTTATTCAAAGTATATCTCTAAAGCAGCGTCCACGTTGATAAAAATGTACGTAGTGCACTGTGTCCGGGATCAACACGTGCGTGATTAATCGTATACTAGTATTTCCGCCATCGGTATAGTGTTCAATGTTCATACATACACATTTATTAATATTCAAAATATTTATTATAATATTAATAAAAATGAATTTGAACAAAGTTGTTATTTTTCTTATACAAGAATACTACAATCAGAGAGTTTTATGGGACTCCAAGAACAAGTGGTATTTTAATAAAACAATGTGTATCAATCTTTTCAATTGCAGGTTCAATCATAATTATAAATTTTTCAAAATCATTCACAGACATACGAATAAAATTATTAAAATGTCCAGTATTTTCTCATTGATGGATAGTATATTTAATAATGATGATTTTTGGTTTGATAGAGATGTTTCATCCAATAACGCCAGGATTTTGTTTTGTTTCTTCTCCTTTATGTTGATTTAATGGTGCATAATAAGGAAAGCCGCGCGTTTTTTTTTCATTAGAAGCAATGCATCAGATATAATATATAGTTTAATTACTTTTTATGATTATTTTTGAGAAGAGGAAAACACAACATGAAAAATACGTCCATACTAGAATGGTGTTGCGACGTAAATTTATGTTGCGGCGCAAAAAACTCACGCGTCGAAAATATTTATGTGCGTTTTAATGTGGTGAACACGTTTACACGCACACATTTAGTGCCGCACGAACAAATTTGCGCCGAATACGATGCACAACGTACATTTTTACCAGTGTGGACGCGGCTTAATTTATATAATATCAATTGGTTAAAAAAAAATTATGTTAAACGTAAAGTAATATAATAAGAACTTATCATTAAATATTCTTCTTGTCAGAAATTGACAAACACTTTCGTTTTGAGCTTATGACTATGAAACGCGACGTGTCTGATTGTTTTTGACAAAACGACGAAAATGAACTAAAGTGAACGACAACGTAATGTACCGTATTGTAGTGCGTATTATTTCTGTATATTTTTCTTAGAGCCATTGTATACTAATCGACATGAATCTTATTTAAATACAAATTTAAAATTCGTAATAGCAAACTCCAAAATTGTAAAAATTTGTTAAATTGCGAAAGTTTTGGCCAAAAAAATTTCGTTATATCGAGGAGTATATATTTATTTATTAATTAGTATACCATTTCTTCATAGTTTCCTTCAAATGTTATACCTGTGGCTCTTAAAGGAGTGGAACCTAGGACACTTAACTTAGAAGCTTTTGAATACACAAGTATGATTTCGTCAGAATGTGCACCAATGATTGTTGTATTTAAATTCATATATTTTATATAATAACAACTGGAATGATGTTTTTCATTTTTTTATCATTTTTAATATCCAATAATTAATTAATATTTCTCCATTCAACTCTATATAAATTCTTAATCACATTCTTAGTCACTTATTATTTAATTTGTTTTTATTGTATATTATGAAATCTTAATACAATAATATAAATATTTGAGTTTTCATTATGAATACGATTTTCTATAATCTCTTAATATAAATTTGAATACTCTTCTATACTAGAAATACAACATCAAATTTAAATTTAAATACGTTTTACTTCTCATACTTTTCCATACCTATATTAAATTATTTTACTAATAATAATCAATTGTTAATAGTTAATTATTGTAAAAATATATATCATTTAATATGTCCTTTTTAAATTATGTGTACCATAATTTTATATACTTGTTTAGGATTTTTCTCCAACAGAACATTTTACAGATGTTACTTTGACTACAATAGATGGAAATACAAATGTAAATAAATGGTTGCTTAAATTGTTACCTAATGATAGTAGTGTCAGATGTAGTGAACAAACCAGCACCAGAACCAGGTAAGCTACATTATTATTTATTTCATATCTATTAATTGATTAATGGATTGGAACTATTAGATTATATAAAAAGGCCATGCTAAAATATAATTTACATTATTTTACAATTAAATATAGGCTTATTTATTTATTTTTTTGGGCCTATTCGAGGTTATTTAGGTCCATTACCGCTTCCACAATTTTCCTCCACGTTTCTCTGTGTGTCGTCATCTCTTCTCCATACAGCACTTTCAGTAGCTTCTTTTTTTACTTGGTCTTCCCATCGTTCTCTTGGTTTTGTTTTTGGTCGGCTTTTATTAGGTTTCCATTTCATGATAGTCCGTATAGGTTGGTCCTCTGAACTCCATACATGTACAACTTTAATCTATGACTCTTGAGCGTGGCCACAATATTGGTATTGTTGAATAGCGCAATAAGTTCTTTGTTTGATCGTCTTTCGTAATCGCCTTCCTCGTTACTCTTTAGCCCAAATACTCTCTTTGTAAGGCT
This sequence comes from Tuberolachnus salignus, assembly GCA_956483605.1. NCBI lineage: Eukaryota > Metazoa > Arthropoda > Insecta > Hemiptera > Aphididae > Tuberolachnus > Tuberolachnus salignus. The sequence continues at coordinate 21,984,380 of OY101437.1, forward strand.
TATTTATTTGCTTTGTTTAAAAATGAAAAACATTAAAATAAATTTCAATATAATTTAAACTGTGTTAAATTGGTAACATATACTAGCTAACATTACTATATAATATAAATTATGAGCTAGGCAAAATGTAGATTCAGCTTTTCTTTTTTTTTTGACACTTATATTAAAGTATTATGCATATGTACGTTTAAATGTATAATTTAGATATTGCAGTCAATTTACAGAACATTTTAATAAAATTATTGTTAAAATCATATTTATTAGAATATTCATTACATTTTTAAAACCTTGGTAATTATGATTTTTTTTTTTTATGTATCTCCATCGGTGACCACCTTATTATTTTTCTCTCTCTTTAAATTTGTTTTAATGAAGACAGTTGATGAGGATTACTGTTAACCACGATTAAAGATCTACTAACCCAATGTTCTAGGGCCAACAAATTATCTACTGTGCGGTGACATAAATCTATTAGATGGGATCTTATTCGGATCAAAGATCGTGGTGATATGCCTAAATATATGTATAACTGCGGATTAGCTACTAATTATTGACTGAATCGTCTTACGGTGCACCGCAGTCACATTCGATTTACACGTCATTTGTTTAGTCTACCTAAATAATTGAAGGGGTTTACAAATGATTACTCGTTACGTCGGAGAGGAGGCCTATTTGGATTGGAAATGTGATTTTCGAACCTCGATTTTTTTTTAGGACATCGCCTATAATAATTAGACTATGACCGGTGGGACTGGGCAAAGCGACATTTGCTCGGATTCTGGAAAAACCGAATTTCTTTTAAAACGCCCTGGGTAGCAAAAATGTAGTAAAAATTATCACATATTTTTATTTAAGTCGCTGCGTTAAGCGAAACGATTATGCCCGTCGCCGGCACTTTTCTTAAATCCTTCTTATTCTTTAAATTCTTTTAAACTTTTTCGTAACTTAAATAAAAAAAATGTCGCTTTGCCCCGTCCCACCGGTCCTAGTCTAATCCTAGTCCAACAACGTTTTTGCCCCCGGAACGTCTTCTGCTGACGGTCGTCCACGCTATCGGTCCGTTTCTCTATTTGGGTTTACGGTTCGTCGTACGCAACGCGGCAATCGAGCAGGCGGCGCACCGCATAGTTTTACGGACGGCCGGGGTTAAAGTGTTAATATTAAATTAATAATAATAATAATAATAATATTAATCTGTACATTTGGAATGTTGTCTATAGGTGGTGCTCGGTATAGTCTTTTGTGGTGCACGGCCACACGTGTACACACTACCGAATAGGGTAAAACACGAATGTTAATCACACACACACACACACAGACAGACAGACAGACAATACTAATTAATTTTGCCCGTAGAGTTGTTACACGTGTACGCACGTGGGTGTCTGCGCGGTAATAATGCTTAATTACGCGTCGTACGCGCGTTTGATGAATACGAGTCTCGTCCCCGCGACGCGTTCGTTACCGTCGGGAGTAATTAATTCACCGAGGTGTCCGGCGGATCGTTAATAACCGTTCGAACGCACTGCGTCCTCCTGTACAGACGAGGTTGGGTATCCGAAATTCCAAACGCGCCGTGTCTTTTGTTTTTTATTATTATTATTTATTATTATTTTTTTTTTCCTATATTCAGTTTATAGACCGTACTTATAATACATGATTTACAACACATTGATCATTGATTGGGCGCCACAACACGGAACTGTTTCGAACCGACGGGTAGTCGTCGTCGTCGTCGTTGTCGGCAGGCGAATATATATATATATATATATATATAAAAAAAATGTTTAAAAAAAAAAAACCTATACCCAAGTACTCGGGCGCGCCCTGTCACTATATCGCACAATCATCGAAACATATTGAAACGGCCGATTTATAATAATAATTAATACGAATGTAATAGGTTTGTTCCGCGTTTGTACGTATGCAATAGCGTCTTAAACAAGACGCGATCCGTCGGGTAACACTTCTCGCGACTCGTACGGATAATACGCTGTACGTTATTGTGATCAGGGTCTTATACCGTCTCGAAATATATTTTTAATTTCAAATTTTTCGGTTCAAAATTAAAATCAATCGCGAATTTAACATATCCCGGCTTTTGGGACTCCCGCGTCCCGCCGTCCACTCGTTACGTTCAACAATTTTGGATCGCTGAAAAACACCGGTTTTGCACCATTAAACTTTAATCTGCGCATCGTCTTACGAGGCATACGAGTTAAAAATTTTGTAGAATTTTGATCTAAGATTATATAATACAACTTGATAGTAAGGAGTCTCTCTACACATAATTTGTTTTCTATGTTTGTCTCGCGCGTTATATAATAGCAACAAAGGCGTCCAGCATTTTGCAGTCGTGACTCTTTGGTTGAGTTTATTGCTAAAGAATCTTTTATAAACGTTACGATAAAAAGTATTTATTATGCTTGGGTCGAACGATTTTTTTTTAATATTTTCATTTGTTATTATGAAAATACGTTTTTTGATCCAGCTCGATTAATTCTCTTTATGTTTATCCGTTAATAACTTCCTGAGAAATTAAATTATTTAAAAAACAATCCTTAGTCATGATAAACAGTAAATACTCTTTTTTTATGAAATGTATAATATGTCCTTTTGCCCTAAACTCTACCGAAGAGTCGCATAAGAGTCGTTGAAGTGTGGAACACCTTTGTTGTCACGAGTATATCATCGCGCACAAGACTGAGAAAACAAATCGTATGTAGTAGGGGGCCCACTAAACTAATCAAAATATTAGTCACAGACAATTAAAAATAAAAAAAGATCAATAGTAAAACTAATAAACATTCGGTCGGTTCCCTAAAGTTGAAATAATAATAATTGTATCGAATTTGTTACTGTTCACTAGTGTTGGAACTATCCGGATAAAAATGAATTCAGATATCTGTAATGTCCGGATATCCGTATTATTGGGGTATTATACGTCGTAACATACATACTTATATGTTTACTACTCGGATATTTTTATTAATCGATAATTTAAAAATGTAATCAAGAATATTTGGGTTATAAATGGCTACTCATATATTAAAAGTAGTATTAAATCCACAAAACTTATAATTAAGAGAAAACGCAAAGCAATAAATAGATATAAACATGAAAACGACTGGACTTGAACGTTGACTACGGACACTGCGATTATGATATCTCGTTTATAACTTATTATCATAATTGTATAACCACTTTGCAATACGTACAAATCAGAGTCTTATAAAATTTATTTCGCGAGTCACAATAAACATAAATATTTTATAAAACCTTTGAATGTACTGAAATCCGAACATTACGGATATATTAGAATATATTCGAGTTTAATCGGATGTGGCCATTTCAATTATCCGGATATTAGAGATACCCCTGTGATACGATCCAATACTACTGTTTATGTTTTTGCACTCTACACTTTTATTCGATATTATATTCATACGTAGTAAGTAGTAACGTCTACACTTTTTGTCTTATATAATACATGATTTTAAGATATTTTTCAAAATATATCGGTATCGTGTATATAATAAGCCGCACTTAAGATATCCGCCCGCTGTCGGGTATACCGAGTAATAATATATTATATGCAGCACTATGCAGCGGTAATAATAATATTATCTGCCTATTTATACATTACTATTATTATTATATAAACGGTCGGGTGTACTTATACTGTGCGTATATAGAGAATATTATACGAGGTGTCTGGTTTTTGTACAGACGCGCATATGCGATGTGTATGCGATCTATTAAGCGTCGTAACTTACGACCGTGTACTTGGGAACTATTAAGAGAGACCCGAACGCGGTGCAGCGTATACGTAAAATTGATTTAGCTCGACCGCAACAAAAAAAGTAAAAAATTAAATTTAAGTTGAAGAAGGAAAAGGGAGTAGGCGCATTGTGCGCCCCAAAGCCGAGATAATCGGCATCACGATAAGATTCAATTGCGGTTACCTATATTACCGCACTCTTCGGTCGCCACGGAGTACAACGACCGGACGTTTTCGAAATCATTTTCTAATATATGTACGCGTAATAGTCTTTTTTTTTTTTTTCGAACACCCTATAATATTGTAACGTGCACACACGGTGTGGTTTGCGGCCGTACAGTTTATTATAAAATTATAATAATAATATATATTATGATGCGTCGTACGTACACCTTGGTGTAAAACAGATTTCAGAAATGAAAAGCGACTTCCTATGCCGCGGTGACTTTGAGCGAACACATCACGTAAACAGCAGCTGGGTCGGAAAAATTCCCGAAAAATATAAAATATTACCTTGCTGTCCGTAATTCAACTAAACGGGATCTGTCGTTTAGTTGAGTTTTTGGAAAAACAAATTCAAAAATAAATTAATGTCTAAATGGCGGGAAATTGCGAAAGATAAATCATTGCAAACGAAAATCGATTCAAAGCTGAGTTTGATTAAAACGTCTATTGATAAATGGTATTAATTTAATTTAATAACTCATTAACTATAACCACAAAATAAATGACAATTGTTCGGAACTTAAACGATAATAAAAATAAATCGCATATTTTTATCTACATAAAACCAAAAAAATAACTAGAATACTTCTAATTGTTATTAGTTAATCGCCAAAATGACCTTAAGCATTTGTTTTAAAAGTAACAAAAAAATGTTTTATATATTTTTTTCTTCATATTTCTGGTTTTTAATCATTTTTTTATTGTTCGACAGATCTTCATGCTTCTCCGTTAAAATTCGAATTCTTCAAATCTTAATAACTTCACTACCGTGTCTTTTTAAGAATATATAATTCCATCCTTGGTCATCCTATTCCAATTTCTACGTAACCTATAATAATTAACTTCAACAAACTATCATGGCGTATAGTATGTGGCCTATCATTTTATTCCTTCTAATTTTATAATTTCCCAAATTTTTCGTTTTTCCTAAATTATTTTTATAACATTTTCATTCGTTACTCTGCTACATCACGAAATCCTGAGCGTGATCCCGTTACAATGTTTCGGTATTTTTCGGAATGTATATGTATTGTTGAACAATGGTACTGTTTTCGATTCATATCTATGTATAATTGAAGTTCAAAACACATTCATTACTCATTTAATTAATTCGTGATTGAATTGTTGCCAATCTATTTGTCACGTGGACCTATAAGAATGTCGGCCGCATAAATTATACGCCGGAGACCGTTTTTTACTATATAAGACTGTGCACATAGGGCGCCACAGAAGATCTTCGGCGATTCACATTTGATAGAATCCAATAAATTTACCGTGTTCATCGATGGGGATGATATGATAAGACAACGACCTTATTAGGACGTCTGATAATAATAATAATTTCGGACATTAGAATATAGACGGAAACGATTTTAATTTGAATAGAAAATTAGTTGTTCGATATTGACTAAGTAGAAGCCTCCTAATATGTTTGACATCTATGTTTTCATTAATAAATAACATTATTGTTCTTCGTTTCTTATTTTTCCTTCCAGGCGAAAATCCAATAAATTATTGTAATAAAATATTCTCGCCGTGTGCAGCTATGCGGTTTTAGCTCCTTTTAAGGTTAACTAACCTAACCGACTAACGGATACGAAGTAATGGGTATATTATTACATGGTTTTAACCGAACTACCGCGCCAGTGTATATTATTCAATAATAATATTATTTTACGTGAGATAAATACCTACCCATTGATCAACATTATATTGTCGCAGTAATCGTAATCTATACACACGTGCTATAGTGCCGGGGTTTTTTTTTCTCCAAATTGAATTGCATAACTTTTATAGAAATTTGTCTGAAAGTGTTTGTCGTATTTTTTTTATTCTTCTTTTAACAATAATATTGTATTATTATTATAATGTTTTGTCAGAGAGAAAATCGCTGATGAACATTGTGTTCACTAGATTTCGGAATACCACGATTTCCCAACGATTACCAATTACCATAAATTACTTATAGGATTACCAAAGATTTTCTTGATTCACCCTTTGTGTTTTATCGTAAATATTATACAATTTATATACGTATATATAATGTTAAGTTAAAAATTAGAAAATAACCTTAACTTTGTTCTCCTCGAAAATTACAAGAAGACAATAAGACAATAAGTAAGTTTTGCTTTGCTTAAATTTGTTACCTTTAAGTTACGATTGAACATATAATAATATTAGATTTGATTTGATCTTATATGAATCGAATTTGTTCGGTACAATATAAACGCACAAAATTGAACACAACGTTCATTATAAATTCTACTTTATAGTAAAAAAATAATAAAGTTTTTTTATATGCGTTAAACGTATAACTTTAAAAGTTCAAATTTTGATGAAAATCGTTTACAATAAACGGCATTTAAAAATTTGTTTATCCAAACTTCGCTGAGAATCGTTTTTCGTTAGCAATGATTTATCGATGCATACAGATGTAAATCAAATTCCTCTCTAAATCCTACATTAGTGCTTAACTTACTAAAACTATCTTGTACAAGGAGCTTATTGACCCGTAGTGCACCCGCAATGGACTGACTAGCTTTTTAAAAAAATATATTTATTTGAAAATTTGGAGAAAATGCAAATGGCGAATCGCCTGTTATAATATGTAATATTTATTTAAAATAATTTTACTTATACTTACACGAAATAACTTTTTATGAAATCAAATTTATCATAAAATCATTAAAACAATTTCATTTTACTCTACAGTATTGAAAATTAAAGACAATATATTTATTACTTTTTATCTATTTGATTAGTGTAATGATTTTTTTGGTTTGCTTTTTTTCACGCTTTCAATTATCGCTTACTGTATCAAGAAAAATCTACAAATGGTAGGCGGAGGAGACAAATAATATATTTGTACATTTGGATGTTGATTTTGAAACAAGTTTTACTCGGTCATTAAAATTATTTTTGAGATTATTCCAAATTTATTAATGATATTCTTTTATTTTTGTATTATTACATTAAGATAAGTATTCCTTATTGCTGTTCGTAACCATTATAGATATTACAATTATAGAATACTAGTAATATACACAGATAGTTTGTACACAGTGGCGGGCAGAGGATTTTTGAGGGCACATGCAGATAAAAAAAAGTGGCTACTTATATTTTTTTCTTTTTTCTTTTTAAAGCTTTTTAAGCTTCCTCGTGACATCAAATCACTATAATAATCTACTGGCAATCTACATCCACCCTACATATGCAGTTGCATTACTTGGTTGTGCACCACTGTTACTTTTTTTGAAAACAATTTTAGGACGATGGGTAAATATGTTGCTCCGGGCGTACAATTTCCAAATATTATCCCGGATATTTAACGCTAATGTTGTCTTTTTAAATGTAACTTCTACGCAATACGATTGTTTTATTCGGCAGTCACATTTTCATTGATAAGTTTTTTTTATTTAACGACCTCTGGAGTGCGGGCTAACAAACCATTCAAATAATGTTGACACCGACGGCTTTAGAAATTTTAGAAATTATTCATTTCTGCAGTTTTAATTATTTAATAGAATATTTGTATTCAAATGCAAACGGCGAAGATTGGCGTGCGATTATATTACATCGTTGTAAATTATTTAAACAGCGTGGTTGACGTTTTCTAAAACACAATAGATAGTTAGTTGTTGATTTAAAATTTGGGACAAACGGATAATCAATCACATTATCGCGCAATATAAAATAATAAAATCAAATAAAAATCGAAATTTATCGTATACAAAACAAAAATAATACGTATTGTTGCCGTAAATATCGATACAGTTTGTAATGATTATATAACTATCATATTGCGATATTAGTATGTACGTAATGTCAAACCCGACGTTTGTTAATTTGTCAATAAATACTCCACAAAACCGCTACTGTTATTTAATGAAAAAAAATAATAGAAATGTCACAGATTACGTTTTGTGTTAATGATCTTTTGTCAGTGCGATACACGATAATAGTATTTATTATATACCGTGTACGTCGGAAGATAATTTGAATAAAGCGGGATGAAAAAAAAAAATAAAAATAAAAGAATCATGTTATTAATATTATTGTACTACTCGTTCTCGTATATCCATTTTGAAGCGACCGAATATTGTCGAAAAACGTTTTCACCGTCAAAGTTGCCCAGTTGCGTTATTGTGGGAGGGGGGGCGGTCAAGAAGGAGCACTTGCCATTACGCCTCCCCCCAGATATGACAATAGTATAAATCTCTGATCTTCGAAAATAAAGATAGAATGCAATACATTAATTATTTTTTATATTCATAAGAAAAACATTTTTTTTTTCTTCAAATTATTTCATAAATGTGTTTATTGTATATTTCAAATTTCTCTTGTTTTTTAATATGTTGTGTCGCCAACGTAATGACCAATATCTGAGTTACGAAAAATAAGAAAACTAACATTAAAACAACGCCGTATTCTTTCGATTAATTAAGTTATTAAGTTATTAAGTCATTAAATTAGTCTTTGATTATTTCGTTTACATAGAATAAAATATATATATATTACCTACCATCCCTCATGATTTTAATTTTGGTGAATAAATTATTTTGGATCCTCCATCCCTTAGTTTTTTACCCAGTTACGCCATAGACCGAAAATGAAGTAAAAAAAAAAAAAAAAAATATTCATCTCTCTTTCGGACGTATATTATTGTATGTTATTATTCCATTAAACGACGAAAAAGAACCTTATTTATACCTACGCGACGGCGCGGTCGAAATTCGTGTCCGTCCGTGACGCGGAAATATTATTTGTCCGGTGTCTTCAGACAGACGTCTAGGTCGAGTGTCGCCAGACCTTTTAAAGATGTCGCCGTCGGTATATACCTATACAGTAATAATACGATAGTATAGTGTTTTATATTGTTAATATGTTTGATTACGGAGTAGACGAGGGGCGGGAAAAGGCGCCGAATGTCGAGAGAAAAAAAAATATACTATACCATACGATAAATGTTTGTATCGTGATTTTCGACTTGTTCGACCGTGTATTTATATACGTATGGTGTACATGGGCGACACAAACCCCCGGGACGTTTGTCGAGTGGAATGTTTTTGTGACGACGGTCGACGAGGGTGGAAAAGAAAAAAAAAAACACGTATTTCTGGATGTCACGATATATCCACGACAGTCCCGATATTGTTATATTATATTATTTTTTTTTTCCGGTGCGGATACTATTAAAATGGAAAAAAAAAAAGAAAAATTAAACGTGTCAAATGTCATAACGTAATAATGTCTAACGGGGTACGGTTTTTTTATTTTTATTTACCCGTTATACGATACGAAAAAAAAAAATCGAACGCATATTATTTATACTATTTTATTTTCAGAATTTGTTTTTATTTTTTTATTTTTTACATTACGTTGGTGTATAATATTATGTAGACACGTCATGGTCGTTGGATCAAAGTATAGTATACTGGAAGACACGATAATTCCCCTCCCCATCACAAGTACGCGTTGTATAAATTATTAAAAAAAAAATAAAAACCGCTAGAAGTATAAAAATACGTAATAAATAATTTTTTTTTTTCATTTGTATTCCATTCTGTGGGGTGTTAAATACAACTGTACAGTGTACACGAAATAAATTATTTTTTATTTTTGACTCCTCGTCGCGGGTTGTAGGCGGCCGATAGTGTACAAACGACTCGGTAAATTATTTATACATAAAAAAAAAAAAGGTTTTATTAGAAAACGATATATCAAATCGTAATATAATTTAAAATATATTATACGTTTTTATTATTATTTTTTGTACTTGTATAACACCATTGCTATTGCGTAAACCAGTTTTTTCCATACACGAAAACACTACTATAATTTATAACGTTTAAAAAACATCGTAATAAACTACGATAATAATATATTATAATAATAATATTATGTCGTGTTGGCCATAGTTAACCTGCGATTCGTATAAAATTATCTATTTCAAAAAATACGATTTTTTCTATTTTTATCATCTTTTTATACTTATATACCACGTCGAGGTAAAATAAGCTATTTTATATGTGGGGTGGAGGAACAAAATATAGTACCCACCTAATTTTAAAACAACTCAATTTTAAAATTGAGCCTGCACAGTCTGTTAGCATGCTTACAAACGGTTTATAGTTTAAAACAGGATTAATAAAAAAAAAATGTTTTTAAGAAAAAAAAAACAGGCATGAATTTTATATTCCAAACAGTTATACGCTTTAAACCAATGTTGTTTTTTCTTTCTTCAAAAAACACGATTAAAACTTTATAGAAATATTAATGTAGTATTTTTCTCGTTATCGATTGTATTATTATCGTTGTCGGTATTTCGGTAACCTTATCTATTTAGTTTTAAATAATTAGTTTGCCAGCGATAGTTCAAAAAAAAAAAAAATAATAATAATAATATAACACACACACGTACACACGTTTTAAACAAAAAGTATTTTTTTTTTTTTTATATATTTGTAGGCGTGTTAAACATATCAAAATATTGGTTTTAAAGATATAACTTTAATATACTTATTGAATTTATTATTTTACGATGCCTGAAGTTTATTATTTGAATTTTAAGCCGTATATTCGGCCAAACTCCAGGAGTTATGACGGTCTAGTAATATATCGTAGTGTTTGAACAACGAAACTGCCACATTCGGTCTCGCGGCGTCTACAATTTTCCATTACAATTCGAATACCTATACCTATTTTGTATACGACGTACGAAGCGAAATTTATTAAGGTATAAACAATAGACGATCCTATATAATAAAGTACCCATTTGGGTAGCGTACGATATTAGTCATTTTTTCGATTACACAATCCGTACGACGGGTATAATACGATATCATAACGGTTTTTATATTCGGGACATTTGTCCGCTCGGCGCGCTTTCTAGCCGCAGATCAAATAAATATACGATACGCTCAAACTTTGTACAATAAAACCGCAAGTCGGTTGACATTATAACAATCATACATGGAGAAAAATAAAATAAAATACGATCTTATGTTCGCACTTACTTTACGAAATAATAATAATAATAATGATAATACCGTCGTCGTGTCTCTAACCTATAATCTAACAAGACAATGGGACCCGTACAAAATGACGCGTGAATCGAGCTGATAATTTATGTTTGTTTTTTGTACGACTTTTTAGTATTACTTATAATTAATTTATTAACGTACGTACGTAATAATAATATACAATAAGGAGTGTGCGGTTTCGGTATAGGTATAATGACTTAAAACACCGTGACGGTTTTGCAGGGCCTACTCGAGAATCGTTTTTTGATCGCAATCGTTTATCGTTGCTTTCGTTGTACGCAAACTAAATTACCCTACATCCGATATAATACCCTTTCAAACTTTCCACCTACAACAGTACCCCCTCACCGGGGTGCGAATTATGTCCTATTTAGTAATTTTCGAACATGTTACGTGCAGTGGCGCGCAACCGGGGGGATGGTTTATGGGTGGTGACCCCTGCCCTCCCTCGAAATGGTTTTTAAAAGTCAAATTTCAAGTGATATGTTATTGTACGCTGTACATTTTTAAAATTTTTAAAAGTATAATTATATATAACCCCCTTCTGCCGAAAATAAATCTTAGTAGCGTTATTCAGTGTGGGGGGAGTTATCCATGTCTGGACACCCCCCGATTTAAAAAAAAAACCTTTCTAATTTTGAGTAATAAATAATAAACTGACTAATGTTAAACTTGTTAATAATATAAGAAGGTAATTTTTAAAATAAAAGTTAGTATTCAGTATTAAGTAATAACCGGTCAACTTATTAATTACACTATATACCAGAGTGTCAAGTGTTGACATAGTAACTTGAAAACAGTAAGTTCAATGTATTTTTTTTTCAATAAATAATTCTAAAGACGGTTTTGTGAGGTGCCTAAAATTTTGGACACCCTCCCCCCGCGAAAAATTATCCAAAATTCGCCATTGGTTACGTGTGTATAATAAATACAGGGTGCCCAAATTCGTGGGCCCTGCCTAATAGCCTACTAGAATAAGGCCTGTATATTTTCGTCTGACATGTGCCATATATTATTTGACTGTAATATTGTTACTGGGGTTTTTTTTTGTCAAATAACGATGTGCATTCTGTTTTAACGGGATAATATTGTTTGAATGCTAAATCGGTAGGTAACTTAGTAACTATATAGTCGAATAGAAGAATGTTTATTATGTTTTTAAGAATGAAAAAACAAATCGTATAGGCGATTTTTTTTTTTAACAATATTTTAATAATATAACTTTTAGTACTTTATCACGGCGCGTTAATATAAAAAAAAAAAATGTTTAAATTGACGTGTCTTTGCATAGTCAACGAGTCAAATGACCCAAGTGCTGTATAATTATATACATTAAAAAAAAAAAAACCTATAGGTACGTAATTTCGATATTTTTTGAAGTGATAATTTGGGTACACCCGCCTACATCTATTACTTATTATAACGTTTATTAGCCAATTAAATTGTGTATTATATTTTATTATAGACGAGTGCGAGTATATTATGATCTGTTTAGCCGCTGTTTAGTCACGAAAACGATTGCGACATAAATTAAAACTTTCTGCGTGAAACGGTGGTATAGTTTTAGATAGGTACCTACGTCTAACAATGTCAGTACGTTCGTAACGGCACAAGGTTATTTTATAGAAATTAATTACACGATGATTTGTTTACGGGTGTGGCAAGAACTCGTTTTCGTCGTGGTTCTAAACGAATAGAGGTAACCACTATCAACCTAGCCCTACAATACCTATCGATAACAACACACCGTCGATTAATGATTTTATTAATTTTTTTTTATTTTTTTTTGCTTTAAAGCTTCTTTGGCAGCTTCCGTTAAACACGTCTCCGTCCAGTGGGATAGCGCCAATGGTGGGCCAGGGTGGTCCTCGGCCCGCCCAAAAATCTTCCTGGACCACAGCTAGCCCACCCTGTATGATTTCATAGTATTTTTGTTTTGTATTACATCATATTTTGAAATGTATAGAATTACGTACAAATGTAGAAGTCATAGTGTGATTAGGTTTTAGGTTTAATTTAAAATTAAGCAGAAATCGTTATCGTCTTGATTTTTTCTAAAATTATGAGATGCATTTTGTTAACCTGTAATCAAAACCATCCGTGATTCTCATTACGCCACTGTCCCTCCCCATAAATCAGTGGCCCCTTGCTTGGCACACCTAGAAACAAAAACCTGGAACCGCCACTGTGTCCGTCTATCCTTGTCTAAGGAGATTATTGATAGTCGAGGCCTTACCGTGCATCCCTAGAGAGCGATAGCAAAATGTAGTGATCCCTGATTGATTGTACTTGGATTGAGATAATTATGAATGATAACAGCTTATTGTTACCGTAACATTACTAATTATTAATAAATTGACAATACTATAGTGTTTCAGTGTTTGTGTAAATGCGCAATGAAGGCGATACAATACATTTAAGTTATTTTTGGGAGCAAAATGATAGTTGATTAAAAACTAAAATATTTTTCTAGTTATCTGACGTACGTATATCAGGTAATTAAAATTGGTATGTAGATAAACTCGTAAATATACGAACAAACGCGTTTTTTGTTTTGCCCTCTCGCCTGCCACGAAAAGAAGAAGAAAAAAAAACTACTCATTGTAATTATTGTTTTTCATTACCCACGATTGGTATTATCAATATCCCATTTATCAATCGATAAATCTATCGTATTTGCCCGACTTTTTTCCATTCGTATTGGCGTCGTGTGTTTGCACACGCACACAATTCCGTATGTAACGCGACCGGGTTTTTTTTTTTTTTTACATTAAACCGATTGGGTTATAATGATTGATGATAGTATTATACGTGTATAGGTATATTTGGTTCGGTAATTTAATCGCGTCTAGAATAAAACTCGTAAATGGCGTACACGCGGACAAAGGCCTGTGCAATTTAATCAACGTGATTATTACTGTGTATACATCTACCTAAGTAGGTTAGGTTAATGACGTGTTTTCGTTTTTGACAATCAACATTACGCCATACAATTTTTTATTGTTCGGTATAGAAAAAATAAAAAAAAACGCTGTAGAGAGGACGAACGACAAAAGTTTCAAAAATATACCCATTGATACCGTATAATATTTTCAAATCATTAATTTTTTGTTTATCGAAAAATTATAATATTGTATTTATTTGAAAATACATATGCATCATGGTTGATGAGTATTATAATTAACGCCTCGGGTAATATGAAGAAATTACATATAGAAGTTGAACAATGGAGATTTCGGTATTTTGCTTTTTCTATTTAAATCTATTAAAGTTAGTAGAACACGATATATAATGTTCGGAAGTTTGGATGTCGTAAACGTTTAATTATTTTGTTTTAATATTTACTATTGGTCCAATTAAAAGATTATTTAGTAATTTTTATTGTTTTAGAATTTTCAGTGCCATTAAAAATTTAAAAAAAAAAAAATCTTTTATAAAGCTACAGTAGGGTTAGATTAGGTTAGTCTAAACGTGTAAATTCGAACAAACGCTTTTTTATAAATTACCTATTCGAATAATGTTCGCTATAGTCATTGACAATAATATATAGGTACACAATTTGGCCGGTCACAACTCACAAGCGTAGGTACTACAACAGTAATATTATCATTCGTCTATATCGCCGGTTCCTAATATTTTTAGCTTGTGATGCCCATTTTTCAGACAAAATTCAGCCGCGGTGCCCTCCTTCAATTTATTTTGTTGCGCATAACAGGCCTTTAAGACTTTGTACACGCTTCCACCTAGTCGTTCCATCAGTCACGATTCCTTGTCATTTCTATCGTTATCCTATCGTCCACTTCTTTTGCATTCTTAATCACTCTATCCATCCATTGTTGCCGGGGCCTACCTCTTGGCCACTTTTTATTTGGGTTTTCTTACCCAGTATATTACGAATTAGGCTTCCGTTAGCTCGCCAAACATAACCAGCCCATTCCAATCGCTTTGCCTTAAGATACTTCCCAATAATTGGTTTGTTGTATAGTTTTTACAATTCCGTGTTTTTCCTTCTTTCATACTCTTCATTTAGATTTCGTGCGGGTCTATGCATTTTCCGCAAAACTTTCTTCTCAAATTTTAGTAACTTTTCTTCATCCCCACTTGTGGTGGACCAGGTTTTGCATGCGTACATCGCTACTGGGCGCAAGTAACAAGTGTAGAGTTTTTCTTTCGTAGTTTTGGAACTCAACATTTTGTTCATGGAGAAATGTGCACGGTTCGCAACATTGATCCTTCTTTGTATCTCGTTATGCATTTTATTCTTATCATTTATGTAAACTCCCAGATATTTAAAATTGCCTACTTGTTCATTTTAGACCTCCTTCAAATAGCTATAAATAACCTAAAAATCGTCAGAATATTTTGGAAATTGCCTCACTGTCTAGAAAGTGCTGATGGTATAATAAGTAATCAATATTCATTTATTTTAAAATTATTTTTCACTGAATTATAAAAAAACTAATTCAACAGAAAGCGCTTTTGTGTTTAATTTTTTCTTCGTTTTAAAGACAAGCGTGAAAAAAAAATACAAAAAATTGACGCCAACTAGACAAAAAAAATGTTCTGATGGTGTTGATGATCGGTGCAATATTTCTGCCGGCTGAACAGTTATTTACAGCCAGAAAAAAAAAATGCATACATATTTATTACGTAAAATCAATAAATTCTTCGTTTAGGTTATTGTAAATAAATATATATATATATATATTTTTTTTTTCGTATGTGCCAAGGTGCTCCCCTAACCAACGGACTGCACAGTTTGGGAACCGCCGGTCTGTATTAATAATTCCACACAACCGACTCATCTTCTTCGCACCGTATAACGTTAATCCCGACATTTAAATAAAATATAGATAATAATAATAATAATAATAACCGTATCGTATTCGAATATTATTCTAATATTTTCCACACTACACGTATAATAACCGAGGAGAAATAAACGTTTCAACTGTTTTAAGCTAATCGCGATAGGGTTAAAAAAAAAAATAAAAAAATATATATATATTTAAATTCGACACGACCGGCATAACCACATGCGGTCAGTACGTTTATAAGTTATAGTTGTTATAAGAAACTATTTGGAAAAAAAAAAAAAAATACAAAAACCGACCGCGTGTTTGACACCTTTGAACCCCCGATATATATATATATATATATATACACCTTATTAATACGCCTTATAATGTTCAACGTCTCCCTAAACCTTTCGATTATCCCCGAATGGTGCGTAAAACCATTATACCCGGGTAGGCACGTACGTGTTTTCCGACAGACAATCACGATGGATGGATAATATTATCTCTTCTCCGCCACCACCTGCGTAGCGGCACTCGGAACGCGTACGACAATAATATTTTAATAACGTCGGTCGGGGTGTGAGGGGGGGGGGAGCTTGGCGTTAATGACTCACGTACATGAGGTACCTACCGACTGTATAATATTATATAGCAGTATCGGGGCGAACCGAAAACGAGAAAAAGGAAAAAAAAAAAAACACGCGCACGAAACAAATTTTCCGTTTCGATCCGGTTAGCAGACGTTCACGATTTATTATTATTAGTATTATTTCATTCCTACACTCGGCACTCTCCGATGAGGTGCGCGCAGCAGTGATGATCCACCGTAAAATTACCGGCCGACCCCACTAATCATTTGATAGGTACGCGTTGGTACGCCGAGCTTCGACTACAATAAAATAAAATAAAATATTATGTAATTCGTATGGGTACGCTATATATAATACGATTCGTGGCGAGTATACTCTATTCATTTTTTTTTCCATTTGAACCCCCCCGTCGACACACGGCACCCAACGGCGAATGTTTTTTTTGTTTTAATTGTCCGCCGCCGCCGTCGTCGTCGTCGTCGTAAAATTGTTATTAAGAAATTATAATTAAAAAAAAAAAAAAAAAAAACCTAATAATAATAATAATAAAGATAAATTTCCTTTTGAAATTATCGACAGGAAATGTTTTCTAATAAACAAACCGCTCTATACGTAATAACATATCAGCACTGCCGCTGCGCAAACAAATAGGCGTTGTTTTTAAAGATATTTCTTTACAAAAATCATAAATCAATACGGAAATTCACATAATTTCTATAGAACTGATTACGTCATCTGTTTCTAGATGATCACGCATAATGGCGCAATGCGAACGAAACGAAAATCCGGACATCGGTGGTATACTTTGTTACATGGGCAGGCTACCCAACTGTTGTAGATGCGATGTTTGGAATTAATATAGGGATATAGGAGAATTTAGTTTATCGACCGACAGCAACGATATTTGTTATTGCAATCAAAAATTCTATTATACGAGTATTCTTAACTATATAGGTATTTTTATCGTGTACAAATTATAATAATTTACCGGCGAGTTTCTTTTTCGTTTAACCAATAGAAAAATGAGGAATCAGACAGTTAATAAAATCAAAAAAAAAAAAAAATTATATAATATATTACATACTATATAGAAACATATTTTTATGTCGTCTAACCAGTGGCGTAACTAGGGTTTATAAGGCCCGTGGCAAAATAAGCCAGCGGGTCTTAATTTTTATCTCTTCCCTTCAAAAAATAATATTAATTTTTATCAATGCAGGGCAGCTATGCTCAATTTTTCATTAACAGAAAAATATTGTAAAATTAAAAAAAAAAAAACACTCACAATAAATACATAAATTTCAATTGTCATGAATACATGATATTGAAGTAGTGTCAGTAAAGTAGTCATATTTTGAAATATTAAACTGGCATTTTTCTAACTTTTGACGGGGCCCGTGGCTTTTTGGTCATCGTGCCACCCTAATATTGTTACGTCACTTCCTCTATAACGTATATATTATATTCAATCTCAAACTCGATATGTACAACTGTAGAAACACGAATACGGTTCGAAAATGTATGATTTTTAAAACGATTTCGGCTTCTGCCGTCGGCGCGGTCGTCGTCGTATAATAATAATACTATTTTGCCCGAATACGTCCGGAGTTTGTCGGGTATTTAAATTCGACGCGGTCGTTTATAAACACACTTTTAATGACGTGGCTAACGGCCGAAAAATGGTTAACCGAAATGACCGATGGCCCGCAGACTCGACGGGCACCGCAAACCTCAGACACCGTCTAGAAATATATTTTATGTCGGTTACGGGTCGTTACGGTGTAATTCGAAGAATCGTATTTGACATAAAATTTAACGCAAGCAAAACGTATTGTTTATTATAATACATTAATTTATGGGTATACGAACCACGCGCGTTAAAACCCCGTATTTTATTTTCGAAAAAAAAAAAAAAAGCACGTCGACAACAAAATATGTGGGTATATTTATTGGTTTCGTTTTCGCCGATTTCACGGTTATATTGGCTATAAATGGGCAAAAATCACAATTGGTTTTTACTTACCAGTTTACTAAGCTCCAGTGATGGATTTAACTACTGTGTACTACAAGCACTGAATAAATTGTTGCCTTTTTATACATGAAAAAACAACTTAATATGCAACATTATTATTTCATTAAACATTTTGTCTTATTTTTTAAAAATATTAACTGATTAATATTATTACAATATATTTGTGACGGACTAGGATTTCTTAATGGGGGGGGGGCAAAAAATAATAAACTGTAGGTACTAGATTTTATTATACTACCCTGGAAAATTCAGAACAATTCTCGATGTCTGGTATTAAATAAAAAAAATCAATAAAATAATATGTACACATACTTTGTAATTTAATTAGCTAATAGAAAGTAAACCGGCCAAATGGGGGAGATGGCCCCCGTGGTCCGTCCTGGCAACACCACTGCAATATTACTGCAATATTACTAACTGTATATTAGTAAAAATAAAGTTTATACTTCAAAAAAAAAAAAAAAACCTGTACAATTAACATATAGTCGTTGGTTTTCTTCGCGATTATCGGGTAACTTTTGTTAGGCGGACACTTATAAATCCCAGTTACGCCACTGGTTAAACGACCTATAGTTTTATAAGGCACTTGCTTTTTATTTTTCTATCTTTATTTGCCTTTATTGTTCATATACATTATTATTCTACCGGGCACACGGTAAAAGTCAAATATTTGTTACTGTGCGCGTCCGTTTGGACACCGGGGAAAACCTCGTTGAAAAAAAAAAAAATAATAATAATAACCCGGCACGCGTGTCCGAACCGGCGGCCCGCGCGACAACGGGGTCGTCAAATCGCATCGCGTCGTATTATGAGAGCGTTTTGTATTCACACGTCCGACGGTAACACGGCGCGCGACCGCGGCCGGCGGGGTCGCGCGTAATTTTCAATAGGGCGTGACGGGGACACGATGTCATTACGGTTGCCGTCGTCGGCCCGTACACCGTCTTAAACCGCCGGGGAAAATCGTGGAAAAATCCGTCCGAATGACCCGGGCGTATTAGAGGACCGCCGGACAATGAGCCGATCTCGTCCGCGTGAAAATCATACACAATAATAGCGTATAATAATACAATATAATAATAACGACGAAATCGATTTTTATATAAATCCGTATTATTATTACCTACTCCGTCGTATAATAATAGTAATAATATTTTATTATATCGCGGTAACAACGCGTTATATTTATTATTATTATTATTATATTGCGAGGTAGCCGCGTGATCTCTGCACGCATGATCCCGGCCGCATTTGTTCCGATATACGGCCGTGCACAAAGGTTAATCGATGACCGGCCGAGGTGCCGTCACGTCCCGGCTCGATGTCACTGCACACGCACACACACATTGGACCCGCTCGCCGCCACGCGCGCCGTCGTGTCCGGACACAATAATGACAACAACGATAATAATAATTTGTCATCGCGGCGACCGACGCGATTCGTTTCGGTCGTCGTCGTCGTCGTCGCGTCGTTGTTCCCCGGGGCGTACGACAATATTCGGCGCCCGGACGGACCCCGAAACCGACGGCCGCCGGTAAAGTCGCGAGTTCACTAAAACTCAAAGTGAACGCGCGCGCAAACCAAAAAAGTTCCGGTAAACGGCAGTCCGTAGGAACTAGCGAGGGCGCAAAAGTTTATCGCGATTCGCACACTGCTACCGCGGACTTTAACACCATTAATGTTTTTATCGAATTCAATTATCGTGTTATGCGGTCGTAACCGTTAAAATTGTCACAGATCAACATTACTTATCACTTATTTGAATAATATTATTCGTATTCTGAATGAATCTCTTGTTCACTGTTTCGTCTAAACCCGCCGTGGTTCTCCGTCGACCGGGTTTAAGGTGCACACGTTGCATGCACACTCACTTCCGCGGTTCGGACCCACGGGTAGGTTAAGTAAATCCATTTCTCCTCTGCTCTGTCTAAACCCCCGGTAGCTCTTCGTCGACTTGGTTTTTGCACCAACTTCCTTGGGGTTGGGACAGTGTCGAGTTGGGACACTCGATACTAGTATGCAGTATGTGTACACGATATAAACTATAAAGTGATACGCTCGTAATTTGGCGGTAATTTTGTATGGACCAATCAGAAACGACGACCGGGTGCCGAAACAGATCCCAGAGTGCTAATCCCCCGGGACGTAACATTTCCGCATACGGGCCCGGTTTTCCGTATAGGTCGAGAATTAACTGGTATATATTATACGTACCTACTACTTAACGAAACCAGTCGGTTATTATAATAATATTTTTTTGTATTATAATAGTCAACTATATAACGAATAGGCGTGTCCAGACGATTTTAGCAGGTCGTGCACAAGATAAATACACAAACGTGACACCGGGTGGTTACCCGATGAAAGAAAATACGAAGGTTAATTTTTTTGAAAAAATCATTATTACCTTATAATACGTATGGTAAACAATATAAACAATATTAATATTATTAGAGTTAACAGAAAAAGTGCTAAAAGTGTTTTACCAGTTAAACAAATTGAATATAATTTAACGGTTACATATAATAACAAAGGTAATATGTTATATTTATTAAATATTACTTTTAACAATTATTACAAATGCCGAATCGTTATTTATCAATTATTTGTATAATATTGGTAATACACTGCACATGAAATGAGCATCACGGAATAACACGACCATAGTACTCGTAATGTCAATTATCATGGGCAAGACACGAGACGTCGGAAATTTCGTTGGCCATTTGCCGCGCAAAACAACCACAATTGTTCTCCGATAAAAATGATGAAAATGTTGAAAAAAAAATAATAATTATCGAATGTCTTTACGAGACATATTTATATGACACGCCTGCGATAGTGTACGTCGTATTTTACGGGCGCGACGCGTCGCTGTATAACGCGAGAAATCGCAGTATCCAAATAAATAAAAAGAATAAAATAAAATTGAAATAAATCGTACTCGACCGGAGAACGAGAGACGCGGCCGCCGGTGGAATGCGCGGCGGTCGAGTAATAATAAAAATATTATTATATCGTACGTTGTCGTGCAGTAACTGAAGGCTCGGCGGGCGGTCAGCGGCTCGAGGGGCCCGGGTCGATATTATAATAATAATAATAATAATAATAATAATAATAATACAATTATTTTCTGTCGCGACAAAATCGGACCGGGCGCCCGTCTCGGAGTCGGCCGGAGTCGGGGCCGCGAGTGTATCGCACACAAAAGCGCGCACCCTGTTTGTTTTGTTGTGTCGTGTCTCCCGCGATAAACATCGGCACTAGGGGACGAGCCTAACCGCGCGGTCCGCCACCCCCTCCCGCGATCTTTATCGTGATAGCCGAGATAAAAAGCAAAAAAAATAAATAACGACGACGTCCGCATCGGAGTATCCAATCTCGGAGGTGTCCGTGTACCAATCAATCATTTGATTGATAGAAATATTAGGTATTATATCGTATACAATAAAATATATACGAATAATATTTTCCATTATTATTATTATTATTATTATTTTTTTCTTCAATATTGTCGAAAATTATAGGATTCGTGAGTTTTGGCTTGCGCGTATCAAACTTCTTACCGGGTTACATAATTATTACAATGGAAATTCGTTTCCAGGTGCATTTGTGTTAGAAAAAAAAAAAAAAAAAACATTAAACCGTTTATCAAAGATTTTATTTGTGCGTTGCACGGCAAATTATATTATTAAGCAAGTGTTGTTTTAATAATAATTCTTCACGTCTAGATATTTTGTTTTACACACAATAAAATTTTATAATTAAATATTCGATACGATTTCAATAAGATATTAAAAATTTTGTTTATAAACGGTTTACAATACGTTCACCACTAAGCCGATATAATACAGGCGGACATGTATATAATAAACAATTATTATGTTTTGGACATAGGCTAAAATGTTTTAATAAATTTAAAAACGCTTTAATTTCAAACCGTTTCGACGTCATCGTATAAACGTACTAATATATCGATTCGTAATGCCGAATGTGGTTTACACTTTGATACTCGCCGATTAAATTTGGCTGATGATAAAAATCGATATTTTTCGAGCCGTACAATCCTGTAAGCCGTATGCAGTCAATATTCGAACTAACGTTATGATTAGTGGTGAGCGGATATGACTTATTTTTTCGATATTTGCTACCGATATCCTTGTCCGATATTTGAAACAAAACCGCGAGCCGACGTTGAAATTAACCGACATGTCGGCCGAAAACCATATTTTTTAACGCTTTTTTCATATTCCGGGGACATTGTCGACGTTTGAAAAAATACCCGATATCCGATTTTCCGATATTCTTAATATCGGTCGATATGCGATATCGGTTTATGCCGATTTATTCACCACTAGTTATGATACGTTTATGCGTGTTGTGTACGCGTAATACCCGAAATGTGTTAATTTAAAAAGCCAACGTATATACGATGTCTGCTCAAAAAGTACCAGAATTTTATATTTATTAAATACAAAAATTACGTTACACATTATTTAAAGATATCTCCTTGAAAATACTCTCCTCCAGACCATATGCAGTGGTCCCAGCGATCCTGTTATTTTTTAAAAGTCCTTTGGAACTGTTCCGATGTTAAAACTTTGAGATCTGTTGCTGTTGTTCATTCACTTTAATTTTGAAATCGTTGTCCTTTAAGCGCAGATTTTAATCTCGAGAAAATAAAAAAAATCACGTGGGGCCATATGGAGGGTACGGGACCACAAGTATTTTTTTATCAGCCAAGAAATTCACGAAACGACAGCGCTTAATGTGCTGGTGCATTGTTTTGGTGATGAAACCAGGTTCCTCTTCGTCATTTTTCTAGTCAGTTTTTTGCGAATCCTCTCTTGCAAACGTATTAATACTTGATTTAACCATGTGTAATTTTAAACTGAGGTAAGATAGCGATTTCAGGTTTTGTTTAAAATATTCACTAATACGCGGGGAATACAATCTATTTATAATTTAAAACGTTATCACGTCTAGATTAGCCATAATAAAATTTGCCAGGGTACTTTTTGAACAGACCTCGTATATAACCGTATATATTTTTTTCGGGCGATTTTGCTGCGATCGGTATAATAACGCGTTTTCCGATAACCGTATGATATTGTATTAAATGATATTTTAAAATCGTTTAGTCATCGAATAGAAGTCTATAATATATTATACAAATCTTCTCTGACGTGTCTTGCCAGAGCGTACCTACTCGGCTCTCGGTCCTGTCTCCTGTATAACGAGCTATCGTGACACGTAAACGACAGACGGGATAACTTTTTATTATTATTATTATTGTGGCCCCTTCAAAAATACACACTTTTGACGTCCTCAAACTGACCACCGGATGACCCTTCCCAACCCGTAACCGACGACGGAAAATTCATAAATCCTATAGGCCATGTATACAGGGGATATCGGGAAATCGGGAATTTCTCCGATGGACTACGGTCAAGTGGACTAAATATCGTAGAAAGTGCTAAAAAAAAAAAAAATCCTAAAAATTTACATTATAATGTCATTATAGTACTAATGTTTAAACTTTGCAATATCTGTTGCCAATTATATAAAGCGTCCACCAAATATAACGCAGGATATTTCGTTAAAATTTTGAATTTGATTTGATTTGATCGATTTGGGGAGGAAGTTTACCACGTTTTACTAACACGTTTACAATCACATAGTTTTGGCATCCCCGAAATTTTATTCTAGTTGCGCCTATGTTTACGTTTCGATGTAAATGAATCCAATTATACGAGTATATGACGTTATTATGATATTATTAATCATAAAAGTGCAAAAATCACCTAAAAATAATTAAGTGTAGGATAAAAGAATCGTACGATTTTGAGCCGCTCGCAGAATCGTTTTCAAAACATGACGTTAGATTTTTTTTCACATTTTAACGTAAATCCTTCTAAAGTAACAAGTTTACCCTTTAACGGTCATTATAAGGTAAAACAATAATTTACAATTTTTACAAAATTAGAGTAAATTTAGAAAACTCATTTGCAGGGGTCTTAAATCATAGATCTATATTGTATACAATGTCAATGATTCTCCTCTATTCGATTGTTTTAAGTTTTGCTTCAATATTCAACATAAATTCTATAATTTCGAAAATTATTGTTTTGTCGTTACTTTCAAAACTAAAAAGCCTGAGAGCGGCGGCCATGTCCATTTTTTTTTTTTTTTTTGAAATAATTATTATTTTTTTTTTCTGTTATTTTTGTTCTTGTTCGATGTCAACCAAAACAAATCGATATTATTACGGACATTATTTTATTCTCAGTGTATAAGTGAAGAAATTATTAGTTTTACGAAGATTTGTGTCCAATAAACGGCTATACTGTTTTAAATAATTTTATTCGGTTATTTAGAAGGCGGCGTATATGATAATACTATTAATATATACGCACTCGACCTATATTACCCATTAACCCGGCGTGGGACGTCGTCGTCATTCACATAAAACGTTTATCGATCAGATCATAAAAAAAAAAAATTAAAATTAAATAGTAATAATAATATGAACCGGGCAGGACTGCGTTGATAATGAAATTATATCGTATAATAAGCACGAGTATTATTATTATTATTATTACTGAATCTGTACGCGCGTGTGTACACTGAAAATCGTATATTTAAATTAAATCACTTACGAGAGTATACGTACGGCAACGGGCGCCGCAGTGGCCTTTAACACCCGTGGGATAACGCGTTTAATATTTTTGTGTACACGCGTCGTGTTCAAGAGGCTCTCGTGGCCCACCACACGTGTACACATCGCACTTATGGTTAGGTACTTATATTTTAGGACCGGCTCTAATACGATATTTTCCGTGTATATATACATATATATATATATATATATATATATATATATATTGCTATTTTATAGACGATATATACCCCCTTTGACGAAGGGCACTCGTACGTTATAATATATAGAGGGATAATAATATATTGTCAACACAATGGCGACAAAACGTGAACGCGGGACGCGAACAATGGCGGCGGCGCGCACGTATTATTATAATTCAGTTGTCGTCGGCCGATTATGTGCTCTAAAAACCGCCGACCGGTATTATATGCACTCCCGGCGGATTTATCGACTCGATACGACCAGACGACGAGGTATCCGTCCTGTAATAACCGCCCATATAACCAGGGCTGGATTAAACTCAAGAATAATCCCTAGGTACGTTTTTTTTTTTTTTTTCTACCATCCCATCCCAGCCTAAGGTTATCTAGGCAAAATTATTAATTTTGTGGCAACAGATAACTAGCGTTGGGTCTTATATTCGAATTTTTTAAAAATTCGGATAAACTGAATCTGATATCCGGATAATTGAGATAAATTTTATGAGACTCTAAATTTTACGTATTGCAAAGTAGTGATACAATTTCAGTAATACTTATAGATGAGGTATCGTAATCGCAGTGTCCGCAATCAACGTTTAAGACCAATTGTTTTCATGTTTACTTATATTTATTGTTTTGCGTTTAAGTATACTTAATATATTTTGTTATATATATATTAATACCCAAAATAATACTTACAGATATCCGAATAATCACAAATTCGAATGGTATGAATATCTGGATATATTCAGATTACGGATATCCGAATTCATTTTTATCCGGATTTTAAATTATCCGAGTATCCAAATAGTTCCAACACTAGTGTATACCCAGTACCCGCCACCCGTTTTTATTTCTAGCTATGTATGTAATCCTAAATTTCCGTTTTGCTGTATTCTTTCAATATTTATAATTTGATTTTCTATGAAAAATGGTTTCTTTAACGGTGGTTGTAGGTGCTGTCAGTATAAATATCAAAAAGCGGATTTTGATTTTTTTTTTTCTTCTGAATTTTCAAAATCGGAGACAATTTGTAAAACCGTCGCCAAACGCCTTGAATTTAAATATTTAAATGTTTGTGTTTTTATGTTTTTCTTTACATCATATTTAAAACATAATATTAATAATTTGCAAAATGAGTAGGCCAGTGTTGTTTAGATGTAAAATTTGGAAGATTAGGTTGTATAGGGTAATTCGGTTTGTATAACGAAAGAAACGGTTGCAATTAAAAAAATGATTCTGAACTTAGTAAGGTTTTAGTATTAGTCGTGCCCCCTTATATAGTCAAGGTAACCCAGAAATCAACTACAATAAAACTAATGTATTAGTCAGTTGTTGTTAGATTTTTAAATTTTTTTAGGAATCTAGAGAAAATTGTACCACTCGCCCAAAAATTTGTAATTTTCATGTACGATGTGAACAATTTGAAGAATTTGTTGAAAAATACAAAAATAAATGAAATCCCTTCACGCTAAAAATGATAAAACATTTTAATAGTGAGATATTTATTTAAGTGGATAAATTGTACATAATTTTATTTGAAAAAAATCTAAAAATTCAAATTTATTTCACGTCATAAAGTTTTTAATTTGTTGATTAATACGTACCTAGTTTTTTTTTTTAAATAATGCATACGCTTTATATAGTTTAAAAATATAATTGTAAGAGAAGTACACAATTTACAACTAATATATTATAGATCAATTTTTTTTTGTTTTCAAATTCTTATATAGTTATAATAATTACTTTTGTCCACTATGCAAATTGTATACTTATATAATATTTTCATAGGTGTCCACTTGTGACTTGGTTCAATTTCCCTAAAATTTGGCTTTTTTATCGGACTATAAAAAAATATTTTTGTGTGCTCCTCAATCCCTCCTCTAATTATTTACGTCTGTGTAATAGGTTTTGGTATTTATGTATTCGGTCCGTTATAGGTATTAATATAATATTTATTTAAAATATCAGGTGTGATATGCGCGTTGCTGATAAAAATAAATAAAAACCGGTTAATACTTTTTCGGAAAAAAAAAAAAAAAACCCAAAAAATCATTTAAAACCGTTCGGCCGTACAGCGAGCGTCGTATGTTGCGTACGTTTGCTGTATACAGTCAGTTATATTATACGATTTTATATCACGGTTTAAATCCCCCCGAAGAATACTTTAAACACTTTTTTTTTTTGATTTCGAATCGTTATAAGTAGATTGTCACGGTAGGTACGTCTCTTGACAGACAGAAGGTCTAATGATTTTTTTGCCCTTCTTCTTTGTTCCCAAACGTTTATATATATATAAGTATATTATTGTACTTTAATCGGTTTAGCTTTAAAATGGTATTTTCTTTGTATGCCGCCGTCGGAGCCGCCTCTGCAGCTATATAATAAATATATATATATAAGAGTATTCCAAAACCAATGTACTGGGCTATTCAATGATATAAAATATCTCCTATCCCGCCGGTTGTATCTTACGCATTCCGTAATAACGAAAAATATTTCGAACGATAGAAAAAAAAAAATATAAAAATGTACCTACGATAATATATTTACACCAGTACGCGGCAAAAGCATTTTTTAAACACGTATTTGTTGTATAGAAATCGAACCCCGGCGGCAGAGTTATTTTCCCGCGGATTCAAAAGACGTACATTATATAATAGAGGCTTCGAAGCGAAAAATAGAAATAAAATAGATAATCTGTTCAGACATCGGCTATTACGATTGTTATTGTATAATAATCTACATTCTGCAGCGGCACAAACGGGAAAACGCTTTTTACAAATTTTTATTCGAAGCGTACAACATCAACAGGTTTTATTTATTACGGGCGGATCACGTTTTTTTAAATTTTTTTTTTATGCATTTATTCAAAATATAACCGTATATTAAATCGAAACCGAATTATTATTACTTACATAATCGATTTAAATAATTTCCATAGGTGTATCGTTAAATGCTGGTTTTTCCCGTGCACAGTATTGGACGAAAACAAAAAAAAAAGTATATATAAAAATGCGTTTTCCTGTGTTTCTACCCCTGTGCAAACCAAATAAACTAATAATTACCGGTATTTTTTTTTCATTAGTGTCGCCAAAGGAACCAGTAAATCAAAAAAAAAAAAAAATTCAATATTTAAATAAAAATACCAAAAACATAGCCTAATATGTCACTTGGGATTACTTTAAAAAAAAACGTACATTCAAATTCAACTTTACCTCTTTATAATATTAGTGTAGATTAAAAATGCAGTCATTATTATAAAAAAATCAAAAAATAACATTTTTGTACTTTCGACAATGAGTCGAATGGTTCTAGAGAATTGTAAAACGCCAACGTGATGCTTGTCTTATTCGGGAATGTCGCCATCTACAAGTTGTACAATTTCGATGTTTTATTACTAAAACCGATTTCCATGGCATTTTCGTTTGTTTTACGCGAACATATTTTCCCTACACATATTGCCTGTTTTTCTAAGACAAAGACGACACAAATATCATTGTAAGACACGAGTATAAAATTACAGATATATTTTTAAAATAATTCATAAATACTTTCAAACACTTTTTTTTGGTTAGGTTATTATCCCATAGATCGTAGATTTGTTAATTTTCGGATTTATTTTAGATTTTTCGTATAATACCTTATTACACTTTTAAACCGATATTGTACGAGTATCATAATATAAAAACCGATCGACCATCATAGTAGTATCAGATTTCGAATATAAATGAAAAATATTTAAAATACAATAGCGAGTAATTTTTGAAAAAAAAGTATTACGAATAGTATTCAAATATTTTTTTTCAAATTCTTATACGATTTTGCTCTCTCGTATACGGCACAATGTGCGTCAGGCGTGCAGCCAGGATTTATTTAAAGGGGTGTGGTTTTAAATTTGTATTAATATAAATCCTTATCACTTAGCAAATTCTAGAATTTTCAATAAAAATGTGAAACAGCAGCTGGCGCTTCCGTATGTTACCATCACGGTATACGGTATATAAGATAACCAACAACCATTATCTAAGTATTTGATATAGTAATATAATAATATCTTCGATTTTCACGATAAATAATAATATCGAATATAAAATAGAATTATCAGACTACATATTTTATTTGAACCCCGAAACATTATTTTAGTATATATACGTAATATATTTCTGGCTTAAATACGGCCGAGGGCTACGCGCCCGGTATATGCGTAAAGGTCGGCGGAAAATAGGAAAAATTCAGTGCCGGCCAAATTTCCAAAATTTCCACACGGGTTATAGTCGATTTTCTGCAATGTTTACCACAGCGGTTCGGCCGATTTTGCTGTTACTGGCACCGAAATCCGCTGTAGAGATATTATTGAAAAACTCGCACGAAATTCCGCGGGCCCGGTGCCGTCACTCGGCACATATATTTTTATATAAATCTCTTATACGATTAGGCACCTCCTATACGCGCACGTCATCTCGTATAATATTTACAGACCGCGCGCCCCGTTGTGTATTTATCGGCCATTATACGAATAATATTCGTTATTGTATAGGACGTATAATATAGTCACCGACCGCCGTCGAAAAACACACAAACACCCGCCCCAGAAGCGTATCATCTACTTAATATTATTTATATTATATACCTGTACACATACATACTTACTTACTTATTCCCGTATAATCGAAACGCGCATTCAGACGTCGATAAACGAGTGGGTCCGCCTCGGAGTTAATATTGTTACGGTTACAGACGCTTTTGTGGTCGGCTCCGGCGGGCCCATTGTCTGCCGATCGGCAACCCCCCCGAACGCATAATACGCCTGCCCGCGGTTTATCCGATTTTCCGGCGTATTTTTATCGGCAACAAAGGTCCGCACACACACACATCAGTGTTCGCGTAAACGTGTTGTTATGAAGTGCCGCGGTTCTTTTGTGATAGCGTTTTTAAAATTTAATATACCACGACCGCCGCGGTATATTGTCCACCGTAATACGGGTCGCTCGGAGTGCTGCTGTTTGGAAGGAACGCGCGCCCGCGTGTGTGTGTGTTTTCGGCCCGGCAGCTGCTGCCAAGATTCCGTCGGGGGCACGCCGCCGGTTTAGGTATTCCGCGCCGAAGAAACGGCAGATGCCTTTTTAAAACGATACCTCGAAGAGACCAGCAGCGGCGGCGGCGGTTTTAGTATATCGCGTCCGACCACGGGTCTCCCGCTGGTCGTCGGTCGGTTTTTACATTATCTCTACCAATACCCGCTGACTTTTTTTCTCTCCCCATTTGGCGCTACAGTGTTTGCGCGAAAAAAAAAAACCGAGCAGATGGCTAATTTATATTATATTATGTATAGAAGATATAGTCCGGCGTAGTGGTTTGCGTTCGTTCGTTATTGTATCTATTTAAATGCGATTTGCGGATTTTTATGAATATCAAAAAAAAAAAAAAAAATAATATTAATAAGAATAAACCCACAAACCCATAAGTATATCAATATAGTCACGTAATCTCCCTGAGGAGAAACGCTCCCCCGGTCGTCGGACATTATCGCACACATCACACGAATCCCCACAGATATTATCGACGCGTTCGAGTTGGGCCCCGCGATAGTTAATTTACATAGTATACCGTCGTCAGGGCCCCCACATTAAATTTTGGTGTACTAAATATTTTCGTGGGCCCTTATTTGGAAGATGAGCAAAAAAAAAAAAAAAGAAGTAAGAACAAAAACACTGATGTTTTTGGCGATGATCATTTTTCGTTTTCTTATTACAATAAATATCTTCTATACATATAAAAATCAATTGCCGCATGTATATAACCTAACAACTGAGAACGGCTTGACCGATTTGGCTGATTTTTTATTTGTTGTGTTCGTAATTATTAGGACAAGGTTTGTTTGAAAGAAAATTATTGGAGAAATCGGAAATTTGGATTGAAAAACATTTGTTGATTTACCATGGTAACCAAAGCGTGAAGCTAAATCGGTAATCTTCCTCCACAAAAAAAAAAAAAAAGTTCCATATTAATTTACTAAACCCGTGCACATTACGAGCAATAAACTTATTTGAAATTCGCACGACGATATTTCCCGAATAGACATTGGTCGTGTCGCGCTGTGTGTTAGGTGTACTTGTATTATTTTCGTCCGTTATGGAAGAAATTAAAAAAAAAAAACGTTATTTTAACCGAAAAACACAAACGACGATGATGGTTAAAAACGTGTTTATATCGTAAACCGTTAAAAATATCGATTCGATATGATTTGCGACACCGTTAAAGTACACGCGCGGCGTCGTTTTTCTACTGCATCCGGTGATACTAATGTGCATATCACGAAAACCGCGTGCCACTGGTAAAATCGATATAATTCCATATTGTTTTTCTCTACGAAACGTCAGAAGAAAAAAAGTAAATTATAATTATAATATACCGGCCGCCCAAAGAATCTAACGAACGAACAATCATTTCCAATAGTCGATCGTAGTATGTTATAATGTTTTTTCTTCACGCGTACCTACATAATTACAAATTTGACTGGATAATATTATTACGGCACACGCATGCGTATAGTGATTGACGTAAAATAGTAAATTGTGCAATTATTACCGCTGCGGATTTTTTTTTTAGCCATTGCATAAATCATACTCACCGCACTATCGTGTTTATTCCGCGCGTCAACTGTTTTTTTTTTTTTTTTTTTACACGCCTCGCCGCCGTCCGTATACATTTCGCTTTCATTGACTTTCAAATATCAATTCATCTTAATATGTACTCGTATACGCCGTGCAGTCTTTGTTAAATGTCAAAAGCACCTCGGGGACTCGAATATTGTATTGTAGGTACCTACCTACATTTGGAACGCGCTAAAACTATAGATAGAGCATGTTACAAGTAACAATGTATCCGTTCGGAAAACGACTTCATTCAGACCAAATAGTAGAGTTATTACCTATGTCAGGCTTACGTAATTATTATTTATATATATATATATATATATATATATATATATATATATATACATTAATATTATATGCTTGTATATTGCATTACACTCGGGGTATAACGGTATCAATAACAGTATACCACTCTTACTTAATATTATAATCGCATATAAGTACGCAATAATATTCGTTTAAACGGTTGACGTTGCACTCGTGTTATAGGAGCCCCATGATTTTCCAAAAAAAAAAAAAAATATATATATATATAATTGACCAAAAAAGTTAGAAATCCAGATAATAAAATGGCCAAAATGTATAATCACAGAACGTATAGTTTTCCAGAACGTGTTATAGTTTTCCAAAGAGTGATATCAATATTACAGTTATCGAAATTCCAAGGAAAACATTTCCCCCCCCCTCCCGATATACTACCCGACGCGGTTTTGCATAACAAACCAAATGGTTATTTTCGATTAAGTTAATAAACGAAAGTGGCCGAAGGTCCCAGACGAAGTAATTTTTGGAATATTTGAGGTCATGTTCTATGATTTTTTCTAAATTAACTTACTAAATTTATTTGCTGTGATTGTACTCGTTGGTCATTTTATTTTCTGGATCACTATTTAATTTTTTTACTATCTTACTTTTTTTGTAAAGGCTAAAATAGGGCGACTATGTGGCGGAGGTTGCGGATTGGGAGAGGTTTAGTCGGCGGTTGAGGTTGAGGTTAGGTTAGTTCTGATAACCGGCTTTTTGGTACTACTAACGTAATTGATTGTTCTTATTTAATTAGTTATATATATTGATTAACAAGTGTTCAATAATAAATAATGTAGAAGACCATGACATTGAAATCGTCCCATATTCCCATGTTTTTATCACAGTTTTTTTTTTTTTTTAAACCTACCCGATTTTTCTAGACAATTAAAGACGTTTAAATAAATTTCACGTATCCAGAAAAATAAAATGAGTTATACGGCTCAAAAATTAATTGACAAAAATTCACAACAAATACATCCGTGGCGGGGATTACGTGAACTACGCGAGAATATGCAATACAAAACAATAACACCTGAACTTTTTCATCAAACACCACTGATTTGATTATCATAAAACGTAATTTTTTTTTTTAAATTCAGGTGTTATAAACAAATTAAATTACTTGTTCTACCATAATTACCAAATTATTTTAACTCTTAAATGTTTAATAGCTTGTAACGAAATAAAATACACTAATCGAAATATTAGAATTTAAATAATTGATAGTGCGCCAAATTGTGATTTGTAGTCGATTAGTTTTTAAATAAAAAAAATCCGTACTGATCTATTATATTGTATTATTATTTCTCGATTGGATTTATGGATTAACGCAGAACGATTTACGATCCGTAACGAATTCTCACGATCTCCGCGGCCACGAGAATTATCACTCGAGATAGAAAAAAAAAACCGGCCGTAAACAATTTAATCGATCAACGATTATTATTATAATAACCGTGGTTGATTAATAAGTAATTTTTCCCGAGACAAATAAATCATAACAAAATCAAGTCCATTTATTTTTCAATAATAATGTGACATTTTTTACAAAAAATTATTTATTTCCCGAAAAAAAAAAACCCCGACTTTATGTGTTATTTTTATTTTTATTTCGAAATTCGTTTTCTTAGATGTTTTCAGTTAGTTTTTTTATTTTGCGTTTTTTTCTCTGAGCAATATTATTCCCTAAATCTCTAGATAACATTTTTTTTATCGGGAGGCCGCGATATGTATTCAATTATAATATAATTAGTATATTATTATTTGTTATTTTTCAAATAACAAACATTGTTTTAGAAATACGTAATACAAAAACATTCAAAATATGTAGACACAAATACTTAGCCCGGAGTATTTTGAAGGTTTGTTGATTGTTATACTTATTACCCGATGATGGTTTTTTTTTTTTTAAATCGAAACCAGTCGTAAATACTCAACCTATATAACACTCCGGGCTAAGTTTTTCCTAGATATTTTTTATTTATTTGTATATATAATATATTTTATTTTATTTTGAATATTTAATACTATTATGGTTATTGAATCGGCTCCCTAAAAATTTATTTCATACAT
Source organism: Tuberolachnus salignus (assembly GCA_956483605.1). Classification (NCBI taxonomy): domain Eukaryota; kingdom Metazoa; phylum Arthropoda; class Insecta; order Hemiptera; family Aphididae; genus Tuberolachnus; species Tuberolachnus salignus. The sequence continues at coordinate 22,018,750 of OY101437.1, forward strand.
ATATTTGGTTATCAAACTGTTAAAATTAATAATTTAATAGTCATATATTATTACAAGTAAAATATGAATAATAAAGTCGAATTAAAATTGTTATAATTTAAATATATAAAATATAGAAATAATATTATTTAGTAGGCTTAAACTTGTTAGCTAGTGGTTGTATATATCGAAATCTGGATATTTTACCATTGTCATATTTTTTAATTTGATTATCTGTAAATTGTGTATTTTATCTTGAATATTTTTTTGTTTGGTCTTTCTTTATTAGAGCTTCTTACAATAATTTTAGTATTAGCTTGAACACCATATGACACATCTAAGAAATTTTAAATATTTGGGTGCGGTGAATAAAAATGGGAATTAATGAAAAGATTTACACGAATTAGTCGTATGATGAACACTACTACTTTTTTCTGCCCGAATTGGAGGTGAAAATACCTAATATAGTTAAATTGTGACTATTAAACGCACTATCGGCTTAACAATTAGATTGTTTCCAACTGTAGTCCGGTACTGTGTTGCTAAAATTATTAATTTCGTCTACTTTTTCAAATTTTATATTTGGAGAACCACTCGTTGAAAATATTATTGGAAGCCAATTCAATATTATGGTTTTTGGGATTCAATGGTCGCCATAAGCACACTCTTAAATATTGGATTTTTTATTAATTGTTGGTCAATAACTATTTCTCGTAGTAATCTCTGAATACATTTCGTTTCGAACCGACGAGCTCACGGAAAGTTTTTCGGTGTTATCCCGTAATTATCTTGTAGTGACGTTTTTATGTATAGAAAACGAATACTACGTCGTTGGTACTGACAATTGTTTTATGAAAAATATTCAACAGCGAGCAACTGGAAAGAAAAAAAAATATATATATATTGAACGGCAACGTATGTTGTGTTAGTCTTTTCAACTACTCCGCGGAGATAATTTGCCCTACAAAAATGTTTTAAAACCGCATACACTTAATATGCGATTTGGATAAACTCCGATTTCCCTAGGAAAGTTTCGGTTTATTTATAAACCGCAATGTTGTCGCTGCAGCTGGGCCAATTATTATTTTTCTATCGTCTGCGAGTAGACTTTTCCATAAAACCGATGGTGGCTGAGAAAATCTCGTTTTCCATCACAAGCGCATCAAAGTCGAATTAATGGCATACGATATAGTTATTGTATTGGATTTTTTTATCGTTTAATTTTAACCACGGCGTTCTCGTTTCGGTCGCCTAATTCGCGGACATTGATTTCGAATATCTGTTTTTTTTTTCCGTTTCCTATAATATTATTACGTATAGAGGTGATACCTAAATACACGCAGTATCGTCCGATATAAACAATATGAGAGAATTATAGTTCGGATTTATATGTTTTTACATATCGTTACAAAATGTACGCAGTGTCTTATGAGACTAAAAAAAAATGCGAACAATTCATAACAGAGTTCACGAGAAAAAGTTTTTTATTGCATATCTGAGAATATTTCACGGGTTAGGGAATATTTAGCTTATTTAGCATAATTCAGAATATTACGTAAATCGCTGATAAAAAATACTTATTTATTTTAATTTTAATATTAAGATACCAAAAAAAAAAAAAATTTTTAATCATCATTTTGATAAAAAAAAAAAAAAAAACACTCAGTGATAGTACTAATAAATCGCCGTAGTTAACCCTCACTAGAGTGAAAACATACCAAAGGAATATTGTTTTTATATGTTTTAATAAATATATAATATTGTTATTTAAATTCTTACTGTTATTGTAAAGTGGAATTATTCGATTACACAAGTGTATACCTCACTTAAATAATTATACAAGGAATATTGTAAAAAATTTACATATTTAAGCATACATTGATGTTCGTTGATTATTTTTCTAATTTTGATGAGAATATTTGTAGGTTTTTCTAGAGCAGTCTATTAGTAATCATATATTTAAGTTGTTTTAAGAGAATATCAATCCGGACTCAATGGCGGCATCAGGGGTGGGTCAGGATGGGCCGCGGCCCACCCTAAAATCTTTCCGGACCACGGTTGACCCACCCTGTATGATTTCATAGTATTTTCGTTTTGTATTGCATGATATTTTAAAATATAAAGAAATACATGCAAATGTAGAAATCATGGTTTTATTATGCTTTAGATTTAATTTAAAACCAAGCAAAAATTGTTATCTTGATTTTTTTTTTGAAAATGATGAGAATTTCTTTGTTAACTTGTAATTGTAATCATCCGATAGAGTCTATCAGATAGACGATGGGTAATGCGATTCACGTTACACCGCTGGCCCTCCTCATAAATCAGCGGCCCCGGCTCGGCCCATCCAGATAAATAAAATCCTGGCGCCGCCACTGTCCGGACTATAGGTATATTATCGTGTTTGACGTCGACTTGACGCTCGGCATTATGCAAGGTATTTTTTGTAAGCTATTTGACAAAATTAATGTAACACGACGATTACGGTTTACGGTTTAATTGGTTTACCGTGTATACCGATATAAAACACTTTGGCTCCGTTTTAAGCGCGGGCTGTTCTCATAAACCTATTTCGTGTTTTTTAATTACTTATTATGTTCGCGGCACGTTCGACCCGTTTTAAAATAACGCCGTTTACAATCGGTGTATAGGCACCGGAATGTAATCGGAATTGGACTGTCATCATTAATAGCGGAGTTTCGTTCTACTATGTATTTCCGTCGTTTTCGTTGTTCGTTTGGAAAAAAGAAAAAAAAAAATCAAATCAAAATACCACTTCGATGATAATAACGAGCATCGACCGATAACTAAGGTTAAATAATAAACAGAAACAAAAATAAAATAAAACGTAATAAACAGACGCCATATCATATTGTTTACGATTAAACAAGTCTTAAACGACTCGGGGTGGGGGGAAATGTTTTAGTATTACAGTGTTTTTTTTTTTTTTTAATTTTTTTTTTTTACGATACTTGCGTTCTGGACGGTTGTGAAAAATCGATAACTAACGATCGACGTTTTAAAATGTGCAGTACTTTCGGTATATTAATTATTGAAAATCGATTTTTTTGTTTTCTTTTTTCATACCACTTCATATTATTATGCGGAGTACAAGTACAATTATTTGGCATTGTTTTCGTTGTGAATAGTTGTCACTTTTTTCGGCTGTACACGGGTACACGACGACAACAGACAAGTGATAGTTATTACTTATTTTTAATTAAAAAGTCTAATTAAAAACCGGACAATTGGACTATAATAATATATATATATAATTATATTGGAGAATTGTTGCAAATCGTTGTTTTAACGAATACGGACAGTCGAGAAATCGTGCGTTCAAATTCTCGGGTACGTTTGACGTCGTTATTTTTCTTTAATTTTTTCTCCACAATTTCCCAGCTTATTCAGTGGGTAAAAAAACCATATTTTCCAATTCAAAATTTTACGAAAAACTTAAATAAAGGCTCGTACATAAGGGGTTACCCTCCCCCTTCCCGGGAATTTTTCCAAAAGTAGACAAAATAAAAACTGCCGAGTGTACTGAACAAATAACTCCCCGGGCGCGGGCTTTATGACCCCGGTATACGTATCACAACCCTCAATTATTGGCGGAAATGAGATGAGTACATTTTTTTTTTTTTTTTGGGGGGAGGATGCTCAAATAGTTTTACGCAATGTGTATATGTTACTAGCTTATTATCGTAAAAAATATCATAGGACACTATCGAATAATTTATGGAGGGGGGGGTAAAAATGATTATCAGGAGGCTCCACCCGTCTCCATGTAGGCTCTCGTCAAAAAAAAAAAAAAAAAATGTGTGACGTCCATTTACCAAATTACACCGAACACAATAACGGTATATTCTGCGGTATGACGTAGTGATAACGATTGAAAATATATCGATAACATAGAGAAAAATATTTTCCTAATTATCAACGTGTTCTTGTTAACATCGGAAGTGTTATTTCTCGTTGTCCCTTTGCCCTCTTGATGTTTATTCTGAGGTCGCAAAATCAGCTAGAACGCTTATTTTTATTGATAAATGTACAAATAGCCGGACGGATTTCACTGAATTACAATATATATATATATATATATATATATATATATATATATATATATATATATATATATATTTTTTTAAAATATTTATTTGAATACATACAATCTGTAGGTTTTTTTTTTTACAATAAGCACGTTTGATATTATACAATTTTGACACGGTGATATGATTAAAAGAAGTTACCCAGTAGTAATACTTTTGACTTGATATTTAAAAAAATGTTTAAGTTAAATAAAACAACCAAATCGATTGATACGACCATCAGAATTTAGATTAATTGTGTCCGGGAGACCACAACGATTATTATGGATAGTATGCATATTTAATTTGTATTTCTCTTCTCTCGTTTATTACGATTTCATTACATTTTCGAACATATTTCTGGGCATACCTATATATACGTATGTATAAAAATGGATGTCGTCTGTCTGTATAAGATTAATAGAATCAAAAAGTACTTTTTACGCGGTTTTTTGTTAAATGTTCCGCGTTGTCCGGAGAAGATTTATAGTTATTGAAATCCACCTCCTATTGAATAACATCTCCTAAGATTAGGGTTATAGATACTTTTAGTACAAAATCGAATTATTTTTGGGTTACCTTGGTAACGCGAATGAAAAAAAAACCAGTCATTAATTATTGTAGTGCAATTCCTGTGCTGTGCGGGTATCTATGGTAATAAGTGAAAACACGTAAAACGCATTGACGTATCTTTGAACCTATGTAATCCATTTGTCATTGTTATACTAACAACACTTCAGTAACATTAACAAACATTAAGCGCTGAACATTATTTGAAATGCCACCCAATAAAGCATTGCAATGAACGAAATGATTGTGTTACAGCAAAAGAAATGAATACATTTTTGTTTGACATGAAATTCTGACTTAATTCAATTGCGACTTAAATTATTTTTGTTGATTAGCTGTTGAAATGACAAAGTAGTACACTTTTAGTAGGCCGAAGGTGGCCCACTCAATTTCCACCATTTTTTTTTTTTTTTTTTAATAGTTACATGAGCAGGACAATAATACATAATGATCTAGCCACAGCAATAGAAAAGTATTGCCGGGTCAGCTAGTGTATTATATAAATGGCCTAAACATAAATATAATATATCGCGGTTTGTCGAGTTTTGCTCGGTAACTCAACGGCTCAATCCAGCCCTGGAACCGGTAAAAAATTACCAGTGTTCGTCGAATTAGGCGTTCTTGAGTGGACATTTAAAACTCGGGCATATATATAGTGGATTTCTTTCTATTTATTTTTTTTCGAATATTATCGAGCCCCGTGTTTTGCATTTATATGTTTGATTTTTTTTTTTTTTTTTTTTTGTTGACGCGGTTTTTTCCCCTTCTTTTTCGTCCAATGCGATGATGTAATGGATTCCGACACGTGTCGCGGTGCATGATGATAATAATAATAATAATAATAATAATAACAATAATAATACTAATAAAAATATTTCCATGCGCGTTTACAAAACCGACAAAATATATTTTGATGCGTTTTTCTTCCCTTTCACGGCCGTAAACAAAACAAAAATTGTTCATTGATCGTGAAAAAAAAAAAAAAAAAAAAAAAAGGAAAAATATTTGTATAATAATATACGTACGATGGCGCGCGCGTAACAATAAAACCCGGGATACATATCGAAAACCCTTAGGACCCGTATAGAAATGGATGGTACGTTCGTACGTATATTTTGATTGCTCTCTTTTTATGCCGTTGTCGATGCGGAGGCGGCCTAAACTAATTATTATTACTATCCACTGCGCGAACAATGATATAGAAGCCCGTAACCGAACAGAGACCGGAGAGGAGGGGAAAAAAAAAAAAAAAAAATCCGGTGAGATGATATTATTATTATTATTATTATTTTATTGTGTTGCGACCGAGTACAAACGAAAAGCCGCCACCGACTCGGCTATAATCGTGGATTGAATTAAATATAAATATATAAATATAATAGGCGTAGAGAGACGAAAACAACGACTGCGGGAAATATTATTATTTTCGACCCCCTAAGTAGCCCGGCTCGCAGCTATAATATATTACACGTATATAGAAGCGAGTTTTTATATTTGTTCCCCGGTAAAAAAAAAAATAAAATAAAAAAAAAAAACACAATAACATATATACGGTGCAGCAGCTCTCCGATATATATATTTTTTCGATAATTAACGACCATAGTCGTTTTAAATATTTTATTATTGTTTATTGTCGTTCATCATCGCGCGCAATGCACAACGATATTAGTGTTTAGTATATAATAAAAGTGTTAAGTAGGTACCTACAATATTACTATTGCTTTACGTTATTACGCCGCCGTTTACAGAATCGAAATTATACCGGCACGTTCGCATTTGCATATAATCGTATTGCCTGTCGTTGTCTACCCATATGAACAAGAATTTAAACGGCGACAATGACGTTAAAGTCATAATAGTTATGGGTACAGAACGCCGGGAAAATAAAAGAAATTATACTTGCGCGCGCGGTGGCGCCGGGATGATTTTTGAACCGCGGGGGCTGAACAAAATAATGTTTAAACGCTTGAGCAAAATACGTAATTAAATAATCTAAAAATTATTTCAGGAATAATTTTTGTTCCTCTCTTTTGCGGATAACTGAAATAAATACCTTGCTTTTTTTTTTTATTATTATTTCAATTTTATTTTTCAGTCTTTTACGAAAAGTTTAATTTTAATCATACTTTTGGTTTAAGGCATCGGCAAACTCCATGCAATTTTCGTCAAAAAGACTTAATGACGCCTGACAAAAAAGAGGTACTTACTGTGGTTTGATTTTAAAAATGTAAATATGTATGAGTTTATAAACAAGTTTACTTTGCATCACTTTACTTTACAGCTTTTTTTTTCAAATTAACATTTTTTATTGAATTATTTACCATTGAAAATTAAAAAATCTATATAAATTTTCAAACGTTTTACTCGCGGAAATTTGATAAAATTGAAAAAGTGCTTATACCGATGAAAAATAAACTTGATTACAAATTCAAACATATTTTTATGTTTTATTAACCTAATATCGGTCGTAGCCCTTCTCCTTAAATGGTCTTTGGGCAGTAGATTAGCGGAAAAGTCTTATCGTGAAGACGGCCATTAAAAGCAAAAAATAATTTTCAATTTTTACAAAATTGAAGTAAATTCGGAAAACTCATTTGTTCATTGGGCCTTAAATTATTTATCCATATTGTATACAATGTTAACGATTTTCCTCTATTACTTTGTTTCGAGTTTCGTTTCAATATTCTACATAAAAATGATAGGAGATTACTTAAACCTATATATTTTACCAGTAGAGGCCTAACTTCTAGGGAATTTTTCCCGTGGGTACGACAGCAGGGCTGTCCTTCACCCAGTTGTTCCGAAGCACCTGCATAATCATAAATATCTTAAGCATGGTCCACTCGGTGATATTTTTGCTATTACAGATATGTAATTATGTCCGGAGAGTAAAAGTGATACTATAATTTACTACAGTTGATTTCACTACTAGAGCGCGTTGAAAACCGTAGGTGTCATGTTTTTGTATAGTGAATATAGAAATAATATCAAAAATATAAAATAAAATCTCCTCTGACTGTGTAATCAGAGGATGTTTGACGATTTTAGTTGATCGGAGCAAGCCTAAAGTATACCGTCCACCCACCACCGCACAATATTTTAGCATATAACAAATCAGCTTTGGTAAATTATAAAATTACAAAAATGTTGGTCGACCAACAATTTTGGGGTGAAGAGGCTAAAAACCCGTTAGCCTTGGGTGCGCTCTTGCGTCCTAGGTAGTTAACAGTCATCGTAAAGCGGATACATATACTGTCGTACAATTTTACTGTCGTCACGGCACTCTCACAGATGTTTTTATATCGGATTCATTACTACCCAGAGCCCCCACATCAAATTTTGGACCCCTGTACTAAATATTTCCGCGGGCCCTTTAGTTTGGCAATGAGCAAAAAAAAAAAAAAAATCCGGTATTTTTGGTGATGAACATTTTTATTTTTTTTATTATAATAAATATATATATATATATATATATATATATATATATATATATATATATATATATATATATATATATATATAAAATAAATTTATTTATTTAAAAATGAAAAATTTAATCGTAAATTGTTAACATTTCAACGAGCCCCTTTACTTTGGGTTCGAACGATCGTCACCTTGTGGGGGGGGGGGGCTCTGCTATTACCAATATTAACTATTATCGCGTGGACCAATCGCTAACTTTACCGTAAATATTATTGTGTTTTACGTTAATAGAATAGTATTATTTTTTCCAACCGAAACGGCGCAAATGACGTAATATATTATATTGTTACCTGCGATAAATAATATTGCCGTTTCCGAATGCTACGTGAGCGACCGCGGTAAACGGCTATTTTCATTTTAATAATATATTATTGTCTCTCGGTCGGCTACGGATAAGCGATAGATCACGTCGACACGTTCGTAAAATAATACGTTATCCCGTCAATAGCAATATATAGTTATATATAATATTAAAAATTATGTATAAATGACGCGCTCACTACCGAACCGAACCGAAGTGACGTGACGTGACCACTCGCCGAGAGACGTACTGAGGTCTGTAGATAAAAAAAAAAAAGAAAGAAAGAAAAAAAAAAACAAAACAAAAGAGTAAACGCATTATTATTACACGAGATTTTTGGTGGTCCGCGGTTAGAAAACCGGTGTGCCTATAACTAATCCCGGGGATTTTCGGGATAGTCACAAAGTTTGATTAAACAATAGTAACATATGGAACAGAAAATAAAATATAATAATTATAGACACATATAATATAAATGTTTCAAATTGATAAAAACATAACAACTTTAATAATTCTAAATTTATAATTCTAAATTATAAAAACACCGGAAAAAATTAAATAAGAGACGAATCTGTTTGAAAACGATGACGGAGGAACTCGTGGGCATCACTCAGAATTAGTATTTAAATACCTAATGTTAATTTCGTTCACCAGCATCGAACCAGAACGTGCGTTTTATGGCTGCTTCTCATATAAGTGGACTTGGCGATGAAACATTAGATGCTTTGCTATTTCTCCGATCCTTTTTTTCTCCAAAATATTTGAAGTTATAAAACATTTAAATTAAAATAAGACTTCGCTTTTTTTTTCATTTCGTTTTGATATAATTCGCTCATTATTCATATTTTTTTTTGTCCGTAATAGATGATCAAAATGTATTTATCTTTTTGAATATCTTAAATGTCGAATATAATCCCGGGATTCCGGAATCGGTTCCAATTATTCCGGTTATACCCTAACCGGGTTTTCTTTTTTAGAAAATTCGAAGTTTAAAAATCCAGATATTATATATTTTTGTTTTAATGTATGTTTACCCGTAGTGGCCAAATAAACTGGGTGCTAATTATTAGTTAGAAAGTTAGAATGAAGTCGAAAAATTACTTTTATTGATACACTTAATCATTAGTTGGTCGAACATTGCGAACGGATACATACGACACTAAAAGTTCCGTAGACGATAGTGCGTACATACAATAATATTCTTACAACTGCATTTTTTTGTTGAACATATTTTTTATTTTTTTTATTCACGGTGACCACTTTTATATTATAACCTTGCCCTTCACGGTATTTTAGAGGTAGATATAATAACCGTTGCAGCGGCTTAGAACGACAACTATATAATATCCGGTCGAACGACGTAATTATTAAATAATAACATTTTTTTTTTTTTTTGTTGTTTCTCGTCATATGAATTGCGATAATCGATTTCAACAGTGTAGGTATGCAAGTACGATTAAAAATGTTTTCGAACGCGATTCGCGTCGCGTATATAAATCGTTGTTGTAACGACAACGGTGGTGAGCATCAGTAGTAGTAAAAAAAAAAAAAAATTCTTCCGACATTCTTTCCCTACCGATACGAGGCTGCTATATAATTATTAAGATTAAAGTATTCAAGTATACGTAATTAATAATGCAGTCTTCCGTTCGAATTGTTTTTTTTTTTTTTAGAATCCAAATTATTTTAGCATAACACTAGTGGGGGATCATTAGTAGTTGTTTTGGTTTTGATGTACCCGCATAATACAAAGTGCACAGTGTTATGCAGATAGTTCTATTTGTAATTCGGTAATTTTCTATTTGAGTTTGACACAAAACATCGATGATATGCGACGCCAAAAAAACAGTCTGCACGTATCATCGATTGATATCTTTACCCTACATTTGATGATGAATCTGCGTCTGAGCTCGTCAACAGTGTGCAATTACAATGAACAACACCTGTGAATTAACGATTCACCAGAAGCGGGGAACTCAATAAATGGTATTGCATTAATCGAACTCGATTAAGTAAGAAGCGGTAAAAATGTTTTTTTTTTCTTTTTTACCAAAACACCGTCTTCGAGAAATAATATCATATATATTATACTAGCTGATCCGCATGGCGTTGCCCGTGAAAAATTGAAATTGTCCGCGGATTTACTCCCTACCGTCCGCGGTTTTTTTATTCTTTCTTCTCTTTATCGGCAATAATAAGTGAATGAGTGAGTGAGTGAAGGGTATTTGGCTTTTATCTATATATATACAAATGTATGGATGTCTGTCTGTATGATATTAATAGACTCAAAAACTATTGGAGAGATTTTTACGCGGTTTTTTTTCCAAAATATTCCACATTTTAGGTTTATTAAGGCTATTGATACCACACCTCCTATTCGGTTTTTAGGTATTTTTAGTACAAAAACCTAATTATTTTTGTTGATTTAAGGGTTCCTTTAGTAACACGGATGAAAATAAATCGGTTATTAATTATTGTAGTCATTTTGACTTAGTTCAACTGTGACTAAAATTATTTTTGTTGATTAGTGGTTGAAATGACAAAGTAGAACACATTAGTCTGTCGAAGGTGGATTACCCACTTTCCACGTATTTTTTTTAAAAATAGTGACATGGACAGAACAATAATATATAATGATCTAGGAACAGCAATATCTATCAATAGAAAATCATTGCTCTGGGTCAGCAAGTCTCTTTTAAAAGAGCACTTTCTTGCCTGTGACAAACCCAATCTAATAATAATAAAAACCGTTTCTTTTTCATCCGTGTCGCTAAGGTAACCCAGAAATTGAATTTCGGCAAAATTCATGTGCAAGGAGATTTCCAAAAATTCTTTCTTATCTCACTCCTACACCATAAGAGATATAAACTATTAAAAATCCAAGTCTCTAGGTCCAGCGGAATTGGTCCGGGCGTTGATCAGTGATCGTGTGAAGAGTATTTGACTTTTATATATATAGGATAACGAAAAAAAAAAAATTACAACTTTTTTTGGTAATTAAGCAACGATAGTTTCCGATTAATAACCGTTTTTATTTTCATTTGTGTTACCAAGGTAACCCTTAATAATCTACAAACTGAACTTTAGAGTATGGTATTCAATAGTATGTGGATTTCAATAATTATAAACTTTCTCCAGACAACGCGGACAATTTTGCATAAACCGCTCAAATTTTATATAATATTTGTTTTTAAACCCTTTAAAATCAAAATTATTCAAAGTCCTCTCTTAGTGCAAACCTAGACCGTAGTAAAAACATACCCTGTAAATTTCAAGTCACTGGCTATCATAGTTTAAGCTATTCGCTGATTATGAATCAGTCAGTCAGGAGTTCTTCTTTTATATATACAAGAAGATTAATAAAAATATGCGTCTATCCAAACGCGATGCACTTCGAAGTCGCATTTCCGAAATTTAACCCCATAAAGTCGGGGTTGGCTGACATGGAGTGTTTAGTATTTTTAGAACGAAAATCGAATTGTTTTTTCGATTGATTCGGAATGTTTTCGAAATAATTTTTTTTTTAGAAATTCCGCTTTTAAATGGTAAAATAAAATTGGTAGCACGGGTAACGGCTAGTAAGTTTAAAATCATCACAGATATATAACTATACTAGATGGCCGTCTTGTCATTATAATGTGAAATGGTCCGCCAAGTGGCCCATTTTGATAAATAAACCTTAGTAGTTTTTAAATACAATTCATTCAATTCGTTTCAATATAAAGTAATTCGTGACTATTATAACTTATTTTTAAAATGTAATAATAACCGTGTTCAATTACCGTTTTCCAATTGATTAACAGAGTTCCGTCTTGAAGTATTTTGATTTACTATTTGTTTCGTATTGTACCTCTATTACTAATTTTTTTGGTTTTTTTGTTGCAATTAACCTTTCTTTAATCGTAATGATAATTAATTGTAAGTAAACCCGAACATTTACAATACAATTAATGGTATCTAAATATGAATTAACAATTTATTTGAAGAAAAAAAAAAACAAGAAAAAGAGACTAGTTAGGTTAAGTTAGCTAACCTAACCTTTTTGGCAACTTATGTCGTTTACTAATAGGGTTTAATATAAGTCGGATGAAAACTAATGAAAACCTAAACGAACAATTCAACATCTTTTTAACAAGTTTTCGTAATATTTGATTACAATAATTGATTAGGTACACTTTGTGGTCGGCGGAAGAGTTCACTCGTATGTACATTGATAATATTAATACGGCTATTTAGTTTTATATCTGTGAAAACATAGACATACAACGTGCAGGTCTATGTCGTATAAAATAAAGCAATAATAGTCATTTGCGCAACCGAAATGCGCACATCTCACGACGTCTATGGCGATATTTGATCGACTAATCACCGGTGGTTTCCGTACGGAGCTCTGTGGCTCGTATAATTTACATTTATTTCGGTTTTCGTTACGTCCGTAACATACCGCCGGATTATGGTAATGATAATTATTGTTCGAATCGTATTGGAAAATTACCGTTTATCGTTCACAACTATACTAACTGCAGCCGGCGTTCTGACGAGAAAATCGTATAATGATACGAACGTTTTTTTGTTTTTAAAAAAATGACGTCTTTGGGAAAAAAATGCGAAACAGATATAAGCGGTTAGTGCATATAAGCAATATTGTTTTCGTGGTTTATTTTAATGTTTAATTTTTATTTTTATAGTGAACGCCGCCGTCAAAATGTATGAATCGCGTACGTGTCGAAATCGGTCCTCTTCCAAATCATTTCACGACGACGACGGCGATGGCGAAAACGTCGGTCCCGTCGAAACGTCAAAACTATTGAGTTCGGAGGAGGAACCGAATCCGGATAATTCCAAGTCCAATCGCACAATCGACATTTTCATGAAAATCATACGGTTTGTAGCCAAACCTGTTGTGTACGTGATACGAAAAATATGTATTTACTTCGGATTTACTCTTTTATTCGTGTATTACTTTTTTATTTAATATATTATTTTTACCGTTGTGTAATGTTATCAATCCAAATAAAAGATGCTTTCCGTTAGAAAATCCATGTTGATCTATATATACAATGTTTTTTTATATAAAAAAATCGTTTTCAAATGAGTGTTTACCATAATTTTAAAATTTTAAACGTGAATTATTTGTTGAGGCTACGGAGTACGGATTTTAATATTCGATTCGAGAATAAACTGTGCTTAAGTTTTTTTAAGTTACCTGATCCGTTTGATAGGTCCGATTAGTAGAATAGTTAAAAAATGTTATAGTTGCGGTTCAGTTAGAACAGACAAAATCAAACTTCCCGTGTAAATATTTGCATATTCGTATAATATAACTTTGATTATTTTAATATTTTCAAGCATTTACAAAAGTTTTTTTAAAGATATTTTTTATAGTATATACACAGTTTTTACACTATATACTATTTAGTATTATAAAATGGAAGTCTATGGACTCACCATGCCGCGTACAATATTATTCAATTAGAAAAACGAAACGTTTTAATTAACTCTTCCATGAGAAAGCTCCTCTCTTACATATTCCTTTCTCTCTCACGCATATCGTGGTCTATAGTATTATATGTCTATGTCAGAAAATTGATAAGGGCTGGGTCACAATCAGTGCCTTACTTATAGGAAAAGTTTATTTTTATTATCGGACCTCGTCGTTTGTGATGGCAATATATTATGATTTACATCAATAGAGATTTTTTTTTTTTTTTAAATTTTTATTTTGTTTGTTTCACATTAAACTGTTGTATTTTCACGAGTCACCGGCCATTAGGCGAGTAGCAGGCAGCTAGGCAGCTGTAATAACGGCGTACTGACGAATTACCTATACGAACTTCTTCCGTTCTGAGTTCCCTCTCCTATACCATCAAAATATGTCATTTCCACTAATAATTGTCGATGGCTGCTTTATGTCGGTTTTTTTTTTTTTTTTTTAGGCCGGTCACACACATAACAATATAATCGAATGAACCCGTTTCGGACGGAAACATATTTCGTTTGAAATCGTTTTTAAAACGATCATAATACATCTTGTTACGGGGTGCGGGTCGCACACCGATGCACCGCACAAGACGTTATCGTCGACGACGACCACAATAATTATGTCGTTTTGCGTCAAAATGCAGGTGTTCCGCTTTTCTTTTTCTTTGTTTTATTATTTATTACCACTCGTTATGTTAACTTAGAAAAGATAGATTATACTCGTACAATTTACAGTACTCGAATCTAATTGTAAAATCGAATGAACAAAATGGTCTTGTCGTTTCGCCTCAGGCAAATTATAATATAGTTTTCTTTCTCGATTTATTATATAGCCGACGAACCCGAAAGCTTTGGTTATTTGTTTTAGCTTGCTTTGTCTTCGTCTAAACATCATCTGCAGTTGCCATATTAAACGCCATCACATTTACAGATCTATAAAAATATCGATTGAATATTTTGATGACTTCGAGAAAGGTTTTTACCCATTGTTCCGTACAACGATAAATTAAAAAAATGTATACGATATACAATAGTGATAATTATATAATCAGTGCTCAAATTGGAAAGACAGAGTGCCTCTTAATTTTTTTTATAATGCACATCATAAACATGTACCAACTTGTATTTTTTTTATTTTTTTTTTTTAAATTTTTGCGTCCTCCATTTAGTTTTTTTTCCAATTTCAAACGTTGAATATTACTACGGGTGTAATCACGTATTAAAATGCCGAAAAAAAAACCTGAAGAAATTATTAGTTTTGCAGACTTTAAAATTCAATTATTGTCGAATTTGCCGACTCGATTGTTTACATTTCAAAGTCTGCGACGAACCCCGGTCGCATTCTTCTATCTCGTCGGACCTGTACACGTTTGCAATTTTGTTTTTTCGACCTGTGCCGTGCGTTCGGTTTGCAATAATTTGATATTTTGTTGGCGACACAGAACAAAATACAAAATACAAAAAAAAAAAAAAAAACCCCCGTCATTTTCAATTGAAAAGTTCGCCCGAAACGCGTTCATTACAGTTTTTTTTTTTCGAACGTATTATCCGTATGTATTTATATATTTACTAAATAATAAATTTAAAAAGAAAAAAAATGTATTTTTAAATCGTCGTACTCGTCCGGGCTCGTGCCGCGCCACGGCCTAATGCATTATTATAATACGCAGCGCTTAGCGCAACATAATTGGTTTTAGTGTCCCAAAACCGTGAGTCCCGGATTAACTATATTTACTACTATGTTACGATGTTAAATATCAAATTTTATATACGCACGGCGTTTATAAACGAACGTTTTCGTTATATATGAAAAAAAAAAAAAAATACTTTTATCACGAAAATAATCCTCGTCCGGACCGGAGAATATTATACAATAATAATAATATTTGATAAGTTGTCGGAGAAAAAAAAAAATATAAATACCTTAGGTTCGGTTTGTCGACGCGTTTTACGACCACCGCAGCACTTAGGCAGCGAGGTTTAAGGTATGACCTTAAACGAAAAAAATAAATAAAACCGGCGAGCATAAATCGTAATAATAATTTTCCGAATAGTAGAAAAAAAAAAAAAAAAAAACAACTTACTGGGATTACGTTGTATTGTATACCTTGCGTACGTTTTCAAAGTCGGCGCGACCTGCAGCGGGTTCGTTTATATTTCTCTCAGTTTTACGATTAAACCGAAAAAAAAAAAAAAAAAAACGAGCTTAAATCATAATACCAGCATATAACTCGGCCGTTTTTACTGGGTATACCCGTACTGTATTATTGTAGTCATTTTGACTTAGTTAAACTGCGACTAAAATTATTTTTGTTGATTAGTGGTTAGAATGACAAAGTAAAACACACATTAGTCTGCCGAAGGTGGATCACCCATCTTTTTTTTTTTTAAAAAAAATAGTGACATGGACAGGACAATAATATATAATGATCTAGGAACAGCAATATCTATCAATAGCAATGTGCGAGCAGATTTCCAAAAATTCTTTCTTATCTCACTCCTACACCATAAGAGATATAAACCATTGAAAATCCAAGTCTCTAGGTCCAGCGGAACGTAGATCAGCCCGGGCGTTGATCAGTGATCGTGTGAGTGGTATTTGACTTTTATTTATATAGGATAACGAAAAAAAAAATATTACAACGTTTTTTTGGTAATTAAGCAACGATTGTTCCCTATTAATAACAGTTTTATTTTCATTTGTTTTACCAATGTAACCCCTAATAATCCATAAACTGAACTTTGGAGTATGGTATTCAATAGTATGTGGATTTCAATAATTATAAACTTTCTCCAGACAACGCGGACAATTTTGCAAAAACCGCTCAAATTTTATATAATATTTGTTTTTAAACCCCTTAAAATCAAAATTATTCCAAGTCCTCTCTTAAGGCAAACCTGGACCGTGGTAAAAACATACCTTGTAAATTTCAAGGCACTGGCTATCATAGTTTAGGCTATTCGTTGATTATGAATCAGTCAGTCAGGAGTTCTTCTTTTATATATACAAGAAGATTAATAAAAATATGCGTCTATCCAAACGCGATGCACCTCGAAGCCGTATTTCCGAAATTTAACCCCATAAAGTCGGGGTTGGCCGACATGAGGTGTTTAGTATTTTTGGAACGAAAATCTGATATTTTATATTTCTCTCAGTTTTACGATTAAACCAAAAAAAAAAAAAGAAAAGAAAACAACGTGCTTAAATCGTTTTACGAGCATATAACTCGGCCGTTTTTACTGGCTGTACTGTATTATACAGTCGCATTGTGCGGCTGAAATCAATCATAAAAAATAAAAAAAATAAAAAAAATACGACAAATGGATTCGGACCGGATAATAGATAATAAGAATTATACCGCACCGGTAGGTCCTCGTTCGGCTTTTGTTCCAGTCCCATTGTCTTGTACAGTGTCGTGAACAGCTTCCGAAGGCGGCATTCACGGCGACGACGACGACGGCGCACGCGTTGGTCCGCGGGTACGCACGACAATAAACGATATTGTCGGTTTTTTTCTCTTATGATTTGTGACGAGAAAATTCCGTTTTTACTCCGGGGAAAAAAAAAAAAAAAAAATAAAAAAAAATACGTCCGATAATTAGATTTTAGAATATTAACTCGGGTTGCGTCGAGTTTATTGCGAAACGAGTGGCCGCAACGGATTAACGCGTTAAAACCGCGCCGGTTGTTTCATTTATTATATTAACTACGCCGCCGCAATAGTTGATTTTGAAATTTTGAATTTAACTTTTACTCATAGTAATGTCAAGTTAATCTTTAATATTGACGAGGTTGTGATTTGTCGAAAATATGGACGGTCGGCACAGGACCGACAGGGGTTTCGTTCCGGCAATATCTGGCCAGAGTAAATCGTCGACTGTTAATTGGTAGCGTTCATGTCGCGCAGTTTTAGTTTTAATAAATCACAAACTAAACGAATATAAACGGGGGCGTAGCAAAGTCATTTTTTTTAGATGGGCGACAAAGTCCATTCGGCCGACTGACGTACAAAAAAAAAAAAAAAAAAACGTATGTACATGATGTAAATACGTACAATTTTAAAATTGTATACTTTACGATTGTACAATTCGTTCAGTGTTCGTGAGTTTTAATATTAAAACTGTTATTAATGCAAGAATAAAATTGCTTTTTGGAGGATGGACTTTCAACAAATAAAGCAATAGATACAAAAAGTTGTTAAATACAAATTTGTATTATTTTTTTTTAATTTACCATTGTTCGGCAATATAGAATCGCCATAAAGGGCTTTTATTTGCGTTGCTCTGTGGTTATACACGTGCTATTTTTTTTAATGTTGATTTGACTGACTATAATAAAAAAATAATTATAAAAAATAGTCTAATTGTCCGACTGATGTAAGTTTAAAAGGGGTGGGTGGAGGGTGTAAGAAATCCCCCGGCCCTCTTTAGTTTCGCCCCTGATTATAAAACGTGCTATTGGAATTACGTTAAAAAACGCTATCAGGAAGGGAGTTTTGTTCAAAACAAATAGAATTTTTAAACATGGGATTTGAATAGGGCAGATTTAAATTTTAACAATTTTAATTAGCGGCGAACCGATATGACTTCATTCCGATATCTGATATTCCGTTATTTTCTACCGACGTAAGACAGGATATCCTATCCGATATTTGAAATAGAATACCGTGAACAGATATTGAAATAAACTGATATTTCGTTTAAAAAATCAATTTTTAAACGATTGTTTCTTATTATCCTAGAGGCATTATTGAGGGTTTTTTTTCCTTCTCAATATCGGTTTATGTCGATACTCACCACCCATTGAAATCGTATAATTTTGTACTTGACATAGGTAAAAATGAGATAAACGTTATAATACCACGTTTTAAATTACTTAAAACAATAATATTTGAGGGGGTTTTTGTTTTTTACCTATAACTTTTAATAATTGCTGGAAATTATATAGCTTAATAAATTAAAAGTAAAAATTCCCCTATACGATCACGCGTTAAATTATGTTATTTTCATCGTGGTTTTAAAATATCGGGGATATCGGAACAGTAATTTAATTTGTCGAATATTCGAACGAACGAATGAATACTCGAAAACAGAAATGGCCCAATAGAAACCACGTGTCGAATTTATCAAATTGTTCAATAGAGTTTTTTTTTTTAATCATAGTTATTTTTTAATCACTGTAGTCGGTGTACACGTGTTTGCTAACTAGACGCGTCTAGCCATAATACGTCCGGGTTTTAACGGCTTGTTACGACTTTTGCCGGTTTTGTCCGGGTATTTTTTTTCTCGAAATATCGTAAAAAAAAAGCCGACGCGTAAATAATTACGTTATATTGTATACGGTATCTATTGTTTGTTACGCGTGTGCCGTATGTGTAGTAATTTTTTGTCACCGTATACACACAACGGCAATAAAACGTCGTGAGCGCGGCGAGCTGCCGCCAAGTGTTTCACGAGTGGCCAGGGTTCTCGAGTGGCTGTGGCGCGTTCTTAAACACGAAACGAGTCGTATAAAAATAAGTCGACCGTACCTACACGGGCACGCGGGTCTTAAATATCGAAAACGAAACCGTCGAGTGTCCAGGCAACTTACACGACGTCTGGTTAACGTCGTACAAATGCGGTTAAAAAAACGCCATAATAATACTTAGTATACGTCACGCCCGTGGCCTTTGGTGATTATTCGATCGGTGTAATATTTTTGTTTTTGTTTTAAATAGTCGACAATATTGTTCGACGACGAGTGTTTCATTGCGTACGTAACATAGTGAACCCGACAACACGATGCCGTGTGAATAAAATCGTCTCCGACCGTATTACGACGTCGTAAGGTTTTAATCGATTTTATACTTTTATCGTAATCCGACGACGAACAACCCGCAGACATCTACGAAATTCTCACCGAAAATCCCTACAATAGCGTTTCCTAGACGCGGTAAGATTTTCCACAAATATATTTTCTATTTTTTTTTTTTTTTTTTTTTATCGTGCGGGTAACATTTCCCCCCCATTTTTTTTTATAATAAGCGGTCTCGGAAATTCAATACAATTAATAAGGTACCCCTTTGTAAAGTTGTATAGAAATACCGAAAATCCAGTAGTCGCGATTTAGTTGTTTTATAAGCATTTTAGGTTCAAATTTATGATAAAATTCGTTGACAACGGGACGGCCAATGTCGACAAGGACTTGTTCAAACCATAGCCACTGCTCCGAGTGCAAGAAGAGGAAATAGTTGCTGGATCGGGACTGTAAAGTAGGCGGTCAAAAAGTTCCCGACCAAAATTTTGAATCACAGTTTTTATGTACCGTAGTTATTTATATTGAATATAAATGTTATTATAAATGTTTAACGAGTATGTATATTAGATATTAGAGGGCATTTTTTTCAGTTTACTTTTTGCAAGATTGATAAATCTATCTGTTAATCGTTAAAACTTTTGTTCATTGTACTTATTACGACAATTGTTTTAAAAATGTGTATAAATAAACACATGGTGTGTTCTAAAAGTTCCGGGATCGTTTGAATTGCACGCCAAAAGAGTGTCGAACAACGGCACGATTGGCATCACTGGTTTCCGTAACTCTTACCGAGCACATCTGTTGTTTTTTTTTTTTTTCAGATTTTCTATAGTCTCTTTTTGTTTCAATGTTTTTGTTGCATATGTTTCTGTGGCGTTGTCGTGATTTCAAGATGAATCTAAATGAAAAACGACTCTCGCCGAGCTTTTCGGGAGAGCATTTTTTCTTCCATTTTGTTGAGCTTAATGAATTTATTTGCATTTCTCTGCCAACAAAGAATTCTTCAATAAAAGTGTAAGACGAAACCTTATCCAATTGCCCGAAAACCTCGTAAATTGCTTTTTTTTTTTTTTTTTTTAAATTTATCCTAAAATCTCCAAACTAGGAGAACATATTTCGACAACGACGTCCGTACATCAAAACAAAGATTATAGAGAATCTACAAGAACAGATGTGTTCCGTCGACGCCCATTTCAAACAGTCCCGAAACTTTTCGAACACTCGTCGTACAGTATATTCGTTGAATTTAATAAATCCGGTCACTTTATACGATTTGTCGGCAAAGGGAAAGGTACGATTTTGGCGGAAACCGGCCACGCCCCCGTATTATAAGCGGGTAACGTCAACGGTGAAATTACACTATATACATTATTGTATGTATCGGATAACGAAACGAAACAAAGAGTACACATTTATGTTATAATATACAGACAATAAATGGTGGAAACAAATGGTGTTATTGTGGTGTGTACCTATGCATTTTTCTCAGAGAACAATTGCGCCGCGAGATTTTTTCGTCGCGCGATTATACGGACGGTCGCGGGCAATAATCATAAAAAAAAAAAATATTATCGTATCTATTGTTATAGTATACGCGGGCCCGTGTAGTCCAGACGATCGCAGGTGGGCGTGTATGTAAATTAGTATGGCCAGAAGAAGAAGAAGAAGAAGAACAACAACAACACCAACAAAAAAATCCGGCCCTGATTGTTTCCAACTGATTGTAACCAGCCGAGGCGCCGAGGACCTTGTCGTTCAACTATAACAAATGCCGTAGTTGAAACAAATAGACGGTGGGCGGGTATGTAAGTAGGTAAGTTAACTAAAACGCAATCAAACAATCAACATAATAATATATTTTTTAAAATCGTATCAAAAGCGTGGACTGACCAAAAAAGTATACAAGTATATCAATAAAATAACTACCGCTTGTTTTTTCTCTCATAAAACACTATATCGGTTAGTAAAAATTTTCCGATTTGTTCATGTACATACTTCAACAAATGCGGATTGTAAAGCCCGGTGATACTTTATTTGAAATATTTTTCGAAATTTTCAATACTTTTTTCAAAAAATTAAAAAAAATAAACTGTCAACAAATGTCGATAAGATAAATTGGTTTGATGTTTGTGGCATTTTGGGTTACCTTGTGTACGAGGGGAAAACACAACTAATATCTATAACTTGACCAGTTTACCGAGCTCCCGTCAGAATCGTTTTTTGATTGCAATGATTTATCTTTGGTCTTATTTTATATTAACTACAAATTACGGTATATATATCTTGTCATACTTTCCAAATGTTTTACAGTTTAGTTACAAGTGTTTCAAGAAAATTAAAAAGACAGACAGACATACTTTGCACCCATGGGTGGACTACTGTTAAGGGAGGGAAGTAAATTGAGAAGGTAGGATATAGAGATGAATTCAATTTATATTTGTGTACGCAACGATAAATTATTGCTAACAAAAAATGATTCTGAGCGAAGTTGAGTTAATCATGTTTTGAAATGCCGAAATTTTTACGGCTTTCATCAAAATTTACACTTTCCGCTTATAAAAATAATTATAACATTATCCTCAATTTTTTACTCTTAAGTGTTCAATTTATGACGAACTCTGTGTCGAATATTCGTGATTTTCTGTGAGGCTGAAATAGTTTTATTTGAGAAAAAAAAACTCAATATGCCCATAAATTGTTTTTTTTTTGAAAAATGATCAGAATGTTTTGAATTTTTCCGTTTTTTTTTCTTTCTAATTATTATTATACAAAATCGAAAAAAAAAAAATTATCTCTCTAATGCACCAATAAGATCCAAAAACGCTTTCAGAAAAGGTGCTACACTTGAAAATCGGAGCCGGACGTCCGGTAGAAAAGTTATTTACGGACAGTAAACGTAAAAACGCACATCATAGTAAAATCAATATTACAAAAAAAAAAAAAAAAAAAGGTAGGAAACCGGACATACTTCAAATACCAATATTGTTTTTACAATCTATCGTTAATGTCGAATTATTAACTCGGTACTTTTCGTCGACGACCCACACCGAACCAGTACCGCGGCGTGTATAATGTACAAAAACAATACTGTAAATCACGTGTATAAATCGATTGCCGTGGTCCGTTTGCAACGATGATGATAAAACAATAAAATTATACTCGCGTGTACCGTTTTGACAGCCCACACGTGTGTGCGCGTATGATAATATTATTAAAATTTGGCAGTCGGAATAAAAAACAAACGTCTAGAACAAAATCATGGCAACAAAAAAAATCTAATCTATCCAACCACTCCATCAGTGGCGTCGAAGTCGATTTCAAATTATGTTGCTGGCATATAAAATGTACACAAACCGCGATAATATTCCTGGTTTTCCCGCATTATTAAGAAGACTCCAAGGAATATCAAGTAACCACTCATTTTACGCTACACTCAAAATCTAAAAATGTATTAAACTTAAAAACGATAATATGGTATAGTTAAAACAATCGGCAAATGTTTCCGTCGTTGGAATACAACACGAAAGGTGATTTATAAATTAAAAACCGCTGCATTTCGGTTTGTGGTGGTAATATGAATAATTGTCCGAATTCTGATGGATCGACCACAATCGTTAATAATTTCGCATTGAAATGAAAACCGGTACAAACAAAAAAGTCATTTTTACGTGGCAGTTTTGTTATTCCGAACACTTCTGTAATGCTATACCCCGGTCGAGATTTAACCGAGTAACTATTTTGTAATATTAAAGCTTTAATACTGTATTATACCCAATTGGAGGGGGAGAAAATAGACTCGACTTTAAAATTTAATTTTCTCTTTGTTTTTAGATTCTGATTACAGCGTGTTTTTAACATAATTTTCTGTCTGCGAACAACATCGGATATTCAGGTATTTCTACTAGAAATATCACTCCAGTTGCCAACTCCACCGGGGATGGTTTCTCGTAGTAAATTTCGTCTATTTGGTTCATCGGGAGGTCATTTGTTGATATTCCATTTAGTTTTCTTAAAATTTGATGAATAAAAACGAGAATATTTACGATATTATATAATTAATACGATATTAAATATTATCTACGAGAATATTTTATTCTTAGGCATAATCGTGTACACGGCCCCGCCAATCGATTGCGAAAATTCAATTTTCAAACCTAACCTCGTCCGTATATATATATAAATATATACGTATACAAATTTGAGCAGCCGATATATAATCCGTGACGTGCTCGTTTCGTTATTGGGAAACCTGAAAATCTCGAATCCGCCGAAAAACGTTTTCGTCGAAACATCGTTACGTTTTTGTGCCCATCGATCAATTTTATTCGTACGATTATTAGAACAGGCCCCTCTCGGATCGTACATATGTATATTAGTGATGGGCATAGTCCGGTATTGCCGAAGTTCGAGAATCCGGATTTTTGAATTCCGACATTTATTGTAAATCCGGATTTTTATCTAAATCCATATTTCGGTTTATACAATTGTGAGTTCATTCAATTGTAATTTATTTTTCATAAAACTATTATTATCATCGTATTGTCAATAGCATTAAATACGTTGTTACAATTAAAAAAAAATCACAAATAAAAATTTATTTAAAAAAAAAATCACACATATTGCTGGCCCGGCAAATGTTGTTTTACACATTTATTGGACTATTAGATAATCCGGATTTATGTCATATTTAAATTTGTATGTAAATCCAGATTCGAAAAAGATACTTTATAAAAGTATATCGGGAACAAATAGAGATCAATTAATTTAAAATGCATTTCCTTCGGAAAACGTATTTAAGTACTAATTTTTAAAAGTACTGTCAAGTAAAAAATAAAAATACTTTAAAGGCGTTTGTATAAGGTATTTTTTATATTTTTTACTCGGATTAATACCAGTGCGAGTTAATATGTCGAATCCGTTTAACTTTCAACGTAGTGTAATATATACGATTAAAAAAAATATGGAAGACAACAATTATAATAATTATAAAAGTATATCAAATAAAAATACTTTTGTAAAAGTATTTCAAATACGTATTAGATATTTTTATTTAAATACTTTTACTCAAATATACTTTACGAATCTGTAGTACATTATTCGAATCTTATTCTGTACACATTACCAGCGTACAACATTTTAATATCTTGAGTATGCACAGAAAACTATTTAAATACCAGTAGTCGAAGTTTTTTACACTATTATTTATGTTCGAGATAACGAGACTAATAATATATTGCAGGTCTCATGAATATTTCGTAAAGATAGCAAAAAAAAAAACCCCTTCCCGGTTGTCAAAATGTAGGTATTTGTTTTTTTTTTTTTTTTAGGCACGCAGACAGTGTAGCATAAAACGCCCAGTAATTTATCAAATATGACTTTCTTTCAAAAATACAGTACGACGCAGCTAAAACATAAACGAGTTATTATTTTTGTTTTCAATTACATTATATGTTTAACAAATTTAAATGCCTAATTGTAATTTAATTCTTCGGCACGGTCGCCGTTTCTCGTGTCCACAAACTAGGGCCTCCTGTGGTACGGGTGAGGCATCGGGCACGGGATTACGTGCCGCGCACGGGGTCCGCGCATCGGGCCCGCCGCAGGAATTTCCCGGCGCGGGTAATGGTCGAGCACGCGCGGCGTCGGTCTTGTCGTTTTCTCCTCGACCAGAACGTCGCGCGAGTCGGGGTGATGTACCGGTCGCCGGAATACCGGCGGCAGGTTGTAAACAGTCGCTGGTACCGGCACCGCGTCGCCATCTCCACCGCGACCGCCGCAGTCAACGACTGTTTTCACCGTGGGCGACCTGGCCCAGGTCCCGTGCGTTCCTTCCCGGTCGGACGATGCGGTCCCGTGCTCGCCGCCGTGTGGCCCGTCCGCGTTCTGTCCGACCCTAAATCGGGAACAACGATCTCGGCTTCCGTGTCCGTAATTCGTTTCGTTGATGACACACGCTGTTTGTATTTTTGCCAACCACCGTTGTTTAAACTCGGGCTGGAGCTCAGTGTAATCCGTCATCTTTTTTCGAGCGTATTCGAGGACTTGGCGGATTTCGTCAGCAGAGCTCGCCGTTAGGTTGAGCCGGGTCCCCTTGATGCTCTTGCCCGCAGATTTCATTGCCTTTTGGGCATCCTCCTCGGTACTAACGACAATAATAATAATAATATTAGGTATTTGAACAACTGCGTGGCCAGAGATTTCCGGTGGAACACGATAATAGGCTGGACGTTCGCGGTGGATCGCCGATAAAATTGGTTCGACCCGGACTTCCCGAAGGTAAAATATACCATTAGGAAATCCGGGAGCGTGGTCTTATCCGCAGAAAGGAAATTTGTTATGAAAATAGCCAGGAATGCATTGAGAGCTTTGAACAGAGACCGGCGTGGTGAAATTCGTTTTTGTGACTTTGTTAGACTTGCTCACAAGTATATAAAAATAATATTCAGAAGAAATGGTTTTCTATATTATAATATTATGTATTATAGGTACTCGAAGGTGACAAAAGCTTCGCCTTTTAAGCTTCCCACTATTATCACACCGCCATCGGGTATGGACAAATCCCGGAAATGCTGTCGTATGTCCACGGTATTTGCTGCCAAGGGCACATTTTCCAACTTAATAGTTGTCACGGAACGCATCTGGAAAAGTATATTAAATAAATAACGTCATTACGTTACTTTATTGGTACACAACTTCTATTTCTTTAACATTGTAATTTATTTAATATTAAAATATAGTTGTATAATTTTTACTAATTCGTGCGTGTTCACGATTTATTTATTTGTTGTGGATTTTTTTTTAATAAGTTTATAACATTAGTTTGATTAATAAATTAAAATGCTTTACTTTTTGTGGAACCACCATCTTTATGCCGCGGTTATTAATAAATACAAGATTCTCCATTTTGCGGATATTTCTTGCACGAGAAAAACAAACGCGTATAAACTGCTACGTAGTCGATTGTTATCGTTCGTTAACGATAACTATAATTTATTAGGAACAATTATATTTTCACTCAATAACAGTAACGACAAAAATGTACCAACGGTAGAAGTTTATTAATTATGTTTAATGAAAACAGATACGCAATCGAATGCAGGAATCGGAATGATACATCAATATTAAAAAAAAACGGTCCAGAACAAGGGCTTAGAAACGTGTTATTATAATAAACAACAAAAACAAATGAATTACAATTATATTTAGCCAAGTATATGTTATTATAACTAGCCAGCTCGTTATTGTAAAAAAAAATTCATATTCAAACGGCGAATTAAAAGTAACGTCTTATACTATAAGTATATCGAAACTCAGACGTACACACAGAAATAATGAGATAGGAGAAATACATCTAAGAAACTCTTGGACTCTAGGACCTAAGAGATCTGACATTTTGCACAGGGGATCCCTCCTTTACGGTGCTGACAACGAATAAGGCTTGGTTTTAGGAAATTCAGAGATAGGGATAGGGATCCCTATCGTAGATATTAGTCCATTATAAATTGTGATTTCGTAGTTGTACTCGAATATGCACCGAATTTTGACACACAAGTTTCGTTAAAAGTTCATACGACCATAAAAAAAAAAAAAAAAATAAAATAATCCGTGTAATTGCCATTTTTTTTTTTTTAAAGCGTTCGAAGTTTAGGTTTTGACAAAAATCTTAAAATAATCACGGAATTCCGGCGTACCGTTTTCCGATTTATATTGTGAATAAAATTTGTCTGATTGGTCTGCGTATATGTTCAAAAACACGTGTAATTTAAAACGCACAAATTAATTACAATATAATAAATCAATGTAAAATCAGCAGGGCGGTGTCGAAATTTTATTCGCCCACGCATATTATTATTTCGACCGGGACGCACGGATCCGGCGTTTTCGCGGGTATTTTTATACGAAGCTATAATAATAAAACGAATATAGGGGCGAGTGTTATGAACACGCAGCGTGTTCGAAACGCGATATAATATTATAGTTTTTTCCAGAGATAAAAAAAAAAAATATATAATATTATTTGTGCGGACGTCGTTCGTCGCGATCGAATTACGTTTTTTTTTTTATTTATCAAACTTATCAATTATAATGTCTTTAATGTTATACGACGTGCTCTGGGCGCAATCGATTACGTCTGACCGGGTTAGGCTCGTTATTTTCGTCGCACGCTTCGCCATTTTTTCGTCGTCATCTGGTCGGCGCGTCTCCTGGGCACGGTGCGCGACACGCAACCGCACGCGTATAAAATGAAAAAAAAAGAAAAAAAAATGTATAAAAAGAAATAAGAAATCATCTTCACTATAGGATAGCACACGCGACACAACACAAACGCTATACTAGAATACAGGTGGTTCTTATATCACGAACCGGCGATTAGCTATTCACGTGCGTGCCATACGAAGATTTCGAGAGGCTTCGGCAATGCCGGTTTTTTTTGGTTTTTTTTTTTTTTTATCAACACGGGTATATCGATTTTTGATTACCTACCCTGTACGATCATAATTTGTTTTTAGTTTTTCCATACGATTACTGCGCGATAAGATATTCGAGTTTGAAGCAACGATAGTTTTTTTGTAAATTATTTCTGGTATTGAAAAAATAAAACCAAGTTTTCTTTTTTTATTTTTTATGGTGGAAATTCGGTATTCCGATTAGGTCTCCAATTTTATAATCGGATTATATACGGATGACCGCGGTAGCTAAAAGTTAAGCCCCTCTTAAGAGAACGTGCTACCCTGTCTCAGTCCAACTAATGGGGACCATAGTAAAAATCAGCTTACGCGGACTGTACAGAACTCGGTTAATTTTTATGTTAATTACGAAATTAAAAGAGGATAATATTCCAGAGGGCAGTTTTTTTTTTCCCATTATTCTAAATATAACGTTCAATATACACCGATCAGAAGTAACGACTATTTCAACATTTTCAAATGACTGTAACTCATCAAAAATTTATTAAAAAAAAAAAAAAACCACCACGTTGTCTTATCCTCTGGAATATTATCCCCTTTGAATTGCGTAACGGGCGCGCTTATACTGTAAAACCGAAATTCGGTGAGTTCTACGCCAGCAGGTTTCTCTATGTTCCCCGTCAGTTGGACCGAGAAAACGAATGCGGGTAGCACGTCATTCTTAAGACGTCCTCCTCTACCGTCTAGAATCTAGATAATTGGTTTATAAAATGGTTTCGTGCGGGCAGATATTAACTAATCAAGATACCAAATTTTCACCATAAAAAAAAAAAAAAAAAAATGTAAACTTGCACTGTGCCCGTTGTTGGTTTTATTTGTTCAACGTAAAAAATAATTAAAAAAAAACAAACAACAACTACCGTTGTTTCAATAGATAATAATTTCAAATTGTTCAAACTAGAACTATATTTTATTACGCAGTGAAACGTATCGGGAAACAAAAACATATTCGAGTAGTAATAACGTCCGAATTGGCCAAAATCTCCGGACGGATGGTTATACAACCTCTCTGTATAGGGGTGTTGGACCGGGGGATGGAATTATCCGGTATAGCTTGGCGTGTGCGGGCGATTGATTGGACGCGGGACGCCGTCTCGGGAAATACCTGCCCGCGGGGCCCGGCCGAGGGTTGTCGGGCGCGACCACGGTGAATTATTATTATTATTATTATTATCGTGTGTGCAGTACCCGTAATGCGGATACTAATTGGTTATTGTGACCGCGGTTTCTCACGGACTACTATCGCCCGTCCGGATTACAGTAATATGATTGCGCGGTACGTACACCGGTGTTGCCCCGGAGCGACCACGAACGCCGTCGTGGTATAAACCCGCGCTCCGGGGGGCTGCGGGTGTAATGCGTATAATTTCGAATTTGATCTGTGTGTGTGTGTGTGTGTGTGTGGAGGGGGAGGGAGAAACAAAACACGAAAATCACACTCGTACCTCGCCGACCGGCGTTCGTGTACACGGTGTATACACCGGGCATCGCGAAAACGTTTCAATTCCGTATCTTCTTCCCCGACGTATTTTATATTTTATCGATCGCGTGCGCCGCGGTCGGGCAGGTACCGGGGACACGACTATCCCTGCCCGCCTAAAATTGTTTAAAAAAAATACAATAACTGCGAGTATTGTTTGTACGTTTTATCCAGTGGTTTCACCGTGCCAAGTCACAAGGAAAAGCTTTAGTTTTAATCGATTAACGGATTGGCATTTTCGGATTCGGTTTTTCAATTATTATTGTCGGGTTAGTCGTAAATGACCAAGTGATCCTACACGATTATTATTTAGGTACAAAATATTCTCCCATCGGGAAATCCCCGGGCACGCCACTACACCCCCTACGAATCCGGTATTTTATACAAAAGTTATAAACGATCAACAAAAAAAAAAAAAAAAAAAAATAGTTATCACGCCCGGCGATGACAATTAAATTCCATTTTTTACCATATAAAAGCAACATTTCTTCCAGTGTCTCCCTAATAATAACGGTTTTTTTTTTATCCGCGTCACCGAGGTAACCTATCAATCAACAAAAAAAAAAACTTGATTTTCGTTCCTAAAATACCGAAAACCCCTTAACATCAGGGACAGAGGGAAAGGAGGTTTCGGGGGTTGTTACCTTCCCCCAAAGAATAAAATGCATTTTTGTATATTTTCTACATGTCATGAAGTTTGTTGGCCTCACATATTTCTTAATGCTGGCTCTACCGACGGTGTATACATAGTGATTTTGTTTTATTTTCTATCGTGATCTAGCGGTTATCTACACGAAGATTTTGAGTAAAATCGATTTTGGTTTTAATCGGTCATCATAAATTCGTATTTATATAATGTATATACACCGTTTTACTGTCTAAAAATTGATACGAACACGGTCCATCCGATATAAGCGTAATTCGTCATATCAAAATTGTTAGACAAATATTCTCTTTTCGAATCTGCGTTTGAAATTATGTGGGGATGCCGCTTGAAAATCAAAAGTTTAACGTGTGTTTACGATGTACGGGTTAAGTTTTGAAAATATTGTAAAAAACGATTCTATAATAATGACAAAAAAAAAAAAATCAAAATCTTATTCGTAGATAGTTTCGCTGGATCGGCATGATTAAAAAAAAAAAAATCACTCTGTATTTTTCTAAGGCAGTATTGGGATCTCATAGGGCATCACATTCCCGGCCCTAGTGACGATTAGTTTTTGTAATTTTTGTTTAGACAACTTATGGATACATTAATTTCTAAAATTTTACATTGCCCTTATTTTTTTATTATTTATAATTTTTGATTTTCAAACGGCAACCTATGTTAAAAACCCTATGAATACAATATACTCACATGGAGTGTTTTAGTTTAGAATAAATGTGCACGTAGGAAACATTAAATTCCATCGAACCGTCGACGAAATATTCCACATTTAATTTTGTACATTATTCGGTAATTATTATATAATTAATACGTCACGGTAATATGATAAATACGCGTGTAACGAGCATACGAAAAAAAACAAAAAAAAATATTTCAAAAATGTAATCGTACACACGATAGTAGTAGTAGTAGTAGTAGTATATCATCGTAATAGTATTATATTATAGAATACGCCGTCGTTTTTTTTTTTTTTTTATAAAATTACCGTTTCGTTAACGAGTTATTAGTAATAATACGCAAGAAAGTCACTCCCCGAATTACGCGTATAATATATATATATATATAATTTATAACACGCCTAGTTACTATACTATTAAAGGAGAAGAAGAAAAAGAAGAAGAAAAAAAAAATAGTTGTAATAATAATAGCCTAACCCAGGGGTTCCCAACCTTTTTATCATCGAGTACCACCAGACACTTTTATAATCAATACGCGTACCACCTCAATTCTAAAACTAAATTAGAAGTCAAATTTATTTAGCGTATATTTTTATTATTCATTCATTTCTTTACATTTTTATTATTTGATATTTATGAAAGTAGAAAAATCTTAATTTTTAGTTTAATCTAAATATTTAAATTTTAAATTACAATTTTCAAATTAATAACAAAAAATAATAAATATTATTAATGCGATATTTGTTGTGGTTTATTTTGTACAAGGACATCAATGTCAGGCTGAATGGAACTCATTTTCATTCTTAAGTCACTTTGAATATCGAGCCTACTTCTGTACTTATTTTTCAAATACAGCAATTCAGAAAATCCACTCTCACACAAATAATTAGTGACAAATGGAGTTAAACACTGTAATGCTTGCTTGAAAAGAGATGGGTATTCTATTTTTGTTGACATCCAAAATGAAACCAATGTTTTGTCTTTAAATGCGTCGTTCATCGAGCTGTCACTTACCATATCAATGAACGATTCTTTGTTTTCCACGTCTTCTGGAACTTCTTTGTCTGAAGATTCATACAAAAATTGGTTTCTAATCCAATTTAATTATTATTATAATAAATCTAACCCAACCTTTGAATAGTCTTCAGAAAAATATTTTGAAAAATTCATCTTCAGTGCTTCCAAATGTTCCAAGATGCTCAGCATTTAAATCTTTCTTCAGAGAGAGAGAGAGAGAGAGTTCATTTCCATTAATAAATGATGAAAGATTAGGAAATGCATAAATGTCTTTTTATAAAATTAGCTAATATCAAAAACTAAACTAAACTAAATAATATTGAACGCAAATAGTAATGAACAAATTTCTCGGCGTACCACGGGTTGAGAACCTCTGGCCTAACCTATATATTAATTATACGCGCGGTAAAAGCCAATTTAAAATCCATTTGGTCCGTAATAATATTAAAACCGCGGGCGCGGTTTTTAGTACCTATAATAATTCAGTTTATATTACGTTATAACGCTATAGACCGTATTTCCCGCGGTATCGCATTAGTCCGAAACAATATTATTTAATCCGGTAAAACAATTATCGTTAATAATTTGTACGAGGCGAAACCGCGGATTTCCGCCGACAATGCCGATACCGATTTCCCGCACCCCGTGCGTCCGTCTCTGCCACCGGCAGAACAAAGAATATAAAATACCCAATTGTGTTCCGTTTTCTTCAAAACGTTTCGTCGGGCTAAAAAAACATTAAAACCAATTTAATCGAATTCGCCGACCGAGCGACACGAGGAAGTTTAACCGATGTTACTCACCGGGGGGTGATTTCTGGTAGACAATTTTTGTCTAGCCCGTGCGTTTTAGGACGGAAAATTTTTTTGCGCTCTTAATCATAGGGGAAAACCGGCAATACTTACGCCGAATTTCAGTGAAAAATAACCAAGGGAGACTCGACATTTTCATATTTATATGATAATAGAATACCGTTTAGACGTGATTTTCAACATATCCTTGCGTTTTTTTGTTATTTATAGCTGTTCGAGTTTTTTTTTTTATTGTCGGTTTTATGCGAACACAATCTTTTAAACACTCGAACTAACGTTCGAAAATTGTACACGAGGGTCTTCATAAGTCGCACGCCCGTTTAATAATATTAAACCATAGCAAATCTGTATAGGTAGATCTCTTTTTTTAAATTTTTTATAAGCGTTTAAAATTCGTCAAAAACATAAACAATATGTAATTTATTTCGTATAGTTAACCGAATTAATAAAACTCGTCACGGCATTTGAAACCGGGAAAATGTTTTCAAATGGAGTAACATCGGCCGAAATATTGTTTTTTATGATACATTGCGATCGATTCGAGTACCTATTTTTTACCGATCGGAAAAAATGTTTTGGGTACTTCCGTGTATTTTTATTTTTCTATCCATTAAAGGGGTGAGACGGGAAATATTTTGAAATTGAAAATTAATGAACAACAAATCCCGTAGATGTATTACGAAAAAATATTAAAGGGAACACTACCCAGCGTATAGGGTCGTTGATTATCACAGACGCGACCTGAAATCGATGTCTGGCGCTCGCCTACGATAATGCAGACGGATGAAAAAAAAAAAAAAAAAAAATATTAAAACGTTTTTAAACGCAATTAGTTACTGAAATCGATCTGGGGTTAACGGTTTGGAAAATGTATGGATAAGTATCGAACATCTGGCGGTGAATTTAAACGCGACGACGGACAAGGGGCCCGTACTATAGTACGCCGGAGCACTTATAAAAAAAAAAAAATTATAACGCATTATACTATATTTTTTATGCGCACTGACGGGTCCGTATACGATTTGATTAAAACGTTCTTGTCGATATATTTGAATATATAATATTATTTAAATGTATATACGTACGCGCGCCTATCGACGATACTTATCTGTGGACACACCACACCGCGAGTGCGGTGTAACTTATAAGTAGAATATTATTTTAATATTTTTTTTTTTTTGACGGACACGAGATTCGTGATCGGAGGACGTATGATATTAATACGATGTACGTCGTTTATCCGCGCCGCGACCAATTAAAAATAATATCGTATACCTACGTATATTTTATCGCATAGGAAAATGTTCGCCCCGCCGTATTGTCATCGGATACGTTGAAAAAACAAAAAAAAAAGAACAAATTAAAGCTATGCCGTACGGGCGTATGTAGCGAGATGGCCGACGTGTAGATTTTAATCGCTTCACCGGTGGTGACGTACCGGGGAATAATTGTCTGTGGGGAAGCGGAGATGATAAATGATTTAATACCTTCCTATATAAAATATCGACGGGAAAAAACGCGTGTGTGTTAAAATACGATTTTTCGGGAGAATACGTACGACATAAAACAAACTCGTAAAATATTCAGTGTGCTACTCTTATCACAGTGAAGCTATTGCATTTGCCATGTTTTCGAGTAATTCCATTGCTAATTGAGCTTAATATATGTTTCGCTTGAATATTAATTTAAATATAATTTTTTTTTTATCGCAAAAAGAAAAAAAAAAATGCAATTTAGACGATTATTTCTATTTTAGTGCAATTTTCACGGTTTTTCATTATTTTCGTAAAATTTTAAGAACATTTAACTCGATATATTATAAAATAAAAATTAAGTAAACGTAGCGGTGTACAAATGTATATATCAAAAAATATTTTAATAACACATATTTCTATATAGCTTTTTTTTATATTTATATGTCCTTCAATAAACAATATTATCGACCATCGTCGATCGACAGTCTGCTATGTTTAAAATAGTCAAGTACCGATATCGTTGTAATTTGTAATCGATGTTATTTAGGAGTTCGTTATACACTGTCACGTCTATTTCGTCCGTTTAAACGAGTTTAAAAAAAATTACGTAAACATTATATTTTTTCCAGACAATTTTCAAAATTATTAGTGAAATTGTTCATATGTTTCAACGCAAGAATGCAATTAATTTAGTGAGTTGTTTCAAACAATAACTTCACTTGTCACATTCCGAACGTTCGGTTTTGGTCGTTATTTAAAACTTCTTTATTTGCACTTTAATCGGTATTTTACAAAAATAAACTACCAGAACGATCTTAACGCATAATCGATAAGAACATCGTTTCGATCGACTGATTTAATTTTGAAAAAAATGCCGTCTTATTGTTTGTTTATCTCGGCTATAGACCAGAATACAGTTTGCACTCGAGCATGTCAGCAAAAAAATTAATTTTCCGACATAAACAATAATATCAAGTGTAGTATTGTTTAACCAAGAGCTCGATAACCGAATAATTACGAATTCCTCCGCGCGTATTTATCGTTTTCTCTTGATTATTCCGGCGGTGACTTTTACCACGATTTTTCTGCCCGTTCGCCCCGCCGCGATCCCGGTAAACATTCCCGGTTTCAATCGACAGAAACCTGGCCTTGCGCCGAACCGTGTCCGCGTTTAGTTTCGACCATACTGTATTAATTTTCCGGAAAAAAAAAAAAAAAAAAACCCCCATAATATCCGACTGCAGCTGGCGGGTTTTCTCCGGGACTTGCCGCGGTATATACGAGATTTCCGAATAGTAGTAGATCAGGCATTGTCGGAAATCTAATCGCGCGTCTTTATCACGCCCCGATAATTCCGCGATCCGCGCGTCGCGTTACGCTCCGCTGGCCATCGTTAACCGATCGCTTTCGCGGGTGTTCCAGAGTATAAACGGCCAGAAATGTACACGGAGAGTAGAAATCCAGAAAGCAGCAAACGGTATCGAAATAGAAGACGCTCTTGGCCCGGATACCCGACGGGGAAAAACAATAATCATAGTGCATGACCTCGATTATTCCGATATTGTCATCGTCCGCGAACTTGGCCCGACCATCATATTCGATCGACTTCGAACGTACGGCCAATAAATAGCCAATATAATAAGCAAATTGTAGCAAATGCATCATCAAAATCAGCAAATCGTCGTAACGTAAAAATAAAATAAAAAAAAAACTAGAAAATAATATATACCTACTGAATTTGTTATTTTATTTCATTTTTTTTTTTTTTTGCTATAAAAACTTCACGGGCACGTCCATTGCGGACGCGATAAAACTGCACGTGTTGTACCCGCCGATAGCATTTACACGAACACGGCCGTGTACACCGCAGTCACTCGGCTCTCTGGTTTACTCTAAAACGTCTTTAAACGAACATAGAGAGATATCTCTCCGTCTGTGGGTATATACGAGCCCGAGTATAAAATTATGTCCGTCGAATACACCCGGCAGCGATCACGATACCGATATCGGATTTCCCACGCATCCGCGACCCGTCGGCTTGGTACACTTTTCGCCCGTGCCCGTTCGCCTCTTTCTCTCCGAAATCCGATCTCCGCCGGCACCCCTCCCTCGTTGCAGTCAAAGCTGGGCAAGTTTAGTGATTTTTTTTTTTTTTTAACTAGTTTATAAGTTGAGCTATCGATAGAAAAAAAAAAAAAAAAAATAAATATATAATTATTGTAATGAAGCCAAGTTTAAGTCCATTTTAAAATATAAAATACAAATTCGGGTAACCCCTATGTCGAGTTACAATTTTTCAGGAAAATAACGACTTATGTTGAGTTAGACTGAAGGCGGCAGCCACTGAGGAACTTTGGATTTCGGCATACGGCTACGGATATCGGTTGGGGATACCGTATTTAGACAACGAAGAGATAGACTAGTCGGTCAGCAGTAGTCATTTCGTATTATAATATATCTGGCAATTTTATAGACAATGTTAAGATTGACTGTAGTCAATTTATAACACCTGCGCGAGCCGGTCAACGTTATAATTTGATAAATCGATTGGTCGTTATAACATATCTAATTATTGACGTGCAGTCAATGTTAGTTATGTTATGAATTTATCATCGCTATAGCGCAGTAGAGAACGCGTGCAAATTGGGTATGTAAATTTATTTAAATAAGTAATATAATAGCTTTAGGTACAGAGAATGGATGTTTGTACACACAACGAGTCAAGGACGGAGATTTTTCATCGTAAAGAAAAATGTATCCCGCTTGAAAACGTCCTTAAGTTGGCAGCCGAAAAAGAGAAACAATCGTTTCGTCGAGCGGCTGGGGACAACGGTGCGATGGGATTTTTGGGATTCCAACGATGCCGCTGCAAAATTCAATGGTAGGTCCAATAACAATAATGTACACGTGTCGATCAGCTTTGTACACGAAAATGCCATAAGTGCGATAAGTAGTTTATCCATATGAAGACAATGTCCTGACATTGTTGGCCGATTAATTTATGTATAAAAAATAATAAAACTATTAAAACTATTACATAATAAATTTTTAGTAATAAAATTATCTTTAAATATATATTAAGTGTGCATTTTTTTTTTCATTATCACTAAGTAACTTAATTACTTTTCTTATAGTTTAAATTATTTCAAGGTTATTTACATATTTGTAAAAAAAAAAAAAAAATAAAAAAAAATACACACCTATGATTTTTGCACTCTTATTTTTAGATGAAAATAATGTCTTTTTACATGCGGTGTTGTGTGCTTTTTTTTTCAAAACATGTTTTCGATCAGAAGACTTGCTCCAATCATCAACTTTAGTGGCGATTTCCAATAATATATTGGATCTAGTTTATCTATTAGAGGGGCCCGTGTTTTGGATTTTTATTTTTCTTAATAACGAGGGAAAATAGAATTAAAATGTCGGAAAAACGGATAAACGTTTGTTTACGCCCCACAATTCGGTTTTGTTGAAATCGGTAGAGTTTGTTTTTGTAATCCGGATTTCTCATGTATTTAAATTTCGAATAATACATGTTGTACATTTTTAAATTTATAATACATATATTTGTTCTGACTTAATCGAGAACAATTTTTATGTCTTTATTTACGGAATTAATATTTACACAGAGTTGCCACATAAAAATATATTTATATTGATATCACGTATAACAATAAAAATGAAATCATTTAGTTTATACGACAAAATGTTTGGTATTCGTTCAATATGTGACCTACCGAGCGAAAATCGAGTTTAGTATGTTACCCACCACCTGTATTACCGAGTTTCATGTATGACCTACCAAAACACGTCGTTTTATTGAGGCAAGGTACCGAACTACTACCAGGTGAAATTAATTTTTCAAGTGACATACAAAAAATGTTAAAAATATATCTATGATTTTATAATAAGAATAATTATTGAATAATATGGATTTTTTTTTTTTTTTAAATAAAATTTGACTCTTTACGATAATATAATAATTGTATACGAGAATCTATAAACATTATACTATAATCATTTATTTTGTCTTTTTATACTAATAATACTTATTCATAGCTACAATTGTTTTATTTTTATTTTTTTTTAAATAAAAATTGTTTTATGTAATACTTGTTTTTCAAAACATGACCAATAATTTAGTTGAAAAAAACTTATTGGTACCTAGTGGGTTACCTTTTCAAATACGAGTAGATCACGCGGTCGCATATTGAACGAACACCAAATTTATTAAAAATAATAATTTTTCGGGGGAAAAAATTGAGAAAAAAGATCGGGGCTATTTTTTTTTCTTTTTGTGTGCGGCAACATTTTTGTACACGCTATGTTTTCGTGCTCGCGACTATTTATCAAAATCAAATTTGTTACGATTCGGCAATCGGGTTTACAGCGAAAACACGATTTTACGAACATTCGCGCAGTACGTGCACGTAGTTTTGTATTTACATGACAT
The DNA here is from genome assembly GCA_956483605.1 of Tuberolachnus salignus. Classification (NCBI taxonomy): domain Eukaryota; kingdom Metazoa; phylum Arthropoda; class Insecta; order Hemiptera; family Aphididae; genus Tuberolachnus; species Tuberolachnus salignus. The sequence goes on from OY101437.1 coordinate 22,057,501, forward strand.
AAATAAGTGGAAAAAAAAACCGTTACGTACGCGTTTAGGTATATCGAGTTTTTATCCGCGTATTCCAGGGGTCGTCAAACGGTCGATCGCGGTCTTTAGAAGACAGTGGCGTCTAAGTCGACTTTTTTGTGTGGCCGCCGGTGCCCTTGTCAACCATTATCCGATCGGCTCCCCTTATCAATGCATTTTTTAAGCCAGTAAACTGGGCGACATTAATTACATAAATTTCACCCAGTGAAAATATTTTGTCTCTTAGTTGACAGTATTTTTAAAGACTGGGCGACACAACATTTAAAAGAAGAATTTTTATTCTACGTAAAAAAAAAAATAAAAAAAATAATAATTAGATATTGATTACAATAAATTACTTACTATAATCGACTATTTATTTCGAGAAAAAAATGTTTTTGTCGCCCAGTAAAAATTCCTTAAAAAAAAAAACACTGCCCCTTATCAACGATAACATTTTCGTCCAAACAATCCGTATCAATTACAATTTTAACGGTTTTCTTCACCGTTTTAATTGAATTATTTTCGCGTTTTAAACGTTTTATTAAATATACTGAGCCGATATAATTACCGATTACCGCGGACTAGTATCTGGTCCACGCCGACAACAACGTTAGAACGGCAAATTACACAATATGTAGCCACCTTTATATTTATCCAATTGTTTGTCGTGTTCGATAGTATCAATTATTCGGTATTGCCCGTCACTATAGCTCGTCTAACCAACCCTTATGTTACTTTTTTTCTTTTTACTAAACCGCTGACTCGTGCCCACCCGTGATAGGCGCGCCGACTGTCCCACCTGTTGATACGGATCGGCACCACCAGTGGCATATTTTCGAGGGGTGTCGTCTGGATACCCACATACTTGAAAAAAAAAAAAAAAACTCCTTTTTTGATTAATAAATAATAAATTGGCTAACGTCAAACGCTAATTATATAATAAGGTAAATTTGAAAACAAATGTTAGTATTCAGTAATAAGTAATAACTTTTAACTTATCTATTATACTATATACCAAAATTTCAAATGTAAAATTACATGTAAAGTGTTGACATAGTAATTTGAAAAAAAAAACTAAGTACAATGGCTTTTTTTATCAGTTAATAGTTCTAAAAACGAGTTTTTAAGCTTCCTAAAATTTTGGACGTCTCTTATAACTTTTTTGGTCTATCGTATTCAAAATTTATCAGGTATATACTATTATCGAGTTTTAGAATAGTTATTGCGTAATAATTATGTTCCAGGATAAACTGAAACTTGCAGAAAACCAATGTCAGATATAATATCAATATTATACGATTGACGTGAAGCTTGGACTCTACATTTTAGAATTAAAATATTCTATATTTCATATAGAAAATAGAACAAACTTTCTGGTATACATTTTGATAAAACGATTTGTAAACGTTAGTTATTTCTACTAAAAAATATTGAAAATCTTTAATATGTATATATATATATATAAATAAAACGAAATACAAGTAAATATAGAATAAGTCAATGTTACTGGCAATGCCTCTCAAATTTTCAATCTACGAGTTTCAGATTTTTAACACGATTTATACGAGCTAAATTTAAAAAAAACAATTACATATATTAGTGCACAATGTGGCGAGGGGTTCTGCAAAGACTACAATTAAACGATACGAGACGTAAAAATCGATTTCGTACGGATTCTGTATCCTGAATTAAGTTCAGTGGACGGGTAGAGACCGAAGAGAAGAATATTTTCGACTTTGCGGCCATCGAATAAATATGTTTTTTTTCTTCTCGACCCCGTGTAATAAAACACGTTAAAATTAATTCCCGTCGGCGACACCGTTTCATTTATCACTAGTGTTGAAGCGAGTAAAAAAAAAAAAATGTATATATTTATAAAATAAATTTAAATCATAAATACGAATTGATAGTATTATCTCGTCGGCGGTGGCGGCCGGTAATCGTTGTCGTCGAGAAAAGCAGGAACCTTTGAAGTAACTCGCTTTTTTGTTTTCTCGGATTCGGACGTTGCTCCCGTAGCGTCCGAACAAAAACTTGTCTTAAAGTCCCAAAACGATTTTTTTTATTTATTTTTTTTTTTATCGTTTTGTTCAAATAATACTTTTTTTTTTCCTTCTATCTACGTCGGACAGTAGGCATCGCTATGTGCGTATGTGTGTGATTACTTAGGTACTTTGTCATGCAACAACAACGCACAACGACCGCGTTAATAATGACATACGGAGATTTCGTATTATAAAATTATTTTTCTTTACCGGTGGATTTCCGTCCGTGGACTTCATAAATCATTTTTTTCTCTCTCTCTCTCTCTCTTTCTCACTCTTCCTCGCCCTTCCACGACCCGTCCGAGTGGACGGTGGTTAATAATTATCTCTTTCGTAGGCCGGGGAATAATATTTCGACGTCGCAACACGCTAATGGCTTATTTCTACCCGCTTGCTTGCAGCGTACGTCTTTATACGTATATAATATGATATTATAAAAAAATGATAATATACATTCAGTACTGTTATTATTATTATTATTATTATTATTATTATTGTTGTTGTTGGTGTTATCAAGGCGATAACAAATTAATTTCACACCTTAACGACCCGTTCGACAAATCGGGACGTATTAACGCGACGGGCAGGTGTTAAGACCGCGGTACAGTATAAAAGTCGTTATATACCGTTGTACCGACAAAATGGACGGTTTTTTTTTTCTTTTTTTTTTTTAAATCCGATAATTGGTTCAAAAACGCTTCGAACGCCATTCGAAAACGTTTAACTATACAATATAGAATTTCAACGTTGTGTGTTACAAAATCGAAATCATTGTTTCGTTTCCGCGGCGAGGTGAACGGTAGAAATTCCGGCGAAAAAAAAAATAAACCTAAACTCAAATCCGAGTGCAAAGCAGTCAAGAAATTATTTACTGATTTATCAGAAAAAAAATAATGTCCAGTAGACAATGTGTTTCGTATTTGGGTACCCGAAAATGTAATACTCTAAACGAACTATTCTTTAAATTAATGGAATCCAAACCGAACCGAACTCTAAACAATTGGTTTAAACGTTTAAAGTTCAAAATGGAAAATGTTGCATTGTTCATTATAATTAAGAATAATTAATACCTACTATAAAAACGAACGAAAATAAATTAAATTCAATTTTGACCCTCTAAAGTTTTTAGTTTTCAATCGTTATAAAAGAATAAAAAATCTTCTAAATATTGATGAAAATAGCTTTAAAACAATTTTCCATGTCAAGATTAGCGAAAAAAAAAACAGTTAGAAATGTTCCAATTGTTCAACCAAAAATTACAAAACACCATAAGAACAGAATAAATTACTAAGTAAACTCACCAGAAGAATATTTCAGAATTTCAATTTTTATACTTTTTTTTTGGATTCATTTAAATCTGAAATAAACTACAGATTTGTTTATCACAAAACAAAACTCTCTGGATTTCAAACAGATTATTCTCTGACGAAACAACTACATCAAATACTGAAGATTTGTATGAATAAGTAAAACGTTATAAAATAGATATTTATTGGATTAAAATAAAAACGTATTAATTTCGGAATGAAAACATTTCGGATCCCGAAAAAATAAATGCACTTCCGGTAAAACCGAAAAATGCTACGATGATACGTAATGAACTCTACCCGATCATATGTAAGCTCAAAGAAATTCTCGCAACATTATCAGTTGCTACAGCAACTTATTATTTTATTTCATTTATTTATTTTTTTTTTTTGCCCAGTTATAAATAGTTATAATTTGTATCTATTTTGAAATAATTTGCCATTGGTAGCAAGAACGAAAATTTAGTCAATTTATATCAATTATTATACACTTTTCACCCTCTCCTCTTACTTCTTGTGTATACCTAATATACCATAAAGTCCATTTTGCCGAAAAATTCATAAAAAAAAAAAAAAAAACCTCTACGCACATTTCGTCATAATATTTGTCGAGTCTGTAAGTTTCTGAACCGAGTGCAAGTGAAAAAGATACATGTATTTTAGATGATAAAAAATCGTATATTATCGCCATCGTCGTGATATGAACTTTTTTTTCGATTTCCTTTTTGGAATACCACGCACACGCGTGGATACAGTCATATTATATTATTACCTATATACTTATAATCGCATCGAGACATTTTAAAATTAAAAATTACATTGTATCGGACTTTTACAAGTAAACCGTCCCACCCAATGGAACTCATACTAAAAACTTTGTATTTAGGTTATTCAATTTACTACAATTATTATTTGATATATTTAACTATATCTCCAACAAATTATTGAACACATTTAAATATTTGAAAAAAAAATAAAAAGTCTAATTTGCTAAAAACGTTACATTTTTTTATACTTGATTATTCTCCGTAGAAAATAAGAAACGTACGATAAATTGTGTAAATACAATTAACGTAGAGAAAATATAGTTCCATAATGAAGATTCGTTATGCTTTTATAGTTTTTTTAATTAAATTAAAAATACTAAAAACTACTCTCTTTGATCATTTTTCAACCCTCAATAGGCACAACAAGGGGGCGAATAATCGTAACCTAATATTATCCAAACTACATTCTAATAGTGTTAAATAAAACGAGGGAGGGTGAGACATCGCTAAAATTAAATTATTCTTCTATAACTAACCGCCCTAATATAAATATAAATCGACAATTAATATAGGTATATTTTAACAATACAGTGGGTAATAACATATAAATGCTCGTGTCGTTGCTGTTATGAAAATATGTACATGCGTATATATTGTAATACTAAAAAAAAAAAAAAAAAAAAATAAAAAAAACCACTTCGTGCAATCATATACAGTCGATTCCGTTTAATAGAGACACCGGTTAATAAGGACGACCAGCTTAATCGGGACAATTCTATAATTACGAAAACAAATGTATACTTGTAGTGTAAAAGTACGCCGCTCATCTGGGCCGCGAATCCGGATAATTGCGATATTTTCATCGAGTATAATGTTAATTTATATTTTTGGAGGAAAGTCAACAGCATCAATCAACAGTTGGAATCTAATTCCGAAGAATATGATAACGCAAGAGTATTAAACAACGTAGAATTTGAACAACTGGATTCAAATGTGCAATGCTATGACCAAAATGAATACGTTGATGCTGTAATTATTCAATCCATACAAGATCAACGTAATTCAGATGAAGACACGGACGAGGAACCAGATCCACCAATCCGACTACAGGAGGCAAAGAAATCTTTGGAAACATTGAGATTATATTTTTGTTCAACAAGGAAATGAGGGAAGTGCTTTGGATACTTGTTCGGACTGCATTCGTCAACAAACAATAATAATTGTAAAAAACAAAGTAATATTCATAATTTTTTTTTTAAATAAAATAATAAAAAAATAAAATATATAAAAAATTTATAAATATTTAGGTTATAATACTATGTTTTTCTTTTTGTATAATTAAATAATTTCTATAATTGTGTTATTGTGTAATGTGTAATAATAAAAACATAGAAAATCAGTTTTTCAATATATGTTTTTTTTTTTCCATTTCGGATTATTGGGACAAAATAACATGCAACCGATGTGTTCCAATGAAGCGGAATCGACTGTATTAAAAATCGTATCGTATACGCGTGTACGATATTCGCACATGACGTTATTTGTGAGAATATATGCATAATAAAAATAGACGTTTATAGAAAACCGAATCGACTGTTTACCGATCGTGTCGGGATAGAACATTATTACTTGCCTAGGTATAAATAATACGAACGCGAGTTCGGCCGATAAGACTGCGCAATATTATTATGGTAATCGTTACGTCAAAAAAAAAAAAAAAAAAAACCGTTTCGCGCTACTAACTGCATTCGTCAAAACGTAAAATCATTACTGATGCACTTTTTTTGTCGACCTGTATACGTATAGGGTATTCGCGTTAGCGAAGAAAAGGGAAAGGAACCCCTCCCTCCCACACACACACGTGCACGCGCAAGAAAACTTTTCTTTAACCGTCAATAAAACGACAATTTTCAGTTTACGATTTTCGACTGACAATCTTGACGTAGCCACTAGACGAAGTCGATACTTTCGTGAAATGTTGTCCGTTTCATGAAAAGAAAACGACTTGCTCATATTTTGTGAAATACAAAAATATTTTTATTTTGTTTTTATCATGCGTGTAGTGTATGAATGAGTCGTGCAGAGTAGGAACTCAACGTGGTTTTACATTGATTTAACACTGAAAACATGCAATAAGCTACCACAAATTTTATTTTGGTTGAACAACCGACCGAACAAAATGAATTAATTTTACGTGATACCGTCTCAGTCGTATCAGGATGTCAGAGATTCCTAAGTTGTTCGTGTAAAAGTGCTTCTCAAACAAAACGATGTTACAAAGTTAACATGAAATGTAACAGCAGTTGTCACAATTCCTTGTCTTGCCGATATGAAAAAAAAAAAAAAAAAAAACATTGCATATTATAGTTCCCGTTTTTCTATTTTATTTGTCGACTTTAAACTACTGAAATAGTTATTTATTTATAATTTTTTTTATGATTCCGAAAAAAATGGAGTTTCACGGTTCGAACGGTGGCATTACAAATACTTTTTTGAAATGTTGAACAATATATAGTTTAGCAAATGTAACGGATTTCATATTTTCACGTAAATCCGATTTGTATTTTCGTATAGTTAATTTTGTTTTCGATTCTAAATCTCTGCCAGAACAAAATAACACAACTTCTAATAATATTTACCATAAATTATTGACATTTCATCGGGCCTCCCCCCCATGTACCGGAGGGAGGCGCTCGAATCGTATCGATTGACGTTTGTTTCTTGCCGCGATATAGAGACCTAGGGTAGATTCCATTTTGAAATCCGTTGAAACAATATGCGATTAATTTTAAAAATTTTGTTTTTTTTTTTTTTTTTTGTTGATACAATCTCGCATAGTTCACGGCTTCATATAGTACAATATACTACCAATAATTCCGTGCTGTTGACGGTCATACAATAGAACGGCTGCCGTCTAGGAATGTGTTTTATTAGACAATATATTCTATAATTTATTGTTATTGCTGTGTTATTATTATTATTATTGCGAGCGTACGTCGTATATACAGGACGCCGCGATGTTTGCTTAGGCGGACAGCGCGCGTCCGGTCGTCGATTCGGGCCATCGCAAAAATAATATTATTTTTATTCATACGTAAAATATAATAATGTTGGCGGGTTCGTGTACCGCCAGACGTCTAATCCGGACAGAAATTATTAAAACGAATCCCCCCCCCCATTCGTCCCGTAATGTTCGCCGTTATATATCTCACGTAAAATAAAAAAAATCGAGATGAATGGTTTTTTTTAATTTTATTATTTTATACTAGCCGAACGGTTTAAAATACAATAAAATTACAATTATAGAAAATTGCTTAAAACTAAATTTTCTATAATAATGATTAAAAATAATAATCGAAACAAATTATGTATGCCTTAGGTACCCTTAAATGTTTAATTTTTATTATTATTTTAATGTTTCTTTTTTACAGTCCGGAAATATTGTACACGTTTATTTTTTATAACTATAATCGTTTAGGAAGTTATTGTTTTGCATAATTACCACGCAAGACATTTTATTTTATTCTCGACAGACATGTTCGAATAACCGTACAACAATTAATTTGCCAAATAAACGACACATTTTATACTTAATTATTTTCATTTTTATTGTTTGGGAGCAATATAATAGATTTACAAGAAATGTTGTGAATACATTTTTTATGGAACATATTTTTTTATACGATTAAGGCCCAGTACTTTTTCGCGATAACTTTTATATATTCGTAATTAAAATCGGACAACCATAAAAACTACGATACACGGCATATATTCAACCCTCTGGTGACACGTGACTTTTATGCGATAATGCAAAAAAATCGGATGATCCAGCAACCAAAAACAATAATACTTTTTTTTCATCACAACCCATCCTAGTAGTATACGATAAATTATAAAAGTAACGACAATTTGGGTTCGGTTCCTCGTAAACAGGAACTGTTTCCCGTTTCTAGTTTTTTTATTTTAAAAAGTACTGGTACGCTATTATTACTACAGTGACACGGCGGTGGCGCAACGACACATTCCGTCATGTGCCGAAAAGAAAAAAAAAAAATCATTCCTTTATGTACGTCGAAATATAATAATAATAATAATAATAATAGTATAGGAATGTAACAACGGGGGTTTTTTTTTTTCATTTTCGTTTATCGGCGAAAAACGAAAAACTCTCGTCAAATCGGTTACGGGCCGCGGCGCTCGCTCCGCCGCCGTTAACCGATTACCAATACGCGTATTGCAGCTATCGTCGTCATCTCCGTTCTCAATCGTTCGTTATTTTTATATTGTTCGACGACAATCGACCACTTTCACTCACATCGTCTGTAATACTGCGCGAAAAATGTTCCTCCGTGATAAAATATGCGTAAAAAAATCATTACTATACCGGGTACCCGGCAGCAGGGGCGCCGGAACAACCGGGGGCTGTCGTAGTGACTGATCTTGACGTTTTTTGCGCCTCGAGGCGACATTTGATTGTCTCGCCTTAAGAAATACGGTGTCTTTAAATAAAGAAAATACTTCTGTCTACGCGTGACTGACGGAACCGCGGCCACCCGAACACGAATTGTTATCTCATCTCCAATTCGACGACCCTACGACGATTTTATGCTTTTTACATGAAATGGATAAATTGTCTTATTAGCTACCTTATGTAGTACTTTGACAAAAAAAATAACAAAAAATAATCATCCACGGGATGTTCCAAACAGACGGTGGGTAAATAGTTTACTTTCTATATCCTATGTTACCAACTTCCTACCTACTACAGTGTGGTCCGCCCGTGAGCGGTATCTTCGTACGAGTGGACCGAGCGGGCTATTCGTTTTCCCAGTGGTTTTATCACTTTCAGTCTTGCTATTTTTAGTTTACATTTGCTCAAAAAAAAAAAAAAAAAAACGCCTCGTAGGTCTGTAATAGGGCGATATTTCTGTTTTGTTTCGTAAACATGTATAATTGATTAACACACAGAGTCGTAGTTTTTTTTCATAAAAAACAAAAATAATTTTAATGTTTTCGCCCCTATGATTTGTATGTTAAATATTGAAGCAAAACTAACTTGAAACAATCGAATAGAGGAGAACCGTCGACATTGTAAACAAACAATATGGAAAAATGATTTAAGGCCCTGAATGAAGTTGCGAATGGGTTTTCCGAATTGTCTCCAATTTCGTAAAAATAGAAAATTATTTTTTTTTTATCTTTTAATGACTATCTTCATGGTAAGACTTTCCCCGCTAATCTACAGCCTGAAACCAATTTAAGGGGAACAGGTAAGGTTATTTATGAACGTAAAGTAGCTTAACAAATATTTTGATACTTCCAGTAGTCCAATTTTTTTAAATAAAAATATTATATTTGAATTCTATAAACAAGTTTACTATTAATCGGTCGGGGTACATTTTCATTTTTAATAAATTATTTACGAGTATAAAACGTTTGAAATTTTGTTTAGATTTGTCAGTTTTCAATGGTAAATAATTAAATAAAAAAAAAAAAATGTTAATATCAATAATGTTCTTCAACCGATGGTAAACTTGTTTTTAAACTCGATAATCTTAACATTTTAAAAATCGAACCACAGTAAGTACCTCAATTTTTGTCAGACGTCATTAGGTCTTTTTGAAAAAAAACACATTTCGAGTAAATAGAGCATACAAATTTTTATATATATACTAACTATTGATATTGTTATTAACGTTTGTTACACGAGTAAATTTAATCTATGTCGACGACGTTGGGTTGGTTTTGTTCACAATTCGTAATGGATCATCAAAAACGGCGTTCCTATAAATATCGTGATGGACTAAATCCATTTGGCTGGTTTTTAGGAGAAAGGATTTCAGTAAAAAAACAACTACTGTACAGGAGAGACAAAAACTTCGTAATTTTTTGTTTGTATTTTTTTTTTTCATTAATTTTAGGACTCTGATTATATATCTATGTTTCATATATACTGTTTATTTTTAATAGTTTTCGCCTACTTAGAACCTTTAACATTTACTTTTTATCACTCATGACCGCTTTCTCATTTGATTTAATCCTTTTTACACAGATCGTATTAATCGTAATGCGACTTAAATCTTTCCTCTATACTTATGAATCAATAGGCCAGTTAGTGGATGGTCGGATCTACGTATTCCCTTAATTTAATTTTTTTTTCTGTACGCAGCGATGAATCATTGTAAATGAAAAACGATTCTCAGTAAAATTTGTTAATACTGTTTTAATACATTAAAATTGAAAATTGTATTGATTTGTAACTACAAAACTAATAACAAACGTCCGTCTGTTTCCGTTCAAAATTGTTGAGCATTTTTATGGAGCAAAAGTGGAGGGAAATTTCTGTTTTTATATAAGTATTGCCACGGATTAAACACATTAAGTATATTTAATCTACGGTATTGCATACATAATATTATTTTACTGTAAGGCGTTTTTATAGTACAATTTCCGCAGCTGTTAAAAACAATAAAAATCTATTCGTTTGGCGAGTACTGCAAAAAAAAAAAAAAAAAAAAACAGAAACAGAAATCCGCGTGAAACGTTCCGACGGATTCTGTCTGAGAAAAATAGTTTCACCGAAACGCTCGAGGTTTTGACGCGCACGCCGCGGATTTCGTAATCGTTTTTTTTTTTTTGTTTTTTTTTTTTTTATTGATTTTATTGTTATTACTATTATAATTATTTTTTTTTTGTGTAATTAACGCCTAATTATGTCGTTAATCAACCGCGGTTGTAGTGATAATAGTCGCGCGCGAATTCCGATTGAGCAATCGTATACAATTTGATGTTTTACAATGCGGTTATACGTACACCCAGCTGTATAATATTATTTGTCTTGTTGTGTAACTTTTTTTTTATCGTCAACGGGATGGCGCCGGTTAATTAGACGCCGGTCGCTTAAAACAATCGGATTTTTGTGTATTTTACAAGGTGCCTCACGAAACTGTACCCGTTGCGATATCTCCAGTGATTACGAATATAATCAAATTCTGTGTTGTTTTTTTCTTTTCGTTTTATATCGCCCACGGGGATAATGACTAAAAATATTCATATGCATACATCAATCATGTTTATACGCTTTTGTCAAAACAATTTTGAAAAGATTTTTTTTATTTTATTATTTCGAAGATTTGTGCAGATTTCTATAAAGTTAGTTCTTCAAAAAACGTTGACGTGCGTTTCGACTTTTTTTTTTATTCTCATCGACCTCGTGGTTTTTAATTTGTTTTTTTTTTTTTTGTTTTATAGTTTACAGAAAAATAGCGCGGATGAAACTTATCGGGAAACGAGTTGCGATAATATTCCAAAATACTACTGAAATCATACGGTATTTCGCTGGAGACTAAAAAAGAAGAAAATATCAAAAACAAAAGGTTTAATGGCTATTGGCTATTTTCAAATGTTTCGAAAAAAATCAAATAAATAGTTATCTTTTTATCTAGTTTTTACCAAAAACATATACATATATATATGAAATATTTGTAGTTTTTATCCCTGTGACTGATATGTATATATATATATATATAAAAAAAAACAGAATTTGTTTATCTTTGTCATCTCAGGGGGTCTTCGTTATCGCAATGGGTATATCTTTGTGGGACACCTCGTATAGGCACTTACGTCCGACCCTGGTGGGTATTACTATTATAATATTTAGGTAAACGCCATAAAAAAATAGTCAAATAGTTTTGTAGGAACGCCACTGATGAAATTATTAGCGTTTACAGCAGTGGCGGGCATTTCGGACGACGTGTTTTATTTCGCGGGACTACTGGCAACAGGTTATTTTTATTTTTTAAATCGACTAGTATTATAAAGACGATGACGACGTCGGAGGCGGTGGCGGCGGCGGCGACGATAACATTCCCGACGATGACGTTTCGTCGGCTCGTTATAATAAAAATAATAATGTCATTAAGTGCAGCCTGCATGAAAACCTTTTTTTTTTTTTTTTTTTTTATTTTTTTTACGCCAACACAACGTCCGGCTTTCCCACCCGCCCCCGTCGCAGCCGGTCGGTTTTTTTTTTTTTTTTTTTTTAAATAATCATTACGACGGCGAGGCTGTAGACCTACCGAAATACAACATATACAGAAAATTATATTTGAAAAAACGATTATATAAATTATAATATATATTTTAGTATGCGTTGTAACTGGTATTCTCGTAAACCGGTACCGCACGACGCGCCGCAGTGTATAATATTAAAAAAATAAAATAATAATAATAATAATACGAATAAAACAAATTAAATTCTTGACCGTATAACTCGCATAGAGTTGGATTTTCGTTAATAACGCGATTTACATAAATCCTACTGGTACGATAAAATACTATTATTATTATTATTATTATTTTTATTTATTTTTTTAATTTTCAGTCTATTACGAATGGACGCGAAACGATATTATATTTATTACATAATATTTTATGTTCCAAACGATTATAATAATAGACAGGCAGTGGCGTATTTACGGTTTCCTTATTCTTTGTATCAGAGAAAAAAAAAAAAAAATCAGCGCATCACTCGAATTCTATCCATTATTTTGATCCGTCCATACCGGTTTTTTTTTTTTTTTTTTTTATAATCTACTGTATAACAAACTTATTTTGGTAGTTATTATTTTTTTATTATCGAATAATTTCATCAAACCGCGTAGACTATTTTAAATTGAAAAAAAAACCAATCGTTTTAAATAATTACATTTATAATTACAAACAATACAGAAGTCGGTTAGGTACTACTGATAACACAATGATTACGAATATGTTAACGGTTCAAGAAGGGGTTTTTTTTGGAAAAAAAAAACCAGATGGTTCATAATGGCACTTTAAACGATAAAAATTTAAAAACCGACAACACGATTCCGGTATAGTTTGGTTTTGTTTTTGAGGCTCCCGGGTCATTTAGAAAAAAAAAAAAAAACACAAATTTATTACAAAAAAAGGGCTTTAGGAGGGGGGGGGGTGATATATCAACCCCTCCATGTAAATACGCCACTGAATACAGGCAATTCGAAAACTTATTAATATTTTTTTACCGTCGAATATATACGTTAAATATTTAATTGACCACCTGTGAGTGTATACCGTCCAAGTAATATTATATTCTATTTTTTTTTTTTCGTACCACTTAACATACTTTGTACCAGAGACGCCGATCTCAGGTATACCAACTGGTGTAAATTCTCCAGGACTCGTGGGCGAGGTCTAGGTTGTTGACGAGTGGTCTGTCGTCTGTTGTATAATGAAGTCTTATTTTTGGCATCGTTCAGCATTATTAGAAAAAAAAAAAAAAAACGTTATAATATGTGAAAAGAAAAAAAAAAGAATTCTTGTATTGGCGTTTCGATTGCGGCTAATAGTAAAAAATTCGACATTTTAAGTAGCAAGCAATTCATTTTTTCCCTGGACATTTGGCAATTTGAGATGGTATTTTGAGATTTAGAGTAGTCTCTCATTATAGTTGATGATTTACTGAAAATTGATCATTGCAATCAAAAAACCACTTTAAGCGAAGCTAGGTAAACCGGTATGAGGTTCTAGTTTTCCCTTGTAGCCAAGGTAACCCGGGAGTCTCAAAAACAAATCCAAACTATACCGGAACTGTGTTGTCGGTTTTTACATTTTTATCGTTTAAAGTGCTATGTGAACCATTTGCTGGATTTTCCCTAAATGCGGAAAGTATTTTTCCGAGGGAGAAAACCGTATCTTGGTAAAATCAAGATACATAATGATACATATAGATACTTTAATGTTACAGTTAAAATCTAAAATAATCGTTGAACATTGATTTTACAATTATTTTCCCGTTTACCCATAATATATTATTGCTAACCTTTTCCCAGTCGGATTCCAGGTGGGCATAATATCGTTGCTTTTCTATCCTTATTACAATGCAACCCGATAATGATTACTATGATTGGGATTTTAATGCTCTAAAAATTCGCATAAAACGCCCTTATAAAAAAGGCAAAAACGACGTAAAAAACTAAAAAAATACACTATAAAAATGTCTTTTAATTAGTAGTTATTATTAAATAGTATTCTACGCCATTTAGTATATATATATCTATTGACTTAATTACTTTTTAATCATTCATTCTGAAATAATAATTTAAAAAATACATTTTAATATTTTAACTTTTTTTTTTTCGCTTGTTATATTACTCGTTTTAAATTTTAAACAAATTATGAAAAATGCTCCTAAGAAAATCATCAAAACACCGCGTTTTATGTTAAATTTGTTGAAAAATGCATAAATATGCAAAACAAACATGACATTAAAATGATCACCCAGGAAACACATTATCCTTTCGCGGACCTACGTTTTGGAACGCCGGTAAAATAGACGCGATTGCATCAAAATCCTAATGGTTACTGTACAGTATTATGTGCCGAGCCCGGTAATAAAATCGTCCGTTTTCGCATTGTCGACGGTCGGACATCAATAATATAGCAGCTTACCTAATATTCCATTGCGTGTCGTATTTTACTATTATTACTATTATTATTACTATAATTTATATTGCACAAACTCGCCGCTATCCATCGTAGGTACCAAACGTATCGCCTGTAATGGATTCGGCGGGATGATTTCGGTCCGATTGGCGGTCGTCTGCAGTGATAACTCGTAGGTTTTCAAAATTATCGTATTTATCTATATATATATATTATATTTTGTAGTTTTGTTACGATAAAACATAATTATAATTAACCTAAATTTCCATGGACGATTTTTATATGTTTTACGTATTGCCGAAATACTTGTATTGCGCCGATTTTGCCGTCTCGGTGTTATATTAACAATGCGTAACACCGACCGGCTTGGTCGTGGGAGTAATACGACACAATATATCACATTAACGACAACGACATCCATCGTCATCGTCCGTGTCCGTTCATCGCTAATGCTAAGAGTTACTAAATATTCGTAATAGTCACTCCCGTGGCGAGTAATTTTCTCTACGAACAAAATCCGTTTCTAAACTTTTCCTCCGAAAACCACGTAACACGCGAGTGCTGCGCAAATTTTGCAACGCTGCCCCACAAACACTCGAATCCGGAAATTCGCGAAAAAAAAACCGACTCTGTACAAAATCGATCCTTTCGCAAAACGGATGACAATTTAATAACCACCCCCCCCCCACACACACACACTGAGAGATAATTGAAAAATCTTTTTTTTTTTTTTTTTTTTTTTTTTTTGGAGCCTATTTTGAACAGGTTTTTACCATAAATTACGTCTATATTATACGTATTATTATGAAATATTAATTAGTTTAAAAAACCAATACGATACATTAAAAATACGATTAATGTGCGCGAGAAAAGAACAAAAAAACTATTAAAAAAAAAAAAAAAAAAAAACAACGAAATATATAATATTAATATTATTGTTATGTGTACCGGTCGCATATGGTCTGCGGGTAAAAAAAAAAAAAAAAAAATAATAATAATAACAAATTAGAATAATTTATATAAGTGTCTAACGTATTATACCGATAGGTCTGGAAAAAAAAAAAAAAAAAACAACACACAACAATGGAATGAATATTGTAATACACGTCGAACTTACACTTTTGTTTCGTTTATATCGGACGAGCATATAAATTACCCGTACACGCATAAATAATAATATTTCGGTAAAAACTGTAATTTATAATATCATAAAGAACTCCCTACCTTCCTATAGTAACGATAATAATACCTGCAGTAAAATACTGCAACGCGTCACATTTTGTCGGGTAATAAACGCATTATTATTTTATTTTTTAACGAAACGCCTCGGGTCGTATACGCGTATTAAAATATATATATATATATATATATATATATATATATATATATATAGTTTTTTATTATTATTATAAACGTTATTGTATAATATTTATCGTAGATTTACTGCGTCTACCGAAAATTATATTTACGTTTTTTCTCCTCTCGATAATTTCCCATTATTATAGAATACATTAAACCTATTTTTAATAGTATTTTTACCGATGGCCGGGTTAAAAACTATAAGAAAAAAAATTCACTTTTCGATCGCGTTTATAAATATCATAATATTATAAACTATCGTGTGTTGGGCCGTATATTCGGATATTTTTTAAAAAAAAATCATTTCGATAACCAGATAATTGAAATGGAAAAATCCGAATATACTCGAAGATATCCGTAATTTTCGGATTTGTGTACATTCAAAGGTTTTAAAATGTTTATTTTTATGGTGACTCGTGAGATAAACTTTTTTATGAGATTCTGCATTTTACGTGTTGCAAAGTGGTCAGTGGTGGCTGTACAACAACAATAATGAGTTCTAAACGAAATATCGTAATCGCAGTGTCCGTAGTTTATTGTTTTGCTTTTTCTCTCGATCATAAGTGTACCTAATATATATTTTGTTAGTACTCGGAGCATGATTTTTGTAGATTTTTATACTTCTTTGAATATGTGAGTAACCTGTGAGTATATCGCGCAAATATTCTTGATTGCATTTTGGAATTGTCGATTAATAAAAATATCCGAGTTGTAAATATATAGGTACGTGTATTACGTATAATACCCAAATGGATACTTACAGATGTCAGAATGTATTCGGATTACGGATATCCGAATTCATTTCAATCCGGATTTTTAAATATCCGGATAGTTCTAATACTAGTATATATGTATACAATGTCGGAATGATATAATATTATATTTTTAAACGCGTAGTAAAAAAAAAATACTTACAAAAAAAACACCCCACGGTGCGAAGTATGGGTTTTTTGGGGGGGTTTTCCGCCATTATTTGATGGGAAGTTAGGACGGCAGTATATAGAGGAGAACTGATTATATATATATATATATATACAGGGTGCGGCAGAGCCGACTGACGAGTTTAATGAGGTCATTAGCCTGTGATAAGATAAGAGCAGGCCTTAACAAGTGGTATATTTTGGATTGTACGGTAATGCCGTTTTTATTCGTAATCATGGTCTGGACAGGTGTACATCGTGATTTCGTCGTGCGTGCGTATTACGAAAATAATCATTCTGTGATCGCTACACAAAGGGCTTTTCGTATACACTCCGGCATTCCACGTGCTGAATCTGCTCCTTCTGCTAACACTATCAAATTGTGGATACGGCACATTTGGAAGAAACTGAAAGTACCCTAAGTAGACTTGGACGCGGAGCACCCAGAACGATAAGAACCCCCGAAAATGTGCAGTTGGTTAGAGAGTCAATTGAGCAGTCACCAAGACGCTCAGCCCGGAAACACGCTGTAGGTTTGGGAATCTTAGACCGTTCTTTGAGGAGAATTCTTCGCGAAGGTTTATCATTCCATCCCAATAAATTAATGCTTGTCCAAGAGTTAAATGCTACTGACTACGGCAACCGTAAAAATCTCTGTCAGCAAATTCTTCTGCAAGTTCCTCCGATATCAACATTTTTCTGTAGCGATGAGGCCCATTTTCATCGTTCTGGAACTGTAAGTAAACAAAATGTTCGATGCTGGGCTACAAATAACCCACGGCAGCTCTATGAAAGACCACTCCACATGGAAGTCGAGGCCATACCAGTCGAAATGTGCCGAAAATCATATGAGAGCTTCAGAGATCGTCTACAACAATGTATCAATGCTGACGGCCGTCATCTTGGAGATATAATTTTCAAAAAATAATTTTTAAAAATGGGATTGAATACTGATTTAAATAAAAAAAAACCTTTTCTCTAAGTTTTACTGTTCGTTATTTATAGCCCGTCAAAACTCGTTAGTCGGCTCTGCCGCACCTGTATATATATATATATATATTACGTATAATACCCGAATAGACACTTACAGATGTCAGAATGTATTCGGATTACGGATATCCGAATTCATTTTAATCCGGATTTTTAAATATCCGGATAGTTCTAATACTAATATATATGTATACAATGTCGGAATGATATAATATTATATTTTTAAACGCGTAGTAAAAAAAAAATACTTACAAAATAAAACACCCCACAGTGCGAAGTATGGGGTTTTTTGGGGGTTTTCCGCCATTATTTGATGGGAAGTTAGGATGGCAGTATATAGATGGGAATTGATTATATATGTATATATATGTTTATGCAACGATAAATCATTGCTAACCGAAAACAGTTTTAAGCGAAGTTCAGTTAATCGTGTTTTGTAATCAAAATTTACACTTTAAACGCATACAAAATAAAATGAATACCATTAAATTTGTTTTCTTTTTCACCATTAAGAATACAATTTACGATAAACCTCGTGTCAAATTTCCGCTCGGCCGAAATAGTTTTATTCAATTAGTGCGCGAAATACCCGTGATTTTTATTGATTAAATTTTAACTTTCAACGTTTATAAAAAAATAACTACTATAATCGACGCTCAACTATTTTATTTTCATTACTCACGATGAACCGCGTGTCAAAATGTCAAGCATTTCTGGTCGGCCAAACCAATTTCGTCCACGTAAAACCAAACGAAAATGAAAAAAGCTCGAAAACTTAAAATGCCTGTAAATAGTTTTAGAACGGCAAGAATATTCTGTGGAATTTTAAGGGCTTTACAGTTTTTTTTTTTTTAATCGAGTTACACGAGAAAAACAATGTAGCCATTAATTGCCGTACATTCTCTCGTTTTCACTAGGATTTTTCTAGGTGAAGATTACTCCAACGAAAATGACCACGTCACCGATATGTACCGAACCCGGTCCAATATCCTGGCAGAAAAGGCTTTACAGTTGGAAATCGGAACAGGATATCTGGTGGAAAAGTTGTTTACGGACAGAACCAAAAAAATAAACACACTCTTATCATAGTAACAACCAATACATTTTTCGTTTCGCTCAGAATCTAAAAAAAAAAAAAAAAAAAACCGTATGTATAATTTTTCGGTCTTTGGCGGACGTCGATCACATACTCTATGTACGACCCTCGGTATAACGCGCGCGTCTATATAATTTAATTTTTTTTTTTTTTTGTAATTCGACTATTTTTCGACGCGTATAAAAACAGAAAACGTTTTTCGAGTCGCGTGTTTCGACCAACGACGACGGCGTACCCATCAATTATATTATCGTGTATTACCTCGATTAACCACCCGAGAAAAAAAAAAAAAAATAGTACAAAATTAAAGAAAACCCAATTTCGACACGCAACTCGCGCGCGCGCGTTTCGTGGGAGTCTAGGGCCCGGGCAACTGGTTTTTTTTTTTAATTTTTTTTTATTCGGTCTCCGGTCTCCGACGACGACGTTAATAACACAATAATAATAATACAACTGGTAATTTATTTATTATTATTAAAAATATTCGAGACGTTATTACCGACTTGTAACCAATGTGGAGAGGGTGGTAGCGGGATCGGGGATGGACACCCGAATGTCTGCGCGTTTGCTACATTGTACAACGACACGAATAACGTACGTTTCGGTAGATTATTACTATTATTATTTTTTTTTTTTAAATATACGGGTAAAATATTATCATTATGTCCTTTGCCAACTGTTTTTCGGGAAACATAATTGCCTGGATAATATTAAGCGCAATATTTTAGTTTCATACAAATATATTATAATACCTATCAATTCGAAAACGTTTACGACAAAGTCTTTGATTGTAAACTATAAAATAATTTAATAATATATTATCGTCGATCAGACGAATCGATATCCGATAATAATATTATATCGGCTGTTTTTATAAAAAAAAAAAAAACGATACTTTTGGAGAAAAAAAAATATAACCAAACAATAGGTTGCCGGCCGGATGTCTAGCCGACTGGAAAATATGATAAATTTTAAATTAAAAAAAATTAAGTGTTTTTTTTTTTTTTGTACAGTTTTAATTAAAATTTAAACGAAAACATAAAAACGCGAATTGCGAAACTGGAAAACTACAAAATAGTAAATTATAATATTGTTAGTGTTTTTAACCGACAAGATCGTAAATTTGAACTGAAAACCCTTATAAAAATAAATTTATTTTATTTACTTATAAAAATTCGGGAACTTTTTGAACAGGCCTCGTATATATCCATATACAATAATATGATAACCATAATTTCAAAATTGCAATCACAACTTGTTTACATGGGTGGTCAGTGGCGTATTTAGAGCGAGGGCTAGGGGAAATTTCCCCGAGCGTCATTATTTTGGGGGGTAATAAACTTTGGCAAGCAATATAGTGGTTTATACGTACCTTTAACAAAATATAAATATTCTTTATCGTATTTCTTAAGATGCACTTGTCGAATAGACTTTATTTTATCAAAATCGATTTGTTATCATGGCACTAATAAACGTGTGTACTGTGTACACCATAATAATAATTGTCTTGTCTATATCGTGTTGTAATTTTTGATAATTATTGGTTTTTTTTTTGAAAATAAATATATAAATTGCATGCGAATTACAAAAATAATTTATAAATAATGTTACCGACAATATTATTTGGACATTGATTATATTACTTTACAGCTTGTACGGTCAGAAACATATGCCTGCATGTATTTCACCGGTGCTCGGTGGTGTGATTTACATAGTAGATCTTAGACCAACTATATTGGACTAACAATACGATAACCGAAGGAGTCCGGGATGGACACGAAGAAAATGTGTACCCAGGGCACGCCACCGTGGGTGGTAACGTATAATTTTGAAAGGTAAAATGTGCATCCGGAATGGCGGTTATAAGTGGAGGGGTTCACGTGTTATCACAATCTAATTTTTTTGTAATAAATATCCGTGACCGAATCGCACGGAGTCGACGACATAAATATTAGACGTTTCGATAGTATTTATCGGATTGATCGGAGTCACGGGATAGACGAGCTGGCTCGTATTGTACATTCGCGGCACACGAGTACACCGCGCGATTACTCGAAAAATATCAACGGCTTTAGCCCGCATACCGCGGGCACAACGACGGTCTGCGCAGTACGGCGCACCCAACACACCACGTGTTTTGTAAAATACGATTTGAAATCGCCGAAATCGGACCCGAGACTTATTGCCGAATGATCGCGATGGAAATCCGTGAGAAAAACTAGGCCAACAGAAAAATGCCGGAACGCTGTCGTTTATTGTATTAGCCGGAGGGTACGGGCCGCGAGAAAAATATCTTCGGCCCGGACGAAACGGACGAAATAATATTGTATTTAAAAAAAAAAAAAAAAAAAATACAATACTATTCTACTCGTTCTCGTGTACCGCCGCGTGTTTATACGTATACACAATAATAATAATAATAATAATAATAATAAAATACGTATTATAAAAAAGATTCGTGGACATGTGATGGTACGCGACGGTATGCGCGACGGACGGAGATCACGGGCATCACGGCGGCGGGTGGGGCGTGTTAGGGGGGAGGGGACACTACGCCGGCCCGGGAAAAGCGGATAATTTTTCTTCTTCTATTTTTTTTTTTTTTCCCCCTTTTCCACGTCGTGTCGTCACCGTCTTCTCGCCTATACGACGTATACTATTATTATTATTATTATAGATATTATTATGTGTTCGGTATCTGCGATTCAATGCTTAAGGTACGCCTAATATAATACACTACTGCTACTATAATAATAATAATAATACTATACGGCGGCGCGCACGTGCCGATATGGCGCGTTTAGGTGTACCATAATAATAATAATAATAATAGAAATAATAATCGGCGGGGAAAAATAATAGAAACGAAAAAATCGAGAGAGAGAGAGAAAAAAAAAAAAAAAAAAAAAATCAAAATCAAAATCAAAATTGACGCATAAATCGGACCGTATCGCGTCGCGCGTTACGTATACACACGAGTCCGACGGGATACGATATTAATATAATAATAATAATAATATTATTATTATTATATTGTTGTTGTCCGGTCGTCTCCGGTGCCGGCCGCAGCCTCCGGTTACAATAATAATAATAAAAAAAAATTAAAAAAAAAAAATCTCGTGTACCCATGTTACGACGATAATAATCGTTATATCGGTCGAGAGTACGAGAGATTTTGTCGCGAGCTCTGTCGCCGGCACGGTACTCGGCGGCCGCGGTGACGACAACGGTTTATTATTACTACTTAATATTTTTTTTTTCTTTCATTTTTTTTCCCCTTCCCGCTAGCGTTTCGGACCACACGTACACGCGCGCGTTCGATTATTCCATCGGCGGCGAAACACTCTCTATAAATACTATACATTTTTATATATTACGCGTCGAGATTATACGACGGAATTTTCTCGTTTGAAGAACGCGTGTAATACGTACACGTAGAGATTTTGGCGTTCCGAACGGGTCGCCCGCCGGCACGCTACACTACAATATAATATTACCGATAACCGTCGCCACGTCGCCCGTTTTTATCCCGCTATGAACAAAAACGATGTACAAGGAAAATCATTAACACAAAAAATATATATATAAAAAAAACGATTTTCCCGATGTGCCAATCGGCAAGGCCCGCGCGCGACCGGGTGCCTCGCCCATTTATTAGGGACTCCGCGGCACTCACTGTATAGTGTTAACATTTTTCGAAGTAAAAAATTATAAAAAATAATCTGTTAAACGCATCATTCTATCGAAAATAAAATAGCACAGTCAGTATAGATTATACTGATACAATTGCCGAATTCGCATCGCAAAAACTAAGAAAAAAAAATGTCTTAATAATTGTAATTCTTAGTTTAAAAAAAAGTGAATAAAGTATATATTTTTCGGTATTTTATATGTACAACTTTTGCAATAATGTTTGTTTGTCTGATAAAGATTTTATTATGTATGCATTTCAAAAGATGTTAGAAGTACTTTTATCCTAAATCAAAAAAAAAAATTCTTCATTCTATCAATTTAAAATATTATTTATTACATTGGCACAAATGTCCCCGCGTTTTACTGATATAATTATTATGTGCCTATGTATGAAATTTTATCCGGGGCCTCGCAAATCATAACGCCGGCTCTGCCGATCTGGAATAATTTCCCACTAGAAACCGTCCCCGACGTTGAAGGCCGGAGCAACATTTCCCGGCGAAAAATGTCGGTTTGAATCTTTGCCGGATGATTGGTACTTAATATGTAATATCAACAGTAGCGTGAAAAACTCTTGTGCATTTTTTTTTTTTATTCAATGTACAGTTTGTGGCGCGCCCTCCCTATTTTTTGTTAATATCCAAAACAATAATATCTACGAAATTTAAAATCAATCTTACAACATAATGCCGCGTCCCTGTTCACTTGAAGTTGAGTAGTTTTGTCGTTTTTTACGAATAAATCTAAACATTGTGCTGTGCATTTTTTTTTTTAACCAAAAAGCATTACACAGCAAATATCGGGTAACAAATTTTATGAAGATTTCAAAAATTTCACATTTAACATTATTACATCATTTATTACCGATATAGTTACAATAGGGGCCATCCTAATCAACAGTCAGGGTCCATACCCTGCGACGGCCCTCCGTTTATTTGTAGCATTCCATTTACCCATACAATTTGAACGATTTTTTAACTCCTTAGGCAATAATTTGATCGTAGGCAGCGACCTGAATGCTAAACAAATATAATGGGACTGTCACTCGAACACACCCCGTGGTAACTCACTAAAAAAATTACTACCTTCTCCTAACTTCTTATTTAAACGAACGTTTCTTTGCCGTCAGATCGGGCGCAGAAATCTCTAACATCTCTCCAATTATAGCTGGTGTACCACAAGGTGCAGTTCTATCTCCAACTCTATATAATATATACACCGCAGACCAACCTACACATCCTGATACATCAGTTGCCGAAACGCGGACGATAAAGTCATTTACTCTACACACATAGACTCCTTAAGAGTTTCGACTTCATTACAAAATCATCTCGACCTACTATCTCCCTGGTATATCCAATGGCGTGTAAAAATAAATGAACTCAAATCAATTAATATAACTAGCTTTACCCTCAAACTACAACATCCTTCACCAGTTTCACTAAATAACGAACTAATACCTTCCTCAAGTACGGTGAAATATTTAGGACTTTATTTAGATAAAAAACTCAACTGGGTCAAACATATACATATGACCAAACTGTCCCTAAATTTCTATTCGCCGTAGTATTACGAGTAAAATCTCAAATCTCAATCTAAAATCTAAAATTAGTTTATACAATCTTTTACTCAAACCAATATGGCCCTACGGAATCCAGGTCTGGGGAGCTGCCAAAAAAACTATCACTAATAAAATACAAGTGGTTCAATCAAAAATACTTCGTCTTATCACTAACGCTCCTCCATACGTCTCCAATGACACTCTTCACACTGACCTACATATACCTTTCGTTAAAGAAGTCACAAAACGCCACTACAACAATTTCCACAAAAGACTCCACAATCACTCCAACCCCCTCTTTATATCTGAACTATCCTCAAACTCCCTTTCCGGTAATACTACAAGGCGACCTAAGCGAATGTGGCCCAGAGATTTCTTAGTCGGTGATCAAACTGATCAGCATAGTCCACATGCGAATAAAATAAATAAATTAATAATAATAATTACAATAAAAAAAAAAAAAAAATTACCGCCGAAATACTGTCGCTGTCCAGCCTCAATGCATGCAAAATAATATTAGTGTTATTATATAAGTAGGGACTATTGTAAATATTTTTAATACTAATCACTTATACTATTGTTTTATTTCTACAACATTCACTTATGCTTATTGTACCATACGCGTATAGATTGTGTAATTTTCTTATTAATGAATAAAAAAAAAAATAGCTAATGTATTTATTTCGTAGTGTTATCTCGTGAATTTAATTGTGTAGGGGGAAGGGGGTACATTCAAAAGTATACAAATTTATGATTTTTATTTGACGAACGAATGATTGTTCTTTCTTCAAGCTCTGATCGAGCCGTTTCCATTTTGTAATAATATGAACGTGAACGTTTAATTCCTTTTTAAATCCAACATTCCGAGTACTGAATATCAATAATATCGCAGCGGTAGTTTCGATATAGTTTTCAAGTTCTGCCCAGTTTTTAGACCGAATATCGACGATTGAAAATCTATAGACAATCGATTGCAGTGACAGACACCGTTATTATATTACTATAGGTAGGACTATAATACGAGGAGAATAAACGAGAAACGGTTCCGCCAACTGCATCGGATATAATAAGACTTTTTTTTTTTTTTTTCTCTACCTCGTAATAATAATAAATCAAATATCCGGAGAATATAATATAAACAAAATATTATAGTTACGTTATTAAATACACCGTTGTCCGTTACAAGTTTTTTTTTCTTTTTTCTGAGCGCTCATAGGGGCCGTTCACCGCGCGGAAACCGTTCGATTAAAAAACTATATCGAAAAAACTGCAGTGTATTATACCGCACGTCCGTCGTTTAGATCCTCGGCGTTAGTCATAATTTACTCGCGGTCGTATTTTAGATACCTAGTGTAACGAATAAGCCTATAAGTTTTACTGAGATGTGTGTTTTTTTTTTTTGATTTTGTCGGAAAACACTTTATCGCTTAGTAAAATTATTCAGACATTTTTTACGTAAAAAATACTGAATATCCGCCCGATTACGTTTCGCCACGGTGAAGGCCACCGTGCAGTAGGTGCGAAGTTTTTCATACAGTCATACTAGTCATTGTGCATAATGCTAAAACTGATGAAACACGAGGAAATGCGGTTGTAAAGCTGCTAAATTTTATGCAATTCCAAATTCCAAATGGCAACACGTGTAAAAATAAACGATTATTGAAATACACGCCTAATCGTTTTATTACTATTATTAATTCTCTACGAAAAGTTAAGCATATTTTCCATTTTTTTTTTTTTTTTTTTTTGTTTCACTAGGCATTGCCAGGACTTGTATCATTGTATACAATGGAAATAGTTATCAACATGGCTTGAAAAACTCGGGCATTGTGTACAACTCCCTTTGAATGTTTACAACACCCAAATTTGCCGCCTAGACCTGATCATAATATATATTTTATATTTTTCAACGATTTAAATTATTATTATTTTTGTTTGTTTCGTGTATATAGGTGTGTACAAACGTATTATTGGTCACAGCGTGACAAATTTACGCGGCCATTTTGACGTCGCATAAGCGATTTCTACTGTTTCATATATTATTATTATTATGTTTCGGAAAATATTTGCGGAGAGAATATTACATCCGACAGTAACATTATACTATACGTACGACATAATACCGTTGGTATTGTTTAAAGCGTACGACGACGACGACCGTACGTCGTCCGATAAGGATTTCCCGATGAGTCGGGGAAATTCGCTTGCGACCCACGTCCTCGGCCGAGCCGGCGCGTCTCCGGAATAATTTGTCACGCGCGTATATTTTCGTATACGACGAAAACGCTGGCCGCGATCCAATGCGACCTATAGGTATACACGTGAATACGTGCAACGTGTAATTTCGACAGGAAAAACAATAAAAAAAAAATAAAAATAAAAATATTTACTGTACCCGACCGCGAATACCGTCACGTCTCCGTAATCGCGACATGCACTCTGTGTAGCCATTGTTTATAGAATACAGTGTACTCGTATACGAAATATACCGGATTTCGCTGTCCACGCCGTACCCGAGAAACGGTTTTCCGCATACCCTCCGAATCCGAATTGCCCAACCCGTTTGTCGGGGTTATAATTATCAACGACGCGGCGGTTACCATCATGAAGTTTCTTATACGTTTTATTTGTCACGAAAAAGCTCACGCGGGAGTCTTTGTGTCAGTGAATAAATCTTGAGTACAGTACGGATAAGTACTGGACAATAGAAACCAGAGTTCCATCGACGTCCGCGTCTGATCTCTCCTGGTATGGAATTTCGAAAATTCCTTGAAATTAACAAATCTACGAGTTTAAATTTGAATAATATACCTTTATAACGTTTTCTCTGAGTATAATTTGTCACAAAAAAATTCACCTACAAAGTTTTCGAGGTAGTCTCCAAGGAATAAACCTAATGTTCTCACTAAAAATTGGAAATATAATACGAAGGGCCCAGACGGTACTATTGTAGATGCCGGCTGATGGCTGTGTGTCACGCGACAGGTGTCCATGACTAAACGACCGTCCGAGCGTTAAAAATCGACGTCGGCTTCCGGTATCCTGGTATGCGATTTTCGAAACTTCCTTAAAATTGAAAAAAAAAAAAAAAACTCCATAGAATTTAATCAACGGCATTCGTAAAGTTTTATTTCGACATAACGTGCCGCGAAAAACTTGTTGTGAATGTTTTTGACTGTGGGCAGTGTTCAGGGAATAAACCCCAGGAAATGGGCGATCTGGCCAATCAGAGCGTAGTGTTTCTGAGAGCTCACGTAATACGTATACGCAAAAAAGCGTTTTATAACGAACGCGTGATTTTGTGTACATATATGTATATACACACACGCATATTACGATTTAGGCTGGGGTCACATGAGGCGTTTTATGTGACGTCACAACGTCCGTTGTTGAATTATATGATTATATACTTCATGACGGTCACACACTTGACGTCCGTCGTCGGGTTTACCGTCCGGACGACGTCCGATACATGCTACGACGGACGTAAATAGTGCCTATCGGACGTCGTAGTTGATTATTAGATATTATTGACACAGTCACATGAACGTTGTTTTGACGCCCGTTAAATCGTGAAAATCGTCCGATTACTGAATTTTGTCTGTATAAAAATATAGTTTAAAAATGGATGTAGAACTATTTATGACGGAAATAGAAAAACGTCCGGTTTTATGGGATGTATGTGACGAGGTGTATAGAGACAGTAACTGCCGACATCTCTTCTGCTGGTATCGCAGATCTCACCTAACTGTATTTTGACGCATTATTTTTGATTTAATTTTGTTGAATAGCTCGTCAAATGTGCTTTGTGACATGCGAAAATAATTAGAAAATGTCTCATTGTCAGCTCTTAGCAAGTTATAAAGGTTGTAAAATGCGCCGTTTAATAATCGTTCACTATTTATTGGATGAACCATCATTTTCGATTCGCGCGATTTTTTTTTTTCGTAAAACTCTTATACAAAAATCGCGGTGTCCAAATCGTCCATCTTGTAAGATGTGAAATCAACAACTGACATTCTACGTTCGTGTGACGTCCATTATAACTTAAGGTCCGTTGCAACGTCTGTTCTTCCAACGCTCGTGTGACCCCGGCCTTACTGTTATAATTTACAAGAAACCTCGGAGACGCTCCTCGAGTAATGCGCGAACACGCCTCGGCGTATTATACGGGTTTTATTTTTTAAATTCGTAGGTTTTTTTTTTTTTTTTTTTTTTAATGGGAATTCGATATACGCGTATGCGTACTATTCCGAGCCTATTCTGAGCTCGGCGGCGGGACGGGACACGAAAATCCGGTCTTTATAAACTATTATTATTATTGTACTCTCTTGAGTTGTAACGAAAACAGTTGGTCTTTGCTCGAGCGACCGGCTGTATTTGTATTAAATTAATAGCTATTATAGGTACATGGCCTGCCTACCTAGTGCGGGACGAAGATTTTTCGTTTGACGGACGTTTTCCCGTCTAAAATAATCGTTCTGGTTTCGAAAAGTCCCGGATCTCTTTTGTCGAATTCACCGGCCGACGAAAATGTACATACACGCACGCACGAACATAATAATATTATTATATATAGCTGACCCGGCAGACGTTTTCCTGTCCGAATTTCAATAAATTCGTTTGTGAATCGTTTTCTGAATGGATATACAATTTGACGAGATGTCAAATTCAGAATTACACCAATAGAAAATCGTACAAGTGAGATGAATTCTATAATCAGTACACCGTCGAAATTCTGGACATTTACGATGTGCCCGGTCGCGATAATCGACTTGGAACCCCATGCGGTTTTGTTCCAAAATATAGGATTAATACATTTTAATCACAATTGAATTAAGTCAGAATTCCACGTCAACCAAATGGTTTTACATTAAATTTCCAATCACAAGGTGTTTTCGATTTCAATTTCGATTTGCAAGATCGATGTCGTCGTTCAAGCAAACAATAAAAACGAACATGTGGTTTGTTTCGATTGGTTTGCTGTAAACGTATATACAGAGTGGTTCAAGTGTAAAAAAGTATTTATGATTAAATATTAAATCGTATTACAGTAGTCACTCGATAATTCGAAATTCAGGGGACCGAGTTAAAAATTCGATTTATAGAGGTTTTCGATTTACCGAGTGTTCGAATAATCGAGGGGGAAAAAAAATTATAATTATTTTGGAATGTTTATTAGCGATTATTAACGGAATATTATTTTGCCTACATTGAGTAAACCAATCCAAAAGACATTCTTCCAGATTAGGGTACATACATTTTCTCTGTCTGATCCTCGATCAGTAAGATGTTAATGTTGTAAGATGATCCTTTTGTTTGAGTATAGTTGAAAGCGTAGAAGCTAGGATACAAAAACGTTGAGCAACATCTTTTTTTTTTTCACCTGCTACAACTGCCGCTTTATCACTTTATTTTTGTCGGCGGTCGACAAACACTTATACTTTACGGGACCCATATTCCGGTTGACTACGTTTTATACGATTTCAACAACTGTTTATCCATTGCAAAGGTTTATTTTGGTAAAATGATACGATAAAAATCTAGATTGGATAGGTAAAGTACGATAATATTTATAAACTACGATACTATTTAATCACCGTTTTTATTAGTTTCATTACGAGTACGTGAAATAGATTGTACATAATATTTTTATGTACATACGAACATACACATAATCGCGTTTAAAGAAATTCGAATTATAGAGGTTCCTGAAAAAAAATGTCGAATCGTAGAATGTGTCTCACCGACAGACATTTCGAATTATCGAGGGTACCGGAATACATGTATTTTCTTCTAATTAAAGAGGTTTTCTCAGGGGACTAGGCGTTTAGTTCGATTTATGGAGTTTTTCGTATTATCGAATGAGTGACTACTGTAATAGTGTTGTCATCAAGACTCTACGTGTATGCCGAATGTCAGCGAATCCACGCATATGGTTGCAAGTGCATACGAAAATCCCATGGAAAAAACACACATTCAGTTTTTCTCGAATTGTCCACATTTCCGGGCAACTATTCGAATTTATTTGCTCTCCGCGGAAGCCTTATTCGGACTATTACGAATTATAGCCGTTCTCAAGTGATGCGCTTACCTAACGAACAGCATTTTATTGGTATTTATATAGACTTAGAAGTGCTAAAAACTAAACATCTGCAGCGCCCGGACGAGCGTACTAATATACTTGAATAGTATTCAACGCGGATCGACGACGATCGACTTGGCCCATCGGGATATCGGGAATTTTCTCGACGGGTAGGTCTTCGTATGGGCTGCTGTTATTATTTTGTATGTTATCGATTACGGTTCTAGTGTTTTACAACAATATTATGTAATCGAACAATTGAAAAAAAATACAAATCGCTTCACGGAGAACTCGTGTTATTATTATTGTGGATATTCAAAATCGTTTAATAATTTCAATTAAAACGAATTGTTCTATTGAATTTATTAATACGGTACAATTATTATAAATACACAAATAAATTACTTTAAAATCATCTACAATGATGTCGATTATATTATTTGTTTTTAATCGCGTAATGTTTAATTGTGTCTGTTGAAATTTGTACGCGAAAAAAATGATAAAAATGATAAATGAGGAGCCGGGGGTGCGGAAGTTTGGAATTTTGGCATTCCTCAAAGTTATTCCGACGACCCGCGGTTCGTGGACAGGTTTGATTCATATTATCCGATCGTCCGTCCGCCCCCGACGACGAGAGACATATTCT
Organism: Tuberolachnus salignus; assembly: GCA_956483605.1. Classification (NCBI taxonomy): domain Eukaryota; kingdom Metazoa; phylum Arthropoda; class Insecta; order Hemiptera; family Aphididae; genus Tuberolachnus; species Tuberolachnus salignus. Next base: position 22,088,446 of record OY101437.1, read on the forward strand.
TTTGAACAATTCGAGTGGGCAATATTATTCGACGACAATACGAGCGGCAAAGAAATTAAATTCGGTTTCCTTCCTCTTCCCAGCGGTTTTTCCCTGCCGAAAATGTATAACAACGGGTTCTCTACGCGGCCCGCAATTTCATTACAATCGATTTCCATCATCACTTGCAGTCGAATACAATTGTTATTAAATATATTTCAGAGAGATTTTTTTTTTTTTTTTTTATAATATTATGCGAGTGAATTTTATTTTACCGTGCATTGGGATTTTAACTATAATAATATAACAATATTATTATAATACAAGCGTATTATCCCGAAAAAAACGGTTTACGCGAGACTACACGTCGTGTAGTTTTTGGTTTGGTTATTTTTTCCCTCCGAGACTCCAATTATTCGACTTAATCGGCCGAGTCTTCACGTCGTGACGTCTCCCGACACCGGCGGTGCGTCGGCCGCGAGTTTACTGCTATAATAATAATAATAATAATAATAATAATATTTTTTATGCAACGGCTTAACTATACTGCGCAGTATTGCGTAAAATATTATAATTATATTATTATTTTTATGTTTTTTTAATACCGTAAAATAATCGAGACGGCCGTTGGTAACCGCGCGTTCGGTAAAGACCACAGTGGCCACGCTGTGTATCATCACAGTCTCTGCGATTTAATTGTTTTTTTTTTTTTTTTTTAATATTTTTAATAGTAAGTTAACTGTAAACTGTACATTGTAAGTTGGCCAGCATAAATTACGATTGACCAAAATTAACTCGACTTGGGGGGACGGCTAACTTGCACATTGTCCGAATTAAACAACCGGAAAATCGTAAGTCGATTTTTTGAATTTGGCCGGTTATTTTCGCAACGAAGACAAATCCGTAATTAACTTAAACCGTCAAAATGTACACAATATCTCCGGTCTTGTTCTAAGTGCGTGATCAGTGGCGTAAAACAACAATTTGCCCCCTCTCCCCCCCCGCTAAAATAAAAAAATGGGGCCCTTAAATATATTTTAGGCAAAATATAAACTGGGCGTAAGCCACTCAATTTATTTCATTCATTTCAAAACATTAAATTGACGTCTATGAATGATTTTTTTATTACAATTTTCGTTAATTTATTAATAAAAGTTACTTAATACTACTTAAATTTCCGCGATCTTCTTGCATTTTCTTCGGCAAACATTTCAACCAACTTGTGTTTATATCTAAACTGCGTGTTCTCTAGTTTTCAATGCTCAGTACACTTGAGTCTGATAAACGAGCTTGTACCATAGCACTTTTTAGATAATTTTTAATTAATATTAATTTGATGAACTAACGAGCTGGTACAGTAAGAAATAATTTTAAAACTGTAGCTGCATCCGGAACACTCAATATCTTGCGATTATTTTGAACAATCAATAATTCAGCTAATTCGTTATCATTTGAAACTTCATTTGTATTTTGTAATCACACACTTCCGAATGAAAGAATTTGCTGTACGAACGACAAAAACAATTTATTTGAATTACTGTTCAACTAAATTTTTGGGAAAAAAATAAATTTAAACATATTCACGATAATATTCATATCCATACTGTACGACATACGCACAACAATTATTATAGACATAGATTAAAATTAATTTAATTTTTTTTTGTTTTTTTTTTAATTGGAAAAAAAACAATGAATATTTACAATCTGTAGCATTTGTACAATAAGTAAATAATTACAGAATATTTACATAACATGAATAATTTTGAGGAGGGAGGCTGTCCAGTAACAAAACCCTCAGGAGTTTTATTTAAAAAAAGTTAATTCTTCATTATTTTTTCTCTTAAAGTACGGTGTACTATTTTAGGGAAAATTACACAAGGCCCCCCCCCGTGACACTGGGTATAATTTATTTATTATATGATAATTTTTTTTTAACTTTATATATTTTGATCTGAAATAAGTTCAAATAAAAAAAAAAAAAAAATGTACAACCGCTTCCGCTCTAGACTCTGTTGATTACGCTATTTCTGCTGTCAACAAATTTAACTCGTGGCGCTTTTGCTGAAAATTTTAGAGTAAAACTGAGCCATTTTTAATGAAGTAGCTGCTTTTTATCGTCGATCAAGCTGATTTTTCCGAATTTTTCGATACCATAAGAACATTTTAGCCAAAAGTGTCGCTAACGCTCTTTTGCCTATTTAATGTTCGATATATTCGTTCATTTCGTTTCGTGCCTTTTTTTTTCTTTTTCGATAGGACAGTGGCGTGTCCATGATTTCTTAATCAGGAGGGGGGGGATATAAATGGTTTACAACCATAAGCAACTGCCATAAATGTAAATTCTTTATTATCTATGGCAACCACAGTTTAACAAATTTAGCTGTTGAAAACACATCAAAAAGTAATTCGTTATCACCATAGATAATTCCTTTATTATCCTCGTATATGGTTATTGTTGTGTGGTTATATCCTAAGTCCGTATTTATTGTCCATGCTTATCACAACAAAATTATCGATCTAATTTATCAATAGGTACTAAAACTACATAGATACGATACGATTACGTCTAAAAATTAAACCGTTTTTTTTTTTTTTTTATGTAAATACGGCCAATGGGGAAAATGATGATCATGGCGGTCCCCGTACCCACTCTTCCCTGGCTACGCCACTGCTTTCGCACAATATGCAGATTTCTTTCGCGATAAAAAAAAAAAAAACAAACAAAAACGATACGCGATTAGAGAGAAAAACACTGCTGCGGTTTCCGAAAAAAAAAAAAAAATATGTATACAGTTTGTGGATTTTCGGTTTGTCGTGCCCCGGCGACGCGTCTGTTTACATTGTATTTATTGTAGTACACTGAATAATAATTATTTATGTGTTATTATAATATTATAATGCCGTCCGGGATAACGTTAACCAAACACTTTATATTGTAAAATTATACACGGTTAATTTTTATAAACGTAATTATTCGCGAACAATGCAACACCGAGGTGGGGCGCGCGGTTTTTTAATGTATGATAATGACATGCGCGCGGCCGCAACGCAACAAGTGTGTGGCGGTGTGTACGCGTATAATATTAACAACAACGACTATAATACTATAATATTTACAAAGTATTATCATTATTATGCACAATATAATAGAAAAATAAAAAAATAAAAAAAACCGAATAAATATATTATTATAATATACCGACACGCCAACAACGGACACAATACGGGCGAGTGGCCGACACTATTACGATAATAATATTATTAATCATAACGATAAGTTACCTGTCGCCGCTGTGTGTTTATGAAACCAATATCATTTTTTTCTGGGGGGGGGGTTTTTTTTTAATTTTTTTTTTTAATCTCGCGGATCTCCGAAAATTGTACGGTTATAATACTATAACCGGGGGTTTGGGATTTTATAGCACTGAAAATTGCATACATATGCGCTATAATAATACCTGAAATATGAAATAAAAATAACAAAATATGCAATAAAAAAAAAAAAAAAAGAAAAACGGAAAATTATTATTTGTTAGTGATTTATTATTATCATTTTATCGATTTATTTAACACGTCTATTAAAATGTTATTCAATTATTAATAAAAAATATAAAGATATTGAATTAAAATATTAATTTAATATTATTTATTATTAATATATTAGATAAAAATAATACCAATTTTGATTAAAAACCGGTAAAAATGCAAAAATATCTCAAAAAGTCCGGATATAGCACTAAAATCTAAAACATCGAAAAATATGCAAAAATATGCACGATTAAATTTAAATTTAAATTTTTCTGAGTCAGGAAACAATTTGTCTAGTTTACTCTGCTATTTCTTAAGAACCATAGAAGAAATAAGCAAATGCTATACAATTTCACCGATAATATAAATTAACTGCAATTTTCATTACATTCAATTATATTTTTATTTTTCCTCACTAGTATAAATTGTTACAAGTAGAGTAGAAAATTACTAATAAGTGTTCATTAAGTCATCTCCGGGTACAAATAGAAAATTATTTTATATCGGCGTTAGCTCGATTATAAAACGATTATTTTTGTTGTAATTTCGTTAAAATCAGATTCGTTATAAACAATAATCGTTTAGAAAAATTTACTCTATCAGAATCTACCCCCCACACACCATTTCAATCTAAGGTCGTCCAGCGAAAATATTAACTGGTACCTCGATCGCGTTCGCCCGGTAGTCAGTGGCGGATTTAAGGGGTTACTGAAAAGGTCCTAAAATCGAGAGAAAAAAAGTATTATCAGTATTACTATATCCACAGGTATTTTTCAACTTTGAAAATAATTTTAAATATTTGAGAACGACGACGCATTATTAATTATTAAACCCAACGACATTATCATAATGTCCGGTCGATGTAGTAGTTTTGTTCGCTAAATGCTTTCCTAGGCATCGACAATTTGTTACAAATGTTACGATTCTGACTATTACAATTTTTTACGTAGACACAGATATGCATGTGTTGTTTTTCCTCCGTTTTTGTTAACACGTCCGAGTGTTACTGCCGGGTAGCTACTCTCTTCGAGCATTCATCTCTTGTATAAATAAATATATATTACGCTCAATATGCTTATTGTAACCGTTATTACAGATTGTATATTTTCCAGTAAACGTTAAAAAAAAAAAAAAAGATACTAAAATAATATTAATTTTAATTTTTAAATATTAAATTTTACTCAGCTATAACTTGTAAATATTATAATAACGTGTTGTTTTTTTTTTTTTTTAAATTTGTTTTATTAACGTATGGGTTTAATACTGTTATGAAAAAGTTTGGCCCCACCCCTCAAAAAAAAAAAAAAAAATCTTAGATTCGCCACTGCCGGTAGGCGTATTATATTATAACTACCGAAAGGATCATAATAATTACGTATTGTCGTATAACCTACCTGCACACATTTACCAGCGTGTCGTCCGCAGCACGTTAAACAATTTTCAGTCCGTTTAACGACCCGGGCGCGCGTTCCGATGTACCCGTAATAATATAACGTTCGGTGCCTGGGTCCCGAGTGCGTCTAATTTCCGTGTCCGCGTAGCCGAAAAAAAAAAAAAATTATATATATATAATAATAATAATAATAATAGTAACTAACGGAATATTTACGAAAACACCACTTAACCCGTACCGGGCCATTATCTCCGCGGGGTGAGAGTTATAATAACGATTTTCTTCGTCTTCTTTTGTTACCCGTCCGCCAGCAGTCGTCCGCCGCCGCCGCCGTAGTTATAAGGTATACGCCATTAGGGTGTCTGTGGACGATTTATTATTATTATTATTTTTTTTTTTTTTTTTTTTTTACGCTCGGATAATTTAAATTTTTCGATTTCAGTCGTCGTCGTGGGTATAAAATATTATAATAATGTTATTATTATGCGATCTTCGGGCGGTCATATATTATTATTTTAAACGACCGTCGACTATTACACGTACGTAATAATATTGTACGCGCGCGTATTTGGGCTGAGAATAATAAATATTATTATTATTATTATTCCTATTATTATCACAGGACGGAGAAATAACGATAATAATTCGTTTAGGAACCACGCGCTACTTACAAGTTACTGTAACTTATACGGTCATCGTAACCGGGGGCTTGCCCTAACGTGCAGTTCTTATTTCATTTGTGTGCAGTTTATACGAAAATACTACGATTCGAATTCGTAATTTGCATTATGTCTATGAGCCGATGACATATGTTTTCCGAAATTGTTAGAAATTGCAAAATGGACGAATAACCAAAACCATAGAGTAAGTCACAAGAACCAAGATGGTGCTATTCCAGACACCGCAACAACAACAAAAAACACCACTTAATTGAAAATAATTATACTGATGAAGTATTTTAAAATCTGATTAATACTAATTGTAATCACTAAAAATATTATTTAAGCAATTCGTTATTAATTTGAATTGATTAGAATAAAAAAAAAAACAGTGCAGTTATTCGGTTGTTAATTAATTTTTTATACTTAAATATCATGGTAGTTGCAAGTATTGTATAAGCGAACGAAGCTATTCCAGACACCACAAATAAAAAAAACACCACTAAATTGAAAATAGTTATACCGATGAAGCATTTTAAAATTTGATTAATACTAATTGTAATCACTAAAAATATTATTTAAGCAATTCGTTATTAATTTGAATTCATTTGAATAAAAAAAAACCAGTGCAGTTATTCAGTTGTAAATAAATTATTAATACTTAAATATCATGGTAGTTGCAAGTATTGTATAAGCGAACGAAGCTATTCCAGACACCACAAATAAAAAAAACACCACTAAATTGAAAATAGTTATACCGATGAAGCATTTTAAAATTTGATTAATACTAATTGTAATCACTAAAAATATTATTTAAGCAATTCGTTATTAATTTGAATTCATTTGAATAAAAAAAAACCAGTGCAGTTATTCGGTTGTAAATAAATTATTAATACTTAAATATTATGGTAGTTGCATGTATTCTACGAGCGAGCGTATGATATGTTCATTTCTGCAAAACAAACAGAATGTTTTAAAATTCCTTAGCGCATGCTCTGATCGTAAAAATATATCCACCTGTAAGGTAAATTAATGCGAACCCGGGGTATTCGGTTCGGTACGAAAATCGAACTGAAAATCGTATATCATAGCATATCTCATATCTCAGACCTTTAAAGATGCGGATTTTTTAGCCCGGCGGTACATTATTCGAAACAAATTTCGGGATTCCCGACAGTTTTTCTATAATAAGAAAAAATAAAAAACTGACATCAATATTGTCGACACGTCAGTTTTATTTTTTTCCGAGTTACCTTATTAGCGACAGGGGGAAAAAAAACACGACCGACACTACTCCGCTCAGAATCGTTTTTCGTTTGCAGTGGTTTACCGTTGCACACATATAGTATATAAATTCAGTTACCTTACATATCTTACCTTCCTAACTGCGCGTATACAACAGCGGCGCTGGAACGATTTTTGAACCGCAGGGGTTGTCTGTAAAGCATTCTTACCGAAAATAACGTAATTTAATAATCGAAAAATTATTTCAGAAATATATATATATATTATTTTTTTTTTTTTTTTTTTTAGTAGTGGATAATCGAAATAAATATTTAAAAAATGCTCATGTAAAATGAAAGAACTTTTCCTTTTTAATATTGCTCGAATTTATTTATCGAAAAGTTTATTTTAATAGTTTCTTTTTTTAAAATCATTTTTCCATAATATTGTTTATAGAGAACGTCAACGATTGAAACTAATATATATTGTTAGTGGGGGCTTAGCCCCACTCAGAAAGTTTTACCCGCAAAGGCGATTGCCCGCATTGTCCCCGTTGTTCCGGCATCCCTGCCCATCCGTGGGTAAATGAACTTTTTTTTTTTTTTTTAATTAAATAAAACAAAAATACTTTCGGGGTAATTTTTTAACCGGTAACCTACCTACGGACCGAACACGCCTCGCGTTTTACGTGACCACCTGTGCGTGCCCGACACACGTACACACAAGGGCGGGGGGAGGGGGTCCAAACGGCTGTCCATTTCTAAAATATTCCGATCGTTTATTATATAAATATATTTTTTATATTTCCATCTTCCTTTTTTTCTCGCCGCCGTTTACCGGGCCGTACGCCGAGAACCGGTACGCGTTAAAAAACAAAAAAAAACGTTCGTCCGATCGCATCACATAGTTCACGACACGTGCGTGCGGTTTTACATAAACGTTTACCACCTTATTACACACACACACACACACACATGTAAAACATAACGCGTATAAATTCGGCCCCGGCGCGGTGTGAAAGGTACACGAATAATAATAAAAAAAACCGATTTCAAAGATCAAGAAAATCTCGCGCGTTTCGTCACGTTCGTAAGTTTGGGACGTTCGCGCGGGACTCGACCGTATACGCCTCGGACGCCTTATATGTTATCTGTCCGTACGTTTATATATTATACAAATATGTTGTGCGTGTAACGTTTCCTCTCCTACACCCTGCGCCGGTCGTTTTTCCCGAGCCGTCATCCCATACGGGTTTCGGACGGCCGATATTAATAATAATAATAATAATAATATACGTGCCCGGTGAGTATTACGAGTATTATAAAATATGCGGAGACCAGCGTAGACGTGTAGTTCGGCGCGTGTAAGTACGTATACTTATATATATATATGTATATGAATAATATTATGTGTAACACGATCTCGGGTTTCAAGGTCCGCCCGCGCAGATGACGCCGGCAGATACTGGCCCGAACCGCTACGGTTTACGGGCGGGGTAGGCGGCGGCCAGTCAATGGCCACGGCTCCGTCGCGGAGCAGACGCGGTCGAAACAAAAGAAATATTCACTCATCGTCAATACGATATTATTATGTAAACGCGGCCGCCGCGAATCGTGACCGCCGGGTCCGTGTAATCCGCGTTAAAACCACTCGTAATTATTATTTATAATAATAATAATAATCCCATAGCCTGCCCGGGCTGTACGACAATAACGATATTGCAACCAAAAGAAAGAAAGTAAAAAAAACGACACGGATTTTCGGATATTTCGGACGGTCAGTAAAACCGGCGGATTTCCATTTCGAACGTTCGACAATTATCAAATTAAAACTACCACTGCCTGTCTTATCCAATCTAACATATCCCGGAGTCCAACAAGTTCCGATACGTTCCATTAATGGTAATAACGGATTTTTTTTAGACATGTTTATAATTTTACCATCGCGTTTTTAATGTTCGCTGTCGTTGCCCTGCAGTAAAATGTTTAAGATTGCATCAATGCAAATCCGAGGAAACCTCGGACGGACGGCGAAAAATTCCCCACACCGGAAATTCCCAGACTATACCGGTATACATTTTCCCTTGAAAAGAATAAGAAAATAAAGAATATCGTTTGTGATACCGGTTCAAAATGTCTGTTATACCGGTCGAGTTTTTTCGACCCTTCTCGCGACAGGGGTAAAATGTTTTTTGTCGCCTCCTTTTCTTATGTTCTCCGTTTCATATCCATATTAGATAACCGTAACTGCATTAGCCTATCGTCATAACATTTATGATTGAATTTTTTTCGCACGCTTCTTTGGTGTTTAGGCAATTTATACAATTGTATTGATACGCAAGACGGTTTTTATTCGAGGTTTATCGCAGACGTTTATGAACCTTGGTGTTTATTGGTTAATAGGTGTTAATTTTTATTCACAAACGCAGAAATATAGATAATTTAAATAGTGACTATTATACCCGTATGCTTACCATATAGTATCCGTGTGGTGGGTGCGTTCCCGTTTTATGGGCAAACGCATTTATTAGATGATTGCCGGTTATTGATTTTTTTTTAAAGAAAAATGTTCATAAATATTTTCTATTTTAAATCACCCATACATTGGGTAATGGCAAACTATAAAATAATACGGAGGAGATATTGATGTTTCGCACCGACAAATCAAACATTTTCTTGATGTACCGGTATACAACGGCGTAATTATTAGTGGATAGAGCCTTTTTTTTTTTTTTTTATAACGAATATTTTTTTAATTTAACGACATCTATAATTAAATTCCTGTAGGCTGTATAATATATAACGTATAATGTTAAAATTGTAATAAAAAAAAAAAAAAAAAAAAAAAATCAAATTTATGTTTAACGATCAACTTTTACATTACGCTGATAAATTATAAAATCGATGAATGCCCGCGACTTCTATTATTGTTTTTTAACCGCTCAAACGACTTTTCGTTTTACATCTCGCGTCTGTTATCGGTTTATATTCGAAAGTAAACCCTACAGAATTCGATCGTAAAATAATTAGTATTTTTTTTATTAAATATAATTAATATTATTTATATTTTACCAATGTGTCGTGCATAATAACGTGTAGATTGTAATTTTATCGTACCCCTAGAATAAATTCCTAGTGACGCCGCTGCGGGCATAAACCAAAACGGATTTCAATAGTACGTGTCGCGGTGCTGTTGAAGACTGCGAATAGCGGTGATAGGTGTCTGAGTCATATTTAATGCATATGACGATAATTTATATTTTTATTGATGATAATATCGTTATAAAATTGAAAACATAATAACGAATACTCGGATTTATAAAAAAAAAATTAATAAAAACAAATTCACAATACGATTACAATTCAGAAATGTATAATTTCCTACGTTTGGCTTCGTTGGCTGACCGCATTAGTTTTTACAAATGTTGGAACACTTGAGACCAGCCTTTCTGCGGCTACAGGCCCGCAGTGCGTCTTTTGTTATACTGACAGCAAATATCCGTCAGGATTGCCTACTGGATCTTTGATGGTTTTTATAGGAACAATATTCATTACTCGTCATTGTTCATCCGCAGCTTCAAATGAAGTACAGCCGGCCGAAAAATTCGAATCCATTATTCATTACTATACAGTTTTGTACGATGGCACTCGTATACAATGTCGGTTTAATAAGACGCGTGTATTGGACTGATTAAAAAACGATTTCAGATGCGAGGCTAACAAGCCGCAGAGAGTCGAAGAGGCTAACTGCCGATAGAGAAGAATGCGGAGGCGAAAATACTGCGGGAAACTGCGAAATTACCAACTATAGGGTTGAAATTAGGTATTATAGAAGGAAACTGAAACCGAATATTATTGTCCGCCCTGCATAGTATAAAACTGCAGTAAAAAAAAAAAAAGTACTTTTTCTCTCTCTCTCTCTCTCTCTCTTTGATAACGGGGACGGAACCTGTCCCCGGTGCCCCCCTGGATCGGCCCTTGCTATAATTTAATTCGTTTTGCCGTTTTCCGTGATGGTCGTCGTGGCAGAATAATTATTATCGTAACGATATAATAATATTGTTTTGCACGGCGCAGAATCGCGCGACGCGAGGAAAAAAACGATATAAAAAAAAAAAAAAAAAAAAAACACTAGCAATATAGATATAGCGTAATAATATATTGTATTATATTGTTGTACGCGTTGAAAAATTCGGAATATATATATATGTGTATACACAAAAGCAATTAAAGTGGGCATTGTGTGCTCGACATACCGGAACTGGACTTCCTGCGGCGGTCGCCACGGGCGTGTGACGATAGCTTCCTGTTGCGCACAAATACGCGCGTATGCCTACACGAGATATATTATGTCGTGCACACGATTTAATAATATATTTTATTATGCATAGGGATAATTTGTTATATATTTTATATGTTTTAATATTAAATATTTTTTTTTTTTTTTTTTTTAATATATATATATCGAGCCCCTTCCGAGCCGGAGTCCGCCCGGTGCGGCCGGTTCGGTCGCGGGGAGTGCGCAAACGTTTCCGACCGGTTCCCCCAGCCGTTATTGTTGCATAATAATCCTGTACATATATTATATAGTTCAATGTTATAAAGTTTTCGGTTCGATCAAATATTGAAAAAAAAAAAAAAAAAAAACATTAAAATGTGAAAACGGAGAAATCGCTGCAGTCGAAACCCTCTGTAGAGAGCGGAAAGACCTATAGAAATAGAAATAACTGCGCGGAAAATACCGAAATATAAATTTTGCCCACTATTTATTGAATACTCTTAAGTCGATACACAGATGGTTGGACATTCGACAGAGCAAACGAACCGCAATACCCGTAAATATCTCGAGACATAAATGTTTTCAAAAAAAAATTAGTTATGTATTTTTCTCTTCTATTATAAAGCACTTTTTGGTTAATGCACGAGCACCGTTTTTTTCATGCCGTACCATAAACGACGCGGTAATTTACTAGAAACATTTTTGTGAAATTCTCAACAGTTCATCTTCTGTTTTCTTTTCGGAAAACGCTTCACTTTTCCTACTAGTATATAATGTTCCAAATGTGGATTTTTCATCAGACGGTATAAAATTTAAATTTTTCTTAAAGATAAATAACAAATGACTATGCATTGGTTTAGTTTTTGTATTATTTTTTTTCCCCCCCCAAGACTACGAGAGACAAATAACACGACTTATTATTATACTACACGCAGTTCACCGAGCTACACTCGGAATCATTTTTTCGATCGGAATGATTTATCGTTGCTTTCGGTATATTAACTAAATTACCCTATATCCTATACACCTCGATCAAACTTTCGATTTACAACGGTGACCCACCCACGGTTCGAAGTACGTCCTGTATTTTTTTTTTCTTTTTAATATAATTATGACTTTAGAGCGTATATAATACAACAATATTACAAAACACGTATGTCGTAAGTGTCGGCGCGGTCCTATAGACGAAACCGTATACGTTTTTTTAGGACCGTTTAAAGATTAATGAACGATGATGATAATTGCTTTTAAGACACACGTCTGCGGACAAACGATAGGCGAGGCGGGTGGGCAATTATTGCTATTAGACTCTCCCGGGTTCGTACACATGCGTAGACTACCGGGCGGGTAACGGTGGCCGTGACGATTACGACGGAATACTTTTTTTTTTTTGTTTTGTATTTTATTGTACGTAACGCCATTTATTATTATCACCTCGCGACACCGACACGCGGACGGGGCGTTTTTACCGTCGACCTTTGCTGGCCGGGTGCCATAGTCGACCTCCTCCTCTTCGGGTTGCGTTTACGTTAGGACAGCGGTCTCGGGCGGCCTTTTAACAATTTTTGTACCGGCCCCCGTCGTCATCACCATCGCCGCCGCCGCCGCCGCCGTCCGACTAACAATTACTCTCGGTGGAACAACGTACGTTCCCAACTGGAATTGATTATTGGTCGTCTGGCTATTAGAACGTGTTTATACACGCGCATATTCACATTCGTACTGTTATTATTATTATTATTATTATTATTATATAGAGCAGTGTTTCCCGACGTTTTTACCGCCGCGGACCACCTCAATTTTACGAAAACTAGGGGAATACTTTTTGTTTGCTCATTAACACGAAATTTATCGAAAAAATGTTAATTTTTATTATTTTACTTTACATTTTATTACTATACTTCACTCATGTATAACTATACTTTACTATACTTAATAATTTACTCGGTGTGATTTTTGTCACTGATACCTCTACACACTTGTAAATGTGGAAAATACTTACAGCGGTCTACAGCAGCAACGACGATAAGATAACCGTATAATATTATACGGTTCCTCAAGTAGTTGTAATTTTTGTCGCTATTTAAAAATAATAATTAATGATTTGTAATAGAAATCGAAGGAAAAATCTATGGGACCGCGGACCGCCCGGTCGGGAAACACTGACATATAGAGGGGCACGCCGCAGAGAGTTCGTTGCGAACCGGCCGTAAATCGCGTTCGGGCCGATCGTTGCGAAACGCAATACGGCCGCGTATAGGTTGATACGATTAAATCGGTCACATGCCTGTATCGTTGTAACTGCAACGGTACTTAGCACATTATTATATGCACTTGGCGCAATGCAATCGTGTACTTTTGTTTGCATACGGGTATAAAAAACGATATTGCGGCTCGTGTGCCGAACGTGTAGGCGTATATTCCACCGTTGTTTTCCGTGAGCCGTCGAACGTTCCACCCGTACTTCGTAATCCGTACCGATATTCCTACGACGGGATTGCCTTTTTGGTAAAAAAAAAATAAAAATCGCAGCCAAACCACGAAAATCGTACTCGAAAGATATTTCGCAGTCGTTTTCGTATACGCGCCGCGTCGGAGGCGACCGTCTTTCGCGTACCGCGTGACTGACGGTTTTTTGAAATCGTTCAGAAGTAACAAAAACGAAAATATACCCATGGATAAAACGGTCATACTCTGTGAACCGACAATTTATTAATTTTTTATACACCTTAAACGCTTTTAACATTGCCGGTAATTAACGTTCATTTGTGTTTAAATTACAGTGGATTATGTTTTCGATAGTAATAAATCGTTTTTTCGAGTGAAATATTGTTTTGACGAATTTATCACAAAGAGAAATAATTTATGTGGCACCACAGTATATCGTATACGGCGAATACCATTAAGTAATTTTTGAAAATTGTCGCGATATTGTACGATTTTTGCGATAAGTATCGAGAGTCTTTCATCGAATAAATGACGCGCTAAAAAGTCTCTTGACGTGAGCAACTGAAAGAATATTTGTGTTTACACTTAATTTATAGTTTTCGTATTTCTTTGTATGGAATTTATTTTTGGAATGCTGTTAATGGTTGATTAGGAGAAGACAGTTATCGAATATACATTAAATAACTTTTGAAGTTTATCCGTTTCTGGATTTTCTATGGGATCCAAGTGTAACAAATCATCATCAGTGATTGCAACTCGTGTGTCCGTGTATTATACGAAAAATTTTATATGATCACAAAATACTGTCTGGTACAGACGAACTTGGTTAACTCAAACTTTTTTTAACTCGAAATCGTCGATACCTCGAACTTTTTCTCCGGTCTCTAGAATTTCCTATTTAAATAGGGCAAAAAAAAAAAATCATGGTAAACTCGAAAGTTCTTATTTGGCAAATTAGAAGGTCCAAAAATGCTTGTGACCACCACAAACCTATGCAAATTGTTTTCGAAAAGTTGGATTTTCTATGAAGTGAAATCGTAAACAATACGGACGATGAATAAATAATACAAACAGTTACAATAAAGATCTGGCAAGATGTAAATATTCTTTTCGATGACTTTTTCAACATGGACGACTTGAAAGTGTACGGAAATTAATCAGATTCAGATATTTTGGAATCTGTAAAGACTGTAACACGTACGAATGTGCGTCATTCATTCGGCGAAGAAGAGGATATTTAAAAATTGTATTCAATCTCGAATTTTCGGATAACTGAAACATTTTTGCCGGTCGCTTCCATTTCGAGTTAACCAAGTCCGACTGTATATTCTTTTTTAATTAGTTTGCAGTGCAACGGGACATTGGGAGATTTTTTCAATGGTAATTGTTCGTTTTGAACGAGTTTCATTAGATAATTATCAATTCAATAACTCAACAAGTTAGAATTGATAATTATTTATCATTGTTATGAATTGATACCAACTAGTTAAGTAACAAAGTAAATTTCCCACTTGGTTTTAACTTTCTAACTTAAAGTTAGTGCCCAGCTTTGTAACAGAATCATAATTAAACGATACGGTTAAACGTGTCTCTGGAAATATCACCTAAATCAGTTTAACAGAATTGAAGAAAATCTTGTTTTTGGTAGCAATTATTAAATATTTACTGAACGGTTGCATACAACCTGGCGTAAGACTAACAGTTTAACGGGCAAACAGACTTGAATTAAAAATTGAATTTTGTCAGATTTTTACTTTAGTTTTGTCAATCAATAGAAGGGTAGGTTAATATTATACAATTATTTTGTATATTGTACGAGATATTATACAAATTAAATATCATTAAGTTTTATACATTTGGAAATATAACCGAAATGGTGTTTTTACATAATAGTCACGATTTCCGGCGTTTAGACGAAAATAATATAGAAATAGGTATACCGAATACGTCGGTTTGGGCGAAGTTTTACGAAATATAAAAGTAATTTCTCTCTTAAAAAAAAAAAAAAAAAAAAAACTCGAGTGCAACACCCGGCTTGACTCATATAATACGCAGTACGAGTGTATAGGTACCGTCGCTAATATTAGACTTTATATAATTTTTTTTTTTTTTACAAAAGCGGCCGGATAAAAATGATTTATTATATTATATCGTTCGCGTTCGTTTGTTTCCGTAATACACTTTCTGAAGAATATTTCCGACACAATAGGACCGAATGGAAATATAAAAGTCGTCTCCCGGCACCGCCATTTCGCCGTGTATAAATGTATAGAATGACGAATAAATAAAGAAGTTTTACGCGAAACAATGAAAATGTTACCAATTTTTTTTTTATTTTTTTGTAACTCACCTGTAACGGCTGTTTTCTCTCGCCGTATTCTCGTATTCTTGTAAAATAAAATAAATAATAAATTTTTTTTTTTTAAAACCCGTATTTTATCACTTGTACTTTAAATACAAAAAAAAAAAAAAAAACCCGTTTTCGAATCCCTTTCCCAGGAGCCCGTATATAATATACGCGCACACAATGGAATATTATACTCGCGTTTGGGGGCCGCGGTCGTAACTCATAATAGTACGGGCTCGACATTATATTATTATAATAATAATGCGCGCGGTCAAAAAGAAAAGAAGAAAAAAAAAAAATGTTTAAAAAGAATAAGGAGAAGAAGAAGTAGAAAAAGAAAAAAAAAAAACCCCGAGATTTTTACACGCGCGGATTCCGAAATTCGTGTTTAGCGCGCGGGAGCGGGACGGGACAACGCACCGACAAAACAGTTCGGCGTTGGTGTATATATATATATATATAGGAATAATATCACACCGAACGCATAACAATATAATAAATATACGACAAAAGTGCATTTACGACTATTATTAATAATAAATACCGAGGTGTACCGGCGGGATTCGACGATTTCCCGTGTGTGACACTTTGTTTAGGAAATTGTCAAATCTCCCGAATCCGGCCTGTATTTTGTCGGCCAGGCGGACGGCAATAAAACGTTAAGATATAAAATACAGTTCTAGTAAACGCATAGAACTCGAAAAACGCCGGTTTGACGGTTAGACGTCTATAGAAAGAGTTGATATAAGTATTAGGTGAACATTTCAGTTTTCTACGATTATTATCAATTAAAATTACAATAAACATTTAAAAAAAAAAAAAAAAAACTCGCACAGAATCGAAAATAACAGAAACTATTATTTGCGTAATAATAGTGAAACTACCAGGAAAATCAATGAAAGCATCGCTCTGGTCGATTTTCGATTGTGGATCTCCATGATTTCCGGTCGAAAAGTTGTTCGCAGACAAAATCGCACCGTAGTGTAAACTGAAATACATTACTTATCGCTACGTTCAGAATCTAAATCCAAACCAAAATATACAGAAATCGCTATTGCGTAAATATTTCCATTTTTCCGATTTCGTGACAATTATGACTAATTGTGCAATATAATAACGGAAAACGACAACAATTAAACAAGTACTGCAATGATGAACTTTTTTTAAAAAAAAAAAACTCAAACCGGATGTTGAATAATTTCATTTACATAACCAATACTTTAAAAATATTAAATGCAAAATTGACAAGAGTTGTAAAAACGACGAGTACATTTTAAATTCAAACGCCTCCGTTTGGCTCGGCAACTAAAATGGCGTAGAATATTATTATAAACGTACGAAAAACCAAGAGTTTGCCAGACGTATAAACCAATGAAACATTTTGAACGGCCACGCTTAGAGTGGCCTTTTAAAGACGAAAAACTATAAGATCATTTTATTGAACGCATTACTCGAACCGATAAGGTATTATTGAATACTTGTGAATATCGTTTTGTCCGATTGAGCGTGAATTTATCAAATTAAAATGATGCGCGAAAAAAATTTTTTAAAAGTTTTCTCCAACCGGCTACACTAATATTGTCGCCCTTTAAATTATTTATTTCAATCTTACTGCACGTAACAGTATACGGACGGCCCAGTGGCTTCGGAACAAGTTTTGTTAAATACTTAGGTAAAACGACGCAATTCAATAATCTAAAATTGATTTCAAAAATACTTTATTTTTTTATTATTTTTTTTTTTGTTGTTTTTACCGGATAACCGAAGTAAATAAATAAAAACGGCTGTAATTGAATACGATTCACAACAAGTTTAATTTAATATCGTATTTTATGATTCAAATCGTTTTTCCATATTGTTTACCGGTGTCATATCTAACCTAACACGATAAATTAAGTAGGCGATTACCGAAACGTACGTATTTTAGCCACCGGGGAACTGTTATCCCCGCGGGGATAATTGCACACGTTGTTTTTTCCGGCGGCCCCGTGATGGTCACGGCTCTATATAGATGGGGTGGGGGCGGGTTATTTATTCATAGCTCTATGCAAAAAAACGAAAAAAGAAAAAAAAAAAAAAAAAACGCAGCACAACGACTACGCGAATAATAATAATTATTATCGACTGAACGGAATATTATTATTTATACAAAACGGTCGAACACAGTTCGCGCGCGCGCGCGCCCGCGTTTTCTATCGCGAAAACAAGGCCACGGCGGCGGCCGCGTGACTCCGCGGCGGTGTGAACTATGACTTTTGCCGGGAAAAACTTTCACACACGAACGGCGTTATTATTATTAATACCACTGTGGGACACACCGAACGGTTATTTAAAAAAAAAAAAACACTTTTTTTTCCTTTTTCTTAACGATCTCGATAGAGAAAAATAAAAAAAAAACACACACACACACACACGCATACAGACAATAATAATATAATATATTATATTGTATAACGAAAACAACAATCAAAAAAAAAAAAATACAAATATAAAATAAACGAAAAAAAAAAATGATACATCCGGAGAGGAATAATATTTGATCATCCGGCCCGTCGATCTCGCGCGGCCCGCGTACTACGGACGAGAATCCGGCGAGCGTCGCGTTCGTAGGTTTAGGCGTTCCGCAGGTGGTTCGATCTTTAGCGGACCCGAGCGGTGCGAGACGATCCCGTCGCGTCCGCCCCCTTCCGGACCCGAGGTCTCGAAACGTCTGCCCGGGTAGAAAGAAAGCCCTCTCGGATTTCCGCGGAGCACGACGATTTATTATTATTATTTTATATATTTTTTTTTTCCCGTGCTCGGTCGGATTACGAAAATCGATATCGTCGACGGTGTGCACGGTTTTTTTTTTTTTTTTTTTTTTTTTTTTTTTTTTTTTTTTTTTTTTCGGAACGAACTCAAACCGATTTCCGAACGTACAAACTGCACCGATAATAATATTTTCGTATTGGGGGCGGTTCGATCGTGTTTTCGCGACCTCAGAGAAACTCGGCTATAATGCAATTTGTTTATCTCCGAGGCGCGAAATACGAAACAACTCGGAAATTAATTCGATTCTTATTCTTATTCTCCGTACATTTGTATGCATCGATATCGAAACAATAACACCCGCGACGGACACCGGCCGGATTATTACAATATAATATTGTATTTGTTTTTGTATACGATTTCTTTTCTGTTTCGCCAATCGATATCCCCGTTTCAACTCGATCGGTTGCACGGAAATAGTACATGTTGAAATTCAATATTTACGAATAATCTGTTTCTAACGAAATGTTAACAATGATCATTTTATAATCGAGCTATAGCGAGTTATTATTAATTTTTTATTTGTACCCGGAGAAGCCTAAATAAACACTTATTAGCAATATGCTCCGTTTTTACACATTTTATACTAGCAAGATAAAATAATTGAAAATAATCAAAATTAACACGTTACGGATTAGTTTGTTTAGATTTTATTTAATAAATGTATTTAGAAATTTAAGATTTATTCAAAAATTCTCGTACTGATTATTGTTAAAATTTCATTTGAAAAACAGATTGTCTGTAAATATTAAATGTCAAAATCCGGTATTATTTGTCAATTTTACAAATAAAAAAAAACTTTTTATACAAAAATAGTTTACGAAAAAGAGCGCCGAATGTGTAGGAAAGAAAAATTGCTGAGTTGCCGTTTAACGAAAAAAAAAATTATAATTTATATTGCGCACGCGCTAACCGATAGGGTAAAATTTTTTTTAAATCCATTTAAAAACGTACGTTCCGGTACTCCTCCCCCATCCCATTACGTTCCGAAAACCTTCCCCGTTTCTGTTGGTCTGGCGAGAAAAAATTGACCGGTCCTCTTAACATCGTGAACGCGAACCAGTGTAGGTTCGGAAAAGCCGACGTTGTCGAGTCATCGTTCTACTTAATATTATATATATATATATATATACATATTGGAACGCGTGTTTTATTTTATTTTTTTTATCGTGCGTTTTTTTCTATTATTTTTTTTTTTTTTTTTTATGAAAAAACCGTCGTGTGGAACACAATGGAACGGGCACGGGTCCGAGGCGCTAAATGTACTCTACGCGCGCGCGCGCGCACACACACACGAATCGGTCAGGATGCTCGCGTTCGAAACGAAACGAACAATGGGTTGTGTGTGTCCGGGGAAAAACTACTGCCGGTCGGACAGCGTAATGACCGGTAATTTCGGTGCGCAGTCCGGGCGCGTTAAAACGACTGTTCGCGCACGACACGACGACGACGTCGTGTCAAACGGCGGCACAGAAAATGAAAATGAAAAAGGGAAACAAATTATTAAAAAAAAAAAAGAAAAAATCGACAGTAAAAATATACCGTTCACGAGTTGACAGGTCGGTAATGTATATTGGGACGTCGAGAGAAATTAATTAATTTATATATCCGCAACGATTGTAAAAAATGGAAAACGATTTCGAGGTAGAGTAGAAAAAAAAAAAAAAAAAAAACGTTTCGATAGATTAATAATTTAGAATTGTATATTAATTATATACAACTAGAATTACGACTGTTAGGTTAGGTTTTTCGTTTCGAATTGTCGAGCGTTTTTTTCTAAAACCGAAAAAATCGTATCGGAAAACAGTTTTAACTGTTAAACGTAATCTTCATTACGGATTTTGAATATTTATGATGAAGAATTAAAAAATATGAGCGTTATTACGTTACCGAAGCATAATATATTTGTATCCGCGTGAAACCGAAAAAAAAAAAACTACAACGACTAAAAAACGCGATAGAGATCAATATTACTTGTTATCTGTTTGAGTCCCGGTGACGTACCACAGGTGTTCATAATGATAAGATACAGACGTCACCGAAATAATAAACAGAACGACAATCTGTACAAATTAAGAATACCATTTTTTTTTTTTTTTTAGAATACTTAAAACGGCTATACAACGTATTAAAACAAAGATCGTGGAAAACAAAATTCTTGAGATAATCATAGTTGCCTGAATTTAAACTATAGATTCGTATATATATATATATATATAAATATGCACTAAAAACCTTACAAAATTACTGGAAAATGCTAAACAATAACGCTCCAAAAACAACGAAAAATCCCAAATAATGCCAAATAAACGTTTCACTTTTGAAGTATCTGTAACACAAATCGAGATATGTATTCGGAAGGCATTGTATTAGATTAGCCAAAAAAAAAAAAAAAATGCACCTTGTATTGAATTCCGGACCCTTATAAAACATATAATTGTAATGACTAAGGCCCGGATTTCAATGCAAAGTGCATTTTTTGAGTGATCATAGACAATGCTTTCCAAGTACATTATTCGTTTCATGTAACAGACACTACAAAGGTGACATTTTTCGGTAATGTTGTTAGTTTTAATGCACATTTGTATGTTATACGACTTGATAATTTAAATTTAGCTAAGTTTATAATATTATCTAATGATATTTTTCCATTCTTGATGTTATATTATTTTAAATGGATTTTTGAGTTTAACGTCGTTGTCTTTGTCTCTATTGATGGCTATGGAGCGTCGTCACCCGGACTCAGACAAATGACAAAGAATAATTCAGTCAGTTAAATCGCGGTCGCCATCATTTCGTTATATTGTATTTTCGTGAATTTTTTATTGGATTTTTCGTTGAATTTTGCTGACGGTATTAGATGGCATTTAATATAGCCGGGCCCTAATTATAACGATCGCGACGTGGGCCGCGTATACGGCGGAAGGGGGCATCGAGAGACGGACGGATTTCGATCGATCGATGGTTTCCTATCCGTCCACAGGCTGGTTTTTTGTTTTTCATTTTTTTTTTATTTCATTTTTTCATGGGAACGAGAGCACGTTAAATGCCGGCGGCGGCGCGAAGAAGTCATAATCGACCGTGTTCAATGACGCGTGCTACGGGGGTGTATCTGTACCAGCCGCCGGCCGGTGGGTAGGTATATGTATCGTCGCGCGTACGGCGGTGTTAAGGAATAGGACTAAATCGAAGAAAAAAAACGATTTAGAGGTAAAAAAAAAAAAAAAAAAAAACAATAATATATATATATATATATGGAAACAAAAAAAAAAAAAAAAAAATAAAATCTAAAACGAGTCACACGATTTGTCGGCTATATTATGTATTATATTATAATATACGATTATTTCTATCGTGACGACGCGACGACGGTCCGGGTGTTGTTGTACACCTCTGTATACGTATATTATTACTATTGGTACGCGCGTTACAAATGGATATACAAATCGAATACAATATATTTTATTATATTTTTTACGTCGTCCGAGAACTCGTTTTCCGGTCCGGTTCCATCTGACGTGACAACGACACGACATGATAGCGTTGCCGACTTACAGAGCCGCACCTAACGTGGGACTGGGGGGGAATGTTCCGGAGCCGCTAAATTGTCGGCGACTTGGGGGACGGCAAAATCTTAATTCAATATAGATAGGCAAATTCGGTATTAAACACGTTATGTTATTATCCTACGTTGACGATATTACTTGCGTTTTGTTAACGGTGATAACATTAGTTTTTTTAATAAAAAATTGTTTTCTATACTTGACACTGTTGGTAGGTTGAAGGGTGGAAGGGTGGATAAAATTACTAAATACGAATACACGAGTTT
Organism: Tuberolachnus salignus; assembly: GCA_956483605.1. Classification (NCBI taxonomy): domain Eukaryota; kingdom Metazoa; phylum Arthropoda; class Insecta; order Hemiptera; family Aphididae; genus Tuberolachnus; species Tuberolachnus salignus. The sequence goes on from OY101437.1 coordinate 22,110,942, forward strand.
TGTACAATAAGTGTTTCGTTAAAGAAAAATGTTTTTATTTTTTTGTTATTTTTTATTTATTTTTATACAATCTATACTAAAAAAAAAAAAAAAGTACAATAAGTATAGTGTACGATTTTAAAGATTAAATGCAACGACTTCGGTGTCTCGAGGGAAAAAACCATACAATTGAAAAAAATTCCCGATTTCTCAACAAGCCAATTCGTCTACGGGTTAGGATTCCGACCTACGCCAGTCCAGCCTCAACATCTCCAAATCTAACAGGAAATTAATCGAAGCCGCACAATCCGTCATCCTACACAACGTCACAAAACTTTCTCCGTGCGTAAGAAATCACACCGTCAGAAAACTCCTCATTATACAGTCCATTTGCGATTCTATGTCTACTGTGCTTCCAAGCTTCATGAATCTATCTCCTCGTAAATCTTCCCTCGCATCCAAAGCATCCAAAATGTCTTTACGGTATTTTTCTATGTATCAACATAGGCATATTCAGGTGATCAACATAACGGAAGACACATTTTATCTCGAAAAGTATTAACTTCTTTTGGAATTTGATTTTAAGAAAAGTTTTAAATATTATTTAAAAATATAAAAAATGCAATGCAGAAATTTATTTAAACTATATAACTTTGTCTGTTTATGGAAATTGTAATATACAGATTGCTATATTAAAATCAAAAGTGGACATAGCGATTTCACTCGCGAAAAATAGGGTGACAAAAACCACGATTATATAATAACATTTTAATGCAGTGTGTTTCTTAAATTTTCTAAAAAAAATCAATTAGCGAATAATGTCAATATCTTCTGAGATAACCAGTGTGCGTTACCAGTGGCGGATCCGGAGTTCCCAGAGCGGGAAAGAGAGAGAACCGACAGCGGGTCGGATAATTATTGGAGGCCACTTTTTACGATTAAAAATTAGAATCATGTTTACTTTTTTGTATAGTTATTTGCTATTATTATCGAATGCGCTGAATACAATTGTCAAATTTGTACTATACAAACGATAACATTCGAACAAGTAGATTCGCGTTTACCCGCAAAAACTAACCGTGGGCCGGAAGACCTACGTCCTGACGTCCCCCTTTGAATCCGCCACTATGTCTTGCGTTACGTTTGTCGCACCGTGTACCGGAAAAATGAGGTAGGAATTATAGGATGGTTTTATGAATAGCAACAAAACAGAATAACAACCGCTACTACGAGATACGTTTTATTTTTATATTATACGCTTACACTACATTATAATGTCCATTATCAAATATTATGTTCTAAATCTCGAACCCGGGCACGCCTATAATTCTGGCAGCCGGGCAAGAGCCTCTTTCGCGGCGAACATCTGTGCCGTATTATAAAAACGCACATAAATAAAACGCACCGGCCGCGGGGATATTTCGGTTGACGGGACAAGACGTCGCCGATGGTACGCACGTGTGCCGCGTACGTGAGGGGGACACGTTCACGGTTAATAATAAGTGCGGCGCAGACCAGAAAAAAAATATTTTGCCTCCCGAAACGCAAAATAAAAATATTAAGTGGACGAAATAGCCTCGTACCGAAATTATATTTCGATGGGCCCCGCCATCGAGACTAATCACGTCGTTTTTACACCCGCCGGATGTCACGTGGGTCGTATTTATTTCTTATATCTCGCCTCGGGCTCAAGACTAGGACAGTAACGTTGCCGGCACGTAATCCGACAAAACCATCATGATTAATTATTACTATTTATATAAAAAAAGCCGGCGACAGAAACGATTTTTATCGATATCGATTATCGTTAATATAAAAAACGGCGTGTTGTATAGGTCGGGAGATATACAATATATTTGCCGCCGTTGACAAAAAAAGTCTACCCGTATGCTATAAAACCCGATTTTCCGAGAGATACGCAAAATCGGAACAAAATGAATAACAATTAAGTATTTATGTATTATTTGCCACATATGAAGCATTAATTAATTTATGTTTTTTTTTTTACGAAACTAACGTAGAACGTGTTATAATGTCACAAGCTAATTTTTTGTTCCAATAATTCCGGATTATGGAACGAAAGTACCTATTCTCTTTAAAATGGTATCGTGTTATAGATTAAAAATTGTCAATATAATGATTTCAAATTTAACAAAATAAGAGAAAATTCGAAAAACCGGGTGCCTGGATTTTATTTGTTCCTATGAAAATGTTTACAGCGACCCTAATCTTGTTTTTTACGTCAACCGTATAAAGTTGTACCAATATCCGAATAAAAGACGTGTTTTGTTCAAAACGGATTTCAACGAATTCCGTATCCGGAATCAGGAAATATGTTTTGTACCGCGTCTTATTTTACGTCGTACAAAGGATAAAAAAGTGGTGTAACAAAACTAATTCCTATTCTTGGCTCGGACTCCATAAGATTGCTGCCTTCTTTGACAGGACGGATAATAATAAATTAGTATCGTTAATTATACGAGGACGCGTGTTAACGATTCGTTGTCGGACATATTAATCGCATGTATACACGTCGATGACGTCGTTGTTCACTGGTATATTAAAAAAAAGTGCGAGTGTTTGAATAAATTAGTGATGTGACATAAATTCGGATTTCAAAACCCAAATTTTACGTTAATAATTCCAAAATCTAAAATTTTCTATCATTATGAGTAAAACAACGTTTGCTGGGTCGGCTAGGAATATACAATATAAGTTACGTATTATATTTAAAAAAGCATAATTTAAATCTGTTATCGAGCAATAAGTACACGTAAATATTTGTTTTCATACATTTGCATTTGACCACAATACTTAGAGTGTGCTTTCGTATACATTTTATTTATCAATTTTATTCGCTTAAAATATTAAACATATACCTACCGTCTCAAAATTTGAACAATTATCACACTCATTAATGGCTTGATTCTAGGTTATTTTTTTACTATTATACCTCGTTATTTTTTTCCTATAGTATTATTTTACATACTTCGGTACACTCGCGGAGTGTAAACTAATTAAACCATTTTCATGGTTTAGCAAATTAATGAATAATCCTTATTCTTTATCATAAAATAATGATTTGTAGTTCGGGACAACACGGTGTGGATCACTCAATATAAAATAGGGATCACCAGTACCCTTTGCTAAATTGTGTCACTTAACGAATACCATATTTATCTGATTACTAAACCCATCGTCAAAGAAGTGTTTTTTTTTTTATATAATTATACCGTTAAAAAGTGAATTTTCGAAATTATGTTGGCCATTACAATGCAATAATAATAATTGTAAACAAACAGAGCGTTACTCGTATAACTGGTCAATAGAAAATTTTTTGTTGCCTTGACGTCAAACAAACATATTATAACTTGGTTAGCGTTTCAATTCAACAAAACACAAATAGGAAAATCCGAAGACAACAAAAATAATTTTTTGTATCTTTTTAATTTCAATTTATTCACTACCATATTATTATAAAAAGGTAAATATTTGAACTATTGCTAAATTATATTATGTAATATAATAATGTTTAAACTTCTGCTCGACACTTGTATGAACTAGTTTTTTTTTTTTTTTATTGATAGTCTATATCAGGGGTGGCCTTAACTTTGGGAGCCGCAAATTTATAAAGCTAATTTGAGGTGAGCCACATTGTATAGCGATGTTTTTGAAATGAAGACACATTGAAAAATGAACTCAAATGAAGGAACGTTTATTTTTTACACTACATAAAATATTATTATTATTGACATAGTTATTAACATTATTATTGATTTATTTATGAGAAGTGCTTCTTCGACTGTTCATTTTTTCTGTGAGGTTTGTGAAATCTGGTTGATAATTTGTAAGCGCAGTTCGCACAAGTTCACTTAAATGTTCATCAGTTAGTTCAGATCGATATTTAGATTTAATGAATTTAAGCGTTGAATACAATGATTCACACACATACGTAGTGCAATAGATTGAAATAAGTTTCATAGCACACATTTTTGTTTGTGGGTATTTTTCTTCTGGGACATTTTTCCAAAATTCTATGGTTGAATCGCCACTTCGTTTAAGTCCTTTTAGTCCTTCGTCCTCTTGCAGTTCTAGTAACTCCAACTCTACAGCTGCTGTATCCTTTGTTATTGGTGATGAAATAGGACAGCCATCGCTCACAACATCAACAGCAAAAGGATTTTCTAGAAATCTGAATTTGTTTTTTTTTCGTTCCATATTCCATTTCCAGATGGGTAACTGTATGAATATATTTGCGTGCGTACGGAATCGTCGGAACCGGAAGAAGCAAAAGTCAAAGCAATTGCTACTTGAGCAGGAGCCGACAATGTCATCAACGCTGCCGAGACTCTTGACGGCGCAGATTCCGCCGATACCGCCACCACGGACAAAAAAGGGTGTAAAGGCCATGTTGACACCTAAAGCTCAGGAACCAGTGACACCTCATGCGCCGGCACCGCTAGCATCTAAATCATCGGTACTGCTGGATCTTAAAGCTCAGGCACCTATGAGACCAAAAGAATCGCCTCCGCTGCCACCTAAAGTGAAATTGACATCGTCGAAGGCAACGTCAACGACAACACCGTCGAGACCGTTAACGGTGCCGAAAGCATCAAAAATGTTCGGACTGTCACTACTGAGACCGGTAACCGCACCGAACCGTTTGATGACAGAGGAGGCACTGGAAACCACGTTCATAACGCCAATGTCGCCGACACCGCCAATATCGTCGACACCGTTGAAGGAAACCACAACGCCAACACCTTCAAGACTGGTAACGGTGCCGAAAGCACCGAAGAAGTTCGGACCGGCATCACTAAGACCAATACCTGCACCAAAACGGTCGATGACTGGGCATCCATTGGCAACGACGCCAAAACCGCTAAAGACTCCGGCATCGTTAATGGCAACGACAACGTATACACTGTCGAAAACGGTAACGGTGCCAACAGCAACAAAAACGGTCGGACCGCCACCACAGATACCGGTAAAACCGCCGAAAAAGTTGTCGGAAAAGCAGGTAACAGCTACGTCGCCGAAACCGCTAAAGGCGCCGATATCGCTGAATGACCGGACTACGCCAAAGGCACTGAGATTGGCAGTAGCGCCTAAAAGGAGCACAAAAAAGCGGGTACCAGTAACGGTACCGAAACCACCTAACGTAACAACACCGCCAAAGACGCGTATACCGCTGAGGTCACGGTTACCGCGGACACAGCCACTGTCGAAGTCGTCGAAGGCGTCACTGCCAAAATCACAGACATAATCTGAGGCGCCAATATCGTGAGAGGCTCGGACACCGCCTAAGGCGCAAACTTCAAAGTCTTTGACACCGCTAAGACTGCCGCTATCGCCGAATGATCGAGGGTAACCAAAGGCATAGACACCGTCGAGACGCCGACGTTGTCGATGCTGAAGCGATAAACTTCTTCCACCGTAAGAATGTTATCCGGAATAATCAATTGGTTTAGTTGTTATTAATTTTGTAATTTGGACCTGCGTCAGGCCCGTAACCTACCCGTAGTTGTCCGAATTACTCTTATTTTTGTTAATTTAGAACCACAACCCCGAGGGTGTACCACCTACACTTTGCGTCCCCTCGGACCGCATCGTTTATTGACGACAATTTTACAATCATTTAACAATTGATGCTTTGTTTCCCATTTTGCTCACAATTACGATTCACCCGTATAAAACAAAAATAAAATATAAATTGTAAATTTTAATTACAATTAGCGAGTTAACTAATGTGTAACGTGTTCGACACACCTCTACTTGTCTTCTCCTTTGGGAAAAGAATGATTTTGATCATTACGTGAAGACACTTAGATGCGTGATCTGCTGCTGCCCCCATGTTTGTCTTTATACGTCAGTCTTGAAGGACTTCCAATGTCTTCCACACAATATGGCGGCTAGGTCATTTACTTTTGGCATACTTCCACTTTGGAGCTGGCGAATTTCCGTTCTCGAATCCTTGTTTGCTTGTGAGCATAATAGCCATCGTCATGGTCTTGGCCCTCATTTCGTCAGGTGTGACTGGTACTCTCACTGTGAATTTCCCAGTGAGGAGAACGAGGTGTATGACGACGCTCTCTATACCCTGATGCGTTACGAGGCGTTTGACGGGGATAGGGAGCGCCTGGTCTGGAGGATCGGTCTGTTTGAACCGGGTGACTAGATGTCACTCATGTCTAGGAGTCCCTAGACCAATGGAAAGCTGTGGTCGACTTTGCCGAGGCCGTTATCGCGGAGGAGTCGGCAGAACGGCAACGCCAAGCCCTCGACTTCGCCGGCGCCGTTGATCGCGGCTCCGTAGTTGCTAGACCGCCGGCCGGGTAGGCCGTTAGGAAGTGTTCCCCTGCTTTATAAAATGGCAGAATGTGGGCTTCGGTCCGGCTACTGTCTATTCCCACTGTGGGGCACTAACTGCTGTTTGTAATTTTTATGTGTCCGCCCCGCCTTAGAAGAAAACGGGATTTTAACCTTAAATAATTGTATTGGATTTTCATTAATTAATGATGGCGATCCGCCTTCCGAAGTAGTGCTTTACGGCGTTTCCGGGATCCGGGTGTATTGCCGGTTTAACAAAAAAAAAAAAAAGGTGTCACTGGTACAAAGTGCCAAGTGCTCATTTAGGTCCCACCTGATCTTATTCCGCAAATAACTGATTTTTTGTATAGCCGGCGAAAAGGAAGACGATGTATATGTTGGAGAAGACTCGGAAAATGCCAGTTTCTGTTTTTTTCATGGAAAAAACAATATTACAAATTGTTTAAAACGTTATATATTTATCAGTTTTATTTTATTCACGAAATTGAACTATATATATCATCAGAATTTAGGCATTGGTTTGAGGACTTTATGAATGTCCATTGCAAATATTGCGATTGATACCACCCGAAATAATATAATCATTTAAAAAAAAAATCATATTTTGAACACTGTGCGGCGAGTTTGTGAAGACGATTGCGGGAGTTTTAAATTGTACAATATTTGTTGATTATGTACGATGTTTTTGCTGATATTAACGCGTATTGATTTGGTCGATAAATGTGAGAAGGGCGACGTGGACGACCCTTCGTTTTACTAACATGAACGTATAGAATTTTAGCACCACTTAAAAATATTATTCCTCTTTTGATTTGTAGATCGCTGGCCGGTTCTATTCGTAAATTTCCCGGTGCCGAAAATAATGCCCAATCCGCCCAATGCTGATGACCAAACTACGATAACATAGAATAAATTGATTTTTTTTTTCAAAACCCACTACGGACGTGGTTAGACGTGAATATCGCAGCGGTACGAACAGCTTTTTTAATATTTCATTCGGTTTACGAATGCGAAATGATTAACATCGTAGTACTCGTATGCCATTCTAAAATACAACACATACTGGGCAAATGTAAGGAATAGTTCGTACTTTTGTAATACGGATAAAGACGGGTCCGCCCATTTTTGCTGTTATAATATTATTATTCTTATTCGTATTATTATATTGTCAACGATGCTGTAGCGGACGATACGACCCTCCTTCGTCATTTTTTTTTTTTATTTATTGTTATTTTTATTTTTTCTTTCGTTTTTTTTTTTTAACGCGCAAACGATCGCGACCGGCGAGGGGGGTGAAAAATAAATAGAAAAAATCCGATTGTCAGCACAAACGGCGGTCTTCATTAGGCAGTAACCTGATCCCTCTTGTTGAGCGATTTTAATTTCGTATAAAAACTCGCACCTGCTGCGTTTTGTCAGCCACTGCTACATTATATCCCGTCCACCAGCCCCGCGCGCGTGAGAACCATTTCGTATCACGTTATATACCTATTATGTTTTTTATATATATATATCTTGTGGACCCAGTCGACTTTTTTACAAACCAAGACTTATATTGTGTGCATCGGACGGGAAAAATATCGTTTGTGATTTCCCCCTCTCCCCTTTCTTTCCACTTGCAGGCTATAATAATACGCATGTCTTTGCCCAGCGAAACAATTTATAGAATATTTAGAAAATTTAGAATATTGTTATTTGCTATTATTGTTATTTACGTTTTTCATGTAAATTTCATTACACAGTATTTGACTTTTTTTTTTAATCACTAAACCAATGCTTTTTTAAAATTGTTATTATTTTAACTATAATATCTATAATCAAAAGCAATGTTATTGACACACATTTTCAATGTGAACACTGAAAAAGAAAATAAACAATAAAAAATCTTAAATTCACAATGAACTAGGAAGAAGAACTACAGGGTGTTTCAAAATGATTCATCCGATTACGAACTGATATAGTTCGGCAACGGTTAATCGCAGGTTAATGACCAATGTATTAATGGAAAGATTAGATAACTAAGTTTATTTTAAGTTATCTAGTTGTTAAATAACGTAATCGTTAGTGACGTAACTTAATTAGTTGTTATCGAAATGTCGACCGAGCAACAAAAGGCGTTTTGTGTGCTCCGCTTTGAGAAGTGCGAGTCTGTTATTACCGTGCAGCGTGATTTTCGTCGAAAGTTTAACATTGAACCTCCAACAGCCCAGAGTATTCGAAGATGGCATAAAACCTTCCAAGAAACTGGTTGCTTATGTAAAGGGAAGTCATCAGATAGACCAAGAACTTCGGATGAAAATGTTGAACAAATTCGAGAAAGTTTTGTAAGAAGTCCACAGAAATCAGTTCGTCACTACTGCAAGCCGATGGAGATGATTTCATTTTACAACAAGATGGAGCACCACCACATTGGTCCTTAGAAGTACGCAAATTTCTTAACGATCAGCTACCACAGAAATGGATCAGTCGCTGTAGTGCTAATGACGCTACATTTTGTCCATTGCCGCCCGTTCGCCGGATCTTACAATATGTGATTTTTTTCTCTGGGGTTACATAAAAAGCATTGTTTATGTACCTCCCCTTCCAAAAGATCTTGCCGAATTGAAAAGTCGCATTACAGACGCCATCAACTTGGTTACAGTCGACATGCTTCAACAGGTTTATGAGGAATTAGAATATCGCTTAGATGTGTGTCGTGCAAGTAAGGGGGGTCACATTGAACATTTATAAGCATTGTACCTAAAACTTAAAATAATCCATTAAAATGTAAAATTAATTCTAACATGATCAATCAAATTTTACAATAAATATGATTATTTGAAATCGGATGAATCATTTTGAAACACCCTGTACTTTTTTAATTTTCTCAAAATCGAATTAAAGTGATAAGGATATTTTTTTGGATGAACCAAATCAATTGGATTCGTACATTTTCAGTGACCAAGCGCATATTTTATAGAGATTATTTTCCGAAATTCAGCCCCCCTCTAAGATGCTCACACGTGATTTCTGCCCTTATACAGGGTGCGGCGGACTAACCCAAGCTGCAGATAAGTTTCCAATATCACAAAATTCGCAAAGCAACCGCGTGCTTCCGGGCAGAGCGTCTCGGTAACCGGTCAATTGCCACTCTGACCAACTGCACATTTCCGGTGGTTCTTTTTGCATAACCGTTCTAGGTGCTCCGTGTCCACGTGCCCGTAGGGTACTTCCAGTCTTTCCCAATTTTCGAATCCAAAATTGAATTGTGTTAACATTTAGGGACGGATTCGTTGCGTGGAATGCCAAGATGTAGACGAAAACCACCTTTGTGGTGCAGCAATCGCAGAATGTCTATTTTCAAAAAACGCGCGCACGACGAATCCTCGATGTACAACTGTCCGGACCGTGATTACGACTAAAAACGGCATTATATGTGTAAATTCAAAATAGACCACAAATATAGGCGTGCGCTTATCTTATCTTAGACAAACGACCTCATTAAACTCGGCTTCGCCGCACCCTGTAATATGACATTTTTTTTTTTCCGGTTTCCATTGGTTACGCGGGTCATAAAAATTTGATTTATTTACCGTATACATTAACATTGTTCGTCACGATGGTCACGGGGTTTGATAAAAAAAAAAAAAAAACGTATTTGATTATTCAAATACCGTCGGTGCCTCGCACAGGGCGGGCAAATTGGCCGGCAATATTTTATTATTGTCGTCCGCGCGACTCCCGCGTACGCGACGCACAGGAACAATAAACGCGAAACGGTCGAATTAGACGATTAATAATAAAGCGGTGATACGCGGTTTTTTCTTTCTTATTTTTTTATTTTTTTTTTTGTTTTTTTTTTTTACTCTCATCATCCGGTATAAAAGTATACACATAATACGACCCCTGGACGTGTGCCGTACCGGTGCACGGTGCAATAACCAATAACCGTTGCTTATCACGGCGGTAATGACGGTGCAATTATAAACGCGGCGACATACGTTTTATACGTTTTAAACAATATAATAAAAATAATAATAGATAATATACCGCATAGTAGTAACTCGCTGAATTATACGAATAAAAAAAAAAAAATAATAATAATAATAACGTCGTACGTCGCGCGCGACATATAGAAATAATAATGCGGCCACTATGTTTTATAAAGCATCCGGTGCGTATTAATAATAATATTACGTTGAAAATACGCTATAACGAGTTATTGTGAAGAAAAAAAAATATATATAAAAAACGAAAAAAAAAAAAAATCAATATAATAAAAAAAAATCGCGAGATATCTATAGTAATATTGTATAAAATATCACTCGATAAAAGCTCCTGTGACGTAGTAAACTCGTGGGTTTTTCATCCGGGCGTGCGAGCTGTTTTTTTTTTTTTAAGACAGATCGATTTTAACGTTTCGCCATCATCGGTGAACAATTTACTATTATTACTATTATTCTCTCTTTTCCTCCCGTCGTCATAATAATTGCAATCGGGGGCGGACTGCAGAATGGTTTACCAGAAAAAAAAAACAAAAAAAATTATCCATCATTGTTATTTTAACAAAACTATACCAAACGTTTTTGGCACGCATCTGGGTAGATGTGCGCCGTCGAAACTATAATTACATAAGTTTCAATATATTTTTTTTCTTCTGAACGAGTGGATTCTCCACGACAACGCTATTTATGATACGCATTAAAATATAAATTGCATTTATGTAACGAAGTGTAACTACGGATTGCACAATGCATACACATCGGCGTAACTGAAGGGGAGGGGGCTTAATCCTCCGATATACGTTTCTATATTCCCTCCCGGTTAAAACTTTGGTCAGTCCAAATCTTTACAACAAAAAAAAAAAAAACCCTTATGGGCTCTCAATAATTAAAATAATTGAACGATTAAATATACTTATAGGCATTACTAATATGTACTCTAGCCCCTGTAACTATTAAATCCTAGCCCGCGTTCATAGAGCGTGTGGCTTTTCAATACTATTTCATATGATCCCGAACATTTGCGGTTTTTTTACGTTAACCCGGACATGATGAGTACAACGAACAATGCAAAATATAATTTATATTGATTTACTACCTAAACCTAACCTACTTACGTTTAAATTTAATATTTAAATTCGTTTGGCAATAGATATTAGATATATCAATAGTAGCTGTATCATTCCGGATGAGTCCGGAACATAATGTCAACATGGTTTTAGGAATACGATTAAACATAAAATACACCGATTAATTTTTTTTTCGATTGAACATTTTCTCGTCACTGTCGTTTTCACTATTCCGAAAGAGCAGCCCGAATTCCCTGCGGCTCGATTACGTCTCATTGATCGCAATTGTCATTCATGTCGACCAATGCGATTGGTACTTGACAAATCGCTAGCGGATTATACGAATTAAAAGCTCTATAATCTATCTATAAAAAGCGACCGCGTAAAAACGATTTTTACGAAAATCGACTGGTAATTTTGTACGTGAAATAACGGTGCGTATATTGTTCCGCGGCGGGACTGTATTTCAAATGTAAACCGTGGCACCCCTGGACGCGCCCGTGCCCGTGCCGCCGGGAAAGAATTAATATGATTTTTTTTTTTTTTTTTTTGTACACTTGTCCGGGAGCCGGAATCGGTTTTGTTTTTCGTGCGGTTTTTTACACGCGACCGGGCCCGGCGGTTCACGGTCAACGGGCGAGGAATAATACGAAATAATATAAATTAATATTATTAGCCACCTGATATATATATATATATATAAACGCGGTGCACACATACGACTGCCGGCCGAGTCCGGCCGAGTTTTTTACGGTCCGATGGCCGCCCGGCCGTATTTTAATTATTCGTATGGGCAAGTAAGTACGTAATAATAATAATAATAATAATAATAATAAAAATAACGATAATTTAGTCGTTTTTCGTCCACGGTACGATCGGCGACGGTGGCGGAGAGAGACACAGGTGCGTGAACCACGGCGTGTGCGTGCGGTCCGTCACGGGGCGACGACGAAACACAATATTATTTTTATATATTATATATATATATTATTTTTATTTTATTTATTTTTTTTCGGTCGTTACCTTATACACTGTTGTTGCACGTGCGCGCCAAATCTATATCGGCCCGTACTGTTATTATAATGGGTACGGATTTCTACCGAAATACACTATAGTAAAAATTAACGAACCGGCCCGCCGCCGGGCCAACCGACGGTTTTGAAAATGTAATGTGCACATTCAAATATTATGGAATTTTTCGTCATGACGGACTACATTGTGATTCCCGTGAAACAACCGATTGCATTCAATAGCGTTTTACTCTAGAGTATAACTCTTAAAACCAATCGTTTTCCGTTATCTCGATTACACAAATAATATTATCTTACTAAGGCTTGCCTTAGACGCAATTGTACAGTAAATTCGGTGATCGCGATTGTGCGCATTCGTACATTATAGTCTCAAAATAATAAGCGTAAATCAATCGTCCTTCCGATTTCAGACAAAGTTCGTTATATCCTAAATGGGAACGGCGATCGTAGAAAAAATGTGAAATTCCTAAAGACTTCAACAATCCACCAAATACATTATCGTCAATTGGTTAATCAATAGAGCCCAGGTGTTTTAATGAAATAAAATCATTACCAGTTGATGATTTTGTCACTATTTAGTGAATGCCTTTTAAACTTTAATAGAAAAATAAAACTAGAAAATCGAAAGGTTTTCTTATTCGTAGATTACTGTATTAGTAGTTCATAATTACGGTATTAAACTAAGTATGAATATATCCAAGCAATTGCTATTATTTGGCATATTGGTAAATATTTTATACATTTATCGGCAGTAATCCCCGGCTATATTTGCTAAAAATATTAATTTCAAATTTGATATTTGGCGAACCACGTGTTGAAAATATTATTAGGAGCCAATTCAATTGTTGTTATAATCAATGGCCGTCTATTTATTATTAATACCGTCCGCAAGTATAGAAAAATAATCATTTTGTTTTAATCATCGGTTTGTAATGTTCGCCATAAATACAGGGTGTAACAAAAATAATATCGGAGTTTCTAAAGAGCTGTGACTCAGCGGATGTGCATTAGAGACTAATGCGCTACCTACCGGTGTGTAAAGGACGTTATCTAGTTTCATTTGGTAGATAGTAAGTTGCGCTAGTTCTTATCAAACTGAAGATATCGTGTTATAATCGTTAGTTACGTTTGCAGAAAGCTATGGCAACCGAGCTACAAAAAGCGTTTCTTGTGATTGAATTCGCCCGCACTCAGTCAATAATCGCAGTGCAGTTCTCATTACTTCTCATTACTCGGTGGCTGAAAGGATTTTGAGGGGCTACGGGTAAAAGTGGCAAACGAACTCTGGCAACGTTTTCAGCAGAGTAGAGAGTTGCCTTTACACAGACATCCAGTGTCACGAAACTGGCGAAACCATCGACGAATGTTGTTATCACTTGGAGGATTAAGTCCATATCGCTGTCGAAATACCCGTTGCACTGCGATTATGGACTGTGTGCGGACGATTCAATCACACAAAATGCTTTTTGTAGCTCGGTTGCCATGGATTTCTGCGATCGTAACTCACGATATCTTCACTTTGATAAGAACTAGCGCAAATTATTACCTACAAAATGAAACTAGATAGCGCATTAGTCTTTGACGCACAGCCGCTGAGTCACAGATCTTAGAAACTCCCGGTATTTTTTTTGTTCGTCCTGTATATTAACCAGGTCTCCTAACCCTCCGCGTTTTTCTTTACACGTGAATATTTGTGTGGGGAACAAAAAACCCCGCGTGACATAAAAAAAAAAAAAACAAAAATCTATAAGAACCCGTAAGAATCGTTTTAATACCGTAGAGAACCGTTTAATTCGATATTTCATACAGATACTCTATACGAGTAATGTTATTCGTCCCGACGCGTTCATTGTTCAATGTATAGCGAGGGGGGTAGGCGTCGAGTGACTATCTCGCAGAGGGATTATTATTTATTTTTTTTTTTTCAAGACGTATTTGAAACTCGTTTACTTGTTTGAATTTACGATTAAACCGAGCCGACGGTTTCACGAGAGCCCGGCTTCGTATACGAAATACAATACAAATCGTCTTACTCACGGTAAAATTCACACCGCCGAATAATTTCTTCCGCGGTTGCCGCCGTATTATGCCGTACTATTATAGGGTCGGGAACACGCCGTATTCGAAACATAATTTTTCAATTGGATACGTATTTTATGCGCGTATTACCATGTACAATATACCAAACCTACGTAGGCAGGTTCTTCTTTTTTTTTTTTTTTATCGTCTTACCGGCCGGGAAACTCGACGAGACTCTCGTGGTTTTCAACAAAAAAATCACAATAATTTTTTATTGTCTATAAAAACAAAAAAATCAAATAAAAAAAATACACGAGCGTTTATATAGCGTGCACGGGCTCGGTTAGAATTAATATTTCCGACATTTCTGCGATCGTTATTCGATAGCGCCCATATGCGGAAACCGATGATGGTCGATGATGATCTCCCATGATCTTCTCGGGTTTCGATTATAATAATTATTATTAACCTACGGTGAAAAGTCGGTAGAAAGTCGTGCGCCTGCAAATCGGATATAAATAATTATTAATATCCACTTAATATTATAATATTATATAGTTTTGCTCATCACGAATTATTTAGATTTCTCTTTTTTTATAAATCTCGTTACGGTATTTATGCGTAATATTTGTAAAAAAAAAAAAATAATAATAATAACCCTAAAGGTTAAATGGGAAATGTTATAAGGTTCTAACGTTGTGTAAACTGTAGCACAAGTACAGACGTGCCTATACTTAAAATATAAAATGCAAGTAATATTATTATTATCGTGTACCGTTTTAAAACTACACGAATCAACGACTTTTATCTATACGACGATAATAGATTTATTTTTCTCATCGTATTAAATCAAAAAAAAAAAAAAAACCCATTGCGAATAAAAAACGTTTCTGAGCGTAGTTTGGTTAAACGAAAAATTGAAATTGAAAACTTTTATTTATTTATTTTTGAATACGAAATAGAACCATATAAATCAAAATCATAACGCATAAATCGGAAAATAATATAAAACATCAAAATTTGAAATTTAAACGCTTATAAAAAAAATAAAAAAAAAACCATATAACGCTAAATTTTTTTTATTATTATTATTTAATAAATCGTATGATGAATCGTCTTGTGCCAAATTTTCGTGTATTTTTACGAGGCCACGACAATTTTGTTCGCATAAAACTGCAAAGATGAAAAACCCGAAAATAAACAACTCGAAAAACGATAGAATAATTTTGAAAATTGCGACACATATGTAAGTATTCGATGAAATTTTCCGGTCTCTAGACGATTATTTTTCATTAGATAACAATAAAAATACATTGCGTAGAAATGTCCGTTTATCCGACATTTTTTCCTTATTATTAAGAAAATTACAAGGGCAAACAAAAAATGTCCAATACGCTAGCAAGACAAAATTTTCTATCACGTCTGAGCTCGATGATTAAAACGAGACTTCCGGTAGAACAGAATAGTTGTCTCAAAAAAAAAAAAAAAAAGCAAACACACACACACCCCATAATAAAACCAATATCTGACCTTCCTCGCAATTTTCAGAATTTCGTGCGTATTGGCAACCTCCGCCTTTGAAATTTTAATTTTTTTTTTTTTTTTTACCGTCAGTTCGTTTGTCAGCCCCATCCAGTTATTTTCTATTAGGGTTCTCATATTAATCTAGTAAACAAAAAAATAAATATATTAAATTTCAAAGGAGTGTTGGGGGGGGCGGTGAGGCGCACGTCTCAGACACTGATAGAAGAAAAAAAAATCGTGTTTACCCATCGAATTATTATTATTATTTATTTTGTTTGGTTTTTATTACCCCGCAGTTTATATTATACCGGATGTACCGGGTACCTACGTCCTACGAGCAAATACACTAAAGAAGAAAAAGAAAAAAAAAAACGATTATTGATAAAACACGATACCTACGTGTATTTTCCGTTCAATAGTTGTTTAGAAAAAAAAAAAAAAAAGAAAAGATATCACAACAACATCGGTGGTACACACGTCGCGCGTAAAAATTGTTCGTACGAGTATATGTTTAAATAAGAAATAATCATAATTGTTCGGCGTAGACAAGCTGTCGGGGTTAAAAACACATTATACACCGGGGTCTTTCTTGTACGATATTCTTGATGTTTTCATTAGGCAATTTAAAAAAAAAATAAAATAAAAACTGATTTCAATGCCTTCCCCCTCCCCCGGCACCCGAGGTTATAATATTACCCGGTGCAATTCAGTGTTTAATCGAGGAGCGGCGTGTAGGTATAACACTTTCGTGTGATGGAACCCTTCCCCGAGATTGTTGGTTTTTTTTTCATCTTCTTTTTTATAAGGGCACACGGCGCGCGAGAAGGATTTCGATTATTATTTTCAAATTCCTCATTGTATTATTTCTATATATATATATTGTGCGTGTAGAGCCGAAATGCAGAGAAAGGCGTCAAACCGCACAGACGAGCCCTTTGTCGTACTATAATATACGGAGCTTATTAAAAATATATATCTCTCTCTCGATATATCGTACGGGCGATGTGTTTTCTGAGCGTTTTATCCGGGCCACTCCGTTCTATTAATGCGCATACGATAAATAATAATAAAAATAATAATAGCAGATGCGAACCGACGGCGTCCGCGTGTACCCCAGGTGCTCGGCGCGCGGAGATTTCAACGCCCCGCGGGTAAAGGATTGCGTCGCGAGACGAGACGAGACAGACGGCGACCCCTTCCAGGGGGGGGGGCGATGGGGGAAGAAAAAAAAAAAAAAATGAAAAAACCGTTTCGGATTATATACAATACAGTAGTGCGCTCGCGCCGTGATATTGTCGACGATAATAATACACATACGCGTCTATATCATTATATTATTATCGTCTCCTTTTAATAGACGCAATGGGAATACGACTGCGTCGGGCAGAGATTTGTCATCTTCTTCATCTTCTTCTCCTTCTCCTTCTTCTAACTAAGCGCAAGAGTGCACAAAAATAACGCGTTCGAGTATTATACACTACGTAGGTACACGTATCCGCGCGCTTTGTGGCCCGTTCGTAAAACATTATTAACATTATTGTCGGGTACCCCCGCGCCGAAGAAGAAGAAAAAAAAAACATTCACATATAAATTATAATAATAAAAAAATAAAAATGTCCGTTATAAATATTATACGCGTAATATACATGTGACAACAATTACAAATGCAATTACGTCGCGTCACGCGTGGCTTTTCACGTGTGGGGTGATTCGAAAAATAATACGTATATATATATATATATATATATATATTATTATTCATTTTTTTTGTATTAACCCTTCTCTCTATAATAGATAATTTAAAAACAGATACTTAATGTTTCTCTATATTATACTATAGGCAGTGGCGTACGTACAGGGAGGAGTGTTCAGCGTTCCCCCCCCCCTCAAAAAAAAAAAAACCGAAAGAAAAAAAAGATTTCTCAAGAGTCAACATATAGAAATATATGCCGAGATAATATTTAGACGATAGTTATACATATACGCACAGTATATCAATAGAATACATTAATTTAAATATACAGAGAAGACTTGGTTGGTTACGCCTACATCAGTTTTATTTGAAGAGTCTAAGTTATGGCAAAGAAAATTAAACGACATTACTGACAAGCCAAATCGATGCATTGAATATATGAAATTAATACATGTACTTATATTCAAATTGTTTCAAATAGTAACAACAATCCCGGTAGTATCAACTGCATCAGACGAGAGAACATTTTTGAAATTGAAGTTAATAAAAACGTACGTAATACTATATCTGGAGTACGTGTTAACACTTTAACGAGTAAATTGTGTATTTATTATTTTTTAAGTAAAATTTACGATTTCCTTGTTTTTTTTACAAGTGACTTAACGGGTTGACAGTGTTATCGATTTACAATAAAGATCCTCTCTCGCCTCATGACATTTTGGATGAAACTCTATTAAATTAAATAACATGTACTTGTATTAGCTTAAATCAGTCCAAGGTATTTTTAATACAAATCCAATAAAATGTTGGAATTAAAAAAAAATTTGGACCCCACCTTAGAAAATAGTTGAAAATACGTCACTGAATGTAGGTCAATCGTCTACCAATTTAAATTCTATTAAATAATATTATATTAGACTAAAAATAAAAATTATACAAATATATAAAATATTTTGTCACTATTTATTATTTAAAATCGAATACTTTTTTAACTATGTCAGTTACATTTCCAAATGCAAGAACGACTGAAAAACCAAAATGTAATTGACATCAAATCTTTGTTCGAAATACAAAAAAATAACAAACGTCAGTTACTTTTCACAATACGTATATTAGTATAAACATAAATTGGTGCATAAAAAAATGAATTACCCAAGTCCCATAGGAGATATGAAGTTTGGTAGACAAGTGGACAATTTCTGTTGATTAACCCGTGCAATATTTCCGCATGCTTTAGATTATTTGACGATATAGAAACCAAAGTGTATTTATCACATAATTAATTCATGGCGTAAACGAATATTTCATGGATTAACATCATTAGCGCCCTCTCTGGGCTACCGGGTTGCCACGGGAGACACGTTTTTGTATTTGTTAATGCTTACACGACAATAATAATTATAAATGATCGCGGCTGCGACTACAACGTTCTAAATGACGATATTTTTTATTTTTATTTTTTTTTTTTAATAAACTGCCTGTTGAGAAATAAACGTTGCAAAATGTACGCTCGCACTTAAACATATACCGTAATAAAATATAATAATACGGGGTACACGTGTTATACTGCTCGAACTAATTTTCCGTAGTATTATACTGTAAATTCTTCGGGCAGAAAACGACCGTTTTTATTTTATATTTTTCTGTTAAGTGCGATCCGGTGTTTTGACAACGAGGTAAAAGAAAACCGACCAACAGTCGTTTTATTTTTTTTATAAGTTAGACGGACTAACTAATTATTACTATTATTATTGTTATTATTATACACGACCGTTTTAGTAGCAATTGTTTCCACCGCCGGTCTCGTTATAATCTCGCGAATTATAATATTTATATAGTCCGTACACCGCGGTATATACCGACGACGATATGCTTTCTCGGGGAGGCGGTTACCGCGGGTGGGACGCGATGCGCGACCGGCGAGACGTCCGTGCCGCTTTTTCTACACGGCCGCTCAACCTCGGCAATGCACAATCGGCGCTTTTCGTGAGTATACCGAAACCGGAAGCACTGCGTGCTGCGCGTATTTCGCGTCCAGGGGGATTTTGATTTCGAACCGGAAACGACAAACACCTGTACGTATTCATACGCCCGCGACAATTTCGCAGGGTGAATATTCGACCCGGGCAGACTCGTCAAGTGTTTTTAAAATAAAATTATTCCAATCATTTTTCGCAAAAGTCGAAATGTTGAACCGTTGGCATTTCTCGATTCCGGCTTTTCAATTGTTTCGTTATAAACGTTCCGGTTCCGGTTCCCAATCTGGCGGTATTTAAGTCAGACATATATTAGGTATATGAAACTAAATACTGTTTCGTGGGGGGGGGGGGGTAATGTGCAGTTAGACGATTCCGTTTCATATTTGATGTTATATTTATCATAAAATTTGAAGATATTAATATATATATATATAGCTATACCAAATACTCGATAATGGTTATTGTTCCTCTTTTATACCGTCTAATGTGATTGTACCCTATATGGGAAGCACCCAGGGGTGATTTGCAGAGAGGTGATCACTTCCCGCCCGAAATATCAGGACCAATTTTAAAAATAAAATACCTGGCCTACAAATGTTATGGTTATTTCAAAGTTTCCCATGAGATTTACAAATAAAATAGATTAATATATATGTATATTGTACATATACGAGTACCTAAAGATTAATAAAGTATGATATTTTTGAACATTTTACATTTTTGTTTTTTTTAAACTTCCTAAATTCGCTCTTGGAAGCTTCTCTCGTTTGACATTTTTATGGACAAACGACGTCGTGGACAGTCTCGAAAATTCTAGAATTTGTTAAGTGATAAGAGCGTGCGACTTCCTCCCCACAAGTTATTAAATAAACTATTGTATAACAAGCCCATTTAAAAAAAATCCTGGCTACGCGCCTGGTCTCAGTATTTTAAATGCTTTTTTCTTTTTTGTTGTTTTGTTCCAGTAGCCGTTTTAAACACAATACGACATAGCGCCACTGAGTTTTCCACCTAATATTTGAATTTCGGACTTTCTTTCTAAACTTCAACTCGAACGATTGTCGAGTTCCGTAGCGAATCTTGTTTCGTATCCGTCGCATTCGATATAACTATAACGGTTGTAATTATCACTATCCTATGACCATTAATAATTATCCGATAGGTGCCGATTGTATATATTTACTGTAAATCGTTTTGTTTTTTTTATTTTTTATTTCAACCATTACAACGTTAAACGTATATATATATATATATAGTATTACATTATTATCCTGTCAGTACTTACACAAACGTAACTCCGAGGAACCTCTAATTTCCGAGGTCCCAAACAAGATCCAGAAGATGTTATTATACACATCCCCGAAAACACTCCCCACGAGTGTGGATACCCGCTATAAGTATAATAATAATTATTACCACGGGCTCGCTACACATTACTATAACAAAGACATCACTTGTACAATATAACGATCTAGTTTTGAGACGAGTATGACTATACGTATATATTTATCTCGTCTGATATGACGCGTAATTAGTTCTTGTATATGTTGATTGTAAAGTACAGGAGTGGCCAAACTGCGGCTCGAGTCGTACCGCAAGGACGCAAAACATATTTTTTACTAATAAAATATTTTTTATTTTTTTTTTTTAAATATTGAAATACAAATATTTATTTGATAATGTAATAATGTAATTATTAACGAAAATACAATTAATAATGCAATTTTTAGCATTTTTGAATTTACGTTTAATATTTAAATATAAGGTGACTTTTTAATTGTAACGTATTTGTCGAGTGTTCAATCTATTCTTAAGTTTCTTGAAATTTGGATTATGTTTATCGTAGATTACGATAATTAAAAACCATTTTTTTTTTTTTTTTTTTGTTTTTGCTTTTGGCTCTTACATATTTTTCATATTATCGTACTGCTCACGAGACTCATCTAGTTGGCCATCTTTGGTATATTATATCCTCCCCCCACCCCGTGCGATAACGAATATGTATTTTAAAAATTGTTCAAAAGTATTTGTGTTTGAAATCGTATTTTATCGTTATAAATTATTAAATATTTTTTGGCCATATTATTTTTAACTTATGCGTATCGCATATTACGCCTTACACACGTCTGTTGAAAGTCACGTGGATTCAAAATTTGAATTTACATTTGTATTAAACCAATGGAGTAGAGAAAAACAAAAAAATAAATAAATAAAAATATAGTACCTATATGAAAGTATTTATAAATACGTATCAAAAGTATCTGGAATTCGTACTCGAAATACATTTAAACGTATCTTTTACGTGGAAACGAGATAATAAAAAAACTACTACAGCACTGAACCGTCGGATGGTTCCGAGGTGACCGGAAAAACATCGCGTCACCCGCGGATTCCTTGGGCGGTCCAGCTATACGCCCTTAACGTGTTTCGTCGGCGTGTACACTGCCGGCGATGTTAACTTGCTCGTACAAAGGCATTGGGGTTTTGTGCCGACAATAAAAAAAAAAAAAAAAATAAAAAAAAATCCCGTTTCCCGGTATTGCCGACAGACACCCGCGTAACACAAGAAATATCGTGTACAAAACGGCCGGAATTCACCGCTCCGGATTCCCCGTCGTATTATTTAAATCGTCGGGGCCCTCGCCGTCGCACGCGGGCACACGGATCCGAATACGGTTTTATGTACGTGTGTGTTTGTACAGGTCGTTTGCCGCCACTGCCGTGTTTGTATAAAAACACATTTCACACCTCCGGCGGAGGCGGCACCGGGTGTGGTCTCCGGACGGACAGGGGAAAAAATAAAGAAAAGAAAAAAAAAAATAGAAGGATAATAATATAATACGATTTTGACGTCTTCCAGCGATTGTTGAGTACGCGCGTGCGACAATACGCGTAATAATTTACACAATTGCCCGGGGCGCGTAATACTATGACGGGAGGGGGGGGGGTTTGGAGGACAATGAGACGAGCTGAAAAAAAAAATGTCCGTCCGCAATTGCACCGGTAGACAAATCGACTATTTGTCGGAAATTCTCTTATTCGCGCCGACAAAATACTGCCTCTTCGGGCAGTTCGCCCGGAACACGCCGACACAAATACGTCTCTCGTCAAACATAACGTTCCCATTACATATGCATGCATATTATCCGGAGCCCTAATAACCTGGCCGTTTATACCAGTAGGGCCTAGGGGCGAACGCCAGGGGTGGTCGAATCCAACATAGTTATTTCAAAAGTTTCCCCCCCCCCACCACACACAAGACTTACAAATAAAATAAATTAATATATACGAGTACCTTTACCCTTTTTTTTTTTTTTTTTTTTTTTTTTTTTGCATCGATGACGGGCCGGGGACTGGCCTTGCGGAAATGCTACCGGCCCGCCACCATCATTTATTAAATAAAATGAAAAACACGAAATAATTACATACACACCATAAAATCCCCTTTTCCCCTTCGCGGGGCGGGCTCACATTATTTAACTTATGAAATAAGTATTTACAAAACACCTTATAAACTAAAAATATACATTCTTTTTTTTTTTTTAATTTTAAAAAAATAAAAAACAAACTATTAAATCTTAAACTACTAAAAAAATATATATGCATTCATCTATCTATATACACTGACTACTGCCGTCGACGCTGTCGCCTACGCTCCGGCGGTGCTCCTGCTGCTGCCTCTGCTGCCGCTGCCGCCGTCGCTCTGGCCGCCTCCCACCGACGCTCCTCCTCCCCCTTTGCCCCCATGACGGAGATTGCAAAGGCCCTGATGGCTGACCATGCTTCGGTACTGCTGAGCATGGCCGGTCCAAGACCTTCCGGAGAGATGCTGCCCAACACCGCGACCAGCGCTGCACGTTCGGTATTCCAAGCCGGGCAGTCTAGAAGGGTGTGGGCCGCATCGTCCACCTCCGATGTGCAATGGGCGCAGTGGGGGGCGTCGCGCTTGCCGATCCTAGTACCTTTACCCTATTCAGAATAAGAATAGACCGCCTTCGCGCATCGCAACTAAGCTCTTGGCGCTGTCAGACCACCATTTTTTTTTTTTTTGGTTCAAACCGGCAATAACCCCACCTCCCGGAAACGCCGTGAGGCACTATTTCGGGAGGCGGGTCGCCATCATTTATTTTGGCAAAATGAACACGTACAAATAATTACGAATAAAAACCCGTTTTCCCCTTCAACGGGGCGGGCTCACATGAATGTATACAATACTTCGCGTCCCTACAAGGGAATGGGCAGTAGCCGGGCCGAAGCCCACTTGCTGCCCTTACACTTGTAAGGGGGGACGATTCCTGGACCCACGGCCGGCGGCTACGGGGCCCAGATCAACTGAAGGCGGCGCACGCCGGCGACGTCCAGGGCTTGGCGCTGCTGTTCTGCCGACTCCTTCTCCACGATGACGGCTTCGGCGAAGTCGACCACGGCATCCCAGTGGTCTGGGGACTCCAGCATGAGCGGCACCAAGTCGCCCGGTTTAAACGGACCGATCCTCTGGACCAGGCGCTCCCTGTCCCGGTTAAACGCCTCGCAGCGCATCAAGGTGTGGAGAGCGCCGTCATCCACCTCGTTCTCCTCACTAGGAAATCCGTAGTGAGAACACCCGGGAGTAGGAGCTCGCCTGATTCGGTGAAGGAACGAGTTGGAGCATCCGTGCCCCGTGAGTAGTTGAATGAGGCGGTACATCGTTGAACCGTGCGGTCTCGTAGCCCACCGCACCAGCACGTCGGGGGGAATAAGCGAGCGAGTTAACGCGCGCCCGCTCCCCTCAGGCGCTTCCGTAGATCGGATCTGGCGCGCCCAGCTGATCGCGAGTAGGATATTCGTACGGAGTGCTGACGGGCGGGGTTCGTTGCCCGCTGCAGCCCCCACGCGCGCAGAGCGTCAAAACGCCCTGCACCTGCGAGAGGCCAACAGAACGACGGGAGGCAATCCCGCTACGATTAGCGCCGCCTCGTGCGAGACGGTCCTGTAGGCGCACACGCTCCGAAGAGCTGCACGCCGCTCACGGCCGCCATAGCAACGAGGCCCCGGTGGCATAAAAGCAGGGAGAAGGCCCACGTGGGAGCTCCACTATCCAGTTCGGCTGTATGCCAACCGAAATGGCATGCGAGTCCGCTGGGGGCGCGGGTCGCGAGCCCTGCCTGGCGGGTGACCGGTGTACGGCTAGAACCGCAGGAAAACGTCAAGTAACGATGGTCACTGGCGTTCTCCACGTCGGTCCTCACCGTTCAGTCGCTCCCTAGGGGCACGGCGGCCTCCGTAGCGAACGTGACGACCACGATGGATGCCTGGCCGTGACCGTGGAACGTCGGCTCGTTCCCGCCGAGGGCCGGCGCTTCGGCCGGTGGAGCTGCTTCGGCCGCCTCTTCCGCGGCCACCTCGACGTTGCTGGTGGTGGACGGGTTGGCGGGCTCCTCCTGCGGCGTCTCGTACGTCCGCTCCTTGTTGCACTGGTAGCACCGCCTGGCGAGTTCCGGCTTCCGGCACTCTGCTGAGTGATGGCAGCGCTCCTGGCACCGGTAGCACATCGGGGGCCGTTTGCCAAGCACTTTGACTCGGCATCGGGACCACCCGACCTGCAGGCGCCCTAGCTCGCCGAGCTTGATGGCGGCCGCCGCCAGGAGCACGAGGCTAGCAACGTGGTTGCCGCTCCGAGCTCCAGGGGCCGGCCAAGTCAGACCACCTGGTGCCGGATTCTTGAGGTGAATATTTGTGGAGGCAGGGTTGGATGCGCTAAAACGACGTGTTTTCGTCCGCCACCCGGTCTGTTATAATTCTGAATAGAGTATATAAAGAGCACCCATAAGATATGATATTTATGAACATTTTACATTTTACATTTTACCAAAAACTTTCTCCAAAATGTTTTCCTGCGATTGTCCCTGCAACTGGAATCAGGGTAATTTTCGAGAGCCCGGGTTTTAGTGTTAAAAATCGGAACTCCACAGTTATAG
Source organism: Tuberolachnus salignus (assembly GCA_956483605.1). Classification (NCBI taxonomy): domain Eukaryota; kingdom Metazoa; phylum Arthropoda; class Insecta; order Hemiptera; family Aphididae; genus Tuberolachnus; species Tuberolachnus salignus. Next base: position 22,136,504 of record OY101437.1, read on the forward strand.
ATATGTGTAATTATTATTGAAAACACTGCAAAATGACTTTTCCATTTATACCATAAAAATGATTATTTTATTATTTTATTTTTATTATACGTTCCATCAAATAAATTCGAATCTTGGTTATACCCATTAATAATAACGTTTTGTCACAGTTAACTATATTATTATCTCCATCAAATTGCAACTCGTTTATATATCAACGTTATATATATCCATCAACTAAATTATTTTTGAACAAAATTATTTCAATATAGTTGGAAAATTATTATAGGATATACATTAAAGAATTTAATATTTACATCTGTAGAAAATGCGATCCTGAGCAATGTTCGGTTAATCTCGTTTTGAAATGTTCTACGATTTTGTCCATTGAAATTGAATTTATTATTGCTGAATATAAATAGTATAAAAAGAGCGGTTCAAACTCATAAGCATGAGCATGAGCTATACCTATAACATAGCAGCCCAAACCGATACCACTCCACCATCTTTTACACATTTATTATCACACTAATGTTATCACTGATGTTATTCTATTATCACACTACTGTTAACGTGACATGCTCCGTCATGTAAAATCGCACGATGGTTTGAAATTCCCATGCAATTTATGTGCGAAATTATTTACGTATATAAGTAATCTCAAGCAACATGTACGAGATGTGCACTTTGAAAGAAGAGTCGTTGCCACAAATATACACGCCACTAACAGCGCTATCCTAGACACGCAAGCTGCCGCTGGACCGTCAAACACTCCAGTACATATCGTTCCGGATATTCAAATCGCCGACCCATTCAACGCACCGCAATACGTCCCAGCCGGTCCATCAATCAAACACTTATTATGGATTAGCGATGAGGAAAATTATGAACTGTGCGCTGAATGTTTGGAAAAAGCGGAAAATGCCTGGTTTATTTTGCCTGGTAAGATTTTTTTTTTTCTAGTCCCGAAAAATAATATCACGAAAATACTCGTCGAAAAGTGATTTATTTATCAAGTATATCGAAACATTTTATTTACGAGATTAAATAAGACCTTTTTTTTTTTTTTTTTTTTAATGTACTTCTTCTATCCCTCGTTGGTAGGAAACGTAAACAAAGAGAGAACACAGTAACTGCCGCGTAAGCGAAAAAAGAGCGTCTTGAATTAATTATAACACCCCGGGTTCGTCGAAATCGATTCTTCATTAGCTCGAAAAGTCGTGTGGTATTATGCCCGAAATACCTATAATATCAAAACTTTTACAGCGTTTCTAAGCTCAATCATACCAGCACTTGTCTCTCTACTTACATCAATCGTTAATGATAATCCGGTTAAATTTAATTTGAAACTGGAATCCACTTATTATAAACCGCAAGTAGATAATTCCGCCGAGAACAGGGCGTTTAAGACCTCGGCCAAAGGAATTTTCTTTGAAAGCGCGATAGATGAAATCGTAGAACGAAAATTCAGAAAATTATTAGCGGAACAAGAATTATACCAGGGACGAGGTAGCGGTTTCTCTTTACAGTGCATTGACGGTATTTTATTAGGTGTTTACAAATTTCAACCTATGGGCGGTAGTTCATACATTTCGCTTCCCGCAGACATAAAAAATAAAAGAGCCGTTGTCTAGCCGCAAAATTTAGAAGACGAACAGTGTTTTAAGTGGGCGATTCTCGTAAAACACGTTTCGGGCAAGAATAAAAAACGTTTAGGTGAAAAATATTCCGAGCACGAAAGTAAATACAATTTCGATAGTTTTACGTTCCCGACACCTCTATCGGATATCAAAAAATTTGGAAAAAATCATTTAAACGTGTCCGTAAACGTGTATGCGTTGAAAAAAGAACAACAAAAATAAAAAAAACCGGTAAATACTGTTTTTCCGTTAAAAGTGGTCAATGTCGATTCGAGATATGTAATTGATATGTAAGTATAGTGTGTTTTTTCGTTAACATTTATTAAAAGCAGTTTTGTTCTTTTTATATAAATTCAATTAAAACTTATATAAATTTATATAAATATTTATATAAATTTGTATCATTTTTTTATAGTTTTTACAAAACTGCTTCTAACCTAACCTTTTAATGATAATGAAAAAACACATTATACTTACCTATCAAGTAACTCTCGTCTCGTCATTTACTACTTTTAACGCAAAAATAGTATTTATCGTTTTTTTTTATAGTTTTGTTCTTTGTTCAACGCATACACGTTAACGGACGCGTTTAAATTTTTTTTTTCAAATTTTTTGATATCCGATAGAGGTGTCGGGAACGTAAAACTATCGAAATTTACTTTCGAGCTCGGAATATTTTTCACCTAAACGTTTTTTATTCTTGCCCGAAACGTGTTTTGCGAGAATCGCCCACTTAAAACACTGGTCGTCTTCTAAATTTTGCGGGTAGACATCGGCTCTTTTTTTTTTTATGTCTGCGGGAAGCGGAATGTATGAATTACCGCCTATAGGTTGACATTTGTAAACACCTAATAAAATACCGTCAATGCACTGTAAAGAGAAACCGCTACCTCGTCCCTGGTATAATTCTTGTTCCGCTAATAATTTTCTGAATTTTCGTTCTACGATTTCATCTATCGCGCTTTCTAAGAAAATTCCTTTGGCCGAGGTCTTAAACGCCCTGTTCTCGGCGGAATTATCTACTTGCGGTTTATAATAAGTGGATTCCAGTTTCAATTTAAATTTAACCGGATTATCATTAACGATTGATGTAAGTAGAGAGACAAGTGCTTGTTTAATCGAGCTTAGAAACGCTGTAAAAGTTTTGACATTATAGGTATTTCGGGCATAATACCACACGACTTTTCGAGCTAAAGAAGAATCGATTTCGACGAACCCGGGTCTTATAACTAATTCAAGACGCTCTTTTTTCGCTTACGGGGCAGTTACTGTGTTCTCTCTTTGTTTACGTTTCCTACCAACGGGGGATAGAAGAAGAACATTAAAAAAAAAAAAAAAAAGGTCTTATTTAATCTCGCAAATACAATGTTTCAATATACTTAATAAACCAATCACCTTTCAACGAGTATTTTCGTAATATTATTTTTCAGGACTAGAATAAAACAAAAATCTTACCACATAAATCAGCATTTCCCGCCTTTTCCAAACATTCAGCGTACAGTTCATCATTTTCCTCATGTTGTATGGGTCGGCGATTTGAATATCCGGAACGATATGTACTGGAGTGTTTGACGGTCCAGCGGCAGAGCTTGCATATCTAGGATAGCGCTGGTAGTGGCGTGTATATTTCAGGCAACAACTCTTCTTTCAAAGTGCACATCTCGTACGTGTTGCTTGAGATTACTTATATACGTAAATAATTTCGCACATAAATTGCACGGGAATTTCGAACTATCGTGCGATTTTACATGACGGAGCATGTTACGTTTCGCGCTGAAAGCTTTAGTTCAACCATTAAATGTGCAGGCGAACATATTTTATTTATTTTAAAAACGACGAGAAAAATTAACACGCTGTCAAAAACGAAACAAAAAAAACAAAAGAAACACTGAAATTAATAGACAAACGGATATATTTTGCACTTTGCGAGTTTATCGCTAGAGTCAGCCAGGGTAGGTCTCTATACGAATAAATTCAAAAGCGGACTGTCATACTGCGAGTCTATTTCGGACTTATATACAGCTCGAATAGGTATCATTTAGTCTAATAGGCCTATTAGATGTCAATAGATGTCTCTATTCACACTCGTTATAAAATAATTAGGGAAAAACGATTTGCGACGACGAACCGATACTATCGGCTTTTAAATATACATCCGTGCAAACACTAATTGGTTTTTAATGGCGCGACTATTACGGCCAGGGTTCATATTAATAATGACAATATGTGGGCATAAAATATAACCGATTATCAGTGATATTGTAGTCGAAAGGACTATATGTGTCATTTAGTCTAATAGTCCAATAAGTGTCTATTTTCACAATCGTTGCAAAATAATTAGGGAAAAACGATTTGGGAAGACGAACCGATACTATCAGCATTTAAATGCGTGCAAACACTAATAGGTTTTATCATATATAATACTGACGGTTGGTTAATGGGAGGGTAAGGCAGTTAGAGTAGATTAAGACGAGGCGGCTATACCGGTTGTGTATGACTTTACCGATGTGGCATGGGTTAGGTAATAGCCTAGACTGTAATGACAGAAAAGTGGTAAGGACCGAATAAATATCCAAGTGGTATAACATACTATCTATAGTATTTACTATTACGAACGAGCCATGGTAACACAAGTAATATAACTCTACTACGTGGAGGATAGAGATAACAGAATAAAATTAGTGATAACAGTAGTGTGATAATAGTATAACATTAGTGATAACAAATGTGGAAAAGAGGGGTGGGCTGGTATCGGTTTGGTCGGCCGTGTTAAGTACATGCTCATGCTCATGAGTTTGAACCGCTCTTTTTATACTACTAGTATACGTTTTAAATTCGTTTTGTAACAATATATCTTGAAATGTGATCGATGTTAATGTGCGACTTTTTTTACAAATTGTCCGTCGTTTACTATTCTTCAAGTTTTTAATACTCGTTGAACATCTATATAACATATACAAGATAATAACTGTATTATATTTGATTGGTATTGTTTAAGTTTAATCAATCGTTCTTGAATTTTGACTGCAGCCCTATACGAGCCCTATAAACAGTAATAGTATCAACATTAATATTGTAGGAGAATTTTCCGCAAATTTTTTAATTTATTTTTATGGCTTAATCCACGGCATTATTCTGTACTCCCTATACTTCGAAATCGTCTTTAAGAACGTTCCGGCGGACTGGCCGAATTCCCGGTTGACAGGCCTAAAATTTATGACAATGGTCTAACTGAAAATGAGTATTTAAAAACAATTTAATTGGGTGGGTGGGGGGGGGCGAAAGCTGACATTTCCGGTCGGTGAGAAGTTGGAAAGATAGGATAGGGAAATTATAATGTATGCAACGATAAATCTTCCGAAATGAAAAATATGACTACGAGCGGGAGGTTAAACATTATTGATGGATTTTATCAATGAACGTTGTAATGATTTGTTGGCGAATTCCAGTATAGAAATAACACTGATAAAAAGGAATTATTAACATTTTTAACCGCCTAACACCAAACGACAAAAAAAAAAAAAACCCTCGAAATTTTCGAATAGTTCTCACGATAACTCGACAAAAGCCAGAATATTTCGAAAATTATATTTAGACATATTCGTAGGTTTAATAACTCTCCCGGGACTCCGGAAGCAAATCTGCCGGCACGAAATATCACGCCGGTCCGGCCCTACCGGGGTACGCGGCGGCAAACGAGTCGTTTACGGCAAATTTAAAGCCCATAAGGTCCCGGGTGTACAATAATGGCGCCGAAACACGTGAAATTCGTGGCCTATACGTCGTATATTATAATATTATGTCGTACAGCAATCTGGACGATATCACATTTCGTCACTCTGGTTCGTTTTGCGTTATATTATTATTATTATTATTATTACAGTGTTATTATGAGGTCTGCGAACGTGTAAAATATTATGATGTTGGCCCGTGTACAAATACAAACCATAATAATATTAAATATTATAGTGGAAGGCGGTTTTGGGTTACCGTAGTGTATTACAACAATATACGTACGGGGAAACGTGTTTAAAGTAAAACTCCGAGTGTGCGTTTGTTTGTGTTTATTTGTTTCCCTCCCCCGGTCGTTATAATTTACGATTTCCATAATGTCGCGGGTATCATTTTTTTTTTTTTTTTTCCTGTACAAATTATCTCCGAAAATAAACGCGTCAAGAAAGCAATAAAAATCTTCAGAAACACACCTGTCGATAGATACCGTACCCAAATATTTACGACCAGAACGTGTCCATTTCTCGGGTTTCTTGGTTTTTATTTTTATTTTTTAGATTATCATCGAGAAAATCCACGAGACGCGTTGGGCATAAAAACAAAAAAAACATTTTACACACACACGTGCATTGCTGTGCGATGCTTTTAAACTCGTTCACACGAATAATATTATATTACACAATTATTGTACTCGGATATTTTACGTGTAGCTATACACGAACCATACCCTTTTAAAAAAAAAAAAAATATATATATATTTTACTTCTATACGTCTAGGGATATAACAGCGATTCGGTTTTTTTTTTTAGGTTTTTATTCGTTTATAAAAACTATACCCGATCGAGTTAATCATCGACAATAAATCAAACCGAAAACGATACATACACGTACGACTAATTATATTAGAAAAAAGTCGATCGAACTCCTTCGGCCGAATATATTATTACCTATAATATTTCCAGAAAGCCTATTTTTTTTTTTTTTTTTTATAATTCTGTAATAAATTTATCGTATATGTATATCATTATTATTATTTTTATTTTTATTTCTCCACGCTTCGGTTCGAGTAATAATTTCGGGTTTTTTTTTTTTTTTTATTATTTTTTATTACTATAAATTGAATATTATATGCTCGTAAAAGTTTTTTATTTTCGCCCGAAACGTCTGACACAGGTGGTCTTTTTTTTTTTTTTTTTCATCACGATTCACGGCGAATGTCTCTCTGTTTAAATCTGATTCGAAATGCGGCCTATTTTGAAAAGTCGATTCGACGGCGTGTACGAAATGTAGGCAAAATTGTGAACCTATTGTAAAACAAGATAAAAACCAAAATAAATTTTACACGAAATATTTATATAGGATATAATCGCTGGATAATAGTTAAAAAAAAAAAAAAAAATTGCCCCGTATACGCTATACTGATATTTATCTCGCAAAAAATGCACCTAACCCAGCTGACGTACACAAATAACAACTGAAGTTTTATCTATAGTTTTATACGAGTGCCGACAATTTAAAACAAAATAATAATAATGTTCTATCAATCATTAACTACTCGACTCTATAGGTTCGGTTAACGATTTAATAATTATAGAAAAAAAAAAAAAAAAAGGTATAAATATATAAAAAAAAGTTTAAAATTATGTCCCCTTCTACGGGATTTATTGTTTACGGTCGTAATAAAAAAAATCCCCCATTAACGTCAATTTTAATTAAAAACAGAGAGCGGTGTGACGTGGGCTCGGGCACGGTCATTAATGAAGACCACAAAACGTTCTATATCTGGTAAAAAAATCTCTAAATAATCCCTCAGAAAATTATTTAAGTACGTATTATTTTTAAGCGTTTTATTATTGTCGTTTTTTTTTTTTCGTCGTTAAAACACACACGTGTTACGGCGCGACGGTTTTATTTTGAGATCGGAGCACTCGAGGACCGTACGTACTCACTATATTATATTACACTTGTGATGGACACTTCTTTGGCAGGAAGTTTAGATCGTCTATAGAATATTTCGTTCGAATATTTTTTTTTCTTGTTTACGTTTATTTGAAAAACTATGGAATATGAAAATGTTTTCTATTAAAAAATAAATAAAAAAAAGCTATTCGATCAAAATCTTATAGTCGTTATTCGTACAGAACGCCATTTGCAAATCCTACGATATACTATACCGATAATAAGGTTTATACCGTTTTCACGGTAACATTGATAAAATATTGATTACATTTCTGTGCTTCTTTGTTGGAGCACGGAAAATAAGACACTCTCCAGGGGCGCCGGTACAACGGCTACGTTTCCATTGATAAAATGTATAGGTTTAAGTAATCGTGAAAGAAAACTTGAACTAATCGAATAGAGGAGAATCGTTGACATTGTAAACAATATGGATTTGAGAAGGCCCATGTCAAATGGATATTCCAAATTTTCACCGATTTTGTACAAATTGAAAATTATTTTTTTACCTTTTAATGATCATCTTCGTGGTAAGACTTTTCCACCAATCTACTGACCAATATCCATTTACGGTGATGGGGTACGGCCTCTTTTACGTTATTTATAAACGTAAAGTAGCTATATGCCTGACAAAAATGTTGGTACTTACAGTAGTCAGATTTTAAAAATGAAAATATGTTTCGAGTTCATAAACAAGTTTACATTTCATCGGTTGGATCACTTTTTTCGATTTTGATTTTTCAATTTTTCAATGGTAAATAATTAAATTTAAAAAAAAATGATAATATGAATAATATACGACGGCCGATGCAAAGTAAACTTGTAGATCTTTACAATTTTAAAATCTACTCACAATAAGTGCCTCAATTTTTGTCGGCCGTCATTAGGTGTTTTTGACGAAAATTTCATGGAGTTTGCTGGGGCCTTAAACCGAAAATATGATTAAAATAAACTTGTTTGTGAAAGACTGACAAATAAAATCGGAACAATAATAAAAAAAAAATATGTTGTATTATTTTTTCAGAGCCGTTTTTACACATTTAGTTTAGTATGGGTATTTATTTCAGTTGTCTACTAAAGACAGAAAGAATAAATGTATTTCTGATATAAATTTTATGTTATTAAATCGCGTCGTTTTTCTCGAGCAAAAATTATTTCGTTCAGCCCCCGCGGTTCAAAACCCGTCCACTGGATAACCGATAATGAATATAATAGTCATAAAATTAATCACTATAAGATAACAAAATTGTATTTTTTTCAAACGTTCGATTGAACGGCTGTGTTCGTCACTACCAGCCCGTAAAATATAATGATGAAAAAAAACGAATAACCTAACCTAGCCGAGTACTACTCGTTTGGTTTTTTTGTTAGATTTCGCCCGAGTCGCCGGGTGTGTCCGCGGCGGAAAAACGACAATAATTATTATTTTTCATATCGTAGGTATTATTTTTGTTTGGAGTGAATAACCGTTAGAAAAAAAAAAAAAAAAAACAAAACAAATAAAAAAAATAACCACGGTCACCGGACGCGCGGCAGTTTTCGACGCGCGGAATACAAATAAGGCGCCCGCATTTTGTTCACAACAAATTATACCGAACGTACACTTTATCGTATTATTATTATTATTATTATATTATTATTGTCTTTGTTTGGATTTTTTTTTTTTTTTTTGTTCTTTATTATATTTTTTTTTTTCGACCGCCGCCGCCGGAATCGCCACTGCCCGACCATAGAGAGAAAATACGAATTCCCACTTTAAACACGTACTTACCGTATAAAAAATATGACACTGGTATCGCCCGACGGTCCCAAATGCCACCGGCAAAACGATATCGTTTCATTTTTTTTGTACGATTAATTTTTATACAATTAAAAAAAACGACCGTTAAACCATATTTTTGTTTCGTTATTTGATACCCGCCTCAACGGCAACGTGTGTGTGCTTTTTTTTTTTTATACTTTTTTTCCTATGCAACTACGAGACAATACCTTCCCAATGATGTAATCTTTTTTTTTAGGGGTGGACCGACGCATAAACCGATACTCGGTAACAAACAAACCACTGTGGAGGTGGGAAATATTACCTATAAGAAAATGATAAAAACAGAACACTGATAACGGTAACGTTAAGATCATCATAACCATGAGAACGATTAGAGACAAATTTATTTTTACGATACCAATCGTATTTCCTGTCTGTCGTACAGAATACTGTCCAGGGCCCGATTGTCTCGGGAAATATCAGTATGGGCCACAGGAAAAACGTGAAAATGTACCGCAATAACGTTTCCTTTTTTTTTTTTTTTTTTGTCGAATTAATTTTTTTGTTGTAATTATATTAAAAAACAATAGTAGAGAGCTGAAATCTTCGCAGAATATTAATAGTTGTGCTTTCTAGGCGTGGAAAATATTCTGGCGATTGTATATTATTTATATAGTCATTTTAGTTTTATACGATGGATGGAATTGTTTATGGCCGAATAGGAATGCTGGGAAATTTTACGCGACATCCATCGTCGTAAGTTGTGCTAAGTAATATAGAACAACACGTCCAGTATAATGCAGTAGGCTTTTATGAATATAATTATTTATGGTCCAGCGAAAATGCACAAAAATTTGACACAAGGTACATAGTTCTATTTAATAGTAAAAAAGGCCGAACGTAATGCAATATCATTTTTAATAATCGTATTATATACGTATTTTACTTCATCAAGAGGGCCGGTACTATGGTTTTCCCGGGCTAAAAATGTATGCTTCAACGGGTGGAGCTTTTCACGAAGACTTTAAACGGAGCGTTTTAAATATAACTGTTCTCGAAGTGCTTAAGGTTGGGTGGGCATGAGATGTTTTAAAATCTTCAAAGAGGGCGTAGAATAAAAAATTGGTTAGGGACAACCGGTCTAGGTGTATAAAAGCGTGTTCACAACTCGCCGTGTCGTGTGATAGTATAAAAAAAAAAAAAAAAAAAATGCTATAGTTAGTCCGTGCAACTTACCACGTGTCGTGTTACCAGTGAACGGTCTTACCAGAACGCAATCGCGCGGCCAAAAGTCGAATATATTCGTCTTCGCGGTAGATTCGTGGTGTCGTGTCGGGATTTCTCCAACCGCATTTCTGTCAGCCAACCACAAGAGAGTATTAAATTGTTCAAAATGATTCACCCGATTTAAAATCCTTAAATATTTTTTTTTTTTTTTTTTGTTATCGGTTTAGAACGATATATTGAAAACACATTTAATCAAAGAAATATATGTTACGTTTGATTAATTGTCGTCATCGGTGTCGTTGTTTAATCGCGAGGGTATCTAGTTCTGAAGCATTTCTAAATATGATCAAAGCATATTTACTGTGTTTTCAATAAAGCGAAATTTTTAGAAAAATGTCTAGTTCATGTCATGTTCAACATGGCGAGTTGTGAGCCCACCTTGAGTCTATGACTAAAAATGTTATTTATAGGTAGGGAACCTTGAATTACTCTACAGGATAATTACAGCGCGTGCTCCGATGTGCTACACGCCTTAAACGTGTTCAAATTAGTGAAACGTTTTATTTGTATAAGAATAATTTCCCAATGTAGTTCATTAAAATAAAATAAAAAATAAAAAAATAGGTAATATCAAAATGAAAAATTATATTTATGTTTCGCGCAATTTTCAAAACACCAACACTGTAAAATCGACGGTAATACCAGACGAGGCTCGCCGGTTTACCGTGTTCCGTTCAGAATCGATTTTTGATTGCTATGATTTATCGTCACCTTAAGTACACATTTTAATTTAACGAATTATTATTATTATTATTATTATTATTATTACTGTACGCTCACAAACTCACAAGCGTTTTTTGTTATTATCGTTTTTTCGAATCGCGTGAAAATCACCGGGTCCCGTGTTTAACCGACGATTGTTGTTGAAACCGTCACGTAAATAAATAAATAATTCTGTGTGTTATTTTTCGACAATATTTACACAATAAAAATGCCTGGTATAGACGACGACGTAAATATTTCCGATTGCCACATCGTGTCGACAGCGGCACCGTTTGAATCGCTCGAGTGTAATATCGTGTCACGTTAAACGTATAATATTATAATATATCGTTAAAATTTATAATATTATGTATTCTATGTTTGAATTGTTAAAATATTGTAATCTTGTTAATTTTGTCTACGGTATTTTTTTTGTATTTTTTGTACGTTCAAAGTCTGCCAGAGTACGAGAACAAACAGAAAATCAAAACAAAAAAAAAAAACTATAAAATTGTTTTATACACCTAAACTAGTTTAGGATATCCAGAGATTATATCTCAAGAGGAATTTGAAGAATTAAAACGTAATATATAATATTATCTATATTTAGTTCGTTCTGTTTGGCCATCTCCCCTCACCCCGCCACACGCACGAAAGCGACCGCCGCATTTTTTTTTTATTATTATAAACTTGAAAATATTATTCCTGATTTTTTTTTTTTTATATATATATATATATATATATTTGTATCACATCCGTACAGACCGCCACACGATTTGTAAACGCTTTTACATATTAGTTTTCGCGTCATTCGAAGAACAACGCGATTATATTATGCTTGCGTTAAAAAAAAAAAAAATTATAAACAAAAAAAAAAAAACACTTAAATAACGAAATACGCGTAGGCGCGCCGGGCAGTGCGCATGAACGCCGACAGGCGATTTATTAGCGAAATACGAACAATTTATAATGATTTACACGACATTACGTTACCGTCAATTAATCGTACAACATTCGTACGTACATATATATATATATATATATATATTATTTAGTATAAATATCGTGTAGAATATACAAATACAAAATACATAATACACAAATATTATCACAAGTGTGATTTTTTTAGTGATTCTCTATATATGTAACGGTAGGGTCGGAGTGGCCGGTCTAAGAATCGAACATTTTCCAGATGGCCTGCGACGATTCGTCGATTTGTAAATTATCTCCATCAGATTTCAATTTATTTAAATGTTGGCTATCCTTTAACGGGATTAACTCAATCAATCCAACCGTTTATTTTCTTTCTTATGAGAATGTAATTATTAAAAGTTCAACACAATGCTAGTGCCCCCGAAGTAGTTTGTCAGTACTAAAAGTTAAAAATGGTAATCAAGTTAATGTGGAATAAAAAAATGGATATTATAAATATTTACAGGCTCTGGAAAATAATATAAGCGACAGAATCGAGTCCGGGCGAGATCAATTTGTTTGATATTTTATCGGGAGAAAAAAATGTCGGACGGCCTGGATAAATTCCCGAACTCCGCTTTTGTGTGTACTAACCCTGGTTTTTTTTTAAGTCGAACGGAACCCGAATCGGACAGAACCATACGATGTTATAAATTGTAACTGTTATCAAAACCCACGCGAATTAAAATCATTTTTATTCATATGATGTCGTGTAAACGTTTATCCGTTGAATGTGACGGAGCCTCCTCCGGCCGTCACCACTTGTTCGACTATGGAAAACGTTCGTTCACTGCACGTCGCGGATGTCCCCGAGACACTGAAATTCAATTTCAGCCTTAGTTATAGGCGATAGAAGAAAAAAAAACTTATTGCTTTTGTTGCTGGACCCTTCCGTGTTTTTTGCCATTATCACATGAAAGTAACTCGGGAGAAAATCGGTCATAGCAAACCGCCATCTTCGCGTGTCACGTATAAAGAGTAGTTTTTTGGTTTTAATTACGAAACTACAGGAGTCATGACGAAAACGTACCGGGCCTTAATTGTAGAACGAAATTCGGTCTATAAAAAAAAAAAATGTATTTACGGCATTTCTAGTAAATAAATTATTCCCCTCCCCCCCCAAAAAAAAAATATATATAAAAATATTTCGTTTGTTTGGTGAAAATCGATAATCGTACGGTTATTCGGACATATCTGTCGTACAGCCGAGAATAATATTAGAATATGTGTTACGCGTTAATTATCCCGGGTCGGATTATCGGTGATTTTCGGTTAGGTTCGGTTCGAAAATCGTACCGTGTCACTGCACGAATTTAAACAAAACCCAATACGACCGTGTAAATTTCGTCGCGGGGATTTCCGCACACACGTGTACAGGGCCGCGCGCTCGCATCGATCACCGCAAAACTCAATCGGCGCATTTTAAGCACGTACCGCTTATAACCCATTCGAATACGGACCTATAAACCGATGACTAACCGCACGGACCGTGACGCTCGTTTGGCGTTTTTCACGAGACCGTATATGTTTTTTTAAAAAAAAAAAAAAAAAAAAAAAAAATAATAATAATAAAAAAATTACATAAAGACAGGCGCGCACACACACACATTCGTGTGCGAACGTGAACGATTTCGGTAATGGCGCGCTCGTACGCCCGATAGGAATGCGTCGGCCGTACGACGCGCGCCCGTACAAATTATAAATCGTAAAACGACCGCAAACGTACCTATGTATAGGTTTAGGTACAAATTGGAATATAGTTAGTAGATAATAATATACGTACCTAGTAGAAATACATAAAAAAAAAAAAAATAATAAAAAACCGATATAACACGTCGCCGTCGTTGCCCTTTGACGGTTAAATCGTATAACGCGCGCGGGTATTCAGTAGAAAGCCGATAACGAGACCGGAATAATATTATTTCGTATCGATTATTTCTGGAGAAACAAAAAACAAAAACAAAAAAAAAATTAAATTAAAAAACGTGCGTACCTACACGCGCGTTAGATTCCGATATTGTTATCGGCACGAATGTATATTATATTTGATTTGTAAACGAATCGAAGCGTTTTAAAAACGATAAGTGGCGCGGTCAAGAGTCCGCGGCGACGTTCGTTTCGACAAGTGCAATTGCGATGGAAATGTTTCCGTAACAATAAAACGATAATTAATAATAATTATAATAGTAATCGTAGGTGCAAATATAGCACAAATTTGTCCGGGAGACTCAAGCAGCCCCCTCCCAATAATATTAATAGAAAAAAACGACTCTTACAACCCCCCCCCCACAGATTCGCACTGCGCGACTACAGTTATCGATAAACAAATACCAAAATATTAATTAACAGTTTTTTTTTTTTTTTATCGTTATAATAAATTCGTCGATTTCTATTGATATATTTCGTTCAATATGGCGTAGTACGTTTTTTTTTTTTTTGGTTTAAACCGGCAATACCCCCGCCTCCCGGAAACGTCACGAGGCACTACTTCGGGAGGCGGATCATTTACTGGTAAAATGAAAAAAAAAAATACAATTAAATAATTTTAGCGAAATCCCGTTTTCCCCTAAGGCGGGGCGGGATCGCATAGAAATAAGTTATAATACAATTCTTGCCCTACCGTGGGGATGGGCAGTAGCCAGGCCGAAACCCGCTTGCTGCCCTTACAAACGTATGGGGGGGATTTCCTCCTGCCGGCCGCCCGTCCGGCTGTCTAGCGACTGCGGAGCCCCCCGATCAACGACGTCTAGGGCTTGGCGCTGCCGCTCTGCCGACTCCTTCTCCGCGATGACGTTCTCATGTAGTACGTTGACCTTAACCAGTGGCGTATTAAGGATTTCGATTATCCGGGGCAATTTTTATTTGACTTGCTAAAACTCACCACATAATGCCAATACACGTACACTTATTTATATTACAACGACATATCAGAATATATACAGGATGTACATTTTGGAACAGCCTTTTACGGTTTTATCAAATTTCGTTAGGTTCTTTAAAAGAACATCAGGGGTAGTTTTTGGTAGGACATTTTGTCTAGCCGGTGTATCGTTTTTTTTTTTTTTTGATTCTCCTTATAGTTTCCTTGAAAGTGGATGAAAAATTCACGCAATAACGATTTCCGAAATTGATTCCGGATCCCGTTACCACAGGCCATATCTGAAAATGACCTCCTAGTCGTTGGACTAGATCCAAAAGTCTACAAAAAAAAAAAAAAAAAGAAACCATTGTTGGAGGAAGATTTTGTGCCGGGGGGGGGGGGACAGACACGTCATAGTAAAACGCTCAGAATTACAAAACAACAAGTTGTTTGAAAAAAAGAGTTGTAATATTAAACATATTGTAAGTACAACAATGTACTGTTCGGCGAAACGTAATTTTTTTTTTTTATTGTTCGGCGCGCGTGCAGCGGTAAAGTCGCATATTCGTGATTTATACGCCGTTGGTAAAAAAAAAAAAATAAAAAATAAAAAATAATAATAATAATAATAAAATATACGACGTTTTACATTTATTTTTATATATATATATATATATTTTTTTTTTTTTACCGTATACGATTATAATAATATCGTTATTATTACCGTGTACTTACGCCGTTTCAATAACGTATTCAAGGACGTGTCCTTTAAGGATCATCCGTACACGGAGATAATTATTTTCAAAACGTACTCGCAGGAGTACGGCGCGCGGACCGTCCGTGGGCCGATCCGTAAAAACACGAAGCGGACGAAGATGCCGCGCGCGTGCTGATATCGTATTTAGGTATTATTTACCATGGATTAAAACACGATTACGATTTTCGTGGTACGCGCCAAGGTTCCGTATTAAATCAGAGCGGATATTTATAAACTATTGCGTTTTTTTTTTTTTTTTTATTTTAATGTTTTATAGTAAAAAAAACAATAAAACTTTTACTAGTTAATACAATAATATCGTATAATGTGTTTGTCGTGACCTAAACGATTCGGAATACAATAAAAATATGACGTAGCATTTCGTGAATTTTGCGATTCCGTTTGATATCCAGGCGTATTTCGTTTACATTACCAGGGTCTGTGCGTAGCCAGTAATTTATCGGTTTTACAATAATGTGATAGGCGTGTGTGGTTTTTTTTTCGTTTTTTTTTGTCTGTGAACAGCTTTTCAACCGGAAATATTATTACCTCCGTCCGTCAACTTCAGGGTCGGTTTCTGATAGCGTATTCCGTCTAGTCGACGCACCAGGAGTTCGGTTTGTCGGTTCTCCGTGTAGGTGTATTTAATAACGAGGCAAAAAAAGCGTCGGAAACACGGACATTTTCACGGAATATTACGAGCGGCTCGCACTTCGCGGGCCTACCGAATTTTACGCGTGGTCACCCAGGTTCCTACAAAACTTTATCAAACCCTTGTACACGATTACTAGACTACAAGTACATACCTAAGTATAGATATAATCAAAATGTACATACATACCTGTAACTACCGGAATTCGGATTTTATATTCTTTAATGTGTTCCTCGTAAGACTATTATTATTATCATCTTATTAATAGCATTAAACGTGTAATACATTAAATACGAGTATTATCTACCTAACCTTATCTTGTACGTTTTTACAATTCAAAAAATATCACAAATAGAAATGTATTTTTAAAAAAAAAAAAAAAACAAGTACAACAAAAAAAATCATACATATAACACTCTAGTTTATATAATATATTACTAGCCGACCCGGCAAACGTTGGTTTACTAATAAAAACACAACATTTCGGATTTTGGAATTCAAAACATAAATTTTCGGATTTAAATATCGAAAAATCCGGATTCCCGAACTTCGGCAAATCCGGATTTCTTCAATCATTACTTACAACACGAATACTTAAAAAATAAAATAATAAAACGCATACCCGATCGTCTAGATGTCAAAACCAATATAATATGATGAAATATAAATAGGTGAAAATGCAACTCGTCAACTTGTTATATACGAATTTTTTTTTCCTCGACATTTTGAATAATTTTTAGTTTTACGTGATACATATAGTTATCAAGGGGATTCGATTTTTTTTGTAATTGTACCGACTGTCCAAGTAATCGGATACAACATGTGGTAACATGCTTGAATGATGCCACGAAGTTTACTTGAAAACGACAATTTTAGACTCGTTAGGACCCTTCGATGTTTTTATTTTTAAAAATTTCTAAACGTGAACAATGTTGAACGGAAAACAGAAAAAATGTAAAGTAGTCGTTTTCAAGTGAACTCTTCGCGAACGAATTCCAATAATAATATGTATTCAGAAGTATTTTCAGTGCTGCACACGGGCCCGCTCGTAATATTTAGGATATTGTGCCCATTGCGCGCACGCCGGTCGACCGTATTTTTTATTATTTTTTTTTTTTTATAATATTTTCATAATTTTTTCTACGACGTACCGGTGGGGAGGGGAAGGGGAACGGAACGCGCCATTTTAATAATTTTTAAAAATTTTTTTTTTTAAACGCGAGTAATATAAAATGATGTAAAAGCATTATTGCCCGGCGTCGAAATGTCATAATGTCAATTAATAACGCGCCCCATTGTTCTGTCTAATAAAACCGAATTGAATAGGAAATAAACAATACGGCCGTTTACGTATATTGTATTGTAATAATAATTATGCAAATAGAAAAATAATAACGTTGTGATGTATAAGTGGACCCGGCGGCCTACGACGTCGGCGGCGGCGGCCGGTGGACAGGACCATCGCGGGCCGCTCCCCGAAAACGGGCGACGCGCGGGCCGCTCGCCATTGCGGTATATTACGGGTTTAGGACCTAACCTATAAGTTTCGGTTAATATATTGTAAACGCGGTATTTTGGGTACCGCCGGCCCCGTGTAACGAGCGCGCATAGTAATATTATTATTATTATTATTATTATTATCATCGTCGTCTTAACGATAGTGTATTATAATATTATTAAATACCCGTGTGGTACACCGGCACCGGCGATTATAATAACAATATAAATACTGTTACGTGCACGTTGTTATTATAAATTATAATAATATATTATCCGTGTTATTGTCGTGCCCGCGCGTGGGACGTTATAATATTCTCTACACCTAACGTCCCGGGGTACACCTATCCGCATCGCGGGTCCTGCGGGAGGACAGCCGATTTGTTTTCGTCGTCTTCGGGGGGGCCCGTTTGAAAAGAATGAATGAAACAAACAAAAAAAAACCCGGCGAATTATTCGGTACCGCGGTAGGCGAAACGATAATAATAGTAATAATAATATTATAACGAACGCCGCTAAGAGAAATAAATTATAATAAAAAAAAATATTAAAAAATTAACGTTTATTTTATTTTATTTTTTTTTTTTTTTACACGATCCAGGTCGTCTATATCCATTACCGCTTAGTGCCCTTCTTAAACCGCGAGCTGTACAGAGCTCGTAAAAAATCGTTTTCCCGACCCCGAGTGCACCCTTGGATCCGCCCTTGCACATTTAGACGTGTAAATTATATTCCAGTAAAATTATTTCTTATTTAATACTTTCTTTTTATTTTTTTTTCTCCAATACCACGGCAAAAAATAATTGCTCGGTATTGTATTTTAAATATTTTTCAACGGTATTTTTAATTTGAAATTGAATAATACTTATTTTAAATACATTTATAATTTTTTAAAATCGTTTTTCATAATGTAAAATCGAAACGTATCGCGTGTTGACAGTTAAATGGATTCGAAATGTTCAACTGATACTGGTAATAAACCGGTATTATATATTAAAAAAAAATAATAAAAATACAATTATTGAATATAAACGACTCCTCTTATGGGACAATGCGTATGAAAAAAATTATTTTGTAATATTTAAAAATACCTTTTCGAATAATATCTTTATTTGTACTCAATAAATATTATTCTCGACAAATATCGATTCATCGGTTATTATTATTTTTTTTTTTTATTTCGAGTTCTACAAGGGAGGAAAAAGCGACTAATACTATACCGCATTATTCCGCATTTTGATTTATCGTTATTGCTTTCTGCGTGTAATTTAAATTACCCTGTACTTTCAAAATTCCCACGCAAAGTGCGTTCGGCTTTCTTTAACGTGTTTACCAACAAAATTTGGTGGACAATATAGCAGCCCCGAACGAAAAATAGTATAATAAATAAATACATATTGTCGATGTATAATTGTATTGCACGATATTACGGCACACGGCAAGCTGATAAATAATTAATATCGAATTCTACAAGACTAATTGATTTTTAATTGTGGTCATACTCCCGTGAATTTATGGCCCAAATGGCCCGCCATGGTGACGACGAGTTTGGCGGTTTACCGATGATCAATAATAAAAATAAATGAAACTATCATTAACCGCTAATGAAATCCTAATCGCCACGAATTTTCTTTTTGTGCGTGTATTAATTCCGTTTATTCCTTATAATTGGCCCGCTTCGATATGCCGACGGCGAATTATTTTCTTAGTCTCTTTCCGACTCCTCATATTATCGAATTATTCTTCTAATTCTTCCGTACGAATAATACGTACCATTTGTATTACACGCGCTTTATTTCGAAAGTTTCGTAAAGTATGTTTTTTGAGTCACATAGACCAGTCATCAATATATGACAAGTCGGACAATTCAAATTCACACTGTACGCCGTATTAGTCGCGTAGAACAATAAGTATACATTATTTCACGAGGTAACGACCTAAATAACAATACGATGACTAATTTAATAACGTACGTTTTATCATTTATTAAATATATTGTAATATATGGTATTGCTTTTTAAACAAAAAAAATTGTATTTAAAAATAATATATATATATATATATAATTACATTTACATGCATTTGATTATATACGTCAAGCGGTCGATATCGGATTTTCGGTTTAATTTACGCGGCACTCGTTTAACAGTGGTAAGGCCCGAAATTGAAAAAAAAAATTGCTACCAACCATTGCCGACGGATTTACATTCGCTTCCCGAACGCGTGATGTCGGAACTTTGACGAAAAACACGATTTGTTTTATGCAATACCACGTCGGGTAGGAGATGTGGTCAGAATTTCTAAATAATGATAACGTGTGATAAGAAATAAATGTTACATAACCTTTAAAATGTCTATAGTGCAAACGGCGATTTTACCAAAAAACGTGCCGAGAGAAATTTCGTATTTTAAAATTTCAAACCTCGAATAATCCAATATTGCTTCGTTTTGGGACTTTGGCCTGCTCGCTTAGCGAGCTCACATCAGAACTTAATAGAAAAAACCCTCGATTTGTCGTGCAAAACCGCATCGGGTATGTTACAGGGGAAAAATTATTTCGTTTATTCCATGGATTTGGGGTTGGTCGTACTGATAAAATTAAAATTCGTCTTATCATTTGGAAGACTTATCAGTTTTCGGAAGAACTAATCCCCCATACTATCACTACACTTCGCCACCTGTCTCTGAACTGCTCATATCTCCAGATTTCAACTCCCGGGTTTTCCGAAATCTTCTTCTACCACCGTCAATCCGTCTTTTCCCGGATCGTCATTCTCTAGGTTTTCTTCCTCGAGATTGCCCCAATCGTCTTGCGTTCACCCTCTTCTCATTATGCGGCCTAACCATTGTACACGGTACAGTAAATAAATTAAGTATAATTTAGTAAAAATCTTTGTGACGAAGATTGTAGGTATACGATTTTGAACGTGCAGCGTTTCCTACTATATTACTTCTTTTGCGCGCGTCGTGTTTAACCGCAATAATAATTAATGATGATAATGTCCCGTTGTGAATATCTCAATTCTATTGACGTTCGACGAAATATCTTTTTGTAAAAATTAAAACGCTTCTTCCCCGAGTCATTTATAATATTATGGCTCCACGAAATTATAATCTCGATTTCGCCGTATAAAAGGTTAGGTGGGCGCGTTGGAATAGATTTATGTTTCGTTGTGTTTTACCGTACAACGCCAAATAATTTCTTCTGTTATTTATTTTTTAACGTTATAACACTCGGAGAATTTCTCAACGGATCATCGTTTTGGCGGCATTGAATTTGGACGTTTTAAAACAATCACTAAATAATATTATTGTGTTCGAGACGGCCGAGGCGAATCGATACGTTGCGTTATCTTCAATAATATGGTCGAGATAACCCACAAATAATTAAAAATATTGTTAAAATAATAAATATTATAATAATACGGTGCGATTAACGTAATTCCTACGTCTACGCTAGTCTGACCTACCTCTTGATACCGAAGAGGTTGCCCGGGTATAGAACAAACCGAACCCGTAGAGTTTTCGATTTCTTAGAATGCGATTACAAAATAGGCATACAATTAGAACATAATATTTTTGATTAAACATTCGAACGTTTTTCATTTCGAAACGAAATATAACTTAAAAATGCACACAGACAATTGTAATTTTGGTAATACTGACGAAATGATAATTTCGATAAAACAATCGCATTTTTTTTTTGTTGTTGCGACGACAGAGTACAAATTAGTTCAAAGTCTGGTTTACGCTATACAAACACAATGAGTTTAGACCCTTGTACTGGTACACTAACTAATTTCGGTTTATTTAAATTTATGAACGAAACATAATCATCAAGTTTATAAAAACTTCCGAAAAAATAAACATCGGTTGCCAAGTTAATACACGGATACGAACAGTTTGTTCTGTTTAAATTTAGTCTGATTAGTAAACCAAAATCGATAACTGTTTCAATATACTGTCAATATGTTTGGGTGAACTTTTCTTTTAGATTACGATGAGGAATGTATTGGTTTTATTGCAATGTGTGTTTTTATTTCTATTTGTGAACAACTTTTCGACTAGAAATTTTGTACTCCTATCAAAATCTTTATATAGGAAGAGGAACACACAGTTGTAGGATTTCGAATTTTGTTGGTGCGATGTGAAAGTTTTTTTGTTAATATTATTTATCGTTTTCCTATTAAAAACGGGAAAATTTACGCAAAAACGATTTTTGTTATTTTCGATTTTGATTATTCGGTTAAAAAATAACCGTAAAGACCTGATATTTGTACTAAATATTTACATTAGGCGTTTTTAGACGTGGTACAATTTTCAATACGTTCTGGCGTTTTTTTAGTTATGTATTAACTACTTTAAATTTTCTAGGTTTTTTTTTTTATTTAGTTTTATATGGATAAAATTGGTTTGGTTTCTCAAAAGATGCTTGAAATGTATAAACTAAAATACACGAACAGTTTTTAAGAAAATTAATATAATTTTCAATTAAAATTTATCAAAACACGTTTCAACCGAACTTTGCTCAGAATCGTTTTTCGTCGCATACAGATGTAAACCGAATTACCTAATATATATCTTACATTCCCAACTTCCCACCTACAACCTTACGATGGTGCATAGTATCTTCGTGTTTTTTTTTTATAATAATATAATTTGGTTTTAGGACAATATTAAAAACGGTAAAACAATAAATTATACTGTCGATGGAAAAAAAAAAAAAAAAAAAGTGGGCGTCGTATACTGTTCTAGGACTAATAGTGTATAGGTACGCTATTAGGAAAAAAATTCTTCTGTTAAATATAAAATATATATATATATATTTGTATATTTACAGATTGCACGGTATCCATAAAGGAATTGAAGTGTTTTTTTTTTTTTTAACCAGACACCTTTTTCAGGCTATTTTTATATAACCGTGTATTGTGTAGTAATAACGTCGGAAAAAATTATAATTAAAATATTTTTATTCGAAAAATCAAAACCGCAAATCATTCAACATATTATTATTTAAGCGTGGAATATTTGATATATTATAAAAACGCGCGGTACTTTTTATGGCGGTTGATCGTATTTTTTTTTTTTTTAAAAAAAAAATCTGATCGATATTATAATGATTGGGCGCAATTGAAGATACCGTTAAGTTATTAACGCGGCATGACGGCTGACGGAAAATATTGAAATAGACAAGCGTGTTCATAAAATACCCACAATATGTTTAAACGGCGTTTGAACAATATTATGAAAGTTCTTTTCGCATAGGTACCAATAATATAACGTAAAATTTCGATACAACCGGAGAAAATTTGAAAAAATTGAATTCCAACCGTTTAGAGTCTATACGAAAAAAATAAATATTCTTACTGTAAGAATGCCGTTGCGCCTATTCGTGTTTTTTGCGAATATTTACCAAGTACTTACAATACTTATGTTTTCTTTTGAAATTAACGATTTTAATACGCATCGAATTAATATTCATATCGGTTTCACTTTGAATTACAATAATTAACAATCGATTACTCGATGCTTGTGTGGGCGAGCAATGTAAAACCGATTATTATAATTTAGCAGCATAGGGCTAATAGATATTCTCCTAGTCACATTTGAGCCACCCCCTCCCCCCTCACCGGCTTGACTTGATGTTTACACGATTGAAAGTTTTGATAATTTTCTACAATTCAATGTTATAAGTGTAGTAGAGAGATTTTAACCTTCCGGGGGGGGGGCATTGATAACGTTGTTTTTTGTGGGGCAATAACCCCCAAAGTCCCCCTCCCCCAATATCCGCCATTGTGTAGCAGTCGGTGGTGTATTTCTAAAAAAACTCGTGCCCCTCCTCCTCCCATTTGTCCCCTACCTATAATCTATTTATGTATTTTATAAAATACTTAGTGTCTATACACTATACGTATATACTCAATAGTATTTGCATTTATTAAATTGCGTCTACTACGCATATCCATTTTAAACATATTTCAGGAGATAGGCCGAGGAGACGCGCAATGAGGGAAAACATGTCTATCGTACAATTTACGCGGACGTAGCGAAGTCCACGACGAAATATTCAATTATTATAATCTTAAACGAATATTACGGACTGCATTGTTACAAAATTAATGTGTGTACTTATAGACTATTGTTATATGTTACTATATCAAAAACTATATTTACTTAATTTACTTTGTGCCATCCCCTCCCCAATTTAATTATTAATAAGGATAAATATTCTAGCCTTAACACAAGACTAATATCTAGAAAACCCAATCGGAGTCTATCGAAAATTATTATCGGACAATAAACTAAACCTAATTTTAAACCCAGCGGAACAAGTACCGGACTTTGACCTCCCCAGAAGAGCCAGACTAAATATACTACACACAGGGCACGGAAGAACAGGACACCTGTCCCATAAATGGGGATTGAAACCCTCACAAGTACCACCTACAGTGGCCACGAAAAACAAAAACAGCTACACACATCGTCGATGAATGTACCATCCAGAAATTTCAAGGAGAGACGAAGGAACTCCACACACAGGGCCACAATAGACGCAGTGCAATGGTCGAATTCCCTAGACATTCAAATATGAAGAAGACAATTCTCTCTGTCCATCGTGCGTCTTCTCCAGTTTACATGATATGTATATAAATCTTTCAATAAATTATCTTTGTCTTATTTTATATCGTGTTATATTATGTCTCCTACTATGTATTATGTATTTATATTTATTAAGAATATTACATTTAATCCGTACGAAATAATAATAATAGTGATAATTATTATTTACTAAATACGCCCCCCGGAAGCAGTGGCGTAGCCAGAGGTCCCCGGAGGCCTTGCTCTCCCCCGCCCTACAAACCCCATTGATAGTAATTTGTACTATTGTTTTGTTCGCTATCGTTTCGAGTTTATTTTTCGTATTTTATCGACTGAGTAAGTAGTGTATTTTTTTTTTTTTTTTTTTTTTTAAATGTAATCATATGAGGAAATAAACGTTAACGTACAATTTCGGGTTTCCTCCGCCCCGTTCCGTCATTGAGAAGTCTATTAGCTACGTTACGACACGACAGTACCGGCGAGTTTGTTTTCTTAGAGTCCCCGCCATCGCCGGTCAAAAAAGTATTTCCTGCGGGCCGTCACGTTTGTATGTCCGCCGCGAAGACGTTCGAATACGCACGGACACGCAATATCAATACGTACGTACATAAAAAATAAATGTAAAAAAAAAAAAAAATATTATACGCGCGCGCGCGCGTGTGTGCGGTACAATAATAATCGTATAAATTATGATAATGTTTCGACTTGTGTGTGAGCGCGTTTTTTTTTTTCCCCGAATGTTTACCGGGCGGCGAAGACGTTCGGAACGCGCAACGATAATATTACTGCGTAAACAACGTGTGACACGGTCACCGCCGCTGCGACGGGTCAACAAAATAAATAAATATATATATAAAAAAAAAAAAAAAAAAATGTTTAAAAAACCCGAGAGAGAGAGAGAGAGAGAGAGAAACGGTTAAGAACACGCCCGAAACGGATATACCCGTGCGCACACGGGACATTTGCCGACAACCGGTAACCGTACTCGTCGTGCAAGCGTTTGCGTGTGTATCCACGACAGTAATGCGAGTTTAATTTTTTTCCCCTCCCCGTTCGGAAAACGATTAGATGTTTTTTTTTCTTTTTTTTTTTTGCGGAACAACAAAAAAGCCCGGCCAAATTCTAATTGTAATCGGGAAGGTATAACGATACAATACGGGGCAGCTGTCCACAAACTAAAGTTTTTTTTTTCACCGGGGGGGCCTGGGGCACCATAAGCCCATACGAAAAAGAAAAAAAACATATATATTTTTAAACGACCTAGGCGTAGCATATAACGTATTGGTTTCACTATGATGTGTGCCCGTTTTTTCGGTTTGTAACTTTTTGACCAAAAACCGATCATCGTCGGACATCATCAGAGGCGGTCTCTGGGTGAACATTTTGTCAATTTGGTGTACAGGAGGTCGTTTATATATACATTTTATTCTACACTTTTCTTTAAAATTGAGAAAAACGGAGAACACGAAAGGTATAACGCTTTTTGTTAATTTCGATTCAGTATTTTTGTTTAAATTCAGCACTTTCTAGACGTGGTGCGATTGTCGACATATTTGACGTTTTCGATTCTTTTTAATTCTACGTGCCCCGTAACAATGCACAACAATTTAACCCGAGGTCCATCATAAGTTGTACCGAATTGTATAATAAAACAAAAAAATTGAGCGATATGTTGTCGTTTTTTTCTTATAAGCGTTTAAAATTTTAAATTTTCTCGTGATTTTCATAGGAAAGCACCGGCGCTCAATATTGTCTCGAAAAATTGCATCGCCGCTTAATTATTGCCTGAAAAAGAGCACCGCCGTCTAAAAATATAGGAAAACAACAAAATAATACCGACGTATCGTCATTAATTGTCGGTTTTTTTTTTTTTTTTTTTTTATTAAGAAAAATGTTTGGAAATAATCAATAAAAAAACGTTTCGAATAAAGTCAGGGCAGAAATAAACCGCATCGTTTAAATTATACGACGTTGAAGAATTTTTACTAAATAAATAGTACATATTTGTAAAATTCTATAGCTTTTTGGCTAGGCTCCGAGTTTAAAATTAAATCGGAATTTATTTTCTACACCTTCCCAGCCCCACCCCGGACATTGCGCGTGCTCTACGTAAAGTTCTTTTCGAAATCGCGTTTCTAAAGTCTACTTTTCTTTTGTTATTTTTTTTTTACTTTCAATATGGTTATAATTTGCGATTTGTCGTTTAAACGTACCAGTTCTCCTACAGGGACGCGCGGGATCGTCAAACGCGGAGAGGAAGGAAACGGAGAAAACTCGTGACGTCCGTTTAGCGGTTTACGGGGGCGCGGTCTCCGGCATTCAATTATTGCCGCGGCGGCCGTTCTTCCGTTTACGCAATTCTACAGGGTGGGGCGTGGTTACTTCCTTATGTTAAAATATCGTAACACAAAAACTATTGGCAATATTGATTTAATTATTTTTTCTGCGTGTAGGGGTACATTTAAAGTTTTATTTTATTTGTTTTTAAATACTACACCTCGAAGGTGGCCACCGTTCTCGACAATGCACTGAGATAGGCGGAATTTGAAATTTCTGTCCACTTTTTCTAGCATATGTGTGCTTATGCCGGCAATAGCAGCACGAATGTTGTTTTTGAGATGACGAAGGATCTTTGGACGATCCGTGTATATCAACGATTGAAGGTAGCACCACAGGAAAAAATCACATGGGAATAAATCTGGTGATCGTGCTGGCCACTGAAGATCGCCTCTAAGAGAGATGAGCCGTTCGGGGAAGTGTTCACGCAAGATATTCATTGGCCTTCTTGTCGCGTGAGCCGTGGCCACCATCCTGTTGAAACCACACTTCCCCTACATTCATCTCTTTAAGTTTGGGCAGAAAAAAATCCACAATCATGCTGACATAACGTTCAGATTCGTCCGTAACTGCTCTTTCATTCTCTTCAAAGGTTCTGGAAGGTCCATTATGTACCGCCTCGCTCAACTGTTAACGGGGCACGGATGCTTCAACTCGTTCCTTCACCGGATCGGGCGAGCTCCGTCCCACGAGTGTTCTCACTGCAGATTTCCCAGTGAGAGGAACGAGGTGGACGACGACGCTCTCCACACCCTGATGCGCTGCGAGGCGTTTGACGGTGACAGGGAGCGTCTGGTCCAGAGGATCGGTCCATTCGAGCCGGGCGACTTGGTGCCGCTCATGCTGGAGTCCCCAGACCACTGGGATGCCGTGGTCGACTCCGCCGAAGCCGTCATCGCGGAGAAAGAGTCGGCAGAACGACAGCGCCAAGCCCTCGACGTCGTCGGCGTGCGCCTTCTTCAAGCGCATCGCCGCCGTCGTTGACAGCGGCCCCGTAGTCGCTGGACCGCCGGTAGGAAATGTCTCCCCCTACAGTTTGTGTGGGCAGCAAACGGGCCGGCTACTGCCCATCCCCACGGTAGGGCAAGAATCGCTGTAACATATTTTATGTGAGCCCGCCCCGCCTTAGGGGAAAACGGGATTTTACCAATTTATTAATTGTAATTTCATTTATTTAATACATGATGGCGACCCGCCTCCCGAAGTACTGTCTCACGGCGTTTCCGGGAGGCGGGGGTACTGCCGGTTCGAAAGGAAAAAAAGGTCCATTATGTTAGGTTAGGTTAGGTTAGGTTGAAATGGTTTCTGAAAGCACGCTGTGTCGCGATGATCGACCGGCTGAAAGAAAAGTAGGCCTCCACGGCGAAAGCGCGCCCTCGCTTTGTCCACTGCATCGTTGACACTGAACTAGTCATAAAAAAAAAAAAAAAAACCTTTGATAACGTGCTTTCGGACAAGCCATAAACCAACGTTCTGCTATTATTTGCCGCTCAGTTGGTTTCAGAGTTTCAGTGTTTCAGATAAGAAAGTAGCCGCGCCATCGTAAATGTACGAATGACGCCACGACGAGTCGCTCGGATTTCTCGAAAAAAACGTTAATGCCGCACAATTTATAACGATTTCCTGACCGCGACCGACGACCACAGAGTGGTACATCATCACTGTAATAATATACGCATTATGTTATAATCGTGTGGAGCTCGAGTCCGATTGAAATGGCCCCCCGTCCCGGCCGGGACGCGACGCCACGACGTGGGAACGTACACGTCCGTTTTTGATATTTTATTCATAAATACGTTCGTTGTTTTCCTGTTCCGTGTAATCGGCTTTGAGTGAACGTCCGCGACACTGTACGCTTAATTAACAAACAAAAAAATAAAAAAAATAACACTAGAATTAATTGTTCGATGTAGAGATTTTTTCAGGCGCTACAGAATCACCGCGCGGGCCGCACGTAATACAATATACTATTATATACGATTGTATTTCGTTTACGAAATTCGGTTTTTCAATATTACTCGTAGGTTTTTCTATTATTTGTCGTTCTTGGCGTAATGACGAGCACGTGTATTTTATTTTTTTTCAGAAAACACATTTTCGATTAGTAAAAAATGCTCCGGTTTCTTCGTGTCGCGCCTTGTTCGCCTGATCGTATACTTTATAAGAAATTCCCAACAGTTCCGGCCCTCCGGGTGCTTTCGATTTTATTTTTTTTTTTCTCGCAAAATGCTTTTTCTGTTAGTAACGATGCGGACTGTGGACACTATTTGAATAAAAACGCCTAGACTCTCAACAGTATTTCTATAAAATTAAAATAAATCCCCGACGGCAATCGCTAGTAAACACACGACTCCGCTCAGAATGGTTTTTCATTTGCAATGATATTGCATACAGTATATAAATTAAATTTACACTTAATAAATATATGCATATGTTGCTCTTTCGATTAACCGCCCGAAACAGTTAGGAAAATCAAAAAGATACACGTATATATAAATCGGTGTAATATTTTTACCCGCATTTGTTGTCTCGGTTCAACCATAGTAAAAAGGCGTTAAAAAAAATCTCATAGAACTCGCCTGATTTTGATTTTAGAGTAGAAAGCGCCTACTTTACCGTTAAAATGGAACAATATACCGTAGGGCAAGGCGATGCATTATTTTTTTTGTTTTTCCATTATTCCGAATATATTAACGTTTAATATACGTCAATTAGAAACAAACGACTATTTCGACATTTTTAAATGACTGTAAATTTTCAACAAATTAATTTTAAAAAAAATCCTCATAGTGTTGGCCCTTTAGAATTAATGACCGCTTTTGATTTTATAACAGGTACTCTTGCTCTATAACCGAAATCGAACGAATACTGTTTGCAGTATGCGTAAGCGCGTTTTCACTATGTCGCCCGTTAGTTGGATTGACGCGTCCTCGGCCCCGTTCGAAGTTTTGACGTAACTCGTAAAAATCACAACGATAGTGTTTATATGTTTTAACTATTTCGCAGTTGATAAAAATGCGAACTTAGCGGAACATTTTCACCGGCGTTATTTTACAGGCCCGGGGGGGGGGGGGGGCGTTCGTTTCAATTTGATTTCTACACACGGAAAATATTACGATATATATTGAATACGGGGTGTGGTGGGGTTGGGAGGCGTACACGTAATATTTTCCGGACGTGAAATATTATAATATAATTTCGTGACGCATGCACGGCATGGTCGCAGCAGGGGCGGCGACGGGGTGAGTAATGCGCTTTGAAATCCACCCTCGTCTGGTGGTTACGCCTCGTGTACGCTTTTGAAGTCTGCACGCGCGTGCATTTACGCGCCGAGTACCGCACAAGAGTCCAATCGGACCGCGGCGGCGGGAGAGGAAATCGCAATTTAAGATACGGGCTATATTATCCTTATTTAATGCAATTTCGCATGTACGCCGTCTTTTATCATTCTCACTCCCTCTGGCCTTTCTTCGGTAATGTAATTATTGCGCGCGCGCGCAGCGAGGGTTACCCTACCCTTCGCGCATCTGTTTTCGAATACTATGGCGGCATTCTCTCGGGGTTCTATGGGCGACGAGACGCGGGTCGGACCTGTCGACGAGGGGGTCGGCCGCGCGGTCGTCTGTTCGGAAAGGTTACCGAAAAAAAAAACCCGGGCACGTATTCCGAACGACGGGCCGCCCCGCACGTTTATTCGTAATTAGATCTGTTTTCCGGGGATGGCGGCGCGGGTTCGAGTCACTCCGCGTCTGTTCGAAAAACACACGGCCACGCGGGATCGTATTTCGGCCCGTTTCTCGACGTGTATACACATACGGTAAAACGTCTGTGTAACCAACTTCTGTTTGACGAAATTTTCTGATTAACGAAATTATTTTTGAGAACCGGCGTACATTGAACGTGTGTACATTTGTCCCTGTATAACGAATCCGATGTTTCTATATGACGAATAAACTCAATCCGACAACAAACGTGGTTTTTGTAAACTTTGTCGCCATCCTAATATTAAATGTTGTTCGAAAATACCTACGATTTTTTATTGTTTCCAATAAAGATAAGACATTGATCGGCAAGCCGGCTAATTTGACCGCAGTACCGCGTGCTGCAGTTCCAATACTGACGTAAACGCAATCGTACAAAATGTGATGCAATCCAAGGAGATCATGCAGACAAATTGCCCAAACTTACAGAAAAAGAGATACCAAAGAGTTTTATTTATTTTTTGCCCTGAATAGAATTGTATAAAGTAAACTGGTCGCATCGAACCCTTGAATTTCATCGAACAAGTTAAAACGGTATATAATTTGCTATTTACGACTTTGAAATGGTAATTTTGGCGTTACGAACGAATTTGTACGTACGTTCATCAGGGATTTCCGCGGAATCCAAGCGGATTTACAATTGCGGTCCTACCGGAAAAACACGACTTACTGCATAGTAAAATTTGCACTTAAAATAAATTAACGGAATGTACAACGGTTGTTTTTCTGGCCGAGGTTTTGACGACTCTATGCCGCGTGTACGTCGCACATGTTGTACAAAAGAGCGACATTCGTTCCCGGTACACCCGGTATTAATAACACCGTACACAACGACGAAATCGTCAAAAATATGTTTTATAATAATTTACGGAAATGTGTTTTCGGCGGGATTTCACACGGGGTCTGCACGGCCGAGCAACACGTGTGCGCGTCCGGTGCAGCGGCGGCGAAGACACACGTGTGCGCTACGATTAGAGACGAGAAATCCGTCGTCGCGCAGGAAGTTTACGGCCGTTAATGCCTTGTTCGGATAATAAACGCTCCGGAGACGATATATAGACGATCCGTGATATTTTTTTTCCCCCCTTCTAATATCGTCGTTTTATTTATTTCGACGATACATACATCACCGTGTGTATGTATCGTGCGCGCAGGGTTTACGACCCTGTAAATCGTCCGAGCCGTCCGCACGTGTGCGTGCGCCCGCTTAAAATGTTACAAAAATACGCGAGAGTCCGCGAAACCGTCGAAATAGGAAAAAAAAAATATATAATAAAATAATAAAACCGCGTAGGTATTTTTCCCGAAAGATCCGAGAGCCGGCGATGGCGGTGGCGGGCTTCCGGAGGCCCGGTCTTCCGCACTGACAATACCTTCCCTCGAAATAAAAAAAAATAAAAACTAAAGTATTTTACCTATTTGGCAAACCGTCGGGAATAATAATCCGTCCTTTTCCACGATTCCCAACCCTAACCGTAATCAAATTAATAACGTTCCATAAACAATCGTTTGTATCGAATTGTTAGCCAAATAAACGACAAACAGGAGCAAAATAATTTAACGTCACACAGAACACAATATATAAAAAAAAAAATCGTTAACCTCAGAATCGAAAAACAAAAATTGCTTAAGATGTGTGTGTGTGTGTGTGCCTATCATTGCAGCAACTAGTTATTAATTATTTGTTTTTTTTGTTTTGAAGTATATTTTAAAGTCTCTCCTTAAAAACCTTATCCCCGATCCACCGCTGTTGGTTAGAGCAGTCCCTGTAGACTCGTAGCTGAATTATCAATTACTCTAATTGGTTTGTTAACTAAAATCAGCGTCCATCTCAATTTGTTTCACTCCAATTTCAGCATTGTTTAAGAGGTCTCGTAACTAGCATCGTAATATTTATAGCAACAATAGCATTCCGAATATCCGCGATTGCGATTCTTCGGATGAGTTTAGGGCAAAACTAAGAACATATTATAAAAAAGATAAAATACTATAGATCCCTTACGAATCATTTTTTTTTTTTTTTTTTAATTTTTTCAATGATTACTAAGTCATTATTAAACACCATTCGAAAGATCCATGGTAAATACTCTTTTGTACATAATGTATAATCGGTCGTTTTGACTTGAAGTAGACCCGGGAATCGCAGTCGTGGAAATGCGAAATGCCTCTGTTGCTTTACTGCGTGCGAGACGAAATATCAGTAAGACGAGGCTCCATAAAAGTCAAAAAGTACCGAAACAAACCGAACCAGTTTGGCGAACGTTCAGAATTCTTACTGTCAAAAGTGGCAGGGACAAACGTATAGAATTGTAAATCTATACGATAGTCTAAATATGTATATGCATAAATAGTAAAGTCCTGACTCGCAGACTGATTCATCGACGCCCTTATCAAATCTTATTCAGTACACATTACAGCCTACAGCATTTTGATATCTTGAATATGCGCAGGAAACTATTTAAATACCAGAAGTCGAAGTTTTTTACACTATTATTTATGTTCGAGATAACAAGACTAATAATATATTGTAGTCTCATAAATATATCGTTAAGATAACAAAAAAAAAACCCTTCCCTGGTTGTCAAAATGTAGGTATTTTTTTTTTTTTTTTTTTTTTTTATATGTAAATCCAGATTCGAAAAAGATACTTTATAAAAGTATATCGGGAATAAATACAGATCAATTAATTTAAAATGCATTTCCTTCGGAAACGAATTTAAGTACCAATTTTAAAAAGTACTGTCAAGAAAAAAAAAGAAAAAAAGGCGTTTGTATAAGGTATTTTTTTATATTTTTTACTCGGATTAATACTAGTGCGAGTTAAAATGTCGAATCCGATTAACTTTTAACGTAGTGTAATATATACGATTAAAAATAATATGGAAAACAACAATTATAATAATTATAAGAGTATATCAAATAAAAATACTTTTGCAAAAGTATTTCAAATACGTAATAGATATTTTTATTTAAATACTTTTACTCGGATATACTTTACGAAACTGTAGTAAAATATTCGAATCTTATTCTGTACACATTACCAGCGTACAACATTTTAATATCTTGAATATGCACAGGAAACTATATAATTACCAGTAGTCGAAGTTTTTTACACTATTATTTTTGTTCGAGATAACGAGACTAATAATAAATTGCAAGTCTCATGAATAATTCGTAAAGTTAGCAAAAAAAAAACCCCTCCCTGGTTGTCAAAATGTAGGTATTTGTTTTTTTTTTTTTTTTTTAGGAACACAAATAAGTATATAAGTATAAATAGCACTAAACGCCCAGTAATTTATCTAATATGAGTTTCTTTCAAAAATATAGTACGACGCAACTAAAACATAAACGAGTTATATTTTCTGTTTTTATTACGTTAAACGTTTAACTTGTTTAAATACTTAATTGTAATTTATTTCTTCGGCACGGTCGCCGTTTCTCGTGTCCACAAACTAGGGTCTTCTGTGGTACGGGTGAGGCATAGGGCACGGGAGTACGTGCCGCGCACGGGGTCCGCGCATCGGGCCCGCCGCAGGAATTTCCCGGCGCGGGTAATGGTCGAGCACGCGCGGCGTCGGTCTTGTCGTTATCTCCTCGACCAGAACGTCGCGCGAGTCGGGGTGATGCTCCGGTCGCCGGAATACCGGCGGCAGGTTGTAAGCAGTCGCTGGTACAAGCAACGCGTCGCCATTTCCACCGCGACCACCGCAGTCAACGGCCGTTTTCACCGTGGGTGACCTGGCCCAGGTCCCGTGCGTTCCTTCCCGGTCGGACGATGCGGTACCGTGCTCGCCGCCGTGTGGCCCGTCCGCGTTCTTTCCGACCCTAAATCGGGGACATCGATCTCGGCTTCCGTGTCCGTATTTCGTGTCGTTTATGACACACGCTGTTTGTATTTTTTTTAACCAGCGTTGTTTAAACTCCGGCTGGAGCTCCGTGAAATCCGTCACCTTTTTTCGAGCGTACTCGAGGACTTGGCGGATTTCGTCTGCAGAGCTCGCCGTTAGGTTGAGCCGGGTCCCTTTGATGCTCTTGCCCGCAGATTTCATTGCCTTTTGGGCATCCTCCTCGGTACTAACGACAATAATAATAATATTATGTATTTGAACAACTGCGGGTCCAGAGATTTCCGGTGGAACACAATTATAGGCAGGACGTTCGCGGTGGGTCGCCGATAAAATTGGTTCGACCCGGACTTCCCGAAGGTAAAATATACCGTTAGGAAATCCGGGAACGTGGTCTTATCCGCAGAAAGGAAATTTGTTATGAAAATGGCCAGGAATGCATTAAGAGCTTTGAACAGAGACCGGCGTGGTGAAATTCGTTTTTGTGACTTTGTTAGACTTGCTCCCAAGTATACAAAAACAATATTAAGAAGAAATGGTTTTCTATATTATAATATTATGTATTATAGGTACTCGAAAGTGACAAAAGCTTCGCCTTTTAAGCTTCCCACTATTATCACACCGCCATCGGGTATGGACAAATCCCGGAAATGTTGTCGAATGTCCACGGTATTTGCTACCAGGGGCACATTTTCCAACTTAATCGTTGTCACGGAACGCATCTGTAAAATTATAATAAAAAAATACCGTAATTACGTCACTTTATTGGTACATAACTTCTACTTCTTTAACATTGTAATTTATTTAATATTAAAATATAGTTGTATAATTTTTACTAATTCGTTTGTGTTCACGATTTATTTATTTGTTGTGGATTTTTTTTAATAAGTTTATAACATTAGTTTGATTAATAAATTAAAATGCTTTACTTTTTGTGGAACCACCATCTTTATTCCGCGGTTATTAATAAATACAAGATTCTCCATTTTGCGGATATTTCTTGCACGAGAAAAATGAAATACTATAAACGCGTATAAACTGCTACGTAGTCGTTTGTTATCGTTCGTTAACGATAACTATAATTTATTAGGAAAAATTATATTTTCACTCAATAAGAGTAACGACAAAAATTTACCAACCGTAGAAGTTTATTAATTATGTTTAAAGAAAACAGTTACGCAATCGAATGCAGGAAGCGGAATGATACATCAATATTAAAAAAAAACGGTCCAGAACAAGGCCTTAGAAACGTGTTAGTATAATAAACAACGAAAACAAATGAATTACAATTATATTTAGCCAAGTATATGTTATTATAACTAGCCAGCTTGTTATTGTAAAAAAAAATTCATATTCAAACGGCGAATTAAAAATAACGTCTTATACTGCAAGTATATCGAAACTCAGACGTACACACAGAGATAATGAGATAGGATATGTACCTCCAAGAAAATCTTGAACCTAAGAAAGCAGAAATTTTGCTCAGGGGTTCCCTTTACGGTGCAGACAACGAATAAGGCTTGGTTTTAGGAAATTCCCACGGGATAGGGAATACAGAGGATTTATATATACTTATATTATGAGTTTGATTAATAAATTAAAATTATTTACTTTTTGTGGAATCACCATCTTTATTCCGCGGTTATTAATAAATACTAGATTGTCCATTTTGCGGATTTTCGCGCACGAGAAAAATGAAAAACTGCTACGTATTCGTTAACGATAACTATAATTTATTAGAAAAATTTATATTTAAACTCAATAGGAGTAACAACGAAAATTTACCAACGGTAGAAGTTTATTAATTATATTTATTGAAAACAGATACGCAATCGAATGAAGGAATCGGAATGATACATCAATATTAAAAAAAAACGGTCCAGAACCTGGGCTTAGAAACGTGTTATTATAATAAACACCAAAAATAAATGAATTACAATTATTTTTAGCCAAGTATATGTTATTATAACTAGCCAGCTTGTTATTGTAAAAAAAAATTCCTATTTAAACGGCGAATTAAAAGTAACATCTTATACTGTAAGTATAACGAAACTCAGACGTACACACAGAGATTATGAGATAGGAGAAATACCTCCAAGAAACTCTTGGACCAAAGAGAGCTGACATTTTGCACAGGGGATCCCTTTACGGTGCAGACAACGAATAAAGCTTGGTTTTAGGAAATTTTCACGGAATAGGGAATACAGAAGATTTATATTTTCGCTTTAAATTCGCATTGTGGCTTATTTCTGTATTATTAGATAAATTAACTTTGGCACGCGAGTAATCTACTTATTACTATTTTCAAAATCAATGATAAATTTGGATAAAAAGCGTCTCTTTAAAGTTATATAGCTGAACATATTATGAAGAGGAGAAACCTACTGGCTGATTGAAACTCGAAATTTTGACAGTAGGTATCTGTTATACCGTTGGCGTGCACTTAAGAAGGATTTTTGAAAATTCCATCCCCAGGGGGGTTGAAAGTGTGTATGACAATCCGTAATTGTCTAAGTTAAACTGTTAAAACGGTCGACAAGGATAATTTTCTCGGCTGTGCACAGAAAAAACATTAAATCGTCTACAATATCATTTATTGCGGGGTCATTACTGAGCATATTTTTACGTTAGACGGTGGGCGGGCGAGGAAATTGGGGAACTGGACACATTAGTTAGGCGAGGTACGGTTAGAAATTAAGCAACACGTGTTTCGGGATTTTTGAAAAATCGAGTAAAGGCATTGTGAAAAGTCCACGTGGACCAACAACACGTGCGTCTTTTGACGGGGCGGATACGCGTTCCGCCGGAAATTCGATTTCACGCGAAAAAACGCACGTGTTTCAACCGCCCATTTTCCGTAGTCTGTGCGTAAAAAAATAATGCCGCGAGCCTAAAAACAAACGACGCTCCTCGTCCGGCTCGCCGAGGCGAATAATCCGATTTAAACTATAGATTAATAAACTAACTGTATTTGTTTTTTTTTTTTTTTTTAGGAAGACAAATAAGTATATAAGTATAAATAGCACTAAACGCCCAGTAATTTATCTAATATGAGTTTCTTTCAAAAATACAGTACGACGCAGCTAAAACATAAACGAGTTATCATTTTTGTATTCAATTACATTATATGTTTATCAAATTTAAATGCCTAATTGTAATTTAATTCTTCGGCACGGTCGCCGTTTCTCGTGTCCACAAACTAGGGCCTCCTGTGGTACGGGTGAGGCATAGGGCACGGGAGTACGTGCCGCGCACGGGGTCCGCGCATCGGGCCCGCCGCAGGAATTTCCCGGCGCGGGTAATGGTCGAGCACGCGCGGCGTCGGTCTTGTCGTTATCTCCTCGACCAGAACGTCGCGCGAGTCGGGGTGATGTACCGGTCGCCGGAATACCGGCGGCAGGTTGTAAGCAGTCGCTGGTACAAGCAACGCGTCGCCATTTCCACCGCGACCGCCGCAGTCAACGACTGTTTTCACCGTGGGCGATCTGGCCCAGGTACCGTGCGTTCCTTCCCGGTCGGACGATGCGGTCCCGTGCTCGCCGCCGTGTGGCCCGTCCGCGTTCTGTCCGACCCTAAATCGTGGACATCGATCTCGGCTTCCGTGTCCGTAATTCGTGTCGTTGATGACACACGCTGTTCGTATTTTTTCTAACCAGCGTTGTTTAAACTCTGGCTGGAGCTCCGTGAAATCCGTCACCTTTTTTCGAGCGTACTCGAGGACTTGGCGGATTTCGTCTGCAGAGCTCGCCGTTAGGTTGAGCCGGGTCCCTTTGATGCTCTTGCCCGCAGATTTCATTGCGTTTTGGGCATCCTCCTCGGTACTAACGACAATAATACTAATATTATGTATTTGAACAACTGCGGGTCCAGAGATTTCCGGTGGAACACGATTATAGGCAGGACGTTCGCGGTGGGTCGCCGATAAAATTGGTTCGACCCGGACTTCCCGAAGGTAAAATATACCATTAGGAAATCCGGGAGCGTGGTCTTATCCGCAGAAAGGAAATTCGTTATGAAAATGGCCAGGAATATATTAAGAGCTTTGAACAGAGACCGGCGTGGTGAAATTCGTTTTTGTGACTTTGTTAGACTTGCTCACAAGTATACAAAAACAATATTAAGAAGAAATGGTTTTCTATATTATAATATTATGTATTATAGGTACTCGAAGGTGACAAAAGCTTCGCCTTTTAAGCTTCCCACGATTATCACACCTCCATCGGGTATGGACAAATCCCGGAAATGCTGTCGAATGTCCACTGTATTTGCTGCCAAGGGCACATTTTCCAACTTAATCGTTGTCACGGAACGCATCTGTAAAATTATAATAAAAAAATACCGTAATTACGTCACTTTATTGGTACATAACTTCTACTTCTTTAACATTGTAATTTATTTAATATTAAAATATAGTTGTATAATTTTTACTAATTCGTGTGTGTTCACGATTTATTTATTTGTTGTGGATTTTTTTTTAATAAGTTTATGACATTAGTTTGATTAATAAATTAAAATGCTTTACTTTTTGTGGAACCACCATCTTTATGCCGCGGTTATTAATAAATACAAGATTCTCCATTTTGCGAATATTTCTTGCACGAGAAAAATGAAATACTACAAACGCGTATAAACTGCTACCTAGTCGTTTGTTATCGTTCGTTAACGATAACTATAATTTATTAGGAAAAATTATATTTTCACTCAATAGGAGTAACGACAAAAATTTACCAACGGTAGAAGTTTATTAATTATGTTTAAAGAAAACAGATACGCAATCGAATGCAGGAAGCGGAATGATACATCAATATTAAAAAAAAACGGTCCAGAACAAGGCCTTAGAAACGTGTTATTATAATAAACAACAAAAACAAATGAATTACAATTATATTTAGCCAAGTATATGTTATTATAACTAGCCAGCTTATTATTGTAAAAAAAAATTCATATTCAAACGGCGATATAAAAGTAACGTCTTATACTATAAGTATATCGAACTTAAGACGTACACACAGAGATAATGAGATAGGAGAAATACCTTCAAGAAACTCTTGGACCTAAGAGAGCTGACATTTTGCACAGGGGATCCCTTTATGGTGCAGACAACGAATGAGGCTTGGTTTTAGGAAATTCCCACGGGATAGGGAATACAGAGGATTTATATATACTTATATTATGAGTTTGATTAATAAATTAAAATTATTTACTTTTTGTGGAATCACCATCTTTATTCCGCGGTTATTGATAAATACTAGATCGTCCATTTAGCGGTTATTTCGTGCACGAGAAACGTGAAAAACTACAGACGCGTAAAAACTGCTACGTATTCGTTAACGATAACTGTAATTTATTAGAAATAGTTATATTTCAACTAAATAGGAGTAACAACGAAAATTTACCAACGGTAGAAGTTTATTAATTATATTTATTGAAAACACATACGCATTCGAATGAAGGAATCGGAATGATACATCAATATTAAAAAAAAACGGTGCAGAACAAGGGCTTAGAAACGTGTTATTATAATAAACAACAAAAATAAATAAATTACAATTATATTTAGCCAAATATATGTTATTATAACTAGCCAACTAGGTTATGTAACAAAAAAAATTCATATTTAAACTGCGAATTAAAAATAACGTCTAATTCTGTAAGTATATCGAAACTAAGGCTTTCACACAGAGATATATGTTCCTGAGAGTGTATGTGCTATTTTATATTCGTCTACACGGCTGCGAAACATGAGCAGTCGGTATGGGAGAAAAAAAGGAAATAAAAGGGCTTAGGAAATGTTGTGCTATTGAAATATGTTTATGATGATTAAGTAGACAGAAAAAGTGGCAAACCAGAAAGTACTGTACATTTTCGCTATATCAAATTACGGTGATTTTCCATTTATTTATACTTTTGCTCATCGTTACTGCCACTACGTCCGGCCGATTGTATATTATTATTTTGACCGTCATTGGTTGTTTTCTACGCTCGTTTTTTTTTTTTTTTTTTTAGGGGGTGGCGAAACGTCTTAAAATTGGCCTCTCAAATATTACCGAATTTTTTTTTTTACATCGATGACGGCTACGTTTTGAGAAAATATAATACGATCGGATTAATAATAAGAACTTTGTATATTGCCGTTGTTAACATTATTATTATTATTTTTAAAGTTAACTCATTCGAATATTTTATGATATTTTCGTTTGTATTTAAATATTTTAGTTTTATTTTCTTTAAAAATTATAAAACATTTTTTTGCCACGCAAGTTTAGTAGTTTAACTTATAAAGTTTCTTTTCCCTCTCTTATATCATTTAGCTAAATCTTACTTAACTGGTCGACACTTTTAAGTACATTATTGCTCCTCGATATCGGGAATCGCAAATATTAATGCTGGTGTCCCTTAAGTAGGTATCTTATCAACGTTTCTTTTTAACATTTATGCTTCCGACTAGGCAACCTCACAACATACTTTTGCAACCGATTATGCTGATGATAAGGTCATCGTGTCAATAGGTGAGGAACCTATAACTGCGTCGACAAATCTTCAAAGGCATCTTAATTTCATGTCAGAGTGGTATGTTAAATGGCGAGTTAAAATAAATCAAATTAAAGCCCATACATGCAACGTTCACGCTTAAACAAGGTTTATTTCCTGATATAACTTTGGTTAACTTTATCAGTTCCTACTTCTAATGCAGTCAAGTACATGGGACTCAACCTTGACACACGACTTACTTGGAATTATCACACTAGAACTAAAATACTTACTCTTAATGCTCGAATGCGCATGCTCAGTCCTATTTTAATCAGAAATTACAGCACTAGTCGTAAAACCAAACTCTTGGTTTATAAAACTCTCCTTGAACCCATATGGACCTACGGGCTGTAGCTCTGGGTCACATCCAAAAAATCGAACATAACGTTCCAAAATATCGCACTGTGACCTATCACTTATACTCCCCTCATGTTTCTAACCTGATTATTCATAAATATCTGGCCATGGGAACTGTTTTTGAAGGAGCACACATGCACTATGTCTGTTTTCATTAGACCCTTAAAAATCATTCCAATCCCCTATTTAAGGACCTGTCCGTCCTAACTCTGCCGGGAAATCCTAGTTGCAGGCTTAAATGGAAGTGGTGTCGTGACTTTTTACACATCTAGTCAAAATAGTCTTTATAAAACCATTAAACCCTATTAAATGTCAACTACAATAAATCAAGCTAAGTGTCGCTAATGGGGGGGGGGGGGTAGCTTCATAATCAACTCCTACATGTCTACCTTGCCTTTTATCGTATAACCTAATTGTACGTTAATATGTATAAATTGTTTATTTCCAATGTAAAAAAAAAAAAAAAAATGTCTTATAGTAGCACGTGGCACCAGTTTTCTCAGCGAGGCCAGGTAATTTGTAAAAAAAAAAAA
The DNA here is from genome assembly GCA_956483605.1 of Tuberolachnus salignus. Classification (NCBI taxonomy): domain Eukaryota; kingdom Metazoa; phylum Arthropoda; class Insecta; order Hemiptera; family Aphididae; genus Tuberolachnus; species Tuberolachnus salignus. Next base: position 22,178,264 of record OY101437.1, read on the forward strand.
AAAAATATATATATATATATATATATTAAGATAATTACAAATAGTATAACATTGCGGTAGTAGCACAATGTTTTGTTTTTTTTTTATTTTCGTTTCATTGAAGTTTTCGTAATATCGCGACTCCGGTGTGTATCAAATCTATAAAAGCGTACGGAAATTATGTTCTTGTATTACTCCTTATTCCATAGTGTTTTTCGCCCAAATCCCACTCACACCCGAATATATATTTATATACACGCGGTACCTGTTGAATTTTCATTATCAACGTTTAAATATTTCACGTGCCCGCAACGATATAACTAAATAAAAATTATTATTACACGCGAGCGACGACAAATATTTTCTTTATGCAGCCTCTCGCTGCGGTATAGCGTATACGCGTATTATTGACACTATTTGACGGTTTTTAGAAATTATAATATTTTATACACATGGCCGTATAATTTTGACGGTCGATCTTGTTTTTTTTTTTTTTTAACGTCGTAAAAATAATAATATTATGTGCTACGCCTGCGAAAAAAAATAATATATATATATATATATATCCGTACACCAACGCGTGTACAACTAGCGACATTCTTCGGTATACCAGTGTATTATTATATCTTATAAAACATACACTTATATTTTATGCAGCGTGCGCTACTGCCAGAATAGTTTTTTTTTTTTTTTTTTTTGTTTGCGTACAGGGAATTTCATGCGGTATAAAACATTTTCCCAGTGGCTCTGAGCTGGGACAATCGGCGTGCATTATATTATTGTTGTGCGTACGACTCTATAAATGTGAAACTCTTTAGACGATGTGACGATTTCTCTGATAAATAATATTGTACATATATCACGGAACGCGATTGTCGTGGTGTAAAAAAATAATACGAATTGCGCGTAGGTCGGAGATTGATAAACGCCGAAATCGCAAATCGTGCACTATAATATTAGTATTATCGCGCAACAAACAAAATACTAATATTATATCAATATAGTAATTCGACGGGCGAATATGAAATTATTATTAACTATTTTTTTATTATTTTTTTTTTTAACGACTGCGGATTTAGTATCGTGCGCTGTACGTAATAAAATTGTACGAAAGTAAAGTGAACGCGTTAATTAAACTTTTACACGCGCGACGGTCAATCGAAAATTCATCGTGCCGCAGATGTCCATTTGTCCGGCACCCCTCACCTTCGACAAATTGATTTAAACCCATACCAATCTTTCGTACGTTAAAAACCGTAGTTTAGACCTCGACGGTTTTCAAAAAAAAATTCCCACTTCAATTACGTTGTGGTGCCGCTATCTTTGGTTTTTGAATCGAAACCAATGGAAATCGTTTATACCTCCCCACCCCCACCCCCGTTTGTCGCAAATCGATATTTTTTATTTTTTTTATTTATTATAATTATAAAATGTTTCAGCACACCTAGTGCTATTACAACTTTTTAATTTTTACAATTTTATTTGTTACAAATTTAGATGATTATAAATCTATTAATGACATAATTATTAATAGTGAGAATGATATAAAAATGTGTTACATATATGAATATAATAATAATAACGATGAGGTCTAGTATGCTAATAATGATCTTCATTTTCTGATGATGAGTCTTTATGTTAAAAGGATGTCCTGGGGAAGTCGAGGCCGCAGACGTCTATAGAGCGTTTTTTTTCCTATATTGTAGTAACGAGCACTGTCCAAGTTTTTTAGTTTGGCGTGGAAATTTTTGAATTGGGTTTTAATCCATGTATTTATCAGGGGTATTTTCGTGTCATTATGGATCTGGCGATTTCTCATGAACCACGGTGCTTTGAGACATATCCTTAAGAATTTATTATGTAAAATTTGTATTTTATTTATTTTAGTTATAGAGGCAGCGGACCATACAGGACAGGCTTAAGTTATCAGTGGTCTGATTGTTGCGGTATAGAGAAGGAGAGAAGATTTTATTTGGAGAGTTGATTTGTAATTCACTAAGGGATAGAGAATTCTCATCCTGGCATATCCCTGTGTAAGTTTTTTGTTTATGTGGATATTCCATGTCAGTTTTTCATCGAGAAAAACTCCAAGGTATTTCACTGAGTCATCTTTTCTGTTCCATTGTATGAACTGGTTGTTTATGGTTATATTTATTGGATCGTTATATCTTTTTAATGTGAATATTTTAGCCTCACTTTTTTTTTTTGATTTTTAAAGTAGTAAGATATCTGTGTAAATTGTTAAAACTTTTAATTCGATAGCCACTATAACATACGATTATATTTTAAATTATGTATTTATTATAGATTACCCCATTTCATAATTGGAGGTGCCTCAGAAATACATTACCATTTCTGATTTTTTTTTTTTTTTTTTTTTGATCGAAATTGTGCCCGATTCTATACCGAGTCCCATAGTTTGTTACGTACAATGTTATTGATTTTGCATTAAAGTAAAAATTAATATTATAAACTTTTTATGTCTATAACAATAACAATATATGATTAAAACAACAATAGAGAGTTCGACAAACTAATAAATAAAATACACGTTTACGGCGAATACGGATTTGGAATGTGTTTTTGTATCCCCTGAAAGTTGTCGAAATTATTTTTTCTTACGCAACATTTCTTATTTAAACGATTTTTATAACAAATATAGTTAAATACTCGCAAGAGTATTATTTTGGTTTTGTAAAAAAATTAATTATCGGATTACGTTTGAAAAATCGGTGTTTGGTCAGTGTTTCATAAACGAGACGCTCTAGATTTGTATTATTTTTTTTTCTCACAAGTGCCTCATCTTTAATTTGTTCAATTCGAGCACTGTTATATTTATGCAACGGTAAATAATCCTAGACCTTCCGTATTCACGTGAAATTAGCATTCGATTTTTTTTAAGATTGTGAATTTGAACGTATTTTAGTGTTTTAATATTTACCCCGAATTTATTTACATTGTTAAACATTTCAACTTAACGATAAAGTAAATTGGAATTATAAAAAATGTAATATAAGTATTTCCGTACATTTATATCGACGAATTTCTAACGAAAGATTAACGAAATTAATTATATAAATATTAAATGATTAATAAAAAAAGGATGAGAATTCTCTACCCCTTAGTGAATTACAAATCAACTCTCCAAATAAAATCTTCTCTCCTTCTCTATACCGCAATAATCAGGCCTCTAATAACTTATGACTGTCCTGTATGGTCCGCTGCATCTATAACTAAAATAAATAAAATACAAATTTTACAAAATAAATTCTTAAGGATATGTCTCAAAGCACCGTGGTTCATGAGAAATCGCCAGATCCATAATGACACGAAAATACCCCTGATAAATACATGGATTGAAACCCAATTTAAAAATTTCCACGCCAAACTAAAAAACTTGGACAGTGCTCGTCATTACAATATAGGAAAAAAAAAACACTCAATAGACGTCTGCGGCCTCGACTTCCCCAGGACATTCTTCTAACAGACACAGAAGACTTATCATCAGAAAAATTATTAATATACTAGACCTCATCGTTATTATTATATTCATATATGTAACACATTATTATATCACTCTCACTATTAATAATTATGTCATTGATAAATTTATAATCATTTAAATTTGTAACAAATAAAATTGTAAAAATTAAAAAGTTGTAATAGCACTAGGTGTGCTGAAACATTTTATACTTATAATAAAAAAAAAAAAACTATCTTTTTATTAATACGAACTATTTAGATTTATCAATGCGGAATTAAGGCGATTATTATAATTGAACATAGTAAAAATCAATTGATTAAACATAACAATAGCGAAATCGTAATAAATACCAAAAAAAAAAAAAAACGAAAAGTATTCGAATGAATAAGTACACAGATAATATAGTAAATCCAATCCTCTTAAATAATAATTGAATCCCCGGTAATACGGTCGAGGTTCCCGACGAATGGGGTACGGCGAATTATAATATCATATTATTATCGGATACTGTCTAATATTATTATTATTTCGGTATCTGTAAATCCGATTTGCTTCCGTTTCAAAGGCGAGGGGCGGACAAATTAACAACGGTACTATTATAATATAACCGGTAGTTTAAATCGGATTATTCGCCTCGGCGAGCCGGACGAGGAGCGTCGTTTGTTTTTAGGCTCGCGGCATTATTTTTTTACGCACAGACTACGGAAAATGGGCGGTTGAAACACGTGCGTTTTTTCGCGTGAAATCGAATTTCCGGCGGAACGCGTATCCGCCCCGTCAAAAGACGCACGTGTTGTTGGTCCACGTGGACTTTTCACAATGCCTTTACTCGATTTTTCAAAAATCCCGAAACACGTGTTGCTTAATTTCTAACCGTACCTCGCCTAACTAATGTGTCCAGTTCCCCAATTTCCTCGCCCGCCCACCGTCTAACGTAAAAATATGCTCAGTAATGACCCCGCAATAAATGATATTGTAGACGATTTAATGTTTTTTCTGTGCACAGCCGAGAAAATTATCCTTGTCGACCGTTTTAACAGTTTAACTTAGACAATTACGGATTGTCATACACACTTTCAACCCCACTGGGGATGGAATTTTCAAAAATCCTTCTTAAGTGCACGCCAACGGTATAACAGATACCTACTGTCAAAATTTCGAGTTTCAATCAGCCAGTAGGTTTCTCCTCTTCATAATATGTTCAGCTATATAACTTTAAAGAGACGCTTTTTATCCAAATTTATCATTGATTTTGAAAATAGTAATAAGTAGATTACTCGCGTGCCAAAGTTAATGTATCTAATAATACAGAAATAAGCCACAAGGCGAATTTAAAGCGAAAATATAAATCTTCTGTATTCCCTATCCCGTGAAAATTTCCTAAAACCAAGCTTTATTCGTTGTATGCACCGTAAAGGGATCCCCTGTGCAAAATGTCAGCTCTCTTTGGTCCAAGAGTTTCTTGGAGGTATTTCTCCTATCTCATAATCTCTGTGTGTACGTCTGAGTTTCGTTATACTTACAGTATAAGATGTTACTTTTAATTCGCCGTTTGAATAGGAATTTTTTTTTACAATAACAAGCTGGCTAGTTATAATAACATATACTTGGCTAAAAATAATTGTAATTCATTTATTTTTGGTGTTTATTATAATAACACGTTTCTAAGCCCAGGTTCTGGACCGTTTTTTTTTAATATTGATGTATCATTCCGATTCCTTCATTCGATTGCGTATCTGTTTTCAATAAATATAATTAATAAACTTCTACCGTTGGTAAATTTTCGTTGTTACTCCTATTGAGTTTAAATATAAATTTTTCTAATAAATTATAGTTATCGTTAACGAATACGTAGCAGTTTTTCATTTTTCTCGTGCGCGAAAATCCGCAAAATGGACAATCTAGTATTTATTAATAACCGCGGAATAAAGATGGTGATTCCACAAAAAGTAAATAATTTTAATTTATTAATCAAACTCATAATATAAGTATATATAAATCCTCTGTATTCCCTATCCCGTGGGAATTTCCTAAAACCAAGCCTTATTCGTTGTCTGCACCGTAAAGGGAACCCCTGAGCAAAATTTCTGCTTTCTTAGGTTCAAGATTTTCTTGGAGGTACATATCCTATCTCATTATCTCTGTGTGTACGTCTGAGTTTCGATATACTTGCAGTATAAGACGTTATTTTTAATTCGCCGTTTGAATATGAATTTTTTTTTACAATAACAAGCTGGCTAGTTATAATAACATATACTTGGCTAAATATAATTGTAATTCATTTGTTTTCGTTGTTTATTATACTAACACGTTTCTAAGGCCTTGTTCTGGACCGTTTTTTTTTAATATTGATGTATCATTCCGCTTCCTGCATTCGATTGCGTAACTGTTTTCTTTAAACATAATTAATAAACTTCTACGGTTGGTAAATTTTTGTCGTTACTCTTATTGAGTGAAAATATAATTTTTCCTAATAAATTATAGTTATCGTTAACGAACGATAACAAACGACTACGTAGCAGTTTATACGCGTTTATAGTATTTCATTTTTCTCGTGCAAGAAATATCCGCAAAATGGAGAATCTTGTATTTATTAATAACCGCGGAATAAAGATGGTGGTTCCACAAAAAGTAAAGCATTTTAATTTATTAATCAAACTAATGTTATAAACTTATTAAAAAAAATCCACAACAAATAAATAAATCGTGAACACAAACGAATTAGTAAAAATTATACAACTATATTTTAATATTAAATACATTACAATGTTAAAGAAATAGAAGTTGTGTACCAATAAAGTAACGTAATTACGTTATTTTTTTATTATACTTTTCCAGATGCGTTCCGTGACAACCATTAAGTTGGAAAATGTGCCCCTGGTAGCAAATACCGTGGACATTCGACAACATTTCCGGGATTTGTCCATACCCGATGGCGGTGTGATAATAGTGGGAAGCTTAAAAGGCGAAGCTTTTGTCACTTTCGAGTACCTATAATACATAATATTATAATATAGAAAACCATTTCTTCTTAATATTGTTTTTGTATACTTGGGAGCAAGTCTAACAAAGTCACAAAAACGAATTTCACCACGCCGGTCTCTGTTCAAAGCTCTTAATGCATTCCTGGCCATTTTCATAACAAATTTCCTTTCTGCGGATAAGACCACGTTCCCGGATTTCCTAACGGTATATTTTACCTTCGGGAAGTCCGGGTCGAACCAATTTTATCGGCGACCCACCGCGAACGTCCTGCCTATAATTGTGTTCCACCGGAAATCTCTGGACCCGCAGTTGTTCAAATACATAATATTATTATTATTGTCGTTAGTACCGAGGAGGATGCCCAAAAGGCAATGAAATCTGCGGGCAAGAGCATCAAAGGGACCCGGCTCAACCTAACGGCGAGCTCTGCAGACGAAATCCGCCAAGTCCTCGAGTACGCTCGAAAAAAGGTGACGGATTTCACGGAGCTCCAGCCGGAGTTTAAACAACGCTGGTTAAAAAAAATACAAACAGCGTGTGTCATCAACGACACGAAATACGGACACGGAAGCCGAGATCGATGTCCCCGATTTAGGGTCGGAAAGAACGCGGACGGGCCACACGGCGGCGAGCACGGTACCGCATCGTCCGACCGGGAAGGAACGCACGGGACCTGGGCCAGGTCACCCACGGTGAAAACGGCCGTTGACTGCGGTGGTCGCGGTGGAGGTGGCGACGCGGTGCCGGTACCAGCGTCTGCTTACAACCTGCCGCCCTTATTCCGGCGACCAAAGCATCACCCCGACTCGCGCGACGTTCTGGTCGAGGAGATAACGACAAGACCGACGCCGCGCGTGCTCGACTATTATCCGCGTCGGGAAATTCCTGCGGCGGGCCCGATGCGCGGACCCCGTGCGCGGCACGTACTCCCGTGCCCTATGCCTCACCCGTACCACAGAAGACCCTAGTTTGTGGACACGAGAAACGGCGACCGTGCCGAAGAAATAAATTACAATTAAGTATTTAAACAAGTTAAACGTTTAACGTAATAAAAACAGAAAATATAACTCGTTTATGTTTTAGTTGCGTCGTACTATATTTTTGAAAGAAACTCATATTAGATAAATTACTGGGCGTTTAGTGCTATTTATACTTATATACTTATTTGTGTTCCTAAAAAAAAAAAAAAAAAACAAATACCTACATTTTGACAACCAGGGAGGGTTTTTTTTTTTGCTATCTTTACGAATTATTCATGAGACTTGCAATTTATTATTAGTCTCGTTATCTCGAACAAAAATAATAGTGTAAAAAACTTCGACTACTGGTATTTATATAGTTTCCTGTGCATATTCAAGATATTAAAATGTTGTACGCTGGTAATGTGTACAAAATAAGATTCGAATATTTTACTACAGTTTCGTTAAGTATATCCGAGTAAAAGTATTTAAATAAAAATATCTATTACGTATTTGAAATACTTTTGCAAAAGTATTTTTATTTGATATACTCTTATAATTATTATAATTGTTGTTTTCCATATTATTTTTAATCGTATATATTACACTACGTTAAAAGTTAATCGGATTCGACATTTTAACTCGCACTAGTTTTAATCCGAGTAAAAAATATAAAAAAATACCTTATACAAACGCCTTTTTTTCTTTTTTTTTCTTGACAGTACTTTTTAAAATTGGTACTTAAATTCGTTTCCGGAGGAAATGCATTTTAAATTAATTGATCTGTATTTGTTCCCGATATACTTTTATAAAGTATCTTTTTCGAATCTGGATTTACATACAAATATAAATATGACATAAATCCGGATTATCCAATAGTCCAATAAATGCGGATTTTTGGTTTTTGTGTTTCTTTATCCAAAATCCAAAAATCTTTTTTTTTTATGAGTAAAACAACATTTGCCGGGTCAGCAATATGTGTGGTTTTTTTTTAAATAAGTTTTTATTTGTGATTTTTTTTGAATTGTAAAAACTTATTTAATGCTATTGACAATACGATGATAATAATAGTTTTATGAAAAATAAATTACAATTGAATGAACTCACAATTGTATAAACCGAAATATGGATTTAGATAGAAATCTGGATTTACAATAAATGTCGGAATTCAAAAATCCGGATTCTCGAACTTCGGCAATACCGGACTATGCCCATCACTAATATACATATGTACGATCCGAGAGGGGCCTGTTCTAATAATTGTACGAATAAAAATGATCGATGGGCACGATAACGTAACGATGTTTCGACGAAAACGTTTTTCGGCGGATTCGAGATTTTTAGGTTTCCAAATAACGAAACGAGCACGTCACGGATTATATATCGGCTGCTCAAATTTGTATACGTATATATTTATATATAGATACGGACGACGAATAACGCTTCCTCGGCAAATTGAATTTTCGCAATCGATTGCCGGGGCCGTGTACACGATTATGCGATCCGTGTATAGGTGCAAACGAAACGGTAATAATAATCAGAGCTCGTGAGTTCGCGTAAGTTCAACCGTACGTACGTTCCGTAAGAAAAAAAAAAACAGAAAAAATGTTCAGATATATAACATGGCAGCACGTGAATTGTATTTATTACGCGATAAAATTAATTTAAAAAACAAAAAAAAAAAAAAAAATAGAGAGGAATTTAATTTATATTTGTACGCAACGGTAGATTATTTAGCAATAAACGATTATATGCAACACAACAAAAAATCATGAATATTCAATATTTTTATGTGACCGAAATAACAACTCGTGATGAACTTACGTGGCTAATTTTCGAGCGTTTTGAGGAGCCGAACAAATTTGATAAAACCTTAATAATTCCGAATGACTTTTGTAATTGCTTGAAAAATTCCAAAATTGTTTCGAAAATATTATCACGTTTACAAAGATGTTACACGAGTATTTGTTGAAAATTGCATGTCTTTACGATTATTTCGAAATTAATAACAAAAGAGAATACATTATAGACCAAGTAGTTAAAAGTGTTTTTAACAAGTTTTCAATCAAATGTTGTACTACGGCTGTACGATCTAGTAAAAACACGCAATACAATGTCTAAAAAAAATTCTAAAATCGAAATCACTCGAAATCATTGTATGCTATAGTAATATAGTAATATAATAATATGATCAGAGCCCCCACAAGAAATTAGGATATCTGTACTAAATATTTTTGCGGCCCCCTGTTTTAGTGATGAGCAAATAATAAAAAGACTGGTGTCTTTTTTGTCATTTTTACAATAAATATATGTACATTTTGTGTTCTTTTATATATAAATGAAAAAGGAAAAAGACAAGTATTTTTCATAGTTCAATATATACATTTTTCGATTCATTTTTATATATATATACCTATATATATATAAAAATGAATCGATATTTTGTTGGTGACACCATAACTCGAAAAAATCTGTACCGATTTGACTAGTTTTATTTTTTCAAATGTTGGCAATAATTTAAGGAAATCATTAGAAAAGTTGTCCGGGTGCTACTAATTCCACCTCTAAAGTGCGGCTAATACATGGACAAGAAAATAAATAGATGGTCCACGAGGAAAACCCTGATTAAAAAAAGATATTCATAAAAATTGTTTATGGCTTTCCAAAAGCTGGTTGTTGTTGTTGATTTTCACCGGCCACCGAGCGGCTGTCGGTGAACCGAACACGCGTAATATTATTTGGTCAACTCGTGTTGACTTGATTTTTTAAATTTTTCTACTTATTTATTGATCATTCAATTGGACATTCGTGGCCGAGACAGGAGAACGTCAGTCGGGTCGGCTAGTAATTAATAAATTATAAAACACATCTATCGTACAATAATAATAAATATATCAGATGTATTAAAAATCCCGTCCGTCTTTTTTGATTTACTTTGCACGATTTCTACTAAAATTGACCATAAATTATTAAAATTTCCACGGGCCCCCAAAGGACCCGGGTCCATATACTGTAAGTCCGGGCGACCTTCCCCCCCTAGTAGGGGCCCCGAATACTGATAATCGATGGTTCGCGATAAAAGAATCGCCGTCGCGTCACTATTTATGTATCTGTGTTCTTTTTTTTTTTTATCGATAAAATATCTACAGAATTCGCGATGGAAAATAAACGGTTTTTGTCTATATCTGTATACATACAAATGTCTGTCTGTCTGTATAAGATTGATAGACTCATGAACTATCTGGAGCGATTTTTACGCGATTTTTTAGAAAATGTTTCGCGTTGTCCGGAGAAAATGTAAAGCTATTGGAATGCACCCCCTATTGAATACCATCCCGTAAAATTCCAGTTTTAGGTATTTTTAGTACAAAAATCGAATTATTTTTGTTGATTTATGGGTTACCTTGGAAAAAAAAAATACTTATTTTTAATTATTGTAGTGCAATCCCTGTGCTGTGCAGCGGGTATCCATGGTAATGAGTGAAAACACGTAAAACCATCGGCCATGTTTATTTACGCGCCAGACAACAAAAGAAAAAAATTGCGTACATCATAAGGAATTGCAATGGACAAAATAATTATGTCACAGCAAAAAAATAAAAATATTCGTTTCACGTGTAATTCTGACGTAAATTATTTTCGTTGATTAGCGGGTTGAAATGACGAAGTAAGAAAACTTTTAGCCTGCCGCAGATGGGCTACCCACTTTCCAACTATATTTTATTAAATAGGTTTCAGCCGGGTTCAGCTAGTATATTGTATTATAGAATTTAAAAATAAATCGAAATTTAAATTTTTTATTTTTTTTTAATTATTTAAAATGCCACCCAAAAAAAAAAAAAAAAAAAACATCGACAGATTTAGCAGACATGTGAGACAACTATCAGCCAGTATATCTGCTAAGACATATGAAGATCGATACGGACGACGTGATGCTGATCGGATCGGACAGAGTCTACTCCAAGAGCTGTTGAAACGAGATGATAATGTCACTGCAAAAAAAAAAAAAAAAAAATACATACGAGGTGCGACAATAAAATAACGAGACTTAATCTAAACTATTAACGTTATCTATAAAACGATTATTGAAATATGATTAGAAAACACTTATCTAAAAGTACTATGAACACTGATGGCATCGATTCATTTTCTTATACGTTAGTAGCCTTGTTATTAGTGCGAGTTCGACTATACTGCCGAAAAATGTTAGATATAAAAATCGAACAACATGTGTTAACATTAAATTTCTTGTTAAATTAAAAAAAACTGCCGCGGAATCGTTTCGTATGTTATGTGAAGTTTATCGTGAAGAATGTTTATCAAGAGCTCGTGTTTTTGAATGGCACAAACGGTTTTGTAGTGGAAGGGAGGACGTCGAAGACGATGATCGGGTTAGGTCTTCCTAACCTTGTCTTCAACAAACGAAAACGTTGAAAAAATCGACAAAATTAATTAATCAATATTATTATAAAGAGGTATTAATTAAATTAAGAGAACGTGTCAGAATGAAGCGACCAGATCTATGGAAAAATGGCTGGGTTCTTCACCAAGACAATGCTCCAGCTCACAGTGCATTTTCAATTCAATGTTTTTTAACTGAAAAAAAAATTTCTGTACTTCAACATCCCCCGTACTCGCCAGACCTTGCTCCTTGTGACTTCTTCTTATTTCCTTCTTATTTCTTTTCCCATTTTCAAACAGTTGATGATGTAAAAATAAAAACGGCAGAACTTCTAAAAGGGCTGAATGAAATCAATTGGCAACACTGTTTTCAAGAATGGCAGCGACGTATGCAACAGTGTATTGATGCTGAGGGAAGGTACTTTGAAGGTGATAATCATTAAATTATAACATTTTTAAAATAAACAACTTTTATTCAAAAAGTCTCGTTATTTTATTGTCGCACCTCGTATATATATATATACAGGGTGTTTCAAAATGATTCATCCGATTTCAAATAATCATATTTATTGTAAAATTTGATTGATCATGTTAGAATTAATTTTACATTTTAATGGATTATTTTAAGTTTTAGGTACAATGCTTATAAATGTTCAATGTGACCCCCCTTACTTGCACGACACACATCTAAGCGATATTCAAATTCCTCATAAACCTGTTGAAGCATGTCGACTGTAACCAAGTTTATGGCGTCTGTAATGCGACTTTTCAATTCGTCAAGATCTTTTGGAAGGGGAGGTACATAAACAATGCTTTTTATGTAACCCCAGAGAAAAAAATCACATATTGTAAGATCCGGCGAACGGGCGGCAATGGACAAAATGTAGCGTCATTAGCACTACAGCGACCGATCCATTTCTGTGGTAGCTGATCGTTAAGAAATTTGCGTACTTCTAAGGACCAATGTGGTGGTGCTCCATCTTGTTGTAAAATGAAATCATCTCCATCGGCTTGCAGTAGTGACGAACTGATTTCTGTGGACTTCTTACAAAACTTTCTCGAATTTGTTCAACATTTTCATCCGAAGTTCTTGGTCTATCTGATGACTTCCCTTTACATAAGCAACCAGTTTGTTGGAAGGTTTTATGCCATCTTCGAATACTCTGGGCTGTTGGAGGTTCAATGTTAAACTTTCGACGAAAATCACGCTGCACGGTAATAACAGACTCGCACTTCTCAAAGCGGAGCACACAAAACGCCTTTTGTTGCTCGGTCGACATTTCGATAACAACTAATTAAGTTACGTCACTAACGATTACGTTATTTAACAACTAGATAACTTAAAATAAACTTAGTTATTTAATCTTTCCATTAATACATTGGTCATTAACCTGCGATTAACCGTTGCCGAACTATATCAGTTCGTAATCGGATGAATCATTTTGAAACACCCTGTATATTTGTTTGACATGATATTCTCGCTTAATTCGATTGTGACTTAAATTTATTTGTTGTTGATTAGCCGGTTGAAATCACAAAGTAGAACACTCAGAAAGAACTTGCTTAGTAAAACACGTATAAGGGGACTATCCATTTTCCGCCTATTTTTTTTTTTTTTTTTTTTAAATAGTAACAATAATCCATAACGGTCTAGCAACAGCGAACCGTTGCCGGGTCGGATAGCGTTACGTATATTTAATATATTTACCGTACACGTAATTCATTTGTGTCGTCTGCACAATCCCCGGGTACTGCAGTTTTATTTATCGTACGGGAAGATAATCCGGTGGACTGCGCGTCCGGTGTGCGGCTGGGGGGTGGGTGGGACGTGGCACGCAAAAGGGATTATTCTCGTTCCCTCTTTCTTTCTTTTTTATACTTTCGTCGTAAACTACGATTGTGTTTTCTATCGATCGGATTACAATCCGATACACACGATTACTATTGTCGCGCCGTAAACCTATAGTTTATCATTACTTCTATTATTATTATTCTCGTACGAATAAACGGCCACCAGTCAACAGGTATTCCGGGTGTTTGCGACGACCGCGGTGGTTTTCGGGGACCGTACGCGATATTTTGTGATCCGCGACCGGTGCCATCTGTGTTTGGACAGCCGTGGCGGCGGTGTCGGCACCGAAACCCAATATAATATTATATATATAGTACAGGATATAGAAAAAAAAAAAAGCAATTGTAATAATACTCGTAGTGGAACCGCGGACAAAAAAAAAACCCGGCGTTTTTGTCGTATTCGTGTGTATAATATTATGCACGTATGCGGCGACAATTACGATGCGAATTCGTTTTATTTGCAGTGTATTACACAGGACGACAACCAAATAATATTGTCCGTTTTCTCACGAGAATCGACGACGACACAACTCCATCGCCACCTCATCGTCCCTCACATACATTTTTTTTTTTTACGTCGTATATTGACACACTATACGATCTTCCGGCGGCCATTTGTTTGTGTTGCAGTTTACGTGTTGATTTTAAATTTTTTTTTTTTTTTTTCACGTCTTCTCCAATATATTTTGACCGTGTGTTCGCGACATGTGGTAACCGTTAAATATTTTCGCCGGACGATCGAAATGGGATTCGCGGAAGGTGATTTGGCGGCACCGAAACGTACATTTTTAGACAGATTTTACAATTTTTCACCGTTTCGGTAGGCGCATTCTCTAATTTTTTTTCTACACATTTGGGTAGAGTATTCTTTCAAACGATTTTTATAGAAAACATTTTCGTGTTAATTGCAAAATTATTTACGAATACTCTGTTTTAAACGGAATTTGAACAGCGATCATTTTATAACCGAGCTATCGCCGTTATAATAATGATTATTTTTTTTTTATTTAACCTTACAATTATAAACTAGTACGGGCAGAGTAGATTACGGTAGAAAATTACTGTTAAGTATTTATGAGCCTTCCCTGGGTACAAATAGAAAATTAATATTATCAGTGATATTATTATGATCGAAATAGAAATTTTAGAAAGATAAAAAGATTAATTCTTAAATAGAAAATCGTGATTAGTTGTGATTAATGTTACCGGTTGTATAACAAAATTATATTCGTTTCGTTTAGTCTACAATTAAAACAAAAAAAATTAAATTATTTCGTCAACATTAAACCGGATTATACAGATTGTTGTTACCGTTTTGGTTAGTCCGGATTAAATACTTATCAGTACAAAGATGCGTACTAAAGAATACGCAAAGTCTGAGTCATAAAACATTATGCTTATTATTTGTATGAGAGACAAATTGTTACGTTTTATTAACGTGTGTCGCGTCGGGAAAAAAAAAGAGAGAAAGAAAACGAGCATTGGTATCGACTCTATACGTTTTTGAAACGTTTAAATTACCGATCAGACGACGAAGAATTTCACTGAGAGATCATATAAACGAATTATAAGTTTTTTATTTACCTGTCCGTATATTTGAATTGTTAATTTTGAATCTCTGAAAATTACAATTTTCGTTAAGAAACACAAAAAAAAAAAAAAATGATTTTCCGTTGAACGATTTGACTTTTCGATACTCGGATAATAAAATCGATAATTCGTCGGACGTTTTTCATCATTATTATTTACGGATAAAAATGTTTAAAACGCATAATGATTTTTTAGGTTCTTTACCAGTGGATACGTTGGAAAATTTCATTCATTTCAATTCTATTTATTGAAAGTATGAAAGGCAAATAATAATTAAAATTCATTTTTGAAAATGTTTAACAATCGAATATTGTCTACGTTTCCGGTAAAAAATTGACTTTTTATATCCAAATTTTTTTATAAGTGGCTTATTTACGGAGGGGGAGAGGATTTTGGGGATGAATTCTGCTCATGATCTACAAGTATTTTACGTCTCAAGGAAACGTATCGCGTTCATAGTTTCAGAAACGTGTTCAGGATTTCTTTTGAAGGAGGTGTTGTGCTTGTAATCGTTTAAATATAATAGTAACGGATGGATTTTGATAACGCATATACTGTATTTATGGTGTTTATAAGTTATCGTAATTTAAGAACCCTTTGAAAAAGGGGGCGAGCAAGTGACCTCTGGATAAAAAGACGTAGTATTTTACTACGCAATTGTTTCCGACCATATATATATTATCAGTGAAAGGAACGTAGAAAATCATAGTCCGTCGAACACAATAAATTCCTTTACAGTTTTTGTCTGGCTTTTAGGTCACCAATCCCAATATCACAATACTATATATCGCGCGCCTATATTATTATAACGACAGTATAATCGCAAATTACAAATCGTACGTAGGAACCGATTTTGATCGAATGGAATATCCATAATTAATACTATACGATGTTACGACGATGGTGTAAAACAATAATATAATAAATTGTTATCGACGGGGCCCCCGTATAACCCGGGTACGCCTACTGGTATACAGGATGATTATTTCACTGGAACGTTCTCGTGAATTGTTTCGCAAAGTATTGATTATTTTTTTTTTCTCGAATTTATCGTCAACGGACATAGAGAGATTTTTTTTTTTAGAAAAAAATATAATTACAATCTGTATAATAGTACAATAAGTAATTGTGGGGGGGAAACAAATAATATAATAGCATGTAACGACTTGAAAAGCAACTGATCATTACCGGTTCACTTACTGACTCTTACTTTATTTGTAAATAATAATCTATGAACGTTACTTATTAGCCTAAGTGTTGTATCTTTATGGTTGGAGGAGAAGGTCTCTACACCAAGACCTATTTAGACGTCTAGGTGGATTTTGGGGAAGGGTGGGAGAAGAGAGTTGTGTTATGAGTGGGTTTGAATTGTTAAGAAGTCGCTTATTGGAGTTTTTTATATCGAGATATAGCTGTTTGTTTAACTGTGAGGAGGTGTAGGTCTTTGTGTATTGTTTCATTTGAGACATATGCAGGAGCGTTTAGGATTCGACGTAAGACTTTAGATTGGAAGGTTTGTAATTTATTGATATTTTATATTTTTGCGGCTCCCCACAGTTCAAGGGCATAGAGAGATGAAAATTAAAAATGTCTCAATACCGAAATATATTTTAACTAATGAGCTCTACCCATATATTTGTGGAATTTTTAGATCGCCGTTTCATAATGAATATAAAAAAAAAAATAAAAAAATAAAAAAAATATGAGTTTTTTTACATTATATTAGCAACGCACGGATATAAACATTTGTTGAAAAAATAGTCAATACTTTGCGAAATAATGAAGATTGCTTTCCGATAAAAGAATCGCCCTGTATAGTGTATAAAACCATACTATTATAATGGGAAATTTCACTTTTTTACAGCAACACGTATTATTATTATTCATTTTTTTTTTTTTTTTTTTTTTTTCGAGCAATACACGTGGCAGAAGCACCTTATTGTTATATTTGTACACGTCGCTGTTTGCAATAACGCGTTGCACAAAATAATTTACATCGTTCTATTATATTGTATGGTATAGGAGGTACATTAATATAGAGTCGCGCAATATTATCAATTACAAAAAAAAAAAAAAAAAAAACCGCTAGAGGAAATAATAAATTATCGAAACGACGACAATTTATATTATTATAATCTCCGCGGCGCAAACGTACGTATTCGTGTCGATAATCTCTCTGGATAAAAATAAAATTACAATGTGCGATACCGACCATTGTACGCGATTGTCAAAAAAGAAAAAAAAAACACACCATATGTTGTCGCGGTGAAATTTTTTTAACGAAACGACTTCGAAAAAAAAAATTAATAATATGCAGCGATATTAACGGACGTGAAATTATCACGCGTTAACGTCGTCGGGTTTATTAATTACGACGCGCATTATTATCGTTATGTATTTTTTTTATTTTTTCTCTTCCGCAATAAACTTTCTTTTCGGTAAATATATTCGTCGGGCGCAAAAAAAAACACGTATGCCTATTTAAAAAAAAAAAAAAAAAAATATTTATCTTGGTATTTTTTACCAGAATTTTTCGTACGCAGAAGTGGATAATATAATATAATATATAAAATATATTATATTTGTCTGGCCGTACATATTGTTTCCAGTAACAATAAAATAAATTATACGACTCGCTATCGAGAAATAATATGTTTTGAAATACAAAAAACAATTTTTTATTTTTTTTTTTGCCGGGGTTGGGAAGGCGGTGCTGAGACATTGAGTAAAAAAATTCGTTGAGTTGTCATACATGTTCGTGACACAGGATTATACCTCGAAAAATGCGTGAAACCTCGGTCTGCTTTAAAAAAAAAAAAAAAAAAAAAACATGAATTATTTTATATTGAACTATTGCAATTTATATGTTACAGTTCATAGGGCGTGGACAAACTTCTAAAATAAAATAACCGAAATGACGCCCGGAACCTCCTCAGCACGACCCCCGCCCAGAAATACGCCCCTGCAACAGACTACAATATTATTTACAAGAAATAATGAAACACGTAAGAAAATGTTATTATCGTGCGGTTATACTGAATTTGGTGGAACCACGGCTAGGTCTTTGACCGGGGTGGTCTCCCCTGATGGTCGCGTCCACCCGGCTAATGGGGACGGCATTCACATCCTCGCGGTGCCAGATGTTAAGTAGGTTCGCCGAAAGCCGAGAAATGCCAATTCTGGCTCGCTGCCAGAGTCCTGGCTTGTCCACCGAGCCTGTCAGGGCGAGAATAACGGATTACGAGCATAACTCCCCGCCTAGACTGTCGGAGGTCATCGGGAGCTCGAGAAATCGACCGCGCGTGATGCCCTCGGTACTCCCAATTCCAGAGTAACCGGAAAGTGTTATCAATGGCGAGTCGGTAGTTCCGTCTTATCGTGCAGACTCGGCCGGGTTTGTTTCCGGCAATTCATGTCTGATATTTTGGAACGAGAAAAGTCCAATCCACGACTACATGAAGAGCAGCACGGGCGATCGTTGGCCTCCGAGGACGTCCGTGCACGGTCCCGGACTGCGGTCTTGGCGGCGACGCTTGCGGTTGGCTTTGCGCGGGTCGTTGGTCTCCGCTGGGGTTGTATAAAATTTAGTGGCGACCGACCAGACAACGGCGGAGCCCGACGAATTCGAGAGACGGGTTGTGGACCGCCGGTACCGGGCCTGCCAGGGAGGTGCCCACGCTTTTTGTGACTAGCTCCCTGGTCTATACTCTGTTCAACTTAAGAATGCCCAAACATGCGCGTGCATACTGTGCCGCCGACAACGGTCGGACACCCCGGGCGAGGTCAAACGCTCTGTGATGATTGGTCGGCACTGTGTGACCGCCGCCGTGTGTACACCCGGTTAGGTTCAAATTATTAAAACCACGGTGCGTCGTGAAAACGTTGTGACACTATCCTCACTACGTATAAACGCGCGTCGGCATACCACAGCGGTCCCTGTAGCAAGATAAGCAAGACATGCGCGACCCTATGTACGAGGTCTGTTCAAAAAGTTCCCCAATTAAAAATAGAAAATTTATAGTATCGTAAACGTTATTAGATTAAAATAAAATAGAGATAATCTTTTCAATTAAATCTCAAATGTTTATTGCTATCTTACCGTTAACTGTGCGCGTTCAAAGTAGACGAGCCGTGTGTATTGTGCGATTTTTAACATGAATAACAATCACGAACAACGTATTAATATTATATTTTGTGTTAAACTTTGTAAATCTTTTACCGAGACTCATAAAATGTTGCAAAATGCTTATGGTGATCAGTGTTTAGGACGTACTCAGTGTTACGACTGGTTTAAACGTTTTGAAGACGGTCGGGAATCAGTTGATGACGACGACCCACGTTCAGGACGTCCGTCGACATCGACAGACGATGCTCATGTGACAAAAGTCAATGAAAATGTGCGGTCTATTAAACGTTTAACCGTTTGAGAAATTGCGGAAGATTGTAACATATCGGTTGGTTCATGTCACGAAATCCTGGTAGAAAAACTTGGAATGCACCGCGTTGCAGCAAAATTCGTCCCTCGGTTGATGTCGCAAGATCAGAAAGACAACCGCGTAACCATCTGTCAAAAGATGTTAGATCGCATAAATGATGATACGAGTATGTTCATGGAGCAAATTATAACGGGCGATGAGACGTGGGTCTGTAGCTATGATATTGAGACAAAAGTCCAATCATCACAGTGGGTTCGTAAATTTTCTCCAAGACCAAAAAAAGCTCGTCAGTTCAGATCGAACGTCAAAGTCCTGCTAACGGTTTTTTTTTTTTGACAACCTGGGAATTATTCATCACGAATTTCTACCTACAGGACAAACTGTTAACCGATGGTACTGTCTAGAAGTATATCGAGAAAAAGTGCGGAGGACAAGGCCTGAAGTGTGGAAGAAAAACTCATGGTTTCTCCATCACGACAATGCTCCGGCACATACTTCCCTGTTAATTCGAGATTTTTGCATGAAAAATCACATGACCGTGCTTCCTCATCCACCATATTCTCCTGACTTGGCACCAGCAGATTTTTTTTTTTTTTTCCAAAACTAAAATCTCCGTTAAAAGGACAAAGATTTTCTACGATAGACGAATAAAAGAATATTCGCTAACGGGGCTACGAGCAATTCCAGAAACTGCTTTCCAGGATTGCTTTCAACAATGGAAACGTCGTTGGCAAAAGTGTATAAACCAAGAGGGAGAATACTTCGAGGGTGGTAAGTCCCAATAGCCCGTAGGTAAGCACTATAAATAAAAAATTCGGGAACTTTTTGAACAGGCCTCGTACTACACGAAAAACGTACCGCCGTGGCTCGTGAATATTTTTATTTTTTTTATAAATTGCCTACAGTCGTCATCGATATAAATGTATTTAATTCGTCCGGTAAACCAGTAAAACTTCTTCGGAGTCGTCTACGTACGTTATAATAATAATACCATCACCTGTAACGTGCCGTTCCCATCGATAGAGACGCTCATAGCGGTTATGATATACATTGACATACTTTTCAACGTCCGCGTGTACGACACTAGTTTTATTTAACGAGTAAATAAAACTTGTTGGCGAATTAATGACGGTGTACTATAAAAGGTTCGGTGGGGTCATAACGTCATACGAATCGAAAAAAAATCCGAGTGTACATGTATAGTTACCGCATGCGGCGGTGGCGTAGCGAGGACAATTTTTCGGTTTTACATTTGAAATTCTCACTCGTAATAGCGTATTATATTTATTCGTTAAATTAAATAAACATCATCTTGTAAAAAATATATTTATATCGAAGACATTTCGGCAGGTGTTATAGCCCCCCCCCAATCACCCTCTGGATACGCCGTCGGCACGGGGCGTTTTTTTTTTTTAAGAAGGTTTTCTATGATCTAGAAGACAAATTTTCGCTTACTGATGCGCGCGTCTAGCCCCGGAATAGAATAAAATACGGTTAAACAATTAAAATTAGATGGTATAAAAAATGTATAGAGGCGTACGTGATTTTTATAAGCGAAAATACTAAATATTTACTAGTAAATTAGTATTTTGTAATTCTCACCAGATTAAAAATAAATGAGTTTATAGTGTTTTTTTCTTTATTGTAGAGTTATTACTAGTTAAATACCTATACTACAAAAATAAAGCTATTTAAACTGAAATATATGTATTCGGTGCATGTGTTATTGTCGGACGAGTAATAATTTTGTTCTTAAGAAATTTTGATGTGCTCATGAATCGTGTGGAAATTTTAGATACATTCAGTGGGAAACGGACGGGTTACTCTATTACTAATGCAACTGGATGTGTTCTCGAGGAGTTTGAGTGTAAATTGTTTCAAAAAAAAAAAAAAAAAATTGCTTAAAAATGCTTACAAACTAGAGGATACTATTTTTATCACGGTACTGATCGGATAATTAAAACGCTACTTTTGTAGGAAATTCTAGCACTTGTATGGAGGGCGGGGCACAGAGTAAGACTGAACTATAGGGAAGATTGTAACCCTTCCCCCCTTGTAAATCCGCTATTTCGCGTGATGTTGGATCTATACGTTATTTTATTTATGAAAAATGATCGAGATCAGATCGACGACGTTGTCATACGCGACGGCAATCAATGGCATTTTTTTGTGTGCACCACCACACGATTTGTACACTACGAAATCTCAAATGTGCACCTGCCGTCTGCATGTTCGTTACAGGCGAACCTCGGAATGTCAGAAAAACATTTAATCGGATTTTGTTTTTGACAAGAGAAAATATGGGAAATGTGTACGTTTTAGATTTTAGATGAAACGCGATTATATATATATATATATATATATATGAAACCAATGACGTAGCCAGGGGAGAAACACGGGGGACGTATTTAAAAAAAAAAAATATATTATTTATCGTAACCGTATCATGTGGTTTTACTATCGTGTACGATGTTTTTGGCCTACTTCATTGAGAAATAAACCTGGCAACGCTACTGTATACGAAACGAAAAATGACAATTTAAGTACGTGCACGTAAACTATAATATTTAGTTTATCTTTTCCCATCGATTGGCCGAAATATTGTTGATTAGGTGTCGATGTGAATCGAGACGCATTCCGTCAACACGCCGATGTGTTACACATGATAATGTAGAATAGCGAATGTATGAAGAAAATGTGACGTTCCCTCCTAACATCACAAAATCACTACGGTAATGAAATTTAAATATATGTATTATACACACCGAGAAGTCGGAAAGAATAGTCGCTGCTAGTGTTTATAAATTACGGTGATAATCGTTTGCTTATTTCTCAAAAACAGAAAATATTCGGTAGTTTTATTTTATTTTTTTTTTTTTTTTTTTAACAATTTAATGGTAGAGGCTCAAAAACAAAAAAAAAAAAGACAAAAGGTTAAGCACTCGCCATTACATGTACAACCCATAAAAATTGTAATCATATTTTGATATTGTATTAAATGATAATCGATTGAATTCTAAATCTAGGTAAATAATTGTTATTGCTCATCAACCGAAAAACGGAATACTTGTTAATGATACTACTAACAAGTCACACGGTTTTTTTTTTTTTTTTGTATTATAACTTGTGAAAAGTATAATATAGTTGTTTAAATTAAAAATAAGAACGCATAGGTTTGATACTATTTAACTAACAACGTTTACTTGATTGTCGACTTGAAATAGATAACATGTATTATATTTCAGTCTTCTTCACTGACAAACTATGTGAAACAAATTCGCGAGTATACGTTTTGTATCCCGAGAATATTCTTTTGAGAATAATCTCCACTGAAATCCACCGGCCACTGCGCTCGACTTTATTATACGCTACCCCAATTAGACATATATATATATATTTTTCTTCTTCTTCTAGTCCTGCCCACGTCCCGTGGTAATTCGGCCGTATATATTCTTCGGGATAACTGTAAAAACGGCGTCGACACCAGGGTAAAGAAAGGAACAGAAAAAAAAAAAAAGATAAAAAATTACCGTCGGTCAAAAATATCGACGCGACCGGAATAATATTGTTGTTATATTGTTATAAATTTCTCTCCGCACGGCTGAACCGCATAGAAAAATAATAACAATAATAATAATAATAATAATAATAATATTATTATTATCGCGGACGCTGTCGGTGGAATCCGTTGTTGTGGACGTTTCACAACAATGGCCGTCGGCTTCGCACACGTACTCGACACGAGTTTTTCCGTGTCCCGGTGGCGAACGTCCGCCGCGAAAAGTACACACGGCGTGCACAAAACGACGTACCGCGTGCGTATGTGTACAACCGTAATAATTATT
The DNA here is from genome assembly GCA_956483605.1 of Tuberolachnus salignus. Classification (NCBI taxonomy): domain Eukaryota; kingdom Metazoa; phylum Arthropoda; class Insecta; order Hemiptera; family Aphididae; genus Tuberolachnus; species Tuberolachnus salignus. Next base: position 22,201,797 of record OY101437.1, read on the forward strand.
ATATTTATTATCGTTCGATTCCGCCGAATAATATAAAACGAAAGAAAAGAAAGAATGAACAAAAAATGTTTGAGAAAAAAATTTGATATAAAAAAACACTACGGCGGCGACAGCGCGCACGTGTAAATATAATACCGGGCACGTTTACGGATACGGAAAACGATATAAAAACCAAAACGGTGTATTTGATAATTTCAAGTAAATGTAATTTCCAAGTCGACGTATTTCATTTCGACATTTTTAACTGGTGTAGGGCGACAAAATGTTAAGAATAAGATAGTCGATTAATATGTAGGGCCCGGAATTCGATGACAAAAAAAAAAAAAAAAAAAAAATATATATATATATAAAATTACATGAAACTGTTAATTTCTCCCCGTAAAAGCTATTCGAATAAATTAGCAAACGTTAAAATATTGTATCTCAGCGATGATACTCCGGAAAATTATTGGTTTTTTTTTTTTTTTTCTACATTTGTTCAATATAATTTAGATTTATGAGATAAGGGAACATTGAATCCGATGAATATTTGAAGCTGCTGATATTTAAATTGAATGCACTTGCCGAATTTCCCGACACGCATAATGAAAATGAAAATATATTCCCTCGGAATGTATAAAAATGACCGAATAATATTACGGGTTCGGATTCACTAAAAATACAAAATAAAACAAATGCATACCATTAGGTTTTGCTCGCCAAGAAACAAAATTCTATATGTAGGAGTATACACGAGCAATGCATATTAAACCGTCATTATAGTAAATTTCCCCAATTATCAAGAAAACTACTGTGAAAACGGAGAAAATCGCATCTTCACTAAATCGACCGGACCCAAAATGCTTTCGGAAAAGATGCAAAAAAGACACTTGAAAATTACTGATAATTTTTGGTAATAAAGTTGTTCACAGACGAGGACGGGGGAAAAAAAACACATCGTATAGTGAAACGAATACGTTCATCGCATCACTACCTAAACCGCGTTTTTTTTTTTTTTTTGAAAATAAAATGTAAAAAAAAAAAAAAAATAGCACAGCGCGAAAACTACCGATTATTAATGTTATCCATATATATAAAAAACGGATGTCTGTCTGTATAAGGTTAATAGACTTAAAAAACTACTGGAGCGGTTATTACGTGGTTTTTTGCAAAATGTTCCACGTTGTCCGGAGAAAATTTAAAGCTATTGGAATGCACCCTTTATCGAATACCACGTCGGAAAAATTGATTTTTAGGTATTTTTAGTACAAAAAATCGAATTATTCTTGTTGTTTTATGGGTTACCTTGGTAATATGACTGAAAAAGAAAAACCGTTATAAATTGTTGTAGTAACCTAACCATATGCTGTGCGGCGGGTATCCATGGTAATAAATAAAAACACGTAAAACCATCGGTTTGTTTGTTTACGGGCCAAACAACAAAACCAAAAATATCGTATATCGTAAAGAATTGCAATGAACGAATAATAATTATGTCACGGCAAAAAAAAAAAAAAATTTGTTTGACATAAAGTTCTGACTTAATTCACTTGTGACTTATGGAATTATTTTTGGTGATAAGCTGGTGGAAATGGCAAAGTTTCTAGAAAACTTTTAGCCTGCCGAAGGTGGACTATCCACTTTCAACCTATATTTTTTTAAACGGTGACAATAATACATAATTATCTAGTAACGGCAATATCTAGCAATAGAAAACCATTTGCCGGGTAGTAAGGCTAGTATAATATACAATGGAATTTGGAAATAAATCAAAAACTCGATTTTCGATATTCGAAATTGGAATAAGTATCCAGAAGCACTGGAAATTATTTGATATACCACCAAAAAAATCAAACACTGGAAGATCAACACAGACGCGTGAGGCAGCTGTCAGCCAGTAGATCTGCTGAAACACCTGAAGAACGAGACGCACGACGTGAAGCTGATTGGATCAGAACTTCTACTTTATGAGCTGTTGAATCGAAATATTTAATAAAATAAATAAATATTCACGTTTGACGTGAAATTCTGACATGAATTATTTTTGGTGATTAGCGGTTGAAATGATAAATTAGAACACTTAAAGTCTGCCGAATGTGACTCTGTACACCTATTATTATTATTTTTTTTTTTTTTAAATAGTGACATTCTGAGTGTTACTGCTGCTACTTGTAGCTACTCTCCTCAAGCATTTATATGTATATATATATATAATTTTTTACGCTCATTTACGCTCGTTTATTGTAACCGTTATTACAGATTGTATATTTTTCAGAAAACAAAATTAAAACCAATAGTGACACCAGGGTAGGGCAATAATAATACATAATGATCTAGCAAAGCATTGTCGGATCAACTGGTACAATGTACAGGGTGCGGCAGAGCCGACTGGCGAGTTTAATGAGGTCATTAGCCTGTGATAAGATAAGAGCAGGCATTAATAGGTGGTATATTTTGAATTGTACGGTAATGCCGTTTTTTACGCGTAATCAAGGTCTGGACAGGTGTACATCGTGGTTTCGTCGTGCGTGCGTATTACGAAAATAATCATTCTGTGATCGCTACACAAAGGGCTTTTCGTATACACTTCGGCGGCATTCCACGTGCTGAATCTGTTCCTTCTGCTAACACTATCAAATTGTGGATACGGCATTTGGAAAAAACTGGAAGTACCCTAAGTAGATTTGGACACGGAGCACCCAGAACGGTAAGAACCCCCGAAAATTTGCAGTTGGTTAGAGGACTTTTTTGAGGACGAGAACAGGACCGTCATTGTCACGTCCGCTCGTTATGTTGTGATGTCGGAAACTTATCTGCGGCATAGGTTTGGAGGAAACGGCTGAAGAAAATGATTTGGGAGATGTACGGTTTCAGCAAGACGGAGCTGCAGCGCACACAGCTAGAATTTCATTTGCTGTCTTGCGACAAATGTTCCCTGGGCGGTTAGTCTCTCTGAGAGGAGACATAAGCTGGCCAGCACGGTCCCCAGATTTAAGCGTTTGTGATTTTTTCCTCTGGGGCTACCTTAAGGATAAGGTTTTCAGACATCGCCCACATACCATAGAAGAAATAAAACAGTAAAAATCACCGTGAAAGTCGAGGCCATACCAGTCGAAATGTACCGAAAATCATACGAGAGCTTCAGAGATCGTCTACACAACAGTGTTGCAACATGCTGACGGCCGCCATCTTGGAGATATAATTTTCAAAAAATAATTTTTAAAAATGGGATTGAATACTGATTTAAATAAAAAAACAAAAACCTAAGTTTTACTGTTCGTTATTTAAAGCCTATCAAAACTCGTCAGTGGGCTCTGCCGCACCCTGTACAGTAGAATTTTAAAATAAATCTGTTTTTTTTTTTTTTGTATTACGGTTGCCAGAATCCGGATTTGTCGGATATTTGGATTATCCGGATTCGCGTCGCACACGACCAATACGCCGACTCGGTGGACGGGGGGGACACGCGCGAAGACGTGGAAAATCGCGGCGGGCCCGTAACCGAAATAACCTAACGGGCCCTATTAATAATAAATAATTGTTGCACGTCGTCGTTCCGGCACCGAACCGGGCCAATCGGTCGTTATTATTATTATACTTTCTTTATAACAATAATAATAATAATAATAATAATAGTAATAAAACGTCCGGGGACAGAACACCAACGCGCACGGTGGCGTATAAATTTATATACGCGATGAAGAGCGGCCGATTTTTTTCGTTATTATATTTTCGTACGGAATCGGAACGAAATCGTGACGATCCTCGAAGAAAAAAAAAAAAACAATAATAATAATAAAACGATTTTTAGTGGCCGTGGGAGGGGAAAGAAAAACGGCTCCTCTCTTGCCACACGAGAGAGTTATAAGCCGGCGGCGACGGTGTCCCCCGACCTGCCCCCGGGGCAACAGCGTTCGGCGTTAAAAGCGCGCCACTGTTATCGCCGGGCCCGTCGCCGTAATACCGGCGGAGCAACGGGGGCGGGGATAGCGGACCATCGCGGTCACAATTGTCGGCCGCCTCGTATACGCGCCCATATGGCGCGATACATAATAAATGTATTACGGTTGTTGCGCAACACCGCGTCGGTCACCGTCTGTCCGCCGTGACCGGTCAGCGTACCCGCCGGACCGACCGTCGGGCCCGACCCGAAACGTGCGACCGAGGGTTTTCGAGATTTTTTGCGGAATATTTTACAAAAAAAAACGTGTACGTTACCCGCGTGCCGGTCCCGACCCGACAACGCCCCAAGCCTAAAACCTACTCGACAATTAGAGCCGGGGCAAACTGATCTACGACCGTCGAGAGATAAACAAAAAAAAAAAAAAAAAAAACAAAAAAATCAATATTCGAGAACCCGTCAACGTTTTCGTCCCGTCGAGACACCGTTCAGATTTTTTTTTTTTTATAGCAATTAAAATGTTAAAATCAAATATATAATTTTCGTAACACAACCAATTGTGTAATTGTGACTAAGAAACGCACGTTTCTGCAATCCTGCGCCGACGTCTTCGTTGCGTTCATTGCCGTCACGCGGAGCCGATTCGGCCGACAGTCCCGCAGTGAAATCTCAACGGATCGAAATCCGAAACTGGGGAAATCACGACGAATTTTTTATACGAAAAACTACTCGCGAATAAAATATACGCGGCGGTGTTTACCGGATGATTGGAGTGTAGGGAACGATATAATGCGACCGGATGCCATCTATACCAATACGCGCGCCAGTACGACGTAATACCATATGTATTATTATCGTACTTACTCGCCGTTTCAATATTATTATGTCTTTTTTTTTTTTTTTTTTTTAAGGTCGATTGTGCAACTCGGATCGCACACGACCGCGTATGCATTTAATGTACGGCTATAGTCGCACGCCCACGCGATTTGAATGTTGAAGTCCGCCAGGGGTGTAGACCAGGGTAATTTAAAGAAAACGAAATCCCACCAGACGAACAATATTGAAAGATAAGATAAACGTGAAGATTTCTCGACGACGGCCGTGAGGCTGGACCGGGAACGGTCGGCCTGTGTACACCACCGGGCCATACTGACAAAGTATTTAAATTGGAATCGTTCGCTCGTATTCATGTAGCCGTTAGTCGTCTCAAATCCGACGAAATAATATTGACGGAAATCGTACGGTATCGTCGTTATTATTTATTATGGATTTTGCCGCGTATTGATTCGCAGTTGATGTCCCGGTGAAGTATTTATCCGTATATATATATATGTTACACTTGAAACCCGAAATCCATCAAAACCAATTCCTACAAATGTCCATTTCGTCACAATTCGAATTAGCCTGGATCCTCAACGTTCGAATTAGTTTTCACATAGTTTTGTATTAGTTAAAACCTATAGAGTTGTGTCTGAAATATACCGAAGAAAACTAAAATTATCTAGGGGAAAATTCGATTTCCAGAAGTGTTTTTTATACCGTCAGTTTAAACTAGAGAAAAGTACGAATTGACTTACATATAAGTCCGTGGAGTGTATTTGTAAATGTTCAGAACGGGATAATAAGACTAGTTTTAACTAGTCAAAAACTAATCAGTTTTGTCTGATTTTGGGGTTTTAACTGTAACATACGTAAATACCCATAATCATGGGCGTGCGCGCAGAGTTGTTTGGTTTGCAAATATTTTTTATTAATATTATTAATTTTAGTTGAAACGTACAATACTATAAACTGTACACAAAACAAAAAAAATCCATACGAGGTCTGTTCGAAAAGTACCAGGACAAATGTTATTACGGCCAATCTACACACGATAACGTTTCGAATTGTAAGTAGACGTATTGCCCGCGAATAATCGTACGGTTTTCTAAATTATCTGACGCGACGACGAACGGGGCCCGATGACGTCACAAGTCGGCAAATATTATTTTCGACCAGAAATCATACGAATGCTCCGATCGAGCATTTTATCGCGACACATTCCGGTCGTAAATTTTTTCCAACCGCTAAAATCGGTTGGTCCGTTTCGGTTTACCGACGGTGAAAACTCAAAGACCGGGGATTCAATATCGTCAAATTTTCGTTCAATTTATCAACGCACGTGGACGCCACTTGTCAGACATTTCGTTTCATTTCGGTTTTTTTTTTTCATATTTATTAAAAAATTCCCTAAATCTGCAACAACTTGTATATTTTTTTTTCATCCCCTCTACCACAAAAATTACAATTATGGCGTCAATTTCAAATGTAGTCTTGTTTGGCCCGACACCTACGTACGTTTCAAAATTTGAATTTATATAATATTACTCGGTGTTTTGTTTGGGTAATTCAAGCCAACGGCGGCGGAGGGGCTAGTGTCCGAGCCTGCGACTTGCGCGTTTTCGAAAACGGATTACCAGAGGGAAAAGCTCGTATATTCTTACGGTACGACGACGCGTGACGTGACCGGTCATATGTCCGAATCGGATCCCGAGACGGACCCGCACGGTAGTCACGTATCGATATTTTATTTCCGGCGGCGTATTTACAGGGGGTGCCCCTACCCAACCCCCCCCTGACAGTAATCGGTATCGATAAACGGCCGACACCCCGCGTACGGTCGAACGTATCCGTTCCTCGTACGTGCGTGAAAGGCTTTCTCGCGGACGGACAATGTCCGTGTCACAGTAATTATTAACGAATGTAATTGTATTAATACGACTGCCAGACTTTCGGGTTCGTCCCCCCTCCCCTCTCCCGTATAATGTCAACTATTATACAGATGGAGAGGGGGGTATTTAATACCTTGGGGTATGCCCGGCGCACGCGGGTACCCCCCCCCCCACCATCCGTGGGTGACCGGATGGACAACCGGCGGACCGGAAAAACAATAAAGAAAACCACAAGAAAATACCAAAAAAAAAAAAAAACCGCATCGTGACAACACTGCAGCAGTGCCGCGCGGACACGTCCGTCGTACAAACGCACTCTAATCGTCGACGGGGATTTCGGATTTCCAAAACACAACGACGGCCGGTCTGAATAACATGATAAATTGTGATAAACGATAATAATATGTAATTGAACATTGTCTTCGGGCCAGGATAGAGATAGAGAGAGAACGAGATTATTATACACGGTTTGATTTTTTTTTTTTTTTTTAGATTCTGAGCGCAGCGATGAGGAATGTATCTGGTTTTACTATGACGTGTGTTTTTAAAATGTTTTTTCATCAAATATCTCGCTTTAATAATAAAAAAAATAACGACTAGAGAGCTATTTTCAAGCATTATCTGCATCTCGTCGGTGCATTGACAAGGTCGTTTTTTGATTTTTTTTTTTTATAGTTTCCATATATATATATATATAGTCATTTGATAATTCGTAAGAACATTATTATTATTATTATTATTATTTTTTTTATTAGAAACATGTGAAATCGTATAAATCACGACGTTTCATATCATATCGATTTAAAATTGCTCAGAATCGTTTACCGTTGGATATATTAATTAAATAATTCCCTTCTATATCCTCCTTTTTTTTCTTCTCATATATAACAACGAAATGTTCAAATCGTTTTCGATAATATTAGTTTTTTAGCCCTCGGGGTTTGTCCTTGCCCGCGTCGTTTCTCGATCACGAATATAACATAATATAAGGTTAAAGTGTACCTAATATCATATTATATTGAACTGACCGCGACGCGTTACTACATATTAAATATTATTGACCGGTCAACTCGTGTGATTTTGTGAAACTATTAATTTGTTTGAATTTTTCAACGTGTGTGAAATCTATAGGGCTAGGTGTGCAGAACTATTTTAGCGGGGGTTCCTTGACCTACTACAGTGGGTTAGTAAGATAAATATCGTCTGTATGTTATAATGATAATTACAATTATTTTGTTTATTATATACGAGGTCTGTTAAAAAAGTACCAGGATTTTATATTTAATAATTGCAAAAATGAAGTTACATATTATTCAAAGATGTCTCATTGAAAATACTCTCCTCCGGACGATATGCAGTGTTTCCGGCGATCTTGTCATTTCTCAAAAGTCCTTTGGAACTGTTCCAAAGTTAAAGCTATGAGTTCTGTTGTAGCATTCGCTTTAAACCTTTCCTCTAGTACATCTTGAAATCGTTGTCCTTTAAGCGCAGATTTTAGTCTTGGGAATGGAAAAAAAATCACATCTGATCTGGAGAATAGAGTCCGCGGGATCATAGTAATTTTTTTGTCAGCCAAAAATTCACGAATTGACAGCGCTAAATGTGCCGGTGCATTATCACGGTGAACAATCCCGGAATGAATTTGGTAGCACAACCCTTCACGTCTGTACATTTTCCTGTAAAATTGCATGACAATACTCAATTGAGATTCGCTTTGTTAATTCACGAACGGTTTTTCGGCGGCCATTTCGCATTTTTTTTTTTTTTGCAAATTGTCGGCACACCATCGTTTCTGGATGACGTAGACGGTCTTTCCAGAACGTGGATCGTCTTCAGTTAACTGCCGACTGTGTTTGAAACGTTTAAAACACTCGAAAGTCACAGAACCACTTAATGAATCATCCCCAAAAGCGGTTTTAGTAATTTTCGTACGTTTCCGTTGCAACATTTTTACCAAGTCGAAAACGGCGAACGAAAAAAAAACTGACTGGATTTAACCAAGTGTAACATTAACCTTAGATAAGATAGCGACTTCGGGTATTGTTAAAAATACTCACTTAGGCCCTCCGCACACTACGCGATTCGCACGCGACGCGATTGAAATGGTAATAACAATGTCACCGATACGGATATCTATAAACTCCAATATTTATTTTTGTCCGTAAATACATCTCTCCATCGAATATAATACTAATAATATAATATTAAATTATAGTTATTAGTTCATTGGTACTTGGGATAATATTATATTATACGTATTTAATTCGTGTGGCATTCGTGATCCAAGGAGTCACATGGCTGCATGTCTGAACTGAATTTAGGGAATAGAAACTTACAAAATCAATTTATAAAAATTGTATAATTTTATTATGAAAACATAATAATTAAAAAAAAAATAATAATTACAAAATTCAATAATTGTTTATGTTTAAATGTTTGAAAATGTTTAAATTTTTAAATCATATGACATATACATATTCTAAGTATGTATGTATTATATTGTAATTTGTAATAGGTATACTTATATATTACAAACACCTTATAGTTTAATCTATCTATTTATCTATCTTAATTTAATAAGTATGTGATAAAAAAAGTACCATATAAATGTATACGTATAAAAATAAAATACTTACCAGGTATTTTGACTTCTGTTGATACGGCGTGCCGTGCCTTGTCCATCAAATCCTTCCTACAAAACAGTCGGGAATGGTATAATTATATAAGGGTGGGTGTTTTTCCACCTCACCAAAGAATTTTACGTTGAACACTTCCATTTGATACAAATCAAAATAAAACATAAATAATAAAATAAAACAATGTAATGAAATCGTATGTTCAAAATTCCATATTGAATATGGAATTCACGCGATACGATAGCCGGGCGACTAGCACTGTCGGTCGCGCGTATCGTCTGTCGCTCGTGTCGCAGTCACGTCGCAATCGCTTCGCTATCAAATTGCTTCGTTAGTGGATCTCTCCGCATTCACTTTGCTGGGATGTCGCGCGTGGCAAAAAAATCGCGTCGCGTAGTGTGCGGAGGGCCTTATTCCCGATTATTATTCGTATTATAAATTCCCGGGCACGTCGCCGTGTGTATAGGCAATGGCGAGGGGGGGGGGGGTATGGGAAAGGGGTGCTGGTACATAATCGCTTTTTGTGTACCGCAGCATGTTGGTACATTTTCGAGAGTCCGGTAAATAATAACGCCGTCGACTTGTTCTTATGGTCCGTGTTTGGCGTCGGGACCCGACGACGCCGCCGCCGTCGTCGCCGTCGCATTGTGCGAACCGGAACGGCGGGGCCACGGAATTGTGACGCCACTACGCCGGGTCAGCGGCTCGTCCTTTCGTACGATAACAATCCAACATTATCCCTTATTCGTTCCCCGGTATCCGTGCGGTACGACACGCCTAAAATTGCACGTTAAAAATGACAGGGCTACACTAAACTGTCTGCGGATCGGTGACGCCACTGTACTGCTTGTACAATATAACAATAATAGGTGTATCACCGCAGCCGTACGAGGCGTCGCCAATCCGCGGACCCAAAGCCACACGAGGTAAAAAATGTACGTTGTACGTCGAATGTAAAATGCGCCACAAACATTTATAGGAAAAAAATAAACCTGCCCTTTGTTTGTAAATAAATATTTACGTCGTGCGCTGTGTGACCGGGATCAACACGCGCCCGATTAATCGTGTACACTAGTATTTCCGCCATCGGTTAGGATGATTCGTCGATGAATAGAGACATAAAGTATAGTTTCATTACTATTTATGATTATTTTTGAGAACAGAAAAATACAACATAAATACGTTCACACTAGAACGATGTTACGACGTGAATGTATGTTGTGGCGTAAAAAAAAAAAAACCCATTGTCGACTGATCGGGAGTGTGGAATGCAACGAAAATTATTGTGTGCGCTGTTATGCGGCAAACACGATGCACAACGTACATTTTTATCAGTGTGGACTGTGGCTGTAATAATGCAGGCAGGCAATTTTATACATAAACTAGCTGACCCGGCAATGATTTGTTAATGCTAGATATTGCTGTGGCCAGATATTATTGTCCTGTCACACTATTTAGAAGAAAAAAACAGCTGGAAAGTGGGTGGTGCGCCTTCGGCAGATTAAAAGTGTTCTACGTTGTCGTTTCAACCCGCTAATCAACACACATAATTTAAGTCACAATTTCATGTCAAACAAATATTTAGTTTTTTTTTTTTTTTTTCTAGTTATTTTTAATGCTTTATGATATACGACATTTATTGTTTTGTTGTCTGGCGCGTAGAGCCGGTGGATTTACGTGCTCATAAATATCAACAGAAATAATTGGATTTTCGTACTGCAAAAACCGAATTTTACGGGACGACGGTATTCGACGGGGGGCGGATTTCAATAACTATAGATTTTCTCGGGACAACGCGGAACATTTTGCGAAAAACCGCTACAGTAGATTTTCGAGTCAATTAATCTTATACGGACGGACATTCATTTAAATATATATATATATTTATATGTATAGATTCGGGAACCTCGGTGAAATGGCGACGATTGTCGTTTGAAAAGACCACGGTAATGTATTTCACGTACGTTGGACGGTGAAAAAATAATAAAAACACAATAATGGACATAATTGCGGTACACGGACTGGCGTATAGTTGTTAGAGGTACCGTCGTAATATGTATATTTCTTTCTATATATTTTTGTCGAAATCGCATAAATATTATACGCGACTGTGTGTTATCGCGTCATATTACGTGTTACTCGTACGCGTCCGCAATTGCAACGCTATTGATAAAACATTATAATTACGCGCCGGTTTCGACATATTTTTTTTATTATTATTTTTATTCGTACAGTTTTTAACGAACCGCCGCCGCCGCCGCCGAATATCGTGTGTAGGTCAACAATATTTTAACGAGTCAGGCCGTAACTACCGGCTATTTAATCGTATAATCGTACGCTTGCGCCTGTATACGTTTGACTACGGCGTACATTACGACCCGCGGATATCCGCGCTGTACGCTAAAACCCGTAGAAAAAAAACTGTCGGCGAGCGGCAGACCGCGGGCAGACTGTACGCTGAAATGTAAAACGTTTAATCCGCCGCGCGCCCGGTTTTGTTTTATACTCCGGACCGGGCAGGATTTCAAACATTTGTGCCGCCGAACCGAAATGCGCCTGCGTTTCGTTTTGGTTTTTCGTTCGATTTCACAATTGGAATTGGAACAATTGGCCGGACCAGTGCCCTAACTATTATTGTTCTCGAGATATTTATACTTTAGATACTGGGCCGGTAAAACATTGGGCACGATGTTTATGTTAAAATTCGTTAAAAATACCATCAGTTGCAATTCAGTTGTTGTTACAGTTTTCAAATTAAATTTATCAAAACACGTTTAACTGAACTGTGCTCAGAATCGTTTTTCGTTTGCAACGGTTTATGGGTTATAGGTTAGCTTTCTGACTTTCCACCTACAGCAATCACCATGACGACACTCGTGGTGTCCGAAGTATGTTCGGCTCTATTGTTTTAGTAAGCCTAAATATTTTTATCGCGTCAGTTTAGTTTCGAAAACCGTTTTACATATAGGTAATTATTTACATATTTTCTTGGCCGTCGGTTCAATTTTTTCTGGTTGATGCGATAGCCTAACCTAACCTAACCTAAAAATAAACTTTTAGCCTATACAGAAATCGACCGATTTGAAACCGTCCAATCCCCGGCCCTGGTTACACTCGCAGTACAGTCGGAATCCCGGACGGATCAGGGCCTATCGTGTGTAGTCTGCTATAATATTATTGTGCAAAATCGAAAGTAGATCGTTTCGCATAGAGAATTTACGTTACTTTAACGTCTGTTGAGACGCGTATTAAGAATTTCGATGTGTCTTGTTGGGTTATGTTAACTCGGTTAGGCATTAAATACACGGACAAATTACTGTAAATTGTAATTGCTTTGATTTGTTCAAGATCAAATTAACCGAGATAGAACTATGGTTAGATGATAAAAAAAAAAAAAAAAACAACATTTCTCCATTTGTAATGCTTATATTTGCGGCACGGTGACACATGACCGCAGGTGGAGGGCGTGCTTAAAATCAACAATTCCAGAATTTTCATAATAAAAAATTACTGATCTGTTAATAAATTATACTCCGTCAAGTACCTTGGAGTGTTCTTAGACGAAAAACTGACATGGAAAATTCATATAAACAAAAAACTCTCTCAAGGCTATGCAAGAATGAACACCCTTTATCCTCTAGTTAACTTCAAATCAACCCTCCAAATGAAATCGTCCATCTTACTGTACACATCAATAATCCGGCCATTAATCACTTATGCCTGCCCAACATGGGCGGCAGCTTCCTCAACAAAAATCAAAAAAATCCAAATCCTTCAAAACAAATTCCTGAGATTATGTCTCAAAGCCCCATGGTTAATGACAAATAAACAAATTCATAATGACACAGGAATTCCTCTTCTCCAAGACTGGATAAAAATACAATTCAAAAACTTTCACGCAAATCTCAATACATCCGATGGTGCACGGTTCTACAACATTGGAAACAAAACAAAAAAATCGGCGTTTAAAACCACGTCTACCTCAAGATCTTCTTCTATCACAATCGAGCGAAGACGAAGACCAAATTTAAATTATCATTATCATTAAAAATAAATATTAACTAACATTAGCATGTATACTTCATTATCACTATGTCACTAACTAATAATATTAATAATTCATAATTTATCATTTGTAAATAGAACCCGTTAATAAACTTGTAATAGCATGTATAATATGCTGAAACATTTTAAATCTAATAAATAAAAATAAAAAATAAATAAATAAATTATACAATACATACATAGGATAGTATTTTGTGGAAATTCGAACGTGTAACGATTTGGTCGATAAACGGTCGAATCGATCAAATTTTGAAGAGATCGATTTAAAAAAAAAAAAAAAAAGTCGTTTTCAAGTAAACTTCAAGGCGTTTTCAGAAATTGTGTTCGATTACTACTAGGGCAGTCAGTACAATTGGCATAGTATAATATGGTTTGATAGAAACACACAGTGCCTGTACGAATACCCTGAACATTGCAATTCGACCTGCAGTGATCGTACGGTGTCAGATTTGAATCGTCGATTTTTAGCGGTAAACAATATTTGGTAACGATTTTGGAACCGTTATAAAACTTTCAATCACTTGTCAACGAAGAATTAGAATTGATAACAAAATTAATTTATACTACAATACAATTCAGATATAGCTGAATACATGAAATATGTTACACGTGCAAAACTATTATGTCGTTTAACATATCGAAAATGTATCGTTCGAACAATTCAAGTCCGTTTACGCGAAAAAATTTGCAGGAAATTGTTGAAATCGTGTGCATTAGTCACCGAATATTTTTTACTATTCCGGTAACTGTAGCACAAGCAGAAAGATCTATCGATACGTTAAGAAATTCACTGAAGACGCGACAAAGACCAAGAACGATTAAATTCACTTGCTATTTTATGTACAGAGAACGCATTGGCTTCAACAATACATTTCGACGATGTCACAACCGAGTTAGCTAATAAGCCCAAAGCCCGCAAAATAAAATTGTAATTATCCAATATATTCGAATTCAAAAAAAAAATCTATTGTTTTCCCTTTTTCGTTTATATATAAAAATAAATACATTATATATCCATATAAATATCATTGCAAGAATAAGAGGCCGCAAAGACATTTAGTACAGAGGGCCAAAATTTCACGTGGATCGCACCGCAATAACTCGCTATTATAAAAAAAAAAAAAAAAAAAAAAAAAATTAAAAAATTAATAAACTAAATACAGGTATAACTTGTATATCGAAAATACAAATATTACAACGTCGTCGCAAATTTACCGTAATCGTTTTGGGCGTTTAAATTACAATAATGTATTAAGCGCATACCTACGCGGTCGTTTAATTTTAATAACATACGTATATAATATTTGCCGCCCGGTTTTTTTTTTTTTTTTTTTTTTTTTTTTTCCCCGATCGTTCGTTTGGCCGAATAAAATTAATTAACCATAAAAAATTGTATATACATATATACTTACAATAGATCTACTATGCAGTACTATAACGGCGAGTTCTCCGCGGTGTCGGCGGTGGCGGACAAGAAATTAAAAAAATATATATATATATATATATATATAAATGGCGTTAAGTCTTGCGATTGAACGGCAATAATAATAATAATAAAAAAAAAAAAAAAAATGAAATTGAAAAGAAAAACGTGCGCGACGTGGACCACCGCCGCACAATCGTTTCCCATTATATAGGTACCGATAATATTATATTTTATCGTTTCGTACCCACCCGCCGTACAGGGTGATTCATTTATCTCGATCCGAATTGTTTTGGTTTTTTATTTTTTTTTTCCGGTGAATTTTTCACGTGAATTCAATATCTTTTTTAATGTCAGACTAATTTCGCGTTTTTGCCTTAAACGAATGAAACTCATTGGATTTTCAAATAGCAATCCGTCTTTTAAAATCGGATTCGAATAGGAAAAATGTTTTCTAAAAATGCCGATATGCATAATACCGTTTACGAATTGTAACTGTTTACAATTTACACAGGAGGCGTAGGGCACGGTTATTGTTTAAAAACGGATACGCAGTGTACTCCCGATTCCTCATCCGGTATAAAAAAAAAAAAATAATCTCAATTTAAAAATCCGAAGCGCGTACACATTTAGTAGGTATAAGGAGTAGCTTAAAAGATTAAAAAAGAAACCAAATGAATTGAATTCACTTGGAAATCCTTTTGAGAAAATCGCCGGATCGTCATGAATGATAAATCGCCCTGTATACAAAATAATTTTATTCGGTGAATTCATAAACGGGTTTTTTTTTTTTTTTTAATTTATTTTTTTACCCGTATACATTATTATTTTATTATAATAAAAACAAATGGCGCAATATTATAACACTATTAGCAGCTGTCCGAAACTTATAAATCGTTAAAAAAAAAAAATAACACTTTTTCCAGAAAACACGGGTACCTCCTATAGAGTTTTTAACGAGTGACGTTTTTATTAGAAAATCAAAATGGGCGCTAGACGGCAACGGCAACGTTGGTGGTACGAAAAAACGAGTCTCCGCGAAAAAAAAAAAAAAAAAAAAACACTATCATATAAAATTATGTAATTGAAAACGATTTATATAATTCCGTTTGGCGTGTAGATCGCAATGGCGCGTGTTCAAATATTCATTAGTTGGTTTTTTTTTCAGACGATATCATAAACACGACGACACGATGCAAGTTATTTATAATATTATTTCTAGCCCGTCCGCCCGTCTACCAATGTTGGATTCATCAAGAGCACGTGGATGTCGATGGCAGAGATCGTTTTTGGCCACCGAAAAGCATTTGAAGACGAACCTCGTTCGGTGAGGCGATTTTTAACAAACCAAAATTTACCCCTATTTATCATTGGTCCGTGTGAATTTTTTTTCCTCCCCAAATCCTCACGTGAAAGGAGACGTAATTTCGGTGTAACGTCCAAAGAAACGTAGGGGCAACACACTTGGGGCATTTCAGCGCCGCACAGTGAGCCAGACATTAATAAAATTAGACGAAAAACGATATCACGTAGGTTTGGTAATACATTATGTCGTTGTGTAGATATCTTTTGTTGCGGTACTTGATGATTTAGCATTGGTAATCAATGCTTATCAAATGCCGATTGTAGGTGTATATAAATATCGATTCATTTTACGTATTCTGTTTGTCCGCGCACGTCGAGTTATCGTATAATTGAATTTTTTGAACATTTTAACGTTTGTAGCGGTGTAATCTAAAATCGCACTGATCAACGAATATTTTACGCCGCTTAATGTAGAAATAAGTTATGTATTTAATAATAATACAAAAAAAAAAATATAATAAAGAAAATCGTATAATTAAAATAATTAGTTTTATGATTAATTTTACTTATTTTCTAAAATTCTGTAAGCATATACTGTAAGAGCCACATAATATTATCAGAAATTAGATATATTTTATAAATATGTAACATTAAACTGCACAATTACGGACGATTTTTTTTTATTTTTTTTTTAATGAAGTATTGTAAAATGCCGCCTGTAAATATTTTCCGGTGACTATTATATTTATTACACGCAAGTTTACCAATAAATGACGATGATCGTGCCAACCTCTTTTCCTCCTTGGATAAAATCCAAGGTTAATACGTGTGAAATTATATATTTTTGTTAAAATTGAAAATACAACTTTGTTCAACTTATATTCTCCCCGCTGTAGGTGGACCTCGAGTGCCGTTTTCAGAGGCCAGTGTGACGTGGCTACAGAACGTCGGCGAAAATTAGGAAAATCTATTACTGTCAAGATTAGACTACTTGTCCGTGCAAAACTGGAACAAACGCCGATGTACGAGGCGTGTCCCAAAAGTACGGTCTCCACGCCAGAAATAAATTAATTTTTCAAAATTCGGTAACACTTTTGTATAGGGTCGGTCGTACCCTTTCCAACGAGAGGCGGCTCAACTAGATCCGATACTATGGATACGTAACCTAACCCAACTTCCCGAGGATGATCACTCCTACGTTGGCGATAGGAAAATGATTTTCGGCCTCGGCGTTTTTTAACCGCGCCTCGGTTATTAATCAATAATGATCGACACCGGTAATAGGAACGCGACGATATTTTATTGCAATCGGGCGCGCATATGTGTGTAACGGCAAAAGTGAGTCAGTAGGTAAAAAAAACCGCGCGTCCTTGACTCTACCGAAATCGTGCGAACCGATTTGAGGTACGTAAGGAAAAAAAAAAAAAAAAGCAACGCATGGGGGAGTAATAATACGGCTCGGCAATAATATAATAATATTGTATATAGGTATGTAATATATATATATATTTTTTTTTTTTTTTTTTTTATACCTAATAACGCGTACGCAGTGACGAAATAACGCGATCTCTGCGCAACTGCGGAACAAAATAAAGAGAGAAAAAAAAAATAATAACGATAATAACGTAATTATCGACACGGCGAAACAATAATAGCAGCCCGTACGAGCATAGTTTTGTTACCAGTATTCGTTTTGGTTTTTAATACAATTGTGTAGGCATTCCGATAACGGCGGCGCGAAGACGAACGACGCCGCCGCCGCCGCAGATGATCGTATCTCTTGCAATGCGATGGCGTCACCGGCGGGCCCCGTCATCGACGTGGTTGGTTTTTTCGTGTTTTGTTTGTATTTTTTTTTTTTTTTTTTTTCATCGTGATTTCTATCTCGCCAAACAGGGAATCGGCTAAGAAAAAATATCTTTTCTTGTTGTATTTTTTTTTTTTCTCGGGAAAAACGGTCGCAGAGCGGGTGGGCTGCCCCGAGCACCCCCGTAGCTCACCGCATAAGAACGACAAGTGGCGCCATAAAAACATAATACATTTATATTATTAGTGTGATCCTTGACTATAAGATGACAAAAAAAAAAAAAAAAAATATATATATAATAAAATATTGTTGATTTCGCCCTCTAAATTAGTGTGTATGCATAAACTTTAGCCGAATTGAACTTGAAATTTGAACTTAATACATTTTTCAATATTTCTAGACAATTTTTGATATTTACGTAAATATTTCGTAAACTGTTAGGAAAATTGTTATTTTGTGTAACACTGTTGTTTAAATAAATTACATGTTTTATAACTTTTATAATATTATATTTTTTGATAGATCCCTTTATTCGTGAGACTTATTGAATTTACATTCAAAAATGAATAATATCGAAAAAATTATTAGTGCATATAACAAATAGAAAATATTATTTGACATATCATAGCTGTTGTAGTGTACTTTTTTAACAATCGGGATACATTTTTCGATGTTACTGCACACACTGTAATCTAACCAGGTTTTTGTTTCTTATCCAATGTTAATGTTGCATTAAAATCTTTCATCAATTTAACAGTCCCCTTTCTGCAGTATCGTCGACTATTATTATGAGTTTTTAAGAATCCATCGTCAGTGTTAAATCGGGTGATAATTGGGGTGAGCCCAAAATATATTACATGTATATTAAAAATAAAGTCCCGATTCGCCGACCGACTCGTCGACGCCCAGCACAAACACTTGGACTTAGATTCTGACCGAAATTCTGCACAGAGTTTCCCTTTACGGTGTATACAAGCAATGAGACCTGTTTTTTTTTTTTCTAATCCCACGGGATAGGGAATATTGAAGATAATTGTATTTTAGCTTAAAAGTCGTCTTATTTCAGTAATTATAAACATTGAAATAACTATTCAATTTGTAAGTCCGGTAATTTATTTTTAAAATTTTCCTGATATTTCGGCGAGGTTTGAATCCCCGAATTCTTTCTTGCGTTCGCCCCTGATCCCGGTCGAATATAGGAGACATTATTTTATATGTGTGTATATAAAATAAATATATATATACGAGGTGCGACAATAAAATAACGAGACTTTTTGAATAAAAGTTGTTTATTTTAAAAATGTTATAATTTAATGATTATCACCTTCAAAGTACCTTCCCTCAGCATCAATACACTGTTGCATACGTCGCTGCCATTCTTGAAAACAGTGTTGCCAATTGATTTCATTCAGCCCTTTTAGAAGTTCTGCCGTTTTTATTTTTACATCATCAACTGTTTGAAAATGGGAAAAGAAATAAGAAGGAAATAAGAAGAAGTCACAAGGAGCAAGGTCTGGCGAGTACGGGGGATGTTGAAGTACAGAAATTTTTTTTTCAGTTAAAAAACATTGAATTGAAAATGCACTGTGAGCTGGAGCATTGTCTTGGTGAAGAACCCAGCCATTTTTCCATAGATCTGGTCGCTTCATTCTGACACGTTCTCTTAATTTAATTAATACCTCTTTATAATAATATTGATTAATTAATTTTGTCGATTTTTTCAACGTTTTCGTTTGTTGAAGACAAGGTTAGGAAGACCTAACCCGATCATCGTCTTCGACGTCCTCCCTTCCACTACAAAACCGTTTGTGCCATTCAAAAACACGAGCTCTTGATAAACATTCTTCACCATAAACTTCACATAACATACGAAACGATTCCGCGGCAGTTTTTTTTAATTTAACAAGAAATTTAATGTTAACACATGTTGTTCGATTTTTATATCTAACATTTTTCGGCAGTATAGTCGAACTCGCACTAATAACAAGGCTAACTAACGTATAAGAAAATGAATCGATGCCATCAGTGTTCATAGTACTTTTAGATAAGTGTTTTCTAATCATATTTCAATAATCGTTTTATAGATAACGTTAAACGTTTAGGTTATATTCAAAAAGTCTCGTTATTTTATTGTCGCACCTCGTATATTAGGGTGGGTCGAAAAAGAAACGATTTTTTTTTTATTTTGGAAACGCAATAGCGCGGGAAAGTTGTAACCTAGTATCCAAAAAATTCTAAGTGCATATCTTCAAATCGCGCATCGGGCTTAAAGAGTTTTTGAAAAATTAGTCAAAAACTGAAATATTTGAAAACTTCAAAAATATTATGAAACTCTGGTGTCCTCCAATGGTGGCAAATATTTCTACAGAGAGCCTCGGAGAGCTTCAAACTGCAATAATTATACCAGAGTTCGAGTTTATTAACTGCCCATGTTGCATTTAAAGCGTGGAAAGAATCGTAAAGCTATGGAGTCATGTCAAAAAGTATGTGGAGAAGAAAACGGAGACGGTTTTATAAGAATAGCGTTGCTCTCAAGTTCAGCAATACCGTCATTCGGTTGCAAAAAATAGTTTAAAACTATGCCGACATTTTCTGAGAATGTTTAAAAAATAATATACTGTGCAGTCTACTGTTATTTAATGACTGTACAATTTTAAATATATTAATTTGTTGAATATTTGTTCTGTTTTTTTACTATATTTTCCAAACCCTTTAAGCCCGACGCGGCCACTTAAGACATGCACTTGGAGTGTTTGTATTATTTTTCCCCTGAATAGGATAGTAAACTACAACTTTTCCGCGCTATTGCGCGTTCTTTCGTTTCCCCCAAAATATTAATGAAAACGCGAATTTATATTAATATGTTCATAAAGATTTCACACAAATGTATATACGTATATTTACGAACCGACGTTGGTTGTGCGAGTCCTGCTGCTGCTGCTGCAGATGTTGACGCCTCGGCGGTCTAGGTGCAGGCGCGGCGTAATTAGACGTTTAGCGACGAGGGGGTACACTGTACGGATCGTGACCGGTGACCGTGGTCGAGGTATTAACAAGGAGCCGTTCTAATACGGTCATCGTATTGTCGGTCACGAAAAAGACCTGCGCCAAGAGCAACAGAGGAGAATGGAAAGAAGAAGAAATAGAAATAGAAAAAAAAAACCCGTATGTGTATAGGTACACAATAAGATACTACACGTCGTATACACAGGGAAAGAGCGACGGAGATGATAAAAGAATATCACGCGCGCGCGCGCGACCGATCACACAGAATCCTATTTAGTATTATTAACAAATACGTATTTTTTTTTTTTTCGGCCCCGCTATTATATAATACGCGTACCGGGGATGACTGGGCACGTATTTATAATAAATACGTACACGGGGTCGGTCGGCTGTTATCCGGCGCGGCGGCGCAGCAGACCTTTGTCGATATAAATTTACGAAAACTGCACGTAAAAACCATTTTACGGGGAGGTTACCGGGGCGACGCTATTGTAAGCGTCACGTCCGCGTGTACAAAAGTCAAACGCGATCGGTGCGGCCGGGGGATGCCGAACGTCATTATTATACGAATTTACGTATTATTATACGGATAACCGACGACGACGACGACGACGATAATAATACAATAAATGCCCGGTTACACGCCCTTAAACACCGTGTGCACACACTGCCTGCCAGTAGTATCCATCGTATCCGTCGTCCGCCGAATCTCTCTCCCCCTCGACTGCTGAGGTTATTAATATTTTTTTTTTTTTTTTTTCTCTCTCTCTCTCTCTCCGGGTATATTATTCCGCTTACTATTGTCGCGCGAAAATCGATTCCCGTCGCGCGCCAATCACACTCGTATATCGCCCGTGTCTTTTCGTATAAACGCAATATTTTACATATTATTTTTCATTTTTCCCACACACACAAAAAGTCCGCAAGAATTTATACCGCCACCGCACACGAATAATAAATACCAACGACAATTCGCGTAACTATTATTTCTCATAATCAGGAGGTTCGAGCTCTTTAAAACACGATAATAATAAACGCTAAAATATGCACTAAAAAAATCTAAACAAAATACGCGTTTAAAATATTTATTCATTTATTTATTTCTCAAAAAAGCATATATATTTTTTATTTTTATTTTTTTTTTTTTGTATTTTTCTCCTCCATTTAGCCTGAACAGATGCATTCGTTCGGTGAAGTTCGGAACTAACTTCTTTGCACAGTATTTTTTATCGATATTTTTCATCGACAAGCCGAATTTCCTGTTTAAGTTCCGGATTGTATCGAAAACTTTACGTTAACAAATGCGATATGACATATGTGCCCCCACAAAAAGAAATCGCATGTTGGTGTGAGACCTTGCTGGACTTTATTGAAACCACACATTTTCGGTATCGAATACCGTCCAAATAGGGCCACAAAAAGTCGTTATTCGTGCTGATGCGGTAACGATCTTGGAAAAGGCAATGAAAAAATTGAATTTTTTCTCATGTGTACACCTATACGACTTGCAGAAAACCGCTTACATTCGTCTTATCATTAAATATAAACCGACGGCGATAAGAATAAACACGGATAGTGTACATATCGGTCTGCGTCAAAAATAAAATGTGCAACGTGGTCTATCTATTTTTTTTTTTTTTTTTTTTTGTGGTTATCGCAACCTACGGAGGGAACTCTACCCGACAAGGCAATCCTTCCCCCGTAGGCGCATCGTTTATTAAAACGAATCGAAATTCTTAATACACTCTATTTACTTAAAACGTACAATCTAATAATCTTAATTCTACGGTTTGTGTTTACAATTTACTGTTTACAATAATATATACACACACGAAATTTACAACTTTGTTTTTAATGTTATAACTACAATGCCACTATGTTCTTACTACTAATTTATGAAATTTATACTATGGGATTCTGCGCCGCTTTCTGGCGTTGACTCTCCTATTCCTCTCTCTCGTCCACAGCATCCCCTCGATGAACTTCATCGTTGTCTCCCAATTGGTCGGGCTCTCCGACATCCTTTTCACCGCCGTTTCCGGGGTGAAGGATCTGCCCGTTTCGTGCCTCCAGCTCCCTCCGCTGTCTCCGCCGGCGGTCGCAATGGGAGAAGAACGCGGTCCGTCTACCGATTGAGACGATATTCACACAGTCGAGTAGCCATCCGTGGCCGTCCTTTATGATTGTATGTCGTCGTCAACGCTGTGGTGTGAATAGATAAAAGTATATTGAGATTTTCGTTATTTTAGGTATATTGAAAACGGAAAAATGAACCGGAAGGAGAGTAAAAAAAAAAAAAAAATAAACGTGAAGCGGGTCCGGATCTCGTACGAAAACGTCGGTTACCGGTGCAGTTTATTGCGCCGCGTACGGTAAACGGCACTGCGCACTTTCTATTATAGTAAATTCGATTTTAACGCCGCCGCCGGGGTATACGCGAGACACTGGACGTATTTAAATAGACTTAAAATACACCACTGTTGGTTTATCGGATAATAATAAAAAAAAAAAAAAAACCGTTCCCACGCGGCGCAGCCACGGGCACCGTAGTACAATGATAATAATATACAAATATAAACGTCTGTGTGAATCGTTAAATAATTGGACCGGGTTTCGTGATACGGATTCGAATAACGGAGATGGCCGAGGTATATTAGAGAGAGACGCCTCACGAATTAGAAATCCGCGAAAATCCGATTGCCGCACATTCGTAACCGCCAGTGTATAATATAATTTAATGTATACGTAGGTACGCCGTTTTCGGAGACGCTTATTGTATTACGATTAAATCATCGTTGTCGGAGAGTTTTTTTTTATTTCTTTCCACGAGAGCATATAATAACGCACGGCCAAGAACAGTGCAAATATTATTATTATTATTAACATCATTATCGTTGGTTACGTCTCCGCGAACCGCGGGTAAAGACCGCCGATATTCGCGGTATATTTTTCCTTACTTTCCGTCGTGTTTTATATAATCTCTTGCCATTTTTTTATTTTTTCTTTTTTCGTTTAACGAATGACAATAGAAGTTTCACGAATCCGTGTAGATACAGTTTCGGCCTAAAATAATGACGAAATTATAGTTTAATTGCGGGATAAGAATTACTTTTCGTGCCGTACATTAACTATCCGTAACACAATAGTCGGACGGAAAGTAGAATATTATCGCCGTTTGGTAACTTCGAAATATGCCGCAAACAGTGTAGTACATAGAACGGGAAATCGATCATTTTTAAAACGATAATATTGTAAACTTTTACAATTTATACATTCTTACGCGTTAAACAAAAACGTTAAACTTTAAAACAAAAACAATGTCCTGACATATCGCGGGGCGAGGCAGAAGTACCCGCGGCCATCTAAGGTGACCCTTAGATATTTCTTTTACGGATCAAGCGTACGCCGAAAACCACGGCACGTTATAATAAAACGACCTTCAAAATGAAAAAACTGCAACAAAAAAATATGCAAATCCGGTACGGATTAAGTATACCTAAAATCTACCTCGGGACAAATGTTACGAAACAATATTTCTTATGTGATAATATTTTTTATTTGGTTTAGCACTTGTAATATTCCAATAATGTATGAAATACGTAAAACAAATGAACCAAACGATTTAATAATAATCAAAAAAAAAAAATAGGACAATTTACTTCGCACGGTGGGCAGGTGGTTAGTTGAATCACTGCAAACGAAAAACGATTCCGAGCGGGGTAGTGTATTTAGTCGTACCTTGTCGCTATTGTTACCGAGCTACCCTAGTAACAACGTTATTATTACTGTCAATTTTCGCAAATTATTAAGAAACTACATCAATAAAAACGAAAAAAAAAAAAATGACCTCCGATGCACCGACTAGATAGAAAATGCTTTCGGAAAAGACGTTTGCGGGCAGAGAAAAAACGCACACGTCATCGTAAATTGGCTTCACTCAGAATCGAAAACGCTCTGCTCGCAATTGAAATCAGAGACCTACTTTTTATTAGGATATTATTATCGACGAAATAAGAGATGACTTTTTAATATTTTAAACGCGTAATAATACAATGCGCTATTATTACATAAACGCGTTCGTCCTCCGCGTGCGATGAATATTCACCGCCGGTAAGTACCAGTCCGTGTACTACAAGTAGGGCTTCTTGAATTTGCATAAATCCGTATCGATCGTACTTATCACGACCTGGTGCGTCATGATACGTATAGCCTCGAATGTTTCGTTAGACCTCTCGTTTTCCATTATACACGCCCACCGGGGACGTCCCCTGAACATTTTTTTTTTTTTTTAGGAGAGGCAACAATATTAAAACCATCTGTTACAGTAGGAATTCAAAACGTAAAAAGTCTAAACGATTGATACTATATCCCTTACTAAGTTCTAAGTAGCATCACTTTTTATAATGTGTTGATTCACTAGTATAGTGATCGTAATGGAGTAAAAAAACATCTCACGCATTTGTGTGTGGTTTTTTTTTTTTTTTTGCTACACAGGAAAACGCTTCAAGTGAGGTTTTCCATATTTCGAATATTTTGGCATTTAATCAATTTTTCGGAGTTAGCGCGTATTCCGTATAAATATGTGGAAATTATTATTTTTTTTTTAATTACATTCCCGAACATATGTTTACAAAATCTCAGTATTTGTTTTGGTTTATTTTTGTTCACGTACGATTGTGCCTATGGGTTTTATGAGGATTAGGATACAAAAAAATCAAGATTGGTAAAGATGAGATAGATTTGAAGACGAGTAAAATAATTATAATAATTAAAATCAAAATCAAAAGAAATAAAATTTAACTTTATAAATATAAAGAATTTTTTGTTTTTGAGCAAATTTCCGAAAATTTAAGTGCATAATTTTCCAGTTTTTAGTGCATATGTGCGCTTATCAATTGATTTGCGTTTAATATAAATACTTTATGTATCGATAGATTTTTAATTCCAAGGTGGCGATCGCCCATTTGCCCGCCCCCGTCCAACTCACAAATACGTTTTTAATACGAGTCCCCAAATGTAAACATTTTTTAAAAAGACTAGATCATGAAAATCCAGTAGAATCACACTAATCGGTATAGCAGCTATAGTGTTCGCCGCACGTGGTTTTTTTAAAACAATTTTCAAGAAGTGTGTTTTTGTTTTTAATCTGATTGTGTTTCTAAAATCGATCGCTCGTATTTATTTTTCGAATTATAGCGACAAAAAAAAAAAAAAAACCATTCTAAAACGCAATTTTTTTTCATAATATGTTTTCTACAATGGTCGAAAATCGATTTTTAAATAATTGATTTATTTATTTATATTTTTTTTTCGTTAGTAACGAAATATTACGAACATGTCGACGGCCTGTGCACGGCGAGTGCCCAGTTTAACATTGTCAACACCAGAGTGTTAAGTCTATGTACCTATATAGGATCGATCGCGGTTTAGTGTAATTTGGAGGTTAAACCAGTTGTATAAAAAAAAAAAATGTCAACCTCAAAAACCTGAGCACTACAATATAAAACATATAATCAAATTTATAACAATATACTCGTATATAAAATATAATGGATTGTCGTTTCCAATCGAATCGTGCACCGTCGGTTTCTCACGTTTTCCGCCGTACAGGTCGCGTACGCCATTATATTGCGTATCGGTCCTATACAAATATTACACTATACGCACACCACACACACACACGCACACAAATATCGGGATTAAAATACTTTCCGCCTCGAATTGACCCGGTTTTGCCGTAGTAAAAAGCGGATTTACCCGAAATCCATTACGATATTATGCGCCTAATATATTATAACCTACTCGGGCTACTCGTCGATTACAGTGCATAATTTATATTATTATTATTTTTTTTTTTTCGTATTGCACAACAAGATCTTTTAAAACGACACCAACTATATATGAATGGATGTCCTGACTGCATAAAATCAATAAACCCAAAAACTAATAGAGTGATTTTTACGCGGTTTTTTTTTTTTTTGCAAATGTTTCGGGTTGTCCGGAAAAAGTTTATAGCTATTGAATACCATACCCCTAAAATACGGTTTTTATGTATTTTAAGTACACAAATATAATTATTTGTGCTAATCCCTGAGCTGTGCGATTATTTATAGAAATAAGTGAAAACACATAAAACGTCAGCGACGTAATTTTGGAATTTATGAATTATTACAGTAAAAATACTTCAGTAACACAAACAAACACATTAAACACTGGAAATTATTTAAAATTCCACCAATAAAATCAAATATCAAAAGTTCAAGCAGACTGGCTCGCTGTCAGCCAGTAGATCTGCTGAAACAACCGAAGAGCGAGTTGAAGCTGATCGGATTAGAGCCTTTACTTCAAAAGCTGTTGTAACTCAATGATTTGTCACAGCACAAAATATAAAAATATATTTGCCATGAAATTGTGACTAAAATTATTTTTGTTGATATGAGCAGTTGAAATGACAAACTATTAGTCTGTCGAAGGTAGACTTTCCGCCTATTTTTTTATTTTTATTTTTTATTTTTTATAGTGACATGGGCAGGACAATAATAGATAGTGATCTAACAACAGCAATATCTAGCAATAACAAAACATTGCCGGGTCAACTAGTATATTAAATTATATTAGACGGTCGCGTATACATATTCGTTACGGTTTTTTTTTTTTTTTTTTTTATCGGTAAACGATTTCCATGTACCTGTGGGTACATAAAATTATTCGTTTTTCGAAAAAAAAAAAAAAAAATGTAATTTCAGTCGACGCGCGACGCGTAAATCGAGTGCAAATGTGTTGTCCGTCGGTGGCCGCGAGAAGAAGAGAACAACAGACTCGCTTTCACCGGCCGGCCGCCGCAGTACCTGTGCATAAGCGTACGCCACTCATCGCAATAATTGAATTGAAAATTGTCAAAATTGACTGTTTCACTTGCTTTCCGTTGTTACTGTAACGCAAAATAATATGTGACGAAATTTGGCCGCGGCGCCCTCTTCCGAATAGACAAAAATAACCTGAAAACCTCCAGAATATATTGGCAATTGCACGACGTCTAGACAATGCCGATATTCAAGTATTCGGTGAACGTTACTCATTTTCACCGAATACAAAACAAAAGTACTCTGAATCGAAATTAATGGGATGTCTTTATGAACATTAAAAAAAGTGTAAAAAAAAAAAAAAAAAATTAAAATTAACACCATCTAGACGAAGATGTTGACGGTCGGAGCAAAATTGTTGGTGGAAATGTATAGACAAGAAAAAATGCCATACATCGTATACGTAAAACCGACAAATTTTTCGCGAAAGTTGTTGTAAATATTATTATTATTTTTTAATTTTTTTTTTTCGTATAGGACGTAGTATCTCTAGGGCACCGCTGTGTTATGGATAGATGGTTTCAGTATCAAGAAAAAACGCTTACTGAATATTGACCGGGTACTTATATATTTGCTGTCTTAGACGTGTGCAAATTATCATAAAAAAAATCTATCGATTTTCGAGCTATTTATAACTATTTGAAATGGTTATAATTTCGAGGTTTTTTTTATCGGTTTTTATTTGGTTATATTACAATTTTAAACAGTTAATTAAATTTGTATTGCCGACATACAGTCAGTGTCCTTGTGGCCGAACAATTATCAACCGGTAGTATCGCACAACGACGGTAGTAATTAATTTTGGGATGTTTCTATTGTTATACGTATTATAGGAATTACATTCAATGGTCAAAATAATATTACAAAAAAATACAATAAAAATCGACGTGTATATGCCGTGAACAGCAATTAAAACAATATTTCAGTCGAGTCCGATTAATGCGGTTTGCGATTTGATTGAAATTTAGAGAGAAAAATAATCACTCTCCGGTTCAAACGTTTGCAGCACCGATTTCTATATACGCTTTTTTTTTTTTTTTTTTTATTATAAATTATATTTTTTTACTTCATTGCAACCCGGTTGGTAATTCTTGCGTTGACGACATCTGAAATATTTCCACGAGTGTCGTTTAATAAAATATAGTGTATTTTTTTTATTTTTTTTTTTATCGTCGTCGACCTAACCGGAAAAGAGAAAAATACAATTACACCACAAACAAATATTAAACGAAATAATAATCGGATTAGTGTGTTAATAATACGCGTGCGTGCGTGTGCGGTGTGGTCATAATGGATTTTCGATCTAAATAATATTATAATAAAAAATTATATTAATATTGTCGCGCACAGAGAGAGAGAGAGAACGGAAACGCGACCCGAATGTGCATCATATACCGGCCAATACGAATAAGAAAAGAAAAAAAAAATAGTTCGCATCAAATCTTGTCTACTTGACCACAAATATGTTTAAAAAAAAAAAAAAAATGAATTGTACATACTTTTAATATTGAAATAATATTGCCACTCAACAATACTCCGGTCGATCAATTTACCAATTGTACAGAACAAGAGTTCCAACGCACACGTATATGATCAATATTTTTTGTAAAAGTAAATGTACGATAAAAAAAAAAAAAATAATATACTAATAATAAAAAAAATATTATAAATAAAGTTTGTATCCGTAAAGCTGCGCGATAATCTCGTGCCCATTTATCAATTAAATATAATCGGTGGACCGTATACAACGAACATTCCATAATTTATATATATATATTTTTTTTTTTTTTTTCAAGAGTTAATGATTAAAAAAAACCATTTTTCACACGAGTTAATATTAAAAAAAAAAAAACTATAAGTTCTGTACGCGAAAACGGATAACGCACAAACGTTATTTTTGTGGGTCAACGAGAACCGCCTCTATAGGTGGTGACCCACGAGTTCTCTGCGAACCGTTTTTATTATTTTACGTATACGGACAGATAAGATATTTTAACGGAAATCGAGATTTCGATTTTTTTTCGGCGGTGACGAGAATCTAAAATTTAAAACGGAAACATACTTATTCGGCTTTGAACCGTATGCGGACACGAATTGGTTTTCGGCCGTATAGTATTTTTCATGTCCTACGCGGTAAAAAAAAAAAAAAACCTATCCAAACAGTATGTGTTTCGTCTAGTGCACTTGCTCATGCACTCACTTGTTGTTTTACACTATTGTATATTATTATTGCATTTATACTGTCGTCGCTATATGTCGCGGTATTCATATTTATGTCTGCAGACTAAAAAACGATCAATATTTTCGTTTAGACGACTGAAAAACATAATCACTATATTATGATAATAATTATTCGTAGACGTAATATTTCATGAACGTAGACGTATAATAGATCCGTTCAAAACGTATTATTAAATGTAAAGAAATAAAAATAAAAACGCAATTTGTATTTGAATCGCGACATAATAATATACTCAGGAGGTATCTTGTTATCTCGGTGCGTAAATAAAAATAATAACTGAAAATAATAAAGAACGTAAAGATAACAGATATTCTGAGTTATTTTATCTAAAAAAAAAAAAAAATATATATATATATATATTATTTCGTTGTCTAGATTATCTTTTAGACGTCGTTATCTTGATAATCACTGCGCATAATGAAACCAAATGACGAAATCGAACGTCCTCGAGATTCCTTATTGCGTATTATTATTATTGTTATTATGTTTGTGTTGGTAAAATAATCGCGTGAATCAGAAATACCGTATAGGAGGAAATTGCAACAAACAAGAAACATCATTGCGGGTATAGGTCACTGTTGTAGGTGGGGAAAGTCGATAATGTTTAAGAATTCAGGATAAAAGATATTCGTTGGTCAATGCATACAAAAAAAAACGATTCTGCGCGAAGGTTAAGGTAAACCGACTGTCGCGACATAACCCGCGAAAATTGGTTTTTCGAGAAAAATTGTCGTCTGCCCACGTATATCGATTGGAATTTAAAAATTCAATTCTCCCGTGCACGGTAAAAAAAAAAAAAATCCCAGATCTCTCTGGGTGCCGGAAAAATATTTGTCCTATATTAAAATTGATTACTCGTCTATACCAGAAATCTACCTCGGCGGTATTTTATCGGAGTATTGCGGTCGAAATCGTATTAATAAACATAAAAAAAAAAAATACGATAATCGTGGCCAAAATTAAATGTCGGTATAGTTACACCGTGTCGTCTATGCGTATGTTAATAGAGCGCGAGGCGATTGCAGAATTTTAATATAATATTATAAGCACAATGGTTTTCCGGTCGGTCGTCATCGTACCGTACACACACTGTACACGTACTTACCTATATAATGAGCTAGAACAAAATATATTATTATGTGGTATATGATTTGTTTTATACGTTGGTAAAAAAAAAAAAAAAAATATAAAAAAACGACAGTAAATTTCTCATGATATAAATGGTACTATAACGGCGTGTTCAGTGGCGCGACCCGCGAGGAGGGAGATCATTTCAGGTGTCCGGACACCCCCCTCGAACCGTGTTTATGGAAATTTAATCAGTTTTAAGCTTTTTTACAACAATAATTATGCCGTAACGTTTGACAGTTACAACATTTATACGAGATTTGTATCTATGATCCGGCTTTTTTCAGCCGGACGCCAGTGGCGTGTTCGGAAATAAGTTACGGGGGCGGAGGGGCCGGAGCTAGGCTGGCACCCACCTCGAAAAAATTCTAGTCGCGCCACTGAGCGTGTTTTACTCGAATGATCAAATAGTAAAAACCATAGAACTACATTTTTTGAAAAACTAGAAATTTTATTTTAAACTTTAGGCGGTCTGTGTCTCGGGCAATGTTCAAAATGGCCTAAAATTATAATACAAATTGTCTAGACAAATATATTAATTATTTTCTACTGCGGATTAAAACGTTTAATATTTGATTTTTTGTATAGATATATTTTATCTCGATAAAAAGATAATTTTTTTTATCTTGGATAAACTTCAGATCATTTAGATGGACATAGAAATGTTAAAACTTAGATAAAAATGTATTCGTCTAGATCAGCGTTTCTCAACCGGGGTACACGAAAAAAAAAAATAGAAATGATGGAATAAGTAAAATTTGATGTATTTGAAATGGTTTGACATATATCAAATATATCAAATTCTTAATAACTTTGCCATAAAATTAAATGATTTTTTTCCCATAATATATGTGCATTGACTACTCTTTTCGATTTTCGTCAAAATCTAATGACCATGGCTTAAAAAACTCGCACACTTGTCCGATGTTTTTTTTTTTTTTTTTAAATTAAACCGACAAAGTAGAGTCTTTCGTTTAGAAAAATACAGTTTTGAAAGTCCGTGTATTAAGAAAAACTAACCAGAAATACAACCTGTTTGGTTTTTCAAGAGTCGCAAGAGTGGAACCTCTTGAGATAGACCTGTAAGCATCCGTGTCCTATCAGGAACTTAGTGAGGCGATAACTCAGAGCCCCATGCGGGAGCTGGACCCACCTCCTCACTCCTCCTGCCAGTAATACCCTCCATCCACTCGCTCTGTCATCACCTCTATGTTTCGCATGTGACTTCATTCCTGGGTTCTTGTGGGCACCCTCCGTTCTCTCATAGTCGGCGCAGAACGCTTCGTCCCCTCGTCGTCAGATGCACCGGAGTCATGCCGGCGACCACCAAAATTGCCGCTGTGAAGACGCCATCCACGCGCATGGCTATGCTGCCTACAGAACGAGCTGGTGGTGATTCTGGTATACCAGCAAGGTGCTCCATATCAGTGTCTCGTAGAGCAGTTGGTTCGACACCACACTCGTCAGCAGCATTCTCTTGAACGCGCGCGGGCCCTCAACGTTAGGCATCAGCCGACAGAGGTCCGAGTGCCTTTGCCCGAGCGCTTCCTAGGTGGAATTTGAACTCAAGAGTGCCGCTCGGCCGGACTCCGAGGTACTTTACCTCTGATCGGAAAGGCAGCTCCGCTCCCCTGATCGCGAGTCGAGGATGGGCGTACCCCCTTTTGCTGATGACCGATTGTTTTATCCTAACCAAACCATAGCTGGTATAATTTGTTTACAAATGATAAATTAATAGGTATAGTCGACAACACGAAAACTGGCGAGTGGCCGCCGTGGTACCCCGGAACTCGCCCAGCCAGTAAA
This sequence comes from Tuberolachnus salignus, assembly GCA_956483605.1. Classification (NCBI taxonomy): domain Eukaryota; kingdom Metazoa; phylum Arthropoda; class Insecta; order Hemiptera; family Aphididae; genus Tuberolachnus; species Tuberolachnus salignus. Next base: position 22,234,669 of record OY101437.1, read on the forward strand.
CACTGGTTCGGATTTTACTAATAATTTATCACTTTGTATTTTAATGTAAGCAAAGTGTGTGTTTATTTGTGTATATTAAGCTGGACATTAGAAGAACAATACGTAATATTAATATTTTCATTAATTGTAGAATATTGTTTACGTTATTAACAAATGATAATAAAAAAAAAAAAAAAAAAAAAATGAATATGAATACGAACTATTTGAAAAAGCGCGGCAAACGGTTTAAACGACCACTATTATCGCGAAAAATCCTCTAGGATCGTTGATCGGTCACCAGCCAGTTTTCGTGCCGCCGACCATAGACAGTGCAGGTAGTGCACAACTGACGTTTTAGAACTGTACAAATTGTGTTGTACTGAACACTATCGCAAACCCTGACTGTATATATATATACGAGGTGTGGCTAATAAATAACGAGATTTTCTCTGTAAAAACTTTTTATTTATATTTTTTAATGGTTTAACATTTTTCCCCTTCTATATACTCCCCTCCATGTTTGACACATCGCTCCATTCTAATTTTCCATTGGTTGAAACAGTGTTGGAAATCCTTTTCTTGCAATGTCTTTAACACCTCTGTCGTTTTTGTTTTTACATCTTCAACTGACTCAAAATGTGTGCCCTTTAACGCACTTTTTAATTTTGGAAAAAGCCAAAAGTCGCATGGAGCGAGATCTGGCGAATATGGGGGGTGTTGAAGCACTGGAGTTCGATTTTTAGCTAGAAATCGCTTTACAGATAAGGCACTGTGAGCCGGCGCATTGTCTTGATGCAAGATCCAAGAGTCATTTTCCCACAACTCAGGCCGCTTTCTTCTTACTCGTTCTCTGAGTGTTGTCAATACTTGAAGGTAATAATGTTGATTCACAGATTGTCCCTGAGGTACCCATTCTGTCATTATTACACCCTTAATATCAAAAAATACGACCAACATGGACGACCCACCCGTTGATTGTCTTCAACTTCTTCACGACCCTCACGAAATCGTTTGTGCCACTCAAAAACACGTGGTCGTGATAGGACACTATCTCCATATACTTCAGTTAATAAATTAAAACTTTCGGTCGCAGATTTTCCAAGTTTCACTAAAAATTTTAAATTAATACGTTGTTCAATTTTTTCGTCCGGCATGATTTCGACGTTCAACACGTAAGAGGTCAATTTAAACGACGCTTACACATAGACTACAAAACGGAAACTGACTAAACTGGTATTGTTCGATGCAGTGATATTCATAGATTACAAATATACTACCATTATACCCTTATCTACTCATGCCTTATCGCTAAGTAGATAGTCTCGTTATTTAATAGCCACACCTCGTATATATAATGGCGGATGCGTGAATCCGACTGCATACCCATACGGATAAATAACAATAATAGTACGCGCGCAGCGTTCGCCGGAGATTATGGCGAAACCGCACGCCGAAATCGGCTTAGCCCCCACCGGCTTGCGGGCGGCGGCGGCGGTTATATCGCTCGGTCGGGCCGTCGGGTTTGGCCGCGGACCGCGCCGTTTCTACGCATAACCGCGGGGCCGCCGGAGAATACGAAATAATAATACCACGGTTCGCGGCCCGTTCCCATGAAAACGATTTGCCGTCGGCCCAAAAGGGTGATGGACAAAACAGTAGAGGAGAAGGAAAAAAAAAAAAAAGAATAGAATAGGTCCATTGACGATGGTGTTTACGTTTTTGCGGACGACGACGACGACGACGACGACTACCGGCCCGGTCGCCCTCGCAATCGCTCGCATCGCACGTAAACCCTTTTCGCAGATGGTTTTCGGTAACCCCGTCTCTCGTGTACAATATATAAAATACAATATTGTTGTACAAAGACCGTTCCGGAGACTTGATCAAAAACAACAATATACCGCGGGATGCCGGCCCCGCATTAAAAACCGCGGGGCGTTATTTATTATTGTGCGTATTTTTACAGGCGCGTACAGGTCCAGCTGTCTGACGCGCGTCTTATCGGCCCGCCGAGAAACACCGTCTCATCCATCGTCGACGTATATCGGATTATATAATAATTATTTGTTCCGAATTTCTATTTACTGAGGATTCTTGTTTTTTTTTTTTTACATTATTATTTTATTTCCCTCGTCGTTCCAGAAACGGGTTTCTGCCGCGGAAAAGAGTTCGGCGGGACCGCCGCGCATCTGCCGCGCGTCTTATCTCCCGATGACCTCGCGTCGTCAGAGAAAAAACGGCCTTTCGAACGCACCACACATAGCAATACGACTGTACGAAATTCGAAATCTGAACCCCGTATTATATTACACGAGTACGCCCACATTTATTTTATAAAGTATTAATAATAATAATAATAATAATAATAATAAAAACCGCCGCCGGGCCGATCATTATACACTTTTTTCGTTTGTTTCTACTTCGTTTTTCACTATATAATATTATTAAGTTATTAAATATAATTTTTCGATTTTCGTTTGAACATGTATCCTATACATTCTCAAATATCCGCGTACAATAGTGGCCTAACCCCGGCGCGAAATATATCCTGCCTTTTTTTTTTTTATCAATTTATTCACCCATCTACTTTGAGTTTTGCAAAAATTTCGGTCAATAAAAACGCTCCGATTTCTACATGTCGTATCTTAAAAGACGCGAATTTATCGCCTAATGGTAATTCGAAATTCTCGACGGTTTGCCCTCTTAGTCGTTTTTTTTTTCTCGAAAACGGCATTTTCGATTGGTAAAAATACTGCACATTGTCCGCAGCGTATCTCGAAAGATGCGGATTGTTAGTCCCGTGGCATATTATTTGAAAATAATGTCTTGATTCCCAACAGTTTTTTTATAAAGTTAAAAAAAAACCCCCCAACAGCAATTGACACTAAACACACGACTAGTATACTACTCCGCTTAAAATCGTTTTTCGTTCGCAATGATTTATCATTAAGGGGTGTATCATTAACCTAACCCGACCTTAATTACAGGGAAGGAAAACAAATATATATATATATATACACACGGCGTCACACAAATCACACCTATTGCAAATTATTTTTCAAAGTAATTTTAACTACACTTTTTCAAATAAAGGGTACTGTTATGCTACATCATTCAGAAGGTCATTAAATAAACACAAAAAAAAAAACAAGTAAATGGTATGTGCTTTTGTTTATCAGCGTTAAAAAAAAAAAAAAAAATGTCATGACAGGTATCCCAACCTCTTCCGTATAATTCCTTACAACTAATGCGGTGTGGGAACGAGAAATCATCGCCAACAAACCCAGCATATGGTACCACATGCTCTTCTAGGATCTCTGTGATGTATCGATGAGAAGTCAGCGATCCATGTCCGCGAAGACCACCGCTCCGGTAAACGCACAGAAGCCCGGTCTTGCTGTCGACAGAAATCCCGCCCCGGAACATGCACGGGAGCCACCTCCAAACTCCAATGTCCCATCAATACAGGCTTGTGCCAACCGTTGGCCCTGCCTTCGGTACACTTTTCTTATGGTCTGCTGTTGCAGAATATACGCACACTCGCGTTTCGTCCGAAAAGAGCACAGTCCTCCCCATTGGTCGAGAGTCCAAATTCACATGCTCACGGGCGAACTGCAACCGTGCCTTTCGGTGGTGCTGTGCAGTCAGATTCGGACCAGCAGCAGGTCTGCGGGCCACAATTTTCTTCTCTCGTAACCGTAGAGATACTTACTGAAGTACTGCGAGCCACGTGGAGTTGCCGTTGCAGCTCTACAGCATTCGAAAATCGATAGCGCAAAGACGCCGTGACAATAAAGCGATCGTCTCTTTCGGTCGTGCAGCGTTGTCGGCCTGATCCACGCCTCCGGATGAAGGCGCGTCCAGTCTCTTGATGCCGTTGGAATACCCGCCGAACGGCAAGACGGCTCGCACTGTCGCGTCCCTGATTTCTGAGTAAGTGCCACCACTTGGGCGGCTTCGCTTAGCAGTGGTAACCATTTGAATTAGTCTGGAGAGTAATTATTTAAAGCGGATTCACGTGTGTCGTTTTCAATGTCCGGGTAATGAATTTTAGCTGCGTTTGACAATTTAAACTGCTATTTCTACAGCCCAATAATATAAGGATATATTTTTCTAATGTCCCCAATACCGGTAACATAATTATTGAAATATGAAATGAAATATTATCGCGAAATTGGCCATTAACTGTACTTTCAATTGATATATATATCGTTTATATTAAGTGTACCGGTTCGGGGAAACGCACGTTTGAAACTTATTTTTAGAGATGTGCGATTTTTGTGACGTCGAGTGTAGATATAATTCGCTCTGACCGTTAAAAAATATCATATTAACACAATTTGTTTGTCCGCATTCGCTGTGTCAGTTCAACTATTATCGGAAACACGGCAGAAACTTGTTTACGCAGATTGCGTGAAAATCGCCTAACTTTGACTTTAGTGTTAAATGGTCTTTTATAAAATCGAAACGTGACAATATTCTGTAGGATAAGGTGACTCGTTTTCCCGTTATTCCAAATATAACGTTTATAGAAATAACGACTATTTTCAACATTTAAAAAAAAAAAAAATCAAATCGCAGTCTCGCCCTCTGGGATATTGTTCTCTTTTTAATTTTTGTTATAAGTGTGCTTTGTCTATCAACACAACAATTAAGAGAGTTCTGATGTGTTGTCCGCCAGTTAAAGGTATATTATAGCCATCCTCTTAATGATATTAACATTTATTCAGTGGCGTAGCCAGGAAAATATTTCGGGGGAGGTTTTACATTAGAAATTCTCATTACTAATATGATATTGTTTTTATTGGTTAAATTAAATAAACATCGTCTTAAAAAAAAAAAAAAAAAATGTTTATCCAAGACATTTCGAGAGGGTTTATAAACCACTGATCTGCCCCTCCCCCCTGGATACGCCACTGATATTGTTATATACGCGTTTAGTTTTTAAAAACTATACTATTTTTAACCGCTCGTGATAATTTGTCGTTTGAATGCGAGTCGCCCCCGTACAGTTCCTGACCGCGTTCGAAAATATTTTTGTTTTGTCAAACGTTGTTTTATAATTTGTTTATTTTTTTTATTTTTTGCCTAATAACGAGCCATAGGCGTGCGAATATAATATTATATGTAACATATCTACTGTTGTTGCTGCGCGTTTCGTAACGAGTCAAAAAAATCACGCACCGTTAAAAAACAAAAAAAAAAAAACACAACGGACACATTTAGGTTAGGTTATGGTCGCTGTTCGTGGCTACTAATACCGGGAGACACGCCGTATACGAGGGTTATTCACGATTTTAAAAACGACCGTTTGGTCGTAAAAATATTTATAAAAAATATATTTTTTGCAACACCACTGCCACCGGTTTACCGATCAAATAACAATATAGTGTAAGGAAACGCGCGCGTGAGAGAAATATTTTCGGGTAATTAGTCGATACGGTCGATACGTTTTTTTTTTTTTTTTTTTTTTATATATATATTCGCGTTTCATTTATTTTTTTCCATTTTTTTTTTTTTTTTTTTCCCCGTTCAAACGACTTCCTTTATTACAATATGTTCGAATCGGCATATCCCACGCACACAATCGTAGCGTTCGTACATGAAATTAATTGGATATTAAATTCACGTTAACGCCGGTGGTTTTATAGTATAATTATACACGATAATGAATTCCAATTCGACATTTAATCGGACAAAATCGGATAATATCCATAGTGAACGAGCTTATAGATGCACTCAAAACGCCATTATAAAGACGAAATAATAGCTAACCTACACAATATCTAATTACAATTATTGGGGCCTAATTACAATTATTATAGCGCTAAAAATTAACTGAAATATGCCATAAAAAATCTTAAAATAACCTTTAACTTCTGTAACAATTTAAAAAGAAAAAAAAAACTTATATTTAATTAATAAATGTGTAAAAAAAAAAAAAAAAAACCTAAAATAACCCGGAATTTCACGAAAATGTGAGCATTTGTCTTACAGATTTACATATTTGACTAATTCGTTCTACTGTTTTTCATTCAGCATAAACGAGATTTATGAAAAATACAAAATAAATCATTATGTATTAGCAAGAAAAACAATTCATGTTTGGTGCATAAAACAAATGTATAGCTCAGTCTGCTGTTTTTATCTGTATCCAATAATAATTAGCGAATGCTATAAAATCCCAGTCCTGAAAATAATTTATGGCGTTTAAAATGGATATACAAACGGCCGCGGTAATTCGATATCCGCCAATCTATCGGTTTCGTTTTCGATAACCCGACGCCAATAGTAACCAATAAACATTTACATAATACGTGCCTTGTAACAATCGTCGAAATAAGCACTTAAAAAGCTCATTCTAAGCACTTTGAAAACGTTAAAACAAGCAATCCCGAAAACGATAACACGTAAAAAAAACAAAACGAAAAATATACTGTAGATAATTTTACGGAATTTGGATTGCTAACGTAAAACGACTCTGAGCAAAGTTCGGTAAAATTGTGTTTTGAAATGCCGCAATTTACACTATTACCGTCAACATTTGAAACACTTTAAACAAAATATATCTCTAATCTCTACGGACTTTCAAAAATTTGTCAAAATTCTTGAAAAGCCAATACCGACAAACTCTAAAGAAACTCGAACGTATCAAATAAATAGCTCAAAAATAGCCGTGTAAATTTCACGACTCGACAGGGATAATTATTTTTAGCCGAATTACAAACAAACTAAAATAAATAAATATTTCCGTTTCGCCCACCGCAGCTATTATTACGTAAACTATCAGGGAAATGACCACTCCCGATTATAGATCCAAAATAAAAATAAAAAATAAAAAAATACAAAGCTCGTTTTTTCTGTTTTCCTCCGTTTTATTCCCGAATTGTAACACGCGGTGCGAAGTATATGTTTCTGTTGGCTCGTATGTCCGGGAGAGAAAAAAAAAAAAAGCTTCCCGTATTTGCTACGTGCGGTTTGCGGTGTTTATTTTCCTCGCGCGCCCGCCGCCGTTTACGACCCAAACGATTATCGTAACGAGTCTCGTAGCCGTGTTATTAACGGACACGGGACGGCGACCCGTGGAAATGATAACGACACGTTATAATAATCCGTAAGCATTTTACGGCGAGGTGGAAAAAAAAAAAAAAAAATACGAAAATAATAAACACACACGCACACCACGCACCCCACACGCCGACGCCGGGCGTTTTAACGACGGCCCGCGAATACGTTAAAAGTCACGTACCCGGCCCGGCGATTTACGGCCGCCCGTCCTCGGAACCCGGGCAATAAAACCCGACGATAATAGTAATAATAGTGTAATATACTACGGGCTTTATACGCAGCCAATAAGTCGGTATTATCGTGGACTCCGGTCTGCCGGGATACGGTTGCCGTGTCCGAATGCCGGCCACGAATTTATAGGTTCCCGAAAAACAAAAACAATAAAAAAAAAAATGATTTCATTTGTTCCCATTGCCCAGTGGTAACACCCCTACAGTTTTTACGCGCGCGTTTCGAATTATATATGTATTTTTTATTACCGCGGTGTTTTTACCGTCTGCGGAATAAAAACACGTCCTAAACACACCGAGGACACGGGCTCGGCAGGGTTACTGCCTCCACCACTGATATTTTGTAAATTGATTTAAAACGAAATGGTATTTCGGGGTTTTGTAAATGATATTGCGCCTATTCGGAAAATATCGTAAAAAGATTAACTCATAAAAATAATAAATAGTAAAAATATATTTTCACAAAAAAAAAAAAAAAAACAAAAGATCATTGCTAACGAAAATCGATTTTCGACGAAATTTGTACTTAGAACGCTTATAAAAAAAAAAAAAACCCTATTATGGGTTGACATTTTTTGTTTGTTTTCAACTAATATTTATAACTTATGATGAACCTCGTGTAAAATTCTCAAGCAATTCTGCTCGGCCGATACAATTTTATCCAGATACAACTAAAATACTCGACAATTTAAAATGCCAATGAATAGCTCAATGATCGTCAAGAATGTTGTCTCGTCTAGAAATATATTCTGTAATTTCCGGTCTATACGATTATTTTCAACCGAGTTACAACAAAGTGGAAAAAATCGAAAATAATGAAACCATTTAGCAGTATTGCCAGTACATTTTCCCAATTATTGGGAAAGCTACAACGAAAATCAAAAAAAAAAAAAAAAAAATGACAATTGAAAATCCGAGCAACATTTCTGGTAGAAAAGTCGTTGGCAGACAGAGAATAAAACCGCAAATCACTTAGTAGTAAAACCACTACAATTGTCTTCACTTCGCTCAGAATCTAAAATGAGCTTACGGATTTCCGATATTTCAGTTTACGATAAACCTCGTGTCGAATTGTCGAGAAGCCGATAAGAATTTATTGATCGGCGATTTAATAAATCGAATAAAAACCGAAACACACGCCGTAGTGTAAAACCTATGCCATTCCTCGCTACGCTAAAACATATTATTTACAGCCGAGTACAAATCGTCTGGAGTGTTTCGTATAGTTTTCGTGTCGTTCGAATAATAAGCGAGTGGGCGCGACAATTATTATTATTATTACCGACGGATCACATCGAATCGAATTCGTTGTCCCGAAAATAATCACAGAAAACGTGTAAACGCCACTCGTTTATTATTCACCGGTCGCATCAAGGCTGTTTTTTAACCGCGGGTTAACATAATGCGCTCGCAAAAACGTTGTGTTTATAACGGCGACCCGTTGTTGATTAAAACAGAAAATACTTTTGAAATTATACTGTAGAAGTCTATTGAATTACAGTATTGAATTACGACAATGGGTAACACTTAAATAATTACCCTCGCCTATTTTTTTTTTTTGCGCAGAGGTGAAAAAAAAAAAAATGATATAGCCGTGTAATACGAGTACAGATATGTCTGTATTCAGTATTTAACATTTATTCGTACTATAAAACATAAATGTATTCGTATTCAGTTATTTAATACATAACAAATGTAAACCGTAAACAATAACGTAAGAATTCAGTAAGTAATATGATAAGATGTGTCGCAAAAAAAATTAAATAATAATAATATTGCGTTGTGTAATGACGTAGATGCCGCAAATAACTTTCACGAACAATTAAACAACAAAACCGACGTTTTTTTTTTTCTTCTTATTCTTTGTGATTATTATATAAATATTACACGTTTTTATTTATTTACTTGGTAAAATTTTGTTTTTTTTTTTTTTTTTTATGTAACACGGCTGTAATTTTTTTTTTTTGTTTGACATTATTTTCGAAAAAAAAAAAAAGCCACGAAACGGCCTCGGATATTGTGTTTCGACACTAATTTCTACCTAAACGCCACAGCTTTAATGCAACGTAATTACTATTTGATGTGTTAAAAAGTATGTACAGAAATTAAAGAATACCATCGATACATATTTTAGATATACGGCAACAATTAATAAAACATTAACACAATGGCAACGCGCCTTCCGAAACTACTTGATAAGTCGTCCAATAAATATTTTAATATCTCGTGGCAATCATCTCAATGTCGATAATCTAACTAAAGTAAATTGTTACCCCTTTTCTCTTCGTGTATACATTTGTTTTATTTCATTGTTTAAACTGTTAATATTATCGCACGATCAAATGTTTGTCAATGACTTATTGGCTGACTACATCTATTGATGTACACCTACAGTGTTTTTGTCCGTTTCATTTTGTTCTTCTCGTAATCTATTTATTTAAAATTGTAACTTAATAATTAATTTATCGACAATTGTTTAGCTGATTAATAAAAAAAAAAAAAAAGTGTTTGAGTAGGTGGTAATGGTGGATTGTGGTTTTCAAGTATCAAACAAAACAGTAAAATTATTTAAAAATAAAAATTAATTAGGCTTTTTTTTTTTTTATTGAAATACATAAAATACATTACTTTTCTAAATTAAATTTACCGACAGTACAGTCGGTAATGGATTATAAGCAAGAAAGATATTATTCCACCCATAATATTGACTTGTCAATACCATGGAAAATACAACACGTGTGATACAGTGGCGACCCGAGATATGGACATTGCCTCCCCCTATCCCAAATAACTTATTTTTTTTAATATAATGAATGTTAAATCGTTATAAATTTCCATTTTATATTTTCCTTGATTTATTCGTTTGTTAGTAATATTATATCACGTGAATAGTTAATATACAACGATAAGTCAACAATAAGTAAATAGGTGTGAAAACTGTATTAGCTAGGATTTCTATTGGATTTTTTTTTTTTTTTTTAATACCATAGAAAATGTATTTAATATTTTGCCCCTTTCTGTAAACGTTACCGCTAAGTACGCCACTAGTATGAAAAATAGTAAAAAATAATATTTTGATTTCCCTTAATTTGGTCAACGACAGTTTTATGTGGAGTGGTTAGATGGATCGCTCCCCCCCCACAATTGGGCCGGGGCTTTTTACAATTTTATTTTTTACCCAAGTGAAATAAAGAAAAAAATAAGTACGTTGATAAAAACGTGAATAATTTTTAAAATGAGGTTTATGATAACGTACAGACTGACGGACAGCGAGAGAGCAACTTATCTTAGCTTCATTTCGGTCTATTGATTATTACAAACATATTATTATTTTATTAAGGCGTATACGACACGGATAAAATACGGTATTATTTGATTTATTTTATTTTTTTTATTCTCTTTTAAACAGTATGACATTTTGGACGTTTGTTCAAATTCCATTTGGGGGAGGAAACGAATTTTTGAATATTTTACTGATTTCGGCCCTCCCGCATCCCCCCTTATTCTACAATTATAACCGCCACTGATAAATTCGTTTATTCACTCGGGCTCGACCTGATACACGGGCGGAGTCTGCGAATGCCTATACGGTTTCTATAACTTTCCAAAATATGTTTTAATACGTACAAAAACGATAAATTCGCGCGACTTTTTTTTTCTTCTATTTTTTTGTAATCGTGTACGTTGCACATACCTATTTTTTTTTTTTTTTTTATTAGTATTACATAAAACACGATACCGAACTATTGTATGTAAAATATTACATACGATGAATGTACACGCGTGTGTACGTAATGCGTATAAAATACCGATAGCGCGTGCTATAACATAATATATCTGAAAACGTTTTTTTCTTTTTTTTTTTTTTATCTCTAAACGTTACGCGTTACAAATAATATGATAAAAAAAAAAAAAAAAAAAAACCGTGCAGATTCGGCAAACTGCGGGCAGTGTGTGATTTTCGCACAATCATCACCGCGCCATTACACCAACACGACCGTTTACCAAACCGCAATTATTCCCGGACGGTGCGATTTATACGTACGATAATAAAATATTACGCTTCGTCGACCCTATGTCGTTTTCGTTTGATTTTATCGAAATATTTCAAATTGAATAAACGGCGTCGAACCGTGCGTTCCGCCACCGCCTCTCCGCAGCACAAACGCTGCTGTGTCCACGAAAACCGGCGTCGATAACCTATCATCAGATAAGATAAGATAATATTTGTAAAACATCCGCCAACCTCGGTCCAAATATATTACGCTGGAAGAGGTTATTATCACTCGCGGTATCCCCCGGTAAATACGGTTACCAGAATATTTGCCCTGTACACAAGGTCCGATTTTTTTTCGGGCCGACAATCGGTTGTGTCCAATGTTTATTTGTCAATTATTATTCAAGTGTTTGTCTGAAGAAAACCGAATGAATACGAACGAGACGCGTTTATTGTAAATTCGGTTTATTACCTGACTTACTTTGATCACTATGTTGTTGTTGTTAGTGGTGGTTAGCCAACGCTCTGAGAATATCCTTACGCTGATTTTCGTTTTGTGTTTTGTATTAATGAACGTAGTTACTTATTACAAGTTTTCAACTCGTTCTCGATTGGCAGTACATTTTTTTTTTTTTTTAGCCACTTATCTAAATAATAATATTTTTGATTTCTTCTCGAAAATGTTTTGTAGTTTCCACAAAACTTTTAAATATTAATATAGGGATTTACCCAGTTTTCAACGGAACCCTTCTACAACACTGTTGATCGATTAATACATTTTTGAACTCGAGTTTCCAAACACGAGTGACTACATAGGTTGAACGAAAAAATTATTGGATTATAGCTATATTCTGGCCTTGACTCTATAGTATAGAAAAGATCGTACTAAAACGGCATAAGGGACTAATATTGTCGGACTTAACGTTATCTGGACTTTATGGATCAGACCGAAATTATGCTAACCATAAATATATCTCTAGGTACTTAGTTAATTATTAGTTTTCTTCTACCGGCTTTACAGTCCGCCATGGGCCTCCACCGCCAATCTCCGCTGTCTTCTATTTCTGTTCCTTGCGAGATTTCGGATTTTCAAATATGTACTGGCCACCGATAACGGGTTATTGGAATAGCCGATAAATGTTCTTGGTTTGTCCATCTCCTATGTTCTCTATTCGTCTATAAACGGCGTAGTACTCTTTTTTCGAAAATGTTAATTTTTTTCCTTCGTCTCCTTTAGTTATGGAAAGAAGCTGTAATATAGACTGGTATTCTTTTGACATTCACGATAACAGTTTCGATTTAAACAATTTCTCCAGTGCACAATATCCTTTGTTTCCGGATGTATTCTTTCGGAGTTTGAGTGCGCGTCATATCAGTAGTACTTAGAAGATACTCGTAGTTTGTTGATTGCTGGAAGACATATCCGTGATCTATTTGTAAATCGGCTACGTCTCTCTTTCCTATAGACGCCACTAGATATTTTGCCTATTCTTGGTCGGCTCTTATTAGGTCTTCTTCGGTTTCTCATTTCCACTTCATTCTGGCAACTGCCTATCGTGACAATATCGTCCGCGCATACGCTAATGTACGTATAGTGTTCCGGAAACACGGTATTACTTGAAAAAGAACCACTTGTAAATCCGAACAGGATGTCCGGTAGAAAAGTCCGTTCCGCGGACATGCAAACAATAATCATTGCGCTATACGATTAATTTCGTCGAGTGTTTTTTTTTTTTTTTTGTTATTTGTATTAATTAGTACGTTTTTACGAGCTGAGTTTGTTTTTATAGTTGTAGGGGTTTCATCGCCAGACGCGTTTTGGCTCCACGAAATACACACCGGAAAACAAACCCGCCAATAATATTATACGTACATACATATTGCTCGTTTAATATTCCTCGCCGGTCGGCATTAAATGAAAAATTACACCCTGTATATTATTAAACAGTACGGGTACGCACGTCCGTGTCGCTGCGACTTACCGACGGTCTCTGGGAATGTGCCAAAATAGTAAAACACAATAATAATTTGTACGTTTATCACGTCGTCGCCGTCGTCGTTTCGAAATAGAAAATAGAAAATATTTTATAATGAAATATAAAATCGTACGTACCGTTCGTACCTATACCTACGACGGAGTCGTATTTAAAAACCCAGCCACATTAATTTAGTATAGAACGAATCTATACGCTGTAATATCGTATGTTTTTTTGTGTAAAGAAATTCACGTGGGTTTTTTCAATTGTTCGGCAACGCGAAGGACACGATACAATTTTAATATTTGTGTATGTAAAATTACAATAGGTAAAATAATATTAGCAGTCCACGCGAAGATCGGAAAAATTTCCATATTCCAACTTGCCCCTGCGTGTAAACGTAAATAGTTTTCTATTCTAATTGTTCAAACACCACTCGGATCGTTTAGAACAGTTTTGTAAATTATAAAACAACTTTTCGTACGCAATAATATAACGATTGTTTCCACGGTAACGGCAAACTAAAACACTGGTTAAAACGTTTCATTAAAATTCCTATGTCAATAAAAGTTATCACCGTAAAGATTTGCAGCATTTGGATTTACCACTGGCCCCGTTTTAAACATTTGAATCAACCGTTATTTTAACCGTGGCCATCCGGCAAATACTGGAATTTCGTTTTTTTTTTTTTGAAGAAACTCGGGCGATATTTTTGTTCGTTTTTTCTTTAGATGCCTAATAATTAAAATAATTTTTAGATATAGCTACGCCTAGTTATTCAATACGTTTGGTTGGATTTTTTATTAATAAGTTATTCGCTTGTCCCCTACGAAGGGCGTCTGCAAATTGGATGTTTACGGGTATTAAAATTAGATTAAACAAAATAATAATAATATAGAAAATTTATGATTTTTAATTTTTATTCGGGGGACGAATTGCTTTCTTCGAGTCTGGGGGAATCGGTTTCTTTTTTAACAATACCAACGTGTACTAATTCCTATTGAAAACGAGTGCTTTCCAAGCACCGAGTTATTATAATAAAATTATCGGCATTACGTATTATTATTAAAAATTAATCTTTTCCTCCCCCCGTACGAACGACGTTTATCCGCGATTTTTATTATTGTAATAGGCGTGTATTATAATTGATAATAATAATAATACGCTGGCCGATGGTCACACGTCGTACACCTATCGGCCACGTCGTGTCTCGGGTCGGTAAAAAATATTCCGTTATTCTTGCGTATCGTATACGATATATAGAAGAAGAAAGAAAAAAACTATATTTTAAATATAATAATCGACGGTACGCTGCCAGTCTTCGTACGGACCGGGCGATCGTGACGATTATTATTTTTATTTTTTTTTATAATATAACCGAGACGATTTAGGTTATCGGCGAGCCCGCTAGTCTCCGGCATTTTAACCGTATTTTATACGCGTCCGCAATCGTGTCTGTAAATAATAGTAATAATAATCGTAATAATAATATTCGTCGTTACCGTCGACGACCGCGCGCAGGTATATTATTTAAATAATATAAAATCATTTTATCCCACCTGGTACGGTGGCGCCCGCCCGGACGGCGTGGTTAGGATGGGCAAACGACGGGATTTATTCGGGAGGTACGCGCTGACGCGTCCGATCGACACCTACGACCGCCGACCGATATTTGAACGTTGACGTAATTAAAAACGGCTCGCCGGGCGTTTTACCCGCACGGCGGTCGCGATTTCCCGCGGCAATATTTACGTGTTTTACGGCGATTTGTACGTTAATATAAGCTCTGTTCGTTTCCAATGGCGAATTTAGCGCGTACACTAAAAGTGTAGCCGTTTCGGCGACCCGTACGCGTTCCGGTGCGTTGTTGTTTCGAAACGAAACGGTTGAAAACACGGTGGAAATCCGATTCGGCGGCCGCGCGTTCGACGGTGCGAGTAATGTCACGCGCCAAATCTACAAGAGCTCCCCCGTCGCTGTTGAATAGAATTTTACCCCGGCCTCTCCGGTTGCCGTTGATTTCAGTAGTCTTTGGCGAGACGTTGAAAACCCGGCATTCCGTGTAAAAAAAAAAAAAAAAATGCGATATAACCCGGTAGGGGCACTTAATAACGCCCCGTTTATATACTAAATTTCTAGCTAAACACCATTCGGAGGGCGTGCAGGAGTGTCCAATGCTAATTATTCGTATTGACCTAACGGTACCCGCCGACCTTTAACACTCCATTTCGCCTATAAAACGACTCCAATTTCCGAGTTCGGGCTTATTCGGCGGTCCAGAGATAGCCGCTAAAAGTGTCCGAATCCAATAGGAAAATGCGTCAAAACCGCACGAAAATGTCAAAAATCAATAAAAATCGCCGCCTTCGAAAACCCAAAAGGAGTCGATTTCGGCCAACTCGGCGGGATGCCCGCGAAGGAATTTGTTTTGCAAGTACACGACGAAGACTCGCATCGGTTATTATTACGTAATCATCACACCGCGGTGTGTTATATTCATATATTTATAATTATTTTACGGGTCTTGTTTACCGGCACTCTATACGCGCAAAACCGATATTAATATAATTTTACTGATTATATTCCCTGTAATCGATAACAATCCGTATCGAATGGATAATAACTATTTACTACACAAATAGTAAAACTATACGGTAATATAGAAGGGCCCCGGTTCAAGGTTCGTCATCTCAAAGGCCTTGTAACCAAAAGAACACTGCCAGTGTGCACCTACAGAAAGTGCAATTACGTACGATTTCCCTACGCATATTGCGACGATAATCGCATTCTTCTCGGTCGATATATTTTCCGGTTTTTCACTATACGGAACTCGGTTTTATGCGGTGTAAAGTAAATGTGCAGTCGGCTCGACAATATAATATGCACTCGGACGAGTGAGGGCGTTTCGCTCTTAAAGAACCTTTTAGTGTTCACCCGTGGAAATTAATAATAAAAAAAAATAAAATAAAACAAAAGCGCGGTAAAAAGCAAAACACAAACGACGGACCGACCGCAAGGGGGCAAGGGTAAACGCACTCGGTGAATGCTACTCGTTTGAAAATTTATATAAACGGCTCCGATACCTTTGGAAAGAAAATATACTCGAAGTAGTTGTCGCGTAAAACGTTTTTTTAGATTATTAAACAGTTTTCTTTTCCGTTGTACACAGTGCCGTATCCAGGGGCTAGGTTTGCGGGGTGGGTTATAACCCACCCCGGAATGTCTTCGATACGAAACGTTTTTCAAGACGACGATTAACTAATAAAAATTATATCCTATTAGTAATGAGAATTTCAAAATGTACCCCCGAAATATTTTCCTGGCTACGTCACTGGTTGACTACATCTCGGTGTAGAATAGGATGACGTTTTTTTTTTTTTCTTTTTTTTTTAACGTTTTACGCGATATATAAATATAATATATTACTACAACGTATATAAATAAATATTCGGGTGTTATGTGATGTGCCGCGTACAACAAAATAACGGTGTGAATCCGAAAAAAAAATTAAAAAAAAAAAAAAAAAACGTCAGTTTAATTATACGCTGCAGCGTTTAATCGGCGGCCGTGTGTCGATAAAATAAATGATACGGTGCGGTTTTTTTGCTCGATTTATTTCTCGAAATGCGGGAAAAAAAAAATAATAATTATAAAATGTCGACATACTTTGCATCGTGGGGGAAGTGAGAGAGACACTGTTGTACGCGTATATTATTATCATCAGTGGCGTACCCGGAGGTAGAAGTTTAGTGGTTATATCCCAGTATCCCGGCACCCGTTGGCTTAAAAATACGAGTATTTGGCCGAGTAATTTAATTTTGAAATGATACGTATCTGCCAAGTGTCGAGAAAAAGCTCGATTCACTTAAAAAAAATTGTGTTTTTTTTTTTTTTTTAAAAATTCCCATCGTCGGGCCAATATCAGGCATAGAAGACAACTCTGTACGGTTCATTCGCGATTATCAAGGCAGGTGTTTATATGCGTTTGCGTATTTTTAACGGTTGATCAAAAAAACAGCTGGTTTATACCAAACTTTGTTTCACGACTAAACTGTTTACAGCATTTTGTTTTGCATATTTTGGAATTTGTACGACATATTTTTTTTAGGGTTTCGTGCATTTTTATGACATTTTCAACACTCGGCGGGCTAGCCGATAATGTTAGTAAAACATTATTATTTATTACTTGGGCCCGACTGCCTTGATGCATTTGCATTTTTTTTTTTTATTTTTTTCATTTTATCTAGTACGTTGCGCATATATACAGAAATTGATGGTACAATTTTTATTTTGCACTTTTAAAGGATTAAAACAGGTCACTTCTTGATATTTTTTGATCATTTAGTGCATTTTAATACTTCCGGAGGGAATATATTACATTGTCATTAGTCATCATTGTCATATTTTAGAAAATTCAGTAAATAAAACCTAAAATATTTTTCGTATTTCGATATTTTTTTATCTCCTAAATGTACGTTATTGTATTTGAGCTATTAACAATTATTGTCAAATATTATATTAAGGACATTATGGCTTATACCCTTTATTACGGATTATTAGATAATCGATTATTGAATTTCTTATCTGGAGTAGTTTAAAAAAAAAAAAACAACAATAAATTCAACGAAAGAAGAAATTTCACAAAAAAAAAAATAATCGAGTACCAATGTAATATATATTTTTAACACTTTTATGTCATTTTATGCATATTTTTGTTCGTGCATTTTTTTTTTTTTTTCCAAGTTTTTTAGGTCATCAAGTTCCGGGCATTATTTACTACTAATACAAATAAAACGGTATAATTTACATTTTTTTGTAAAAGGCTTACATATCCCGTCACTTCCTGGAAACCCCGTCGCAGACTCAAAAAAAAATGGTGTAGAAATCTTTTTAACCTTAATCCAATAATAACTTAAATTTCAAACCAAGTGCTACCGATGGGTGGCTCCTTACTCCCCAATAACGTTATTATTATTTGTTTTGTTTGTTTCCCTTCTCGCGTGCACTTATTGCGCTTAATTGTGTATTTCTTATAAAAAAAAAAAAAAACACAATTTTTCGTAGAGAAAACATATCGGTGTTTTTAGAAAATATACACGAATACCGTCGTCTGCCCCGATCATGGCGATTGTTTACCGCACCGCCCTCGGCCGATAAAATTCCCGAGCCCCCGCGCGCGCGTACGCCACCGAACGTGGTCATCGCCGCGTTTCTGCCCGTCGTTCGGCCGGCGAAACATCGCGGCCGTCCGACATACCGCCGCAACGATAGATGATAATACGTGTAAATGTCTTGCATCAATAGTGTAATTCGCGGTGATAAAACTACACCACGCGTGTAATAAATAACGATAGTAATATAATATATCGCCGTGGTACGCGTAATATTATTATTATTAATTTCTGCGGCGGCGAGGTCAGAGTTGGCGAATAAAAGTAGGACTTTCGAACGGCCGCGTGTCCCGTACGGTAAACAATAATAAATATAAAATATAATAATATTAAAACGCATACGACGAGGCCCGTGTCAGTATTTGCCCGTTTCGTTACTTTCGCGCCCGACGGCCCCTCACGTTAAATAATAATAATAATAATAATAATAATAAAAAAATACATACCCGCTATATTATTACGATAATATTAAAACGATAAAATAATATATATACGCCCACGCGTTCGCGTATACGCGCCGAAAACGGTATATTATATAATAGTTTTAAATATATATATAACACGCGTCCAGCGTATAGGTTAATAATAAATTGGGTGTATGCGACAACAAATAATTTTTAAAAAAAACGACGTTATTCGTGTCCGAATCGCTAATAAATTTTTTTCATATACAATCTATACTAAAAAAAAGAAAAAAAAAAGTACGATTTTAAAAATTAAATGCAACGGCTTGGGTGTCTTGAGGGAAGAAACGACGAGGATACTTCGGCGTGAATTTACATTTACTTGGGTATTAAGTATTCACAGTATGTTTACTTTATAAAGTCCCGGGGGCCATTGTCGCTTGTGTCTTCCGGGAGGATTTCCTGGGATGGAGGTAGATAGCGGCTTTTTGATATGGGGATTGGTGTGATTTTGGAGACGAAACCTAAATTTTGAATAATACAGCTAGGGGCTGTATCGGTGACTTTAGGGATGTGAAGATCTGTATGAAGTGTGTGGTTTGAAATATACGGAAAGGCATTGGTTATAAGTCGGAGGATTTTCGATTGAAACACTTGTATTTTTTGTCTGTTTGAAATTTTTGGCTGAGCCCCAGAATTGAATTTCATAGAGCCAGATAGGCTTAAGAAGAAGATTGTATATTTGAATTTTGGTTTTGAGAGATAGTTTTGAGAATTTACCGATAATAGGTCTGAGAGAGTAAAGTCGTTGATTTCATTTTAATTTTGTTGTGTGAAATAATTAAATAATAAATAATTCGATTTTCGACGTTTTTACGCGGCTACGATACGTTTGATTGTTCATTCCCCGTTTCGATTTAAACGGATTACGAGATATTCGATCGTAAAACACAAATCGTATACCGGTTAAAAAAATAGCGTAAAATGTCTTATTGTATGTCACGCGTCTTTGAAGATTTTGGTTTTTCTATTGTATATGGGCTTGCTTTTTTTTTTCTTTTTTTTTTTTCTGTAGACCAGAAATCTCGGTCCGATCAATCGTCTTGGGTTGTTTCTGGGATCGAATTTTGTACATTTAGTGCTACGAAATGATCATTTTTTTTTTCTTCGTGTATTTCCCTTTTAGTTTTCTTAATAATCGGGCAAAACGGACAAAACCCGTCAGAGAATATTTTAGGAAAAACGGTTTCTGTTTTTGATTTTTTGTTTGTTATTCAGAATAAAATATATCTTAGACCTGACGTTTTTGTAGAAAAACACTTATTTAAGATACGGTCAAATTTACAAAAATTAATAGCTATTTATAATTTTTAAACTTTTTTAGTTGGTTTTCTGTGTGAATTCAATTTTTATGGGGCTTCTCAAAAATACTCGAAAATTCGCCGTAAAATGTTTTTAATTGTAAAAAAAAAAAAAAAAGGAAAAAGTTGAGCGTTATGCAATAATTTTTTCTGTATAACCGTAATATTTTCCGATTTATTCGGATACATTTTGCTTTGTCCCATCATAAAAACGCATAGAAATTTGAGAAAATATTGCACTTAGTGGTAAAAAGAAATCCAAAAATTAAACGTATAATGTCGTTATTTTTTTTTTTTTTATAAGCGTTTAAAGTTGAAATTTCGACATAAGTATCGTTACGATTTTACTTTTTTTTTTCTTTCTTGCAAACACGGCAGTATAATATTTAAGTTTCTGCGCATTAAAAAAATGCCGACTACACGAATTTCGCATTTGTCGTCACACCTACAACCGTAAATATATTTGAACAATAATCGTTCGGTATGCCCGTTTGCGAGGTAGAGAGGCACCGGTCGTTCTACATAATAATAATTATATTGTTTTAATAACGACGACCTGGTGATGATGGTTTTTTTTTTTTTTTTTTTAAGGTATTTCCTCTCTTTTCTATACAGAGGCGACGTCCTATGAAATATCAGTAAAAAATAAAATAATAACCGCCGCCGCCGCAGTAGGTATACGCACACAAATTATATCTATTTATTTATTTTTTATTTTTTTTTTTTTTTGATAAATTATTCTCCGTGGAAAAAAAAAAACAAAAAAAAAAAAAATACCCCGCCATTACATAATAGACTCACGGCAGCGGTACTCAATAATAAATTTTACTATAATTAATCTTTTTTTTTCAGCCGGGCCCGCAAAAGTGTTTGTTATAAGGTATTTTTTTTTTTTTTTTTTGACGTACAACCGATATAATAAAAAATATATATAATTACGATTTTTATTATTTTATTTTTTTTTTTTTTTCATAACGATATTTTCACGCGCGTCATGATTTATCCGCGCCTATATTGCCGCAGTGTTATTATTATTATTATTATTAATCTGTCGCCGTACAAAATAGAAAAACTACTATAAAAGCAATAATAATTTTTATGTTTTTTTTTTTTTTTTTTTTTTTTTAATTTTCTACGTATAAGTAGGTTTACAAGTTTACAAAACGCGTATTTTACCGACGGCGGCGGCGGCGGCGAGTGGTTTCGTGTCTCGACCTACCGAACACGCTCGTGTATAATATAATTGCGCGACTCGTTTTTTATTTTTTTTTTTTTTTTTTTTTTTTCATACACGACGGCGACGGCTACCGCTCTTACGTAACTTTGTGTATGTATGTATATTAAATATTATAATACGAGTTTTATATTATAGGTTTATAATACGGCATCGCCCGGTAATGTATTCAGAAAGCATTTTCGTTCTTTTATCCGAACAATAAAAATAATTTATAATAGTACCCCGAGTAAAATAATATATACGATTTATATTATAAATACATATATATATGTATACGAGTATATAAGTGTATACGCGTTTTGAAAACGAGTCGGACGAGCCACCGGCAACGAATGGGCAACGACAATATATATTATTATACGCCGTGATTTTTTTTTTTTTTTTTTTTTGTCAGGTACGATAATAATAATTAGCCGGACATTGTAATATACGCCGTGGTGTACGTATAATAGAAAACCGTTTGCGTACTATAATAATAAACGCACACGCTTAGACTGGGTCTGTTCGCCAGACTTGACCGGCCCCCGAGTGCATTTGCACTGCTCCGTTTGTCGTCGGTGTATCCGTCTGCGTTGCCGAGCGGCTATTCTCATTGGTGGTGGGTGCTGGAAACGCAAGCGGAAAAATCTAATTTGTTTTTCTAATTGCTAAAAGCAATTTTATTTAGTCTTTATACATACAATATGTGTAAACGGGTGTAAAAATATTAAATAATACGTACACGCGTATGTATACATTGAACATATTTAAGGGTTGTACCTAACAATCGCGATCCGCAGCTCAAGTCACTTGAACTAAGTCGTACGGTTTCGCGCGTTTTAGGCGCCTAACGTCTTGCGAATTGTCAAGAAGTTGTCTGTCTGGCAGCTGCATCGGTGTCAGGCGGTTCTGCTGGTGGCGAGCGTAGTGCCGGCGCACCTATTGGCGGCGGAGCGCGCGGCCGCGTACAGCGCGAAGAGGGACGGGCAGCAGCTCCCGACGGCGCACGAGACAAGGGCGGAAACGCTGCGGAAGTGGCAGGTGGAGTGGGACCGGGCCGAGACCGGCGCCTGAACCCGAAGACTGATCCCCATAGTGGCGCCTTGGGTATCCAGGAAGTTTGCCAAAACCAACTACCACCTCACCGAATTCCTATCGGGTCACGGCTGCTTCGGCCAGTACCTGCACAGGATCGGGAGGCTGGGCACCCCGGAGTGCCACGACTGCCAGGCCCCCGTGGACGACGCGGACCACTCCTTCTTCCACTGCGACCGCTGGTGGAGACAAAGAAAGGAGCTGCAGAGCCTTCACCCCGGAAACGGCAGTGGGGAGTATGATGGAAGACAGAACCGCTTGGGAGAAAACAAGCAACTTCTTCATCAAGGAGGTCTTGTCGACGAGGGAGGAAGAGGAGCGCCAACGCCAGGGAGGGCCGCCCAGAACCCTAGACTAGTGCTAGCCTAGCTATTATTACATTGTAAGGGCAGCATAGTAAGGTCTCGGCCCTAATGCTGCCCAAAGGGCTATTGTACAATCATTGTGAGCCCGCAGGGGTAAACGGGATTTATTTATTTATATTTATATAATACAATTGTAGCGATACCGCCTACGGGGGTAGGATTGCCCCGACGGGTAGAGTTTCCCCCGTAGGTTGCGATATCACCAAAAAAAAAAAAAAAACAAAAAAAAATAGCTGCATTGGTGTGCGGTTCTAATGCGCTGAAAACCCTTGTTACGGTTATGCGTAGGAGACGTATAAGAGGCGGGAACATATGATTTAAATGTGTGGACAAGTTCGTGTTTGGAGAGAGAGAGAGAGAGAGAGAGAGGACTTTGCGGTGTTGATTTAGAAGCTCCCCGTGTACGGGGGTCACACTGTAACATGTGTAACCGCCGCCACGGTAATAAATACACGTCGTCGTGTACCCCCGGTCCGTGGTCACCGTTGCCGTACACTTTGTCGTCGAGCCGCGGAGGCGATAGGTCACGATGGTTATGATTTAATTATAACGACTAGCAGCTGTGGGCGGGCGAAAACGAAACAAAAAAAAAAAAGAAGAAAAATCATCGTCAATAATAAGAATATAGTAATAATGACGACGCCGTGGCCGCCTGTAGGTAGGTAAATATCGTACCTTATTTATTTAAAAAGATTTTTCGACGGGAACGTGAACGCGAGAAACTATTCGTAATCCGTTTCTCTATGAGCAAGAACGGTAAATCCGCGGCGCGCGCCTACAAATTTGTGAACAATTTAAATATTTTATCGTTTACCGTCAACAAATTATGTACAAATTAAATATACGAAAAAACCGCGTCGTAAGTTTCGCTATTATTAAAAAAAAAAAAAAAAAATAAATAAAGTACCGACTAGGGGAATTTCGAAATAAACGAGAAACAAAACAATATTATACGAATCGTAAAAAATCCTCCTTCTATTATATTGCCGTTTTCGCCTTGTAATTTCATTTCCTCCCTCCCCAGCCCTCCGCACTGGAATATTATTATTAATACGACGACCCGTTAGCGGCGTGTGCGGCGATTAGATATGCGAGGTGAGAATCGTTCTCTCTCGGCGATAACGGATCGTCCGTACGTTTTACACCGGTAAAACGCCTAAAAAAAATATTATTTATGATATTATATTAATTATTATGATCGTTTTGGCGGTTAAGAAAAATCTCGTATCGAAACACGACGCGCGAAATTAATTAAATAGCGTTTAATACATCTATACGCACGTTCCTGTACAACCAGCGTTTTCGTCTATTAAACATTGGGCGTGGGCAAGTATTATTATACCACGAACGAGAATGAAAATATTTTCTATGTTCGAAAAAAAAAAAAAATGAATAATATTATATAACGTGAAACCGTCGCGCACAATAAGAAAATAAATGGGGGCTCGGCGGTACAGAAAAATATTTTTAAAAATCCAAAAACCAATCTACAAAGCGGTAAGGTAACAACGGAATCGTATTTAAAAGTCTTGTGAGTGAAAACAGTTACTTACTTGTTTGTTGTAAATATGGAATTTCAACATTTTCATCGGGTACCTACTAGTGATGTGACATAAATCCGGATTAAATCCAACGTTTATTGTAAATTCGGATTTCAGATTTGAAAATTCGGATTTTTATCTGAATCCAAAATTTAGTTTTTAAAATTTTTAATTTATATTCTTTAATTCATTTCTCATAAAACTTATATTATTGTTGATAACACTAAATACGTTTTTACAATTCAAAAAATATCACAAATTTTTAAAAACCAAGTACAACATAAAAAGTCATAAATATAACTCGAATTTAAATAATATATTACTAGCTGACCCGGAAAACTTTGTTTTACTCATCAAAATCCGGATTTCGGATTTTGAAATCCGAAATTCGGGATCAAGATTTATTAGACTTTCGGATAATCCGGATTTATGTCACATCACATGTAAAAAACAGTTGCCTACTTGCATGTTGGTAAAAAAGGAATTTTAACAATTTCATCGGACACTTACCTCTAAATAAACGATAGAAATAATTTTATATATAATAATAATAATTATAGTTTTAAAATAATATATTGCCAAAGGAATAAGTATTGGAGTGTTATACAGTTTTCAAATCCAGTTTTTTTTTTATCCGGATAAATGTAAGTGAAATTTATCAATTTCATGTTTTCTGCGCAACACCGAAATGTGGGCCCATGGGGGGGGGGCAAATATATCAACAGTAATCAGTGGAAAATTTTACTTTTTCGGGGGACTAAAAATTAAATAATAACTTAACTGCATCCTCGGTAGATATACAAATAAAATAATGTATTAAATTCGCATTAAAAAGTGAACGCGCCCTATTGCCCCTCCCTGAATCTACCATTAGCTTTTAAGAGTTCAACTAAACCGTATGTAATCCGAAATCGGTTATATTTTAGGCACTTTTTTCGCTCATAAACTGATTTTCTCGTCCGTATAATAAAAAAAGCGACTCTGCAAAAACCGCGTGCCCTCGTCCCGCCCCGAGTTAAGTTAATTGTTTTTCGTGGTTTTTTTTTTTTTTTTGTCGTTTTTGTAATATATGTAAATATTACTAATCCCCGGGACCGCGAAATGATAAAAATTTAACGATTTCATTATTATACCGTAACATTACGGAAATTATACGGTGGTTTATAAACAACGAAATATGCCGCGGCACTCTTTATAAATAATATACACGCGAGTGGCTTATGAAATATTCCGTTCAATATAATATACGCGAAACACCGACATTTCCAACTATCCTTGGGATAGTACCAATATAATATCGCAAACGTGCAAATTTATTCCCGTCTCTAATGATAAAACGGCGGCGGCGGCGGCGACGACGACGACTATGATGATGATGATGATGATGCATCGTAATTTTCGATGCGAGCATGAACACATCGATTTCAAAGAACGCACGTCGCATTATATAGGTGGTATACCTATCGTATACCTACACGGATTACATCACACGATTTGCATATTATAAGTATAATATACCTACTAATAATATAATATTATGCGCTTCAATCACTCTGGGGGTTACGTTATGATATTTATTAATTTTAAAACCATATAGGTACCTCCTCGAATATATTACGTATAATAATACGATACGATATACGTATTATAATAAATTATGCAATATCGAAATTAAAATATATAATTTATAATAAGCTAAATAACGTTCGTGTTCACGATTTTAATTTATATATCGATTTTACAACATACCTGCGCTATGATATACAATATATATTTTAAGTTTGTTTTTTTTTTAATCGTTTAAAAAAAATGAAAAAACTCGTATTATTATTATTATTGACGAGTGTGTAGAACGACTGGCGATGTGGATAATGGGTCGCCTTTCCCGCGAGCGAAACGTCTTCGTTCGTGTTGGTTTTTTTTTTTTTTTTTATTCTATTCGAGAACGACGAAAATTGTCTGTACAATTATCTCGGCATAACCGCAGTCGAACTTTACGCGAACGTGCAATAATATGCGTACTACGCGTAGTAAAATCCGTGTCGGTCTTGTAAATATTATCACTAGACAACTACGTGCGAAATATATAATCGCATCGTTGAAAATTGGCAATGCAAACAAATAGTTGAATAACTATTTTATTTTTTTATCACACTAATGAAAGTATGTGCATTATTGTGTATAATTATTATAAAACATCGGTTATCCGTTGCGTTTCAAACGGAACGGCTCTGTGCTGCACCGTCGACATGGCGTCATATTATTTTCCGGTCGTCGGGGATTTTTATCGCGCCGCATACGGTGCAAAAAAAAAAAATAATACACACGAATTGCATAAATAATTTTTTATTTTGTCATACGTTTCGTTTTCCACTGTTTTTAGACGTTAAATGCGCATACAAAACAATACGCACTTATAATAAAAATTAATATGTAAAGAAATAAAGTCTGTACACCTGACACTTAAATTATTGTAATGGCGATGTATGCATATGAATATATATAAAAAAAAAAAAATAATACGTACGTCCGAACCGTATTATAATGAAGTCCACAGTTGACGAATACAAAAAATAATATGTTATCGTGACGTTTTAGTTTATTTTACGAAATAAGTTTTGTGGTGTGCGTTATAATTTAAACGCAAACGTTCGGTTTTACGATAGTAATTGCAGTCGCGACAATTTACGATAATAATGGTAAAAATAATTAATGGTTCGTTATATGTTATACACCATAGACCTATTAAATAGCAAAGTTGCAAATAGCAAAACTTAATCCTACAACATTTGACGAGCAAAACGGGATATCCAAGAGAAAAAAGTTATTCCTCGTTTTTTCCATGAAAAGCATTATGTATAAATTAAATTATACCATTGACGACACGATTCAATACGAACAATACGCCATTTATAATATTATATCTATGATAAATCACGACGTACGTGCGATAAACACGAATTCGTAAATCGATGATTTCATGGATAAAACATATAAAACGTCGTTTTCTTCTCCCGTATATACTCATTTTTGCCTATTATCAGATATGTCGTCTGATTTTTGAAAGACATGAAGGACATACAATATTGTACAAGGCGCGGGCCACAGTTAATAATAAGTCTATGCTATCGAGCCACGTGTAGACCCGCGTTCAACGGTTTAGGAAAAGAACGGATGTTTATACGTTATTAGAACACTGGTATAATAATCGTAAAAAAAGAAAAAAAAAATGTTTTCCCATTTCGGTTTTAAATGCCCTAGGCGACAATAAAATAATATGTTTTAACGAGTATCGATATTATAGGTTAGAGTGACGAAAGGTTGTTAAATAATAAACGTTTTTTTTTTTCTAAAATATATTCTATTCTATATTCGTGCGACAAACATCGACAAGATAAATAGAAACGTATTACAGTTTTAGACGTTTTAGTACTTAAAAATAATAGTTCTCTCTCTCTCTCTCTATATATATATATATATATAAAGGTATTATATTTGTGAGTATAGAACTCTTTAGAAATATAACGATTTACCTCGAGGTTATTTGAAAAATTTGGACATTTTCAAACCCGGTGTTTGTTGTTATTTCGACGACAATAAGTCACCCCTCTGCACATGTTGAATTCCCTTATTGATTAGAACCATATGGGTGTGTTTGTGGGACAATATTATTATTATTATAACATACTAGTATATTACTACCGCTGCTTCCCCTAGAAATCGTTATTCCCGTCGTGAGTATAATTTAGGGCAGAGAGACGGTTACAGTAATTTATTTGGTTTTTTTTTTTTTTTTTTTTTTACTTTGTTTTTATAATGATTAGTGCATTGTGAGTGTTCGTAAAACGTACACCAAAATACTAAAAATAATCGTGTCGCTGTGTATATAATATACGTACAAGTATGAAACTTCTGACGTTTTCCGAAACTGTTACAATAACATTCAATTAGTTTAATAGGTATTAGGCTAAAGATATACACTCAAAGAAGCTGTTCAACTTACGTCTCGACAGAAACGTATCGATAGATTTTGATTTTTTTTTTTTTCAAACGACTTTTGTATATTTATATATACAACACACAAAATATGTAAACTTCCTGTTTTATATCCCGACACGGAATGTAATAAATTACGTTTATAATAATAATAAAAAGAAGAAAAAAGCCTGTGTTGTAGACGTGTAGTTTGAAACGTATTGGTAATTCGGTTTGTATACCGAAGACAATCATTGTAATCAAAAACTGAAGCCGGGTAAACTGATAGAAAAGCCAAGGTAATCCAGAAATGGCCAAAAGTATAAAAATATCGTAATTTGTTATCGGTTTTTAGAAATAAATAAAAAAAGCGAAGAAACCGCATTTCTTATCCACATAAAACCCGGAATACAAATTTTTTAAAAAAAAAACCTCACCAATATCTAATAGTTAAGTAAAAAAACCCCTCAAAAAAAGGCCGTAATCGACAAAATGATATTTACAACCACCGCGGACTAATTCGCGATTACAATAGTTCATCGACTTAGATACATAACCTAGGTTTGTTAGGTAATTCTATAAAATATAACGATAAATATAAAACGAATCGTGTGTCGGTAAAACGAATAAAATATAAGTAATACCATCAGCTATACTCCGTCGTGTACAATACAATGCACTCGGTTCCCAATTTTTTTTTCCTGATAAAAAAATTCGAATAGTGTCAATGTAGTGTTCGTTCATCGGCGTTACACTAATTATCCGAATATTGTGTGTACATGGTTACAAAACCACGTAACTAAGGTCAACAAAACACGAAACGCCGTAGATAAGGGGGAAAAAATAACAATAATATACTTACATGTACTCGTGTATACACTCGAAATAATAATAATAATTGTTCCGATTGTGTTGCATGTATTTTTTTTTAAACAATGTTTTACCAAAACGGCGAGTATGATCGTATTTCAGGAATATGATACAACAGGTAGCAAAATCGTTAAAAATATAATATAATATTATCCCGACAATATTCAATAATGTTTGGCAAACGTGTACTCGATGAAATTGTTCGAGTTATACGTTAATTGTTCATGAAGCACCAAAAAATAGCAAAATAGACGACTCCAAGACTGTTTTGTCCCAGTCAAAACGCTCGACAATTTGATACGAGTATTGTATTTGGTGGTAAAAAGAAAAATAATAAACATTCAAATTTATAATAAAATTCGATAAAAACACAAACACCGATTTTATTTCATATTTACAAATTAATCGTAAATGTCCAATTTAAAAATGTTTAACAAATCTGAATTGATTTTCGTTTGCAATTTATACAGTTTGGTATAAACTAAATTATACCCTATATGGTCTCTAACCTTCCTACTTCCTGCCTATACAACAGTGTGTAAGTAGTGAAGCGTTAAGAATTCTGAAAACATACACGACACACGTATATGTGTATTCGGCGTGAAGTATACATGGGATTCGGTCAGCCTACTTTTTCGAAATTCAGTCCTCAATTATTGGATTTGACAATTTTGAAAATGAATGAAAAAATAAACAACTAAAATTAAATCGGTTAATGTAGCCTGAGCGCTCTCCTCGTTTACACTCGACGCTGAATTTAAGTCTGTTCTCAAAATTCATATCGCTTCACTATATCGGTCGGACTGATTGAAGAATAACTACTACAATACGTTGTAGGAATAAGTGTAGGGAAAAAAAGAGAAAATATCGCGGTATCCAATCCTATTAAAAATATATATATATATGTTTTCCCAGTGTACCTGATGATTTTTTAGTTTCCATTTCGCGAAAACCCGGACGACTTATGAACACATGACGCACATACAGGTATACGTATCAGAGGCGTATTTACAAGGGGGGGGATGGGATTGTGCTTATAGTAGTTTAAATATAATGGTAACGTAGATTCGTGGTGTATTTACGGTGTTAATAAAGTTATTATAATTTAAGAGAAATGTTGACAGAGATGAGGGTATCGGAGCCATTAATGTCCGGATAAATATACATATCATCCTCCTATCCGCCTCCACCCCGAGACAAAATCCTAAATACTCCTCTGGTACATGTACCTTCCCGTCCCCCTATAATACAATCATCATCATTTACCATCAGCTAGGTTAAAATTAATAACCCCGGTGCAGGAAAGAAAAGAGAACGTCAGGCCGTAAATCGACTTGTACCAGGACGGGGACATGCGCTAACATTGTGCGTTTTGTAGTAGCAGTAATAATACTGCTACGGCCCCATGTCGTCGTACGCGCCTAATGAGCGTCTGCATACACGTATTATAATAACGTGTGTACACACGCCGACAATATTTAGCCGGATAAAAAAAATATTATAGTAGCCCGAGGAGGTACGCGTGTAGATAAAATTACACAGAGCCACGTAAGTATAATTTTATTTGTATTATTATACGAGTCGAGAGCGCATCTTTGCGGCGTTACTGCGGGACAACAGCCAGCGTCCACCGGTGTAATTCGTACCGACGCAAGACGGCACTTGTCTTGTCGAGGAACGACGAACGATTGTATAATACTTATAACCAAGGCTCATTATAATATATATGTATATATATATATATATTTATACGATCGGACGTCTAATAAAAAAAATTTAAAAAAAGCAGGACGTACTCGCATACTTCGCACCGCGGGTAGGCCACTGGGCGTTGTAGAGAAGTTGTTAGTTTTTGTAAATTTTGATTTTATTATCATTTTCAACTACGCATCTTTACGGTAAAAATGAGACAAATCCGACCGTCCAAATGCTAATGGTAACACTCAGAAATTCTAGTTTACAACAGAAACGAAATATCTACATAACATGTCGCTATTCTGCAGTAAACTAATATTCTCGTTTCTTGTCAGATGTAAATAGTGATTTAAAAAATTTTAACCTCATTTTTTTATTTTGAATCGTTTCAATTATTTTTAAACGTTTGTACCAATATGATCTTATATTAAATAATAAAATGTTTAGATATTTTAATTTTAAAAGAAGATCATTTTTACAGTACAGATTATACATGTTTACATGTTTGCTGCAGAAGAAATACACGTCCCTTGACTTAAGAAATTTAATTTAAAAAAAAAAAACTATTGAACTTTGGTTATTTTCTTGTTAGGTTTACATTTTGATATTGTCTATTCAAAATTAATGCCAAGTTTTCAAACTTCAGTAAATCATAAGTTTACTATTTCATTCAATATTTAGTTTATTGTCTTTCCTAAAAAATTAGAAAAAGTTTTATATATATTTAATTTAAATACTATATACGATGGCGCAACGACGGTGAGGGAGGGGGTGTTTTGTTATCTGGACACTCCCATCGAACCGTTTTTATTGAAATTTAAATTTTTTTTTTTTTTTTTTTTAAGTATATCTTCAAAATAATTATGCTTCGACATTTGACAATTACACAAATTGCTCATATGAGATTTCTATGATATTCGTTTTTCGGTCTATCGCACGTCTGACCTATGACATCGGTGACGTATTCACAAATAAGTAACGGAGAGGTAATAAGTGTCATGGCTGTGATAGGCGGACACTTTCATCGAAAAAATCGTAGTTGTGCCACTGACTATACATAAATATATATGCGACGATGAGTCATTGTAAGTGAAAAGCGATTCTCAGTGGAGTAGCAGTAGGTAGTAGTCTTGTTTATTTTCTTTGTCGCCAAGATAACATTGAAATCGACAAATATAAAACCGATGATAATATTGTTGTGAGTGTTTTTCGTTTAATTGTATACAAGAACTGTTGGAAATTTTGAATTATATTACGAACAATCGGGCGGAAATTCAAGATACGACAATTTCGAGAATAAATCGAAAAATTGCTTGCCGAGAAATAAAAACCAATAAAAAGGACGACATACGGAGTGCGGTCCGTAATGAATTTCGTAAAACGTTTCGAATGAAGTACTAGCGGCTGGAAATTTCGGTTCTTTTAAGGTACCGCGTGAAAATATCGGAACATTTGCCTTGCCAAGACAAGTGTTATTAAATACAATAAAAAAAAAAGCTAGTTATTTTTTCGAAATACTTTCAATTGCGTAATCATACGACGTCGGAATAGAAAATTAATTATTGATATCGGCGCGACGCGGCGAGGCATGTATCCAATAGCTAACTACGCGTCTTGTACCCGGCAACTAATAAGACGACGACGCAACATTCAGTATAATAATACGAGTAGGAAGACCGACGATTTCACGACAATAACGATGCAGTTATGAATTAAAACTAATGATTTTCGTGTTCGCTATCGGTCATGTGTCGAGAAACGCCGTGGGTACGCACAAAACGACAAACGCTGTAACCGAAAAAAAACTTAAAATAGCCGACTATATTCTACAACGACAATAATATTATATAATAAATGCATCCTTGGAAATAAATACCGGTATGATCTAATCCGTTAACGACGCGACATTCGTATACATATAAATATATAAAATTATTATTATATTATTGGTTATATAATAATTATTATTTTAATAATTATTACAATACAAGCAACGGCATTTCGCGCAAATAAATAAACATTTTTATTTTTAAATTCAACTGTATAATAAACATTATGTTGACCTTTATCGACTAGTATTTGACGACGACTAACGATTTTAGATTCTGAGTGTACCGAAGAAGCTATAAAAAAATTACTAGAGGATTTGTTGTTGTACCGCAGAATGCATATTTTCGGTTAGTAAAACCGCTTGAGATTATTCAAATTACTTAAAAAAAAAAACACCGTGGTACTTAATTATTCAAACCGTTCCCAACGGTTTTTCTAACAATTTATTTATTTATTTATTTTTTAAACCAACCACAATTAATGAGACAATATATTGGTTTTATTTTTGTTGATTTTTGAACACGACTATATGCATTCAGTATTTACCCCATAATACATTCCAACCTCACCACCTACAACAGCGGCCTACCCCGTGGAAACCTGTAGACTCGTTTTGGGTGAGTGGAGCAGTACTTGGTACTTGCAGGCAATCGATAAGCCCCTTGTTATAGTATTCTTAATAATAACGTGAAAAAAACGCGAATATTTTCCCGGTCTGTGAATACATACGACAATGTTGAATACAATTCTACAATACGGCAATATAGCTCAAAATTGATTTTCCAAAGCACTGGTGTCCGGATTTTTTTAAAAAGTTTAATCATTTATACATTAACAATATAATGGGTGCAACTAGGGTTAAAATTCGCGGGGAGGGACTACTGCTCTCCTACACCAAAACTTTAAACCTAGAATAACACGTAAGATCCCACCCCCCAATCATACATGCCAACGCAACATATGTGAGCGATGCGAAGAACGTATTTGATTTACAAACATGTGTTTTTTTTTTTTTTATGTTTTGACACTATCGTGAACCGAGTGCAATAACATATCTGAGAGATAACAACAATTTCACGAAATATTACATAATACATATTTTAAATTCACAATCCTTGTCTAAAAACCTATGTAATTTTAACGAAGATAATAACGTTGTGAAAACATTTTGAGTTTTGACAACGTTCATTACTTGTTTTTTTCCAACGACCAAATATTACAATTTTACGAATATTATCTAAAACCGACGAGGGATATTTTTTGGGAGGCTAAATCGTAACCAGGGGCTAATTCATCTCTTATATAAATATATACGATATTATATAACTTTGGCGAACTATAGTTTTTTTTTTTTTTTTTTTTTTACAACATAATTTTCACGCCGTAGGTACCTAACGCTCCGGTAAAGCATACACATACTTATTGTGCGATATTTTCGATATGCCCTCTTAAAAAAAATAAACGTTCGTTTCCGGCGATTTTTCAAAAATTATATTATAATAATAATAATAATACGTAATAAAGCTATAATAATACAACACATGCATTCACAACGTCGTCGTTTCACAACAATCGAATAGGTACGCGTTCCGATTGTGTTTATATATATACGTGCGTACATATATGACGTCTCGTATAGTTTTTATTTTATTATTATAATTTTTTTTTTGTGTTTTTTTACGTAATCTTTGCGGTTCTTCCGAAAGAACAATATTACAATATTGTTTCTGTGCCCGGTATAACTTTTGAAAGCGGTGAAAGCGAACGAGCGAACGAGTCTCCGCCGCGCGTACTATACGAGGAGGAGTCGGTCGGTATCCGACCTCAAATCCCGCGGCGGCCGCCGAGCACGCGACACAAGGCTGTGGAGGAGCTTGCGACCTAAATATTTTATACCTCGCGCATCGTTTCGCTCCGATACCGAACGCTTCCTGCCGGTTTAGACGTGACTAGGATTTGCTGTAAGCCCCGACGAACAGGAAAATCTGGGAAAGGGAAACTATAAAATTAATACCGAATTTTTAGTAGTGTATTATAGTACAATGGTCGTTCGTTTAAATGTTTCTAGCCCTTGGCAAATGCAATAGATACCGCATAAAATATAGTTTAAATAAATTCGCAGTATACGAACAAATAAGACGTTTAGATTTTATTTTACAACGAAATAAATATAGGTGTTATAAAGATTATCGTAATTGGGGCGCGTACGCGCAGGATGGGTTACGCTGAAAACAAAATTATTCGTTCTGGGCTTTATTTAATTCATCCGTACGGTATGAAAAAATTGTCGCCGAACAACTAAGTCTGTCGAGTATCTAAGTAATGTCCAGGTCCCAGGTCCCAGGGTCTTATTAATCCCTGCGGGAGCCCTAATTATAAAGTAAAATTTTACATCAACGATGTGTTATTTTCCATCAAACGTTCCTACCAGAATATTCGATTCAATCAAAAGACGCCAGGAGATTTTGCATTTTCCTCATATAGTTTCTCGAATAACGCTATTTTCGATTTTGTTTTCTGTTGTAATACAGTTAAAAATAACCGTAAAGATTTGAAATTTTCACTAATATTATAGACGCGGTAAAATACTCAAAAATATTATGGCAATATTTGAGCCGTTTGTAATGTTCGAGTTTTTACTTAAAACGCTAAAAAATTTGACGCGAGGTTTATCATGAGTTGTGCTTAATAACGAAAACGGAAAAAGTTTGAACGTAACATGTAATCATTTTTTGTGTGTTTAACGTGTAAATACTGACGATAATCGTAAAAACGACAGAGGCATTCGACGGCATTTCAAAGCACGATTAATCGAACTTTGGTCAGAATCGTTTACCGTCGCGTACAGATTTATATATTACATTTCTCTACTCCTATCGTACGTCTATATACGTAGGCCCCGTACGGGGGGCGTATCACAACAGACTGGCTTATTTTGACATTTTTTTTATTATTATTATTACACGAGAGTGTCGCTAATGGCTTAGTGGCTGCTTTCCGCAAATTCTTTCCGTAATTCATATATAATTCGGTAGGTTTTGTTTAGTGGTATTTGTATAGCGTTCGATATCCGTATCTCGTTCGGTTATTGTGCCACAGAGGTACATGTCTGTAATTTTGTAGATTGTAAATCAAATTTTAATAAAAAAAAAAAATGTTGTTTATTACGACGGCGTGCCCGCTGCGACGAAATAATATCGCGCCGGCCGCACGCGCCTAACCTTCAATTGCGCGCCCGGTATAATACGATAAATAAATCTATGGTATTTGTATACGACGCGGTCGCGTAAACGCTCCGATTGAATATTCATCGTTTGGGTTTTCGTCGGGCGCGCCGTGACCCCGATCGATGGGTATCGGCGATAACGACGCGACGGCGACGATATCGCTCTGCGTGCGACGACGGCTCCGAAAAATCGTTCACAGTACGGTATTAATAATATATCATCACCGGCGTAACCGGTATATAACTAATGGTGCGCGTCGTAATATACAAATAATAAATAATAAATAATAAATATATTTTTAGATACAATTGAAATATCGGCTGATGTGTAATCGCCCAATATACTCGCTGCCTGTCACTGTTATCGGTCGGCGTACACGTCCATAACACGACCGTCTAATGACGGCCGCCACTGCGTTCCGGACCGACAGCGGGGCTGTCTCGGGTGTTTCGGGCGTTTGGGCGTAAAATACTCCCCACCCACATCCCACCCCCACGGCCGTATTTAAGCCGGAAATATATTAGTGGGTATTATTACAATTATAGCGTTTCGGGGTTATTATAAAATGTCTAGTTACAGATGGATTCTATTTCATATTTGTTATTATTGTTTATCATGAAAATTGAAGATATTAATATATATATATATATATATATCAAATACTTGTAGATAATGGTCAGGTTAGGTTAGGTTATCTTCTATGCCGTTTTACCGTGATGGTAACCTATGCCAACTGCTGTTGGACATTTTTATCGATAAACGTTGTCGCGGACAGCGGACCGTCTCGAAAGTTCTAAAATTTGTTTAGTTATATGTAGACCATCCTACCTCCCTAGTTATTAATAAGTTGTATTTAAATATAAAAATAAAACACCCCCCCCCTTAAAAAAATCCTTACTTCGTTCATGACGTAGTCGTGCCGTCATATTTCAACGGGGCAATGAGTTTACAACAATAATGATAACAAAACCAATGTCAGTGTAATGTGTAACGAGAATAAATCCGTTATTTGTATTCATATCAATATGGATATCTTAACTATCGATGGATTTTGTATACATTGCCAACATTGTTGGAATATTGGAATACGTTCAACTTTTATGTACTTGTGCGGGAATTCAGTTGTTTAATAGGTCTATGTACACGGGTATCAGCTTTGTGACCTCCGCTTTTTTTACCGTTAAACTTTCGATCTAATATGAGTATAATTTTTAATAGTTTATTTCGAGTGTGTTACATATTTTTAGAGAATTTTCGAAGAAAAATCAGTTCGTAATCACTTTTCAATCTGTATGTCCGTAATCACTTTTTCTAGGTCAAAGAGTAACATTGAAACTTTCAGGTTTTTGGCGATTCGTCCATTATTAAATGCAAAACAACTGACCGAGCCCGATTTTTTTCATACATATTTTAAAACGATTTTCTAGAAGTACGCAGTTCTTTGGGGATATTTTACTATTTTCGCGATCCCCATCTCCCTTGAACGTCGTATATAACCGCTCCTGAAAACGTTGGTAAAAACAAAAATATATAGACCAATCAAATGCGGAGAAAAGCTACAGTATACAGTTACGGGTGAGACGCGGGAAGGGTGCACGTTTTCTTGCCCAATAAACGGTTTTGATTTGATGATATCTATCGCTGTCATTCGTAGATATTTTATTGGAGATTTTCGTTTCTACGCACGTCACGCGATATCCGCTGACGGTAAATCGTACGGGAATACGGTTTTCAGATTTTTATCGTATCGCAGCAAAGATATACACGTTATTTATACGGGAAGCGACAATATACGTTTTTTTAAAAATATCGAATTCAATACGTAATGTGAATTCGTTTTATGGATTCTACAGAGTGGATGGATACCGGGGATTTATTGGTTTCACTATGACGCGTGTGGGTTTTTTTCGTCTGTTTGTCGCTACCACGTTTCCGACCGGAACACGTCTTGTTCCGACCAAAAAACATCATAAATGAAAGTTTCTGATCGTTGTTGGTTTGCATTGATATATCGATTTTTCGTCGTCTTTAATACAATCTTTAATCTAGATGATACTCTACCGAATCTTCATACCAGATTTCCCTTTATTTTCATTTTATTTAAACACGACATTTTGCACTACGCGTATTAAATATTATAATAAAAGTGTCGTCGTCGAGTGCATTTGTCGACGTTCAAAATTCAGGGGAAATTTTTTTTTCTGTTTGTTGAAACTCGGTTAAACACAATTGTAGAGATCTGAAATTTTCACAGAATATTAATATTAGTCCTTTCTAAGCGCGGACAAATTTGCATAACCTTCTAGCGAATTTTGAACTATTTATAGGTTTTTTTAATTTGTCGAGGTTTTTGTTTAGTTTTTATTTGGTTATATATGGATAAAATTGTATTGGTAGAACAAAAATGCTTGACAATTTTACACGAGGTTCATGATGCGTTGTACTGGGTGGTAAAAAAAAAGTTGAGCGTAATATAATAGTTTTTTTTTTTTTTATTGTGACGACAGCATTTTAAAACATGTTTAACCGAACTTCGCTCGGAATCGTTTTTCGCTAGCAATGATTTATCGTTGCATATACAAATGTAAATGAAATTCCTCTATGTTTCCTACATTCTCAACTTCCCACCTACAACAACAGCACTATCCGTGAGCAATATCCCCGACTTTTTTTTTTTTTTGTGATAACCGATAACTATACTAGTAGACGTTTATATTGGGTATGAATATAAGAATGGCAGATTTATTAGATATATTGTACAGAGTGATTATTTAAAATGAAATCGAAATGTCCGGTTTAAATGAGTTTTATGGACTTGGTTTTTCTCCGATACTTTTTTTCTGGGACTTAATTTCTTCGAGACTATTATTTATTTTTTTTTTTCACCGACCGTTGTATTATTTGTATAGCTATCGGTACTCGAAAATATTGTCGAGCGGTTCACCCGGAGGAGTCGCGCGCACCTGAGCCGCGGCGCGTTGAAACAAAAGCCCGCGACGATACATTTAATTAAAACGTACCATTGTCAAGAGACGACACCCGAGTGGTTTTTTTTTTTTTTCGGCTTTCATTGTGTACAGTATAATATTATACACACTCGTCGTCGTCGTCGTCACTGTTGTTTTGTTCTTTTTTTCGCGGTCGATGTTTTTTGTTTTTTTTTTTTTTTTTTAATTTCGTTTTTTTCCGTTATTATTATTCGACATTACATGTGTGTGTGTGTGTAGCACTCGAAACCACGTCGAATGAAGCGTATGCGGTCTGTGTGCGTGCGAACAATAGGATATACCCAGCCCCGGGCTCACTAGACGTATAATATTATTTTGTACTTATAAAATATGAAAATAAAATATACGTATGCACCACTTGTTTGCCGAAAACTCCGTGCGGCGTGTACATTATCATTATAAAATATATATATATATTTTTTTTTTATTCTTATTAGCATATATTTATAACGAATGATGCGCTCGTATATTATACACGCGTGTCAGGTGGATGCGTAAAATAGTAGGGGGGTGTGGTTATATCAAGTTTGAAGTTTTTTATCAATCTTGAAAAACTCTCAATGGCGGGCTAAAAAGTAATGTCCCTTTACTAAAAAAAGGGACAGTAACTTAAATACTAGATTTTTTTTTTTTTTTTTCTAAAT
Source organism: Tuberolachnus salignus (assembly GCA_956483605.1). Classification (NCBI taxonomy): domain Eukaryota; kingdom Metazoa; phylum Arthropoda; class Insecta; order Hemiptera; family Aphididae; genus Tuberolachnus; species Tuberolachnus salignus. Next base: position 22,274,321 of record OY101437.1, read on the forward strand.
AAGCCATAAGTATTTTTATTTAGACGAATAATAAATAATAACGGATGCATAAATATTAAATGATACAAGAGTAATAAATATTTATGAATACACGAAGAACATGTTTGGGGTCGTACCAAAAATGAGGTAGCCCGGATTCTTAGACTAAAGTCATTTAAACTAAATCGTACGGCTTCAAGCGTTTGAGTCGCCTAATGTCATGCGGAGTTGTCAAGAAGTTGTTTAGCACTTACATTGGTGTGCTGCTCTAATCCTATTCACATGTTTGTTAGCAAACGTTTTGATTTCGTCCTAGATGGATGATATATTCAGATCGCGGTTTAATACTAGTGAACATACGCATTGACGAAATCAAAAAAACACACGCGCAGCCAGTTAAATTATCTTTATTTACGTGTTATTATTTTTCAACGTGACTTCCTTCTGAGTCAATGCACTTCTGCCAACGCTTAACAAGGTTTTGTAATGCCGTCCAAATAAAATCGTTCGTCTTGAGCAGCTACTGACTGTAATACCTAGTTATTTTCGGTTTGTATTTTTGGTTAGTTTATTTTCACTATTATAAGAAAACATCTGGTACCCGGGCGTTAAATAATCGTCGAAACCCCAACGAAAACACGTGATTGGGTAGATAATATAAACCAGCGTGTACGCATAAATGATTTCGAATTCGTTTTATAATATGGTTTCGTATTTCGTGTGGCCTGCAAAATATAAACTGAAGTTTTATTCCGAATTACTATTATTATACACACGTACACATAAAAAAAAAAAAAAAAAAAAAAAAAAAAAAAAAAAAAAAAAAACATAATATAAGAATTCATTTTTTTTTTTTTTCGGGCAAACGCACGCATTGTATACGGGTACACAATTAGGATACAATTATTTTGAAAACTGGTCGGAAAGTCGGTGCATTGGTGTATTGGTTTAAATCTTGAATGCAACGATAAATCGTCGCAAACAAAATACGATTCTGATTTGAAAAAATAATAATAATAGTCGATAAAAAGTCAGCCTTGTCCTCTCCCTCCCCGCTCATGACCGCCCGCGCCTGTTCTATACCTACTGTGTACTGACAGCGGAATTGAATAGGACTGTAAAAAATCCTTAAATTATAACATAGCGCAATGATAAATATTAAGAAACTAAAAACCTTTGGGTACATACCTTAGACAAATACAAATCGCAAACAATTCAATAGAAAACGAAACAAAAATCTTGTAAATAAATTAACGGAAAATGGTTTTCTGGAAAATTTAATATAGATAATTATTTATCACGGAACACTAATTATACTTAATATTATTATCTAGAAAATATTTCCATGGAAAATAAATCGTAGGAACTATAATTCCCAAACCTAGATTTCCATTTAATTATTTTCCTAACAATCGATTTATTAAATATTATTTTCGCCAAATACGGGAAAAGATCTGCACCGTGATATCTGCAACCGTGAACTAATTTAGGTATTCCCAAACATTTATTCCTTCCATCTTGTACGGTGGTTCTTTAAATTTATATTCGTAATTTTAATTTTCTATATTACATCCGTACAGAATTTTAAATTACCCAACCTAAGTTAGGTATGTGCCCGGTTTCGTAGGGTTAAGGTTCGGAAAGGAATATTATTTTCCTGAAAATGACGGTACCGCGGTTTTATTTCCCGTGGGGTTCCACCGTGACAACAACACCGGCGCGGTGGTATATTTAATTTTTTCTAAAAAAAAAAAAACGATAAGGGCACGAGTGTTCAGTGGGATTTAACGTACTCCGCGCGGTGATACCAAATGCGCGTTCGTTCTCCGCTACGTTCGGAATCGTTAAAAACGGCAATAGACGAGAGAGAGAGAGAGAAAAATATTAATCGGTGCGCGTTTACATTTATTACACGTGGCCACACATCCCTCTTGATTTTTAAATTATTATTATTATTATTATTATTATTGACGTGTCTTCCGGGCGACCCAGCCCGAATATAAATACGATTTGCTAACCTAACCTACCAGCAGCTACGAAATCGAACGCCATATGTTATGCGGGACAAGGCGGCCGTGGGGGTACACTTTTATACATATTTTCGTATTTGAACCACCGCGCGACGAAACCTTTTAGCGTACGGCCACGGCGGCGGAATAATATACAGAGCCACCACCACCCGTCGGGGTCGATGAAATACGTTGGTTTTTATTCATAAGTACAGCGCACTTCAACCATACGCGAATGTGTAGAACCTGCGCAATTCTTTACGAAACAATATAATATTTTATAGTCTGCTACCTGTGTTGTTTGGCCGTATACGTGTGGTGTCCTTTCTACGATTTTTTTTTTTTTTTTTTTTAATTTCACAAAAAATCCATACACCAGAGTACTCGGCGATACCTGTACGATATGAATAATAGTACGGGCGTAGAAGAAAAACGAATCGCCCGTGCCCCACGGACAAAAAGAAACAGGACACGTATACATATTATTATTTTTTTTTTTTTTGTTTATCTTATAGGACAGCGGTTTCCGGACATTTTTTTATGCACGCCTCCCTAAAATTGGAAAATATGCCTCACAAGCCACCGCGTGAATAATAGAAAATAGTTATTTTAGCGTACTAATGTATCGCCGAAAATGTGGGTTAGGGCATTTGGAGCAACGTTGTATCTACCACGCGCATTTATTTTTCCACGTTTTTATTTGGATTTGAGCACGGCTATTGCGGCGGAAAATTCTGTCTCACACAAATTCGAAGTTTCGTTTCTAATTTCGGTATGTACATCTATTATGTGGTTCCAAAATCCTAAACGGTGTTCTAATAATGAACGTATGGAAATTTTACGCCACGCCTCCCCATTAAAGTGCTCGGTGCCTCGCGGTTTAGGAACCGGTGCTATAGGACATTTCGGGTTTTTAGGTTAGGTGGTTATTCGATAAGAGGTCCGCGCGCGTCGAAAGCGCATAAACGCAGTGATAAAAAAAAAAAACGGAAAAATATTATAATTACTGGGACTCGGAGGACAGAAGCCGCCGTCGCTGGTCTGTCGTGCGTTTGGGTTGCGCGTGCGTCGTGGTTACCGGAGATTATACCGCGGTATAGTAACAAGCGCTCGCGCGCGATAAGTATCGCCGACAGTAAAAAAAAAATAAAAATAATATAATCAAGCGAGCACTACTTATTCCGTAGATCGCATCTCGCCGGGCGTGTGTACGTAATATTATTATCATTATGACGCGTGTGTGTGTAGTCGAAAAATTAACGATATTACACTATACTATATACTTAAAAAATTTTTTTTTCTTTTACTGTTAAATTTCGTATACCGTACCTACACACACACACATATATATATATGATTATACGACTCGTTATATGACTACCGGTCTCGAGTCTATATAATATAATAACACGGTCGCCCCTCAGAGACGTACCATAATATTATATATATATATATTATACAAATGTGTGATAACACTGCGGGTCATTTACGTTTCGAGAAACATGCAAGATTCGTCGATTTTATCGTTGGTTTTATAATATACGCAGGGGGGAGAGTTTTGGAGGTTAATCCCCCGAATATCAGGACAAATTTAAAAAAATAAATTACCTGACCTACTCACACAAATGGAATAGTTACATTTAACATTTCTTCCTGACCCTTTGCCCCAATAATATACTCCATGATAACATAATAAAAACTCAATGGTTTTACATATTGTTATTTTATCAAGTATTTCCCGATTTGATGGATTACATATTAATAAAAAAATACCACTACTGATATATACCTATGCCTACCTAATATAAACGTGAAAATACCAAAATATTAAATCGTATAATATATTCATAATCGTTTTGGCCGTTTATGATAAACGGATGTTTCGTCCCCATCAAGAAATTGAGTTTATGGACGTTTTGGTCCCCGGAGTATTTTAACTATAGGACGTTTGATTTTTTTTTTTTTTTTTTAATTTTTAATCCTGTATTTTTATTCATTTTTTCCGGATCATTTTCAATTTCATTATCTCGTTAACAACTAATACATTCATCTCGAATTAATTTCTAAACTTACTTAATATTATTTTCTAACTACTTACCTATTCAAATCAATATTATTATTAATCATGATATGCGTACAAATGAATACAACAATATTCGTGCCGTGCACCTGTGACTGTGATGTGGTTGCACGGAATTTTGTAAAAGAAATACAAATATCTGGTGTATTTCTATAATAAATGTGACAAATACCGAATGGAGAATATACACAATCGCTGTACTTGCCTACAACAGCATCGCCGCGGGTAAACCCTATAATTCTACCGGATGTGTAGAGGCATAAACGTACGCGTACATAACGGGACGACGAAATGGCACCCCCTCGGGAGCTATTCTATACCCCCCGCGACGGATACTCGCCGTGTATACGTGCTGACTTTATGGCCGTTCGGTATGTCAAAGACGTTTTTCCCTCTCATATATAATACGCATTTCGTTTCGACAATAATAATACTATATCGATAATCCCGTGGCGATTTCGAACCGCGGTTTAATTTTGGAAAAACGTCGAGTGCACCGCCGCCGAGTTGATTAAAATGTTTGCGGATGACGCAAACAAAAAATGCCCCCTTGCTATCGCCTTGCCATCCGTTAAAACAGGTCCGAGGAAACGTGCGGTTATTAAAAAAAAAAACAAAAAACAAAAAAACGTCAAGTGTAGAAATTGAAATTTTTATAACAAAAATATATTAAGTATTATTTGTGTACTAATATTATAACCACCTAAAAATAACATTGTAAGTAGGGTGAAAAGGGGGTTTCTGGGTTCCCCGCGCACCTTTCCCGCCTATATTGACTATACATTGATTATAGATTACCGTACATGACTATACATTTCATATTATCACACACCTGTTATCACATAGATAAGATATATTACCCCTTATCAGCTATTATCACTGTATAATTATGTACGGTAATGTATAGTCAATGTATGTTTGTATATTTATATAGTCAATATAGGCGGGGGACCCAGAAACCTTTAATTTTTTAACCTTTTCATCCTACTATCGTAATATAAAAATATTAATTAAATTTATATTTAAACATTTTAATTGAATTTTATCGTAAATATATTGGTTTTTTCCTTTGACTGGTTCGGAGCCAATGATGTTGAAATATTAAAACGATTTGTTTCGTATATCTTTTTCCCCGTTGGTCGTTTTGTCCGGGTATTCAACTCTATAGGTTCTTATCATATAGCAGTACCGTGTGCCGTAGATTTTGTTCAAAGCCTGCTGTGTCGTTTTCCCTTAAAAATAACTCCGGTAAACAGATGAAAAACGCCAGCCGGGTACCCGGAAACTCCTCTGGAAATTGTTTTTATTGATTATGGAGCAATTGACTTCTGGAGATCTGGTCGAAACCCGTTCAACAGAAAAAAAAGAATAAATACATTTCAAAATGTAAAATAAATAATTTAAAAAAAAAAAAAAAACAACCCCAACAGATATATATATATATATAAAAGCTTCTAGTCGGATTACGCCATAACGGCGACGTTGAAATCGTCGTCGAAATATATTATAGTTATATATATTATTCCCCTCGTCGACAATTGTATACAGTATACAGGCGTGTATAGAAACGTGTTTTCACACGACCGTATATATATTTTTTATTTTTTTCATTTCTACCTCCCTTTATAACATTTAAAAAAAAAAAAAAAAAACTGAAACAGAAATATATTTCGTATATAATAGCTACGGTTGTGCGGAACGGGGTGACACGGTAAACAACGAAACAGGATTATACAATAAATTTATATATAAATATAGAATCCGTGCATCCTGCTTAGAAGATGGAAAAAAGAAAAGAAAAAAAAAGGAATTATATTTTTAAAATTCTTTTCGGTTCGTCTTCCGTGCCTACCGCAAATGCAAAGTCGTCGGGTCACCTGGCCGCGACGCGGGGCTTGTCGTCGTCGTTTTCGACTTCTTTATGCTGTCGTGTGTGTATATATATATATATATATAATAAAAAAAAATATAAATAAAAAAATAATAGTAATAATTTATACGGGCACACGAAGACATAAAATATTATCGACCATACATATATATACGTATACATTAACCCGCCGCGTTAAATCCAATTACGCACCTGGGCATTCCGCCGGATGATTCGCATCGTCGGATCCGAACAAAAAAGCGTTTAATTGAAAACGTGACCGAGCTCCGCGTCCGCGATCACCGACTTCTCCGTGCGACTTGCGTATATTATAACACGCTTTTAGGTGTATAAACATGGTAAAAAGTTACGCGGCAGCGGAATCACATTATACACGCGATAATGTTTATGATTATGTTTATACAATGTTGGAAAAACAACAAACTATGTTTTGTTTATGTTTACCCCGCCGAGGTAATTTTTACTTATTTTTTTTCCGGGAGTTAAAAAATTCGCCAAAAAAACTACGGGCGCAATAATATAAAACGACGCGACAGACTGCTGCTGCTGCTGCTGTTTAATTCGAAAAATTTCGAGAGCTTCGGCGTGTAAATAACAACAACGTATGATTTTTCGTACGTGGTCCCGTCTCGGTCCATTTGGCGTGCCATGGGACGTGCGATCGGCGAAGGACGGCTCGTAAAAACCGTTAATATCGCCACCGCGTATATGCAAAATACAAAAAAAAAAAAAAAACTCGCCAAAAATATTATTATACGTTATAGGAAAAACGGTAGGAAACCCCCCCCCCCCCCGACAAATAGCGGAGCCGACTGCGTTAAATCACGTCTAACCGTCGTCGGTGCGGCTATATATATATATATTATAATATTTTATATATTTTATGATTATTATTTAAAACTGTTGGTGAATTATATACCGACGAGCGACGATGACGACGGGCTCTTTGACCGTGAAAATCGGTCAAGTCGCCGGCGACACATGCTACGAACCTTAACTTATAATTATCTATATAATTTACACCTCGGCCGTCGTCGCGCGAGACGGTTTTTTTTTGTTTTATTTTTTCAATACCCCATTCCAATACAGGGTGATTCGTTTATATGATACACGAAGTATTCGGACAGATTTGTCTTTTTTCGCTTTCCAGTGTCGCATTTGCCTTTATTATCGTTTCGTATCCATCGTTTTCGGCCGAATACTTTCCCGTACTCAAAATCAAAATCTCGAAATCAAAGTATACCAGTGATGGTACACGACCATTTCACTCGTACCCAATTAAGTTAAAACCATTTGTGTTTGTAAACCGTATGGCATTCGTTTGTTTTTGCCCCGATAACAATATTTATAACATTTTTCACGTATCGAACTAATATACATATCGGCAAAAAACTCCCATCAAAACTCTCGCCCATCATGTATACGTGATGCCTGCTCGGCATGTCCGTAGTTCTTTGGACAACCGTGCCCCGGCCGGTTCACGATAAAACAATACACCCTGTGTATTGTACGTATAAAAACACGCGCCGTGTTATTTTTGGTGGTTTTTTGTTTTTTTTATTATTATTATTATTATTCCTTAATTCGCGATTGCCCGCGGCGAAATTTTACACGCTCCGAAACCGATTTGCGGAGTAGACGCGACGTCGTAGTCGCCGGACGTACCGTGACGTCGGCGGAGCGGGCGACGCGTTTTAATTATCATCACAGAGATTTACAAGTGTTTGTTGTGTACGGCCTGCGCACGCGCGCCGGACGGTAAATCACCGCGCCCGCAGGAATACCACGTATTATTTTTATTATTTTTTTGCCCGTACATTTTTCTTTTTCTTTTTTTTTTAAGAAATATACAATTTTTTTTTATTTTTTTTTCCCCGCTATTCGTTTCGTTCGACGATAAAATATACCGGACGTTAATTTATATATATATATATATCGTATATTTTATTTATTTATTTATTTTTTTTACATCGTTACGTGTTCCACGTGCGCGTAGAATCGCCGAGCGGACGGCTAATGACCGGCTCGGTCCCTACGGCTGGCTAGACGCGACTCGCGACGACAACAATAAACGATAATAAAATATTATATCGTCGTACAATAATAACCGGTTATGCCGGGGAGGCTGTCGTGCGACGAATATATTTGTATTTTTTTTTTTTTTTTTTTTTAATTATTATTATTTTTATTTTATTTTTTTATTTTTTTTTTTTTCTTCTACTCATTACACGTGCGAGCGCGCCGCGACTTATTCGTACGAAAACGACAACAATAATAATTACCGTTTGTCGCATTTATTACCGTTCTTTTGTCATTATCATCGACGGCGGCGGACGTGCGAGTGGGCTCGCTATTACGGTGGTCGACGACACATGTACGCGCGCGCACGACTGAAAACACCGAGGAATTCGCATTATTCGTCATAATTATCATGTTATAGGTACAAGGAAAGTGTCAAGTGCAAAAGGAACGTAAGAAACAACGTAACGGGCAAATATCGCCGTTGAATACGTTTTTTCCGCGAGCAGATTTAATATCCAGGGGATCGGTTCCGGTTTCACAAATTGTATTTAATTTTGTAAAATTTTAAAATTGTTTTTTTTTTTTTTTTTTACATTTTAATGACCACCTTAATAATAAAACTTTTCCACTAATCTACTGTCCGATACCCGTTTATGAGGGGGCTTTTTTTTTTTGTATAAAAATACCAATTGTACCCAATATCCTGGTTGTCGGAAAAAACTTCTGAAAACAAATTTGAATTCGTCATGAAATTTACTCTAAAACGACTCTGCCGCCTTATTGAAATTGAACTTTTAAACACATCTAAACTTCTAATAATAAATCAAAAAATACAATTACAATAAACAAAAGAGAATTATCAGGTTCGTCGGGTTTTTTTCGTAATTTTAATTTTTAGGCCAGATATGAATTTGTGAAATATCAAAATTTAAAAATGCATATATCTCGTTTGAAAATTCAAATATCGAATAAAGAACCGACGTGCAAACACAAATGGTGTAATTTTCTTTAAAGTAATATAATACTCTCAATTTGCTTAAATATTAAAACTAATAGTACAAAATTGGTTCTGCTCAACGCAAAATTTGCTACGTCGTTGTGCGTTTGTAAGACGGGGACGGTACATACGGGTACTGGTGTATGTACGTGGGAGGAAAGATATTCGGTACAAAATCATTGTATGTTTTAAAGTATTGCGTCAAAAAAATAATATGAAAACAAAAAGCAATGTATGAAAAAAATTCCACTAGGAGAAAAAATCCGGATTTTTTATAGTATGACACTTATAACTCCGAAATAATCGGAGCATTTTTACTAACCGAAAAAGTGTTTTCTGAGAGAGAGAAAAAAAACACACATATATTAGTATAACTAACTTTCTTTGGTATAGAATCTAAACAATTTTCCAAGCTTTTTGACCTATTTTCACGTGATGGTTTTGCATTTACGAAAAATAACATGACTATCCAACCGTTGTATAGATGAGCCCTTCGAATTCGATTTCGTAAATTTGTGCACTATTTATATAACAATATATAGTTCCATATAAATAATATTTAGGTATAATATACGCTGTTCACTATATGGTCGACCAATATAATAATAATATTACCTATGATATACGTTTCAATAGTAATTGGCGTTAGTGAAAATAATCGATTTTCAGCTCGGCAATCGTGTTATATTATTTGTATGTTTTTTTTTTTTTTTTTATATATTCCTATAGCCGCTGTTGTGTACTCGTTTAATATGATTTTAATATAATATGGTTATGGACAATGTTAGTCTCGCCAATAGACGTGTTTTTTTTTCTTCTGTAGGCACGGTCTATGCGCATTATCTGATAATATTACGAGTTTATATTGGCAAGTACGCGTATATTGATAAATTCCGTTTAAACTAACTATTACGAGAAAACGATTTCGATTTGGTTCGTCAATGTGATTACTATATACGATTTTATAAATATATCTGTCCAAAGATTATACTGTATAGCGCAGTTTCTCAACCGGGAGGGAGGTACGCAAAAAAGAAATGGTAATGACGGACAAAGTAAAATAAAATGTATTTCAAATGGTTTGTTTTTTGTAAAATACTAAACAATTTGATAATTTTAACGAACAGTTTCGATAAATACTTTCCTACACGTGTAAATGAAGACCACTGAATTGCGTTCCCTTTTAGTGAAAACCATTTCCAATCTGCTGCTTTATCAGTCCGAGAGAAAGATAAATCGATTGAACTAAAATCGGATTCTCGAGGCAGCATTTGAAAAGAAATCCCCCTCGTCACTTTCCGGGCTGACTCGTTAGAATTTATATACCAAACTTTCATACAAAGCATTCAACGTTCTACTACCGTACACCACCACTGTATTGGTGAAAATTGGTTAGAAATGTGTGTTGTAATAGAAACTCTGTAAATTCAGACTTACGGATTTATTGACCACCGGTGGATCGTTATTTCAAAAATCAAGTGCAACCAAACAACCTCGAGGATGTCGTATTAAAATTAAATTGTTGTTGTTATTATGGTTTTTGTTTTTATAATTCTAGTCATACAATTACGCTTATTAAAATTTAAAAAAAAAATATTTCCAAATTGTTCATTTACCACACTTGTTTTGTCGAGACAGCAGGTGAGGGGGGTACGTATAAAGCAGTGGCGAGAGGTAATAGGTACGTGAGAGAAAATAAGGTTAAGGAACGCTGGTCTATAGTATAGAGGAGAGGTCTTTGTAATAATGTTGTATGGTTGGTACCATTTGTCTGCAATAAAATAAACGGATATGTCGATATGTGTAATGACTACGGACGAGATAGACGTAAGTGGAAAAAAATTTGTCGGTATTATATTATTATTATTTCACTTGAATACGAATTTTCCATATATATATATAGATATATATATATAGTTTAATTTTTTCTAAAGAACTCTAGCTGCGCGGTTCGAAAACAAAAAAAAAACCAAACCGAAGTTTACGTTTTAATTGAAATGAATATTTATAAACCACATTTTTCGAATAATAGATAAAAAAAAAAAAGGTGTACATACCGAAGTATGTAACCATTGGTGGGTCACCGTTGAAGTTGGCAAGTCGGGAGGGTAGTGTATAGTAGTGTTGGGTCATATATTCGGATTTTTTTAATTATTCTGATATCCGGACTATTGCAATGGCAAAATCCCAATATATTCGAATATCCCGGATATTTATAATATTCGGATTTCTATACATTCAAAACCTTATTTATTTTTATTGTGTCCCATGGAATAAATTTTATGAGATTCTGAACTGACTACGTATTGCAAAGCGGTTATACAATTATACAACAACAGTTATAAACGAGATATCATAATCGCAGTGCCTGTCGTAGTCCAATCGTTTTCGTGTTAACGTATATTTATTGTTTTGCGTTTTCTCTTAGTTATAAGTATACCTAATATATATTTTGTTAGAACTTACCATGATTTTTGCGGGTTTAATACTTCTTTTAATATGCGAGTAACCATTTACAACCCAAATATTCTTGATTACATTTTTGAATTATCAATTAATAAAGATATCTGAGAAGTAAATATAAATTTACGTACTAGGTACGTATATTACGTATAATACCCTAATATTACTTAAGATTTCCGAATTCGACCACGGACAGTACGAATTCGGATATCCATCCGAATAGAATGAATATCCGGATATATTCAAATTACGGATATCCGATTTCATTTTTATCCGGATTTTAAAATATCCGAGTACCCGGATAGTTCCAACACTAGTATATAGATAGGAATTTAATTTAAATCTGTATACAACGATAAATTGCAGACAAAAAACAATTCTGAGCAAAGTATTAGTATTAGTAGTGTTTTTTCATTGTCGCCACGATAACCCAGAAATCAATATAAATAAAAAATAAATAATAAAATAATACTCGAGTTTGAAGAAATCGTGTTTTTGCCGTATTTTCGTCATTATTTGGTAGCTTTTTTGGCCGCGTTAAAATCCTAATAGGTATATAGACAAATTACATCTTAAAAGTACCAACTATATAAAATTTGCTACCGGAAACAGTATAGGAGTGTATAAATTGGATGAAGTCTTCTGATAGAAAAAGTGTTTACAGAAAGAAAAATAAATAACAATAAACATCATTGTAAAACCACAGACCCCTCGCTCCGCTCAGAATCTAAAATATATAATACAGAAAAAAAAAAATCGATGTATTATTAAATTGATATTACTAGTAGTTGTTAACAATTATCAATATAATACGTTAGGGGAAAGATGAAACGTAAAATATCGTTATCGTTAAAGTGCATAGGCGTATATTAAGACGGATGGCTTAGAGAGACTTAAGCCCCCAATAATTTTTTTAGGCTACTGACAGTAAAAGCTTGTGCAAAAAACAACGGTAGGCACATAGTTTAGAAATTATACATTAAAAGAAACAATTAAAGTTATTTTATTACGTAATATCTTTTTATTTTTTTAACTGGTTCAGTCAGAAGTTATTTTTAAAAAAATAGGAAGTTTTGTTACTGGTTACTGGTCAGCTCTGGGTACAGGGTAGAGATCCCAGATTTATTTTTTAAAAATCATACCTATATAAGTAATTTACATAGTTGTAAAATGAGAGGTGGGACGAGGGCGTAGTCGCTCAAAAGTCAAAATTATTCTCATAAATTAAAAAGTTATAGTCTGACTAAAAAAAAGTCGATTTTTACTTTCTAACTAGGTGCCAGGTTTGTTTGTACCTGAACAAATATTAAAGAATTTGAAACTAATTGGATATTAGGACCTACGTTAACATATGACGAAATTAATACGTGATATTTATTATACAAATTTTCAGCAAACTAAAATTACATTTTGGCCTCGATGTAACATTCATTTTTCCTCACACTTAATAAATATACAATAAAATAAAAACAATATTCAATACTCGAAACAAATATAATTAACGCAAATAATAAGGTGACTTTCCTATTGATACAATAGTAGTGTAGTAACAAAACTGACACGAACAAAACCAATTCTTAAGACATAATTTTAATATATTTTGCTTATTTTTATTAATATAGCAATCAAATAATTATTATTGGTTTTAGATACTATCGTTTATCAATCATCATTTAAATTTAAAAATGCTAAACCAATGGTGACCAACGGTTTTTTTACCAAGGGCCATAAAAAAAAAAATTTAAAAAAATGTCTTGGCGGGCAAGGAATGTTAAATTTTGAATAGAATATTAGGTATAGACATTTTAAACATAATATTTATATCATATTTTTCATTGTACATTTTATTATACAGTTATAAATCTAATTATTTATTGACACATGTTCATGTCTAATATTAACGATCAGCAATAGGAAAAGAAGAAATATTAATTTATATTTTATTATACTTTACATGTTTAGGATAAATGTAAAATTATTATTTATTTTTTTTTCAATTTCTATTTAATACTTTTAAATAAAAATACATAAAAGACGGATTAGCCGAATTACGGGACAAAAATGTTATTTTGGACCTTTTGCCGGGACACTGGGGACGTTTCGTTCAAATACAAGACGAATTGGATGCCCAGTACGAGACAAAACCGTCGGCCGCGCGCACTGGTGGCGGCGGCGTGTGCACTCGTCGAGGATTATTTTCATTTTGTAATATTTTATTATTTTATATTGTCGTACGGACAACAGCGACGCCTGGCGACGGTCGCGCGAACCCGCGCCCGAGCGGGTACCTGTCTCCCGGCGGCGCGCTCGATTATTCAGTTCAGTTTTTACACTTGACCTGTGCGTACGTCCGTTGCCGTTTTCGTGTCGTCATCAGCTCGCGTTACGAGTTACTCCCGCGGACGACTTGAACAATATTTACGGAATAGGCCCGAGCGGTTTTTTTCATTTTTTTTTTTTTTCCCCTGGTTTTCCGCCTACTATATTTTTTGAACTTTTGTGCCGTGACTTGTGCGCGTCGGTAAACCGTGGATTATTATTATTATTATTACTTTTTTTTTTTTTTTTGTTCATTTTATCGATATAATTTTTTACCTTTTGTCGTTGTCGTTACTATTGGCAACCCGGTTTTTTTTTTTTTTTTTTTGCCTGACGCACACCGTTCTTCGCGCACGGATCGATGACAATTATGCCGTCGACCGTTTGAGAGGAGTGCGCGTAGGGAACACCTCCCTTCCGGGCCCCCCCCGAGTGACTTTCGAGACGCGGAAACTGCGAACGAATAACAAACGAGAAAAAAAAGGAAGAAGATAATGAAAATGAAAAAATCGGCTATTTTCGCGGCGATGCTAACGTGTGTCGTCGCGGTCACCGTCGCGTCCGGCGATTCGGCCGTCTACCATTCGGGCGCTTACGACAACGTGGTCGTGGCCATCAAGGATTCCGTTTCGTCGGCCAACTGTAAAACGATCATCGGCAACATTGAGGTGAGTCTCCGGGAGCAATTACAATTTAATACAATACAAATCTGTGCGAATAAAAATTGTGTAGGTGGTTGTTTGCTGCTGCTTGCCCCACTCATCCCCGTAAAAAAAAAAACAAACGAGATTTTACTATTTTTTTTTTTATCCGGTGAAAATCTCTTATAAGAACCGAACCTCTCGAACCGCGCGATATTAAACGAATCAGAATTATACGTCCAATTATTGTTGCTACTATTATTGTTGTTATTTTTTTTTTTATCGTTTTCCGTCTTGAAATTTATCCGACCGACCGTTTGGTTCCGTAGGTGGTGGGTCCCGTGATAATAATTTCTTATACGCGATTTGATTTTTTTTTGAAAAAATTTTTATTGTCTATTGTTATCGTCTGATGGGCGGCCGTCTATAATATACCTGCGTACATGTATACATATATATTACATTATATAATAATAAAAAATAAAAAATACGTGCGTGCAAAGTGGTGCCGAGTGCCAGTCGACCGGACGACACGCGAGAAAAATATCAATCGGACCCTCGGGAACGGCAGTAGAGGGCAATCGTGTGCGTTTCTACTTCGAGTTCTATAGGCAAAACAAAAAATAGAAATGGAATCCAAAAATTCTACCTTTTTTTTTTTTTTTTTATCTCTGTCGGAAAACCAGTGAAAAATAGATTGAAAATTGTTCATTGGTATAGGTATCCAATGGTGGTGTACACTCTCAAAAGCGTTTACTAAAAAAACAATGGGTTAAGAAAATATATAAATATTTATTTTTATTTTTTTTTTCTTCTATTTTTGGAAGGAGTATTTTTTTTTTTTTTATATCCTTGTAGAAAACCAGCGACTGTCAATGGATGATGTTATTATTGTTGATTTTACACTCTGGTTAAATGAGGTATACAACTGTAAACGAAATTTGCAAGTTCCATAAATTAGTATAACTGTACATTACAATTTTATCATATTTTTTGTATTTTCTGCGCTATTTTATTTAATACATTTCAAACATCAATATACTTTTTATGAAAAATTCGTGTGCCCCTTACAATGTCAACTATTGGAGACTTAAACAACTTAGTTTGTATACGTTGTACGGGAGAATAAATGAAAACGGTATTTCGTCTTCGCTTAAGGTTAAAAAGTAGTATTTCCATATGCTCCAGCATCCAGCACGATGGTCGTATACATGTACTTGGAGCAATGGTGTATTTTATGGGATTTATATTGCTACGGGCAATGACTATTGTAAATGAAGACGACTAGATAAAAACAAAAAAAAAAAAAAATGTTCTTAAATTCGTCATCGGTATTAACAACCCCCCCCCCCACCACATTTTTTTTTTTATGGAACTAGTCGGCGGCGGTTTAGTTAGTGTACTATCACCGGTAATTTTTGTTCGTACACCCAGTTATAATAAGGTTCCGAAATATCCCCGTTTTAACGTAGGAACTACTCGTACAATAATTTACAATAAAATTTGACTTTTACAATAATTTCCTGGTCCCACCGCGCACCATAAACCGTTTAAAACGACATCGTCGCAATATCGGTCACAAGTCGTCGCCGCGAGAACCATACGAAAACCATTACTATTCGAATCGACCGCGACAATATAATTTATATTTTATTATATTATTAGATGCCTGTTATAATGTGCATTTTGAAAATCGTTGACCGACCGACCTCCTAATAAACCGGCGGCGATACTTCCGTTTTGGTATGATTTCAACGTAAAACGACGACGTCTGTGTGTGCAGCTCTCTCGAGACGACACGGGCGTGGAAAAAAAAAATAAAAAATTATTATCATAATTATTATTATTATTATACGGGTTCTTATTTGCGCGACAATCATCGAACCGCGTACTATTTTATTATAAATTAAAATAATAATTAACGGTGGCGGTAAAAACGTCTTTTTTACTATTATTTTTTTTTCTTTCTTTCCATTTTTATTGTGTTGATATATAAAAGTATCATCACAGCCCCCGCCGGTGTACTCCGACGTGTTTTCACGGTTTTTTTTATTTTTCTTCGCGACTAACGCGTCGCGTATAAAATATAATATAATAACATTATGGAAATCGCGCAAAACTATGATTTTCGCTTTCACTATATCAATTTTTCGCATAGACCGCATTTCTGCCACAGAAATATATTATATTATTATTACTATTATTATTATTCCTGTGCGAACATTTTGTATTTTCTTGTCGGGCCGCTGTCGTCGGTCGCTATAACATAATACACAATACGACCACCACGTGCCTGAAAAATTAAATCGATCGTCACACGTATATTATTTCGCCTGTCCAGTTGACTTCTTCTATGGTCATCTATAAGCGTAAAATAAAAAACAAAAAAATATATATATCTATATTAGGTATTTTTTAGATAATATTGCCATGTAATTTTTTTTTTATTAATAATATTTCTTTTTGTACATATCCAACGTTAAAGAAGAATAACTTTCAGGTGCAAGCTTACACTATTATTTAATAATGAATTTTATCGTGTGCCTATATACATATTATACTTGTAGTTATAAATCGTTGGGAAAGGTGTAATTATTTTTGATTCAAAACGCACAAGTATCCATATAGTATAACGGGTATAGGAGGTATATCCGTGTAGGGGAATAGGAACCAAAACGATTTTTAAAAAAAAAAAAAAAATGTATACACGCAGAGTTGAAATTATAGCCTACAAATCGATTTTTTCCCCCCCACTGTCGTCTTTTTAAATTTTTTATTCAGATCGTCGTGTCTTCTTGTCAAAATACAACTAAGTTATTATAATATAGTATCCTGTACTTAATATACGGGTCGAAACTGGTTTAAAATAACGTACGGTCCAAATCTGTGGAAATACGAAAGCGTGTATAGAAAGACCGACGCAAAATTGTTTTGTTCTCGTCCAAACTAAATAGTTTGTCGTTTAAAATCGATACAAAATGATATTGTTCCAAACTTTATTATTACTTACACGATATCCGATCGGTTATCGATTTGTACTTTTAAGTCGTTGTAAATTATATAGAAACCGACGAACAACGATAAGGGGAAAATGGAGAAAATGTTATGAAAAAATCGATAATATCGATAACTGCGTGCGTATAGGGGATACGGATAATATTACACGATGAAACGTTGTAATAATAAACAAGCTTGGAACGTTCTTAAAAAAAAAAAAATCTACGATGTATAGTATACGGGGGGAAGGAGGGGCAATAAAAAAAAAAAAATGAACGCATAGTTTTGGACGTGGACGTGCTAAAAACGTTAAAATACCGCAGGCCGCCGCCGTAGAGAAGAGATGTCATCTCTCGAAAAACACGGATTTTTACACGCGTTTATAATAGTCTCTTCATAGTATACATATATATATATATTTAAAATATATACTTCCTAACGAAAACTGACAAAAAAAAAAAAAAAAACACCGCCGGGACTAATCGGATACCTGTAATTATAATATACGTATATGTATATTTACGACGACGACGTTGCTTGGTTGTACCTAATATATAAAAGTGAAAAAAAAAATACCAGACACGTCTCTCGTGTACGTCGCGATTCGGAGATTATTTATTGAACTTGAACCCGCGAGACCGCTTATGAGAATAAAAAATAATAATAATAATAAAAATAATCACGGACATAGAATAATTGGTTCGATCGGCGGCGACGGTCGGTCGCGGGCGCGGCGCGTCGATAATCACGTCGATGAAAAAACCTGTTGACCGGTTTCCGATGCGACGACGACAGGGCAATGAGGTTAAGAGGACCCAGTTACCATCCCAATTTTAAGGGGTCGAGTATAGGCAATTTTCTCGAACAAAACACGACAGACGAACATTCTTCAACTCGAAAATATTCATTATACGTTTATAATACGCGTGTCAGTTTTTTTTTTTTTTTTTTTTATCTCTAGTATATATTTTTATTGTGTATTCGTGTAAACAAGTTTTGATACTTTCCAACGTCACACCGTCTGAATAATAATATTATTCGGCGGTGTATTGGTGTCGGTGTTTGCAAAGTGTTGTTAGCATTTTCTAACAAAATAGATTTCCCGACCGGTGGTTTTAATTTTTAACCATAATATTATTATTTGGGCATTCGAATATTATTTGTACGTGCCGAAACACGGAACGCTGCGGCGTCCGCGACCTCCTATCGCGCGTTGACCGTCGTCGTACGGTACGGTCTGAAAATTACGTTCCGACGTGTGCGTGAACGATAATAAAACGACTTAAATACCACCTCTCCTCCTATATGGTCTCCGCCGCCGTCGGTTAGAAATAAAAAAAAAAATTCCTATGATAAATCTGAAGAAAAAAAATTGTTTATTGTTTTAAACAAGGTTAGTGAGTGGAGACTTACTATATAGTATATGTAAACGGTAACGACCACAATTACTTCGAGGAATTCCACTAAAACACATTAAATACCCGACATGGCTCCATTATGTTGTTCCGTCGATATTATAATATTGATAAGCCGACAAAACTTGCGAAACGTGCCTACAATACTAACCGTAAGATATTTAGAACAACCCGTCATCGTATTAATATTTGTCGAGTTAAAATCTGGTATTAATATATATTGTCGGCGAAAAGATTTTGGAACAATAACAATATCGGGAAGAACCATAGACATGTTTTATGGGAATGACCGACAATTATTGTCGTTGTTGCCGAGTCTGGTGAACATATTATATTCTCTATTGGGGCGTTTAAAGTGCATTAAACGAGACGGGGAAAGTGTCCTTGAAGTTTAAGTACAAATTATGTGTGTCGGTCTATTCACGTGTAAGTAACAACATAGGTGTAAACTGTTATTATTCTTGTTGAAGTTAAAAAAAAAAAAAGGAGGCCCAGATATCCATGATTGGGAAAACACACATATAATACCTACGTATTATTATTATATATATATAGATATAGATATACAAGCATACACCACGAACGCAAAAGCAATATAAATATTCGATTTTTTTTCGGCAAAATGAGACAACACTGGTGAAAACAGCCGCCGAGGACGTGTACGGGTATTCTTCCGCAAAACCGTTTTATACGAGTCTTTCTGGTCAACTCGTCGATTCTGCCAAATATTGCCGGATTTTATAAACAAGCATTTTTTTTTTTTTCGGTCCACATAAATATCGTGTCAGTTAAAAATATTCGGTCCGAGTTTGACGGAGTAGCAAGGAACGGAAAACAAATGTTTTTTATGTCTCTTAATTTATTTTGTAAATAATTATAAATTCGAGCACCGATTGTTGTTTTTGCTATGATCGGCGTGTATTTGTATTGTTTATATATTAGATAACCATCGCCGATTGTTTTTGGGGGCCGTTATTTATTATTCCGTGTCGTACGGACGTCTGCGGGGCGGACACCACGGACCGCGTAAAAAAAAAAATACTCGTACTCGAGATCTCGTTGTCACCGCGGCGGCGAACACCGGTAGCGGCGGCAAC
This sequence comes from Tuberolachnus salignus, assembly GCA_956483605.1. NCBI lineage: Eukaryota > Metazoa > Arthropoda > Insecta > Hemiptera > Aphididae > Tuberolachnus > Tuberolachnus salignus. The sequence goes on from OY101437.1 coordinate 22,294,231, forward strand.
TGGCCCGAGTTCGAGATCCGCCCCGCGCGCCGCTAATTGTTGTTGCGCGCCGGACACCTCGCGCAGCGCCGCGCGTCCCCGTTGGACGGACGGAGTCGGTGGCGGTGGAACAAGAAAAAAAAAAACCATTACGAACGCCGCACGAAAACCGGTCTGCGGCGGACCGATAATCGCCGCCGCAGCACGTGGAATTCAGACGATCGTCACCGAACGATTTTCACGACCTCGGCTATAATATCGTTATTATTATAATTATTATTTATTATCACCTATTATTGTCGTCGTTCTTATATTCCTGTAAACCCGATGGAAAATGGACGGGAGAAGAGAAGAGCGAGTAAAATACTGTGGAAAACGATGAAAATGTTTATCGCGCAAGCGCACAGGTGGGAGGGGGGCGTCGTTAGTTGACAACACGTCGCGTCGGCTGTCGAAGGTCGCCGCCCGCCGCTGTCGCCTCGTTTCCGCATGATTTAACGCCCGGCGGACGTTGCCGCCGCGAACCCTCGACTGCCGACGACGCGACTCACTTGTTCGCGCTGCTGCTTACCTATACTTGCCGGGCGACACACCGAAAGTATGTCGAACTAAAACTATCGGGGTAATCGAGCAAAGTAAAATAATCGCCTCGCCAGTGACGTGCCCGGGAAGAGGCAGGATTTACATATAGGACTTGTATATATACGACCGCGCCTAGGTTTCGGGATTTATCGCGGCAATCGGACATATAATACAGTGGAATCCACGGCGAACTATACTCGATGTGATTACTCGCGCGTATTTCTTATAATCGACTGTCGACGATTCGACGCGCCGCCGCCGTCTCGACAATTCGAACAACTTCCCGCCGGCGATAAAAAAAATCGAGAACGCCGCCGCGGCCCCGACGGCAATGATACTAATCGAAAGTGCGTTCGGGTCCTTCGAACCTTCGTCCGCGCCTTTCTGTCGCGACAGCCCCGTTGTCGTTTGTCGTCACGAGAGAGCACTCGCCGTAACCCGCGACGACCTTCAACATATATAACCCATATAATATTATTTATGTATACTCGAGATTATTATTATGTGTAGGGGCTTTCGGAAAATAAAACTGAAAAAAAAAAAATCCTCTCCGTTCTCGGCATATATAATATAATATATAGCCGTCCTATACCGCCGTCCGATAATATACGTACGTATATGTAATGTAAAGCGTACAACGGCTTTTTTATTTTCCAAACCCGTGATTTCATCATTAACCCACTTGACTCGCCCGCACGATGATTAACCGCCGCCGCCGCCGTCCGTCTGTGGTATATGCACGGAAAAGAAAAGAAAAAAAAAGTAAAAGAGGAAGACCGCGACAACGACGACGCCGCTGCCGCCGCCGCCGCTGCCGCCGCCGCCGAGTCCGGTATTTATTGTTATTAATCAACCGGCGTCCGCGCCTCACCGCCGCCGCTGCCCCTGCCCTGTTCAAAACGCTCGCGCGCGCGCGCTTTACCGACAACAGAGACTTTATCCGAGCAGCCCGTAATGATAATAACGACGACCGTGATAATAATAACAGTACGTGAAATATACTGAGGCGTATACGGCGGGCGGGTTATAAATATATATTTTTATTTTTTTTTAAATACCTCGCGCCGGCGTTTTTCCTACGACTTCTATATTACCTAGGTGGTATATATAATATTATGATAAATGACCGTACCCCGTTTGTCGGTCGCGGTCGCGGTTCATCGGCGTACTCTGTACATATACGACACCGATAATACGACCTTACCGCAACGCTGTTATAATAATAACGATATGCAGTTAAACAACAATACAAATATTATATTATTACGGTCCTACGTGTATCGATTGCGCCGAAAATCGCATGTTAAAAAAATAAAAATAATAACGCGACATTACCGTTGTTGATTTCAGAATATACACAGCCCGTGCTGTACATTTGGTGTTTGGTTAGGTTAGTAATTTATAAATACTATGTTTGGGGCGACTTTGGGGTGTCAATGAACTACAAAAATATCTTTTTTCATTTTGAATTCCCTAGTTTCATCTAAACTAGTCAGTGTTCAATTATATTGATTTAAACTGGTTTACTACACCGTCGTACTTGTAGGTTCGTTTGGTAAACGTATTTTATTTTTATCGTTATATATAATTCGATTATTCGGAGATAAAACAAAATTTGGACAAATATTATTCGTTAATTATTGATAAAATATATTTTATAACGCCGGTTAAGGTTAATAATAATGAATTAAACCGGATACGATTTGCTTTTTTGCGTAATAATTGGATTTCTGTGCATAATTCCCCGGATAGTTTTCTCCGTTTTTACCGAACATCGTGTCTCGTGGAAATTTATTCTTTTTCATAAAACCGCGGTACGGGCATAAAAAAAAAAAAAAAAATCGTAATATTACCATAATTACTATTGTTATAGTTTCGTAATGAATATAAGATTTTCTTTTTATCAATTAGCGTTCATTTTTCTCGTATATTGTATAGTATGATTTTTTTTTTTTCTTCTCCGACGGCCGCCGCATTTACAATAACCGTCTACCGGGTGGTAAACGTACGACTACAATATAATATTAAAACAGTACCATAACAAATCACGAGAGATTCTATATATGTAAAGAGAGAGAGAGAGAGAGAGAGAGAGACTGATATATATGAGTCGCGTGCACACGTTCGCGGAAAATTTACTAACAAACTGGCGATCGGTCCTCGGCGCCACACGAATCGCATTCTCCGTCAGCGCCGCGACGACGACATTTCTCGCGACGCGAGTAGAATAACTAATTGGGGGGAGGGCAAATGACGTTTTACCGATTACGTACGTAACGTTCGGAGACCCGTCGTACAGTACAAGCAATATAGAGTACGTACAGATAGATAAGTAGGTACACGATATTATTTTATTTCATTGAAAACCGACATTAGAATACGACAATATTATTACATATTACCATACATATCGCGCGAAATTTGCGTTCGGCCCGCGACCGATTTCGTGCCGCGTTCGTTTCGATATTAATTCGGTATTTCGGTATTACCGAACTACAAGTACGCGAAATATCACGGCATAAAAACGCACTTGCGTATTGCTTATAACTCACGACATCCGAAAAACCAACGTACAGACACTGATATAGTGTAGGCGAATCGATGGAATTTATAAACGCAAATTAAAATAATATTACGTATTTAAAAACTCGGTTTAACAAAAAAATAATTACTTAAAAATGTTGTACTACAACGTAATATTTTTAAATAAAAACTACTTTTTTTTTTCACTCATAAATTTATATAGAATTTTTAAATTTTTAACGGTTTCCGAAAACCTACGGTCCAGAACTCTCGATACTATTGTACTAGACGACCTACAAAACAAATTGAACATTTTCCCGTGTGGAGGGGAGGTGTTACAAAAACGTTCACAGGGACTAAGCCCCTCCACCACTAGTTGTGCCGGTGATCGCAGGACAATAAACCAAACGAACGAACACGTCGTAACGTTTAAAATACGCCACCGTCGTTATTACACCCATTTTTTTTTTTTTTTTTTTAATTTGTATTTTTGTTTTATACACGCCTAATTATTATTACTTGTGTATAGGTATATAGGTGCCTATTTTATAAAATCACTAGACCGCAGTAAACCGAATAATAATAATAACTCCTCGCCAACTTTTTAATAATATACAATACCGAAAAAAAAAAAAACAAAATTATAATTTTTTTTTTCAGTACGTCCGGTTAACAAAATGAAAATTAATGAAAAATTGAATATAAAAAACGATTCAAAAATATTTGAAAAAAATACTGTATACATTCGTAGAAAATTAGAAATAATTCCATTATTATTATTATTATTATTGTTATTATTATCAAGTGTCGTGCAACAATGACTAAAGCAGACGAGATGTGGTTTTGTTGCAGTGGTAAGAGGACTTGATAAAAAAAAAAAAAAGAATATAAAAGCATTCCGTCCGTGTCATATATCTGTATCTCAATTTTATTTATCGTATTAGGTAATTAAACAAATTAGAATAGCATTGATACAGGTTGTCCTCCTAGTCGTGGACTTACTAGCCTCCCTCCGCCACAATACGAGTAACCAGCATTTATAGATATAAATCGTATGTACAGTAGTTGTTTTGGAAATTTAGGCCCCGAAATCCTACTGTAAAAACGGTTTTGCGCGGGCAAAAACTACTCGACCTAATAATTAAGAAACCAAATGTTCACTATATAAAAAAACGCCATAATAAGAGAAGGTATCTTAAAATATAGCGCAAACCAACGTCGCACAGTTGATAAAAATATAGCAGTAGAGATGATTTAAACGACAGGCGATTACTGATTATTACATACATTATTGTATTCGAAAGTGAATTTGAATATTTTTGTAGCTGATAAATGTTCGTTTTTTTTTTTTACTCCTTAAATATACGGGAGGGTACGCGTCCTATTTGAGTATACAGTCGATGATAAAAAAAAAAAAAAAAACGCCTCCCCGAGACAAAAGCTCGGTCCGGACGTATTATAATTAATTATATCGCGGTCTGGTAATTTTGCACGATAATTTTGCAAACATATAACGTTTCACGACAAAAGAGTACGAAAAATGTTGGTTTTATACATCTACCTACCCCTACATCGTCGTCTCTTCCTCACTATATACAGCCGCAATTTAACTTCGGTCGGTTTAACCGAGTCTTCTCTATGCTGACCGTGTGCGCCGGGTCCCGTCTGTTGTTGTGACCGTCTCTTTTTCGCTATATGTTTTTTTTTTTTTTGTCGTACCGAGAGACACGATATAATATAATAATATCGGTAACCCGACCTTTTACCGAAACACAGAATATTTATCTATCCCCCCCCCCTGTGTTCGTTAAACGCGAGTTTACGGCCGATTAGACGACAAACACACGGTGGCGCGTATATTATGTACGGCTGCAGCTCGGCTCGTTGGGCCGTTTATAAAAATAACATTTTCGACTCGGGCGGACTTTCGCTTCACGGGACCAGCGTACTAATTAGTCCGCCGTAATTTTCACTATTATTATTATTATTATTCATTTTTTTTTCTTTAATTTTTTTCATCGTCCGAGACTCCGCGTGCGGAAGTCCGGCGGAACGTTCACCTACCTTTACTTATTTATCGTGCGTATGTCGAGTGCTATACGCGAAATCCAAGCGCGTGCACTTCCCTCCCCACCCGGTCGACGAAACCTCAAAAAAAAAAAAAAAAACCAACCAACCGCAGAAAACCACAAACTGCGGCCTTATCGATTTTCGAGACGATTTATCATCGTATACGGTTGCCGTCACAAGTGTGGTGAACCCGGAAATCGTGAATTAATTTTTGTCAACTGTTTTTCAAAATGGATTTTTACCTTAACATTTTTTTTTTTTATCGTGGGTATGGGCATTTTTAAAAATCGTCTGGAAAACATGGAAATGATGTCGGGTAATTTGAACAATTCAAACTCGCGGCGACCCCTCCCCCCCCCTCTACCAGATAATATATTTATCGAGTTAAAATTAATCTATTATTTATATATTTTTTAATACTACACTTGACGATGATGCGTCGAAGACCTGACGATTATCGTCGTCGTTCGTTATTATATCGCGCAGTCTCGCGCCATATGTTCCCGCGCCGGAAAAGGATTACACTCCGACGTCCGTAACCCTTCTCGTCGGTTATTTTTTTTGTATACGACCGAAACGAATCCTACGCCATTTTTTTTTCCTACGCCATCCATTGTGTTACCCGGCGGTCGTCTCGCGGGTACGACGATAGTATTTTACGATTAATATACCTAATTATTGCGGCGGAGGTTTATAAACGAAACCGACCGACCGTGGTGTAGGCATACGATTGACGCGGTGTTCTCGTCTTGTAATATTATAATAGTCGTCTTTATTAAATTACAATACCTTTAGAATAAATTACCGTTATAAAATCTCGCGGTTTTACGGTAAAAAAAAAAAAAATTATAATAATAATAATAAATATATCCGCGCCGATATCTACGGCTATAGTAGTCGGTATACCTAATTCGAGGTATATATACCCAAAGTCGACTAGGAAACGTGCCTACTGCCGTCTGTAACTATTCCTGCAGTGCGTGCATTACTTATAATAATAATAATAATAAGACACGACGAAATGGCAATACGAGGAACCTATAACAGAAAAAAAAAATAAAAAATACCCGTCGACCGGTCGTGCACCCACAGTCCGCGGCCGGCACGTCGTAGTCGGTTACTCTTATTTTTATCCGTTCGAGAACTATATATATATATATATATATATAAAATACGAGATTAACGTGCGGCAAATAGAGAAAGAGAGATAGAACCATTATAGGAGAGTGCAAAGAGAGAGAGACAAGACGGTCGTCGTCTCGTCGACTTTTTTTATATTATTTTATATACGAGTCTCGGTCGATGACGGTCGTCGTCGCCGTCGCCGTCGTGCGTCGTCCACGTTTTCGGTCGTGACCGACGCCGCAGCATTAAATAATATTATAATATCCTACGGGGCTAATCGACGACCGATTGTGTGTGTTAGACCGTTTTTTTTCCTCCACCGATCGGATTTTTCTCTCTCTCTTTTTCTTTTACCTCACGCATAATACATGCAATATTATATATATATATATATATATATATATATATATATATATATATATATATATATATTATATACGTGCGCGTGCGTTTTATTATTATTATTTTTTTTTTTTTTTTTACCGCACTCTCGAACCCATAAATCCCCGTGCGAATATATGCGTACGTGTATATAATATATACGTGGTGGTATCGTGGGTGGAATTCGTTTTAAATATTACTATTCTATATATACTGCCGTCGTCGGGTCTGAACAGCACTGCAGAGTATAATATATTATATTATACTCTTATACCTATCGCAGGCCGTGTGCTGTGTGTACGATCGAGTTTATTATTATTATTATTTTATTTTTTCGAATATTTTACAATATTTTTCTATATATATATACATTATAATAATATAGTATAGAATTTGTGTAACGGCACCTAACCGGTCGACCGCCGCGTATAATATAATAAATTTATCGCGGTTCGAGTTGTCCTGGGTCGGTCGTACGGAAAAAAAAAAATATAAAAACTCGTCGCGAAAAATAATATAACCTAAACGTATATGTATTGTATTTATTTTCGCAGTAAAAACCCGGGTCTAGCATTTGTTTTTATCGTGTCCATGTCGACCGTAAACGATCGTAAATCGGGACGTTTGGCATTCTTTAAGTTTAACAGTATATAAAAACGACCAATCTGTCCGCGGCAATTTGGAAACTTTGTAAACAGAAATACCGAAAGCTGATTTCTACGATCCACTAAACAAAATATTTATATATAACAATATTAGTACGATGCGAAAATACCTATTATTTCGTTGTCCCGTCTAATGTACTGCGGTGTTTCCGCCGGAGAATTATTATTAGGCGTATACGCGCGGATGTGTTTGGTCGGTGGTAAAATGAAAAAACCTATCGAACAAATTCAGTGATCGTAATAATAATAATAATACGTTACACGCAGCACACGTGTTACTCCGTGTAAAGTGTGAATATCGATGGAAATCGATTGCAGCGTGTGTATTATAATAGTATAGGTAGTGTGTTATACTTGTGCGGAAAACCGCAAACCGACCGACCGACTCTTGTGGTAAATCCCATTTTCGACGTTTATTATATCGCGTTATAATACAATACTTGTACACACTCACCGCACACAAACACAAGTATTCCCTTTATTTTTCGTTTCCACGGTCTCCCATCATCCTGAAAAGTATATAGTATAATAAGAGGCGTGTCGGACCGATAATGGATCGGGTTTTCGTGTTTTAAGACAGAGAATAATATTATTATAAGGTTGAGACGCCGTCGTCGTGGTCGTCGTCGCCGAAGAAAGATTATATATATACCTATAGAATAATAGTAATAATAATAATGATAACCGGTACTTTTATATATATATATATAAATATACGAGCCTCGCAGAGTGCATTATGAGATATTTTTTTTCCCCCGGACGACATTATAGGTATGCCCAGTCCGTAATAATTTCCCATTATCCTACGCCGTGATGGAACACCGCCACCACGCCACGCCACACCCGAATCCCGACGTTGTCGTCGTCGTCGTCGTCGTCGCCCGAACGTGTTTTTCGACGGATTTATTCCCGCTTTTATTTTTATTATTATTTTTTTTTTTTCGTTATTCGCTTCTTTTACTTTATTTTTAATGCGTTGTCGAGGTACGGTGGCATCACTCGGCGCCCGAGTGACGGGCAAGTATATAGGTATACGGGGAAAAAAACTCCCCGGTCGGAACGATACCATAATATTTTAATATATCGTAAACAGAAGATCGTGTTGACGACGAAATAGGTAATTTTTAAAATGTGTCGTCGATTTTACCGAAACGGTTTTTTTTCTCGATCTATATCTCATCGCACGGGATACCACCTATCGATAAAACGACTAGACCGCGTAAGAGTTGATATGAAGTTTGACAGCCGTTACATATATGCACACCAAACCGCAGCATATCGATTGACCTGTGAAATATTTGCATGCACCATGAATCGTCGCTATGACTTTCGCATAATAGCCCGTATAGTTCCCGTCTTTCCCGATCGGTTCCCGTCCCTAAAATACGTAAATTCCCAAAACGAATTCCTTTCCGTTTCATAGAGACTTATGACCGCCTCGTGAGAGGTATGGTTGAAAAAATGTGTTTGTGGTTTTTTAATTTATATAAAAGTGAATGTATCCGATAATTTAATGCTCGATTTTTTTCTAGATATTTTTGCGCTTACAGGCCATTCGGGCCATTTGTTGCTTCCGCCAGAACCTTCCAGCGGTCTCTATTGTCGTCTTCTTCCATTCTTACTGTATTATCTACCCAATTTAGGTTCTTTTTTACTCGATCTAGCCAACGCCGTGACGATCTTCCTCCTGGCAGTGTCTTATTGGGATTAGTAGGTACTATAGGTACTTGTCTTCTGTTCCTGTTTGTTACAACTTTTCCGATAACACCAATCTAATACGATCATCTGTGACTATAGTGAATTTTCGAGATTTAGAAGAAAAATAAAATCCAAACATTTAATATTAATATTTATTTATGCTAAAAATTTCGAGTCATTTGACGGTTGTAGAAGAAAAAAAAAACATAAATTCTCGCTTAATTAAGTTTAAGAATAGTGTGCTAGCAAAAATTTAGGGAGTACATTGTATTTCTGTGCCCATAATGGAAGGCGAAGCCCTTCGCGTATCTGCTTGTCTTCCCCCCCACCGAAAAAATGCGTAGTACGAAAAATGATAAAAAAAAAAATAGGCTCTGGTATATTCCGAAACGAGCAGACAACACTCACGGACCGACTAATTAGCATCGGACGCGTCTCGAGAATAACGATTTGATTGAACGTTCTTGTCGTACAATACACACGCACTCGCTGTAACTAAAAGTGTTAGTACGCCTGCCGACGTGATTCTTTTTTTTTTTTTAAACTTTTTACACCCGTAATTTGCTAACGGTCCGTTGGCGGCGACTTTCGAAATATTATTTTCGTACGCCTATATTATATAATATAGTTAGTCGTGTCGTTCAAAGCGCAACTCATCCGGCGCGCTTTGTATTTATACGCACGCGGTTTCGGCGTCGGAACGCTAATAATAATAGCGAGACCGCTAACACGTCACCGTCAGTCGTCGGTATGTGGTTTTTTTTGATAACACCGCCGGTTACATATGACCGGGTGCATAGCGAAATTTCGCCGTTGGAGATTTCGAAGAGGCCTTCCCTCCCGGGCGAATACAACCGCCGGGACGGTATTTAATCGTCTTGGATAAAATGAAAAATAAAATACCGTCCCGGGTCGCGTTTTTCGAGTACTTATGCTCCGGAGAATTCCGTTACCTACCGGTCTTAAATGACGGCCGGATTTATAGTATCGCACCCGGAACGAGTCGACCGTCATCGCGGACAAAAGAAAACCTCACCACCACGCGCTAACAACGACTCTATAATACGTGTATTATACAGGGTGTTTGCGGTACAACGACAAACATCCGTCGGTGGCAGTAAGACGTCAATCGTCGCATAACGATAATATACGACGGATTACTTTTGCCTCCTCTTCTATACGTCGGATTTATTTATTATAACGATATATTGTTATCTCGCGTAATGAACGAGTATATTATAAAAAAAAAAAAAAAAAAAAAAAACCTCGAGCACAACACAATAATAATAATACAATATAACCCGTGTCCGATCGATATATATATATAGCCTATACGGATTTCCCGCGCGCTAGAGATTGAATAAAATAATAATAATAAAAAACATAATAATAAAAAAATCGTCCTAGTCATTTTGTGGACACGGTGTGCGTTTTTTTTTTATTATTTTGTATTATGTAAATCGGACCGGGCGCGTCGGCGGGCAGGAGGCGATGTCAACCCGTGGCGAATCGTAGCGCGTGTTTGCCCGTCGCGCGTTTGGCACCGCCGCCGCGCGCGCCCCGACTGTTTTCTACCTATACACGACGTGTCTTATGATCGATAAAAAAAAAAAAAAAAAACATAATATTCATCGCGAGCATTGTGCCGCGAGTTTATTGTGTCGTGGGCGACACGGCGTCGTTGTGTCCGAGAGTTGATTTGAATTCGGTCCGCGAAAGAAAAAAAAAAAAAAATGTAAAATTAAAACCAATCAATCAATCTCTTACTGCCGCAAAACACCGTCCTACCTAAAAAAAAAAAAAAAATTATCGTTATTTCCATTGCCGCCGCCGTATATAATTAATCGCGACTCCCCGGATAATTGCGCCGCGATAGTAATAAACGAAGCGGCACCGTCGTCGCCGAGATGTCATTGGTATTTTTTCTCGGTAGAGTAGAAATAAAAAAATAAAAATAATAATAATAATAAAAAAAAAAAATAAAAAATAAAAAAACTGGTAGCACAATAGGAATATAATATTTTATTATAGAATTGGATGAGATTCGGTTTCCAATACTCCTAGCGCGGTGTGTATTATTGTGTAATCGGCGCGCCGGGCATGTAATGCGTGGACGAGAATTCCTCCGTGCCGACCGTGGAAGAGCATCACACACAGACCCCGTGAGAAAAACATTCGGAGACTCCGCGGAGAGAGGAGAGAGGAGGAAAGCTCCGTCTTCTTCGCGTGTATCGTGTTGTAAATTGAAAAAAAAAATAATATATATATATATATAATAATAATAGTAATAAAAGAAAACCGTGTATAGTGGTGCCGCAGCCGAACATATTACGAATATTGTTAAAAGGCAGTTAAAATACTTGCATCCCCCACCAGAAAAAAAAAAACACTGCAATAATAAACGTGTTTAGTAAATTGTCGGAAAAAAAGGTAAAAAAAAATAAAATCATCGACGAAACGTAGTGATATGTTCGTATTGTACATACCAACAATTCCCTCTATTACATTTGTTTTTTATAACGTTAATAATAATTATCGCTGTCTGCGCATTAATATTTACGGAAAGACGATTAGAATTATTTTAAACGCGTTAAAAAAAAAAAGTTTCAAAACCCACAATTCGTTGTGTAGTGGTATATAATGTATTATATTATAGTATGTCGAAATGTTCGTTTCGATTATTTTCCGATTTATATTTCGATACGACGCGGTGTCACGCGCGCCGCCAATTACCGCCGCGGACCGTTTTTTTTTTCTACATTTTATTTTAAATTTTTTTTATATATATATATTTGTTTGAACCGACGATTATAATACTAGATATATCGCGCGCGTGTGCCCATAATGTATTCAATAATAATATGTCCGAAATAACAATGTATAATATATATTATTATTATTATTATATACACACCGAGACCACTTTCTCCGACAATATTATTACCTATACAATTTATCGAATATTCGAATTTCGTAAACTCCTAGCAGTATGTATCGGTACGTGTTGTGATATATGCGTTTGTTTTTTATTTTCCCCTCTCCAAAAAAAAAAAAAAAATATATTATTTTTGCCGTGGATTAAAATATATTACGTTGTGGTGACGTATGGGTTTATGCTGAGGCAGCCGGTGACTTTAATAGTCGTTCGGTTGAGTGTCGAGTACAACATTATTGTGCACCAAACCCGCAGACGGGTGTAAAATAAATCGTCTGCTATTTTATAATATAGATAACCGCTTATGTAAATCATCTGAAGCCTGGCGGCTGTAGATAAGGAAAGAATGGAGGACAGGCCCATTATTCCCACACGAATTATGACAGTAACCGCAAAATGTCACCGCCGAAACGACGACTGTGTTCTCTTATCACTGCTCGGGATATACTACTAGCGCTCCTAGTCGTCCTGTAGTTGAAATATAATAATAATGTTCCCCGCTTTACACGTTTATTTACAATTTAAAACAGTTGCTTATTCAGTTTGTCAGTATAAATTTCTTATTTCAATATTGATCATTAACTATATATAATTGACCATTCGCAGTGCTATTGTGTAGTTTTACTAGGTTTTACACCGATATCGGGGCTGATTTAGTGAGTCATTTTTACGATCGAACCGGCAGTAGATTATCGTCGTTCGTATATTATCATAGATAAAACGGATAACAGTCTAAAGTAATAATACGTATAATATAAGTGAATCGAAATAATCGTGGTGGTAATGACAATGCACGTTATCAAGTAATTATTGAAATGTCATCAAATCGCCCGTCCCATAGTCGAATAACTCGGTAATGACGGCAACTTTGTGATACGCAGACGTCATGGCCACCATTGGCATTGATTTTATCAGTTGAGTATACAAAATCTAATGATAAAAATCACGGGCGTCTAATATTTTTCGGCCACGAAATTTCAATAATCAAATTTTTCAAATGCACCATCGATCAATTGTATTGTGTCATCGCATCACACGCCCAATTCGTTGGCTAGACAAATATTTCACCACGGGTTAATCGATACAATAATATCCGTCCTCTTAATATACATATATATATATATATATATATTATGGCCGCCGTCTTCGTGCATTTCATAGTATTGTTTTATAAAACATCTACTGCGAGAGTGTAACCGATTCGCGCTTTTTTTTGTTTTTTGTTTTTTGTCGATGCGCTGTCGTATAACATCCAAACAATACCGTAATATATTTCATTATAATAATGCGTACTATATTACGTTCCGGTGGACACCGCACTCCTCTTTCTCTCTCGCTCTCGGCCAAAGGATTTTCGAAAAAAAAATTCTCGAGCCGCCGGCTGGAACACACACACACACGCACACGCAAACCAGTCGGACGGGTCGCCGCGGCCGCGTGCAACTCTTTGAAATCGACCGCTCGAACCGAGGCTTATAACGACAATAATTATTATTACTCATATTATCGTTATGTGCTCGCCACGAGAAAACCCGGTCAAGTATATGAGTTTTACCGTTTTTTTTTTTTTCCTCTCTTTGCTCCGAAAAATGCGCGGGTGTGTTGTTATATCGGGGGCGGCAGTGCCGTATATGTAGTAGTTGTTGCTTCCGTTTCCCCCCTCCCCCCCATAGTGAAAATCAACGAATACTTCGTATAATAATAAATTACAATCTCGTTATGCTCCCAGTTTCGTCGCACACAAGTGTACGCATCAATCAAAATAATATATGACGCGGTGGCGGCCGAATCTTTTATATATATATATATATATATATATATGGTCTTTGGCATAACTAGGTGCTCTTAATTAACACCGCGGTCGATTCCGCCGTATAGAGGTACGTATTGAATCGCCGAATAATATAAAAGTTTTTTTGAAAAACAAACGAACGCGGAAACTCCAATTTGTTGTTCGCGCGTCGAAAAATACAAAAGTAATCGGATCTCCTGTTGGCCGTACCGATTGTGAAAAGATGAATTTCGGCGGTTATCACAGGGACGGGGTTAAACGTTGTACGGTTTTCGTCGACAATTTTCTATCTAATCGGCCGGGCTCATTAACATAAGCCCGAATTCTATACTGTCCATTATTGTCGCCTGCAAATCGGTGATTAACAATACCTATAGTGTGTATATCGATTACCGGAGTTACTAAAAACGATAACCGCCGTTACGGTAACGCACGTTGTATTGTCCGTACACTTCTCGGGCACACTTGAAAATGTCGGGTACAATAGGCGCGGTCCGTCCGCGTGTCTTTATCGCCGTCTACCACCGTTGTAGTAAACGTTACATTATTATACCGTCATCATTGGCCGCTATATACGTGTTGTACGCTCGCCGGTAATCTATTACACCTATAATATTATCATTACTTTCTCCGCGTTTTAGAAACTCCTCGTGTATATATTATTATAATAACGGCCGCGGTCGTGTAATAAGGAAGTGATTTTTTTTGTTATTCTATCGGTCGTGAGCAACAATAATAATCGATATATATACTCGTGTAGGTACACGTTCGGTTGTAACCGCGTGCGGACGACACCTGCAACTATTATTATTATTATTCAACACCTCCCTTCTTATAAAATCGCCAACACATTTTTTTTTTTCATTCGAGCTAGAAACAAAATCGATGAAAAAAATAATAAAAATAAAACATCCGATAATATTTTATTATTCGTCGAACGGACAACTACGTTTATTTAGGAAAAAAAAATGTCTACACACTTAATTTTCCGTCGGCGCTGCAAAACACGATCGTCAGACACGACGACGACGACGACGTAAACCAGTCGATATTTTGCATTGTTTTTTTTTTTTTTTTGTATACTATATTCTAACGCTCTATTATTATTACATTAACGTGTCGATTTTCGTACGTACGAGAGTTTTTTTTTTTTTCGTTTTTTGGACATTCCGACCGATACCAAACGGAGGCCCGGGGAATTATTCCGTACCTGTAACGCCGCAATACGTACGTGTATATTTATATATACGAAACATCGTCGTATGGTTATTATTATTATTTTTTTTTTTTTTCGATTTCGGTGCCGAAACCCATCACTGACACGGACGGACGAATTAGCTGCCGGGTGATTTATAACGTGTTCGAAATCACGACCGGTTCGACTGGCAATCAATTTCGGCCCGGGGCCCGCCGTACACGAGGCTCGCAGCGGACGCGCCGCTTATTGTGATGATAAATACGCGTTCCGCGCCGCCCTTACCCTCTCATAACATTATATATATATATATATATATATATAATGCTATCGCCGACGATTTTTTTCGATTTTTTTTTTTTCCTTCTAATTTTATTATACGCGTTTTATCAACGTCGTCGTTTTCACGCCGAACGCGCGACCGTCGCCCGCAGACTAGGGGGAATGGTTTCGGGGTACACTCGTATACTTATTACGGCCATGTAACGACGAAGCCGTAGTACGCGTATATGCCTACGCACACCTAAGGTTTGATCGGGGAACAAAACGGGAAACGGTAAACTACGCCTATGCGAACATTATAGATATAATCACGGACACTATAAGTGTGCGATCTGTTGTAAACGAAAAACCGGCGGCCGTTCTATCGGTGGTGGTGGCCTTATCGTTTGGCCCGTATGCGCCATAATTCGGTTCGGACCGTCGTTTACTCGATCGTTATTTATTTGGCCAAATACCTATAGATTGTCTGTGTTGTGGAAATGCAGTCAAACAGCGTATGAAGATACACGGTAGACTGGGCATTTTTGACAGATAATATCGATTAATAATCAATCAAAGATTGTTGAGATTCGGACAAATTTAATGGAATAATATTTGAAACTCGTGAATGCACAAGTAAAATCAAGCGACAACTGTTTTTTTTTTTTGTTTCAAGAACAGCTGTTTTCAGAGCAACCGAGAAAATGCGTCCTACACTACCCGTGTTAATTCATCGACTTTTCCGCTGTGTTGTAAAAAATGTTTACCGTTTAGCGCGCGCGCCAAAACTACTCGAGCTATTTAAACAACCATTTGGTTGACCGTAAAAAAAAACCCAGCACCGTCCTACGTTGGTTTTAGGTTTTAGTTTGGCTACTGCGAAAAAACTCGATATATTCAATTCGGGTATAAAAAGCTTACACGTGTGGCCGACCAAATGTTGTAAACGTACGTTATTTTCGGTTATTATTAACATTTTTCCTTCCCTCGTTTTTGCAGGCGGCGTTCACTAGCGGATCGAAAGCCCTGCACGACGCGCTCGGCGGCAAGGCGTACTTCCGGTCAGTGATCGTGATGCTGCCGCAAAACTGGCAGGACCCGTGCGTCGGTCACTTGCGCACCGTGGTCAGCAGCCAGGGCGAAACGCCGGATGTGTACGTGGGACAACCGCACCCGGTGCACGGGGACGCGCTGTGGACGCAACAGTCGCAAGGGTGCGGCCGGCCGGGCGACGCCATACACTCGAGCTACCGGCTGTTCCAAGAGCCCCGGGACCTGGGCAAGGAGTTGACCAAACAGTGGGCCAAGTACCGGTACGGCGTGTTCGACGAAGTCGGCTATGCCGGCGATCCCGTTTATCCGTCGTGTTACGCGTCCGAAACGTCCCACGCCGAGGTCAACGGTTGTTCCGACAAGCCCATAACTCAGACCAAGTAAGTCCGTCTATACGTTGAATACGCACGCTCGGTTGCGTTATTTATTATACAATACTACCGGACGGTATTTCTTGTACAAAACGATTAATTACATTGTAATTTTCCGCAGAGCTTGCAGTTTTGTCAATACGACCAATTTGGCTCATCCGGAAGCGAAAACTTCGCTCATGTTTTCCACCGCTTCTCAAGTGACAAAATTCTGCGACGCTTCTAGCCACGACCGTTACGCCCCGACCAAACAAAACGCACTGTGTGGACGGCGCAGTATCATGGAGGTCATAAACACTCATCCGGACTTTACCAAAGGGTAGGACCGATAAATTAGTTTACCCGTTAATTTTCCGTATACTTGGAAATGCGCATGTTTTTATCGATCGTTTTCTTTTCCGTTTTTCAGAGTGAATTTTTCGGGAAATCAGAATTTGACGCCGACGTTTATTTTCAAGAGAGAAATGCTCACCAGATACGTAGTGGTCATCGAAGACACGAAAGATATGATGGAAAGGGTACGCGCGTTATTATTTATAATCGATTTTCCGCGTGACGTTTTTGTAAACAATGCTCATTTAAAATTTTTTCCGCGTATAGGAATCTTGGAGTTTTTTGCGATTGGCCATCCGTAAATGGGCCGTACACGATTTACCCTCCAACACGGAAGTCGGACTGGTGTCGGCCAACGATTCGTCGGCAAGCCGTCTACACGACTTGAGCAGACTAGTGACGTCCGACGCCAGGGACCAAGTGGCATCGAACATACCTTATTCGCCCGGTGACTCGAGACTGCCGGCGTGTTTGACCTGTGCGTTCAAAGAAGCCATGAAGGTAATAATCCCGAACGACCGTTATAACGTTAACAAAAACGGTGGTTTTAATCTAATGGGTTTTTTTTTTTTCTTTAATATTTTCGTATAGATGTTGGAAAATCGCGCCACCACCAACGGTCCCGCCAGTTCAGTCATTGTGGTTATTGCTCCGGGAACCGCGCCGTACACCGCCGACTTGGCCAAACAAGTGGCCGAAGCCAAGGACAAGAATATACGCATAGCGACCGTCACGTATCCGATGCTGAAGAGGATCCGGTCTCTGGACTGGATGGCCGAGAAGACCGGCGGAGTTTCGTTTACGGTGACCGAAAACCGGTACAGCATGACGCTGTTGTACTTGTCCACGTACTTCAAGTTGACCAACGTGATGCGCAACATAATGGAAACGTATTACCAGGGGAACAAGGGCGATTTGCCTATAGAGATCCATAGGCGCGAATTGACCGACGACGGTAGGACCACAGTAACCGGGAGCTTCGTTTTGGAGGACCACATGGGCGAACCGGCCAAGTTCACTGTTTACACGCACAACACGGAAAACCCGCTCATCCGAGCCATCACCTTGACCAGTCCGTCACAGCGAGTGTATTCGACTCGGTCCGATTCGCTGTTGTCGCTAAAAATGCTCTGCTTACCAGCGGCCATAAATGAGGTAAATATTATTATTATTATTATTATCATCCCGCGTTTTTATATAATTTTTTTTTTATGCGCTAACCTCTGTCGTTTTATATACAGACCGGGACGTGGACGTACCATATCGAACGGTTTTTGGGGAATCCGCAACCGCATTACGTGCAAGTGATGGCCAAACCGTTAACGAAAAACTTACCCGTAGTTAGGGCTAGAGCTTGGACAAGTGGAACGACAAATCCGTTGGCCATTTACGCCGAAGTCAAACGCGGCGACTATCCAATACTCGGTGCCAAAGTCGAAGTGTCCGTCATCCGACCGGGCTTAAACGGATCCAACGAACATCGCGAAAAGTTTGACCTTTTGGACACGGGTAACGGAGGTCAGTACATCAATTTTTTTGTTGTTGTAAAATTCGAGTTTTCCGCGGTGATAACTAGCGATCCTATGTTCGCCGTCAAAGTCAACGATATTATTTTAATAACGACTCGTTGACGTTTTTACAGATCCGGATCTGATGAAAGGCGATGGGATATACTCAAGATATTTCAATCCCATGGTCGGCGGACCCGGAATTTATACGTTTGAAATCACCGTTTCAGATAGCGGAAACATCGCGTACACTTGGCAACACCGAAACATGGACAGAAATCCTGTAAATTCCGGTTAGTATAAATAACTTGTGTAGATTTCAATCGTTACACATTGTGCAATCCTATTGTTAACGTTAACTAATTACTGCGTGTTTATAGAATCGAATTGTTGTGGATCGTCCATGACGTCGTTGTCGATGGAACAACTGAACCCGTTCCAACGGATCGTCGCTCCGCTATCGGTCACGTATACGTCCGACGACCTGTCCTCGTCGGTGAACGTGGGCCGAGTGGGCGACCTGAAGGTGGAAATCGTCAAACCCGAACTAAAAGCCCGGCTTTCGTGGACGTCGCCGGATATGGGTGGCAACTCCGTGGCCAAATACGAGATTCGGTATTCGCAATCGCTCCGGTCGTTGCTCAACGACTTCGATTCGGCTCCGGTGTGGACGCACGGTGAACCCCTGGCATTGGCCCCGGGCTCCGAAACCGTATTTTCGTTGGACATGAACAAAGAGCCCGAGCTCCTGGACCAGTCGTTGTTCGTGGCCGTCAAAGGTTACGGCCAGGTGAACTCCGTGCCCGGACCTGTGTCCAATTGGGTCAGGGTGTCGGTACCGTCACCGCCACCTCCTCCGTCTCTGGTCACCACCCATACGTCGGTATCGTCGGACGACCCGTCCTGGACCACCGCCGACCAAAACGTCATACCCAGAATCGCCCGAGACTTGAACTACGACGTCGTAGTGCCCACCGTCGGCGGCCTGATGTTGGTGTGCCTGCTGTTACTCATGTACTGTGTGTTCTGTCTAATGAAACGTAATCGAAAACCCGAAAAACAATCGCCCAAACAAGAGAAATCGCTCAACGTGTCGGTTATACCCAACGGCAATGGCGGCAGCGGCGGCGGCGGCGGTGCGTTGAACATATCGTCACCCATGAACGCCATCAAGACCGAATTGGAATCGCATTTCGAACCCTGTCTGATCGACACAGGCGACGCGAAGAAAAGGTACAGCGTGGCTCAGTACGGACCGGCAGCGACCAACGATCATCATCTTTACAACAACAACAACAATCAGCAACAGCAGCAACAACAGCAGTCGCACCCTTACCATCACCAGAGTAACGGTCACCTAAGCGTCATTGGCGGTGCAACATTGACCAGGGCCCCGAAACCGTTGAGTCCGTATCAATCGTGGACCGCTTCGCAATTGTTACACGAGCACGAGCGCAGGACTAGCCCATACGGTCAGATCGGCGATTTTGACAACCAATACCCGCCCCCGGTGCCTCCTCTTCCGGCGTACCAGCAACAACAGCTCCAGCAACAGCAACAACAACAACAACAACAGCAGCAACAACAACAACAACAGCAACAACAAACGAACGTGGAAAACATCTATGGAACCGCTCCGAGCCATTACAGCCAGCAACAGCAGCAAAACGGACTACCGCCCCCGGGCCAATACAACAGCTATCACCGGAACAACATGATCCTGTTCAACCAGAGTCTACAGGGATCGTTGAGCTCGGTGAGCAGTGGCGACAAGAAGAAGAGAAACATAACCATGGTATAAACGAGACGGTAGAAGGGAACGAGGAAGAAAACGAGGAGTATTATTAAGACTGACTTATTTTGTATGACTATTATTTAGTCGTCCTTCTCCGACGCCGATCATGTGTGTACGAGACACAAATTTGGTGTATTATTTTATTTACCGGTTGTTTTTCTTTATTATTATTTTTTTTTTTTATGTGTACCTATACGTTTTTTCTTTTTTTTTGCGGTTTCTAGTCAATTCACTAACGTCGTAGACTAAAAACCACCACGCGTACGTACAACCAAGAGTACTAATAATATTAAAATATTATTTTGTTTTTTTTTTTTTTGTTATGATCTCACTCGTTTCTTGTAAAATACTTTTGTAATTTGTATATTATATTTAATTATATATAATAATAATAATATTCCCCTTTGTGGTATAATAAATAGTAAAATATTATTATTACTATATTATATATTAGGTACTATTACTATATTAGTTTAATATCACTACTACTGCTGTTACGAGAGGGCATAATAATATTGTAAAATAACTCTCTTTTTCTTTTCTTTTTTTTTATTAGCCGTATTAATTATATATCGCGAACTGCCTTTTAAAACCCTAAATACAGTAGTTATTATACTGAAAACATTATTATTATTATTATATTAATAAGTTGAGTGTTACACACCGTTTTGTGCCTATTTTTTTTTTTTTTTTTTTTGTATTATTAAATTATTATATAATGTAAAACGTATATATATATTGTGTAAAAAGACAACCAAAACTATATTGTTACGATATATAATGTATTACACGTGTTTATAATATTGTATTAGTATTCGGATTAGACGAGTTTTTTTTATTTATTTCTGTAGACATTATTAAATATGTACGTTTTCTCATGTCCAAAATATTTATATTATATATTATTATTATTATATTTTTGTACCTAAACTTAAGTTTGTTTGTAGAGACTACTTAGCCGATACCCATAATTGTATATTGTATATATCGATGATTCTGTAAAAAATTATATGCATACTATAATATTGTATTAAAATTAAAATATTCCCGAATTTGTTTGTATTTATTTAAATAATAATCAAAAAAAAAAAAATAAAAAAATTGATTAGAACAACCTGAACATTAATAAGTGCAATGCCATTATACATAATACAAAAATTTATTCTACGAGTAGTGTTGTTGTTGGTAGCGATAAAACATTTGCTTCCGAGGGAATACCGCGGATTGAGTTCCACATTTATTAAGTTTGCTATCCTAAATTTGGAAATGTTTTGCCGTTTCCGATTTGGAACATTTTGAAAAATTCCGCGATATATTCTGTAAATGTATAAATAAAAAAAATAATTAAATATATACAATACGATTAATAGTATTTTTAAATAGTAATACATTTTTTAATTTTTTTTTATTGAAATGTCGTGCTCAATAGGCCGAAATATAGACAAAAAAAATGTTCGCGTAAAACAAACTAAAATCGGTTTTAGAAATAAAACGTAACCTGTTATATAATTTGTAGACGATAACATTTCGAATACAACCACTCGTTGGCGTTTACCACATTATCAAAGGTACAAAAAAAACGTATATTTTTTTTTGTAAGTAACTAACATTTTTAATGGTTAATTTCAAAAAATACCGATGAGTTTATCATTGAAATGTTCTCGTATACAAATTAAAGTACATTTAAAGCCTATTTTAAAGGCATTTTAGTTTGTTTGACACGAACACGTTTTTACTATATTGCCCGTTAGAAAGACTAAGAAGGTTCTGAAAGAATAAGACTTTAACCAGTGGCGTGCCCAGGATATTTCAAATGGGAGGGGAAGTAATACCTAAACGAGTATAATCACGAATAAATCGTCGAATCTCCTGTACACCTTACCCGACAGTGGGAATTTAAAAACCGGATGCAACAGATAACGTTAATTTTTTTTAATAAATCGAGCGTTTCTTCCTTGTTGTAACTGAAATATCAAATTTCAAGATTATTTACTACAAAACGCACGCTCTCGTAATTGTTGTATTTTCAAACCAATGTGGGAAGGCAGGACCGCGGAGATAAGGGAGTGTCACTCTCCCTCCAACTTTAAAATTTAGACTTATGAGTCGGTGATTCGAAGAGAATTAATCATTAATCAATAATCAATTTAATCACACCCCGCCCCCTACATCGGCTTTTGTAA
Organism: Tuberolachnus salignus; assembly: GCA_956483605.1. Classification (NCBI taxonomy): domain Eukaryota; kingdom Metazoa; phylum Arthropoda; class Insecta; order Hemiptera; family Aphididae; genus Tuberolachnus; species Tuberolachnus salignus. The sequence goes on from OY101437.1 coordinate 22,316,680, forward strand.
GGGCCGGTTCATACCACTGGCTATTATATAGTGATTTTATTTACTTATGAATTTGAGCATAGTATTATTGACATTTATGACACATACGCAATATCGTCTGAAAAATGTTATCCGTATTCGGAACGTTTTCGTCGTCCTCGCCGGAGTCTTGAACTACTTGCTGTAAACTGGAGTCTTGGTTTGTCCTTGAGCTCCCAACCATGTTCTACAACTCAATATTATTTATATTAAAACGATTATTGTGTTTGAAATGTTATTTTTTACGAATTGTATTAATTTTCGAGACGATTGATCGAGACTGTTGAACATTTAAGTCGCAAATATTATGTTCGCGGTGATAACGCGATGAAACGTCTCGTAATTCACTAGAGATCTTATAATAATCCTCTTTTTTTTTTTTTAACTCTGAAAAAACTCTTTTTTTTTTCTTCTTCTTCTTCTATTTGCAAATTAAAACCCGATTAGTATTTTTTTTTTTTTTTAATTTTTCGAACGCGTATTTGATTTAATAAAAAAAATTAATTCTATTAGTTATTATTAGGGCAGTGAAGTTATTGCATTTGCATCTTTTTTTCAGATGCTCATAACTCATTTGATAAGCCAGCTTAAATATTAATTTAAATACAATTTTATTGCAATTGCAATTTTCACTCTTTTTCATAATTTTCGTATAATTTTAAGAATATTTTACTTGATATATTTATAAAATCAAAATTAAGTAAACGTACCAGTGTACATGTATAATACAATACGTATTTCTATATCGTACTTTTACATTTTTTTTTTTTTTTATATTTTCTTGTCCATCAATAAACATTAAAGATCGACAATCAGTTATGTTTAAAAATATTCATGTACCGATATCGTTGTAGTTTGTAATCGATGTCATTTAGTGGGGTTCACTTTTGTCCGTGTAAAACGCCGAAAATTAATCCATTTAAATAAGTAGTTTTAAAAAAATGACGTTAAAACTAAATTTTCTCATAGTAATTTTTCAAAATTATAAGCGCAATTTTTAATATATTTCAACGGAATATAACGCAATCAATTTAGTAAGGTTTTTTAAGCAATAACCTCACTGCCTTAGTCGACGATTTGTCTATAAATCCGAATTATATCCCCATCACACTCATAGCGTTGTTGGTATTATTCATAATTGTTTTTGATGTACAAAGATCGTGTAATCTAAAAACGGAAATACGAATTAATAATATTTCTCCCGATATTATTCGCCGATATTGTTAAAACGATAATCGCGACAGTGTTAAAATATTGTGATCAATATTGTGTCCGTTAACTAATGGTTCGTGGTTTAAAATTTGTCTGTATTTGCCAACATTTTTATTGTATTTTTTCCACGGCTATCTTCCCTGTGATATTTTGTTTGATCTCGATCGTTATTCATCTTCGGCATATACAATTTACGTCTACGGCAATAAGATAATACAGTTAAAAGGAAGCGACACGGGAAAATGGAGAATCGCTACGATTCCCTAGAAAACTGTGTTCAGATCGATAACGGAAGACAATAAATATTATTATTTGTAGACGGGGCACCACGCATGGGGTGTAAACGTTTTGGCGCGACACGTGAAATATTTCGCTAATTTACCGAAACAATTAGGACGATATGATCATATTTTTTCGTAAAATAATACGTACTACGCTAAAAAGTGTTTTACAAACCTCGTGCCACGCGTACGACCGTTTTCTCCTTGTCACTGTACTGTGTAACCACCCGTTGACGTTTTGAACGTTGTTCGGTTCCAATGTATCGTTACCTTTATTTATTCCAACAAAAATATATTTGTCATTTTTAACACGTTCGTACGATGTTAAAGGTCAGCCGTTTCGTGTATATAAGTAGTAGGCACCACTACTAATGGGGAAAAAATCCGGAATTGCAGAAGTTCGAGAATCCTGTTGTTTTTTTTTTTTTTTTTGTTTTTGGACTCCGAAATCCGGATTTTGTATTCCCAATTTTAAAATCCAAAATTTGGGTTCGACCGTTCGGATTTCTATTTTTAAATCTTAAAATCAAATCCTTAGGTATTTTTATTTTTACGTATTTAATGTTATTAACAATAAGATGATGAATAATAATAATAAATAGTTTTATAAGAAATTATTTAAAGAATATTTAAAAAATCACAATTTTAAAATCGACTCGGGATAAAAATCCAGATTTACAACAAATTTTGGATTTATATCACTCAATTTCCGCCGTTTTAAACGGATTTGACGGACGCAACCGAACTTACAACCGCGAGACTTGAGAAATCTATAACCGCATTTATTTATTATACAACTATTAAAATACTGCAGTGAAACTGCATCCGGCTAAACGTCCCAAGGAGTGGAATATAGGCGAATCAACATGACTGTAATATATTTTGCTCAGTGGCGTATTTTAGGGGCCGAGATTCAAAAAAAAAAAAAAAAAAATGAATAAATGCACCTGCAGAGTAAGTAAGCAACGAGCATAGAAATTATACACTTTATTAAAGTCTTCGTGCCGACGGTCTCCAAGTTGCGGTTAAATATAAATGGCAACGTACTTTACGATAAAGACTTTATCGCAAAAATTGTAAAGACATTTTTTCGATGCCAAAAAAAAAAAAGAAAAGCTAACAAACTGGCTACGTTGAATACTCACAGAGAAGTTGAAATAACTGTGTAGATATAAGAAATGTGTAGGTACGTAATAATCTCCTATAGTTTTTAACAGTTACATATAAACCATGGACCCCCAGAAATACATGAAAATACGCCACTGATTTTGGTGACTTGTAAAATGTGTGAAAAGTACCTGCTTTTAAAACACTGTCGGAAAATATAATATAATTGCCTTCGATTCACGCGTAGCAAACAATTCGCAAGTAAAAATTTCATTTTCATTTTAATTTCCGACTGTATTGCTCTATACGACGTGTGTGTGTTTTTCATTTTTGTCTACGGACAACTTTTCTACCAGAAATCTCGTTCCGATCAACAATTTCAAGTGGTGGCAAATGTTGTTCAACCGACGCATTGAATAAGTGATATATTAATACTATTTTTTAAATTTATTTACACATATTGCGAGTTTTCAATCGTAAAATTATGTAGGTAATTTTAAATATTATCGCGAAAAAGTGTCGTTTTCGTTATGTTTTAGACTTAGCACGAGGTATTGGCCTGTATTTAGCTTGATTGCCTATTCTTCATATCGTACCTATATTGCCACTAGAAAACTTTTATTTTCCGTATTTTAAGGGCGTTATTGCCGCGCAATTCGTTTGGTTTTTTTTCTTTTTTCAATAGGTTTTATAACATTTATACCCGGGGGGCCCCTACTGCGACGACCCGATGAGCAAACTGATAATCTACAGCGTGTTACGCTCGAGAACTAACGATAATCACACACGTCTAATTGTCGAGTTTGATTGTGTCCGGCAGTGTACCACCTAAGTATATATATATATATATATGTATATTATAGAATAGTTTAAATGGTAAAAATTGTATCGTATTGTATTGTATCTATTAGTATTTCGACACTGCCGACTCACCGACTCTGAACAACCACGAACCGTCGCCGATCTGCCGTTTAAATCCCCATGTTACGTTGCCCCGGGGCACCACGGCGGTCATCCACCAGCTGTCCGGCGGCGAACCGACCGAACCGTATTTCCATCTGATGGTTCCGTTCATTGTTGTCTTGTACCACCTGACCGATGTCAATTCGTTGTCGTACCGGTCGAAATATGAAAATCCGCCGCCGATTAGTTCTGCCGAAAATAACAATACGTATTAAGTTCAATTTTAAATGGCAATTGGTACTGAAAAACAGGGGCGTCGGAACAACGGGGGCTATGGGGGCTCTCACCTCTACGGGGAAAATCCCCCAGGGTCAAAAGCCCTCGCTGATAAAATATATATGTTTTACTAATCCCCTATCATTTTTTTTTTTTTTTTTTGTTGAATATATTGAAGCAAAACTCGAAACAATCTAATTGAGGAAAATCGTCGACATTTTAAACGATATGGAGGGTCGCCTGCCGATGGGTTTTCCAATTTTGTAAAAATTTAAAATTATTGTTTTCCTTTTAATGGCCATCTTAATGATAAGACTTTTGTACTAATCTACTGCCCGATAACCATTTAAGTACGACCGTTTTACGTTGTATATAGACGTAAAAAATAAATTATGATTTAATTCATAAACGGGTTTATTTCTCATCGGTTGGGGCGCACCTTGTTCAATTTTATCAAATTATCTTATAGATTTTTCGATTTTCAATGGTAAATAATTAAAAAAACAATTTTAATATCAACATACGCTATGGCTGATGCAAATTAAACTTGTTTATAAACTCATACATCTTCACGTATTTTAAATCGAACCTCGGTAAAGTACGTACAAATATAATTAAAATAAACTTTTTGTGAACGACTAAGAAATGAAATTAGAACAATAATAAAAAAATTAGTATTATTTAATTAGAGCCGTTTTTATATATTTAATTCAGTTAAAGTATTTATTTCAGTTATCCACTAAATACAAAAATATTCTCACATTATCTTTTACTCTAAAATATCTTCCCCTCTTGGGGTAGTCTTGGCCTACCAAGTGGCTTTTTCCCTCATGGTGCATTTTCTAATACGGTTTTCCGCGACGATCTTTCTTATCGTCAACTACGACCAGTCCATTTGGTAAGTATTTTCGTATCTCGGTTTACCCGCGAAATGGTAAATGGCACTCGGCATACACACCCCGGTTCAAATATATTGAAACGTTATCATTTTGATCGGTATAAATTATTATTTATAAACACAAATATAATTCTTTTAAAGACATAGAAAAAAAAAAAAATCGAGGATAAAACACGCGACATATAATTTATTAAATAACTCGAAAAATAATTTTTATATAGGACGTTTGCCCTATAAAAAAAAAAAAAAAATTAACAATTAAATAAAACCTTGATTTCTTGAAAAATATTTGATATTAATTTTGAAATTAGGACTACGCGATGTTATATAAAAGACGTTTTTCGGTTCGTTACTCGCATTATTATATTTATAAAATACTCGTAACGTCGTCGTCGTGTGCGGACATACATAATGCGTTTTTTTTACTCTTAATGCGTTTTTTCTTTTTTTTGTTCATTGTTGTTTTGGAATGATTCGAGTTTGAGTACTTGACAATAATTATGTCATCGACGTCACGCTTCTGGTCGTAATAATACAATATAATTATAGATAGGATTTTGATGAGCTAAAAAACACGTTTGAAAATGTACTAAAAACTATAAGAAAATGAACTTAAAAAGTACTCTGTAAATCTGAAGCTTAACGCAATATTTTTAAAACGAAAAATGTAAAATAAAAATTTAATATTCAAAATCGTTACATAATGTTATTACATTTTCCATTAACATACATTAAATTTGTGCATTTTTTTTTTTTGTTTTTAATGTTTTTTTGTTTTATTTTTTTTTTACACACACAATATAATTCGACGACCATTAAAATAATATAATTCCATAAAAAACGATTAAATAATATTTAAACCTCTATGACCTTTCAAATTTGCATAATTTTATGTGCATACCTCGTATTATGGATTTACGGTTTTGTTTTAAAGGTACGGTAAGAGTTGTACTGTACACGCGTAATGGTAATTTTTATCACATTATTTGTGTAGAAACTCAACAGAAAGGTAATAATAAGTGTGCATTTCGTTTAATGTACTAATATTACATATATAATATACGATAACCGAGTTAAAATTATTTGGCGTGCAATAAACCTAATCGTAATGTTATAACCGTCGATAGGCATCATAATATACGAGTATATATAAAAAAAAAAGCATTTGAAAACATATTGTTTTTAACGATATTTGTGTGAAATTGGCACGCAACAGTATTAGAAAACTTGTAATCGTATGGAAGACGATGATTATGGACGACCGTGATTTCATATTCAGGGTCGTCCAATAATACATTATAACAATATTACAATGATTTAGAAAACATTTCGAAAATTACAATTTTACACAAAATTTCAAACACAATTATACAGGCGCGCTAGTTTAGTTAAAACGAATAATTTTTAGATTATGAACAAGTGCCACTTGGACTTGGATTTTCGGGGCCCTGGGCAATTACCGATTCCCGGGCACCAGCAACGGCACACTGGCAATTGTCAGGCTTAATACACACACAGTGTGTCCCTGGAAGATATCTCCAGAGATAATGAAAATAATCATCATTTTTTTTAAAAAGATGTTCTCCTATATATAACTCACAGGGATCCAATAAGGACTACAAATATTCGAATTTCAATTAAATTTATATGTTTCTGAAAAAAAAAAAAAAAAAAAACACTTTATTTCTTATTATTTTCGAAAAATGTGTAAATTGACCATTATATAGAGCTTATTCATCTGAAAATTATTACGTTTCGACTTTTCATTTTCATTGACCTTGTCATTTTTAATATTTCTTTTTAGTTTACAGAAAAATAGTGTATAATTCAATTCCAATAGTAGTGTATTGAAATTATATCATCTCGTTTTCCGATAAACTTTGTTTATCAAAAACACTATTTTTCTATTTCACTACTTTTTAATCCCCGAGCTCTAGTAATCAATTATTATGCGATGCACAGAGGTGTATACCATAGATGGGTATCGGAGAGAACTTAGGAGGTTCTAACTAGTAAACTATTTGGAGTTCCCCCCTAGAATGGTTTTCGTCCCCAGACGGTTTTAGAGTTTCTCAACCTTTGTATTTTGGGTGGCCAATATAATTTTGATCGGGTCACTCCAACATTTTCAAAGTTGAAAAAAAAAACCAAAACTAAAGGCCAACATAAAAAGGTAAAAACCTAATGCTTTTTGTTGTCGTCCAGTTGAAAATAATCCTAGAAACCTGTATTTTACCAAAATACTTATAATTGTTATAGCCATTTTTATAGACGTGGTACAATATTCACAACATTGTAGCATTTTTTGAGCGTTAATATATTTGGTTTCGAGGGGATTAATTCGCTTTAACATCTCGATGGGAAAACCGAGTAAAAGAAGACCTGAGGCTACTGGGAGTTCTGATACACAGAATTATCAGAATTTGTCGTCAAAATCATGGAATTTCGCGTAGATACTACTGTTCGATTTATGAGGATAAAATTTGTTCGGCCAAGCAGAAAAGCACGAAAACTTAACATAAAGGTTTACTATAAGTTATACATAAATATGTAAAAAGAAAAAAGAGAGTAATAATGTTATCGTTTTTTTATATATATATATACTAAATGACCCGGCAATTCTTTGCTAGTGCTAAGCATAACTGTTGCTAGATCATTATGTATTATTTTTTTGTCCATGTCATTATTTAAAAAAAAAAAAAAAAAAATAGCTTTAAATTTCTATAACTATAAACCTTCTCCGGACAACATGGAACATTTTGCAAAAAATCACGTAAAAATCGTCTCAGTATTTTTTGAATCTATCAATCTTATACAGACAGACATCAATTTATGTATATATATATATATATATGGTTTTAACATTAAATTTTTATTGAAATCGTATAAATCACAATAATACTTCGGGCAATTTTCCGTTTTATGCGAATACCATTTTTTTTTTTTTTTTTTTGCTCAAAAATTTAAGACGAAAAAACACGGACAATTGTAATTTATTTCGTAGTTGCGAATTGATATAATTATTAATGGTAAATATTCTTTAGACGTTTTTTTTCTGTCACACAACAAGGGACACGCACACGTTGTATGTTTCGGTTAACTGCGCCGCGGCGTCATTTTTTTTTTTTTTTTTTTAGGATTTTTATAACGATTTTCTGTTTTATTTTAAGCATTTTTTTTTTTTGTTCTTAATGTTACTATAAGTATAAAGACGCGTTTTACCGTCTTTATTGAGCGACGTCACTTTTAATCGTGTGTCCCACAAGCCGCCGGACGCGTCCCTCCAGGTCCATCTGGTCGTCGTGAACGAATCGACGACGGTGTTGTTGAAAAACGACACGCCGCCGCTGGTGCCCGGATCGACTCTTTTGAGCGTCCACGGTGGCGTCTGTATAATAATAATAATAATAAAAATAAAAAAATAATAAAAAATTCCATTTTTACTATCCGTTTTAGTGCCGGTATCATATTGCCCTATGTTTAGGTATCGTTACGTATATTTAGGTACAGTTTATACGAACTTGGCAACCGAACGCGACGTCGAACAGAACGACGAACGACATCGACGCAAACGTAACCGTCATCGCGATGGGCTAAAACACTTCTAAAACCTTAATAATAATCACTTACCATTAAACTATATTATTATTTAAAAAAAAAAAAAATGTTACCTTACTGTAGGCGCCTAATATTACGATGTTCTGGTGTACACGCCAATAGAATACCAGTAAATCCGTTCGCAGAGGAGGGGTAGGAAATATTCTAACCTTGATAACGTCATATTTATTCTGACGTTGGTGCAATCTATGTGTTTTTTGTTGTTGGTTTTTTTTTTTTTTTTTTTTTTTCATTATAAGGATCAGATACGCCACGACGATAAAACTCGTAAATGTAGATCCGTCGATTCGATAATATTACTGTTAAGTAGTTCATTGAAATTATTATCATAGTACAATGGTTTTTACGCTTATTTCACCGCCAACGAGCGGACCGCTCGCCGCATAGGTTTGTGAAAGGCATTTGTATAATATTTACAGTATTATCATCGGTTTTTCGCCGGTATTCGCTATATTTTTTTTTTTTTTTTTAACACAGTAATCATATATGAAACAGGCATTGTTGTGGGCGCCGGCTATTGTTAATGTAACTTTTGATACACGAAACTTTATCGACAAAAACACACCAATTGTACGTTGTTTTACATTTTTACAACATTGATACAACATTTTCGACATTTCGAAAACGTTTGAAAACTTGACACAAGGTGTCGAGGTTCATCATAAGCTGTTCTGGCGGTCATATAGAAATATCGAAAATAGAAAAGTTTGATTAAAGTAAAAAAAAAAAAATGCGTACACCTTCGGCACCCTAAGTAGACCACTTTTGTAGGTGGGACGTGGAAAAGATAGTAAATAGATAGGAATTGAATTTTTATTCGTATGCAAAAAAGAAAAACGATTCTGAGCGAAGTAGTATTAGTCGTGTTAGTTGCTACCGGAAACAGTATAGGAGTATATATATATATATATATATATATATAGGACGGAAGTCTTCTAGAAAAAGTGTTTACAGAAAAAAATAAAAAATAATAAAAACCACAAGACCCCTCGGTCCGCTCAGAATCTAAAAGAATCATGAAATTTTGCGTATTATTTTCCGATTTATATACAAATAAAAATATTTGGGCTACGTAAAATATCTAGGACATAAAAACATTATATTTTATTTACAAATAATTTATATAATTTTCCATTTCAATGTATTGATAAAAAATGTTTTGGCCGAACTTCGCTCACAATGGTCAACCGTTTATCATTTTATTTATTCAAGTCCGGCGGAAATAATGTTAAAAATCGGTCGGTCCTCCGTGGTTAGGGTTTGGGCGAGCGAGAGAGAGACTCATGTTCGATTCCCGGTCCGGTTACCCGTTTTTTAGCACAATTTTCCGGACCAGAAATATATTATTTATAATAAGTTATGCATTCGATGTTATAGAAATTATTCAACACACACACACACACACTGCGTCTTACATCGGCAGTAATATTCTGAGGAGAATAGAAAAATAATAATAATATTAATGCACATCGTTTAAAAAAAACCAAGAAAACGTTTTTACTGCTTCCTGCGTTAGACAAACAGAATATTATTATTGAAGTGTTTTTTTTTTTTTTTTTTTATTATTATTATTATTTTATTTATACGTCCATTGTTGTTGCCTATATTTTACTCCTTTAAAGAGACGCCATTAAATACGTAATGCGTACAATATATTATTATTCAGACGACAGGATACATTGCAGTGTCGTTTACGGTTAAAATAACATGATAATATTGCGAGGAAAAACATTATTCGAATAATCCTTTTAACATTTTTAAATCCTTTTTAGATTTTCAGTTTTTCTAAAATGTGTTTTTCCATATGAAAACACTTTATTCGATTAGTATAAAAATGCTAAAAATTGTTCATATTATACCTTAAGATTCGCGGTACACAATTTGACGATACTTTGGTTTTATTTCTGTTGATTTCTGGGTTACCTATATATATATATATATATATATATATATATATATATACGACTTATACGATAACCTTAACCAGATTACGGTTCAGAATCGTTTTTTAATTGTAACGTTGTTTCTATTACACATATCGTCATGTGGTCTGTATCCGGTTATATAACCTTCCATACTTTCCACCTAAAACATTACGACGTTTTATTTGAAACTTAACATATTTTTTTTTTGTTTTGTTTTTCGGTGCGGGCTCCTAGGCTGCATCCCGTGCGGTTTGCGATTATAATCGCGGTCCTGTTTATGATATTCTAGTGACGAAATAAAATTGTAACAAACGGTTTTACTGTTCTACATTGAGCGCGGGACATTATCCGAAATTACGTTACATAATTGTAATAAATTATAAACCGAGCGGTTTTTCTGGGCCGACGGTGTCGCCACTATTATACGATACGAGCGTCGACCGAATAAATAGTTTAATTGTGCGCGAGAGAGTCTGTGGATAATTTCCAATCCGAGGCCAAATAATAACAATGAATCGTACGAGTTACGCTACTGGTCGAATTGTTGGTCTATTACGGACTATTTTACGATATTATACCACTCAACACGATTGCCTCTTAATAAAAGTAATAAAAGTAAAAACGCGCGTTCGTTGGGCACGTTAAATTTTCCGGATGATATTAATGGAGGAAAACAGAATCGGACACGGTGTGTATCCACGGAAAACCGCGGACAAATATAAATGAATAAAAACTTAACCGAAATCACCAAACGCGCGGTAATATTAATACCTAACTGTGTATGTCGTTGAAGCTCGTAAATTTTGAAAAATATCATTTCGCACTCCGGACGTACGTGTTCGCTTTATATTAAAAGATGCAGGCGACTAATATTGGTTGCCGATGTTGACAAATAAACGGTTGTAATACAAAAACCCAACGATAAATTTAATTTTAAAAAAACCGTCATCGGGATCAGCAAATACCGCTAAGTATACGCAGATTTTCGACCCGAGTAAAACAACCACGAACGCAGTTTTTCTAAAAAAAAAAAACAATATATATACGTAAATAGTGATGATTTGGTTATCTAATTTCTGTGCCTTGATATATCGGCAGTCCTTCGTAAACGCCATTATAGTTAATTTCATGGCTACACTCGTGGTTAAACCCGTGAGCAGTGTTGTGCACAGATACTTTCAAAGTCACCTAGATAAGATAACAGATAATGCGTTGGAAATTTACCAAGATAACAGATAACTTGAAAAAAATTTATCTAGATTTAGATAGTATTTATCTGGATAAAAATAAAAAATCGACAATTGTCTAGTTTTAAGGTTTTCAATGGATCTTAAATAACATACAGCAAACTGTAGTTTTTTGGGTATTTGATTATGAATAATGATTTGTTTAACAATTTATTTTGTTTGAATTTACATACACCGACATTTCGTTACGTTATAACTGACACATATATGTATTGTCTTATCCAGCACAGATTGCATATTGTATTATTTGCAAATCAAATGCAGAACAAATTATTTCAAAGTTAAAAATGTTCAATAAACAAAAAAAAAAACAAAAAATGTCTAATACACATTTATAATAATAGTACTGCTGTAAATATTAAATCTCAACATTTCAGAAAATAAGTGTCGGCAAAACGATAGTGATGAATTGTATTGAGTTAACGAAACAATGTAAAATAATCAATACAGAAGATTAAATTAAAAAAAAAAAAAAAAGTATTAACAATTCAATCGAATATTGACAGTTTGGAAAACATCGAGTGAAATAATTTATCTGATAACATTCAGATCAAACAATACTATACGCAAATAATTTATCTAGATAAGATAAAAAGGTAAACATTTTTATCTAGACAACTATCTATATTCGAATATATTTTTTATGTGCTGATAAATGTTGGTGTTTTCAAAAACGTCGTTAAAACATTGCCTATACGCGACGCCTTAAACAGCAGTCAGCCGAGTAAAACGACCGGTATTATATTATATTTTTTATTTTATTATTATATTTCGATTTCTTTTCTCGGTTTTTCCGAATAGCTTCGCCACCGCCGTACGTACCGTGTCGTATTGTGTTTTTTGGGAATTCGACCGCCGAAAACGAATCGTCGGGAATTTATTCATGTCGACCCGCAGTCACGATATTGTGTCGTACACTTGCGCGCACACAAACCGTTTTCCGTGAGAAAAACCCTACTCGGAAAAACGCACCACCACTATAAAATAATTTGTACGGACGAGCGAGTAGAATTGTAATATTTTATAGGTAAACGCTTTGTCGTTTCGTTTTTTTTTTTTTTTTTTACCGTTTATTAAACGGACTACTTTATGACAACGACACGGCAATAATAGGTACGGTACGGACGTTTTTTTAGCAGCACGCAAACGGCGGTAGTGCAGTAACCACCACCGTAAAAAAAAAGTTGCTCATCCTGTCTATTATTGCATACGTTTAGGGTGGCTTTTATTGGTGTTCCCGAGCAGACCAAAAAACTAATAAAATATTTGAAGAACGAGAGCCATTGGCTTTGGATATTACAATTCGTATAGAGAGAAAAAGAGAAAGAGAGAGACGAAAACAAACACCCCGTAGATGCGGGACTGCCGAATTTTCGACATGTATATGTCTTATGGCTGGGGGTCATTCTGTTAATTTGTCCGACACCGAGAATGTTACCGCGACGCTCGTTCAAAGAACAAGCTCAAAATCGTCATACCGATAACCGAACCGCCGCGAAATGTCTGTATTGACGAATTTCCCGTCGCTGATAACGAATTCAATTTTCGTTTTATCCAAAACAAATTCGGTGTTTCCTGCGCTGTTTGCGAACGCGTTTGGTTCGAGAAAGACATGAAGCACGTTCCCCAGAAAGCCGTAGATTTTTTGCTTGAAAAATACCCAGACTTAGATTCTCATAATATGAGCGTGTGCAATACTTGTTATAAAACTCTGCTCAGTAACAAAGTTCCCCGTTTTGCTACGATTAACGGTTTTTGTTATCCTCCATTTCCGTCTGATTTACCGCCTCTCGGTCCTATCTCTGAACGATTAGTGTCACCGCGTCTTCCATTTAAAATGAAAAATCTATACTCAATAAAAATAATTGCTGTCTTTGAAAAATAAATAAATAATTCCTGTCTTTGAAACTTGATTATTTTTTACACGTGTTAAAAAAGTTACCTACAGTTTAATCCTCGTCTCCTCGTATCTAATACCGAATCGACATCGACATTCTTATGTCAACTATATTCAGTAGAAACGAGACATATACATGTACCGATGTATCTGTATGTAGTGTAGATACTCTTAGTTTTTTTTTATATTAAATCATCTCTCGTCTAACCGTGACGTTACACGGGCAACGTTTTACAACGAATAAACGAAATACGAGACGCCTCCCGGAAACAATAAGGTTTTGACGAAATGTTTAGACGGTTTAGACCGGGTACGTGGTGATTATTGTTCAATATTCTCTTCTGCCGTGCGCACGAAATCACATCGCACGGTAGTCACTAGGCGATTTGAGGTTTATTGTACGTATACGAATACCGAGATATCCGTTTCAATAGGTATTTCCACGGGTCGATAACGTTCGAAACCACGTTAAAGGCCGACTTTACGGTACCTTGACATCAATAAGATCGGTAATAAAATCCGCGATAATTACCGATGGCAACGCCAGACTCCGGGAGAACGGCCGAAGAGTTGCGGGGTTGGCGAAGGAGAATATGCGCGTGCCGCGACCCACAAACAGTCGAGCGATGCGAGAGATGAGGCAGAAATATAACCAGATAAATATTGGCACGATCTGGCAGAGGATTGGCAAAAAAAAAAAACAATTGTCAAATCATTTCTGTAATTAACATTTTTTGAGTTCGAAAACGTAACGAGATTTTTTTATTTTTTTTTTGTTCCTGACTAATTAAGTACTTCGCGGATTATATTTAAAAATCAATAGATTTACGAATATTCAAAACAATCCAATTTTGGCGGGAATCGAAAAATGCGTCTCTAAACTCGACGGTTTAACGGGTTACCACTGCGACCGGGATCACGACTCGGATCTTCGAGTCCGATAACGTAATAATATATTTCAAACCCCAAACAAAGTACTAAAGCATGACCGAAAATGACCCACTCACTCAGCCACTTCTCCTCCGCCTGTTTCGCGTAGTATTTCTAGGACTGTACAATCGCATTATTGTTTACAGACAAGACACCGATCGTTATGAACTAGTAAAATAGTTTTTAAAAAACAAACTCAATAAGTCTTTAAATAATGGACTCCCCCTCCCAAAACGAAAAAAAAATTCTATTATCTCACACAGGCCACGTGATTCGTACAATTATGGGCAAAATTCGTTCGAACAATGTTGATGATATTGTCGTTAGACCCGCCAATAGCTTCATGATATTCACTCATCGAGTCCAGGGGTTATCTAACGAGTTTTTTTTTTTTTACATATCTACGGACACGACTAATAATACATTTTATTTATTTTTCTTTATCCGGTAATCCGTTTGAAATAATAATAAAAAAAAAATAAATATTATGTCCGATAACTTTACAGGTATAACGATTGTGCGCCGTGCGGTAATACAAAAAATTATTACTATTTGTTGGGTGCGATTCGCTCACAGACGCATAAATTTCGAAAGTATTAAAATTTGTGCCCATCAACTCTATAAAAAAAAAAGGGATGTGATAAGTAGGGCAGAGGACTTGTAGCTCTAAATTCGCACTAAATATTCAAGCACATATGCACTTAAAAACCCTAAAATACGCACTAAAAATATGCTCGAACTGTTATCGTTAGTGGAATTGCAATGGTCTTAAAACCCGTAGCCAGTAAAACGAAAAAAATTCGCCGTACCTTGGACGCGGACCGATGTGGTCAAAAGTGTATTGCATTACGCGAAAGTCCGTCGATTAATTATTGAGGAAAAAAAAACTCCCTGTTCGACGCACAACCTAAACGACAGTGGTGCATTACGAGCGGCCTATACGACACACAATCGGGAGCGAAATTATTACCTTATTCTTCGTTAATTCCCGCCGCGCGTGTACAATTCTATCGATTTATACTTGAAGGGTCGGCCGCCGCCGTGCAATGGAAACGACGAATAATTTATTATAACAAAAAAATATGTATATACGCAATACGAATAATTTTTAAGAAAAAAAAAAAACAACGGTAGGTACAAAACTAAATCCTGGAGTATTAATAAAGGTCGTGTGCGGTATTTTATACGACCGGTTTGGATTTAAAAAAAAAAAAAAAAATCATCGTCGGCTAATCGAACCGGCAAACAAATAATACGCCCATCGCACACAACCTCTATGTTGTTTAATAATACACCGGGCTTTCTCTTTTATTTTACGAATTGCTTATATATCCGTTTCGGTTATGATATTAAATTTTAGATTCTTGGCGGTCTCCATTACGATTTCAAAAATTAAAACCATTCGCCAAGAAGCTAAACCGTACTGTAAACGTTTCTTCGACAAATTGCCTACTCATCCTAACCCATCAATATCCGGTCTAGACACGATTCTTGGAAATCCATCACGGCGACTAAAATGAAACTGGTGCAGAGATCTTCTTAATGAATAAGGAAAAAAATTTAAAATATATATATATAATTAACAGCAACTAAATAAAAAATATGTAAATATATTAAGCAAAAGGAAGTACGATCACTGGATGGTTTCTTCCCTCGCCCTATTCATGTTTCTAAATTTATTGTAGTACTTATTATCATTATTACCTTTTGTGTGTAGATTGTATAATCTATAATAAAAATTTCAAAAAAAAAAAAAAAGATTCTTGGCGGAGCGCCCTCGGGCTCTTGTGGTTTTACAACGATGTATATTTTTTTAAATTATTTTTTTACTGCAAACAATTTTTCTACCAGAAGACTTTGTCCGACCTGTTTACTAACCTAATTGTTTCCGGTTAGCAAACTCTGTCTAGTCGGTACTTCCGAAGACAAAAAAAAAAAAATGTCTTTATCACGATTTCGTCAATGTCGAGTTTTATTATTTATGTCGATTGGCTGAGTTACCGTGGCCTGTAACCTAACCTAACCTACCAACAATAGAAAAAAAAACACGACTAATACTAAAATCCGTCGCCTCAGAATCGGTTTTCGTTGCATACAGATATAAATACAATTCCTATCTGTATACTGTCTGGTTAGGTTGTACGATGCGAAGCACGTACGCTTTTTTTTTTCTTTCTTTTTTTTACGTTTTTCTTGTTAGTCTGTCGAGTATTAATGCCTAAAAACAATGTTTTCGGTTTTTTAACGTAATATCATTGCTCGTATTATACGTACGCTTCCGTTTGTTTGTGCCATTGCGGAAAGCAAAAACGAAACGAAAAAATAAAAAATAAAAAATAATAATAATCGTTTCTCGCACCAATATTATACGCGTACGATTTATTATGCGGCGGCGTTCCCGGGGGGGGGGGGGGGTGGTCACGCGATAACCTGCGACGTTATCCGGGGGGCGGAGATGTCCGGAAAACCCGAAGAAAATCGCGATAAAAAACGATACACGGTGGGTATTTTTTTTTTTTTTTTTGTACGTTAGTTTGCCCGGCCGGTCGGGTCGATAATTTACGGATACGACTGTACGCCGGTAATCGGTTCGGCAACACGATTAAAACGAACGATTACGGGACCTCGTCGCCACGAGTTTTTGTTGGTTTTTTTTTTCCCCTCCCCCCACCCCCCTGTCAAAAACTACCACCGTTTCAAAATACCAATAATACGAGGCGACAAAATTACCACGGCTGTTTATTGTGCCGAACAAATCCGATTGGATTATCCGTAACACGCACGGGAAAACGGCGCAACCACATTTTCGATTTTTTTTTTACAATTGGAATTGCTAACCATTTTCCAAAATTGCAAACATAATACTTTAATCGATTAAATACAAATTTTAAAAATCTGCCGATATCTCGTAGTGAAAAATTAGAATACTTTCTCAGAGTACAAATCCAGGTGGTAACCGTTGCGACATATTATTGGAATTAGAATCGTCTGTTTGAGTGGAAAATAGAATTTTTTTTAAATAAATCGCTTTGAGTAATCATTTTTTTTTTTTTTTTTTTTTTTAATAATTGTTAAACAAATTATGTAACTGGAAATGTTTAGGCGACTCCCTGGGTAGGGCCGGATTTATAATTGTGGGAGCCCCAGGGCTCATATCGGATAGAAACCATTACGACTGAAGTCCGGTTATCGAGCGGCAGTGAAGTATTTAAACTTTACCCATAAAAAATTATTAAACGGCAATCAATTGATTTTATTAATTTTTTTTAAATTATTAGATAATTTATAATTAAAATGTTTTAGGTACTTATTGAAAATCGAATATGATTTGTTTAAACTACAATACGTCAGTACTAACATAAAAACTAAATATACAATTTTTTTTATTAACAATAAACACAATTTTCTTGAATTGTAAAAATTGTTTATATTCAAAGTCCATAGAATTGTGACTTTCGATACTTAAAACAGATCGGACGAACGATCTTGGGTCATTGTTGTTCATGGGGGCCTCCATAAATGGAATTTTGTGGGGTCCTTGGGCCCAATGCTCCCCAAAATCCGGCCCTGACGATGGGGATTCATTTATCACTAGTTCTTTGTATTTCAGTTAAAAATTGTTACTTTAATTGTTAAATATTGCCTATTTTCTCGGGCACTTATACAGACGTGTATTTCGGGGGTGAAGGGAGGTGGTAAGGATTTAAGTTGATCTTTTAAAACATATTTAAAAAATTTCCCTGAAATTTTGGTTGTGGGAGGGGTGAACCCCAAAACCTCCCTTGTATACGTGCCCCGTATCTTGTAAAGGCGACTCAGAAACCGATAATTTTTTTGAGAAAATAATAATAGTATTACTCCTCCTCACCCAAAAAAAAAAAAAAAAAAAAAAAAAAAAAAAGATAAACTCTACAATTTGTTTGTGAATATTAAATATCAGTAACTACACAACGTGTTTGGTATATTTTGAGTTTATTATTATTATTTTATTCATTTATTTACATTAACTAAAAAATATCATAAATGTACTATATCGTTTTTTTTTTTTTTTTTTTTTTTTTTTTACCATTGTTATTATATTAATATTAATAATTATTATTACAATACAAAAATTAGGAACTGATAGATTTCTTTTTTTTTTTTTTCTCTTTGTAAAAACATGTCGTTTTTACAACAGTTACAATAATAATAATAATATATATATTTATATATAATATATATATATATATGGTAAGTATACACATACAAAAATAATATATAGCAAAAAGGGGCATTTTTTGTAATAATTTTTTTTTTTTTTTTTTTTGTTGTTTTTTAGCGTATCTAAAATTCATTATACACATAAATATACACGACTACACACGAGCTCTAAATAGGGGGCGATATAGTGGCAGGGGGCAAGCTTAATATTCGATAACGACGATAATAATAATTATTAGGGTATAGGTATTTTATAATATAATATAGATGTGCTCGAAGGAATATAATTATAAAAAAAAAAAAAAAAAAAATCTACTTTTTCAACGAGAATATAACAGCGCAAAAATTTACATTATACAAAATAATAATAATAATAATAATAATAATAATAATAATATCAATATCAATAATAAAATAAATAACTATATATAATATTATAAAATTTAAAAACGCATAAATTTCAAATTTTCAACTTTACACAATATTTTTTGTTTGTTTTTTTGTCTTTTTTTTTTTGTTTTACACATACATATATGTTATATTATAATATTATATAAAGCAACAAATGAGAAAAAAAAAAAAAAAAAAAAAAAAAAAAAAAACATTTTCTTTCGATTTATTTTCATTTGTTGTTTTTGGTTTTAGGTTGTTTTATTTCGTTTTAAATATTATATTCACTCGTATCAATAGCGGTAAAAAATCGATTATTTTTTTTTTTTTTTGTTGTGTTTTTAATCAAATTATTATTATTATTTTCAAGCAAATTTTCGCTAAGCTCCCGGAGTTCGCTAACGCATATTAGTATAATGCCTGTGTACATATATATATATATATATATATATACATAAATATATACACACACTCATATATGTATATATGTTATAATATAGGGAGGAAACCCAAAAAACGGTTAAAAAAGACGATTATAAAAATTATAAAAAAAATTTTTTTTTATATATATATATATGTATATTGTTTATTACGACGGAGATGTTACGCGTGCTTACGATAGGCTTTACGTGATAATATATATTTATATATATATATAAATGTATACACATAGATACACGCGCGTACGTATAAACACAGAGAAATCGAATAAAACAAGCTCGTAGATTGTTAAAAAAAAAAAAAAAAAAAAAAACCCCGAAATATTATCAATACCGTTTATCGTACGCGCGTGTATCCATATTATAAATTAGACGGTTGTGGTGTTTTTTTGGTTTTTTTTTTTTTTTTTATACATAATAATCATAAGAATAATAATATTGGGCACTTAGGTAAGGTGTGTATTTTTTTTTTTGTTTTTTTTTTTTGTTTAATGTCACGAACATTTTACAACGACGACACGGCATTACACGTAGGTACACACCACACATATCGTATTACAACAATTAAAAAAAAAAAAAAAAATAATAATAAAATTAATTAATTTCGCGTGCGTCGTGTATCGTTTTTCTTTTTTTTTTTTTTTTTTATTATGTGATTTATCCTGTGCGATGTCCGTGGGCCGTCGCGAGTACCGCGACAAAGAACAGGAAAAAAAATTTTTTAAAAAAAAATGTTAAAAAAATCAACGAAAAAAAAAAAATTGACCGGTAAAAAAAAAACACGACGGAGAAGATACACAACAATTATTAATAATAATAATAATAATAATAAAAAAATGTAGGTAATCGGAAAAAAGTTCGCGTAAGTATAATAATATTTTGTAAAAAAAAAAAAAACTTCGACTCGCGGAATAATATAATTATAATAATAATAATAATAATAATAGTGAAATGTGTTACCGCTATTATTGCGTCACACGACTCGCGGACACCCCCGCGCACACGCTGCACACGATCGGGCTGCAGCAAAAATAAAAATCCGTTGTTTTTATTACTATTGATTTTCGTTTGTTTTTTTTTTTGTTTTTTTTTTCTTTTAATTAAATTTTGTTGTGACTATAAATTTGTTGTTTCGCGCGCACGTCGTGTATAATAAAAATCCTCCGGGTCGGCGGCTCCTCAGCTCGGGGCTCCACTGCAACGTCCCCGTCGGCGGCGTACGTCACGCGTTGCATGTTTTGACCGTCAAATGTGGTGGGCGACGTTAATAAATTTGTGTCGAGTATCACGTCACGGGGCGTATAAGTATTAATAGGATAATTAGGTCTGCGGGCGGTGGTGGTGGTGGTGGTGGTGGGGGGATGTGGTAGGGTGACAAAAAATTGTTTTAAAAAAAAAAAATAAAAAAAAAAAAAAAAAAATTACAAACAATAATAATAAATTAAACGGCCGTTCCCGCGGATCCGCGTGGAACATTAATAATAATTATTCGAATATCGGCGGCATCCGTTTCATCATACGATTAGTAGGCTCTCGTCCGGGCCGAATCCGTCGCCAGAAGAACGCGACGACTGTTCCTGCGAGAAAAACAAACAAAAAAAAACAAACAAAATTCGTTAACAATCGGTTTTTTTTTTTTTTTTTTCGTTTAACGATAAATAATTATACGTTTTAAATTAAATTATTACAACGAAGAAGAACGGACGGTTTTCCGCGGCCTAACAAAGCGCGGATTAAGTATGTACATATTTGTCTGCAAAGGTTATTCGGTTGTACAATTAATTTATAATAAATCAATCAATCAATTCGTTCGTTTACGATATCATAATACTACTAATAATAATTGTTGTTAAACAAAGTATGTATGTATAATGCAAACAATGTTATTATGTATATACAAATTAATAGGTTTTTTTTAAATTATTCGGTTAACCGGGACAGTCGGATAAATATAGATCACGGCCCAAATATGTGTCCCAATTAAACGGATTCTTCTATTCATATATATATATAAATGCGCATATTTCAATAAGTCCATCAAACCGTAGTCGAAAATAGAGATAGGGGCTAAGGAACCTCCTTAAATTTAGTGTATAAAACCCTCTCGAAAACTACTGACTGTAACATACGTTTTTTTCTTTTCTACTTCTTCTTCTTCTTCTAATATTCACGACAGTGCTCAGTATATGGGACAACGACAGTCCCCTCCCCCCTCTTAAATCTTAAACACTATTTGCGCCCGTGTGTCTAGCACTAACTAAGATTAACAGGACCGGAAACGGTCATTGGCGGTACACTACTACAGCGGGATAAAAATGGATCCGTTACGGACCGTCAATGAGCGACCGTAGCGCTATCTCTGGGTAAGTAATCGAATTGTATAAACGTGTGTAGGCATAAATTGTGTAATTAACACCGGGTTTAAATTATACCGCTATAGCTGGCCGACAGATGGCGCTACAACCACCCGTTACCTCTTCGCAACAGATCGTGTCGCGTATAGAGGGGGTCGCTTCCCGTCTTTTCGATTTCGGTTCGAGTTTCTAGCGGTCCGGAATATTAGCTCGAAATATATCGGAGTATTAGGTTTAATGAAACGTTTATCGTATAGGTTAGAGATTACATTTCACATTTATTTTGTTTTTTGTTTAACCTTTTTATTTTCAAAGTTCAATTCGGATTCGAGAATATTTCGGTCCTACCCACAGATCAAACGATTATATTATAAACAGCCTACGAGTAAAACCGAAGAGGGCAAATTTCATTAGTTAGCCCGTGAAATCGTTGTCTATGCCAAACGTGATAAATATCTAAAATAAATTACAATTGTTTCTATGAGATGTGGGTCACTTGTTCCGCTTTGATAACAGATTCCAATTATCGAAATAACCAACCACAAACCAACCTATGACAATGAAAATATTAATGTACGAACATTTATGCAAAACCACGTTAGGTAGTATTACACGATACTCATAAGAAGAATGCCGTTAGACTCGGGTAGGATTTAAGTTTTCACAATTGGTATTCATTATTCTGACACTATCAGTTAACGATATCGATCAGCGGAAAAACTTTACCAGACCCGGTTTATATATCGTCGCATTATCAGCGGGATAGGCCTCCGAAAATTTGAATCTAGTAATCACAGATTGTGTCTATGAGCAAATAGGGGTACGTGGCCCTGTGCTGTATTAATAGTTATAGCCTCTTCCTGTAGCAAAAAAAAAAAAAAATCAAGTTCTAGTTCAGGTTAGGGGTAGGTAATCCAACGGTTTTCAGCATGTGCTCCACAAGTGTGATTTAATGGCAGATCCGAAATAAATTAAATTCAAATAACATTGATTGCAACTTGGACCATACCGTATGATGATAACAATTACACGTTTAAACTGTGAATAATATAAGAATATTTTATCGTTAATTTTATATTATCGATAATATAGTTCTCGTCGTATTATATATTCTATGAGATTTCAAGAACTTGACGGATTTTAAAGAAAAATAAAATAAATCAAAAGATTCATAGATCATTTTTTATGAGTTGTGATTTATTAAAACGGGACTCTATCAAACAGTTATCCAAGTAATTTAATAAATTATTAAATTATTATCTATGCGGTTTATTTATTTTATTTTTATTTTTTTGTATAGCCGACATTATTAAGATAATATTATTTTACGCTCAATATTATTATTAGTATAGTTATTACTAGGGTCGGGATTTTACAACATTTGCACATTTCTTATAAGATTCTTAAGAAAATAGCAGAGTAAGCTTAACATTTGTTTCATGACTAAACAGAGAACTAAAATTTAAAATTTAACCTTGCTTATTTCGCTACTTTTTAGATTTTAGTGGTATTTCTAGACTTTTTGTGATATGTTTGCATTCTTACCCGTTTATAATCAAAATTAGTCATATTTTATCTCATATAATAATAATAAATTAATAGTAATAATTAATAATCTTAATATTTTGTATTAATAAAATAATAACATTTCAATAGACGATTATTGTAAATCGAATTTATAAATATGATAAATGATCAAATAACTAATAAATAATAATTTTCTGTTTTTTTTTTTTTTTTTTTGCATATTTTTAGCGCATAATTATGCAATTTTAAGTGCTATAAAATCTCAACTCTGGTTATTACAACGGTTTCGCCCACGTTTTGTAAATATTTAAATTTACCGCGCGCCTTACGGATGATAAAACATTAATAATAATATTGTTTTAAAGTTAATAAATATTATATTATACGCGCACGACGTATTTCATTCCCTCCCGAAGTTTGAGAAGAGACAGAGAGAGAGATAGGGGGGAAAATAAAAGTTTTCAACGAGTATATTATTATATTATAGTTTTATATACACCGTAGTCGCGCCGACGTATATTTTCTTTCTTCGTATATATATATATATATATATATATATACTTTTATAAAAGAATAAACGACGGCCACGGCGACGAGTATATATAATATATAAGAAGAGAAAGAAAAATAAGATCGTAAAAAACAATATAACGTATAGATCGAATTCGCATCCGACTCTTCTATATAATAATATACGCTGCTTAGCATACCCGCCTGCGCCATATTTGGACACAGTGGTCGTATGTGTTGGCCACATAGAGTATATTATAATATATAAATATTATTATCATTATTATTAGCGTTTCTTCTGGTTTTTTTTTTTTTTTTTTTTACTTCAAATTTAATTAAACGGAAACGCTATTTGGTATACTTATACGGTGGGGTGGGGTGGGGGGGAAACTTTAAAATATTGCGGTTGTTCGCCGCCGAGCAATAAAACCGACTGTACGACGGGACTAAATTGATTGAAAACAAAAAGAATATAAATATTATACTCGCGTGGGTATGAACACAATAAATAACGGTGAAAAATGTTAATTGTTTAGTAATTACACGGAACGGAATACTCACTGTGATCACGGTCTTTAGAGGAATAATTGTGACGATCGTATGCATTTTTGGACGAAACGAGAACGGCCGCCTTTCCGCTTCCGACCAGTTGCCGTCCACCATTCTGCGAGGAGGAACAAAAAAAAAAAATAAATAATAACACCGGATAATTATATACGCACGCGGTTTTTTGTATTAAATTTAAATCGCCGCCATAGAATATATATATATATATATATATATATATTTTTTACACTTACGAAATGTCGGCCGCATTGGATTTTTTCAGTCTCTTCGACCTGATGTAAACCGTGGTGCAGATGATAAACACCAACAGTATGGCGACGATGAGCCCCGATGCTATGCTAGCCGATTCCAGCATCACTTGTCGTCGGGCGGCTATTAAAAAAGAAAAGAAGAAATGATGATTAGAAAAAAAGTAAAAAAAATAAACGAGTACTTTTTGAACTAAATAAATGTAACGATTGCATTTTGTTGGGTGAGGGGTTGCCGTAAGACGTATTTAGGCGTTATTAGTACAAAGTTATGAACTCTGTCTGCGGTTTCGAAATTTTAATTTTGTTTTTTTTTTTTCACAATTTCTAGTTATTAAAATATTTTCTTTTAACGATTATTATTATTATTTTTTTATTTTTTTTGATAAACGTTTCAGACGATTAAAACTACACAACGTGGTCCATCATTCGTCCAAAAAACGATTTTTTTTATTTTATAACTTTTATTATGATACCAAGGTATGATTTATCGATATATCAGTTTTCAGAAAAATGATAAAGGACCAGGCACAATATTTCGTTGTTGCTAATACGATCATTTTATCTGTTTCAAAATGTGACCAACCCGACGCGGCGTTTTCCTCATTTCTGCCTGACGTAGGGCTTTTCGACCACCAAAGGTTTTTTTTATGTTTTCATTAAATATAGGACGCCGACAAGGTTCCAAGCAGTATCGGATTCGATATACGCGATTACTATTCCCTTATCATTTTTCCGGCAACCGTATATCAACAATATCACAGAACGCTCGATGTAGATTTGCGTATTTTATAACGAATATTACGGAAAACCGTATAACATTATAATGTCGCCGTGGGTTGATTTTTTTTCGTTTTGTTTTGTTTAAAATATAAATTTTTTATTATTTTTTTTTTTCGTCCTTATCATTATTATTACTATTTTAATAACGTTCGGCGGCGGCGGACGATGGCGCATACCTAGTAAATCATTAGTATGCCGGACCGACCGCGGGTTTGGTATGCGGTCTCGTTTCTTCGGTTCGCCTCCCCCTACACCTGTTGTATGTACGATCGTGCGTACGTTTTCATTACACACACACACACACACACATACGAGATAATATTTAAACCTAAGTTATGCGCGCGTACCTATATTATATTTATACGGCCCATTCATGTTTTTGTGCGGGTTTGTATATAATAATATTCTTATATTATTATATTCTCCGGACGGTCAAGAGACGCGTCTTCTAGACGGCTCACCGCCCCGTTCTCGCCCGCTGCAGTCTCCCTCCGTCCGCTCACCGCTCGCCCGCCCGACGCTCGGGGATAATATTATTACGCTATCGGCCTCGTTCCGTCATCGCAATCGCGGTGCGTGTGTGTGACATTATTATCCATCATTATTATTATTATTATTATTATTATCCATTACAATTGTATTGGCGACGACGAGGTCGGCCGTCTAGTCGCGAGAAAAAAAAATTTATACATAACTTATCCGTATATATATATATATATATATATATATATATATATATATATATATATACGCCTCTTCTTCCTCTTCCAGCGCCTCTCCGCGGCGGATTTTTTTTTTCTCTACTATACCGGCGTCCGATAGGTCGGGTAATCGGGGGTGGTACCCGCTATAATAATACATACTCGTATCGTAGCGGTACGATATTATATTGTAATCAAACTATTTCGCCGAAAGCGTCGCCGCCGAGCCCAATTTTTTTTTAAATTTTTTTTTTTTTTTTGGTGGGGGGGGGGGTTAATACGAGGAAATAGTACGCGGCCACGGAACCCACGACGGTATTTAGCAGTGGTGGTTAGGGTGGTAAGAGATCAGTGTCAACCGCGGCGAGCCCATTGGTCAACGTGTTATCTATATCCGTGGACCGCCATTTTGTTTCCAAATAATTATTATCGTTGTCTACGTATGCAATACATTTTGTCTCAATAACAATAATATAATATTATATAATATCACGCACGGTATTTGAGTAATACACCGATAAGAATTATGCGTATACCTTTCTTACCAGCACTGATAAGAAATTCTCTAGGCTGCACTGTCCGTGGAGACAAAATGGCGGTCTATTGAACAGTGATAAGCCGAGTTGACCGCTCTCCTACTGTATACTAGGCTCTCTAGTTTTTAGTGAACCGTCTCCGGCGTTTTCTTGGACGGCTCCCAAATCGCGGTCGTAACAATATAATGATAATAAACGTGAATCGGAACGGTTCGCGTGTGTGCGTGTTGTGATTTACTCGTACACAGATTTTTAATTTCATCTCCGCCGCCGGAATAAAATTATTTTTGTGAGGGAGAAGGGAAAAAAAACGTATAACAATATGTAAAAATAACGACGTCTATCATCGCTCGCGCGTATAATTCAGAAACGACATAACATTGGCAGAACGTTATATATTTAAGCCCACGGTGTATAATATTATATATATATATATATATATATCGGTAGCTACTTACTCGTATACGATCCGTCTAAATTTTTGAACTCGCATCTCTGCCCCATGAAACCGTCGGTACACCTGAAAAACACGATAAACACACAATAAATATTTTATACTGTCGAGTTGTCTTTTACAAAATCCAAAAACGAATTAATTAACGATAATGTTTTTTTAAATTCAATACGCCACACAGTTATGTTTTAAGTTTAAGTATATGGTAGTCAAGTCGCTACGCTCAAATGAACATCATACAAAGGCATAATAATATAACAATTCGGGTAACAATATTGTACATATATTGATAATACATGAAATAACAATAGAGCTGTCCCATATAAGAGATATGAATTTTGGCGCCATATGCCAAAAGGGCAAATTGTATTGATTATCGTCATCTAGATATATATTTGTATACGACGTAAATTATGTGACGGTACGTGGAGAATTTGTGATTAATTTCAAATATTTTTTATATTATCACCATAGATAATAAAAAAAATGAATTAGACATGTCAGCTTATCAGTGAAAACTGTAGACACCCGTAGTTCGCATATATGTTGTTATAGCCTCGCTGGTTTATCACTATAGTGATCATATACAATCATGTAAACAAACGCCTCACTCTTGTTATCAGCTCAGGACCTCAAAAAAAAATAGTGACCTCAGTTGGTGACGTTCCATCCGGACCTATGATTATATCGCTTATATTTATCACACAATTCATGACGTAAACAAATATTTCGTGGATATATCAATACAATTTTCCCTTGCGCCCGTTGGCATATGATTGTTGGTATCTATAGTTGTTTTGTATATCTACGGAAGTACTATATTATCGGCAGTGCCTTTATTTCGGTTCAACGGCTCGGCATCTAATCGCCCGGAACAAAAAAATTATGTTTATATAGATATCACGAACAACACGAATAATTAAAACACGTTGTTAACGCGATAAATATTTCGTTTCCCGGACACCGAAAAACCCCTCGGAAAATTACGACGCCGCCGTCCGGTTTAATTTTCTTTTTTTTTTATACAGCGCATTACTATACTCGTACTATAGAGCCCCGACCTTGTATTCAATTGATTATATTCTCAACCACAATTCGCTTGGTTTAAACGCATAAATTTATTACATGTGATACACTTAGCAGGAAAACCATTTATTTTTTTTTCGTTTTCAAAGGCCGTCGTCATCGACTGCAGTACGCACAGTGCACGTCTCGTTAATCCGCGATTCGTTTTAAACGTACACATGTATGTATGCTGGCAGTATAGATACGACGATGTCGTCGTCGTCGGACATTATTATTATTATTATTGTTATTATAAGTACGTAAATATTATATTATGTATTAAATTTCGAAGTAAATACAAATTTTCAAACATTGTGTCTGGAGATTTATGAAATCGTTTTTCTTGTACTCCTATATAGATACAATACAATATATATATGGGTAAGTACACCGAAGTCGTCTTTCATAATATAACCTGTCCCATGCCCCTATAGGTTCACAACCATCGCGTTCTACAATATTATACAAAACATATTTATACGCGTTTCGTATTATTTATTTCGTATACTCCTCTCTCCGCCGGGCATATACTATACAGTACCGACCGAAATAATATTATTATTATGTTTATGCATGAGTGATTCAAATGGATTTTTCCTTTTCCATCAGCGTCATCGTAATTAATAAGACAATAATGATTTCTCCGTGAAAAGTTTCGTCGTACAAATGTGGTTTTATTTTCTTCAAAATTCTTATTTTTCTTCCGAATACATTAATTTATTTTATTTATAACAATTATAACGATAACAATATGTTTAATATAGCTATAATAACATCGAATGAATTAATGTAGAACAAAATAACAATTTATGAATAAATACTAACAATATAATTATATAAAAAGGCTCAATACAGTAGAGTGAAAATAAAATTAATCAACTTGGATATCATTAGCTAATTGTGTGGTTCTATTGGCAAGCGACGTTAGAGCATAATTAGTTTTTTTTTTTTTTTGAATGGAATATAAAACGTTTTTGTAGATTTAGTTCGACATTGAGGGATGCACGAATTAAAACAGTTTAGAAATTCTAGACAGATTATATAAGAACTTTATGAATCATTAATAAAATAGTTAACAGTTAGACTGCTCATATTAAATTTATATAATAACGGCTTATATTTTTAATGAGGTTGACGCCAATAACCGATATATAAAGCGAATAAATTGATTTTAGATAGCTTCAAAGATTTTTTATATGAACATTGGAAAAAGGTTACTTACCATGGAAAAATGCATGGTACTTTGCACTTTACAATA
This sequence comes from Tuberolachnus salignus, assembly GCA_956483605.1. Classification (NCBI taxonomy): domain Eukaryota; kingdom Metazoa; phylum Arthropoda; class Insecta; order Hemiptera; family Aphididae; genus Tuberolachnus; species Tuberolachnus salignus. The sequence goes on from OY101437.1 coordinate 22,346,025, forward strand.
ATAAACGATCATTTATTTTTTTTACTCCAAACTGGTAAAGAATTTAATTAATTTTGTAGAATGATTGAATCAGAAAGTGATTTTATTAAATAGAATGTTTTCTTACCATCGACAAAAAGTAATTTTCAAGAGTTTAGAAAATGTAATTATTGAATAAGACAAATAACAATGGAGTTAAACAAGAGTCTTGTGGAACGACTGATAAAATATTAAAAGAAGCAGAAAAAAAATATTGAAACATAACAATTCTATATGTAATATATAAAATGTGGACCATGAAGAAAAAATTATCACGAATTCTAATTGATATCCAAATACAAATTATTTAGTATACATTTATAAAAATGTATTATATTAGCCGCTGTTGGTTTGCGTTTCGAAAAACCATGTTATTCATTCATTCACTAGCAGTGCAAGTAAAGGATAAATTTGTTTAGATACGATAGATTCAAATAATTTAGGAATAATTATAGAAATAAGAGAAATAGACCCGATAGTTATTTTATATTAGTAAAATCGTTTTCTTTTTTGATTGGCACGGCAAAACTAATTTTTCAATTAAACAATCACTAGAAAGAGGGATAAATTGAATCGTGTACAATAAAAAAATAGCTAACACGTATTTAAATTGAAAAATAAACGACTAGAAATCATATTAGGACCAGGAGAATGCTTACCACATACGAAGACAAATTAACTACAACAGAGTTATTTGTGGAAGTGGTCGGCAGAGGGTTTCATAGAAAATACTGTGCGAAACACTCAACAATATCCTTACCACCGTAACCGTTACTTTCGTATTTTATTAATTAAGAAATTTCCAAAACAGTTTATAGATTATCGAGTTTTCAAAATATAATTATTACCGTCGAGTTTGGACCGCGGGATAAAAATATTTAGCACATAATTCAGAAACGAGTATTGTAATTTATTTGCGAAGAAGTTTATTTGTCGGAACAACACGTGAGCACAATTTGTTTCCCATAAATTAAGTCTCTCGGCGATGAAATACACCGTGTCGATTAGTCGGTATAATGTATACACGGAGTATAAAAAAAACTATATTCACCGCGGATAATAATAAATAATAACAAGTCGAAACAAATGTCTAAGCTAGTTTTTTTTTTTTTTTTTAATTATATACAGTCTATGTATATTATGTAATGCGAATCGACTCGAATTATCGCAATAGGAAACACGACGACCGCGTATACTATACAATGGATGTGTATTTCGCACGTTTATTTTTAACATCTAAACGTCTGAATCGACTGTTTCGGAACGTTAAACTCCAAAGTTTAATCTCGAGCCGTTATGTATGTATACTAATAATATATTCCCTTCCAACGACTCGAAACAGCCTATACACAACACAACGACGACGACGCGACGGCGACGCGTACCTATATACAACAACGATTATGTTACAAAGGTCAAAAAAGAATTTATTAAAAAAATAAAAAAAAAAAACGAGAGAATTTTATTTATATTTGTACGCGATGATATATCATTGCTAACGAAAAACGATTCTGAGCGTAGTCCGGTCATTAATCGTGTATTAAAATGCCGTGATGCCAACATTTTTACTTTAAATGCTTTAAAGAAAAAAAAAAAATAATACTATGAAAACTTATATGATGACAATCCTAAAATAATTTAATTCGCATAAAATAATACCAAATGAAAATTAAAAAAACTCGACAATTTAAAAAGAACTATATAATTCTAGTTATAACGCAAGAATGTTTTGAACATTTTACCGCGTTTAGAAAGGGGTAATTGCAGTATTGATGGTAAAAATGTACGGTTATTATTTACTGAATTACAAAAAAAAAAAATCGAAAATAACATAATAACATTATTGCGTAAACGTTCCCGTTTTCTCCCATCGTTATTAAGGAAATTACAATGAAAATTTAAAAAAAAAAAAAACGCCAGCGCTCCCACCAACTAGATCCAAAATGCAACAAAAAAGCACCTTTGTCGTTTTTCGATTGGATGACGATTTCTGATAGAAAAGTTGTTTACAGGCAGAGCAAAGAAAAACACATAGTAAAACCAATACATTCCTTGCCACGGCGACGGACAGAATTCAAAACGTTTACGTTACACCGTACATACATTCTTGTATTATGGACGAAGTAGATGAGAGTTGGACATTTTTTTTGAAAACTAGGTCTATCCGCGGTGGTCGAGAATTGTCGTCGTTGTCCATGCCCTATACTCGGTAGATAAAAATAAACAAGTGAAAAACAGACGTCGAGCACACTATCTATAGCGAATTTTTGTCACGCGCAGACTTGGTGTTCCATTCACTTTGGACGAAGCGACGGACGGAAATAAATTTAATATTGTCGAGCAATATACATTTAAAAATCTGGTTTCGAAATTTCAGATTTCTGCGCGGATTTCGTTCTATCTAACACCCCGGGGTATCTCCAAAATTTTTGCCGTTCGATCTTATAAAAATGAAGGCACCTACTGGGAACAGGACCGGAGATGGGGGTGAGGGGAAGTGACATTAAATAAAGGCCTCCACATTACGACATTTTGTTTTTTACATTCTTATAATATAAATTTTAATTTACAAAATAAATGAAAATCACAACTTGAATACAAATATTCAATCATCGATGTTGTCATAAATTAATTGATAAAAATAATTTACAGTGTACTTTTTCCTAACATAGAAATAGTGTTGAGTGTGTATTCGGTCTTGGTAGTATCATTCTGTAGTGGGGAACGATCATTTTCAAAAAATGAATGTAACAAAAAACCAGATTACGAACTTCGATGACACAAAGTCGACTATCAGGCCTTGCTCTTTTAAGTATTATGTTTAAAGTACTTCGATCATTACATTTTCTCAAGTGGTTGAAGAATTTGCGGCGAAGAAATCTCGAAAAATATTAATGTAATAAAAAAAAAAAAACATTATTTAAGTACAATACGTTGTTATAAATAGTACGAGTATTACGTTAATTGTAAGTTTAATAATCCAAACATAATAAATTTGATATAACTTATTATTTATAATGTATTTTTAATTATATTACGTGTTTGTTTATTTTTTATTTTAATATAATACAATTTTTTTAACCATACTTTTGAATAAAATATTATTTTGCAGTAAATTATAATATGTTAACATGCTAACATTAAATTTACTTGTACCAATATATTAGATGCATGTAATTTAAAAATAATGACCACTATTGAGGATGGGCCCAGGACCTTTACATTCCTAAATCTAACCCTATATACACTTATATATATATATATATTAATCAGTGGCGTAGCCAGAATTTTCAATTTACAAATTTACTATATTTACTTATAGTCACTGAATTCTGAAAATAAACCACATAGTACACGATCAAAAAATAAGATAGGCGGGCACGACCCCCCAGCCGCCCTCCATGACTAAGCCACTGATATTAATTATATTTTTATACACATTTATTATAATATAATATACGAGGTGTGATAAGCAGTTTTAAGCCGGTGTACCTCTATAATGTCGTCCATCAATACATGTTATACAGGGCGATCAACAAACCGTATGACACTCATTATCTCGGAAAGTAATACCTTTTTTTTTTTGACAATTTAAGAAACAAGCAGCTCAACTATTAAGTTTGTCGTTTTTTTTAGTGGGAGGAGAGTAGTCATTTGTATGACGCCGCGACTTTTGAAATGTATTTCACTAGTTTCACCGGAAAACGACAAACCTAAAGTGGAAAATATCTCATTAACGGGTTGACGAAAATTAAAAATGTCAACGCCAAAATGTATTTCAAAATAAATACGGTAACCTTTATCAATATATAATGCTATTTGAATATGGAAAATGGCCGGCGGTATCACCGTAAAAAATAGGATGGTGGTGGTAGGGGTGACAAAAATATCGGTAAAAGTAACATATTATTGAGAGCCATTTACAGCTTGTTTCTTGAAAGTCCATAAAAATCCGATAAAAGATCTAACGCTACTTTACGCCGGTACTGTCTTGCGTTTATAGTTGGTCACCCTGTATGTTGGTCACCGGCGGTGCACATAGAAGCCGCGGCGGGCACCACCAATAGGGTTTTCGTGTCGCGGACATGAAAAGCAGCTGCGGCGGGTTTTTGGGTGCGTGTGGTCGGAATTTTTGAAATATTTGCGACCCCCGGGCCCGGGCGTAGGACTGTGCGACTCGGCGCGGCGCGGGCACCTCACACAAACGCGTGTGCGCCGCCCGCCGCCGCGCACCGCAGCGGGCTCCGAGACCGAGAAAGACGTCCGAAGGATATCCGTGCTCGGGCATTAAACAGATACGTGACCCGCAATGCGGCCCGGGGATTATGCGCGCGTACGTACGTATGTTGTGTATGTATACACACATACACACACACACACACACACACACACACACACACACGCACACGAGCGCGCGTTTAATAACGTCCGTATACAATATACAATATATATATATATAAATATTCAATATACAATATACAACGTACAATATAGACGCATACGTATAATGGAACGTCGTCCATGCCGCGCAGCAGCACCGGCACCGCGAGACCGGAGCCGCGACCTTCGCGTTATCGTAACCCGTCCACCCCGGGTACCATTGCGTGCGCGTAGCGCCGGCCGTCGACAAAACCCGATATTAAAAAAATACGTGCCTATTATACATTTCTATATATTTTTGTGCGCGGGCAGATAAGATAGTAGTGTAATATAGAGATGCTACACGTGGGCGGGCCGCCGGCGCGCCGGTGCGAACTCGGCAACGCGAGTATATAGAGGGGGAATTTAAATCATATCCGTACGCAACGAAAAACGATTCTGAGCATAGTCCGGTTAATCCACCGTGTTCGGAAATGCCGTCGTACGGTTTGACCGTCTAGTCACACCCGGTACCGCCTTGACCGCCCTAGGACCACCCCAGGGGAACTCGGCTTCAAACGTGTAATGTATTATCCCAGCATGATCAGTTATTTGTTTCGGGAATAAATTCTATCATTGATCAATCGTGTTCAATTGTGGTAAATGTCTTGAGTCTCTTTGGCCCGTTTAATATAACTTAGAGATCTTTATTCATATCGGTCCAACGGCCCGGTCCCAAAAGCCGATTAGCGTAGTTGGAAGTAGCCGAACGACGGCTCCAACTAAGTGGATAGGATTACCTATAAATATCGACAGCCCCTCGTGTTCCGGTCGGAAACACCGTGTGGTTCACCGTGATGATTTATATACGATTTCCGTCATAATTTGCACTTAAAACGATTATATATAAATGTGGCACCTATATAGATTTCGGATATTATAATATGCCCAAGCAAACAATATGATGTCAAATTATTTACTTTAATTACTTTATGTCAAATTTTTAAGCATTTTTGAGAATCCGACAGAATTGAATTCCCATAAGACCAAATAAAAACTTTTTTTTTATTTTTCATTTTTAAATAAACAATCTATACATTTTAGCACAATAAGTTTATATGATGAGAGTAAGAATTAAAAAAAAAAAAGCGCGAACATTTAAAATAGCCATTTGTACTCAAAAAACCGTCAGAATGTTTGGACAATTCTACCGCGTCTAGAAAGAGTTAATATAAGCGTTCAGTGAATACATGAGGACTCTACGATTACTTTTATGGGAATAACAACAACAAAAAAAAAAACTATTGTCGTGACTGATATTTTAATTTTTTTTTTTTTTTTTTCATACACTAAATTATATATTTTCTAAAATAAATAATAATACTCACTCGCAGTTGTACAGCAACGATTCGCCGATTTTGATGGCGAAACACGTGGCGTCGTTCAGACAATACCATTTGGCGTAGACCGACGGACACGGGTACGTGTGAAAGGTGACGTTCGGCCGTACCGTCGGTTGCAGGGGTCGCGGTTTCGGCGTCGACCTACTCGAACACGCGTCTGAAACACAGAGAAAAAACAATAAAAATAACACTATACGACGTCTATATGTAGTAATATGCGTGTGTGCCTATATACACGAGTCGCGGGCATACACCACCTCATCATCATGAATAATAACGCGAGAACAATGGCGACGTCATTATACGACATTATACTATTATACGCTCGCGCACGTGTGTACCTATAACATACCTAAAAGACCCCCCGCGAGAATCGCGCGGACATTCGATATCTTGAGCGTGTATGTAATATAGATAACGGTATCTATTATAATAATAATAATAATAATAATAATAATACTAATGATAATATGTAAACGGAGCCGGAAGAGACTCGTGCCACCGTTGTCATCGCGACGGATCTCTACCGGTTCTGCGTCACATTAACGGTACGGGTTTCGCCGGCTTTCGACGATCGGACGATAACGATCGAGAGGAGGACGTGATACCGCCCGTGCATTTAAGGGGTCTCGTATAGGCAATTTTGACGATGATACGGGGAAACAAATAAATAAAATATAATGACAATTTATCGACTAAAAATGTTAAAATTGTCACTATGTCAAAGAGTCCCGGCATAAACCGATATCGTGCATCAGCCGCGATACTGAAGGTATCGGAATATCGAATATCGCTTCTTTTTTTTTTAAACCGATATTTTTAGAGAAAAACCGTCAATAATGTATCCGAAATATGAAAAAAAAAAAAAAAAAACGTCGGCATTATTTAATTTCAATATCGACCTCGCAGTTTTTTAATTTAGATATTGGAAAAGAGTCATATCGGCTCATTTTTTTGTTGTGTAATTATGATAATATATAAACTAAAATATATACGCAAAACTCTTTCCCTATTCATATGTAGTAGGTTAGATTTAAACTTTCGGTTATTTTTAATTTTTTAATTTACTTATTAAAAATTATCGGACTATTCTATCGACATTATAATAAATATGCAACGACACATCAGATACATTACTTCTTAATGTTGTGAAAATTTCGTAAATCTACTATAAATACGTACGTTTTCGTACTTCCAATACAAGTACTCAGGAGGATCTGTTCGACTTATAAAACGAAAACGATTTCACCAAACTAAAAACGAAAAAACATTTACTATTTTTTCAAATAAGGATTTTTTGATATTATCATTCAGCAGTTTTCTATTAAGATTTAAAAAAAAAATTATATTATAAATAATACACATTTTTTAAAAGTTTGAAGTAATTTGATATAAATAGACTGTCTGGGAAATACATATCAAATATAATGCATATTTATAAAATATAACATAACTGTCCGACGACAGTGTAATATTATTATGAATTACGAGTTTTCCGTCGCCCGTGTTTTTTTTTCCTTTCCTATTTTCAAGTACCCGTCGACATTATTAAATTTATCGTCGTACGAATTTCCGACCGAGGCCCGTGAGACTTGTACTATGACTACAACCGCGTCTGTATAATGACAACTTATCATTATATAGTAAATATATTACGTTTTATAAGTCGTGATGTTATTCAATATATGGCAACGAGTATTTAACTAAAACATATACCATACGTGCAGATATAGTCAGCAACTAGGGTAGTAAATCATTAACAAGTCATCAATGAATGAAACTCAATGTACAAATGTTTGATATTCGCGAAAATCTTTGATAATCGTATAGAAGATCTATGGAAATTTTCGTTTAATCGTGGTATGATCAAAAACTACAAAATAATGTGCGAAACACGTATGCAATCCTCTCGTCTAAAAGCGATGACACGCCTACACGCCTAAAAAACGCACACGTTCGTTGCACAACGTATCGTATTTTTATCGTCCAATACGCGAACGTACGCGGGAAACGAAATGCGTCCCAACGGAATTTTAACATGTTAGTTATGGGTCCCGTCTTAGATAAAAAAAAAAAAAAACAAAGAATATACAGTATAGTTGTCTAAAAAAAAAACCCCCCCCGTATAAACGAATCGTGTACACTATAAAATACCCTTTATATACTCGTGTGTATACAAATTACAATTCCGTTTCCTTAACGCTATGTTCGTGTTCACCCTCCGAAACGCAATTTATTTTACACCCTATACATAATATTATACGTTCCGTAACAAATCGAGGGATATTTTCGATTTGCGCGACACACGTCCCGCCGAGCGCGTCGAATAAGTGACGACGGCCGAGCGTAAATCACTAAGGTAATTTATAGGCATAAACACAGTGTCGAACGTTACGTTAAAGAATTTACGTCGTAATTGTTATTGACTTTGTTTTCCGTTATTCGAAAACGTTTAAAAAGAGTCGAATCGTTTCGGGCGATTGTTATTGAAAAAGAAAAAAAACATGCATTTTCAGTCCGAAACGCATCAAACAAACGCGTCCATCTCGCAACCATCCTCTCATATTGTACCCAAAATATTATAATTCGTCGATTCGGCGAGGTTTTGAGCTGTAACTGTATGAGTAACCCAAAATCGATTCGTAAATAAATTGCGAGGCATTACAAATTCTCGACTTTGTAAGTCGGCTAGTTAAAGATTTCAAGTCGCTATGTCTTCATTAAACCTTTTTTCGTTGGTCCAATTTTTGAATATGGATTTGTTGTTCGAAACCCGATAGTGACACTGCTAATGGTCATAGGCATGCTCTAAGGTGGATTCGTGGGATTTGAACCATCCACATTGATGAAATAACATAATATGCATGTATAATTACCAACTTTCGTTTTCGTTAACAATATTTTATTTGAATTTATGATCTGCAAAAAAAAAAATATGCCCGACCCCACCCATAGAAATTCCTGACCACGGTCAGGTTAGGTTAGGATGGTCGACTTTAACGTTTCCCATCGTACAACTCGATCGAGTTGAGAGGACATTGTCGTGTCCTTTGTTCTACTAATTATTTGAAAAATAAACCCTGGTACGACGGTATTGGCCACCGACGATCTCTCTCTTGATATTCTATAGTTACCTCCCGTCTAAAATCGTATTACTCCACCGTAGTCGATTTACCACTGTTAATCTTAGTATTATAATAAGTTGTAAAAAATAAAAAATAAAAACGATGAAGCCCGTTTATATCTATTGTAATAAAATAAAACCCCGCCGCAATCGAAACAGAATTTTATTCGACCTATAACGGGCGATCGCCCGCACACAAACGAAATACGACGGACGTCTTAATTATGTAGGTAGGTACGCGTTTAGAGAAAATTATTGTCGTGTTGAGAAATAAAAATGAAATAATAAAAAATAAAAAACGTAAAGGTATAATGGCTCTGTGTTTTTCTCTCGTTATACGGAAAAATCGTGTAGGTATATTATGTGTACTGCACAAGTAGTAATAATATTATAACGATGAGAACGCCGCCGTGCGAGTCGATGAAACGGCGCATCCTCTATTATATATTATTATAATAATTATTCGATGTCATGCAGTAGTAATATTTTCGTATAGGAATATATATATATATATAGAGAAGTGTCGTAAAATGTTTATCCACGGGTTTTTTTTTTTTTTTTTATATATCAATTTCTTATACAATATAGTATATATTAAAATATACGGTAATTTTTATTTAAAACAGGATTCGTTATTTTTATACCACGGTGGCAGTTAATGGTGTGTGTGTGTATTTATACGGCTTATTTTCTATATTATTACATCCATGGGAAATATATCGTATTATATATTATAGATATATACGAGGTGTGTTCAATAAATACCCGAACTAAAATGATTACAGAAAAACTGTTAATGTTATCGGTAATGTTATTATACAAAAATAAACTAGAGATAATGACCATTATTTCAGTATAAAAATAAAAATCGTTATCTCCAATCAGCCATTGACAGTGCGCGTTCAAAGTTGGAAGTTTTGTATAAAATCGCGATTTCACGATGGATAATATTATGAAACAACACGCGTGTATTTAATTTTGTTTCAAAATTGGCGAAAATGCTACGGAAACTTTTGAATTGATTAAATTATTAGCTTTTGTAAATGTTTCACTAAACTGTTGTGTAACTGTTGACTGGTTCAAATGTTTTAAAAAAGGTCGAATACCCATTAAAGATCAGGACCATCGTCCTGGGTATCCATTAACATCAAAAACAAATGATACTATTACTTTTGTTCGAAACAAAATTAGAAATGACCGACGGTTAACCGTCAGAGAAGTAGCCAATGAAGTTGACATATCAATTGGTACTTGTCATTCGATATTATCACGTGCATTAGGTACTAAAAGAGTGTCCGCAAAATTAGTGTCAAAATTGTTAACCTAGGAACAAATGGAACATCGCATTTAAGTGTGTTTGGAACTAAAAAAATTGGGTTCCTAATGACCCAAATTTTATAAAATCAATTATTCCGGGTGATGAAATATGGGTGTATGAATATGATCCCCAAACCGAAGTTCAACCATCGCAATGGAGGATCCCAAATTCATCTCGTCCAAAAAAAAATGTTGTCAGGCTCGATCATACATCAAAGCAATGCTCATTATTTATTGGGTCAGACAGTAAATCAAGCCCCAAAGTTGGGGTCGGTCCTTCTAGAAAATTACATATAAAATTATGTATGCGATTGTATTGACATGAAAATGTTTTTGTTTTCCATTGGTTTATACGAGCCGGACACAAAACTATATGCCCCTCCTCTCCCCCGATTAAAAAACGTAAAGGACGGACGCTACTGGATTAGAGAAACGAAATTACCGAGAGGAACCGGTGTAAGTGTAATACGCACGGGCCGAAGACAACGGCAGCGGCGGCGACAAAGAGCCCGGCCGCCGACAATCGGCGAAAATTGCGGTGGTCTCGTTGGACCCGGTGGGCGCAACATAATAATAATTGTGTTGTCACGTGCAGACGGTCGGCGGTGGCGGCGGCGGCGGCGGCGGCGGCGGTCGTAAAAGTCGGGCCCGGCAGCGGCGGCAGTTTGCCATTCTTGTTATAATAATAATGTAATACGCAAAATAATACGGTAGGCGATGTACGGGGCCGATATTATTTCGGAATATTATATATTATTATATAATATTCAGAGAGACAAAAAAAAAAAAAAAGAAAGGAAGACCGCCCTTCGCGGCCCATCGCCGGGCATCGGGTCCGTTTAGAAAATAATTTAACAACAATATTCGCTAATATATATCATTTTTTTTTTTTTTTTATATATATATATTGTGTAAAACGATAAAAAAAAAAAAAAACGCCGAGATACGTGTGGCGAAAATAACAAACAAACACGACGGGGGGAAATAAAAAAAAAAAAAAAAATCGGACCGCCCAGAGTCTCTATACGTATACGCCGCCAACAATGTATACATTATATTTATATATATATATATATATATATATAATATTACACCTGTATATTGTATATTGTAGACGGTACTGTTGTATACGCACGCGGCTGTCGTCTATAATACACAACAACAACAACGTAATAATATTTCATATAGGTATACATGTATGTATTTATATATTATAAGATACGAATAAGAGTAATACACCCAACCGGTGTAAGCATACGCGCGCGGCGTATGGCGTGCGGGTCAAATGTAATTAGTGGGCGGTGCGCGGCGGCCCGGAGAGTAGCGCGCGACGGACGGCAGCACGAAAAAACGCCAATGCCGCCGAATGGGATTTTGTACATACAATATAATATACGAGAATAATAATAATAAAAAAATAATAATAATAATAATTATACGAGAGACCCGTAATATATATAATAGGGCGGACCGAGGATATGTTGTGTTTTGGTTTTTTTCGTTTCTATTTGTTTTCGGTCTTCTCTTCGGAAACACGAAAGGCGATATCGGCTTAACCTTGATATTTCAAAAGTTTTTTTTTTTTTTTTTTTTAAAACGTATTAAACGTACGTATGTCGTATGCGCGTAAACGGGACCTCGTCAATCCAGGACCTTGTCTTCCAAGATCGCGATTACGAAAGGGTGATCTCACTTGTTATCAGTGAATCTAGTCGATAACGATATTTTCAAAATTTCCTAGTTTAGGACGGACGGTAATATATAAAAGGCGCATTTCTAATGAATGTTTAGAAGGAATACCTCGGACGTGAAAGGTATCAAACGATTAAGTATGGCCAGGCGGAGAAACTCTAAAGTTAATATTCGACAGTTTAGTATGGAGAAGGAACATTCATCAGAATTGATCAAAGCGATTATATCTCGTTAGCTGTTTAACGATTTCTAAACTATTGCCTCAATCATAACGCCGTTGTCGGCAAAAAACAATGTTCTATCTCGGTCAATTAACATAAAATTGATATAAAAAATGAACAATAAACGATGAAAATCTAATCGAATGAAGCGTTGCTAACTAAAAACGGTGTTATTTGTCGTGTAATGGTACGCGTTATAATAATATCATTATAATAAACGCACTCGATGATAAATCCCGTGTCCTATAGTTTATAACAGAAATAGTCAAAGCATATGCTCATTAGAATACCGTTGATTTGACGTATTTACATGCGGTAGTATTAACGGGATAAGGAAGGGAATTTTGAAAACCGAAATCAAATTTACTAATGGCGCGACGGACGGGAGTTTTGCGACCGCGGGCCACAATACCTTACAGAATGGAGGCGGCCGTCAGTGTCAGTGGTGTTTCCACTTTTTTTTTCTCTCTTTCTCTCTCCTTAAGGGGCCCGTCGTGATTACGGTCGTCGAAAAGACCGCCGCCAAAAGTAAACAGACCGCCGGGACCGGGCGCGCGCGGTCGTACTTTCCGGAGCCACCTCCCCGGCGAAGAAGAAAAAGACCTAAGAATAATAATAATAATGAATATACGCGGTCGCCGCCGTTATACTCTGTAATTATTATTTAGGAGGTACCGAGTCGGCGGCGGCGGTACAAATGGACAAATCGAAAATTGTTTTTTTTTTTTTTTTCTGGTTAATAATCTGGGAAAACGTATACCGCGACGTGGTCGTTGAGAGTGTACACACACACACACAAGACGATCCACTAACACAAAGTATAAATAGTTAGTATAAAGTATTAGTAGTAGTAAGTAGGTGTTTTTTTTTTTTTTTTCGGTAATATTATTACTCTGCGCGGACTTGTGTGTATAATATATACCGTCGTGTCGTTATTACTAAGCGTATCGTAAGTCTCTCTCTCCCCGGACTCGGTTGTCCGGAGACTCCTCGTCGTCGTTCGGATGAATGATTAAACGGTATATATTATTAAGAGTATGTTTTACCGAGGGTGACGGTATTTATACAACAACAAAAAAAAAAACAATTTTTTATATTGGACAGTAACAAATTAAAAAAATTTAAAATATAACACCCGTTCGCGGTTTCTTTTCGTTGTGAATTTGAAACAAATTGTCGACATAATCTATTCTCTTATTATTGAGACGCATGTCGATTGCTCATCATTTTCTGTATTGGTTATGTACTTCCTTGAAAATACCTTAAATTATTGTTACTCAAATTAATTTATATTTAAAAAAAAACTTCAAACTTATTTTTTTTTTTTTTTTTGTGTGTGATAACTTTACTTAAACTAGACAGAAAAATCGATTAACTCGTGCCCAGCTGTATATATATGTTATATGCAAGTACCCACCGACAATCGACACTAGAGTGACGAAATTTATTTACTCAAACCTAACTAATTTTTTTAACTAGTTCAAGTTAAGTTATCCTAAAAAAAAAAAAAATTAAATAATTAAGCCGAGTTAATATTATTTTAAAATATAAATTAATTGCAGTAACTAAGATAAGTTAAAATTATCTAGGTTATTTCCTAATATTCTATTTTTGTTTGATTAGTCAAGTTAAAATTTTTGTTTTTTTTTTAAAAAAAAAAAGTAACTTGTTTAATTAACTAGTTACTGTCCAGCTTTGAAATAATTATTTCGAACTGTATACTGCACTGTTATGCATCGGTTCAATAGGCGGTAGCGTTTTAATATATACTATCAAAGTAACACACGCGCGCGAAACATAGATGAATAAATGGTTTTTTTTTTTTTTTTTTTTTTTTATCAACCATTTTACGGACATTATAATACGGTAATAATGTAATACATGATGCGCGCTCGAAATACCATTATTATGGCGATGATGATAATAAAATAATTATATTATATAATAGTATTTAGTAATTATTATAAGGTCGGCGACGTGGACGTGTATTTAATATCCTGATGAGATTAATAATAATTATTATAAACGATAAAAACCGACCGGCGGTACTGTATAACTATGTAGGTTTAATAAAATCGACGAAAAACGAGCCGGACGTTTTATTAACACTCAGCCTCAGAATCGGACGCACAAAGTTAACCCACGCCGCGGCTTCTTGACGGCAAGCGTAGACCCCCAGCGATTTGCACCACCTGCGGTGTCCCCGTCGCCGTTAAACGTTTTTTTTACAGAATTAAGGCTGAAAACAGGGAACCTTTTCCCTGCTCTCGTTGTAACTCCGCCGCCGTTTTTTTATCATTTTTTTTACCTTATTTCTGTACATAATTTTAGCTTTTTAGAGGACAGGAGATTCAATGGCTGGGACAAGCAATCCGGAGAGTAGAGGATTATATAAGTAGATCAGTCCTGAATTGGAAACAAATGGGAAAAAAGACAACCTCGAGGACAGCCCAGGAAAAGACGGCTGGATGTTGTGGAAGAAAACCTTGATATAATGGGAGTACAGGAGTGGAGAGAATCAGTTCAGGATCGAAATAAATGGAGGAAGATCGTGATGGCGGTGAAAATTCCTATGGAACACACAAAGGTTTATGTGGTGGAATCCGGCCTCATAACTGTATGTATCTGTTTGCGAACAAACTGTTCCATAAGTATGACTATGCAATGGGAATTGTTAACAATCGCATAAAAAGAGTACTAAAAAAAATTGCAATACAATTGCAAATATGTCAAAAACTGCAAAAAATTGCACTAAAATCCTTATATTTTAATTCAAATTTGTACGAAAAAGATATCTAAAACTTATTTAGCAATAGACGAGAAATTGCAAATGCAACACAACGAACGAGCCCTGGTGTTATCAGGTTTTTTGTCTTAAATTTTTTTTAGAAAAAATTGAATCTAAAAAAATTGTTCAAATAACGTACTACCGGGCAGAAATTCTTTATATTATGTGATACTGCGTGAGGAAAATCCGAGCGTTTTTACTAACCGATAGTGTTTTCCTAGGAAAAAAGTCAAATATTTATTCGTTGTACGAAAGTTTCGTATATAATTTAATATGTACTTGATATATTATTATTTTCAGCCGCTGCTTTCATTTCCATTGATTTAACTGCGGCGAAAATGTTTTATGCATCCGCAATACAATAATAATTCCGTCGCGTCGTTCTAATATAATAAATAAATAACGGTCGAGAAATTGCGGAAACTTAAACACACAGTATATTCGAAATCGATAAGTGCGGTTTTATACTAAATATTTTATTATATTATATCCCGTATTAAGTATATACCTATACGATAATATTTTATTTCCCGTCGTTTCGTAAATGATAATAGTATTATAATATAAAATATTATACCGTTCTACTCTCGTCGTAATATTATAAAAAAAAAGAAAAGGGAAACGCATTTCGGTATTCTTTTTTTATATTAGATAACGTTATAATATATTATATAAAAAGGACTCTATATACTTCGTGTGTTATCCGGAGAAGACATTTTTCCTCTTTTTTTTTTTTTTTTTACGACATGCAAATTATACGATTGTTATCGAAGTTATTATATACTTATATCTCCCGCAGTACTATAGTACCTACTTAAGTCGAAAAAAAATAGTATCGTTCACTGATATTTTTTCTCGCAAAATTATAATATATGTATTGTAGGTATACACACGATTATTATATTATAAAATCGTCGTTTCCGTCTGTCTACGACTACGAGATATGAAATCAAAAAAGAAATATTTCTTGTGTTTTCCACGCGGTAAACGTTAAAAAAATACTTAATGTTATACGTTAGGCAAATAAAGGTAGTATGTAAAAGACGCATTTCTAATGGAAATTTAGAAGGAAGACAACGGACGTGAAAGGGAACAAAGCAACTGGTATGGCGAGGCGGAAGAACTATAAAGTTAATAATTGAGAGTAATAGTATGGAGAAGGAACAAAGGTATCGATCAAAGCAATTATATCTCGTTGACTGTTTAACGATTTCTAAACTGTTGCCTCAATCATAACGCCGTTGTCGGCGAAAAACAATGAATATTAATATTAATATTATTTCGTTCAATTGCCATAAAATTAACCAGCATAAAATTAATATAAAAAATTAACAATAAACGGTGAAAACCTAGTAGGATAAAGCGTTGCTAAAAACGGTGACATTTGTCGTGTAATGGTACGCGTTATAATAATATTATTATAATAAACGCACACGCTGGAAATAAAAAAGAAAATGTGGGTCGGAAAATGTGTTTGTTCAGTTGGTCGGGTAGGCATCGACTATAACACGTCGCCGCGCACCTCCGCCACCGTCGAGGCTGACAGACGTTTGTTTAATTCGGTCAAAAAACAACGCGCAGCAGGAACTTAGGAAAACGAAAAACGGTTGTTATTCCTCCACAGGCCCCTCGACATTTTGTGACGTATCGTACTGTTATAAATATAGAAAATGTTCCACGCCGCAGCGTAACGTTTAATTTAAATGCAGTAAAAACAGTTGCAAAACATATAAAAACAAATCGATATATACGCGAGTGATAATATCCGATTAAATACCGATTTAATACAATTTATCTAGATACAGATTAAAGATAAAACACAATTTATACGGATAAAAATTTTAATTTTAATAATATTCACCCGTGTATATTTATTATTTATAATAATAAAAAAAACAAGCTAACGTATAGAAATCGATGAAAATATAACCAATGTCAGTTTGTTCAAAATTGCTTAGAAAAACTATTGGAAATCTACAGAAATTATTTCCAATACCGCCTGGACGAAAAACACACGTATTTAAAGTACGACGCGAGATGATTCGAAACGATTTTTGTAAACCGAAAAAGTGTTTTTCAAGAAAAAACGGTATAAAGAGTAAACTGTTTAAAATTAATAATAAATCAAATAAAGTACCACGTCGGGCGGAAAGTCCGCAACTTTTAATGTACGGTGCGAAAAAGAATCGTATCGATCGAACAAATCGAACAAACGTTTTCCGCATAAACAAAAATTTAGTAAAACTGAAATCTTTTTTCGCCGCACACGGAATTAAAAATAAATTATTAAACAATTTTGTGTTCGTATTTTAGCAATTATTCGCACGAGGCGCATATTTAATCGGCATGACGAGGAAAACCTACTCGTAACACATATTTTTATGGTAATCGCGCGCGCGCGCGCGCGCTCGTTAATTTTAATTTCAAATCACGTCGGATTCCGGTATACGAGTTGGGGGAAAAAAAACCGTATAGCGGCAAAATATTAAGGAGAAAAAACATCGTATTTTTTTTTTTTCGACACGTTTTACACGGTATACCTACCTGCCGATAAAATATTATAACAATATTTGTTTGGTTCTTTTTTTTTTTCCGGATATTTTAGCGATCCGAATGTCGCAAAAAAATAACAATAATATATTATAGACGATTCAATACCGCGTTAAAAGGTCGTTTTGTCGCGATTCGCGCGTGCGGAAAACGCAATTTGTTCCGCCGTTTTTTTTTTTTTTTTTATTATTACAATACGAAAAATTTTTTAAAAAAAATAATAAACGACCTACTGTTGCGCGTACCTTCTTACTATTATATTGTATTACATTATCTATACGACCCCCGTACATCACCAGTCGTTCGTCGCAGCATCACGTCGCCACCGCGATGAACCGCAGTATCTCACGCCGGGGTCGCAAAGGGAGCGCGCGTTTTGATAAATGCGTTTAACGTCTCCGGGCAATGTTTGTTTTTGGGAGAAGGAAAAAAAAAAAAAATTTTAAAAAAACCATCGAAAACACCAACGGTTTTTTTTTTTTTTTTTTAAGGGTCTGCGGTGCAAACGATTACGAGGAACGCGAAAATATAAAAAAAAAGGTGACGCTATTATTTTACACTCTCCCTCTCTCTCTTTTTCTCTATATGACAAAAACCGTATACACAAGAGAATCGGGAAAATACAAATATTTGTAATAAAACGCCCGTGTTTTGTGTATAATAGTTACGCGAACGTGTCATTACAGGAATTTCATCGCCGTCGATATAAACGATTTTTTCTTTTCTTATTTTTTTTTTTTTTTTGTCCACCTTCGACGTGTATCCCTTTGGTAAGAGACGATAGACCGACTCCCACGCAGTCGTCGGAGCCACCGCTGGCGTACATCGAGGCGTCGTCGCAACACCTAACGTATTGAAAACGATGTGCTGTGCGTGGGCACGCCACATCTCGAACCAGATGGTTTATTTTTTATTTATTATTATTATTTTTTTTTTCCCATAGACGAGACGGGGACGGGCATCGTCGGCGGCGAGATTTACGAAAAAAAAAAATTATAATAATAATCTCGATAATTATAATAACGCATTGTGTGTGTGTATTATATAACTCGGACACATATATTTTATATCGAAATTAAAAAAAAATACAATTATTTTTTATACACTGGGCCGCGATGACAATGATGGGAAACCGCCGGGTTCGTTTCAATTTCCGTATTATAAGCTGCACGCGACACTTGTCTCGGGAAAGTAAGTATACTATTATTACGTCCTTGTGTATATATGAATCATTTTTTACTCCCATGATACAACCGGTGACGATAATGAAGTTACGGATTACAAGAGTGTCGTATAATACTCGAGTGTTACTCATTACAAATATATATAATTTATGCATTTGTGCATTTGAGAATAAAAAACACTTGAGTCACATTTCCACACCTCCCCCCCACCCCAGATAGTTTTTAGGGTAAATTGGTTGAAAACACTAGTGACGATTTTGTTTCAATCTACTGACCGAAATCGACGATAAATAATGGCATAGAAAAAAACGATTCTGATCGAAGCTCGGTAAGTTCATAAAACCCCGTCTTAGCAAGTTCTCGTAAACAGAAATTGAAATTTAAAAACCCCGTTTCAATTTCGTATCTATCGGGTGCCCAGGTAACTGAGGGGGAGGCAAACTAATCTGTTCACTAAAATCAAAACCATGAGGAATGTTGTAAATATATTTTTATTCTATGTATACAAAATAATCAAAGACTAATATAACATAATTAAACAAAACTTAAAAAATAAACGTAATTATACTTCATTATTTTAATGTTAGTTTTCTGATTTTTGTAACCCAGATAATGCGATAACATTGATAATATGTGAAATATATATAAACTATATAAAAAATAATTTAAGGAATAAAATATTTTTATCTTATATGAATATTATGAGTAATGTATTGTATTCATTCTTTATTTTAGACGATTCAGAGGTTTGTACTGTTGTCATACCTGGGTGGGAAATGATACCTTTGCACCCGACAAAAATTTCCAAGGGCCCCCCTCCCGTAATTGCTCCTCTTTCCCCCAAGATTACGCCACTGTGGGTGCCATTTTATAGATTTCGTCCGAAACCCCCGGCGTTATAGTTGTTAATTGTTGTCAGTGTTTCCAAAAACACCTGACACGGATTCCTGAATCCAGAGAAACGTTGTAATAGAGTGCAATGGCACAAGGTAGAAAATCGGAAATATTTGTTAGGTAAAACGAGTTTTCCGGGAATATTTACTAATCGAAAAAGGGGGGAGGAACACACACACACACACGGACATACAATGCGGCTTATTTGAAAGAGGAAAAAAAAATAAATAAAAATTCCGATCGCGTTTACACCGCGCAAACTGCGTGTGCGATATCTTCGTGCCGCCGATAAAAGAAGAAAAAATAATAATAACACCCGATAATAATAATGTGGGTTTTCTACGGATTTTTCGTATAGGACGAGAGTAAAAGGATATATAGCGGGGGCGGGCAGGAATAAAGAGCAGCGATAAATATTATAGTAAATACAAATCATATTATTATTATCAAAAAAAAAAAAAAAAAAAAACCGTAGAGATGTTGACGATATTATTGTCGAGTCCAGCTGCCGAGTCACAAACTGTAACCCGCGCGTATAAGCCGAAGACGGGGGCGGCGTTGTATATACAGAGTGATTTTTTTTTTTTTTTTTTTTTTATCGTGATCCGGTGATTATCTACGAAGATTTTGAGTAAAATTGTTTTCGTTCCCACTTCCTCACCACTCATTAATGAATCGTTTAACGATATTAAACTTCTCTAATTTATATTAGTCATCCGGTCTAAATTTTAAACCGTTATATTAACTCGTAAACAATATATCCGAATGAGCGCGATGCGTATTGACGTTATCAGAAAAATATTACTTTAATTCAAATCTGCGTTGAAAATCTACGGTTACTGTTTGAAAATGAAAAATTATTACTCGGTTAAAACAGGTTTATGTAATACATTTTCATATTTTCGGGGAAATACAAATATAATATTTCATGTATATCACATAATATGGAAAAGCTGTTCAGAAAAAAAAAAGAAACGAAATCGGAATAAATTAAATACGCATAATCAATAATTGTGTTGTGATTTTATATAGACGCCGTTCACATAATAAACGCGATGTTGGATAAATATGACCATCGATTCGGTTATTTGTTCGTTAATTGTTTAACTCAACGGAATCCGTCCGGGTATTTTTTTTTTTTTTTTTTAAATCTAGCAAAAAAAAATAAAAAAATTGCGCCGTATACAAATATCAAACGATCGGATGATAGAATTATACAAAACAACAAAATCGGACAGTCCGATGCCGCTTCGAATTATATAATTAGGGCCCGTTTCACTTGTCGGCCCGGCACCGAGTCGCGGACAAAAGAATCGCCCTGTACACACCGGCTAAGGATTCGGATTGTGTGGCCCGGCCGACGTGTATATATAAATTCGGGAGACGGCCCGGTGACAAATGACTAATGTGGTCTCTCTCTCTCTCACTCTGTATATATATATATATATATCGGGTGTCCGAAGATAATATTGTTATTATTATTGTTGTTGTTGTATTATATTACGATTTCTATTACCCGCGAGATTCGTGCGGCGGCGGCGGCGGCGTGTGGGAACTCCCGCTGATTATCTTCCGCTTGTTTACCTTATGCCGGCCTGGATAAACCGCGGCGGCGCGCGTGAAAACCGTGGACGTTAATAAAGGACGGCCGACGAGAGGGCGGGGGTTGGGCGTACACTGCGGCGTATGGGACGACGATGACGACGACGACGACGACGGCGACGCAGGACAGTTTCTTTCGATATGACGAACGCGGCGATGGCGGCGGCGGCGGCGGCGGCGGCTACAGTGGCGGCGATAATTTAAGGACCTCCGCCGCCGCCACCAGGAGCCGGGGGGTCCGCGTGTGCTTGTGTACAAGAACAAGCCGCCTCTTTTCGCCGGCTTTTTTTCGGCTTCTTTTCCTATTAATCATAAACGTTAATCGGTTGACGTCCGAAAAATTATTGTTGTATACGTATAAAAGTAAAAAAAAAAATAATAATAATAATAATAATAATAATAAAGAACCCACGCTACGCACGCACCGTGTGAAAACCGTCGATTATTTATTATGATTATTATTATTTTTTTTTTTTTTTTTACGATTCCATAAAACATCGGATCCGTCATTACGCGC
Source organism: Tuberolachnus salignus (assembly GCA_956483605.1). Classification (NCBI taxonomy): domain Eukaryota; kingdom Metazoa; phylum Arthropoda; class Insecta; order Hemiptera; family Aphididae; genus Tuberolachnus; species Tuberolachnus salignus. The sequence goes on from OY101437.1 coordinate 22,367,694, forward strand.
ACACGACGACGGTCCGTGAGTACGAGGGTACCAGTCATAGACGACGAAAAATTACGCGCCGATCATGTTTCTATATTCACTAGGGTTGTGAATTTAATGCACTAAAAAAAAAAAAAACCACCTCGTAAAGCACATTGTCTTATATTTCATTGTAAGACATATAAACTTTTTCGGTACACGAACGTAGTACTATTGTACTGGAGTTATGCGAACATTACGCCGACAATGAACTCGGTTTATTGAATAATTTTTATTATATCGCTTTTTTCTCCGGCGTATTCGATTATTTTTTTTTATTTTTTCCCCTTCCTTTTTTAGGTCACGGTTTCCGTTTTTAACGCACCATTGCCACCCCTATTTTCGGCCGCAGTGTAATAATATTACTCTGTTCGTGCCAACATCCCCGGGGCAGTGACCCTCTTTCCTCGGCATAGGCGTCTTTCGGGGAAGGGAAGTCTTTAATTGTTTTAGTCCCTTCCCACACTTGTTATTTGAACAAATTTTCACAAGGATTCGGCTAACGATCAATTTTTTTCAAATCAAATTTCCAAGAAAGTGTTTTTTTTTTTTTTTTTGCTTTTACAAATTATAAGTAAATCTGTTTTTTATATTCGACGGAATTCGTTGAATATATATATTTGTAGAATTATTAAAGTCGGGAAGTATCGAAAAATCGTACGAAAATATCGCAATCTAGACAATCTATATAGTTAATAGTGATGAATGTATTACTGATACGAACGGAATTAAAAATTCTTTCCCGAATTCATACGAGTTATTCCGAATGGCTTCGGACCACAATTATGATACGGGAACTAAAAATATACCGAAACGTATTGATACTGATAGAACTGTAGATACATTTTTTCAGAATAAAACGTTCAAATAAAATATACAATAATAATTACCAATAATTATTATTATTTATTCGTTTGTATACCTGTATATATTTGGCACCACGCCTACAAACAAATATGCGACAAATGTAAAGTATGAGTAATAATTTGGTTAAGGTAAAATGTAAGGATGGGCCGATACCACTTTTACCGATATTCCGATATACGCTACCGATAACTGATACATCAACAACAAAAAAAAAAAAAAAACCAATATTTTTGGCAAAAACCTAACGATATTGTTATATGGTAGGTAATTTTTAAACCGTGACAGTGGTTAATGGCGGTAATAAGATATGTGATAACGAAGATCATGTCCCAATCAGCCTTATCAATAAACAATAATGCACACCAATACGTTTTGTGATGTTTAAAAAAATAAAAAAAACCTACACCCCTAGTAAAATACCACACGCATACACGAATTCGATAAAATATCCGCCTTTGCCCCGTGTAGTTTGAGTGCCGATTTAACATGTTTAACCGAACCGGAACCGTAATCGTTTAAATGTGTTTTATTTAGGTACCGGAACCGGGACCAGTACCGATATCAAATCGAAAGGTCCCTGGTGTTTACCGACGACCCGTCGGTGGTGTTTTTAATCGAGCGCGCCGCCGCCACCGTCGGTTTTATCTTTGACTTTCTCTATACACGTGTGCGGGCGCGTGCACACGTGCGACAGAGACGCGACGAGCGAACGTATTATTATTTAAGTCTCGAGATCGTGCCGAACCCCCGAAACTCGGGGCGCAGGTGATATACCGCGCAACGCGACGGTACGCTAGCCGGTTATCTGGCGATGTTTGCGCCCCGCACACATTGTTTAAATAGGACAGGATTTCCTCTCTCGAGTTTGACGCGTGGTACCTATGCATACACGTATATAGAGCGCACTATTATAATATAATAATCTCGTCGGCACAACGACACTCCCCTGTCGTTGCCGTTGCCGCCACCGCTCTTCTTCGATGGCGACGACGAGAGGGCATTGTACGTGTACACGTGTGCGCGTGCGTGCGTGTGCGTCCGTATGTATATTATCATGACATGACCGTCGTCGTCGTCGTCGTCGGCGGCGCGTTTCAAACGCTCGGTGTGTCGCCCGAGTATTATGATTATTATGATTATTATGATTATTATTATTCAAATATATTATTATACCCACACGCAAACGTACTGCTGCCCGCTGCGGCTGCGACAACGACGACGCCCGAGCGACGCGGCGGTAAGGCATCCCGCGAGCTGGTCGTATAAAGGCTGCCGAAAAAAAAAAAAAAAAAAAAAACGGCCCGGGTGATATTTCTTATTTAACCGAACCGGTATACGCGCGCCACTGGCTAACCGACACCCGGCGGGACCGCGTTATTATATTATACGATTTTTATTATTTTTTTTTTTTTTTTTTTTTTTTTATTCAAATTATTGTTCGTGTGTTCCCTTTTTCTCGGCGGACTGCGTTCGTCGGTGCTTTTCATTATAATATTGTATACAGTGTGTGGCCGGTGATTTATTATAACTGTGCCGCAGCGTTAACGAGAAAATCCGTCTCTCGGACCGTCCGAGAAGCGAATAATTAAACGGTAGAAAAATATATACACGAAATAAATAAATATATTATATTCCGGTCAAATGTATTTGTCGTCGGATGTGATAAGTCTAATTATTATTACTTGCATATTAATATTTTAATACATATTTAAGGAAAACGAGGTCATGGGATGGGGGAGGAATATATCACCACCCCTCCATTTGCCCACCCCTTCGTTTGACAGCTCCCGGTGTGCGTGCTACGAGAACGGTGAAATTATTTGCCGAAAACGTCGTCGTTTTCTATAAATATTATCCCCGGGTAAATGTGTGTAAAAGCGACAAAAATAAAATTAAACCAAAAACCCGAATACACATTAATACGAGTTTTCCGAATTTTTCGTACCCATAGAGCCATTGTAATGCATTATTATTGCAATAAGCCGAAGAAAAAAAACGAAAGAAAAACGTATTACAATTTTCGTATTAAGATTTAAGATTAGAACAATAGATAAATAAATACATTTCCAGACGGAGACGGTAGAAAATCACCAGACGCATTACCACACCAGCGCCACGACCTCGAATTTCCAACACGAACATTTTTTACTCGATATGCGAAATCGGTTATTCCGTTTCAGAATTCGTTATCGTTTCATATATACTCGAAATCCGGAATTGTCAATCCCGTTTTAATTTGAAACCGTATTTTTTATGTTATTTTTGACAAATTGACCGTTACACGGTACAATAACGACGACTCGGAGCAACTAGCTCATCGAGAACCCGTCAATTATTATCCGACACTCAATATTAAATAATATTTTTAATACGTTTTGTTGTCACCGGTATAATAATATATTATTGATCTTTATATACGAGTGCAAAAAACGCACCGCAGGGGAAGAGAAATAAATGGACAGCGACCAAAAACGACGATTTATCGCGACGCACTATATACTTTTGGAAAATAATTTATACGGCCGGTTTCTATATGATAACAATAATTTATCGCACCAAATGCGATTTAACGGCCCGATATTTTATTAATCGCGTTTTGTCTCGAATGAGTTAGGCTATCGTCGTCGTATAGGGACGCGGATTTTTTTTCATCACAATATTTCAGTCGGGCAAGAAGATGATCTTATAAAATGTCAAGTTTTTGGCACGCTGTCAGACCGTATAACGTATAGCGGCGAATACAATAAAAAAAAAAAAAAAATAGTAAAATATAAATATATGTAACGCGATTTAAAAGTTTTATATATATTTTTTTTTTTTTTTTTTATCACGTTCGTCTGCCGTCTGCGGGGGGCTTTTATCGTTTGTCGTGAAAAGGTTTATACGGAAGAAAAAAAATATATACTTTTACTTTTTCCACGTCTTTCAAACTTTCGATCGAACATGTTTTTTTTTTTCCTAACTGTTATCATATAAATAACGTGTAAAAATTGTGTTAAATTCGATCGAAAAACATTATACGCGAAATGCCGCGATTTTTAACATTTCCGTCACAATCTAAACTTTAAACACGCTTATATAAGTGACAATAGTGGCGTCATAAGAACAACATTATGATGTTAGAGGCTTGTGCAAAATTATCGAGCACTTTCGAGAAACTAAAACGATATTATTCACGTAAAACCAAACAAAATCTCGAATATTTGTTTTAAAAAAAAAAAAGCCAAAATGTGTTGAACATTTTCCCACGCGTTATTCCATACAAATTTCACGTTTTTACGATTATTCTTTAATGAATTGGAAAAAAAAAATCGAAAATAACAGGAATCCGTTATTGCGTAAATATTCCCGTTATTTCTCCATTATTGGAAAGTAAAAGTAAAATCAAACAATGACCTTCTTAAAGCGCAAACTAGATCCAAAATGAAACAAAAAAGCTCCCTTGTCGGTTTTTGATCAGAGCAATATTTTTGGTAGAAATGTTGTTCAAAGTCCAAAGAATAATAAAAAAATGCAAATAAAAAAGATACTGCTCATGAGTGTATCATTGTTGTAGGTGGGAAGTTGGGAAGGTATAGAGGAATATAGAGAAAAATAACGATAAATCGATAAAACGAAATACGATTCTGTTCGGTTAAACATTTTTTTCTTACTAATATGTACAACTTAAGATGAACATCGTGTAAAATAAAAAAAAAAAAAACTATAAAATATCAAACGCCAAATAAACAGCTCAAAAATCGTCAGAACATTTTGAAAATCTGTGTCTATAAATGGCTAATAACACAAAATCGAAATTACGGTACATTTGTCCGTTTTTCGCTGCCATTAAGGGTAAATACAACAAAGTCGAAAAATTACTCCCCCTGCCCAGATGCATCAACTAGATCCGAAATGCTTTCAGACAATAGGGAAAATCGAAGAGGGATTTCCGGTAGAAAAGTCGTTTACAGACGGAAAAACAAACACACGTCGTTATAGTAAAACCGACGGATTCGCTCGGAATGGGAAAATATAGGCGCCGGACTACTCTTATTATATCGTAAAAAAAAAAAAAAAAAAATATAATATAATACGGTTTTTGGTTACTGTTTTGGTTGCTGTTGTTAATATTTACAAATTAAACGCGGTCACGTCGTGCGTTTAACGACATTAAAATTCAACTCCGGTAATCGTATACCGATCGACAACCGCCGTCGAATAATCGCGCCATTGTTTATTACGACTTCTGCGGCCCGTCCGCGATTGATTGTCTGTTTCGTGATTTTTTTTTTGTTTTTTTTTTTTTCCGGCGCGTAATTTTCGGAAACGTTTCTTCGGATTAAAATGAGATTCGGACGAAATACGAATACGGGGAGGGGGAATAAAATAAAAAAAACGTAGGACAAATTATTATTATTATTTTTTTTTTTTTTTTTGTCCGAACACGATTACCGCGGTCGGATAGTGTAAACGAAATACGCGGCGGTTTTCATTATTATTATTATTTTTTTTTTTATTATTTTGTCGCAGACCATCACGACTATTGTTATCGACGACGTCGTTGGCGTAGGACGAGTGTCATAACCCCGGCGACACCCGTCCCGGCGACGTTACAAATAAGTTCTTACGTTACACTCGGGCCCCCCGAAAACCGTACACCGCCGCGGGCTTCTGCATGGCTTCGGGGGTTTTCTGGCGGGTTTGCGATACGCCGGGCCGTCCAGCAAAGCGCGCACGCATTATACTCGCGCGCTGTCCGTCTGCCGCCACTGCCCTGCCGCCGACGACCACGACGACGATTTTACACGTATGGGTACACGTACGTACGTGCGCGGTATTATAATAATATACGACAGACTGCGCGTATTGTACCGTCGCCGCCGCCGCCGCCGCCACCACCGACGGTGCGAGACGATTGCGATGTTTCCGCGCAGTGGCGGAGTGTGGCGGCGGCGGCGGCGGCAGGGTATAATATATTATTATAAGAGCTGCTCGCATGAGCTATCCCAACTATTTTTCGCGCTCTGAATACACGCGCTCACGGCTCTCTCAGTACAATAACGGACCGAGCTGGCGGGCGCGCGCGCGCGCACACACACACACGCACACACGCGTGCAAACGGCGCCGCCACTGTACTACTAACTAATATTACTACTACACGACTACTTATTAGTAGACTACTGGGTACGATTATCGGTATGTACATAGGAGGACTTAATGGTACACTACTTTTAGGAGAACGTTATTGGCGCGCCGATACAAATATATTATGTATCGTAGCAGGGGGGTCGGTGACCACGGCAGCGCGGCGGGTTTAAGACGACCGGACACGACGGTAAAAGAAAACAAGAGGAAATATATAGTCCGAAAATACGATACGGGTAGAGAAAAATCCGTTAAGTGTTTTTATATATAAATATGCACAGACGACTCTGCGGGTTACCTTTCATTGATGAAATTATCCCGGCGGCGGCAATGTTTAAAATTAACATATATAGGAAACGACCGACGCCGCGCGAACCTGTCCTCCGGAGGACACGTCCGCGCGGCCGACGATCAACACGTCTGTTGTGTGTATATAAGGACGTAATTCACACACACACACACTGGCGTTTTTTTTTTTTTTTTTTTTTTTAATAGGAATAACGCCGTCTTCGTCGTATTATAGTATACGTAAATATATAGTAAAGCACTCGGTCACGCGTGATGTTAGGTTGGCATACATGGGGCTACGGGGCGGCCACCAAACGTGCCGCTTCCTGTGCGCTCCGTTGCCGCCTCCGACGACGATACCGGAAACGGTGCGCGCATAATATAATATGACGTATTTTTATGATTATTATTAACACTTTTGCACCGCCGCCGATGAAAATCTTTTTGACTCGAAATACGAAAGTCTCCTGACGAGGGAAAGTGAGGGGGAAGGCAATCCTGGATTAAAGACCCGGGACACCAGACACTTAGTGCGCCCCCTTTAAACTCTATTGACTAGATAATTTCAAATCCGACTCGGCGCCACTGCCCGACCGCTACGAGAATTTAAAAGCCGGATCCGAAAAAATCACATTTTTATTCAATATAAATTAAAAGCTTTTCCTCTCGGAAACTCGGTTGAAAAATATATATATATATATATATATAATTTCAAGATTAAATTACTAAATAAATACTCAAAGTAGTTGTATTTTTAAATCAACGGGTGGGGGTGGATAATACAACCCCTTAATACCCCTGCGCACGCCACTAGTTTTTTTAACGCACGTATAAACCAAAAAAGCTTTTTAAATACGACAATTATTTTATCGTATACATTACTCAAACCGATCACCGATACTTACCGATAACCTTGCGTTATCATACTTTGGTTTACCTTTACACGAATTTTTCATACAAACATTAAAGAAATACCCGCTACAAAATGTGGGGAGAAAATGAAATTGTATTTTTCTCCGATCAAACTTCACACTTGATTGTTGCCCTTTAAATTACTTTATTGTTGCTGCACATAACCACAGATGTGTACATATTAACTAGTTTTAAACTAAACTTGGTCGAAGCGGACGACAGCCATTTTATTTACCGAGGCCCGCGAATCTTGTCGTAAACCGATTAAGTGTGTATAATTGATAAACTAATTTAAAAATAATACAAACGCACGATTAGAACTAATAATTCTGTCCGAGTAACATTCTGTCAATATATTTTCGCTCAAGAAAAATCTCGCATAATTTGAACGATGATAATCGTTACCGAATAATAAATCGAATGAATAATAATCGATTGATAAAATCTCCGTCGGTCTAAAACGATTAAAACAGCGGACAGTGTACTTTTAATTTTTATCGCCGGTTATAGCAGAAATCTAGTATATTGTACAAATCATTGGCACGTGAACAGTGTGTATATACGAATTGCCCTACTATAATATATTATATGTTTTGTGTATGGTGTGCAGTCCTTCGAAAACGATAGTACCCGACGAGGCCCAACCGCAAAACAGGAGTTGCTGCATCAGCGACCGATACGCGCGTGTAATCGATATATTATAATCTATGTATATTATTTTTATAGGCGAATACATCAGGTAAATACAAAATACAAATATATATGTATATATAATAAGAGTCACGTATTAAATTCCAATTACATACACATGGGTCTTCTCAATCGATTGTCGTTGTAATACAATGTGCGGGCCGTAGAAAGCAATATTTTACAATACTCGTATATTATATTGCCGACGAAATATCCGTCGTGTGTTTCACGCACAAAATAAAAAAACGCGGTTTAATAATCGTGGAATCGGCGAGAAATTTAAGATTGTTATTCGTTGTTTTCAACTCGGACCGGGCGACGAATCGCTTTCGAAGAGTACCCACTCGCTATAGGGTGACTACAAGTTTTTTTTTCGCTTTTCTCGTGCTGGGTTAAAAGAAGGTTTCCCCTTAAATTTTAAAATAGTTATTTGTATTTATTTTTTTAGTCTAATTACTAATTTCTCAAAAAAAAAAAACACAATAATTGACTATTATTTAGTTCGTAAAACGCCAAAAAAGATAGGGTAAGGCCGTTTTTACGAGAGAATATGAAAAACCGAAAAACCAGACAAAACTGTAGGAATTGCATTTGACGGATTTCAATTATCTTTCGAATAAATAAAAAACCCTAATATTTTAAATACACTTTTGAAAAATTGTTTAAAAATACATTCAACATTTTGTACGTTTTTACGGTTAAACAATTAAATTTATATTTCTGACATGTATCCCGGTAAAGAACCAAAAGAATCATTATCATACAGTTTTGTCAGGCTATTAGGTCAAAACCGATTAAAATAATTATAACACCGCCTCCAATTCTCTCTAAACAAAAATTATTTCGTCAAATTGAAGACGATTTTTTTTTTTTTTTTTTGATTTTCATTCTACAAATGTTTGTATTAAGATAAAAACAATAAATACATTTTTTGTAAAAAAAAAAAAAAAATATAAAAATAGAACAAGATTGCCTGCGAAACATATATCGAAAAATTCCTTATTTAAAAACGCATTTACTATTTATGCGGTCGTCGTCTTTGACATATGGCAAGATCATTTTCGTCCCGAATCTGCTATAGAAAACCCGAGTACTATCGTAAATACTAAAACACATATTCACCCGTTAGGGACAGACAGAGGAGACGGCCAGTGTGGCGTCCTCCTCTTAACCCTACAAATACACTGCCCCCCCGCTCGAGGACATCGTAGTTTCGTTTTAGCCTCTCGGCGCGGAGAGAATATAAAATATTATCGCGGGCAAAACGGTTTGGCGTTGGTTTTTTCTTTTTTTTTTTCTTGTTTATTCGGTTCCGCCGCGACGTGAAATATCGCACAAGTTTCATCTCTGCGCGCATTAACAACCCGACCGGCACCGAGACGGTAATAATAATAATAATAATATTATTATTATGGGGAAAAGTTTGGAGGGCATAAAAACGAATTTGTAGCCGCTAACCGAGAACACAACAAATCCACACGGTTAAAAACTTTAGCAAAATATAATATTGAAAAAAAAAAAACTATGGAAAAGTCGTATATATTTTGATGTTAAACAATAACGACAAACCTACAAGTAAAAAGTATAGACGCGAATTGTAATCCTATAAATGGTCTCGTGATATAATTTTACAACACACGGCGATTATTATCGAATGTACACTATTGGCGATTAACACTATTGTGTTACCGTAATAATTCGTATCGTGACGTGATAGTATTTGTTGAATTTTTTTTTTTTTTTTTTATGTCGATGATGGCAAAATGGAACCAACGACTTAATTTCACGTGAACCAGTCTGGGAAAATGTTGGCCAAGGGACGAGAAGATTATCTTTTTATTTAACACGCGATCAATTTTAAGGCGATTTCCCACTTATCCTTATTCTTTGTCCAACACACACGCAAAATAGTAATTTAGACCAATAATAAAAACGATAAGAGTTTTTGGCAAAAAACTTTTAAAAAAATTTGAATTCGCCATAACGTGTAAAGTGACTTTGTTCAATTTGATTTTAGTTTTTTTTATATAAATTCCATCATTTTCAAATCAGATTTTTGGAAATCGAGAATTGATAATTCGAAACACGAGAGAATCGCCGTTTCGTTTCGAATCCTCTTAATGTATGTTAATCTGTAATAAAAGAGGTTTTCGGAGTTATCCAAAAGGTATTGCTGACTATTAGCTAAGTCGGAGTTGATTTTAAAATATAAATTAATTAGATCGACAAAGTCAGACAATTTCAGGAAAATAATAACTGAAATTGCTTTTTTAAAAAAAATATATATTTCCCTTAATTATACTCGTAGACGTATTTTGTACTCTCGTGCAATGCGGGTATCCCAAAGGCAGTGGCGTAACGCACACATTTGCCCCCCCCCCTTCACAGGCAAAAATAAAGATAATACTTCATAATTTTTTTTTTCTTAAAGTTCAATTTACTTTAGGGATTATTACACAAGGGCCCCTAGGTATCTGCGGGCCCTCAGATACGCCACTGCCCATAAGCCATATGGCATACCTTGTTACGTATTAACGATATTCAAGTAAAAATACGTAATTTAAAAATAAACGATTCGGTTATATTCTATAATTTTTTTTTTTTTTTTTTTTTATCGAAAAAAATTTGTCATTTTCCCGAATTTACCCTAACGGTTCCAATACGTCGACGCTCTGCGATAATGTCGAACGTTAACGTTACCCGTGACACGTTTATTGGGAGGTACGTACGTATAACGACGCGACGACGACTGTGTGTAATATAACGACTCCGAACGATTCGTATAATATTATTATTGTATTATTTCTTTGTCCGCGGGCGACGACGACGACGATGGCGACGACGCGAACCTACACAACAAATAACGACCTCGAAATCCTCGTCGTAACCATAATAATAATAATAATAATAATATTATACGCGTATAGTTTCCACGATAATAATAATTAAATAATAATAATATTATTACGCGCGTTTCTCGGATAAGGCCACCGCGGAAAGAGAGGCGAAAAAAATAAGAAAAAAACCATGTACTTACGACGCCGTCGCGGCTACCCACCGCCGCGCGCATTACACACGGGCGGACAATAAAAATAAAAATACGACGTTCCTTATTATGTCGGCGGCGCGGCGGTCACCACTTGAGCGCCGGGGCGTTCGCACGGGTTTTTTTTTATTATTATTATTATTCGTTTTTTTTTTTTTTTTTTTTTTTACTCGTTTGATCGAACGGTCTCGCGTCGTCTTGGCGTTTCTTCTTCTTGTTCTCCTTTTGTGACGAGACCGCGGCCGGCCGGCCGGACCGCAACAACAATAATAATAATAATAATAAAAACCTGCCGAAACATAGGAGGAGCATATATATATATATATATATATTATAGGTTCGCCCGGACGACCGGCGGCCAGGAGGTACCGCGGGTTATATGTTTTATATATTATAATAATAGGCGTATTATAATATAAATATATATAAATATATATATATATACGTATATTTAGGACGTTACAAACGGTCGCGTCTATCTTACGCCGATCTCTTAACGACGGCGGCGGATTGTTTTCACGATTCGGTTGGTTTTTAATATCATTACGACCGCGAATAAAACCGACCCGGTCGCCGTCGTTTCCGTAACGTTGCGTTCTCCGATTTGCTGTGTGCCGCGCGCCGCGGGTAAACAATAATAATACGGTTGGCCATTTGTCGGTCCTTTGCTGCGGACCGCCGCCGACCAAAACAGTATTATTACTAACGCGGTTATAACCGTCGTAATCGATTTGTCAGCGGCGTGTATAAAACGTCTATACAATAATATTATGTATTGTGACCAAATATATATTTAAAAAAAAAAAAATCCGATTTTCGGGACCCGTCCCTAATAATATGGCAATAATCAGAAAGCGGTCGACCCGTCGGAAAACCGAACGACAAACACTGCGATTTCGTACGAGATTATGAGGATTTTGCGGATCACTGTATAGAATAAAGTTGTACGCGATAAATTTACGCGAAAACTCGTTTTTCGACGCGTGACGATTTTTAATGTTCCGTATCAATTAAATATATACATATATATATATATAGAAAAAATAACCTTTAACAAAAATCTATTCGGCGAAAATATACCTAACCTTCCGTGATTGGCCGACAACGGCGGTTACTCCGTTACGAAGGGATTGCCACTATTTTTTTATACAGGTAGGCTCTCTATAATAATAATAATAATAATAACCGACGTGATATTAAATTAAATCGTATAAAATCGTGACGGGGAGGGAAGGGGATATGATATGCCTCTTAAATAAAATTAATAATAATCGATACACGCCGAGCGCTCGTTGACCGCCGCCGCCCGGTATATTATTATGCCTTTCGGTCGTGCCGGCGGCGGCGGCGGCGGCGGTGGCGGCAGCGACGGCGGTGCATTGCGTACGGTGTTTGGGGGTCAAACGGGTTATGATTCCGTGTGAGGTCTCGCGGACCCCCCTGCCTCGGCCCCCCGCCGCCGAACCGAAAAACCCCGTGTCGACCGGCCGGTGGGAACGCTGCGGCGGCGGTGGCGTTTGGACAGGTTACAACCAGCTTTGGTGGTTAATGATGATGTTATATAGCGCCACAAGGACGCGCGGACGCCCCCCCACCCCCACCCCGATAAGATTCGGCTGCGTACCCGGGTATATAATATTTATTATTATTATTTAATACATACACAACAACAACAACAACGACAATAACGACAACAACAACAGAACAACAACAACAACAGTACGCGGCGGCAAGGTGAGGGAGGTCGCGTCGTCGACTGTTTTATTTATTTTTTTATTTATTAATTTCTTCGACCGGAGTGACAGCGGCAGAGGCGGCGGCAGCGGTGTATTTGTAATGACGATTTAATAACGCCCGTCGTTTATACTGTCGCCGCCGCGCCGTCACCCTCTCGACCGTGAGAACGAGCGCGGGCGGGCCGGCTCGCTCTGGGCCGGCGTTTAAATCTACCGGGGCGGCGGCGACGACCGTATGGTACACGACAGCGTCGCGAGTCTTCGCGGCCGGCACGGCGAAACACCTCAAAACGTGTTTTTGCAACGGGCCGGCGGATTTTTTTCTGAATCCTTTCTCGGCCGCCATGCAGCTGCTGCGCGTTGACAATGTGAACGACACACTCGAAATTCCCGAACGCGATTTAATCCGATTTGCAAACGTAGGTACGTATTATTTAGGTGGTTGGGTATATTTATTTTTACGTGTGTGTGTGTGTATAACCACCACGTAATCCCCTATTGGTCTGTTCGATAAACGGCCACCCGGTTAAATCTATTTACGCGAAACGTGTCGTCCCGAAAGGATTTAAAAGCGGTGCTAGAATTAGAAAGAAAGAAAAAACATTTATTTTGATTTAAAACGTATTACGAATTTCACGCTTAACGTTATTTTGATTTAAAACGTTATAAAAACGCTATAAGAAACTAAAATGTTATTAACTTTGTACTATATTCCGATCTATACGTCATCTATATGTATCATATTGTATTGGGGATTTACTGTTGAAAATTCCCTGTAGTCTCTAAAAACTCAGTGACAAATAATCTAAAACGTTAAAATTACGAATCAATATAGTTGTACGTATGTATTACAATTAAATTAAAGTAATTTTGCATCACGTGGAATAGCAGATTCTGATAGGGCCCTGACACGTGAATTAGTATTAATTTTCGTTATTTCCTATTATTTTGTTATACTATCAAATGTAAACGTAATACGTAATAGTTATGAAAATGAACAATTGTTTTAAGATTTTTTTTTTTTTCGTTTTCCGTTATGTTGGTTTTATGTATTTTTAATTTATTGGTTTATCGTTTTTGTTTTATCAAAATTGTAGTTTATCGTTATCCATTACCTTTTCCGTTATCTATTTCAATCAGTTTTTTTTTCGACATGTATTACGGTATAAAAACATTTTCGAGCCCTGATACGAGAGCTTGATTCGTATTAATCGCACTTAGAGTTAAGCGGGGCACTATGTCTATAGACAAACAGACGGACTAACGAAAAGAAGGCTAAAGCTAAAAAAAAAAAACAGTCTTTGAAAATCTTCATAAAATGTATAATAGGTCTCTACTGTGGAAAACAAATTACGTGCGCCCATTAAATTACTTACTATCAAATTATAGACAAGGCAAAGGTGCAATACAGATAACATAATAATAATATATAACTGAACTATAAATATTTAATTCTAAAAAAACCATTTTACAACGAGTTGATAATACATTTTGAAAATATCTATATATTTAAATAAACAAATATACTGTCCCCATGTCTCAATAAAAATAATTAGTAAGGGGACTCTAAAAAAAATTCAAGGAAATACCATCGAACGTGTTTTCAAAATTGCGAATTCACGCGATTTATTGATTGTTTTTTTATAGAATTTATTTCTATACTTAAAACTACATTATACTTTGGTAATGGAAAAAAAAATGTTGGTGGATTAGATCTAAGGTCAAGCATAATCATTATTATCGTAGTGATTTGTAGACAATTTCACTAATCGCACCAATAGACAACGTTATAAGGGACATTTAGATATAATTGGTAGCACTGTCATCTTTTTATTTACAAATCAACCGTTTTGGATGATATTCGGAATTTTTAAAAATTTGAGATGAACGAATCCGTGCCATATTTCAATAGTATACATTACATATTAATACATAGTATTTGAATTATGTAATAACTTGAAAATGCGAAGTGTAGTGGCGCAGTTAATATAAACTGACTTACTTTATACGTTTCATTAAACAAAAATAAAATAGAATGTTTAAACCGTTAAAATGTTTTATAAAACATTAAATATTCGGACGCAAAGAGAGGGGAGATGAGGTTGTCTTTTCCCTTGAACTATTATTTTTTTTTAATAATTAATTTATGCTTAACGAATTTCCTATAAGTAATATCTGGTTTTTTATTGATGTTGACTTTTTATTAATGGCATATCGTCTTCCATAAAGACGCGCCAGTTATTACCCCCTAGGCTCAATAAAACGGCGAAAAATCTAGAAAATTGATATCGTTTTTAGTATTTATTTATTTATTTATTTATTTATTTATTTATTTATTTAGTATTGTTTGAAGAATTACAGGTCCCTCCCCTTGCCTATCGTATGGAAATACCGAGCACGTAAAAGATATTGCCTAAAATGACCCGGCGGCAGTGGTGGCCGGTAGTCGATCGATTTCACGAATTCCTCCGTCGATTTCGAGCCATTGTCGTACCTATGTATACATATGTTATGTATTTACGAACACTTTTATCGTAATATAAGATTAAAAAGTGACCGGGGACGGACACGTCCTCTCGCCGACAATAATGCAAAGAAGAAAAAGAAAGGAAAAAAAAATAAACCGTACAAAAGATATTTCACGTATTTATTGTTACGACGACGGTCGTATAATATACACCGTTTTAAGTACCTATTTCTTTTATATTATTTTTTTTTATTTTTTTTTTTCAATTGACATTAGGTGGTTTTCATTAAAAACCAATATGTACCTGCTGCGGTTTTTGCATCGAAAGATTATTTTTTTTTCTTTACGAAAACCGACCGTCGGGAATAAAAGCGAAACACACACACACATATTTCTGTACATTATTATATATTAATCCTCTTGCAACTCTATAGTCGCTATTATTATAGTGTATCCCGGAGGTTAAATACCGCATACCGTATTCCCCTCGTCGTTAGGTAATAATTCCCTTTGAATTTTGTCACAGGTAAACGGTTTTTTTCTCTCTCTTTCTCGTTTTCCTTAAGAAACACCTATACACATAATACACGCGCTCTATTAGGCGGCTCCCGTTTTCCCTAATAATATGTGTATTGTGTTTTGTATAACGTACAGTCCGGTCCTCCGTTTCGAAATTACGTTTACGTTTGCAATCGGTTAGCCACGTTCAATATAATAATAATAATATAGTTATTTGTTCGGTATAGGAGGTAGTACCCAAATTATTTATTTATTTGGTTGTGTTTTTTTTTTTTTTTTTTTTTTTTTTTTTCCATCAAAAACCAGTAGGGTACCCCGCACACCACAGATACGCGCTCCCGTGATGGTCGACGCGCGACGATGGCGCCTGTGCGGTCATCGCGTGTGTCGGGTATAATACGACGACGGGGAGAGTCGAGTAGGCGCGCACCGTAAAACGTCGTAGGACGAACGTTGGCGCGCGTTGGCGAAACAAGTCTCCACGGTGCTCAATAATAATATTATAATATTATGCGCGGCCGCGCGTCGTTATTATTTTACGCATATACCAAATATGGGGAACGCGACCGCCGCGTATAACCCGACCGCCCGACCACCGCCTATGTATTATTATTTTATCGGTTGATAATAATAATAATAATATAAAAGGGTTGGACGGGTATTATTATTATTGTATTCACCCTCGTATTTATATATATATATATATATATATACACGATAAGTACCTCTATACATACGCGTGGCTTACCGCACGCACACGCGGATGCAAATCAATCAAAACGCGCGCGCGTCGGATCGATTTGTCCGGGGCGACTGCTGCTGCTGTTGTTGCTGCTGCTGCTGCTGCCGCCGCCGCCGTCGCCATCGTCGTCGTCGGTGGCGCGGGCCACCGGGGCCCGAAATATAATGGGCCTTTTGATGCTTTGGCGTCGGTCCTGGGGGAGGATCAGGGATTTATCGGCCGGAGCAATAATAATAATATAAAAATAATAAAACCGTTGGAACGGCTATATACAGTGTAGCCCACCTATATATTATAACGAGACGCGAGGTACAATAATAATATTATTATTATATAAACGCGACGGACGGAGGATTTTCCTATAGAGCCCCGGCCACATATTATTATTACAGATCGGTATCTCGTCCAGACCGCTAATGACGCCGTACGCGCGAGTCCAGAGATAATCTTATTATTGTTATTGTGTGTATATATATATATATATATATATATATATGCGATGTGCGTGCGCGCGCGTGGTACCCGATGAATCTTTATTAGCGCCGCCGCAGCCGTCAAGACCACCCGAATACAACGCGTATATCTTGAAAGATATATATATATATATAAAAGGACGACGGTGCGGTGTGTCACCTCCGAGATGGGCAATTAATAATCCGATTTCGATTAATACACGCCCGCGCCGGGGCCGAGAAGGGTCGCGCCCCGTCTTCTTCGTCGCTGTCGTCGTCGCCACCGCCGTCCGTTGTTATAATAATATTATATATCCGTTAAAACAAAAACCGTATTATTATATTATATTATATTATTATTACTATTACTATTAACAATATATACGCGGCGGGGCCGACGACGACGTGATATTCGATGAAACACCCGAACGTAATTGAAACGGAGAGATATAAAAACCGACGGAGATAATGTGAACGCGCGTGGGGAGGCGGGGATCGCGCGAGTTTTTCAGGGTCTCGAGTCTCGACGGCAGGCGGCTCCGTTCCGTCGCCGACCGGAAATATGCCCAGACGCCGGCACTCTGGCAGCGTGTCAACATACCGCGACGTCTAGTGCCTAGCCCTCTCGGTCGTGAACGCCGCCGCGTCTAGCCCACGCGGCCGCCAACTTTAGCCCACATCGTCGTCGTCGTCGTCACCGAGTACGCGTACACGGCGACGGCGACGGCGACGACGACGACGCCGTCTATAATTTCTTCACCGCCGCCGCACTACCGCAACCACTCGTCACGTAACCCGACGGATTATTTTTGATTTTTTTTTTTTCTTTTTATAATTATATTTATATAACACGACACCGGCCGGATTCTTCGTTAATGTGTATATATATACATACGATGCGGTATAATATGAAAAACATCGCGGATACAACGCTCGAGTCGTAGTCGTATGACGACGATACGCTATATTAATACCACGACATATTATTACAAATACGACGTGGGTATCGAACGTAATATATATTAGTAATTATTATTATAAATAATACGCTATAATATACGGTGGTTTACTCACGTGTGGTTGACGAAAGACATACGGTGACTAGCAGGAGGAAATTGAACATGGTGAACGTGGCGGCGCGGTGCAAGCTTTGTGACGACCTGCCGCCGCCGCCGCCTCCTCCTTGCCGCCTCGCTGCTTCTTCGGATTCGGCCGCGCGTCTTCGACCTGGTGTACAACGGAAACAAAAAAATCCACGTTAGTTCAATCGTACACGCGAACCGAAAAAACACAGCATAGTATTTTATTTGAAATTGGTGATCGAAATACGGCAGAATTCGTAAAATATTTCTCTACCCGAGATAAAAGAAAACATAATACATATGATGAATTAGTTACGTCGTAATATTACAATGACGCCCCTGCGCATTGTTTTTCGATCATCTCCTTTCTACCGAACTTCTCTCCCACAGAACCGCGAGGCAGCCCACTGTACACGGGTAATTCCAAAACTATTCTACCCGTACGGTGATTCAGTGGCACCAAGTACGTACTTAATGCGTGGTTATTCAAATGAACCGTCTAAACTTAAGGGTGGGTGGTGGGTCACCGACGTAGGAAGTGGCTTTTCGAATCGTATCGGAACACGACAAAGTTAATAACGACCAAAAATGATCGTGTGTAGGGCCTAATTTATACTCTACTACTAAGCTAGTGACCGATTATAGTATTACAAATTTGATATAGATAATAAGTATATTCCGTAGTAATTATTAAAAAAAATGCTACGATCGGAGGGGTATTTCCGGTAGAAAACTTGTCCACGGACGGAATAATATGTAATTATTGAGAAAAAAAAAAAACAAAGGCTTGAGGCCCATTACGCCCTTACGGCTCTGATCGGAACGGGCCTCGCGGCTTGTGCGGCGCGCGCAGATTTTATTAACGGAAAATAAGCGCGGCGGGAAAAGACACGCTAGCGACCGCCGCCGGCGATGGTTTTAAAAGGTACGTCGAATTAAACGAGTGAGGATAATTGAGGTGCCCGCCGCCGCGGTTGCTCATGGATTACACCACACTTCCTTTTTGTGCTCATTGTCAGTGAAAGTATATAATATACAATAATAAAACATAATATAATAATATTAAACGCGGGATTTTTATCGGACACGTCACGCTCGTAAACGATTATCACAGTTTGTACGTAGGCAAGACGTCGTCGTATATATATATATACCTAATATAATATTAAATTATAATTTATACACCGACGACTATAATATACGCTATCGATACGCGTTTCCCTCCCCGTTTCTCCGATTATTGTTATAACTATTATTTTCTTTACCCTCCCCCTCCGAACTTAAATGGCTATAATAATAATATAATTATTACAACAATATACGCGTACGCGCACGACTATAATATTATAATATACACGACTACGGGTCGCGTGTGATTTTCGCGAATTTTCTGGGTCGGCGACAATATAACAACACGCGTCGTCGTCGGGTTTTTTTTTTTTTTTTTATCGTAATATGGGTTATGAGCGCGGCGGCATGGAATCCGGCATGAAATTCGCGAGCGTTCCGGTTCGCCCTCCCGGTTTTGTTCCGATATTATTGCGTTCGGCGGCGGCGTTGTGCGCACGAGTGAGTGTGTGTGTGTGTTTGTGCGTGCGTGTATGTGTGTATGTGTGTGTGTGTGTGTGTGTGTGTGTGTGTGTGTGTGTGTGTGTGCGCGTACTGGCGCAGACGGACAGGCACGTGATTACAACAATCGGGTCACTCGGAGTCTACGGACGACGACGACGACGCCGCGCGCCGATCCTAGTATTTCGTTATTGTCGTGTGTATTATTATAAATCAGTGTCGAGACGAGGACAATTAAAATTTATTATCTAGATAATGGTAACAAATACCGCAAATTATCTAAAGATAAAAAAAAATGCAAAGATACATTTTTCGTAAACTATTAAACCGTTTTATACGACTATTAGGATTACTAAGGTGTAAAAATAAAACTCGAAATTAGTTCGATTCATGCGAATAAAACACGCGTTAACCAGAGTCGCGGGGGGGGCCCTGGGTACACTGGTAAATCCCCCTAAATATAACCTTGCAATCGGTATATAATTAATATAGTTAAAATAAATAACTTAATTTTTAAGAACACGATACGGAGCAACTTATCTGGATTAGTGACGTTTAGATAACTCGGCGATAATTTTACCTAGATAGGATAATTAAAAATGTATAAGTAGATAAGTCTCGACATCGATTACAAATGTAATTATATCGTTTTTACCGATTTCGGGATTAGGGGCGGCAAAACAACAGATAATAGTAATACTATTTTATAATGTACTGCCGGGGGGAATAAAACAGGGTGTACGGGGCGGCAGACGTCGGGGATGTATATAGTAGTTAGTAAGGAAAAAAAACCGAAGTCGACTTCCTTTTGTTTTTTTTTTCTACCCCACAGCGGCTGTTGGCCGGTCGTTTTGTACGGATTCGTCGTGTATAGAAAAATAACGTGGTTATAATACGCGCGCGCGAGCGCACACACATACACACACACACACACACGTAATATCGAAGATGATGAAAAATGGTGACGGACGCGACAGCTGTCTTGCGTGGGAAATTAAATACCCGAGGAAAGGCGGGCCAGTGTACGTATAATATTATATAAAAAAAAAATATTAAAAAAAATATAAGGTTAATTGACCCTGGCCAAAGGTGCAACGAACCCCCGCCCGAAGCACAAACTCCGCGGCAAGACAACGAAGCGGCGGCGGCGGCGCTACCGCGTACAGTAGGCGGCGGTGTCCCCCCCGCGACACCGTCGATAATGGGGAACCGGAGTTTTTGCGGGTTTCGGACCCGTCGCCGCGGAATCTGCGTGTGCGCGCACGCCGCCGCTCGTCATCATATTGTTCCTCCGTCATCGCGACGCTTACGGGGCCCTGGCCGGATAGTCGTGACGACACGGTCCGGTTGACAATTTCAGTAGTATTGTACAGTGTACCTTGGCTATAATAAGTAATGGTGTGCGCGCCGCCGCCGAGTTCATCTTTTGCCCGGTGTTTTGTTGCAGTTGTACATTTTTTATTTTTTATTTTTTTTTTTTTCTTAATAATAATAATACAGATGTATTTACGGATAATATATATATATATATATATATTTATTTATTTATTTTTGGTCCTCCATCCGTGACGCCGCCGCCGCCGATGGACCTGCCCGGCGGCGGTCGGCGTTCATCGTATAGTTTGGTTTAAAACATAGAAACGGCGAGAGGGAGAGAGAGAGAGAGAGAAAACGAACAGAAGTAGTCGCGTATAATACATAAATATATATATATATAATTAAATATATATATATATTTATGTAACGCCGTATATTCACACAATCTGGCGACAATGATGAAACAAAAAGGACCGTTTTTTTTTGTTTTTTTTTTTTTTGTTTTTACACCGAAAAATACGACGCGGGGTCAATAGTCTTTTTCGAAAAAATATACGTTTTAAAAATCCCATTAATTCTCCAAACACTCTCTGGCGTCCGTATATACAAATAATAATTAAATATATATATA
Organism: Tuberolachnus salignus; assembly: GCA_956483605.1. Lineage (NCBI taxonomy): Eukaryota > Metazoa > Arthropoda > Insecta > Hemiptera > Aphididae > Tuberolachnus > Tuberolachnus salignus. Next base: position 22,389,158 of record OY101437.1, read on the forward strand.
TGTATGTATACGGTATATCGTTTGGCGCACGCGTACTTATGTATATTTTATATATTATAAAATATATCTACACGGTGGAAATGCACGTCGTAAATGAGAACTAATAACTCTCTCGCGCGGTTGCACCATTGATTGGCTGCGTTGGAGGTCCGTTGACCTTGAACCCGTTCCGCCGAGGAGAGTCTTCCTCTATATAACAGAATTTCCTATTTAATCGCCGTGTCCATTGTAAAGCTGTTTTTTAACGTTGCCATTTTTTTTTTCTCTTCGAAAATATCGCCACCGCCGCCGCTCTCTCTTCGTACAATATTATTACACCGCGAGTATACGTATATATACGTACACAACACAAACTTTACCAATCAACAGGTCATTAAAATACAAAAAATAAAAATAAAAAAAAATGATAAAAACACAAGAAAAAAAAAACATATTGTGCAATTATTTTCTCTCGACATACGCACACAAGTGCGCGCGCGAGCTCGTGCGCACGCGCACACGTCCTCATCCGACTGACTGTTTTATGGTGTATTATTATGCACACATCCGATTCGATTATAAATCTATACGCATTTTTATTATTATTATTATTATTATTTTTTTTTTTTTCAAATTAATTCATTTATGAAAACACACAAGAGTAGTTATATAACAACGTTTTAATCAGCGCACAAAACCTATTGTCGAAAACCAATTCCGAATCCGACGACGGCCCGTAATCGGAAATCGCGAGATACGTGCTCAGCCGTCGATTATAAAGCTCGCTGCTCATTGTCAAAACACTCCGGATACACACCGGATGTTTCACATAAAATCCGAGTGCGCCGAGGCAATGACAACTATATATATATATATATATACATATATATATATATATATATATATATATATATTTACGATTATTATTATATATGAATCACACGACGACGAAACCGAATTGAAAATTAATTACAAAACACAATTATTTTATTAATATTATTATTGTTCCGCCCGGGCGACGATTAATGCGATATTTCGATATCCGAAAACGAAAAATTCTACGTAAACGTACAACGGATAGTGTATTCATTTCGAATAAATAAATATAATAATAATAAAACCGCGCGGTTTTATTCCTGCGATATTTTCTTTATAAAAAAAAATATATATATATATAGCGTCGTGTCCGTCTAATACATATAAATATATATAATATTATACAATTATTATTATCGTTATTTTTTTCTTCTTTTCGTTTTGTCCGATAAAAAAGAAGGGGGGAAAACACTATTCCCATTCATACGGACTATTACAATGGGTATACTACGTACGCGATTATATTATACACTGTGCGGTGTCCTCGCGTTTGTTGAATATTTCGAAGACGAGAATTAAACCGGTAAAACACGATTATTGAGCACAACGCAACGATTGAGCGTATACCTTTTTTTATTATTATTATTATTTTTTTTTTTAGCAACACGGTTGAGCGATAGAATGTTTTAAGCGACGTTGCCGCGTTTAAACCGAAATTTCGTAAAATGTTAATATATTTATAGTGGTACATATCTATACCACTCTTATCGGTTATTATCGACAAAATATTGTTATCGGTTTTGATGAATAATTGGTTCCGCAATAAAAGTTCCGTTGAAACTATCGGGACGTTAGTTTTATCCGCTACGAAATCGCGTTTAAACGTCGTTTAAAAGGTTTACAAACGGTTTTTTTTTTTTTTTTTTTTTTTTTTTTTTTTTTTTTCTGAAATAGAAGTTATCCAAATAATTATTTTCCCCGGAAGAGTAAAAGATTGAGAGCCGCGTTATAATAATAATAATAACAATAATATATTATATCGTTATTTTGAGCCGGATTTTGTCTAATAAAAAGTGGTTTTTTAAATGCTCAATCGGCTGCAGCCGGGTTGGGTCGATAGTGGTTTCGATAGGTTATAATAATTAGCAATTAATATTAGTTTAGAAGTTTAGAAAAATAACCAATTCGTTAATAGGAAATAGATATAAAAAAACAGAGATGGCAACATATTTAATACTCGTCGTTTCTATCATTCCGCAGTACAATAAATATAAACTACTATTATTGTCTACCACTATAATTGACTATAGTGTACTATCTAAATAAACCCGGCACCCAACTTCGCTGATCAATTCAACCTAACCTTCAATCCATTCGCTCTATTTTTCAATAGAGTTACTTTTTGTCTACGAAATGCCAACAAATTTCGATCAATCGTGTCGTGCAGAAAAAAAATAATAAAATAGTCGTTTTATGCTCAACCATGCCGCGTTGGCCGACGTACGTTTTTTCGTAAAATCTAATCGCGCGATATTCCGCACTTTTAAATTATATTATTACAATAGGTAAGATACCTATCTATACGTATTCAATTGAGAACTTTCTAAAAGCAAAAGAAAAATTAAATTCCGACAATTTCGTACAACGTACGTATTATGCGCTATTACTTCGAATTTCATACAATACAGCGTGCACGACACGTAAGACACAATATATATATATATAAAAAAAATGACACATCAAATTAAATACGGTTTTCTTATAACGTACACGTTATAGCAAACACCCGACAAAATACAATATATATACTATTTACAACGGATCTTAAGAATATTGTATTATTAATAACCTCGGGTATAGGAAAAGTGTTGTACACCTACACCTACTCATAAAAAAAAATTACGGTTATATTAGACTCGTAAATTTCGGACTTGTGTGTGTGTGCTATACGGATGGCCATACTCTAATTTTCGTAATTAAGTCCGATATCAATAATGTATATACACATACGTTATATTACAGAAGATCTAATTATTATAATAGGTTTTATACGAAGAGGCGAATTTAGTATAATACCTATACGCAGGTATACTTTCTCCGGCGAGAGAATACTATTATAATTTTTTTTTTTTTTTTTTAATATATATATTATTATAATAAAACGTCTAGCAATGCGGAAACAAGCATGCGGCGATGTGAGTGAATCGTGTGTGTGTGCCAAAGAAAATGTTTAAAACGTCAGAATATTTTCCTATATATACAAACGTCTACTATAATATTATATACTATTGTTTTAGGCCCTTTGAAAAATAATAGAAGGAATAAAAAAAAACGCGCCGACCCCCTAGTGCAAAAAATTTCCGGTCAAATTAGCCCCGTTCGCATTATTATTATCCGGTATACTTTCAATTCGATTTCGGCGGTTCGTTTGTTATATTTTCGGTTTACATCATTGTTTTGCCCCTTGACACAGCATCGCCCCATTATTTTTTTTTTTTTTTTTATGGTTTATTATATTTGTGCAATAATCCTATACACCGTAATAATATATACGCGAGCGTATAACGTTATGTAGATTTCGATATAAACCGTCTGCAGGCGGCTCGTATAATATTATTTATTATTACTATCGCGTGTTTCCACATTGAAAAAAAAAATACTTTAACGGACCGCAGGCGCCGATCCTTAATCCAGGAGCGTAGTAATTTCAGTTTTTTTTTTGTTTTTTTTTATATAAGCACGCCAAATTAATTAAATATCAATTTATTTATCTAACGGGCGTCATAGCAATAACATGCTCGCGCAGACTGCATAGAATTCGGTTAATTTTAGTTTTAGAGTAAAAGAGCATATTATACAATTAAAAGAGGGCAATATTTCCAAGGGCAAGACGATGCGATTTTTTTTTTTTAAATTAATTAATTTTTTGAATTATTATTTAATATGTCGAAATAGCCGTTATATTCTGAACGATGTATATTGAACATTATATATACATATATATACATTTGAAATAATGGAAAAACGCACCTCCGGAATATTGTCCTCTTTTAATTTTAAAATAGGCGATTTTATTCTAAAATCCAAAATTCTGTGCAGACTGTAAATGCTGGTACGACGTCCTTTTAATCAGGCTAATATGCACAAGTGGCGTATCTATAGGTACTTTTCGGCGCGAGGGAAGGGGAGAGGAAGGTGATACACATATTTTAACTTTTGCGAAGTTACCCCCAAACTAGACAAACTAATTATTACAGCAAGTATGGGAATAACGATTCAATTTTAAAATAAGAAATAATATTTTTTTTCCCGTACTGAATTACCGGATACGGCGCACAGTTAATTTAACGTAGGCCGTGATTTTTTAGTCGGTTACAAATTGCCCGTACCCCGCAATACCGCAAACGACGCCCCTGCTTTATGTAAAACACGCCGAATTTTCGGAAAGTAATAAAAATATTTTACCGGGACGAGAATAAACTAAACGATAATAAAAAATACCTATACCTATACGTGTCGTTATTATCGTAATAGTATAGGTATATCGCGTTTGTAACTTACGAGTGCATTCGCAAAAATATTTATTACAAAACAGAAAAAAACCAACGGTATATAGGTACTCGAAACGTTACACATATAATCTATTAAATAATATAAATAGTTAATACGGGTTAAAAAAAAAAAAAAAAAAAAAAAAAAAAAACAAATCGCAAACGAAATAGGAAAATTCACACATTGGGTCACACACACACACATGCGCGCACTAATCTCCCACTATTTTTCTAATATTATTATTGTGTTAACGACTACCTCTCTGTAATAATATAGCGGCGGCGCGCTTATCAAAATCATTAATAAACGTAATAATACATTGGGCGGCGATTATTACCTGAATGCCTGGCGAGAAATAAATAATAGCCAGAGAACGCCGTAGACCAACAGGAGCCTTGTGGCATATTGCAATCCGTTTCGTTTGCGATTCGTTCGACCATCGTCGCAACGCGTTCGAAAACCCTCGGCGTCGGCAGTCTTTCGACTTTTACGCGTAACCGCCGCGTTACTCGACGGTATCCTCTTTTGTCGGCGTTCAGGAATTGGATCCCGTGATCGTAACAACGTGTGCTAACATCGTTTCAGACGTGTAGTAGTTACATCGTTACCGACGAACGCGGGCGGCACACCATTACGCACGATAAATCACTTTTTTCTTTTTTCATAGCACAAATTTCGGTTTTTCTTTTTTTTTTTTAACGAAAATTACGTACGTTTACGATACGACCACGTATAATAGTTGTATTATTATTATTATTACGATACCGGTCGAGTATCAAATAATACGAATAGTAAAAGAAATATAAAATAATTTACGTAAGTAATATATAAAAGCGAAAAAAAAAAAAAAAACACAAATCACACGAAAAACGATAATATCAAAAAATTAAAATATATGAAAAGTTCACCCTATATAATATATAGATAAAGAGAAAAGTAAACACGATTTTAAAAAAATAAATAAATAATTAATACGTTCGAAATCGAAAAATCCGCGAGATTCACTAAAAACGCACGCCGAACTCGGCAACACTTTGCGTCCCGTATACGTCGGGCCGTTTTCAAAATAAACTCGTTTTTTCCGCGCGAGACGAACTTACCGGGTTTTCACTCGGATGTGTGATAACGACACGAAACCCTAACGATAGCGATTACAATATCATAATAAAATTACAGTACGCGTAAAACGGCGTAACCGGCGACGCACGTGTGTGCGTATAATATAATATATCCGGGTAAACGTGTACGTGTGTATATTACGCGTGTACGGACGAACGTGGCGCGTGTGTATGTGTGTGTAATGTGATAAAAACTTTGTATAAAATAAAATACCATTAATAATTAATATTTTATTGTACACGACACCTGAACCAGATAAGATTACGCGGACAGAGCGACGAACAGCCGACCGAGCAACGAACCTTCGACTGACGGTCGCGAGTGCGTGTGTGTGTAGTCGTGTGTACAGTAGGACCGCCGCCGCCGCCGCCGACGCTGCCAGCCGCCGCGCCGGGCCAACCGGCTCACGACCGCCGACGACCGTGCCCGAACCGGATACGCGCTGCCGGGCCATGCCTCCTTTTTTCTTTTCTTTTTTTTTTTTTTTTTTTTTTTTTTTTTATTACTTTTTTACTACCCGCCCGTCGGTGGTGATATAATAATATAATAATAATAATAATAATAATAATAATAATATACGCACGCGCCCCGGTAAATCAACCCTTCGCGAGTATGTGTTTGCGCGCGAATCGCCGGTAAATTATAATAATTATACTTAATACATTTGTTTTTTTTTTTTTTTTTACACAATTATGTTATAACAGTAATATGGCAGTGAATGTAATATACACTAAAATATTCAAAAATAAATTCACTTACTCCTCTTTTCGGATAAGCGTAAAAAAATTCACCAAATGTGTTTAAAATTTCATCCGAAAAAAAGTTCCGTTTCGAAAATACAATTAAAATTCAAAGAACAAATCGTATTTTTTAGTGATCACAATCATTTCGAAATATTCGAAAGTCGATAAAAATAAATGAATTACAAAATGTGCGTGTACAAATATTATACGTATACTTACACAAAAAAAAAATCAGACATTGTCAAAAATATATGAAATGCAAAAAAAAAACGACAAATCTACTTTAAAACCTAACCTAACATTAAAAAAGGAAAAAACCACCGAAAATAACGATAAAAAAAATCAAATCAAACAGTTCAAAACTGAGTGTATAGAGTGATTCATTCGAAAAGTATACACTTTTTTCGTCACTCAAAAAATAACCGTGACGTAACGTTTTAGAGCTGCTCGTTGCTTAAATTGTCAACAAACCAAAAAAAAAAAAAAAAATCCAAAAAAGTCAATACTTTCCGGAATGTCCAGTGTAGACATTGTAGGATCGCCCTGTACATCGTATAGAATAATAGGAACTTTGAAAGTAGCTGGCCACTAAAATCCATATACGAACTCACACCAGCCCCAAATTAATAAATAATAATATTGTCATACGGTCCCGATGAGACTTTTTAAACGCACTCGCGGCCGACGGCGCGTATATTTCTTCCATGTGAAACCGTGTCGGCGTAATTATAATTGATATTATTATTACGTATTATTTATTAAGCACATAACTCGCGATTGATAAGTGCTTTCTTTTCTTTTTTTTTTTTTTTTTTTGAACAATCGTACCCGACGATAATCGGTTCTTTTTTATAATACATGTACGATTAACGACGCGGCGGTTAATATTATAACAAGATAACAATAAAGACATATGGGCCGGATCATTCCTATAATAATATACCCACGGAGTTTTGTGTGAGCGAACAGTATAAATTATATTCTCCGCTAATTTTAAAATATTACTTATGTTTAAATAACTATACGATATATATATATAAAAAAAAAAAATACATTCTTTCTTTTTTCTACAAAGTATTTATTTTGTAAGCAATTTAGATTTTGAGGGGTGGGGCCTGTGGCTGGACAACGGGTATAGAAATATTGTACTTACACCTACCACCATAAATATCCGGCCAGACTGATTACGGCTGATAAGCCCGTATTGATAATTATTCGAATGTTTCAAAATTATTTTTAATGAACTCGTATGTACACACAATATGGGGTTCAAAACCGTAAAATGTAAGTTTTTAAGACTCGTGTAAAAACAAACAGTTATACAAGTACACATAGAATAAAAATATATTTAATACGACCCGCCCCCCCCCCACCCCATCTAGTTTTCTACCCGGTTGCGATGCTGGTTGAATATAACGTCGAATTATAGCGCGCGCCCGAATAAACGTCAATTGGTCGTAATCGGGTGTTTTATTGGAATATAATGATGAATATTATTATTATATACGCGCACGATATAAAATTAAAATAGTTTTATTCGGTTATTATCTGTATAGTATTTTTTGTACGTGATAAAATAATAAAAGTGAAAAAAAAAAACAAAACACGGAACGGCACTATAAAGACGAGAGAAAAACAAATTAAAACGCGTGTAAAAATTAAATACAAAACTCGATTATATAGAATCGTTTGCCGACGGACGACGGTGCGGTGGCGGGCGATTAACTTGTTTAGACCGCGGTAATGACGAGATAATCCCCACGTTAAACGTTATATAAGTATCTATATAGTATCTAAGTATCTATATAGTTTGGATGTGTGACCGTCTTGCATATCGGACACTGTAACATCTTTCTATTAAACGTACATAATAAGTGCTGCATAGAAAAAATTCACTATCTACACAAAACAACAAAGTTGAATTTTCCCTTAAAAATGAGTGTTATGGTTTTTTTTTTTTTTTAAATTATTCATAATTATTCTTAGATTGGTTTTGTTGCAGTTCCCCGTGCCTATCTATCTATTGCAGCCTATTTCGTTTAGGTGTTTATTCATTATACATCATCCTTCGTGATTTGAATGAGGTATTCTGCCCTTGGAATTCTACAATTATTATCTTTAGTAAGCTTCCGTCTCCTAGTACGTGCCCTAATGTCATATGGATTGAATACACTTCTATAACTGTTGGTTTTTTATTATTTTTTTTTTTTTTTTTATCCTATCCCATATCGTTTGTAACCATCCGGGAGATATTGAGCATTTTGCTTATAATGTTTTATAGAAAAAATTGAAAAATAACGCCGTGCGTGTGAATAAATTGAATAAGAGGAAACGATCAGTTTTGCGGCGGGGACGAACCACGATCGGAAACTATATCGACCACCTAGCTTGTTACGCCGGTCCGAAAAAAAATTAAACCAGTTTGTCTTATTTTTTAATCGGTTTTTACACTAGCTTATTTCTTAAGCCATAACACCGGTTTAGGTTTTTTAAGGAAAATTTAAAACGATTTTTAGTCGGACAAATTGTTCGATAGAAATGTACATACGTATTGTACATGCGCTTGAGAACATTTTTTTAAGAGGGGCAAGTCTGCAGATATCTGTCTAGTGGACAAGTGCATAATGATGACCTTTTTATGTACAATCACTTTCAATTTGCAATGTATTTCCGAATAGCCAAGAAGTTACAAATGTCCTCTCATGCCCCCCCCCCTCCAGACAAGATTAAAAATATAGAGTTATTATATTGTTTATATAGAATGCAATTATAATTATTGAGAGTTAAATTAAGATGACGAATCGAATGATGTTTATTTAAGTCAGATTTCAATGAATTATTTTTTATTTATATATAAAATATGCGTTTCTATGGGTTATTCTGATTTTTCTAACATTAATAGGTACAATATTATGACGAATTAAACTAACTAATAAAAACAAATTGTTATTGTGTGTGAAACTTGGCACAAGTGTTAAGAAATTTCAAAACATTAATTACTCAGTATTAATATACTTTCACTGGAAGAGAAATCCTTATTGACTAACAATAATGAGTAATTTTTATATAAATACTGCATATAGTATTTTATAGTTAGTAGTATATTTGTGGTAAATAATATTTTACAGATATTTAATAACGAACATCGTAGCTGGCTATAATAATCCAGATAAACTTAACGGAAACAAAAATTAAATATTTTCATTAAACAAAAAAAAACAAACTAATTAAATAAATCCCATTACCTTGATCCATGTGTTCAACACCAATATCAATTGTTAAAACTTCAAAATACCGTAGTCACGTTAGATATTTCGTCATTTACGTTTAAAACCGATACGTAAAATAAAAAAAAAATATCATTATAAAAAGAAATACATTCGTAATTGATGTTAGTCAAACTTTGAACTGATTTATACTTTTTAGAATTTCCTCTTGTTGCGTCTGCAGCACATATTATTGGCGTCCAAACACACGGTTTTTATGATTTCAATAACAAAAAAAAATAAATAAATAAAAGAAAAAAAAACCGATAAAATATACGAACCAAGACTTTATACCGCCATTTGTGGGTTCGGTAAAAAAAACTTCACAGCTTGACCACCCTATTCATCCCTAATGACATGCGGTATACGCTATATAGCAACGAAACTATTTGCAAATAATAAACCTTACTCGTAAATCGTAATAGTTATATAATATATATTGTGAACCGCATAAAAAGATATTCTACACGGTAATCATAATGAATAGTAATATTATTGAAAGTAAATTATTACTGCACTATACACACTAGGTCATTCGCACAAAATATTCGATGACTGCCAAATATAACAATAAAAATATTATATTTCATAGTTTACAAATTGTACAACACAATATAAAAAAAAAAATATATATATATATATATATATATATATATATAAGTACCCTATTCACAACGTTATGTTAACCTAACCTGTTAGGTCAAAAAATATCCATAGGTAGTATTTATAAGAAACCAAATAAAAAAAATGTACACAAAATCATATGACACTGTTGTTCATGCAGGTAAGTACATTACAAGACTCGTTTTGCACCTATGTTGAAATAAAAAAAAATAAAATAAAAAATTCCTATCGATTTCGTCGACAATAAAAAGTGGAAATATTTCGTAAAATGATTGTTATTATTTTTTTTTTGTGCTCAGGCCCCATGTCAATAATACCGTTTCGTGTCCACGATCTAATGATCCGGGCACAGCATCTGCTTATTTTTCTTTCTTTTTTTTCCTATCGTCTGGACACGCATCGTCTGAAATTGGATTATTATACAAATCTCGTCCACGCGGCTATATTATTAAACACCAGTGTTCACTCTAGTGAACAGTTTCATCAATTATTGTGCATGCAGTCTCGTATAGTATATTATTATATAGTAGATACTCGTTTATAATAATAATAACGCACCATGTGTGATTATTGAAACATAACGAAATTTCATGTATGAGCGAACTCGCGGTTAAGGCAAAACAAATTAATATTATTATACTGACTCACAGAAAAATACAATAGCAATACGTGTATGATATTATTTTATCAAACTTGGCGTAAATGTTTACCACTTTTATATATATATGCTACATAATAATACGTGTTTTGCCGCAAATTGTTACTTTTTAAACAATTATACGTGCGTATAAGGTGCACAACATTTCACATTTTTTCCCCTCTGTATAAATGTACTGCACAAAAACGGTAGGTATAGAAAATGATTGTTTATTATGATTTTTCTTGTATACTAAATAATATTAATTACCGAACAACCAACTGTACTAAACTATATAAACTTAAAACTGTACGAAAAAAGAACCGCAGTCAAGTAATAAATATCGTTTAATAACACGTATAAATACTATATATACATATATATACTATAAAATACTTTGCGAAAACGACTACAATATTTCGTACACGAAATAATAAATATATAAATAATTTTCAGCGTACAGATGACGTTTTCGTTTGCTTCCAAAAGTAAAACACGTATTATCTAAAGTCGGGCAACACTGTTTACTATTATAACGAGTGCAATAAAAATATATATGTTTATATGTCATTTAACTTTACGAGCTCCGAGCTCCCACGTTAACAACGTGTAGAATCCACGTGTCCGAATTATTGCGACACTTAATAATACGTACGCGACGTCACATCACAGTTAAAGTGATGATTTCCGGAGAGAGAAAAAACGTTTTATGCGCCACTCGTATATTTGTATATGTATAAATTTTAACGAGTACTCGATAACGGTTATTGCGTATAAGAAGTAGTTGTCAACAATGTTTAATCCAATATTAAAATATCGATAATTCAATTTTACTAAAGCAGTAAAGCTGACAATAAGTCAACGGCATCCTCATATACGTACAATATAATATTATTATTGTATATTGTTTTATTCAAACAAGATTAGCGGCAAAGGCGTTATAGATGTTACAATACCGATCCAAAGTGTAAAACTACAAAAGAAAGGATATAAACGACCGTTTTAATATTATTTATATGGCTGCATTCGATTAATAATAATTCCTCTGCACGTAAGTCACGGAAGTGGTTTATTTTGTTACGAGGCGTTTATACGGTCGGCTATACAATATATAGGGGAGTCGATTTTATATTTAGGTACTTACGAGTAAAAGAATAAATAAAAAACCAATCGAATTATTACGGTTGATTTCGACGGAAACGCGAATTTGTGCGAAAAAGTCTCCTATATAATTATATTCTCGATCTCCTGTTTTGCCCCATCCACTGCCACTGGCACTGCCTGTGTCTTCCAGTCCAGTGGCGTATACATAGGGGGTTGTCAAAGTATGCCGTAACCTTCCATTAAAATCCCACTAAAATTCCTATCTCGACTGAGAAATTATAATTAAACCTAATTATAATACTAATGAACTTCATTAGTTTTAGAAAAAATAAAACTAGAGTTATTAAATATAATTGTATTGCGCTTCATTCATAATGTTCTGTTATTATCACAGATATGTACAAAATAGTATGTTAAAACGATTGAAAGCGGTAACTTTAGGCCTTTGTCTAACATAGAAATCGAAATCAATTAAAAGCCTTACAACTGTTTGACAATAAAGGATGGCCCAATTTCAATTCTATAAAAAGTTTGGTAACCACTTCACTAGGTTTTATTGAAAACCTATTTCCATTTTCTGGTAATTAAATTTAAAAAATTTGCAAATTTAATATAATATATATTAAAACAGATTTATGGTGATATAATAAGAACACAAAAAAATATTAAAATAATAATTACCATGAGGATCCTGTAAACATACTTTTTAAGTGCCTTATTAGGAACACTTATAGATACATTGCAGTGACTACTACAGATGCAATTTTTTCGTTTTATTTTTAAAATCATTGTCCGATGCAGCCCCTCCCCCAAATATTTTCGATATACGTCACTGTTTCAATCCAATCCACCTCTTCTAAGAGAGCTATCTACATCTTTCCTTCATTGTATACATCCTCCTATTTTTTAGCAGCAAGATTTTCTTCCGGCACTACGCATACGAGCAGCTTTTGACTACGTCACGCGTGCCCGGTCCACCGTAGCGGTTTACTCCTTATCAAGACCAGTAGTATATTTAGTTTTCGGTAGAGTTCTGTTTCTATCTCATCGTATTTCTTTGTCCACCACTCCCTCGCTTAGCGTATCTTTATTATATTATTAAAATATGGGTACCTATATTATAGCTATAGCTATATTAGCCACCTAAAAATGTCCCACATTCGATACACGGTCGTTATCGCCGCCGCCACGCCACGTCATTATTGTACGAGACATTTTATTCGTGTACGAGCCTGTCTAGACTGCGGGCTGTGCTTGATACCGTTCCAAATTCACCCGCGTTACGAAACTCTGAATTGTTTATGGGCCATATTATGCAATATTTTATGAGAATCCGCCGAAAGGACTAACCTTACCCAACGGAAAACGGCATGATTCGGGAGACGTTGGCGCCATCCGAACGACCGTATATACGGACTTTCGTTTATGTATAACATAAGAAAACTTTAGCGAACGAGACGCCGCCAACGCGAGCGCGCGAGTGGTGTAGAGGCAAGGAGAAGTGAGAGGAGAGGAGGCCGGACGGGAAAAAAAAGGAAAAGAAATAGTCTCCGAAAATGTATATATGGTTTTATTACTTTAGCCTAGCTTTTAACAATACATCGGCGCAGTTTTCATACATTTTATATAGATATATATATATATATTTGTAAGTAAACGATTTCGTGCCGGGAACTTTTGAATGGAACCAAAAAAGGAGGAGCGGGACGCCGCAAACAGTACTTATACAGTGATATATTATATTACAAAAGTGCAGGAAAAACACGCCTGGATAATTTATAATAATAATAATAATAATATATTAATAATCACCGAAATATCTCATCCGAATTGAATTGCACAGAAAACTTTCTCGGCGAGGATTTTATATTTTGTTTGGATTAAAAAAAAAAAAAAAAATGTATAACTTGTGTGTGCGAACGCAAAGAACCCGCAGTTAAAATATTACGACAACTCGTATAATACGTTTTGCAAATCGGTAAACCGCCGATCGTCACTTGACAAAACCATAAAATTATATTCTCAAATAGTCAGATTGTACTGCATAAAGATAATTGAAAAAGTTTTTGAAATGTTACAATAAACTGTAAAAAAAATATTGAATTATTAAGAAAAAAAAAAAAACACTTTCAAAGAGACACACGAATAAATTTATGTACAGAATGAACAGTAAACTGGCACCATAAACTCGTGTTCACGTATACGCTGTAAGGCGTACTGAATAGGCAATATTAGTGATTTGATGCACGATATATTTTAATGAGTTTTGACTAGATATTAAGTAGAACATATCACATACATATACTATGTAGGTAAGTACATTGTATACACGATGAAAACGCATAAATGGAATGAACTTGTATTATTATATTGCGAAAATACATTAACTGTAATGACAAACTTATTAAAAAAAACGGGAACATTTTAGTTTTAGATTACATTTTCAGAAATTGCGTCTTGAATATACGTTGGTAAATTATATCTGCATCAGCATGCGGTTTTAATAGTCACGATAATACGAATTTCAAATCATACTATTTTACATGAAATATTTATATTTAATTATTGTAAATGTGTATATACAATATACATATCTACTTTATGAAATCGTGAATGAATTCGAGTGGTACGATAAAATCTAAAAGTTTTTCAATATTGACAAAAAAGCGTTATATCAAAAAAAACCATTAAAATTCAAAAAACGATTTTGATTGGAGAATAAGTAATAATTAATGCAAAAATGTCGACACAATAACTTTAATTTCTAACACGTAAATTTATTTTTAGTTTTTAAAGATTTTTAAAATGTTAAACACAAAATATATCGATTATTTGTTTTGAAAAATGTATTCTTCAGCAAAAAATGTACAGGCTATTGTAAAACTAATACACATGTCTGATTTATCAATTTATTAGAATTTAAAATAAGGGATAATAATTAAGTTGTATCATCATTTTATTTTCATTTTTTTTTCATATTATTATAGTTGAAAAAAAACAGGCACTTGTCTAATAAAACTTAAAAGTCGTAATTGCATTTATTATTTTTATTTACACGAGTAATCAATAATTTTTTTTATTTAATTAAAGTAAAATTAACTTTTCGTTTTTTTTTTTTTTTTAAATTATTCATATTTAATTTAATTTAAATATTATTTATTGATTTTCAGTGTATTTCATTGATTGATTTTATACATATCTTTATTCTGAATTTGTATAAATTAACTGGGGAAAAACAAAACGCGCTAAGACATAGAAATATATACTGCTAGTGCTGACTATCGGTTAACTAATAAAAAACAGTACAACCAATTTCCATTGGATAATAATGAAATCGGCTGTTTTATAATAATCTACATGAAACAAATTCACTTAACACACAACTCCGTGTCATCAGTTTAATTTACTAATGCTAAATTAGGTTAGGGTGAATAAAAAACTACCGCTAATAGTATATACACTATTGTAGTAACGACACTTTAAAATCTGGCCGCTAAATGTATTCGCTAACATAGACCAGCAGAGAGGGTTTAGCGGGACATTGAATAATAGCGATCCTAAGAAAAATTGTTCGAATTTTAAAAAAAAAAAAATATTCTATTTTTAAAATGCGTATATAATATCTCAAACATATTTTATTGAGTGCGTGGCTCGATAAATGTTTACCGTGAATGAAGGATCTGTTTTCCGGGGCATTAACATCGGCTGTGCATAATATACATATATATATATATATATATATATATATATATATATATATATATATATATATATATATATATACTTTTTTTAACCATTAATAAACAAATAAAATGTGATTCAATTTTTATGGCGTCCCGTTTTGCTGCCTATGTACGGTATAATATTATATTATAGTCATGACTAGAGAACATTAAACGTATATAGTTCAGACGTCTGGGAACGGTCGTACACGAACTATTATAATATAAAATAGTGTCTCTTCGGGAAAAGAGCGATTTATGTGTATATATATATATATTATTACTTATGCCTTTTTATCGATAATATATATATACGTACAAAATTATATTAAGGAGTAGCGTTTATATTATAATAGACCTATATATACATTTGGCACGCGATCCTGGCCCTTTTAACAATACAATATATTATCAACAAAAAAAAAAAAAAAAGGTTCCATGTACGTCAAATTATTATATAACCCGTGTGTGTATATAATATTATTATAATTCATTTTATTTCACTTTCTCTTAAATATAATATACGGTTTCCGACATGCGTCGCGTATTTTGATGTATATATAATATATACCAATATGTATACGCAATGCAGATAAGACGAGACAAAATATAAGCGAGGGAGAGAGAAAGACATACATAATAAAATATATATTATTATTATTATATAAATATATATATTACAATAACCAACCTAGTGTTTGCGTGTACCGGTGTTTGTTCCATTGAACCGGTTTCCACGTTACAGGGGTAGGAATATATAAATAACGAGGCGTTTAACCCCGTTTTCGGTCTCCCCGTGTATCCAGAAATAAATCGTTCAATTTATTATATACGTCTCTTCTCGCGGGTAAAGTGAAAAAAGAAGCATATTTCTTTTTTTTCTTCTTTTTTTTTTACTACTACATATTACGTATATATATATATATATATATTAATATAGGTACGACGCGTGTCGTCCCATTAAAAAGCCCGTTCTTTTTCGCACCGTAATTTATTGCGAACGTCACGAACTAAATTCTATTCCTCTGGAGTGAGAAAGTATACCCCCTTTTATTTTCGGGATAATGAACTACGTAACCGTGCGTATTAGGGAAAACGACAAACGCTCGGAGGCGTCACGGCGTAACAAATTCGTTTTTTTTTTTCAATTTATTTTATTTCTTTTAGACGTGTTTCTATAATATAATATTATGTGCCTATATATAATATTACGGGCGGGGAGTAGAAATATCGATCCGAATGAATATTCTTAAGTATTTTTAGTCTATCAATCTATGAGCGGATATATATAAAAGAATAAGACTTTGACTAGGTTTGAGAAACAAAGTTTTGCGGGAAGATGGTGTAAGTATATAAATTGTTTCCTTAATATAATAGTACACCTATACACTATAGAATACGTTATACCGATTAGGAGGCGTTTAACCAATTTATATCTCACATTTATACGAGACACTCGCAAATGTTTGCCCCGGGGCGTCAAACGGCACTGCCTATATACGTATATATATATATATACACGGCACGTGAGTAGCGACTTTCTATATTACAAGACGACACTGAAGATACAGTTCATCGGAGTCTCGGTTAGGTATATATAAGGGTTAAGGTGTTCGAACGTGCCATGTGGCCGTCGACGCGCACAGGAAGAGCAAAGATACGGCGTAGAATATGTGTTATACAAGTATACCTATATACGTACAAAATATTATATTATACAAGAGGGTTGGTCGTCGTCGTCGTCGTAGTCATCGTCGTATACAGTACACGCGGTAAACTCGCGTACGATATTATAGTCGTAGTGGTGCGCGCACGCGTGCGGCCGTACGGAAATCTGCACGAGCCGAGGACCTGCGTGCTCCACATCTGCCGCGGTTGTGACGGCGGCGGCGGCGGCGAGAGAGATCGCATCTGCCGCCCGGGGCCGTGCGCGCGCGCGTGTGTTTGTTTCTATATTTAAAGAATAATAAATATATATTATATAATATATACCCGGAGCGGGGCACACACGTGGCCCAGCATCCTGTTACCGGCGGCCCCTCCAGACACCTCTCGCGGCTTGCCCCTATTTGTCCTGCTGCAGCGGAGGCGGCAGCAGCAACAGCCCCGTTAGCGCCGCCGCGCTCGCGTGCGGAGCGGTATATATATATATATATACAATTAGTGACGAGGAAAAAAAAAACTACAATACATATATTTGTATATACTTTTTTTTTTTTTTTTTTTTAAAAAAAACCCCAATAGATCTCGTTATACTTTTAACACTACGCGTTAACCTTTCGATTTTATTATTCAAATTTTTCTTTCGCTCGACTTTTTACACGCACGCAAATAACCACACGTCATCCCCAGACGGATTCTGTTCGCACCGCCGTCGTCGCGGGAGACCCTTCGAACGGCACAGCAATGCCCCCGCGGGAAGAGATTACCCTATACGCAATATTAAACCGCCGTATTTTTTTTTTTTTTTTACGGCAATATTTTCGCACAGACGGACACCGGCACATAATAATATTATAATATTCGTATATTATTATATAATATTATTATTATTATACTTATAATAGTCGGGCGGACACGCCGCGTGGTCGATGGGAAGTGTAACACAATATCGCGCGTCGCGTCGCGAGGACAAAACGAATATTATAAATAATAAAATACAAATAAACGGCGCGCGTATATTATATTTTTGTGGGAGGGCGGGCAGGTATACAAGCGGGCAACGGATCTGGAGACCTTTAAAAACACATATATACACACACACACACACACACACACACACACACACACACTGTATACACGGAGAACGGGTGTTTTGGATAGAAAAAAAAAATAATAATAAAAATACATATACGTCGAAAGTAAAAGCACCCGGTGCTAGAGCGGCGGTATCAGGTTGCAGCGGTCGTGTGCCATTTGGTGTCTCGGCATCTCGCTCTTGTCTCACATCTGTCCGCCGTTATTGTGGCACGTACCTTAACGGTACGGTTCAACCCTTCGGATCCCATATACATATATATATATTTACAATACCTACGAAATTTACGGTATAGGTATAGAATTCATTATACACACGCGTATATAATATAATATACAAATATAATATATAATAATAATAATTTTTATTCTTTTTTTCTTCTCTTCTCTAATAAACACACACACACGTACGGTTTTGAAATTCCAGCCGTTCGTCTACGTGAGTATTATAGGAGTCCTTTACTCCTTTTTATGGTACACAATATATATATATATATATATACATATCGACTGACAACAGCGATGGTGCACTCTTTCCCTCTCTCTCTGCGCGCAGAGTAAAGTTTCGATTATCATTAAATATATATATAATATATTTCGAATAAATAAATCGTAAGGTATACTACACGTTGCGACTTGCATAGCATAACGGTGCAGTCGTATTATACACCGGGGGGTGTATATATATATATATGTGTGTTTTATATATATATATATATATATACGAAATAATCTCCGGGGGTTGTTTCGGCGTATACAGCAACACGTGGCTTACGGCGGCGGCATGTTTAGCCACCACCATCTGCCCGTCAGATTGTTGCGAACTCCCTTTTAACAAGTTTTAATTTAATTCCTCCCACATAATATCGTTCTTTTACCTATACGCGCGGGGTACTTAGCAAGGCCTTCGGACGGGCGGTGCCGGGGGACGCGAACCGTCTGCTCGCAGTCTACGCCGATGGCAGCTACAGCAGCAGCAGCAGCTACTGTGACGGACGCGCGCGAGTTTGCCAAATGTTACTCTATCGGGTTCCCGCGTGTTCGCGGCCGCCGCCACCACCACCACCACCCCATCCCCCGTCTGTTTGGGGTACCGGCGTGTGTGTGTTTTTTCTCTTTATTTTCGTAAACAACGACTACCGAAAATCGCAAAATCATTACGGCGGCGGCGGTACGCGCACCTACAACACGCGGACACGTCTCGGCATGTGCGAACACCGTCTA
Organism: Tuberolachnus salignus; assembly: GCA_956483605.1. Lineage (NCBI taxonomy): Eukaryota > Metazoa > Arthropoda > Insecta > Hemiptera > Aphididae > Tuberolachnus > Tuberolachnus salignus. The sequence goes on from OY101437.1 coordinate 22,408,701, forward strand.
ATTGGGCAGTCGCCGCCGCCGCCGCCGCCACCGGTATACAATACAAAAATACACAATAGGCAAACACCGTGCACAAAAGTACGACGACGACGGGTTTTTATTATCGCGTTCGATATTATTATGATGGATTCGCCGACCGCAATTCCGCTATATATTATTATTGTTATGTTTTGGTATATACTTTTTTTTTTCTTTTTGTTTTTATCAATACGCAAACAAAAATAAATTAAGCCGGTCCCACACGATCGGGGTGTATTTGGCCCAATATGACGCGCGTTTGGCAAATGTTGGCCCGGTCGATAATATAGTCATATCTCTCACACGACTATAGGTATTCGGCCAACATTAGTCACTGGCGATATATATATATATATATATATATATATATATATATGTCCGCGGACAATTGTTGCTCCCGCCAGCTGTGAAATGTGCACTGTGATAAGATTTTTGTGTACAAAAGATTCTTCGGCTGCTAAAATTCATCGAGAGCTGTGCCTAGTTTATGGACCTACAGTAATGAGTGAAAGAAAGGTTAGACAATGGTGTCGTGAATTCAAAAATGGACGAACAAATGTGCATAATGATGTAGTAAACTGTCATCCGAAGTAATCCTCCTCCACGATAACGCGCGTCCTCACACCGCTGCCAAAACCAAGAAGAAAATTCAAGATTTTCGTTAGGAACTTTTTGACCACCCACAGTCCTGACTTAGCACCTAGAGATTACTTTCTCCTCTTGCACTTCAAACAATAGCTCGGTGGACAACGTTTTGAAAACGACGAGGAACTTAAGAACGCCGTTGTCGCCTGGTGTAATTCTCTGGTGGGGAGCTTCTATACAGAGGGGTTAAAGAAGTTATACAAAAAATGCTTAGAAGTGAACGGCAATTATGTGGAAAAGTAGTTAACTAAATGCGCTAATAAAACCGGTTTCTTATGATTACAATTTTTTTATGACGAAACAGCCTTAGTTTTCAAATATATCTCGTATAATGTACTATTTATTATTATATATTGTTATATAAAAAAAAAATCATTAAAAGCGATATATTTTAACACAATTGTTTATGACCAAAACACAGATTCTCGAATTTTAGAAGAAAATAAAAACGTAAAACACTGTGAACCGTGTGTTTAAACCATGTGGAAACACTAAACTCGTTAAAACTGTTTTTAAATTTCATAATATGTACCTATAAATTGCGCGACACTGTACTGGTCCAAAGTGGCACGGGCCAAATCGAGTGGCGGCGGTGGTTTTCCAGCTGCAGGTTCTTAATGTGAAGGGTAATAGCAGCACACGCGCGCGCACGTATACACCAACCCCCGAGAAATGTGAACCCGCCGCTCTTCCATCGAAACCCCTCGGACGCGTTCTTGGGTAATTCTAGACGGGCGCCTACTGTATAGTTTGTTTAACCGGTTGTTCCGAATTCTTTCTGAAGATTAACACGTAAAAATACTCTTTTTTTTCATTAACTATAATAAGAATATAATATAATATATATTTTATTTTTAAAACGCGTCATTAGAACACACACGAAATCACCAAAAACCTGTAAGTGGGTATCTATACGTTTTGTCCAATTAACTCTAATCATTAAATTCCAACTATATATTCAAAAATACGATTAAAAAAAAATATTTATTTTAAAAAATTGTAGATTTTTGTGCTTAAAATATTCTTCAAGCATACAAATTATACATTCCTTCAATTAAGATAATACATATATTATTTTATTAAAACGCCTTGTATTTCACGTACGAGTTTAATTAAATTAAATTAATTTTAAACCACTTTATTACAATACATGACAAAAAATAACTAAAAAATCCCACTATCGAAACGTTAAAGTCAATCCGGTGTTTTTCACAAGTTGGTCCAAACATATTAATGAATTTAAACACTCATATTTTAAATATTTATTTAATTTGTTTTTTCGTATAAAATGAAAAATAAGCTATAAGCTCAGGATTAGACTCGTAAAAACCGTAAATTTCAATAGCCGTTTATAATATGGTATTCGATATTTATTTGCTGTGAATAATTACTAATTTTTACTAAAAATTTCCTCATATAGAAAGTTTACCCGACGACAATACGGGTATATTTGTATCCACAATATAAAATAGATTCTGTGCAAAAAATACTAATAAATAAAATTATGCAGCTGTCGATAATAATAATGGCTCAACGTTTATTCGTATTAAATAAGTAAAATATATTTTTGTTTATAAGAAAATTTTAAAAGGTAGACTACGTAGAAAATAAATTATACTCCTATAGTAGGAATTATAGAAAATTGTAAAAACATTTAAGTACATCAAAGAAGAACCGCCAGGCTGCTAGAAGATACTTGTCCCGATTTGTCGGGACGTTAATACGGTATACCAATAACGACGCTCAAATAAAACGTTTTTCGTTACCAGTCGTATCGAAAACTATGCATATACGTTTGAATCGTTTGAATATTAAATTACCACACCATTTTGGAGTAAAAAAATAAACTATCGAGTACGTGACTGAGAGCATGCGTGACCTACACAATTAACTATGTAAATGCAGCAAGCACGCGCTGTATCGCGTATCACGCTCTTGTCGTATTGTTATTTTTTCAAAAATCTAAAGTTTAAATCGATAGAAGATATACACAATATATTCAAATATTCGTATTATTATAACGACCGTTATACTATTTATTTACTTACCCAGCGTATCTGTAGCCGAATCAGGTTATATCGATTATAATCGGTATAAAAAATAATATATTATATTATAAACGATCGCTGCGCCATAATCAATGGCGGATCTAGGGAGTCGGGAGGTCGTCTGACCCGCGGTTCATTCGGATGTATCTATTCGAATGTTATGTTATTTTTTTTGTGTATAATAAGAATAGAAAAGATATTCGACGTTTTCAATAACAATTAAAAATAACTGGTCTTAATTTTTAGCCCGAAAAAATGGTCTCCTCTCAAAAATAGCTGTTCCCAAAGCCTAGTTCAGACTACGCCAGTATTTTAGTCGAGTGGTAAGTAATTTACCAACTGTACAAACGCTTGAAAAGAGTTCAGACAAATTTTAATTTATTACTGTTTTAGTTTTTAGTACATTAGCAGTAGCTTTGGCATTGCGATTTAAGTGTTGCAATATGAGTGGTCTGCCACGAAAAAACAAAACAAAATTAAATAATAATAATAATAACCTAACCTAACTTAAATACAACGTATCGCAACTGCTATTTTAGAAAAGGTAAAAGAAGAACTTCTTAATAAAAAGTCAATGTGAAGATGGATAAGGTAATGAATCTACAGGAGGTTGGTTGGATTAAATAACCTGCCATCTTGACAGTGACGAGGTCAACTAATCAGTGGCGCTGAACCCTAACGCCGTAGTGAATGATAAATCAGGGTGGGCGGTATTAACGTATGTCCAGCACATTTTTTACGTCATAATCGATTACCTCGTGTAGTTCCTTAAGTTGATGATTATTTGTCAGTATTATTTCAAATTCAAATTCAAAAAAACTTGAACATGTGAACGGCAAAATGTTGAATGAAATAAAATTGAATATAAATTATTTGTTCGAAATTTTTCGTTTGTCGTTGAAAACGTCGTTTCGAGATTTCCAAGGCCTCCCGTGGCACGGTAGAACGCGTATTGGATTCGGTAGCTAAATTAAATTATTTTTCGCTCGACTAAATTCAGTCCGTACGTACGCGATTATAATTAGGTACTTAAAACGCTCGGCGTTCGACTAATAAAATACCGGCGGCGGCGGCGTACGTATACACGGTGTCCTGTGAACTGGCCTTAACTCTGGATCAGCCACCGGTCACAATCATATTTTGGCGCGAACGTTTAACCGACGAAAAACGCGTATGTTATATGCACGGTCGAATAAATAATAACGCACCGCCCCGACCGGACAACGATCGGTATATCAAAAAGCGAATATTACCCACATTACCTACAACCGCTGCATTCTTCTCTTAGTTTTCCGAATATTTGCCGAAACCATAATAGCCGAAAGAAAAACTCGATTTATACTTCGTAATAATATACCTACCCGTGCGGGCTCCCTATAATCCGATCTCGTTATCCGGGAGCACGCGCGTGACAAATTCCCCGTACACGCCGAAATCGCTATTACGTTATCGATGTGTAATATATTATATACAGTATTAATAAAAGAAGAAAAAAAAAAATTTTTAAAAAAACACAACTGGCGCCGAAAAACCGGTTCTGCCGAAACGTTCGATAATATAATAACAATCATAATAATAATTCTACGCGGCAATTTAAAACGCGGGCACGCGATATTTAAAAAAAAAAAAAAAATCCCTTGTTGGAATTTAGAATAATGCGTAAATACCAAAGCACCTGGTAAAACTGTACACGCCCAAAACCCAACGTACGACATCGCGATGTCGATATACAAATATATATATACATGGTTCTTTATTTTTTTTTTTTTTTTTACTTTCGGAGGTCGTCGTCTCGTCTGCAGCTTCCTTGTTTTTGTGCGCCAGGAAACCGAGGAACCCGAGTACTTCACGAACAAAACACGACGATTATTATTTTCTTTATAGGCCAATACATAATATACACGTACGCGGGATAGGTAAATAAAAACGTCTATATAATATATATTATAGTATTATTATATATTATGTTACCGAAACCACGCCTACAGATGGGTACCCGTGTGGAGAAATGGTTCAACTATTATAACGTCAAAGACACGTACGTATAGGTATAGTTTATTTGACATAAATACGCGGCGCACGGAGTTGAAAGAAAAAAAAATACGTGACCTTACATAAAATGTGCAACGTTACAAAATTTCTGATAGGTGCGTTATACGCGTTTCCCCTACCCTCCCCCTTCGCATATTTCGTTTTCGATTTAATATTGTAACACTTGGAATAACATGAAATATTATATACGTTTACCAATGTTACCGCCGGGCGGTTTTCGTTTTCAATGGGTAACCAACATTCTTAGAATATTAAAAATCGCACGGTTTCAAAGATAATATAATAACACAATGCTGCGGAGAGAAAAAAAAAACAACCAAACCAGAACACGTTTATACATTTGGTAAATATATAAATTAGAAACATATAATATGTATAAGAAAAATATCGTTTCTACTAGAATCATACTACTACTTAAGAAGACTAAAATTAATTAATTTTTTTTTTTTAAAAATAAACATAGGTATCGAGTTTGCATGACGGGGATACAAGTTTGGACCAAAACGTTAAAATCTTATATATTAATAATTATTTTAAATTCGTACTGTATAATAAAGAATTCAATTTTAGAGAATATCCTAATTTGGTAGACATTTTCTATTAATCGATTTATCAGAAATAAAATGTAATTTTTAAAAATCAATTTTATGCTACACATTTTATAAAATTAATAATAACAATAATAAAAATATATATATTATATATATAAACCTTAGACCAAGAAGGGCATTTGTTGGTGCAAATGTGATATAGGCTAATGTTTTAGACAGAAATATTAATGCTATTTCAAAAGATACCAATCTGACTAAAACCTTTAAAGTCAAATTTTCCAGATAGATAAATACACAATACAAATAAATAAAAAATATGTAGAAAAGAATCAAAACTAATCCTGGAAAATTATATATGGGTTGTAGGCATTTATTTTTCTATATATTATTTTTTATTTATTTGTATTGCATATATATTATATATATTTTTTATATTTCTTCTTTTATATATTTTATATTTAATTGAGTATCTAAAACAATTTTTGTTTAAATAAAATATATATGTATAATAGGAATGACCTACCTATTTAATTTTAAAAAATGTGAATTATATTTTAAACAAAACTAATAAACTAATGTTTTACACATAGGTAACTAAAATTTAATTTTCAAAAACATTTTATTTTAAATTTGTCCAAACGGGTTATGCAATAGTGTACTAACTCGGTTCAAATATACCTCTAACATTTGTATGTAACATTGGTCTCAACGAGCTCTTTTTAATTTTATGAATTGTAATAACATTGATTGAAATAGTATTACAAAAAGAAATATTGATTTACAAAATATTATAATTGAAATATAAAAAGTTCTCATTTACTTTATGTACCAAGTAAATTAAGACATCCTAAACTATTTGTCAAATTATTATTTATTTATTTTTTAACTAGACGTATTTATTTAGTAATGTTTTTTAGGTTTAAAAAAAAAACATAAGTGTACACCCTTTGCTTAGAGACCGTGTTAAAGAACCCTCCATTAAACGTCGAGAATGTAGTAGATTACACGTATAATAATACGAGGGTGAATAAACTGTTGACAAATATTTAAAACTGATTATAATAGAAATATCAAGTCCTCTGAGAATAAATTGTATGGATTTCTTTTTCAATGCCTAACAAATTTGAATAAATATAAAGGTACGGTAAACATTTATTTGTGATATATAATCCATTTTAAAATTAAATTTATCTCATCTAACACGACTGCAAATTGTTTTTTTTATTTTTTTATTTCGAGCGGGAAAAGACTCGAGGGAGCTATTAATTATATAATAACGTGTTTTTAGTTAAAACTTTTTAGCGTAGAAACCATGTTCAACAAGTTTCGTTCGGGTATTTTATTAAAATTAAACAAGGACAGTGTAATACTATACAAAGATATAATTTTTCTCAGCTCGTTGACCTAAAACATATTTCAAAACTAAAAAACGAGCGAAAAATAATGAAAGCTGTTTAAATTTAAAGTTCGAGCTTCATTCAGAATCGTTTTCACTGAATACGATTATTTAATAATTAATTTAAACCTTGGGTATTTCAGGCGTAATGCATAGGCAACATTAAATTCGTCTGTGTTTTGTAAATACGAGTTAATTAAATATTATCAATAAAATTACTGTTTATATAATGGGCAATTGTAATTAAATTAAAAATATAAATGTTCTTCAAATATATATTTTTAAAACGTTTAAAAACAAAACCCAAGAAAGCCTTTTATAGGTCACGGACCGCCTTCTTCGTTTTTTTTTTTTAGAATATAAACAAAATAAATATTAATTTTTTTTCAGAAATTAAATTTAACCTCACCATCGATTTTGTTTTATTAAGTTCACAGACCACCAGTCTAAAAACACTGATACGTATATATAGGTTGGTAATAAATTGTTAATTTATGCTAATTTTATTATCGATTTTCTAGAGTAGGTAATTCGTGTATAATAAAATACGTAAAAAATAGTTATTTTAAAATTGCATTAATATTCTTTATGCGATGTTCTAATACGAGATATTATACAATAGTTAAAATGTATAATAGAAATTAATATCTCAAGCAAGAAAACCTGGCCGCGAAAAACTGCAGACAAAAGATACGCGTAAGTAATGTAACACATTTTTGAGCTTCTAGAAAATATTTAATTTAACAATAAACTCTTCCTCAATAACTATTGTTAGAGAAGTCGTTAAATTTACATTTAAACGTACGGTGCATGGAAAATATATATCTGCAGTATTCATTTAATTAAACAAAAATAATACACGTGTATGTAATGTAAAATTAAGTAGACTATTTAAAAAAAAAAAAAATACGCTTCCGACGTTTGTATCTACGCGAAATTAATGAAAATGATGCACGCGGAGTGGTTATATTTTAACGGGTCAATAGTTCGTGACAACCAGTCAAATGTTATATTTAAAACGTACTTTTGACCTAATTTGTATTAAATTAGCAAAATATTATATTAACGCCCGAAATTAAAATACACATTAAGTTATTAAACGGGAGTCTTAAGACATCAGAAGTTTTAAATTGATAAACCCATTAGGCGGTGATGCATATCAAATTCGTTGAATATAGTGTACGGTATGCGCAGTATTTTTATTGACTGCAATTAACATTAATAATAATAACTTAATACAAATTAGCCGTATGAAGATTATTTTTGTATAATTAAAAAGTATTTTTTTTTTTTTTTTTTACGATAATAATATATAACAAATTATGATGATAATTGTTGAAGAAAAAAAACAGTACTGTAATGTCGTGAATTATTAGAAATTACGTAAAAAATATACTCAACAAATATAATTAAAATTGAAAATAATTCACAAATTATTTTTTATGTATATTATAAAGGATGTCCTACCAGAATTAACAATTAGAAGAGGGACGCAAAAGTATAAAAAATAAAATATAAGTACCTGAGGATTAAAAACTTCTTAGTTTCTTAATCAATGAAATATGAAAATAAAAACACTTTATAGGTATACCGTAATGTAACATGAACATGAAACAATTATGATAAAAATATTTATTTTTTTTAATATAGCCACAATTGGGGAGGACCGTGGCTCCCGTGGTCCCTTTGGCAAAAATATTTTGAAAAAAGAAAAAGTACTCCAAATACAAGAACTGTATGAGTGTTTTTTGATTGATTGATTTAGAAATTTAGAATAGACTTTAGAGACACACACAATCTAAACAACAAAAAATAAATAATTGTATTTTTCGCATAAACCGGAGGATTATTATTTTTGTTTCGTATAATACGAGTACGCGGTGTACATGTCGACAAAATTAATATTTTAAAATAATACCTAATTTTAAAAAACAATCAGTCAGTGGCGGTCAAACGATTTTATCATGTGAATGGGAGGATAAGGATGATTTTTAACCACTATTATAATAATTTCATATGCAAATTGAAGAATGAAATTAAGTGATGCCCCCCCCCCGTGCGTTTGACCGCCCCTGTTTTCAGTGTACAGTACACTCTGCGACTGCGCCGTATAGTCCGTCATAGGTAATGATAATCGGGCACGCCTCTACGACGTTAACTTGACCGTTTAAGACGGTCATGCTCCTAGAAAGTTCAAGTTACCAATGGAACGGTTTATGTATACGTGTGGATACATAACATATACGGATACGTATATATATATATATATATATATCTGATGTGTACTGGCCTGTATTATTATGTAACGGACGAATAGATCCAGAGGTTTTACGGGTGAGTTACTGGAGAAGAGAGAACGCGCGCGATGCTCTCCGAGGAAGAAAAAAAAAACAGAAGCCAGGTGGTTATGGACAGCACCAGTGCTGCTCTGCACCTGGCAAGACAATTTCATATATATAAACAGCGAGCGTTATGTTATAACTTATTACAAACGGGGAAATGACGCGCTTCCTCTTGCCCTATCACTCCTCCCTCGCCCCTCTCCCGAGGTCCTTGAAACTTCCAGGCTCCAATGATTTTGGACACTTCACGCACTACTACCAAGGTCACCAAACTCGGTTTCGAGTCTCAAACGAATTTTTGAGGAGATCAGTTACGTTTTTTTTTTTTTTTTTTAAATCAAAACAAAATAATAAAAACCAATTATCCGTATATGGAAAATAAATTTGCAGCCATATCTACGTATTAAAAAAAAAAAAAACACTGGGAAAATATAACGTTGATCGGATACACACTATTGGTATTTTATGAATTTAAAACTATCGAACAATGTATTTTTCATAGTACTGTTTTACAATGATTTAGTTTTGGTTACACGTGGTAACTATGCAGTACATTGCAACTATACATGCACGCATAATTTAACCACATACCCGTAACTTTGGTAACGTATAATTCTCCACTTTCCCGATGAAAACCACAAAAAATATGAAATTTGTTCCCATAGAGTTTAAATTGCGTATCAATCATAATTGATGCATTATTATGTTTTGATTTCATATAATCGATAATTGAATAAAGTTTTAAAACTTAATTAACATTGAATACAACCAAATAGTAGTAGATAAATTTCAAAATGAACAGAAAACACAAAAATGATACATCGGCAATATGCAAAATTATTAAAATTCATATATATTCTAAATTACTGCAAAACAAAATTAACTCAATAAATGTTGGCCGTAAATTTCTCGTAAAATATACCAATATATTATAGTACGAATGTGTATTATCTGTGTATAAAACAAATAACATTCAATTTTAATATTAAATTAATAAGTAGGTAATAATAGTACAGGTACAGTAATCCATCGTTATCCGCGGAGGTTAAATTCCAGCAAAGTTGCGCAGATAACAAAACCTCGAATAACTAGACCATCAATCTAATAAAGGAGGTTAGGTTTTATTTTTTAAAAACACTTTCAATTTTTTTTTATTATTATTTATTCATTTTTTTTTAATTTATACAATTAATTAATTATTTATTTATATATACATACATATTAGGAAGGATGAAAAATTTCGTGATAGATGCATATTTCCTTTTATTCTCTATATTTTTGAGAATTTCTTCGTATGGCACCAGCAATTCCTGAATTCCTCTTTTAAACTTCAATGCTCTTTCAGTGAGTGGGCTGCCTCAAAAACTCGTTCAGTCAGTTGATTTGCCAAAGAAAAACCCATTGATTTTATTAGAGGAAAATACCTGCTTCACGGGTTCTTTTTCCTCTTTATCCCGCTTAGATTGTTTTGGTTCGTTCGGAGTTGCGGTATTTTCTCTCAGTTCCTCCAATGTAAGCTCCTGATCATATTTCAACGGCATTTCTTCTATGTCATCTCTATTTATCACGTGTACACGTGTCACGCACTAATATCAACTGACCACTGAACAATTGACGATTGCATAATGTATTAATCGTACATGTGTACCTTATACGGTACTTATCTCTAATGGCACAGTATATATGTATGTATGTATAGTTATACTTAACGATATAACAAAAATTATCTAAAATAAATTACAACGTTCGTATAATAGCGGTAAAATGTATGGATTATTAAATAAAGGGTATTTCCGACTCAACCGCTGTTAAAAAATCCGCGTATAACGAGGGATTACTGTATCTGAATATTATTATTACAGTCGAAATATATTGAACTATCGTTATCGAACGTGAAAATCGTAAAATTTCTTTTTAAACAAGACTTACAAATTTATAACTAATATATATATATATATATATATATGCGAGTAAAAAGAAATATTGTCGAAAATCGCGAAAAAGTGAATTGAATGTGAAATATTACGTGACATTATATATATATATTTCTATGTATTTATTATACCAGAATGATAATGTAATTATAATAGCCTTGGATTTTGTCCCTTGTATAATATTATAAACACTAACGAACCGATTCTCTTGGACTACGGTAATCTTTTCTACGTTGCATTGCCAAAAAAATAAGTAATATCGGTTCGGGTCTCGGGCATCTCTAATTAATGATATTCATTGTACACTGCAATATCGACAATATAAATCAATCCCTTACGTCCCGCTGAGAAAAATATCATTATTTCGTTATTTATCGTGATATTATATACGCGGGCTCGCGCACACACAATATTTCGACTTTCGGGGGTCAATGACATTTTTAAACAAATTTACGAATTTAAAATTTGTGTATACGTCTCATGTATAATAAAATACATATTCAACAATTCGACTGAATAAAGTTTTCAATTTATTTGTAAAAAGTCAAACTTTTAATTTACAAGACCCTCCTGAAACCTATTTGGACTTGTGGCATACAGCTCTGGAGTTCAGCAAAAAAATCCAATACTAATAAAATCCAAGTATTCCAAAAACTTAGCTTTTCGACGACTCTCCCAATGCACCGCCGTACGTATCAAACCTAACATTACATAACGATAACCACATGAAAACCATCAATGAAGAAACGCAATTATTTTATGTGCGCTTCTGTGTGCGACTTTTATCCCACCAAAATCCACTTATTAAAAACCTCTCCTCTCTAACTCTCCCAGGAAATCCTAGGCGCAGGCTAAAAAGGAAATGGTGCCGTGTCCTCATACAACTTCCAATTTAAAATATATATATATATATATACAATTCTAATCATTAACAATCAAAAAATATATATATAACTAATATAAATAATTCATGTTAAGTGTTGCCAGTGGGCTTCTTATTCAATTTTTCACGTTCTGTCTTCTCTTAACGCATAAGCTTATTGTACATTATTTGAATAGATTGTTTATTTCTAATTAATAATAAAAAAAAAAAATGTATTTGTAGGTATTGAATATATATATTGTAATAAAAACCATAATTCGTGAATAGTTGATAAATATAATTATTACAACAATAATAATAATAGAAACGAATACACAAATACTAGAGCAGTTTTTAAAAAAATATATTCACCAAACGAGTAGTTTTTTTTTTAGAAAAATTATCAATTTTTTTTTTATCTAGAAACACAATTTTATTAATAGAACGATATTTTTGACACGATAAATATTTTATTACTGTAGTCATTACTAGGTAGGTATAGGTACGCCTAATTTAAAATAAAAGACAACAATCCTATTGGCAAACAATATTGATAATGAAAAAATACTACTATAGTACATTACCAATGCTAGTATATTTTGTCGTTTTTTATAAAATTAGTAAAAGCACCCACCTTTGCATGCTAAGTGAATCCGAGAAGTGGCATTTTTCTCAATAATCGTCTGCTGAAATTGTACCCATATCGATATGGAATTGGCAAAAGTGATGAAATATTGAAATGGCGGGACGGTTTTAATACACGCTGTGTTTGCATTAACCGGAATAGACATGCGATTTGAGTGAGAATTCATAAAACATTGTTTAGCAATAATACATTTGTAAATTGTGGAAATTTGTGGAAAAAATTAAAAAAAAATTTCGGTTTAAAATGTATGGAATAACAATTTGTGAATACTGTGAATGATAAGAAATTAGTAATGATAACATTTTCTGTTTTATATCGGTAACTGGTAACAACTAGTGTTAAACAACATAGAGACAACATCAATCATTTCAACGTGAACTACCTTAAACGTTGGTCGAACCACGGATTATTTATCTATAAGCCGTAACACTAACCTGCAAGACGTTTTTTCGATAATTTGACATTTTTCCCAAAACCATATGTACGATTTTAGGTATTATAGGTATTATAGGTATTTTAGGTATTATAACCGCCCTTTTTATTTATAGACATTTAAAATATTTTATCAGTGTCATTATAACATATACTTTGTGTTGAATTATTAATCATAGACACCTCTATTATTATGTTAAATGTTTTTAAAAACGAAATATAATAAATGTATTGTGTTAAAATAATACTGTTGTGTGGTTGGAGGGGGAGGAGTAGTTGAAAAGTGTTGTCATAAAATATTGTTCAGAATTACAAGAAATAATTGTTTAGATTTAATACCAACAACGGTTATAAATAAGATCTTTTGAAATTGCGTAATTATGTTACGTGTCAGGGGTAATTAATACGTACTTTGTAATTAATTGTTTCCGGTTGGTCGTCGAACAGTAAAGTTGACTATCCTGAACAAAAATTACAAATAATCAACTGATAGTACCGGGTGTTCACGGTTATATAAAGTAATTTAATCTCGGACTAAAAAGTCCCGACACACTGATCTCGGAGTATAAAGGCCGGCCGACATTCAATCAACAGCAGCCGCTGCAGCGTCTTGGAAACCTCATCCCAACAGAATTAACATTCGACCAGTAGGCCGGCTGCGCCTAGGAAACTGTGCATTTAGGCTAAATTATTCACTGGAAAAGAACCTGTCAATTTTTCCATCTCCCTTTTTTTTAAATGATAACGATACTTGACTTGAGATATTTAATAATGTAAAGTTAATAAAAGTTTAGCATGCGCCCAAGTATTCCTACTCGGTATTCAGTAGGTAGCGAAAACCAAGGGCACATTAAATCCATTTAAAAACGTTTTATAATGTCTTTGGTACATCTGTGATAACTTTACAATAGTCATTATTATGGCATAAACCAAAATAACGTTGGCAACAATTGCTTATCAATTGTTATTATCACATTTTAATTTTGTTTGATCTTTTATGTTTATATTTTTCTGTAAATTTTTCCATACCGTCTTCATAAATAAATTGTAAGTTAGTTTTGCCGTTATTTACAATTTAACGTCACAATTTATACCTGCAAAAATGTATTTGTCTGTTAATCAGTTGTCTACTCTTATGAAGTATGCTTAATATGTTATTAAAATTGGAGAATGCTCTATATTATGTTTCTTATTGTTATAGCATTCTTAGTGAAGAAACTGTTGAAAATCAAACGCTTGAATATCTTGTTTCACAACTACATCAATTTTTCAAAAGAGAAGATAACTTCAAAGGTAAATATTACATTCAATCTAACTGTACGTTGTCTGTATTTAATGTAAAGTAACTGTATTATACCTAAGTTGATTCTTGGACTTTCTGTATATTTTTTGTTATAAACTTAAAATGCTATTTTGAGTTTCTAGAATATTTTTTTAGGGACTCAGTGCCAGTTATTTAAAAATATATATATAACATATATTGATTACATTATAGTTGGATGTACTTTACTTATGCTGATTCAACATTCTGACTTCTTGCTCAATCAGACACAAAAATTTGCTGCTATAATATTATGTTATGAACTGTACCGAAATGAACCAATTGCAACCAATCCTTTAGCACCTGTTTTTATGCATCTTTTGGTAAATTTTTTATTTTCTTTGAGTTATGTTGATACAATTTATTAATTAATTGATAGTTCCATCATTAATAAAAAATGTATTACAGCACAAAAAAGTTGGTAAAAATGAATATGTTGGCGATTTACCGGTTCTAACAATGCCTGTAAAAATATTTCTCTCAAATTTAATAATGTCACAAAATTCTAAAGAGTTGTTGCGGAAATCCGCTAAGCAAGTGTTAACAGCACGAAGTGATCCCAGCAAACCTGTTGTTAATACTGCAACAATTCTAAATACCATAAAAGAACGTCGTAAAAATCTTCCTCGGACAGCAAAAAGTTCTCTTCCAGTTATCATACCCGATCCTCAAAAATCTGAGTATAGTCTTTAAAATATAATGTTTTAAAATAAATTACATATAAATGTTTATATGTTATAGAAGTAAGGAAGGAGCAAAACATGTTTTAGAAATGATTATTAGTGGACCTAAATCGTATGTGTCACACAATTTCAAACCAGAAATGATGCGACTTGTACCACCACTATATGTCTGCAAACAAGAAGTAAGAATTAAATAATGTATATGATTTTAAAAATTGAGTGCTACTGTAATTGTCCCTGAAATTATGGCAAATAGAGAAATATTATAAAACTATTTTTAACATAAGCATTTTTAATAAACTGAATTAGCAACAATCAAAGAATTTTGCATTTTAATATATTTTAAACTCCCAATATTAATATTAAAAGTAATATATAGTTGTCTTATTTATGTATTTATGTATTTTATAGGTATTTTAGGCCTCCCCAAACACTTAAAAATATTAATTCCATTTTATTGCTGATATTACATATGCATGCAAACATTTTGCTCTGTTTTATTTAAAGAGAATCAAGACTAACTGGAAATTCATAAATTGGATACCACCAATAATATTAATTTTAATAAATTTACAACACAAAAAATCCTTAATTTACTGTTTGAACATTTGCACATTTTTGGACTGGATAATAATTCTATCTTGTCTTTATAATATGTATACTATTTTATTTTCACCTTATCATACATTACTGAAAAAATAATTATAAACTTAAATTAGATTTAAAGATAGAAAACTATAATCATATTCTAATGCAATGTGTATATATCATTTTTATATACATTGTAGGATTGTATTATAAAATGAATATAGAACTGTATAAACATCCTTTAAATATAGTACTATATTGAACTATTAAACTTAATTAGTTTTATTTTATTTTGTTTGATAAATTTAAAAATGTAATGACCAAAATTAATTATCATATGCATCAAATTTTCATATAAATATGGCTTGTGTATAATATAATAAATATATTTTTACTGTAATTGAATATTTTATAGATGGTATGGTTAAATATGAGTAGCCGATCAAATCACCAAATTTTGTATGATAAAACAATGTGTGTTTCGACCAGTGCTGCTACTGAAGCACGTGAACTCATGACTAAAGCTCTCAAAGCACCATTAACTTTACAGCAACAACAACATCTTTTAGCTGAACTTGGAAACGATCCAAAATTAGTTTATCATATAGGTCTTACACCTTGTAAAGTAAGCTAAGTTACATACAAATTTGGTAATCATATTAATATTAATATTATATTTTAGTTACCAGACTTGGTCGAAAATAATCCTTTAATAGCTATTGAAGTACTATTAAAACTAATGCAATCCCATTACATAACTGATTACTTCTCTGTCCTAGTCAATATGGAAATGTCTTTACACTCAATGGAAGTAGTGAATCGGTATGTTAATTTGAAAAAATATATATTTGATAGTATGGGAATAATAAAATGTTTTCTGTTTATTAGATTAACTACTACTGTTGAACTTCCAACTGAATTTGTGCATTTATATATATCAAATTGTATTGTAGCCTGTGAGACTATTAAGGAT
Source organism: Tuberolachnus salignus (assembly GCA_956483605.1). Classification (NCBI taxonomy): domain Eukaryota; kingdom Metazoa; phylum Arthropoda; class Insecta; order Hemiptera; family Aphididae; genus Tuberolachnus; species Tuberolachnus salignus. The sequence continues at coordinate 22,425,192 of OY101437.1, forward strand.
CAATATATGCAAAATCGACTTGTTCGTTTAGTATGTGTTTTCTTACAGTCTCTTATTAGAAACAAAATAATCAATGTACAGGTATACAATATTGATTAATTATTTTTACTTTATTTATTTATGTAGCAAATTTTATAAGAAATAATTACTATTTAAAATTGAATAGGAATTATTTATTGAAGTTCAAGCATTTTGTATTGATTTCATTCAAATCCGAGAAGCTTCAGCTCTGTTTCGTCTCTTGAAACAACTAGAAACTGGAGATACATGCAGTATTGGTAATATAGCTGCTGCTGCTGGTATTACACCTAGTACAATTGCTGCTGCTAAGGATAAAGATAAAGAAAAAGTTGTACTAAAAGAAAAATAATGCTATGATGTCTTTATTTTAATTTTTTGGTAACATCCATAGAATATAAGTACTACTAAAATTACTATTGAATTTTTTACTTGTATAATCAGTGAGACTGTAAAGTGAAAATATCAGTGTTATTATTATTGATAGGTTGTTTTATATTTATTTTAATGATAGGTAAAGTAATAAAGGTTGCTGATTTTATTTTATTAAAAAAATTATTTATTTAAAATTTATGTAGTTCAGAATATTCTTTTAGTATTTTCTAATGATTGTTTTTTTGTATTAATAAATTATTACTAAAACCCCAAAAGTATATACATTTTAAGCTGCATTGCATATAAACTCTTAATTTTTTACTTTGTCATAAACACAAAATTCTATGTTAATTGTAGGATAGAACTTCATACAATAAAAAATTTGATAACAAGTTCATTAAAAGTTAATCTTTTAGCCAAAAATAAATAAAACATTCAAAATCTGTGTTTACAATTTTTTATAAGTGTTTGAAATGTGTTTTTGTTGGAAATAGTAAAAATAATACAATTTTGCCTACTATTTTCTGATTTATGTGAATACAATTTTTATGGCCCAGCAAAAATGCTTGAAAATTTGACACAAATTAGTTTACTTAGTAGTAAAAAATATTTCGGCATTCTAAATTATTTATTTTTATAATATTATTTACAGTGCAAATTTTGATGAAAACCATATATTGTTTTGCATTACTTCTATTTTTGGATTCATGTGAATAAAACTTTTGATTTTATACAAATTCTAATGCTCGACAATTTGAGATGAAAAGTTAGAAATTAATAAAAGTTTTAAATTTAATTTATAAATCTATTTTAAACCAAACTTCACCCAGAATCATTTTTTGGAAGCGAAAATTAATCATTACGTACATATTTTAAATTTTTCTTTATCCCAAGTTCACACGTATAAAATTATCCCACCCACAAGCAGTATCTTTCTTTTATTGTTATTTTTGAGTATTAACTTTTGAACAATTTTTATTTGTTATTAAATATATAACGTTTTTCTGAATTTCTATCTTTATTCATTAATATTCAACGGTAGTGGTTTTCATACATCTAAACATATTCAATTAAGGAAGAGTTAATAAATTAGAATATTTTCTTAATTAAAATCTTACTAAACCAACAAAAGTTATGTTTTTTGCTACTGACACTTCTTGCATCATTTGTTATAACTTGTATACAAATTTGTCTAATAAGTAATTTTTGCTATACATAAATTATATTTAACTAGAAATGTTCAACTGCAAATCCAGCAATAGATGTTAAATTTTGGAGATGAGTGTTAAAAATATCAAGGATTTGTATATTTAATGAACAAAAAATGTTACTTGAGTATAAATTCAAACCACATTTTAAAATGGTATTATGAAAAAAATTCTAGATTATACTATCAAACAGATTAGTCAAATTTTCATATTATGGGACATACTACCTTGTTTTCTTTCTTCTATTTATCTCTTTGTTTTTTTTATTTTTTTACAAGACATTTTTAAGGGTGGAGGTCCTATAAAAGATTTATCAAAATTATTTCCATTTTGCTAAACTGCTGTATTAAAGATTCATTGACATTGTACAAACCAGGTGATTTGTTAATATAAAACACAAATTCATAATTTTATACAATTTCATAACACATATTAATTGTCTATAAAAAGTTCATAACTATACCATTATTCCTAAATTCTTACATGATTTCTATAGTTGTACATTTAACTGTTAATAATAGAATTCAAAAAATATTCTGAAGTTTCTCTGGAAGGTAAGCACTGTCCAAAAGCTTCGAGTAATAAAAACTGTTTGTTTACAGAAAATGAGAAGTCTTCAAATGAAAGTTTTGTATCATTATCACAGTCCATTTTGCGAAGAACGATATCAACAAGTTCCCGTACACCTTCATCAGGATCCTCATCTTGTGGATGTTTTACTAAACAGTTTCTGAAACATAAAAATATATTTTATATAAACTTCAGAAGGTAACTTGACAGCAGTCTGGTTTATTAACCTTAACAAACTGAATATTTCTTCTTTTGTTATGTATCCGTCATTGTTAAGATCATAAATGGTAAATGTATATTTAATCCGTTCTTCCTGAGTACCTTTCAGCAACACTGACAACCCTATTATCCATTCATCTTCGTGTATGACACCATCATTACGTTGATCGAAAAAGCAATATATGCGATCAGTTAAAATCTCTTCAGTAGTAATTCCAAATTCATTTTGTAATAATTCTCTGAACATTAACCGATCAAACCCCTAAAGACATAACATGAATATACTATAAAAAGTGTACAAAACATTATACTTTAAAAAGTGTACAAAACATTATACTTTTTTAATTACCTTTGTTGGAATCGCTATTAATGCAGCTGAACTCATTGCTGCAACAGAAGAAGTTGATTCAGCGCCATAGATGGCCACCAGTTTTTTAAATGATTTGCACAACCCTACAATTTCTTTTCTATATATTAATAAGTTAAACATACAACAAATTAAAATATTTAATAGATAAAAGACAATAGGTAACCACCTATCTATTAATATATCCATAGTTATGTATTTACCCATTACAGTTACACCCAGAAAAGGGATATTAGGTAGTGTTAATCTACTTAATAATGTCTAAAAATAAAATAAAAACTGTTTGGTATTTCTTTAAAATGTATAAGTATCAACCCATAACAGAAAAATTAAAAATAAGATAATGAGGAAGAACTTATTTTTTTTCCAGTAGATACTTCATATACATTGTTTATATTAAAGAATATATTTTAAAAATGTTTTGTTTAGATGGGTTATATTGAAATAAGAAACGTGTAAAGTCAATTCAGTTTATGATTTATAATAGAATCAGTTAAAGAAAATATAGTTACGGTTTAAGATATAAATTTAGATATCTTTAACCATGAATATAACAAACAAATGATATTAGATAACATATTATTGTGTTATATAAATATTTATACATTTATCAATAACCCCTCATCACCAACCATAAATATTTTACTGTACTATATAGGAGCTATTCTCCCACATAGAATATTACATATTATTTTAATATAGTTATATTAAATGCAGTTATATTACCTACTTATAGTTACATAATCATATATTTTATGTTCTTAAAAAATTGAAATGTTCAATAAGCATGTATATGTACTCTAGCTAATTACAATATTATTGTCATTAGAGTTGTGTAAACTTTGAATATCTGCAGTGGCTATGTAAATTATTAACAATTAAAATATCTACTTACTTAGTAAACCTTGTTTGTTTGAATAGATTTTCCACAAAATTTGGTGAGATTAACGGTTTAACTTTTGACATTGACTTGCTAGAACGAAGTTTCTCAGACTTGCGTTTCGTATTTACCGATGATACTTGTGGCCATTGTTTAGAGCCTCTCAAAGATTTATTTCCCGATTTTCTTTTGTTAACATTTCAGTTTTTGAGGAATTTAACAAATAAATCATTATAATTCATAATTTGATTTAGTTATTTTACACTAAATACATTTTGTTTTTAATAATTTTATTACTAGTATAGTTCTTAAAATACAGAAACACAAACAATTTGAAATAAACTGAATTGTATACCTATTTTTTTATTTTTTTTAATTCATTAATCAGTCAATCATGCATCTTATTAGGATGCAGTTATATTTCTAATCCTATATTCAAATAGTCATATATATATATATATATATATATATATATATATATATATATATATATAATTGAAATATATATATATAATAAAATAAAAATAATATCATACTTTATGTACTTTATATATATGCATTATTATTTATCTGTACTCTGAATATAAATACAATAATTTATGGTTAAAAATAATTATTATTATTAATTAATTAAATCAATGATAATTATTCATTTCATATAAATATAAATTGATAACCCTACTATTACTTTATATTATATAGGTTATAGTTAATATTGTTATTATTTATTTATACAATACACATTATTCCTACACTACGCAAACATACTTATTTATAAAATCAAATAAATAATACACAGCTTCCATTTTTTTTTTCTCATAATATCTTATACATTTTAATATTAATTATATTCTACACACATACTATTAGTTTGATTGATTTAAAAATATTCAAGTAGATTTAACCTATTTCTCTCTAATAAAAATACATCATACATAACTGCTTACATTATATTTTGTTAAGTTTTTAATGTAAAACTATATTATACACATTTTGGTCACTAATTCTAATTTCAAACATAAATACTAAATAAATAAATATTTATAAATATAGTAGTTCTAAAATATTAAAACTTATAGTTACAGTTTTTCCTAATGTTGTAAATTAATAATTATTATTAATAGTGAATAAACGTTGAATAATCTTTAGAAATGCCAATTACTCATTAAAACCAATCATTCAAGTGTCTGGTTTGTTCATGTTCAATATATTATTATAATATGCCATCAGCATTATGTTAGTTTTTGTTTTTTCTCCTTACCACTTATTATAAATAAATTTCAATTGTTGGTGGTTTGTTTTTTTTTACAAATTGCAATAATGAACATAATAGAAAAAAAATCTCACGCTTATATATTAGGTATTTAATGGCAAGTTATTGTATTTATAAAATGATTACTCGTTATATATGACGGATCGGTGAGAAGTTTGGAAAACCGTGTGTAATCGTTTACCATTAGCTATCGAATTATTTTTAAATATATATATAATATTCTTCCTATAAACATAAGAAGTTAGTTATACTTACAAATACCAATGTTATAACGTTATTAGAATTATTACTGTATGCTAAACAACTACCCAGTTATATATACTATAATAACAATAGGGTATATGTATCTAACTTACCAGCTAATATATTTAATCAGCGCTATAGCAAATAATATAATATAACTATAGTTAATTGTATTACAATTGTAATATTGTAAGAATAAATTATTATTAATATATGATTTATTAATTGATATATACCTAGAATTACACAACAGCACCACTACACACACAAAGGCTGTACTATTGTTATAACACTACTAGTACCTATAAAGATTAAGTATTGTTTTCCGTACCCATACTCGAAAGGGAGAAAGAAGAATAAACCGTCTCCTAATTTATTCAATTCGTTTTTATTATTTACTAAAAACACGCAATTTTTTTACGTTCCGCTCGTAGTAAAATGTGATACGAATATAAATTGCACATCACGCAACAGTGAAAAAAAAAATAACGTGGTTTATTTGAAAAATAATTTGTTTTAATAGGTATTTATTTTTTTTTATGTATTTATATATTATGGTGACATAAATATAAATATATATAGGCTACCTGATACTATACTTACGACTTTTTTGTCATAGCACTTCGAGTTACGGCGTCCATGTTTTATGCGCATTAAACGTGGGTATCTACGTTAAACTTGTCTATACACACACGACCCACACATAATATTATTATACATACAATTTTATTGATCAAACGACAAACATTCTTTATTGTTTCTATAACACAATTCTTAAACCTGACTCGACCGTTAAACTAAATATATGTTTCTATAATTGAAATTCCGTATAGAAGGTGTGAGAAAACCAGAATGAAAACAAATTATTAATCGCGGGGCCTAATTTATAGATTTTGGGACCGGAAACTTTGATCTTCAAAAGGCCGCCACATTTAAAAAAAAAAAAAAAAATGTACATTTATTTCAAATATTCTATTGTAACTTATAAAACAGTGGAATTATGTCTACGTTCCTCTGTAAATCCATTAATGTTGTCATAAGATAAATTTTTAGTTATGTCATGTTCAACAATAATGAAATATAATAAATATAATGACTCGAAATGAGGCCTCTCAAAAATTTGAGGTGACCAATCATCAATGTACTCGCCTATATCAGGGCCTGATTACTCAACTGTGTGACGACTAATAAATAAATAACAATTTCGTGGTAATAATCTAAGGTTACAACCAAGCAATGTTGAACCTCCTCCTCATTATACTTATAAGATAAATATACTCTTATTAAGTGGCCCTCACACGATCAATATTAACAGTATTTCGGATACTGATTGTATTATATTGATCTATGTTTTTTTTTTTGGTGCCAAAGTTCATTTATTATTTTCCTTTATACAAAAGAGTCGCATAAAATAATCTTGGTTGTTTGTCATAAAAAGTAGATAAAAACAAAACCGATTATTATAAATAATTATTAATAACAAATTATTTACTATTAACTTATTGTGATTTGTTATAATTTGTTTTATCTGTATCGGTTGTGATTACCCAATAAACACAATACAGTTTGGAAATCATAATTCGGCCGACAAATTGCCATAACGAATGAAAAAAAAAACGCAGACGTACACTTATTGTTCAATATTATATTTCCGTTTTTTTGTTTCCTTCATCATTTTACAATAACTGCTTAAAATTCGGTCGTGATAATAGTCTGTCAAGAGCTGCGGGGGGACGGTGTCTAAATCAGCAGCGGTCACCGTGACTGGCATGTGAGTGCCCAACAAGACTATTTGTCGATGGTATAACGACAATATGTACCAATTATACTACAATAGTTACATACATATCATTACGTATATTATATATATACGGTAGAGGTTACAATAATATTGTCGAGATTATATTGTATTAGGTGTACTTAATATTATAATATCAAATTTAGAATATATAATAAATTCATGGGGGTATTTGCTTAAATTTAGTTGTAATAGATTTTATATTGGTATGAGTAATAAGAACTTTACAATACTATAGGTACTAAGTGCATATCTTTGAAATAAGATTAAAGAAACCTCCTATTTTTGCCAGTCATGTTTTAGAAAATATAATCGTATAAACTGACCGTTGTTATTTATTTGTATATTAAAATCTATTGTATCCACAAGTATTATGAATATATGTATACATATTATCGAAATAACTAAAGTATTTACTAGTACAAATTCTATTTATATATTTTTTTTTTTTTTTTGATTTTTATTTTTATTATACACAATCTGTAAGTGTTGTTTTACAATAAGTGCATGTGATGGAGGAAACATGGCTTGAGAAGCTGGAGATAAGAAGCCGCCCATTGGAGGCACTTAAGGTCAGGATTTTAGGTTAAGGTTTTAGTGTGCTAGCAAGAGAGAGTGGTATTACAAATTATGGGGAGGTAGAGGTATATACAATTTTAGACTAGAAGGTCACGACACCAGGTGCGTTTAAGGCGCCTTCTGGGGTCACCAGGAATAGCGTTGGAGGATAGCTCAGAGATCAAGGGATTACGATGACTGTGGAATTTAGAGTGTGTGCATTTGTAGAAATTTTTTGCGACGTTTTGGACTGTTGGGACGGCTAGGTCTCTATGTAAAGTGTCGTTAGATACATAGTAGGGAGCTTTGGTTATTTGGCGGAGACACTTTGATTGGAAGATTTGAATTTTGTTTAAGTTGAATTTTTTGGCTGTGCCCCAGAGTTGGATTCTGAACTCCGGTTCTCTTTCAATACGCAAAAATCTTTCGCCTTTTCTATTTATATAAAATATAAAAAAATACTTATATTTTGTTTGTTTTTCATTGTGCACTACGGTGACCCTTGAAAATAAATTTTTAAATTTCTTTTTCGCCCCCCCCCTTCATTTTTCGATACTACCCTAAAAAATAATTACTGCAAATTTTGAAATTAATCGTTCAATTTTAAGACGCACCCCCGGGCATTTGAAGTTGAGTAGTTTTGTAATTTTTTACGAACAAATCTAAACATCGTGCTATAACTATAAAATAAAAAATACCATTCATCCCGATTTTTTAAGCTTTTACTTATTTTTTACATCAAATTATAAATATATCGGTAATACGCGATGTAATAGTAAGTAAGTAATAATTAGTAATTAATAATGTGCAGTTCCATTCGTATTTTCTTATATCTTCATTCCATTACGCACTTGTCAAACAATAATTAAAATATACAGCAAATCTTTGTTTATATTCATAACATTATGTACTATTACATATAGATTCATAGCGTATGACTTTGGTGGATCGCAAGTCAACATAACAGCTTTCAACAGTTTGGAAGTTGATATTTGTGATATATCAACACCCGTAAAAGTAGAACATATTCAACGGATAAAAGTTCTTCAAAAAGCAGAAACACATTTAGTTTATTTCCATACGTGTTTAATCTACACAGATTACCTCATAACCAGTTCCGTTTTTGAAGATGCACAAATGATAGACGGCCGTTTCTTTTCGGAGATAGTTGAATTAGGAACAGCTAGGTGCAAGGAGATACATCAGCATAGAACATACTATACGCCTTTAGGTATTTTTATCATTGGTAAATTGATTATATTAACGATGAACACCATACTTAATTTTTCCATCCTTTATAAAACTTTTGGATGGAGCATTAAATTAATAGCAAACATTTTCTCTAGTTTAACACATCATCTAATACATAAAGAAAGTTCGGACAGATACATAACGTTACCTACTACCGTTTTTAAAAAATCAGCTCAATAAACCCGTCCTATTCCGCCGTTATATCCTGGCATACGAAGAATTTCAATATAATAAAGCGAATGTGAAATATCCACACCAAATTAATATAAATTAAAAGGGTAACCGTTTTTAAATAAATAATAAATATATGGTATTATTTATTACAGATATTGAAAGTGTCCCTATAATAGATGACAACATCTTTTTCATATAACTATAAGTTGACTTATGCTTATACAGATTGTGTATTTCTTATATTTTAAAAAAGAAACAAATGTAGTAGCCGGTTTTAATTTTCGCTTTTATTACTTTTAACGATTTTGAGCACGGCCCGAGGGACCAATTTTCACAAATCGTGAACAGCGGGTCTTTTCGAGACAAATATAAGTACAACGATTAAAAGCTATAATTTGTTAACTAAATGTTACCCATATACCGTTATACCCGAGAAATTAGAAAGACTTTATTTTCGCTGTTAAACAATGTTTTTTTTTTTTTAAATTTTTAATTTCATATTGACTTTATAATTATTTTCTTTCTCGGGCCTCAATACCTATAGCTACCTAAAATGTCTGCAACGTCATCAGTGGAGACCACCAGTAGACCCCTAACTTATTTACGAATCTCAATTATTCCACAATCGTGGGAATTATTAGATTTATTTGAATTAACTCTAAAATCAGACAACAATCAAAATGTAATTTAACAATTTGAAAGTAAATTAATATTATTATACGGGATGTATAATGATGGAATCAAACCGCGCGGTTAGTCATCGTTAAAAAAAACGACCCGGATGTGTTATTCTTATATAATAGAATCGGTCGTTTCTCGTTTGTCTCCTACCCGCAGAATGTCGTCAGTTAAAACCCCATTGTTACTTTCAGGCTTTCGGGAATCTTTCGGTTTTAGGTAACCGACAAAAAAAAACTATAATATTATGTATTATTTAATGTTTATTGTCAACCATCAAAAATTCTATGGTTTTTGTTATAATTCCCCGTAAGAAGAAGCTAAGTAGGAAAAAAAGTAAAAAGAATAACGACTAAAACTTTTAAAAATGTGATATAATATGGACAGTTTATTATTATAAACTAGCTGCCACTATTCGGTCTTGCTCGGATCAAGTTTGGCTATCCATAACCTTTGCTAAAAATGGTCAAAACTTTTGTTTTTTATTTGTTAATGTTTTTAATCTATTTTTATAACAAGATTTTCTTCAACAACTGAATAACCGAGGAAACACCTATAAATTAACAAAAATAATTCGATTTTCGTACCAAAAATATCATCAACCCCGTGTCAGCTACCTTTAATTTATTTTTATCAAAATAAACATATAGCCTATGTTAATCAGAGATAGTGTAGCTTTCTATTAGTGAAAGAATTTTTAGAATCGGTTCGGTTGTTCCAGAGATTATTCCCTCCTACATACTAACGAACAAATTTTACCTCAATAATATTCGTATGGATAATATAATTATATAATTTGTATAGCTCAAATGATGGGTGTAGCCTGAAGGTAACACAAACAACTATTATGTTAATGAATAATTACCAATTACCAATAGGTTACATTTAATAGATATAATATTATATTATGTTGGCTTTGTTTTACTTTGCTCCAAAAAAAAAAAAAAAAAAATTATAAAATATTTAAAATTGTTATATTATATACATTGTTGTGTGTTGCCGGTAGGAGCCAGATACCTACTTATCTTGGGAATTGTAAATAAATAACTCGTCGAGTGTGTATTTGATCAGTATAAAATAATATTTCACATAAAAAATCAACTACATTTCGGCCGAAAACTATATTTTATTACATATAAAGGAAAATATAAATATTTTTATCGGCTAAATTACTAGTGTTCAATCAATTATTTTCCGGGTGTAATGCAAAAATCGGTTATTTTCCCCGCTCCCCGCACTGTCGATATTGATACGTTTGAGGGATGGCATACTTCCCCTCATTCAACTCCCCCCCCACGACATTTTAGGAAAATTGCTAAAAATAAATTACCTGACCAACAAGTTAATAGTTATTTCAAAGTTTCTCATTAGATTTACAAATAATATATATGTTAGTGATGGGAAAAATACGGATTTTGAAATATTTTGAACAATAAAGTGTGATAATTACGTGCATTTTTTCAACCCCCCCATAATTTTTTCCCGTGTTTGACCCCCGATAACATAGATTAAATATACACTAATCTGGTATCAATCTATGGCTCGGGTATCATAAATTCAAACACTTTATGGTACGAGCTGGCGCGTGGTCAGGATTTTTTTTAAAGACGGGCGTTTTACTTTTATACTGAAATATAACTTGACCGGGGGGAGGGGGGGGCAGGGGTTTCACACGTCCTTATCGCTCAATCTAAATTTCTAGAATTGTCGAGATTGGTCGTTAATCGATAATGAAACGTCGAACAGCATCCGGTGCTACGCGTTTTCTATGATTATAGAATTTCTTGCTTAAATATAAAGGGTGTGGTTTTTACACCTGAAACACCCCGTTAAACGCGCGCCCGGGCGGTAACGCAGGGCAACGCGTACGGTTTTGCGACGCAGTTTAAATTTAAATCGATTGCAATATTGTTTGGCACGAAAAGCCGTCGTGTGCGCCGCCGCCGTTTGATTATAATAAATAGCACGGAGAATCGAAGTGACGATGGTGTTATTTATACTATAATTGTTATTATTAAAATACATATAATAATTACTCGGCGCGTACGACGTGTATACGAAAACGAGACAATAGAAAAAAAAAAAAAAAAAACAAAACAACGTCAACGAAAACAGTATCGACAAATTACTACTCGTGCGCAATTGTAATTTGTGGACGTTATCGACGACGGGAGGGTCGGGGCGGCGTGGTGGTGGTGGCATAGATCCCGCGGATTTTTTTCCTTCTTGTTTTCCTAACCCGTGAACTACAACAATATTGTTATTGATAAATATTCCGAATGTTCAGTTCTCGGTACTTGTAAATAAATTAAATCAACACACCGAACACACATAGAAACAAACCGAACAGAAGACAATAAGTTTTATATATATATATATATATATATATATATCGGTCACCGCCCACAGTAACGTTTGCACGTTTGGACGTTTATTGATTTTCTACGATTACGTCGAGTGCGGGCGGGCCAAAAGAAACGCGTAATATACGCTACGATAATAACCAAAACAAAAATAAAAAATTATTATAATATACCTCCTTGTATTATTATAATAAAATATAAATATATATATATATATATATATGCCTACGTGTACACGTGTACGACACTGTACACCTGCGTAAACGCGTAAGATCGGAAAAATGTCGAACGGTTCCACGACATTTCTTATTTTTCCTTTGTTCGCGCGTATCAGCAGCGCGACGACCGCCGTGCGTAGACCGTGCGGGCTTGGGGTGCCGATCGCACGGTGCGGTGTGGCGGTGTACAACGGCCCGCGCACGCGCGTCCGACGGGCTGCTTTGTTAATACGTAATACCGTTACCCCGCACGCCCCGTACACACAGACTGTATTATCAATACTTCTGCGCACCGCCGATAGCGTCTGCGACTATATTTGTTTTTGTTGCGTATTTTTTTTTTTTTTTCTTGCCAATTCTGTCATCGAATGTTCTCAGCTGCATCGGCGCACAATACGGCCGTACAGTGTTCGTCCCGACAGTAACGTCTCGTTGTGTGCGCTCGCGCCCCCGTCCGCCCCGCTCGTCCTTGTGACGCGACCCGCAACGTATTGTTCGTTTGTCAATCTTGTCATTTTCGAGTCCGCCGTCGTCCGCGTCCGTTCGTCTTTGCGCCATTATTATTGCGAATCGTCCGTTGGATGAACCCCTGATCCGAGAATACATAAAAAACAATACGCGATAAATAAGTAACTGACGATGACCACTGCCGGCACTGAGCGCTTCTTCGGGGCGCTGGCCGTTTTCGGACTCGTCGTATGCCTGTCCTTTGGTTAGTATAAACGGCCCCATCAGAGAACGACCGCATAACCAGAAAACCAAAAACGCCTGGTTATCCCCAATCAATAATGTCGTTTTATTTGTATTTATTTTTTTATCTAGGAACATTGGCCGAACCGGAATTATTCGTCCATCAGAAAAATGTTCAACTGGTCGGCATGCAGGAATGTACTTACGGTCCGTCGTACTGGTGTTCCAACATAACGTAAGTAAACCACGTCGTCTGTACGTACAATGATTTTGCATAGAGTACTATATCAACCAGCGACCAAAACTGCTTATACTAAATTATCCAAACATCATTGGCCAATATACTGAGCTACCACTCAACATTTTTACCAAATTAATAGAAAAACAGTCACTTAATTTAACTACAGCTAATATTATCTCTAATATTCAGTTACATACACCAACTGTATAATAATATCTGTTTTTGTTGAAAAAGGTGGCTTTCTAAAGTTTAAAAATACAGATTTGTATAAACTATAAAATAGTTATATGCTTATTGATAATTATAAAAAATATTTATATCTTATGATATTTTAAATTACGGGTAATTATCAAGGTTACTATTATTATCTATGGTTATTCGAGTTGAACATGGGACATCACATTTATATTCATATTGGAATATATTTATTTAATACTAATTAAAGTTGCTTAAAACCAATTTAATTCAATAACATTAAAAGATAAAGTATCCTATATAAAGGTAAGATACCTAATATATAAATATAACCTATACCAAAGTCCATTGAGTAGGCAGGTAAAATATTAATATTTTCTTTGTTCATTTATTATGTCGTACTTACTATTGTTAACCAAATGATTAAATTAAAATTGTTTTTGAGTTCCTATCAAATAAATATTTAATTTAGATAGCTAAATATTTTATTAATATTTTTTTAATGTTTATTAGTATATATACAATCTGTAATATTATTTACAATAAGCATATGAGCTTTTAGAGATATTATATTGGCATGAGGAATGAGGAGAGAAGCTACCCAGTAGTGACATTTAGAAGCTAAATATTTAATAATTAATAATAAACAAGTTCTTATCAAGAAACTGTACAAAATATAAATAAAAAAACATATATATAGTATTTATCTGTATTATAAAAAGTGGTTAACCCTGAATAACAGGAAACTCGGATAATCGATAATGTGATACCATTCATAATATGCTTAGTCATTAGTCATTTATGACTGAACTTTTCAAGTGCCAATATTATATTCAGCTGTTGAACAATTATGGCATACAGTGATAACAGTAGTTTATTTTAATAAATTATTGATTGTACCAACTTTTAAATACTAAAACAAAATTGTCTAGTAATAATTGAACAACTTTTGCTAAAAGAATTATATATTTATATATTAACACTGATTTAAGAATATACCGATAAGCTATGCTGCACAGAAAAGTGGTGAGAGGTAGAGACTGGTTTTTGGCTGACGGTGATGGGGTATCTCGTCATATTGTCAACGGGCGGGATGTAGATGTTGCCACCCGCTCGTCTTCACTATGACAAGGTGCCACTGTCTAGCCGCAAATTGTTACCATATCGTCCTGCAGCGCAGATTATCTGTATACTTTAAAATCTATTACTAATAGAAAACATTGACCATATTAAATGATTAACCAAATATATATATTTAAGTGTATGACTGTATAGCACTATGTTGGCAATATCTGGTGATTTTTAATATTTTTCAATTTTTACATTAATACGGATATAAACCAAACATTGTTAACATTTAAAATGTTATATATTTTATAGAATTAATCTTGATTAAATAATGTTATTAAACAAAAAGTACAGCAAGGTTAATTATTATGGAATTTAGAGTTTCAAAATGTTCCCCCATTTAAACATTTCTTTATTTTATTTTTTTATGATTTTAAATTATGTATTTCAAAATAAGTCTGAAAATCAAAATGTCTCTTATTTTGTTTACTTGCTATCCATAGATATCATATAAAATAAGTATATTGTATAATAATTTACGAAGTAATTAAAAAATTGACTTTCATTTACGGTTCTTTTGTGTCGTAATACGTTTTTCTTTTGTTTGTACATCTGTTTTGATTTCATAATATATCTAAATATGTTGCCATAAATCAGTTTAAAAAATAATAAAATAACCTACATCTTTATTTTTATTTCATACTAGCTATCTTTATCTAGTACTGCCAGAGTTTAGTTTAGTTATCAAACAAAAAAATAAAAAAAGTACACATCTCATGTTCCCCCACATGGTGTTCTTTTTAAATCATAATTTATGTATGTACCAAGTTTAGTTATAATTTTTCCCATAGATTAAAGTTTAAATCGTTGACATAGGAAGTCAAATTGTAGTTATATCGTGGTACATTTTTTAAAGATTGAATTATTATTTATTTTGTTATTGATATTAGCTTTGTAATTGTATACTTTGTTACATTTTAATGAACGTTAGTACTGTTGTATTTCTATGTGACAAAAACAGTCATTGAACAATAATAATAATATATTTTTTTATTTTATTTAGCTTATTCAAGGCCATTCAGGCCCATTGCCGCTTCTATAATCTTCCTCCATGTTTATCTGTGCGCTTTTTCTTCATTTTAATAATTTGTTGAATTTATGAAATTAAAATTGAATTAAATAAATAAGGTGACCTTAATAAATATAAATAATATTTAGTATCTAGTTCAGATTTATTTTGAATTAGTTTGTATTATATTTAAGAAAGTTAAAACCATTTGACTTAGTTGGTTACAAGTTCAAAATATATACATTTTGTTTGAAACTAGTGAATTATGTTTATTATATAACTAATTTATACTTTTATTTTCAAAGTTATAGGATGCATATAATTAAGATTTAAAATCTATTCATTATTTTTGTTTTTAATGTTGCAATTCCTTTATTAAATGTTTGGATATCAAATTTTGACAAAATGAGATATTTCAACAATTTTTCAATAAACAGAATTAGTTATTTAAAATATTAGAAGATTAGATTACCTCTTTAATTTTGTATACAATAATATTTAATAATTTTGATGAAAATTCAATATTTTATTTGGTAATAAATACATTTATTTGGTTTTCTAGTAATGCTGCTCAATGCAAAGCAGTTAAACATTGTATTCAATCCATTTGGGAAACTCATAAGTATCCAGAAGACAATGATGATGTTTGTACTATTTGTAAAAATATGGTGAAAGAAGCTCGCGATACACTTGAGAGTAATGCTACATTGGTTAGTTATTGATTTATTTACATAAGATTGATTAATTGAAATTTTATAATATAATTTGATATGGCTTTGGATGACTAATAAATATTTATCTAATTTAAATTAATAACAAATTATTTTTAGACAATAGTAAAACTTATTTATCATAGATTTTTTGACCAAAAATAATTTTAATTATGTATTCAAGTTATTATGATTTGTAACGTAATTTTAAAACAAATGCGCGTTAATTTTAGGATGAACTAAAACAAGTGTTCTATGGATCTTGTCAATTGTTGCCATTGAAAGTAATCAAAACCGAATGTAGAAAATTGGCTGATGATTTTATACCGGAACTTGTTGACACATTGGCTTCACAGATGGATCCAAATGTTGTTTGCACTGTATCTGGTTTATGCAACAACGCAAACATAGATAAACTATTATTGGAAAATAAAGTTAGTGTTGTACCATTTAATGCATACTATTCAGAATAAATTAATTTTTTATATTATTTATTAAATTGGTTACATAGGATCAACCACAAAATGAAATTGATGACTACCATTCATGTGAAAAATGCGCTATTGTTATGGAAAAGGGTGAAAAATTAATGGAAGAAATGTCTGAGACTGAAGTTTTAAACAAAATTGCATCGGTAATATTTGCACTTAATATAATTATTATTAACTTGTAGTTAATGTTTTACTAACTTTTTTTTTTCCATTAGCTATGCGGAGAACTTAGTAGTTATTCTGACGCATGCATTGATATTGTATATACATATCGTAGGGAAATTTACATATCACTTAAAAATGAATTTAACAAGCAAAATGTTTGTTTATTAAGTGGTATGTGTTCAGAAGCATTCCACCCCCATGCTGATGGTTATAAAGTAAGGCAATTTTAAACATAATTAAAGTCTTTCACTAACAGAATTTCAATTTAAAGAGATCTAAGAATGCATTGATGGGTGTTGAAATCAGTAATGCCGGCGAACGAGGTAGAATTCAAATAAAAAAGCCAAATCAGGTCAGTGAAGATCTGACGTGTGAATTCTGTGAAGCCATGGTTTTACATTTGAGAGATATTTTGATTTCCAACACGACCGAAGGACAATTTTTAGATGTATTGAAAGGTCTTTGCAAACAAACTAAATCTTTCTCAGAAGAGGTATTTTTCAATATTTGTGACCTGTGTATACAATTTTGTATTTAATATAATGTTTTGTTTCAGTGTTTGTCAATGGTTGTTGATAATTATGGACGCATCTATCAATTCCTTGTTAACGAATTAAATGGCAAGGAACTCTGTACAGTTGTCGGTATATGCTCCAGACCAACAATTACTCATCTAAACTCTGCTATAGTAAGTTATTGATTATTTATCTTATTAAGAACTATTTTTTGAGTTAATCTTTTATTTAAAATTTAGCCTATGTACCCACTTATGCCAATTGAACTTACACAAAAACAAGAAGCAAAGGAAATGGAAAAAAGTGATTTACCAATTGTGGATGAGCAACCTCCGAAAGTTAAAATCTTCAAACCTATTAGAAAATCACCAGTTATTGATGTGTTTTATAAAGAAATGCATATTGTTGGTAAGATATATTTATATTAATGTTAATCTATTTTGTTCTTTAATTTTAGATATGAATTATTATTTATAATATTAATTTTTTATTATATTAAAATGCATTAGTTAATGATGTTGACATGCCCACTGAGAAAACAGTTTGTTTCTTGTGTGAATCAGTATTAAACTATTTCCAACAAGAAGTAACTGATCCAAAATCTGAAGTACAAATTCGGAATGCTTTGGAGAAATCCTGCTTGGTTTTGCCTTCGTCATATGAAGACCAATGTAAACAGTTTGTTGACCAATATGGTGACGCATTTATTTCACTTATTGCTCAAGAAGTTGACCCATCAGTTGTGAGTGATTCATAAAATAATTGTCTTTGTTAAATTTCAAATAATTAATAATTATGTGCAATTTTATTGTCTAGATCTGCCCAGAACTTAGATTATGTCCATCTTTAGATTTGACTGTAACTACAAACAAAAATGGTGAAAATTCAAACACCTGCCCAATGTGTATTATTTTCATGTCAACTTTAGAAAAGGAAATCACTAAAAAAGACACAGAAGTATGTAAATATGATAGTATTTATGTGATAGTGTGATATTTCTAGAGTTTGAATATCTGTGAAAATACAAAATTGTAATTTTTTTAAATATGTTTAAAAACACATCATTTGTATGAATTTATTCAAATATTCTACAATATCAAAATCAAACTAATGAAAACAATTATTATTAATTATTCTGTTTATCATTTATTTTATTTTGTTTTTTAAAAATGGATTTTATAAAATTATACTATAAACATCTATTATATATTCAGAAAGTGATCGAGAAAAAATTGAAAAAGTTGTGTGCCAGCCTACCACAGAAATGGAAGTTGGAATGCACTCAGTTTATTGGAACTAAATTTGAAACTATCATCGACATGATAGTTGCTCAAGTAGAGCCAGAAGAATTATGTGTTTTGTTAGAAGTCTGCAAACCAAAAGCCATATCCAAAAGTGCTGACAATGATATAGGTAAATGAACTAATGTGAAGGATTGCGAATAATTATATTTTTTTTTAGAAGGTGATAAATGTCAAATGTTAATATAAATATTCCTCTTTTAGACACAAATATGATTGCTAGTTCCAATCAAGTTACTTTAGCATTTCCGGGATATGATGTGGGAACATTATTTTCCAACAATCACGGGATGATAAAAGAACCTAAAATTCCAACACCCTTTTGTTTAACCTGCACTGTTGTGATGAAATATATGAATAAAGTGGTTAATGACAAAACTAATCAAGTAAGAATATTTCTTTCTAGACAAAGACATTTTTGTTAAAATTTGGTTCAATTATTTTAGATGAACATTGAACGAGTCTTAGATTCAGTGTGCCGTGTTTTGCCTTATGTAGAAGAAAATAGTTGTCAAACTTTTATCAATAACAATTATGACGAAATTGTGAAAGCTATTCAAGTAGGAACCGATCCAGTTATTGCATGTACAGTGTTAATGGTGTGTGATGGAGTCAAGAGTAAGTGATAATCATTATTGTAATTGGAAAAACATTTGTATTTTATTTATTTATTTCTTCATATGACATTACAATGAACCTTGACACAAAATTAAATTTCCTTATTAGGTAAAAGATTGAATTATTATATATCTTACATAAGTAGACATTTAAAAAGTTTTAACTAAATATTACATTAAATTAAATTAGATTAATATGAATATCCAGATAATCCAACCAGCTCTAAGGGGTTGCTTTGGTGATATTCTTCAAATCGTCGTCGAATCTCCTTAATTGACAGTCCAAAATTAAGTGTTGCTACAACTGTATACTTACGCTGCAATCGCACTCTGGGCTCTCTTTAAACTTACATTTGTACATGAGTTTGTTACATCTTCCTTGTCCTGTGCGTAATCGGTTGAGTCTGTCCCAGGTTTTTCTAGAGAAATCCATGCCTAAGACTGGAGTTGACATGTTATTTTTGTGGATGCCACCAGGTCCATGCAGCCTGCCACTCGTCTAGGGTGATTTTTCTTGCTTTAGTGATGGTCAAGGCTCTTTGTAGGAATAACTTCTGTGATTTGAGCCACAGGATTGCCATTCCATCTTTGTCTATTAGCAATTCCTGGTGCCTATTGATTTTGCTCTTTCCTTTTAGCACACTGTTTTGCCTCTTAATATGAGGGGGTTCTATTTTGGTTTGGCCAAGTAAGGCAATCAGACGTTTGTGCTCAAATCTACCTGATATGTGTGCATGATCTTTCTGATTTGGACATCTACCACCTCTGTGTGGGTGCTTCCTTCCCACACTGGGGTGCAATACTCTGCGACCATGTAGTCCAGGACTATAGAAGAAGCCCAAAGAACACTTGTATGTAGCAGCTCCCCATGAGTTGCCTGCTATTTTGTTTATGAGACCAATCCTAATTTTGAGTTTCGCTGCTACTTTATGCAGGTGTGCCTTAAAAGTCAACACCCGGTCCAATATGACACTAACTGAGATACACGAGTAGCTTTTCATATCTGATTATTTTGCTGTAAAAATAGATTGAAATGTTCTTGTTGCCTTCATGGTTTTAGATGGGTTCAAAATGAGCCTCAATTTATTGAATTATTTCAACAGTAATTGGTCTGATGTAATTTTATTATAATTTAACATTTTTGTTCTTTTAATACAGATGACCATATTACGGGCATGGATAAAAGAAATGTGCAACCAATTGCATCTGAATTAGTGGACTTAGATAAATCTGACGAGTGTGTTGCTTGCGAGTCATTTACCACAGTGCTTAGTGATCGTTTAAACAAGTCTGTGGATATTAACTTAATTGATATGATCGAACTTTGTGATGAAGTGGAAGTCAAACAAAAAAATCAAGTAAGTAGAACACGGTATTATTGTTGTAATTCCATTACAGTATGATGAAAACTTCTAACTATTAATACATAATTACTGCATGGTCCAGTTATAGTCGTACATTTTATTTATAGCGTGTCATTGAAAATTAAAATTTACAATTAACTTTAATAATAAATAATTAATAATGTTATATTAAAGTGATAACTTGTTCACTTCTGTATGCTATATAAAAATTAAAAAGAAATGACTGGCCAAATTTTTCTACGGGCTATAGTTTGTTCTCCACTGATGTATTCACATGTGTAGTCAGTTACAATTCCGAGAAATAATAAATCATTTTCGATCCCTATGAAATCGTCATCTTTTACAAACCATTAATTATTTGTTTTGTTGCTTAATTAACTACCTATGATTAAATATCAACAAAATAGCTTCATGTTAGTCTGAAACCTAACAATTTTATAATAACAATTGAAATTTACACAAATAACTATATTATATGCAGTGTTTGGAGATGTTAGAGTCATACACTGAATCTTTCAAAAATCTTTATAAACAAATGCCTACATGGATGATGTGCGAAGCAATAGCACTGTGCAAAAAAAATAAGAGTGTTGCAGTCAACCAATTAAACAACTCAGATTGTTTAAAAGGCAAAACATTTTGGTGTGCATCTTGGGACAATGCCAAGGAGTGCAAGGTAATTAAATTCACTTTGTCAACTGCAATATTTAACCTCTTTATAGTCATGTTGAGAATTTGACTAGTTTACAATAAATCCAATATATTTTTTTTTATAACTTTGTTGTTGAGATGATATATTTATTTTAAATAATTCATTTTTATCAGAATATAAACCAAGTTTTAAGTTTAACTAGTTACTTATTGTTTATTTGTTGAACGATTATTATAATAATTTTTTTTCTCTTTTCAGGCTGAATTGTTATGCAAACACATTTCTTGGAATGTGAAAGACACTGAAAACTAAAATGATATTCTAAATAATTATTAAAATTATTTATCACTCATGTTGTATGAACACGAGTTCAATATTTTAAATTTTAATTAATAATAATTGCATAGGCTTATTATTTGATGATCTAGACTTTACAATTATATTCCTTATTTAAATATTCATTTTTATGTTATTAGACGATTTTAAAATTTATTATGTTATTGTTTAATTAAGTTTATAAACTTTAATAAAAGGAATGTCACAAATTTTGTTTTATGAATAAACGTTTTTGATTGGTGATAATACAAATGTGTTTGTGCATATAACAAAATAAATTTTATCGGAACTTATTTGACAAATGTCAATAAAATTATTTTAGTCTATTATTTATTATCATCAAAAAACAATTTAATTGGTTGAAATAATATTACTGTTTGATACAAATTACTTTCATTTTGATTAAATGGCTATCATTAAACAACCAGATAAACTTAGTTTTTTAATTAATGTTTTGGTATCATATTTTTTAATTACAAGTAATAACTAGATGACCAATGGAAAATATTTATACAAACCAGTAAAAAAAATCAGTTTCTCAAATTTTTAGTAAAAAATAATTAAATACAGATCCTTAGTATTGAAAATATATGTAGTTATAATATTTTGATGTATTCAATTTATTTGTAATTAAATGTGCTCGTCGCCATCAAATATGTTCTCATTTTGTTTTTGTTGTAAAATATTATCTAAACCTATATGTAATTTAAAGAGTGAACATTCTCAATAAACATATTTAAAAATCAGTTTTTGTTATTATTTTGCATGAAGACATAACAATCTTAACCTCAGACAATGCATGTGCTCAATTAACTTTCAATTATGTAACATCCCCTCCCAAAATTGCATGCAACACGACTTATCAACTGTTTTTGTTTTAAAATTATTGAAAGTTTGTATTTTTTGTTTTAAGGTTAAAAACAATTTACTAAAACTTATGCAGTATGGTTGTAAATTAATAAACCAAGAAGATACACAAGACAATTGGCTCATCAAAAATCTAATTAAAATGTTGCAGGCCAACTGCAAAAAATGTTGTAAGTTAAAATAGAATAAGCTGATTTGTTTTAATATTCAATTTTAGTAATAAGTTACTAATTTTCAGCAAAAAACCTCAACCAAAGCGGATTTCATCCAAAGTGTTCAATTTGCAAGGATGTGATTAAGGATATAAAACATAAAATTGAAACCTCAAAATTAGAAGTAAGGAAAGATGCAAATTAAAAACTGAGAAATCTGAAAACATTTTAACAATGTAATATTTGTTTTATAGGAAGACTTTATGTATAGATTAGAATCATTGTGTGATCCTCTACCCAGCAAGGCGAAATGTATAGATTTTGTAGAAGCAAATACTGCAAAAATTATTAACACTCTTTTAAATGACGTTAAAGAAGAAACCATTTGTGCAGAAATAGGATATTGTTAGTCTCACAAACAATAATCCATTGTCAATTTTGTGTTGATCAAATTTTATGAATATAATAACTTACTACTACAATTATTCATAACTATAAGAACCGAGATATATATACTTTAATCTTATTATAATTTTTTTTTAAACATATATCATTATTATTAATTACTATGAGAAATAAATATATACATATATTAATTATAAAAAAAAATGCTTTTATATTTTTGGTTTTTAATTTTTCAAGTGAATAATACAACAATATTGTACATCCTATTTTATGTATAATCAAAGAAATCGATTGATGGACTATTGAGTGAAAAAATTTGATTACAAAAAAAAAATGTATATTTTGTCTTAATAAAATAATAAGTCATAATTGTATGTCAAATAGTTTTATACCTGTACTTAAACAAGTAGCAAATGGAATATATGAGGTATAAAATTCATAATATCATGACAAATAATGAACAAGGCAAAGTCAGTAAAGAAAATTAAATCAAATTACATAGCTTATAAATTATAAATAATGTTATACACTTAAAAGTCTTGTGTGGCAGGTGAAGATTTACTGTGGTTTTTGAGATCCCTTTTTGCCAATAAGGGACTTATGGATATGCGGAATAACACCTGAATGAAAATAATTAAGTCTTGTGTAAAAAAAAACAACAAAATAATAAATTATTATATTACCTCCTCCCGCGATTGTTGCTCTGATAAGTGTGTCTAATTCTTCGTCTCCTCTGATGGCAAGTTGCAAATGACGCGGGGTAATACGCTTTACTTTTAAATCCTTGGATGCATTTCCAGCCAACTCAAGAACCTATTGAATATAATAATTACTTTAATAGTGTATACACTTCAATATAAAGTTTAGTATAAATTACCTCAGCAGTCAAGTATTCCAAAATAGCAGCACTATAAACAGCAGCTGTAGCGCCAACTCGTCCATGACTTGTGGTACGATTCTTCAAGTGACGGTGAATTCTTCCAACAGGAAACTGTAAATTAATTTTTATTAAAATTATTTTAAAATAAATTACACGTGAAAAAAAAAATATCAGAATGAATATCATTTAAATAAGGGATATTATGTAAATATCCCATTATTACCATGATACATACAAAATTGCATTATGTTGCTTAAGAACTTAATCACAGTTTTTCTACTTATTCAGGAATAACAAAAAACTATATCATTGATAACAAACAATTTTAGATAAGCTATTAAGACATTTTGATTTTTCACAGTGAACTTGTTAGTCAAACCTCATATTACAGACCTAATATCATAAACATAATTTTGCATATTTTGAGATCAGTCAAAATGAAACAACAATCCATTTTTACGGTCATAATATAATTTAAGTTATGATTTACGATATTGGATTACATTTAATAGCTAATAATACAAGAAAGAATTTGACAGAAAGAGATGTTTAGATATAATTGAGCGATTTAAGAACTGATGAGGTGTACATATAGGATAGAATAAGGGGAGATATAGGACTGGCTGGCTCCAAATATTCGGGAAAATAATAGTATTTATAATTATTTCTATATTGTTAAAACCAGGGATTTAATTCGAGATTGGTAATGGTAAAACACATTAGAATATACATATATAAAAAAATAATAATGTTTACCGAAAAATAACAGTATTATTAGAATAATGTTATTTGAAATTAATCAATGTTAAATAATTATATTTTAACATTATTATCAAATATTAATAACAAATAAATAATGGACAATGACAATACCTAACTATTTCAATTTACTAGATCGGTAATAAGTAATAACTTTTTCCAATTTTTATGCATGATGCAGGTATAACAAGCTCAAAAGTGAAAATAGTGAGCAGTGATAATGAGTTACAATACAGAGTAACAGAAATTAAACTATTTTAAATTTTAACTGAGCTGTGTTTGTATAAACCCAGCGATATATATATATATGAACTAAAAATTAAATTTGATATTAATGTGCATAGTACATTTTCATTAATAACTTAATAATTGTTACTTGTTAATTAATAATTCAAATTAAAAACAAACATTTATATATATTTATTAAATATTGATATTCTAATTTCTGAGATATCTCTTAGCTATAAATTATGTTTTTATCTAAATGAACATTTTAGTAGGATCCTACCATACAATTTTTCAACACAGTATAAATAACATTTGTAGTTACAAATACTCGAATTTTTTTTATATCTCTGGAATATGAAATAACCATTAAAAAAATCAAATTTTCAACTGATGAATCAATTAATTTCAATATCAACTCATTATTTTCAATTTCAAATATCGGAAAAAGTGATATTGGTCCTTCCATAAATATATGTTAAAACAATGTTATTTGCAAACAACGTAAAAATATTATATTGTATCAGTAATAACGTTATAACGAAATTAAAAAATAATGTTGAACAAAAAATATGATAGCACAATTAATCCCCGGGTAGGTCATATAATCAATAGAAAGTAGGAGAGAAATTATAATTGCATTGATAAAAAATTAGATTTAAATTAAAATTAAAAAATAGTAATTATTATTTACCAAGAAAAAATAGTATACATATTTTTATTAGGTGTCAACATAATACTATCATAAAACACTAATTTTAAAAATAAGTGCTGTTATTCGAATTCTTTATTGGAGATTTGGGTAACTAGTATTTTAATGAAGAACAAAAAAATGTTAAATTAACAAATGCAAATCCTTTATAACTATATAAATGTCGTATTTTTTAAGATCAAATGTAATATACAAATGTGTACACAAATAATAAAACAAATAACAATGTTATATATTCATAATTGTCACTTAGCCAGTTTTGGGGCCAAAATAATATAAAACAAATAACATCATTCCTATTAACTCCATTTAATCTTAATCATACTATATTACTGTCAAATGTGCCGGAGATAAAAAAAAAATCAATTAATAGTGTACACCAGATACCTGCACGATTCCCAACAATTACTATAAACATTTTATAGGATAACCAAAGATATTCTATAATATTATATTGGTATACAATAATTATTGTTTGTGATTTACTCTCTAGTATTTATCACCAAATAATAAACATATAGATGTCTAAATGAAATTGTCTACAAATTTAAGTATGTGGGAAGTTTGGAAGGTATAGGATAAAAAAAGGTAATCTATAATTTATATAGTAAAAGCAGCAATAATTCATTGCAGTGAAAAAAAAAAAAAGATTCTAATCATAGAAGATTAGTTGTGGTTGTCTAGGTAACTAGGAAATCAATAAAAATAAAACCAATAAAGAGATCGATATTTGTTATCTGTTTTTTTTAAATTTTAAAAATAACTTTTGGAATCTAGAAATGGCATAAAAATATACAAAAAAAAAACTTAATTTTTATGTTTAACTTTTAAATGTTAACAAATTAAAATTGTCTACTGAAAAACCGCTGGGTTATAATAGATTTAAAATACGCAATATTTAAAACAATAATCGGACGAGTAAAGTTAGAGTGAGAGTTTAAGAATTGTTTGGGACGTACACGACAGGAGAGTATAATCAAAGGACGTGGTCGTTATTCTAGACGCGCACAAAACGATCCTGTGAGTATTCTTGTTCGTTCTGTGCGATCAGTGTGCGGGACGCAAAGGGGTGGGGGGTGGAACGGCGCGCATCGTTCCCGCGCCTCATTATTTATTACAACACACTATTATAGTAACGCACGACCATGTATAACGACGAATGAAAATAATATGCTACCTGTAAGCCCGCTCTGGCCGATCTGGACACCGCCTTAGCCTTGGATTTGCCCGAATCTTTCCCAGCTTTTCCACCGGCCTAAATAAAGAAAACAAAAATAATCGATTACCCACACGAAAACACGGGTAAATTATTGAAATGGAACACCACCGCCGCCGCCGACGGCAAACACTCGGGGGCACCACGACGCAGGTGTCGTCATGTGGTGGTGTCCGTTCGTGTCGTCGTCGCCGTTGGTAAAAACGGGAAAATCCGGCGGCGGTCCGCGTCCATACGCCAACGGATCGTTGTCGTAACGTACCATTGTTTTGCTGTTTCTTCAATGCGAAAATTACGTGCGCGCGAAATAGGAACTATTGGCGTATACCGAACAGACGCGTGTCGGCGTGCGAAATGAATCGAACAAAAAAAAAAAAAAAAACACCGTCGGATTAAGAAATACACAGCGTTACACTGACGGGAGCTGCAGCAAACTCCGAGTCCGCAGATACAATGCGCTCACACACACACGTACAAACAACCGCACGCGCACACACAAATACAAGCGCACGCTCAGACAAATACACACACACACATTAGTGGTTCCCAGGCGCGCGCTCTGCGGCGGCGGCGGCGAACGCGCGCCAACTGTTTACGGCCGCCATGTTTGGTGGTCACGTGACGCGTCGGCGACCAATCGGACTGTGGGACTCGGCCGGCGGGTAAATCCGAGGGACGCCAGGCCACTGGGGCAATCGATGCCCGACGCCGACAACAATAGAAAATAGAGATCGGTGCGCGTCCGTTCCTTGAAATGCCGCCATTTTAACCCAACAAACGCGCATCGGCCCATCGTAGCCAACATGATTCCGTTTAACGGTTTTCCAGACGTTCAAACACGTCGTCTAGTTCGTTACTTGTTATCGCCTAAACAAAGAGGTTACAATATGCGTGGGCACGAGACGTCAATACTGAATTACCATACGGCCACGACGTGCAGCTGTTGACTACGTCTTCCTTTGTGTTAACATTTTGTTTATTTTTGGCGGCAGCGTACTTATAATACGGTTGTTTTAAATTTTTTTTTTTTTTTTTAACTACTTCGGCTACATAGCTACATTGCCGTTATTACTACCGTTCAGGTGTCGTGACAAAACGATTTTATCATTGCATTTATTTCGCCATACTGCAATAGTATTGTACACGACCTGAGTGTATGGTACTTTCGTTGTGTTCATAACGATTGACACGCGAACAGTGTGACCTTGTAGATGGTACGTCGATAATTTTATACAAACCCGTGTTCCCTCACACCATATATTATGATTTATTTGGGCGGAAGTGATTTTAACGACACGCCATTTCGTATCATATTTTCAATTGGTTTCAATATAATTTATTACCTTTTATTTTCTCTTCAGAAATTTAATTATTTATTTGCGCATATTAGGAGTCAATAAAAAAGCCAAACGGTATTATTAGTAAGGAGATCCAAATTTGAAAAAAAAAATTATGTCCACCCATAATCATAATAAAATGACAATACAATCTTATTTTGTAGGAATGAGTAATATATTATATTAACAAACAAACAAGACTAATGTTGTACAAATTGTATGTATAAAACAATAAAACCATAATAAATTATAAAATATTATGTTTATGTACTCGATAGACAAAAAAAAAAAAGGATTATAATTAATAGGACAGTAGAAAATCCAAATAATTTACGATTTTTAGGACCGAATAAATATTTATGTTATTAGACAGTCCTAATAATTAATAAGATTATAACAAATATTATTATATCTGTTATAATCTTTCGCAAATAAAGTATTAATTAGAGTAATGACTATGTTAAAATACGCATAAGAATAATATGTAATATTAGCTCTTGATATATACATTATGAGACAAAATAATGATGCATATTCCAAAATAATGTTGTGTTAAATAGATATATTGAGAATGTATAAATTTGTATTAATTTAAAATCTGATGTTAGATGCTATGACATTTGAGACGGCACCACTGGAGATGACACCGGAACGGAATTCTTCTTGTGCTTTAGCAAAACTGGCACCAGAACTACGATAGATTCTATGGATCTAAAAGTATTATTAAATATTATCATATTACTAAGTAAAATAAATAAATGAGAAAAAGAAGAAAACAATAATACCATTTTATCAATATTTGCGGTTCTATTACCAGATGATTTTTTTTTTTTAAATCAAAACCAGTTGAATTTACACAACCCTATATAACACTCTGTGCTTTGTTTTCTTTTTGTTCTACATTTATTTATTTTTATAGAATATATATATATATTCTATATATAGAATATTTTACATTTATATATATAGAATATTTTACATTTATATATATATATATAGAATATTTTACATTTATTTGTTTATTTTTTTGATAAATTATTGATTATTAATTTCTAACACAATTTTTTTTGATAATTATATTTAAAATATACATATATGATTTTGTTTTTACTTTATTCAGCAAAAAAAAGTCCATAGCTGCACCAAGACCAAAAGAAATTCCCATCATTGTCACTAGTGTACCTAAAAAGGGATGTGAGTACTCGTAAAGCTTAAAGGCCATAAAAAGTCCACTGTAAAATAAATAAATAAATTTATGTTAAAATAAATAATATTGTTTGTTAAATAATTTCAATAAATTACCAATATCCAGAAAACATTGTACCAAATGTTTGGACAAATGATATAACAAATTGGATACAGAACACAAAGAAGAAAAGCATGAAGTTGAAAGAACTGTCATCGCTATTAAAAAAAAAAAAAATATTAAAGTTGCATACATATATATATATGAGTCAATATTACATTATAAATTACTTGCAATCCAACCCTTAGTCAGTAACATGATGTTAAGTTAATATGCAAGTGTTTATTATTTATTCAAATGTTATAAGTTAGAACCTAAGTATAGTATTAGAGAGTAGATAACCGTAAACGTAATACCGTTTGGAGAACTAATTAGGTAAACAATAAAATTGTAAACATCCATTTTTTCTACATCTTCACCTAGTCCTTAAACATTAATTTAAATTCTACATCACCCAAATTTCTAACATCTCAATTTCATCTATCAACCTTATATTTAACTGAGAACACAATAGATACAACATCTTTAACATAATTAGCTTGATAGAAATACAGTAAACAAATTAAATAAAATCTATGACATTACATTTTAAATACAACAATCAGAGATAAAAATAAAGATAATAATTACAATAGTAATGGTCTAGATTTATATTCTCTTAAAATATCCAAAATATGATACTAAAATAATATAAGTATTATTTTAGTACTTTGAAATGTGAGCATATCTTACTCTAATATAAATATATGCATATATCCAATACAAATATGTTTTTACATAAATCTGTACTTAATATAATTTATAGAACATTTACTGATATATTTTTTTTATAACATTTTAACAATTTAAAATCTGTAAATTTAATTAATCAACATATATGGAACTAACTATATATTTTTTAAAACAGAGTTTGGTTAATTTATAGTTGTTTAATAATTTGGATTGATATACCATCAACTCTACATTTTATCTTATAGAATTAATAAACAATAACGTTAAATTAAATAATATTATTTTATTAACAAATAAGTTAAGTTCATAGATGTCTAGATTTACGAGAATATTTGAATTTAGATAATTTTATTAAGTGAAAAATTCTGCAATATGCTTATTTTATGAATATATTTTCTTAATATATCAAAATATATATTTTTAATTTAGATTCTTAGTAAGTTCTATGAACAGTAAACATATAATCCAAAAAAAACATGTTTTTACATAAATCGGAACTAGTAATAACTAATAATTTAATGATAGTAATTTAGAAAAAATTTTTGTGAAATTATAAATAGTTGTGACATATTCACATCTATATTTTTACACATCTTGGTAAAAATTTAGACATGCAAGATTTATTTAAACAATAATCGTCTACAAAAAAATGAATAATAGTTCACAACTGGGGACTATAACAAAAAATAAATAAATTGTTATTATTATTTCAATTTAAGTGAATAAAATATCTGTAATAAAATATGGGAGACTAAATATTAACCAACAATCAAAATTTGAGACATTCATAAAGAGGAAAATTATGCTTTCTGTGAATCGATTATAAAAACTGTTTTGGGCAGAACAACTATAGTCCCTTTCTATACTTACAGTAGTTACCAAAATTTTGTGCATTATGCAGGTTTTTTTTTTAATTGCTCTAACTTGGTAAATTTTAGACTTAGAAAGTTGGTTGAACTACCAAAATTCATTAAAAAATTAGGCAAAAAATAATTAGTGGTTGCCACTTAAAAAAAAAAGTTGTACTGCGCATGAGCATGTCTAATTAAGTTTAAAAAAATCAAAGGCCATAAAATGTGTATTTTTATGTCATTTTTATTACAACCAACTAAAAAAAAGAATTCAAATTGCAGGGCACTATGCAAAGATATTAAGTATTTTCAATTAGCGTTTACACACTGTATATACTATAATATTAGGCATAATAATCATTAGATATACTCCATTTCACGAGAGAAGTAATTCGTTTCACGCATACGACTGACAGTCGGCGATAGCACAGAGACCAAATTGTCTCCACTTCATACCACCGGCATTAATGAGCGTAAACCAAACATCCGCTGACGTTGACTAGTGTGGTTAGGTTAGGCCAAACATTAGAGGATCGTACCTGAACAGGCACAAGTGGTGGGAGATGCACAGTGACCAATAGAAAAACGAGTTCCTTCTCTCATGGAACGGAATATAGTAGATTTTATTTTTTAAAACCACTATCTATTAGTTCAACAATAAAAATGTCAAAATATCAATATTTTGTTTTTCAATATATTAATATACCGGGGTCAAAATGTGACTAATGTAGTATTTTCCATTATCCCCAAATATGTAAATGTAGAATATTATAATTGATTAAAATTAAAACTTCAATTAAATAAATTATACAATAAACAATAGTCAAATTACAAACAACTTAAAATAACCACAATTTCCCAATTATAATACAAATAAAACATGTTTTCAAACGCTTACCGAAAAGCTTTATATCCAGGACGGAACCAAAATAAAAATGATAGTGGCACTAAGATTCCAGTGAATATAATTGACGAAATAAATGTACCAAAAGCTCCCGTAGTAAAAAATAATAAGGTAGCAATCAATGTATTGCATATTAACAAACCAGTATGATCTAAAAAAAATGTAATATTACTACATCAAGTTATATTCAAGTAATACACTTTATTAAGAACTTACATAACCATAAATAATATAATTGCCTGACAACATGTTGAAAATCTGGAGGAATTTCAACATTAATATCCAAATAAAAGCATGGTTGATAATAAAATCCTTTAGGTAATGGCGGCCAATTGTTTTGACGAACTTAAAAAATATATAAAAATAATTTTTGTTATTTTAACACATAAACAACATGAACAATAAACCATGACAATAACAATAAATACCATTAATTGATGCGTTCCGCAATTCCTCTTCTCTTCTATCTAATTCAGCTTGCCTTCGATCAAGTTCTGCCTTTCTAGCCTGATTTTAATGGAAATTAATACTAATATATATTGTAATAATATTTAAATAGGTATGAAAAATAAAATACCAATAAATCGGCAGACACATCACCAGGATTTCTTCCATAAGTAGGAGCAACTTGTGATGTAACTGGATATTCTTGTGTGGGTGACATAACAGCTGGCATGGAATTAAGTGGTGGATTAGATGCACCCCTTATAGGAGGTTTCTGCAATGATTAAATAAAATAAAGCCAATAAAAATAACATTTTTTTTACTGTATAAAAAAAAAAAATAGTTTTTAAATATTATTAAATGCATTTTATAATTATATTAATAATAATAAAATACTACCCATGATAAATTAATGATCACTAATAATACTAAATAACTCCACAACTTAAAAATAATAATGATAACTAAAACAGTATGAATAAATAAGTACAATAATTATAATTTTACCGCATTGTTAACAACATTCTGATCCTTTCCGAACGGATTGAAGTCTTCAATTAAAGACTGTACTTTATTATTTGTTAGTTCTTTGACTGAAGGATCCTAAAAAAATAATTAAAAACATTTGTGTTCCCTTAGGTATGCTAGCTTTTACACATTTTTCATGGCTACATTTTTTAACTTAAATTATTTGTATACACTTTAACAAAATTCAATAAATCAAGAATAACATAATAAGTAATCATTAATTAGATAGGTCAATATTATCATATTATTGATTACATTATACTTATAGTTGCCCAAGGATAAAAATTCTTAAAAATAAATCCTTATTACAAAATAAACGCACAAACAAAAATGTGATGGATTAGTGTACAAGCGCTTGACGGAATTGTATCAATATATATTATATTAAAAAATTAAACAAAATTACAACTTGATATATTTTTGTTATGTAAACTATTAATGTGACGATAAGATCATCGTCTACCACGGCTTTTAGCTACAATATTATTACAATGAAAACGAGTGGAGAATTTTTGTTTTCATGTAATATTATAATATAGACATTAGAAAAATGTTTGGACATTATTACCTGAAAAGGACTCCTGGGATCTCCGAAAGGATTTTCATCTGGTTCGGCCATGGTTATGTAATACGTAAAATGGTATAACGATGCGTTATAATATTATTTACTATGCAAAAGGATCGTGTGGAAGCGTCAACACGATAACTCGTGATCACTGCGTGTGAGTCATGATCAAAACGTTAGCAGTATGGTGTAAATCCATGAGATGCGTTAAAAACTGTAATACATTTATAATATCACCATGTTCCGACACTGGGAAGTGCCAATTATTATGTTTCGTTCGGCTAAAGATTACAAAACGATCGGAAATTTTTTCACAGAATTGTGACGTACGCTATCAATAAATGGAAGGAAAAACATCGTTTACAGTGTGAGAATGAGATAAATGTTATGTTGTCGACTGCAATTTCAATGTAAATATTAAAGGCTCGTTTAAACGATACACGGGGCCAATTATATTAAACAGAACGCAGAAAATTACAAGTTCACCCAATTTAATTTGATAGAATGTTGTTTAATTAATTTCGAAACATTATTATTACACTCGACACTCCCAAGAATGGAAATGTTGGACTTCCTGTTAGCCAATAATCACTTGTTATCATTTACCTTATCAGTTATCTAGTCACGTTTACGGCATGTTTGTTTGAATCAAACTGCGGCAGGTCGTACACCGGTGTAAACATTCTATTCCATTGACTGTGATTTGGATATTACCATAATAGGTACGTAATTAATCGAATTAATTAAGCAATTTTTCTATTTTATTATACATTATTGAATTTAATTATTTTTAAATTAGATTATTTAACATAATGGTTAGAAAACTAAAATTTCACGAACAAAAACTGTTGAAGAAAGTCGATTTTATATCATGGGAACTAGACAACAACTTGCATGAAATTAAAATCTTAAAGAAGTACATGATTCAAAAGCGAGAACATTACACATTGTAAGAAATACATTTTTAGTCGATAATTTTAACAAAAAATAATTGTATTATTGATTAATTTTAGATACAATAAGTTATCCAGAGAAGTACGAACTTTGGCAGAAAAAATAAAATCTTTAGAACCTAAAGATCCATTTAGGAATGAACGTGGTGCTCAGTTATTGGAAAAATTGTAAGACTAATTTTCTCACAATTCTTTATTTATAATGCAATTTTTAAATCTTACATCAATAACAAAATATTTATCTTTATTTTACTATTTTCTAATATAAATTTAATGAAAAACTATTTTTATATTTTATAAGCTATAATAATCAAATGTATTTAAGTGTAGTAGAACTTATTTTCATTTTCTACTTATTGGATTCTAAAATAGAATAATTTTGTGTATCTGATCAATTTAGTAAATAAAAGTATAGGTACATATAAGTGGGCTTTGCACCTGAATCATTAATTCAGGTCTCGGGTTATTGAACATTTCTGGTTACGGTTAAATGTAAATTTATTCAAGTTAATTATCAGGCATTCAAAAAAACTTATGTTGTATGACATGAAATTTTCAATATAAATTTGATATAGTATTCAGATTTTATTTTTAAAGTAAGCATAATGAATATAAAAATTTCAAATTAAAATTCTATCATTTTTCTACCGAAGAAAGTTTTGTTCATTACTTATTTTCACTAAACATATTTTTGATTAGGTCAAGGTAAAATTTACTGTTAAATTGGAAACTAAATCTACTTTTTGTGTATATCTAAAATTGTGGATATGATACATTTTTTAAATCACTTTTTACCTCTAAAGCTGTTAAATTAATTAAAATATTATACAACAGGAAAAATAAAAATCAGTTAAAACACATTAAACGCCAGACCAGGCTTTAAACAAATACTTGGCTCTTAATAAACTATCAAGTATTATTAAGGAACTGACAAATATATATTTGTACCTATATATTAAGTTATAAATAATAACATAATATGGTTCATGATATAATGCTTGTCGTCATTGATTAGTAATTATTTCATTTAATTATAAGATAACAATCTGTATTCTTTAAAAACATCTAAACTATCATCTTGGTTAAAAAAATAACATACAAAATAATATACCACTTAATTGTATATGATTAGTAATTCAGGTGTTTATTTTTTCAATCATTTTGTAATTCAGG
Organism: Tuberolachnus salignus; assembly: GCA_956483605.1. Taxonomy (NCBI): domain Eukaryota; kingdom Metazoa; phylum Arthropoda; class Insecta; order Hemiptera; family Aphididae; genus Tuberolachnus; species Tuberolachnus salignus. Next base: position 22,460,748 of record OY101437.1, read on the forward strand.
TGCAAATTAATACAAATTATATCTTCACCTGCTGCCAATATGAATTTACAATTAGTTTTTCATTTATCCAGCTAATTAAATAAATAATAATAATGCAATGATCTATTTAATATGGCCACATGACTACTATAAGGATGATTTAATAAGTAGTTAAGTAATTGGTTTTACAATTTCATAAAATAGATATTAATAACAAAATTTAAAACAAATAAAAATGTTTAAAAGTGATTTTAATAACAAATATTGCCCTGATTATATTAATCATTACATTTAATACTACATAAATGTAATGTTTTATATAAATGAGAAATTTATCACCTAACATACATAATATTATTATTTTTTCATATATTTATTTGAAATTAAACACATTATACAATTAATAAAAATAAAAACATTTTGTTTTATCTACCACAATTAAGCATTGCCTATGTTGGTGGTAGGGAGTTAATTAATAATTAAACAATAAATAATTAAGTAGTAGATTCATTAATGATATTGTAGTTCTTGATAAAAAAAAGGGGGGAGGAAATATATATATTGTTGATAATAATAATATTTGAACAATATACATTTTAATAGACATAATTTAAACACAAATTATCTAATTCCAGAAATAATCATTTATATACTGAGCCTTTAAAATTTATATTTTTGATTTAATTTTTTTTTTTTTTTTTGAATTCAAATAAGTTAGTCCCGAATAATCTATAAGAGATTTATTAGCATATTTCACTAGAATATCATATTTTGAATTATCTTTTTTATAATTAATATCCTTATGATTATTTTTTATTCTAAATCGCTCAACTGAGAACATGATAACAATGTTTTTTATATAAATACCTCACTGGCAAAAAAACAGCCAAATTTTTGTCATTATGATTCATAGATCCTTCTAGAGTAATCTTATTTAGGCAAATTCTTACTATAATATTTTGGTTAACTTGAGAAGTGCATTTAATATGTTCTCTTGGAGGCCACCCCATACTAATAGACAATATTGAAAAATAGATTGATACAGTGCAACAAAGTATACTATTCTCAATATTTATTTTGGTACCATATCTTTAAGTTTAAACAAATTAAATGTTACTAAACGTATCATTCCTATTAAGTGATTTAAGTTCCATCTTGAAATTATTGTCAAAAATAATTCCTAAATATCTTATTTTTATTACTTATAGTTAGGTTAGTTTTAATATACAGTTATTTTATTAGTATAAAAATAGATAACATGGGGTCAAATACAATACCTAGTAGTACATCATATTTAATTTCACAAGTAAGCCAAGTATTTCTCAAGTATGAGGACATTTACTTATTTTTAATGGACCAATTTATTCTTTATTTTTTAAATAAAATATATGTAAAAAAAAAAACATAACTTGGAGTTATTATATAGATTTTATGTATTTATGACCAGTTTTGATTTAAACAATTATTATCAGGTTAATAAAACAACAAAAACCAAAAAATAATACATTTATTTTTGTTTGAGTATTAATCACTAAAACAATTTTTTTTATCTATTTTAGATATATGATGGGATTAATAACAACAAAAAGAAATTTTGAACTTTGTTCAAAAGTAACAGCATCTTGTTTCTGCAGACGTCGATTACCAGTTATAATGGTTCGTTCTAAAATGGTCCAAACGCTTAAAGCTGCTACTACCTATATAGAACAAGGACATGTTCGAGTTGGCCCACAGCTAATAAAAGATCCAGCATTCCTAGTATCAAGGTATGCCAAATATATTTTAGAATCAAACAATATGATATTAATTGATTTATTTAGTAAACTTTTCTTTTCAAATTAAGGTTAATTATGTTATAATATATAATATATATTTAAATCAAATTTAAAATAGGTTTATGTAATTCAGAATATTATACATAATACTACATTTTTACAAAAACTAATAAAATATTAAGTTTTTTTTTTAATACATTTTCCAATGCAAAAGTTTATGAACTTTTTGTTGTTCACTTAATTATTAAATATCAAACCAATTATTTCAACCAGTTCATTATTTATTAGCATTTTAAGTTTAGTAAAATATGTAGAATGACAAAACATTAATATTTTACTTTCAATTTTATTAATCAGTAGAATAAAGTGTTTATATTTTGAAGTAAAGAAATTATGAGTGTAGTATACTAAAAATATTGTACCCTTTCTTACATTTTTCTCAGCCCTGTCAAAATCACAAATTAAATATAATAAATGTACTTAGAAAATAACTATTACATGTTAATATAGTAATTTTTGACAAATATTTAAGCCATAAATAAATTTTTATTTTACAGTTGATTATTAGTGCTTATTGGCCAGAAATCACTTTACTAATACTGTAATAATGCAATTTAATTTTAAGCCCTCCAAATATTTTTAGACCAATTATTTCACTTGGACAAGTAGATGTTGAATAATTGTATTACAGACATCAAAACTATTAATTACTTTTACTAATTTAAAATAATTAATTTTTGTAAGATACTTAGTCAGTGAGAACCATACTTTAAAAATTATATGGGAAACTAAACTTCTACGGCTAAGATATAATTTTATCAATATCTGGTCTTGAACAATCAATCAAATATCTAGAGAAGGGGGAAAAAAAAACTTTGTGTGAACTAAACATGAATACATTCAATTTTCAATAAATGGACTTAAATGGCGTGAATTAAGTACTTATTTTATATCATGAACCTAAATGTATTTGGTTAATTCATTGACAAGTTAACTTACATATAAAAAAAATTGATTTTATATTTACTAGTTATAGAAAAAACAAAATGGCGAGTGCTATTTATGTATATTCATTAATTTTTAGTTTGTACTATGAATAGATAAAAGATAATGAAATTAATCAGGCTTTAGAATTTATAATTATAAAGTAATAAAATAATAATTATTCAAACGGATTTGATTCATCCAATTTAAGATGCTTACATATTTTTATTTTTTAGGTTTAGAACAATATATTATACATTAAATAAAAGAAAAATATGTAGTTTAATTAATTGTAGTAATCAGAATCATTGTTTAATCGTGGAAGTAGCGAGGTTTGAGGCATTTCTAAATAAGATCTACCATTTAATGTGTTTTCAATAAAAAAAAAAAGGGACCATAAACCTGAGTTTTTGATATGGCACAGAACATATTAACTTTAGGTGAGTCTCATTCGTGTTTAATTATGGCATGACGGTTCTTTGAACCCAATATACGAGTTCACCTTACTTCTTAAGTGGAAGGTTGTTCCATCACTGAAAACTAAGCGAGCAGCAAAATTTACATCCTGCATAAAAATGCTAAATGAAAGTCATTTCAATTTATCAATAGGCTTTAAAGCCTGCAACAATTGCATCCTATATGCTTCATGGTTAAACGCAGTCTCTAAACACGCCAAACAGTTGTTTATGGAATTCCCAGTTATTGACTTGCACAGTTGATGGACTTACATGGACTGTGCTGAAAACTTTCTTTAATTCTTTCCACATTATCATCAGATACACAAGGTCGGTCTGTGCTTTTTTCTTTGCACAAACACCCCAATTCTTCAAACTGATTACCATTGACATAGCTCAGAGCTATCGACAAAAATTGTGTTGCACAGTTATTACTGATTCACACTTCGAAAATTGCAACACAAAACATTTATGCTGTCCGGCCGACATATTTTCAAAAACTAACTTAGTTAACGCCGTTAACAATAATTTTACAATCATGATTTAATGATATTCTAAAACTTGAGAATTCCCTTTATTAATTGGTATATAATTTGATAAAATAAAATTTAAAATTAACCATTTTATAGCTATTTGAAATCTGATGAATCATTCTGAATAACCCTGTATATTCCATGACTTGTATAGAATTTAGTATTTCTCAGAAGTTATTTATACAATTTTTAATTAGAAAAATTCAGTAATTTACTTTTCATTGTTCAAAACCTACATGCGATAAGTTCCTGTTTTCAATTTTGTTATTGGCAATGTTAAATATGAAATATAATATATAAATAATTTTCTCTTATTTGATAAACTTCAAATAGTTAATTTTGAAAATGAACTTTTCCATCACTGCAAATAGCTAATAATAATTTGTTTGCCAAGTTAAAAATTGCATAGTAATCTTAAATAAATCTAAACAATATGTCTATAATTATCTAAATTTAATTTAATTTTTTGTACAAATTAATATGATACTTAATATAATAAAATATAATTTAAGAAATTTATTTTGCCATACAACAAATATTTTTTCTCTATTAAAAAAATAACAATCTTAATACAAACATTATTTTCTTTTGATAAATCACCAAACTAAACATTTCAAAAGGGAGCTATTGTCCCAAAACCCATGTTTACTCAAGTACTTTAATTTTTGAGTTAACAATGAACAAATATAACTAAAAATAATTTATCCTTTACTATAAGCATAGTTGACATAATATAGAAATTAATGCTCACCTATACAGGGTGATCAACTAAACGTAAGACATTGCCCTATATATATAAAATATAATAATGTAACCCTTAAATATTTATTTTTCAGACCTTTAGAAGATTTTGTAACGTGGGTAGACAATTCTGCCATTAAGAAGCATGTGCTTGAGTATAACGATATGAGAGATGATTTTGAAATTATGTAATATTCTACTTTTACAAACATATATTAAACTATATTATTATAGTTATGCTAATTAATTTTTGATGGCCATTTTGATAATAAATTTTCTTGTTTTTATGTTGATGTATGATATGTGAATATGTAATATATAAGTGTGCTTGAAAAAAAAAAAATAATTAGTACCTATTATAACATGATATTTAGAATCTTAATCTAACTTTCATATTAACATTGGACTGGTCTAAAGGAAATAATAAATTCCCCCAAATCCATTGTTATTAAATTCAAATATTAATTGAGTAATGAATACACATTACAAATTATGAATACTTAATCAGTATACAAACAAACATGGGATTGCCTAATTTGTTTTAATAATATAATGCATATACACTTATAATTTTAGGTTCACATACTTAAGTATCCAGATGTCTTTATGAACACTTCTAATTGATGAATTTGCATAAATATTTTGTTTACATGCATAACTCTCTTCTCCAACTCCATTTCTATTTATAACATTCTTGAGCAACATACTGAGTTTTAATTTTTCCAAATTATTATAACAGTATGTACAATAAGTAAATTTTAAATCATAAACATAGATGAGACATGAATAAAAGGAGGCCCACATCGGGGCCACCTGAATATGAGATTAAATCTAGACTAGTTAAAAAACATTTTTTCTAGGTATGTAATAAATGTATTGCATGGTGTATTTTAGTAATGTCAAAAAATATTTTTAACTAAATTTACCAGGCATACAAATTAATAACAACTTATAATTAAATATAATTTCTATTATAAACATATAACTTACTTAGTATTCCACATTAACCTGAATACTGGCATAAGATTCTCAGTAGATGATCTAAGTTCTATTGGCAATTCATTACACTTGTTATGTTCTATTTTTTCGTATTTGAAATATTTTTTTAAACTGTTGACAGTTTTACTGAAAACATTGTGTTACAAAAAATAAATAAATATATTTGAATAGTTTATGGTTTATTATTAGGTACATATATTATTATTGAATTATTCAACCAATTGCATATTGATGGTGAAAGTTATAGAGATATTGAGAGATACATACCATGATTTTCTTTTCATTTTTTTCGTAGCCTTTAAAGCCTTCATTGTTGTGTTTCTAAAATAGAAAATATTTATTATAGGTGGCAAAACAAATTGATGTGTTGTAGTATAAATAAGATTAATTGTATTAGCTTCAAAACGGTGTTATTATTTTGTGTTTTAGTAGTAACAGTTCATAGTCAACACTTCAAATAATAGATGGTCAGGTTAATTGTTAATTGTTCAGATAATTGACAGTTCTTATTATTACCACTTACCAGGGATATTTTATGGATAGGTAACGTCTGTTAATAACCGTAATCAAACCGTCTTTAAATTTATATTGACGAGCATCTCGCGGCAAAATCTTGAGCATAGGCTGATAACGAAACTTTCAGATTTTTTTGATTTCGATGTATATACGTAAATCAATACACGAACAAAATGTAATAATCGAATAACCTGTATAATCGGCGTAAGATACGAATATATTACATTAGATATGTGTCACGTTATATTATATGATATATATATATATAACCAAAAAATAAATAAATCGGGATGGAGCACTCGTAACAGTCAAAAGCATAGAAAATTAAACAAAATATAAGTACTATTTATTATTTGTATTGTTCTTTGGGAGAAAATAAATAGGGTTTTATTCATAGATAATATATTATAAAAGTATATATTATCTATGGTTTTATTACAATTGTTTTTTTTTTTACAAAATAATATATTTTTCTAATGTAGACTCATTTAGAAAATTTAAAAAATAAAAAATTATTAATATTTTTAACGCATATACTATAATTTAGATTTTAGTTACAATTACAACTATAGACGTAATTTTAGTAACACTGCGCGTTTCTTAAATTTTCCGGAGAGAAAAAAATAGGTTAACACATTCCTAGGTGACGGGTGTATTGAGTTTAGTTATTCGGTCGCCCTGTACCTAAAATAATAACAGATACATTACGATCAGTACCAATTCTTTTTATCCGATATTGAAATTGGAGCAGTTCGTAAGCACAACCTCCCGGCAGAATTGTAACCGTAGACCTATTGCTAAGTAATGCGAATGCCCGTGACTAAATTGTTCAACCACTCACCGCCTATTTTTAAATAGTTATGTTAAAAATAATATTATATTTGTATAAATAACATAGATTATACAATCTGTGTTAGTGCCTTGTATACATAGATAGTGAACCCATCAATTAACTATGCTTGTATACTTCCGCGACTGTTTAAATTCACTATAAACTTCACCAAGCGAATATAGAACATTTTTCTGGGACCTATTTTTAAATTCGGATATCATTCGTCTACGCCTATATGCGTAGTATTAGTTTATCGCAGTTTATAATGTTGGAATTTCCGTGGTATTTGACTTGCCGAGTAAATTCAACGGCAGACGCCTATGACTGGCGAAAATTTCAAGTTTTAATGCCGTGGGTATGGGTAGCCCATGCAACCGGCAGTGCCACTTGATGCGACACATAATAATACCCGTTAACCACATGACACGACACCAGAATTTGATAAAAGTAGAAAGCTGTTATCATAGAGAAATCAGGCCAATCGTTGACTATAATCCATTTGCACTTGAAGTTTCGTAACTGTCCGTGGTTTTCCTGCATTCCTTTGTTGATATTCGACTTTTGACATCTTTACAAATAACCCGCACGCCAAATGCCAAAAGTTACGTGTAATTTATTATTATTTATGGCGCTCGTGTTATAATGTGTGTACGAATGGTGATAGTTTTTTTCGTTTCGTTAATCGTACACCGCCAGTGAATACAACACGCAGAGGATAAGTGCTATCCAGCTAAAATGGGTAAAAACGACGACTGTTATAATAATAATTACACAGCAGGTAACTACTCGCAAAATAACCGGACCAAAGATAGGAAACAGTTTAATACTTTGGACGGGTCTCAATATGACGAAATTGTGGATAAACTGTTTTCGAAGCACTTTAACTTGTCAAATTCGTGCAAGTGGAAACTTCCCGATCCAGGCACCATGCTCAGTTACAACAAATGGGAGGTAATTAAAAATATATTTCACCGTGTATCATCCATTTTTTCCGATAAATAAAATGATAGATAACTAATCTAACTTAGGTTCTTATACCTGCAAGTTTAAAGTTTGCATAAAACAAAGTTCATACAAATTAGTTTGGGTAATATTTTTAAAAAAAAACTTAAAAGACAAATATACCTTACTGTTTTTTGCTACATCTCGACACAAAATAGACAGTGTTATATTTAGTATTATTATTATAGTTGGAACACATATTTTATTTTGTTCTATTAACAATAATTATTTTATATTCGATTAAGCGTGTAACCGCATACACCATACGCTAAAAAATGAATAAAATAATTTCTACATAACTACTATCATTTTATTTTTATTATATAACTCAATTTATATCAGTTATGTTTGATTGTATTAAATGAAAATATATATATATTTTTTTTTAAGTAAATGAAATATAAAGATAACTAATAAAAAGGTACATTTTAAAACATAATATGTTATTTAACCACTATATTAATGTTTAATTTGAGTTTGTAATCTTAAATAATTAAACATTTAACAAATTATATTTTCTAATACCTAGCTTATGTTGTGTGTCTTATGTGTATTATTATTATATACACTACAATTTATAATATTTCATTTTAGATTTCTTGTATTATAAAAATTATTGTGTATAAAATATGTATAATAATATGTATTATTTATTTTTTTAATAGTTTAATAAGAACCTAAATTCTTAAAATATATTAGTTATTATGCTAATTTAATTCTTTAGAAATTAATTTAAATATTGTCACATAAATGATTGTGAGATATGTTGTGGTCGTGGATTTTTATTTCATTCACTTTTTATGAACATTACATTTTTTAAATGCTACTATGTCAATATCATTTAAATTATCATTCAATACTCACTTTAATTTATGTTTATTTTATTAGTTTAATACACTTACAAGAATAAATATAGTAATCTTTTTATTTTCAGTTACCTGATTTTATATGTTTAAAAAAATCATTAAATTCCGTCAAAGATAAACTTGATCATTTTAACTTGAAGGAATGGCATAAAAATACCAAAAAAACAAATCTAGCTCACAAAGTTTTAGTTAGAGTAAAACAAAATGGACATCCAGAATTATTAACTATGGCTTGGTTAAAATTGTATGAATTATTGAATGATTACAAACTAATATCTCAAAAGTGCATTGACAGTGGCAAATTGTACAGTGTTCATTTATGTGAAGCTCCTGGAGGATTTGTTTCTGCTCTCAATCATTTTATTATTAATAAAGAGTTAAATGTAGAAGTAAGTTCTTAAATTAATCATATTAATTTTATATTTTAATGTATTTTCTGTATTTTAGTGGGATTGGGTAGGAGTTACATTAAATCCATATCATGAAGGAAACGGTAATCCTGATTTGATAAATGATGATAGGTTTATGCTATTTACAAAAAGACATTGGTATTTTGGTAATGACTTTACTGGAGATATTTTTCAAACAAATTTTTATAAAGATTTGTACACACATGTTAAGAATCGTTTTGGAAAAAAACCAAGTTTGGTAATTTAAGTTAATTGTACATTTTAATTAATGAAAGTTATTACTGAATTAATACATTATTGTAATCTTCAGGTAACAGCTGATGGTAGTTTGGATTGTCAAAATAATCCTGATGAACAAGAAAATATAGTCATGCACCTGCAGTTCGTAGAGACATTGAGTGCCTTAATGATACTTGAAGATGGTATTGTATTAACAGTATTTATTAATTTTAAAAATATAATTATTTATTTATTTAATTATTTTAGGTGGTACTTTTGTTGTAAAAATGTTCACTATATTTGAATGTAATTCATTATGCCATATGTATTTGTTATGTTGTGCTTTTGAGTCAGTACATTTAAAAAAACCAGTCACGAGTAAACCTGGCAATTCTGAAGTTTATGTGATTTGTTGTGGGTACAAAGGTTTACAAAATATTGAACCTTGTATTCATAAATTCTTCTCAATTATACATCGTAGTACGCCATATTAAATGTCTTTACTATTATTTATGATACCAATAACTTCTTCTTTTATTATAGCTTTATCTGATTATTGTCTATTTCAATTGAAAGAGTTACCTAAAGAATTTTTATCATCCATGTACAATTGCTCAAAATATTTTAGTGAAATACAAATACAAATTATTGAAAATAACATTAATCGATTTATAAACAATATTGATGATGATGACAAACAATTAAATGATTTACAAAATTGTGTTGCTAATACATATGTTAACAGATACAAAATAAAACCAATCGATCCATCCCAAGAAATTGTTGGTCAAAATAATCTATTGGTATATTTTATTTAAAAAAATTAAAATTAAAATTAATGACACAATATTATACATTTTATAGGCTATTTTTTATGATTTACCAAAAATTTCAATAATGAGAGAAGTAATGGATTATTCATTTTCTGAGAAAAAACAAATAATAGAATATCAAGCATCAGATGAAGCAAGATTACTTCAAGAACAAGTTAATAATTTTAAACAATACACGTGGCCATATGATTCTCCCTTTTTATGGTATAAGGCAGAGGTACTAATAATTATAAAGGATTTTAAGTTTTGCAATATTAAAAATTGTATTATTATTTATTTTGTTTAATATTAAGAAATGCATAATTTAATTTTTAATATTATTTTATTAAAAACAGGATGTTAATATTGATCTATGTGATTTTAATATTCAAATGGGTAAACCTGTTTCTGTCATACGCAACTCAAAATTTTGTTTGGATCTATTAATTAACTACAGTAACCGAGCAAGATCATTATTTACTATTCCAACAGAAAACAGTGTTAAACGCAGAAAGTTAGTTTTTATTTTGATTTTAGTAATTGGTATATTAATTAAATCACATGTTTAATTTCAATAATTTTATCTTATTTATTACAGCCACTTTTGGGTTCTAATTCCAAAAAAAATAGTTCATGGGAAATTAATTGTTTGTGACCTAACATCGATAAATATCAGTGATTGTACAACTAATAATAGAAAACAACTTGATTCCCTAACAGCTATTTTAGAATCACTTGAAAAGCTTACGAGTTCTGATTGTTTATTGTTAATTGGATATCCCTTGCTAACCCAAGTTAATGTTGGTGTTTTTTGTATACTCCTAAAAATGTTCCTAAAGGTAATTATAATAGTTGTGATTCTATATATATATATAACTGTTTGATATGATGCTATATGGTTCTGTGTAGAGTGAATAAAAAAAATTGTATACAATGATACATACTTTTATTTGTTTGTTTAGGAAATACCTTAAAGATTTAAAATTTTCAAAATATTTCAGTCAGTAACTTACTAGATAATTAAAAATAGAAAATACTTTATTGAAGTTGTTTGTTCATTTTTCTAAATTAATGTTTTAAAAATGTACGTGAACATAAAATTTTTATTCCTGAGCTCTATACTCGAAATTGATTTTCATATACACTGTTTATTGTGTCTTTTAATATTAAAAAAATTAATTTACACCACTCATCCATTAATAATTCTATGCATTTTATTTTAGACTGGTGTGTTTAAACCCGATTTAATGGGTCATGCATTTTTGTTTTATTCAAAATTGAATGACAAACATTTGGATAATTTAATAACTCTTTTATATCAAATAAAAGACCATATTAAGGATCCTAGTATTACTGATATCGTTGAAAATCAAGGGACATCCTTGATATCATTCTTTCCAATTGAGAAATTGATATGTAAGTTAAAATTGTTATAAAACATAATTTTTAAAACTATCTAAAATATTTACTATATTTCAGTTCAACCTATCTATAAAGATATTGTTGTTGTTAACTGCTTGCTTATAATCAATGAAGTGAAAAAAACAGTCTCATCTTACTTACAGCAATGTTGATTGTAATGCAATATACACATACCAGTATTTTGTTATTGTTTTGTTATGAAATATTTTGTTATATATGTTTATTGAAATTGTTCGAAACTAATAAAAAATGTTTTAATTATGGTTATTTATTTTTTTTTTTTTTTTTATAAATTAATATATTTATAAATACTAATTATTTTCTTCTTACTTTATCAATTATAATTTTAATTTTTCATACTAATGAATTAAATATCAATATGTTAATTTTTTTTTTTGAACTTTTATAATGTTTATAATCAAATTTAAATGGCTTATTGTGATTATATTTGGATAAGACTGATGGTTGAAATTTTATTAGTCGTTAATTTGTTATACTAACAATTTATGGCATTGTACATTTTTTTTACCAGGTTTACCTGAAAAAAACCAAACCCCAAGCAAATTTATTTGCATTTCATTTTCGTGTTTTAATAAACAAGAAAAAACTGTAATATCCTTAACTATTACATTTATAATTTGATATGTTACATTAATATTATATACTTTATTTTATTAAACTAATATTTTACAAATATGAATAACTTTTTTCCCATTTGTTTTTTTTTTTTGATTTCCTGTTTGAGTGCTGTGCTACAATCCGTTTGTTATTCTAGTCTAGTCATCCTAGTGATAGTGAATACCGTGACAAAAAATCTCTTACTACGACATAATATTAAATAATTTATTTTATACTTTATAATAATACTAAATACTAATAGGTTTTTCCAATGATATTGTATATTGAATGTATTTGTTTTGCATATAGGTGCAATAATGGTTTGGATGACAATTCGCAAACAATATTTACTACCTACGTCATAAATCAATAGTGGCAAAATATAACGGTAAACTATATATCGAGTCCCCCTACTCGATAATCCCACATGATAAATGTTTGGTTTGATATTAATAAAATATCACCGACACGCCGGAACAATGCCTATATTTTCCGGTTGAAAGCATTTAAGGTTTTTGACTAGTTTGACGTTAAATATTCCAAAACTCATAAAAGAAATAGCGGGTTCAATTTGCATTTGGTGTTTTCTTTTTTTCATATAAATTATAATCGTCAACATTTCAATCGAATGTACAAAAATTGTATTTTTCTCGTCGCTGCAGAATATAACACTATGGGTGCAGATGTCCGGAAACGAAAAAATACTGCCAACGAAATTACCTTTTATAAAAAAATAAAAAATGTGTACACAAACTTAAGCTGTGGGCCTTCAATCGAAAATAACACTAAATTTGTTATCCAAAAACACATCGACTCGCCTAACCCAGTTATCTATTATTATCAAACATAAACATTTTTCTATTTTCTTCTTACAAAAAAATGACTAAAGGACTCGTTCGGCGTTATGAAAATGTTAATTAAAATTGTGTATTCATACCATAATAATTAATTAAATATTTAAAAACATTTGTCTAAGTCAAAATTCTACGAACATAAAACTTACATTCCAATACACAAATTAATTGAAACTACTGTTTCGATATTATGGAAAAAGCGTACGTTTTTAACATCGGTCGTTTGCGGAAATTAATTACTGAATTAGGTATATATATATATATATATATATAGTTACCTAGGTATGCTTTTTTTATTGTGGAATAAAAAAAAATTCGAGAGTTCTTTTAAATTGATAGTATAAACGGGTAAATTAACGCGTGAAAAATATAACTACCCAATTTATTTTTAAAGTGGCGCATTTAGAATTTTTGTTGTGGGGGGGGACATTATGTGATAACATAATGTGACGACTAATATTGTTTTATTAATATTATTGCTCGGTTCTATCCATAGTCCTAATAGGTACATTATACCTATACGAAAATATTATAATATTGCTGGTGTTACACGCGATCCGTTTTAATCGCATCAATAATTCAATTGTTCGGCGGTCGGACGCCACCCGCGAACCAAGACCGCGGCATCGGGCCTTGATTTGGGCGAGTACCTTGGTGATGAGCCTAACCTGGCCTCCATTTTCGAAATGCTACATATTGATTCATTATATATATTATATTTTATAGACCAATGTCAATAATTACGAAAAGTAAAAAATATCTATTAAAAGTGATAACTTATCAGCTTTAAAACGTATTGGTTATTAGTGGTATTATCTTCGACCGTGTAAACCACGATTGTTTTTAATATTAATTTGACGTAAACATTAATAATAAAGATTATTATCTATGGATGTAAACCTTAGATCACTTCTTATCATTGACAAGAAATGCTTATCTGATCCTGTATTCGTGGTCTATATCGCATTGTCAGTGTTGTGACTTGGTAGGATATTTAACAACTATTGAAAAATCCATGTTCTTACAAGTTACCATAAAGTTTTTGATGTAAAATATACATTTTTTTTTTTTAAATTGGGATGGCATACTATTGAAGATCAAAGTCCACGGCCCCAACATCTGTAAATCAGGCCCTGCGCGTCATCCTGGTTTATTATAGACATAGATAATAAAATAACAATCCTTTATGATCTATTACTACGTTTGTACGGTTAATTGTATTTTTCACTAGTATAATAGAATAAATTAAACTAATTACCAGTACAGCTGGCTGCACGCCATGAGCTTCGATCGCGTCCGCGTTTGACTTGCACACTAAGCGTTAAAAAACATTTCGTTAGCGTTCGTATTTCGCGAAATTATTAAAACTGTTGTTTAGGGAAATGTGTGTGTGATTTCGAGTTATATATGCCAGGAGCTAAATACCAAATTATTATCATTTTCTATTTCTACTTTTTAGTTTGAATCAACAAATTTCAGGGAACCCCCGTTATCGTGGTAAACGCGGTAGACAATTCTATCAACAATTCTATAATCTATATTGTTTTGTTAATTAAACAAGAATAGTATAGAAGAACATGACAAAACAACAAAGGGACGCTCAATAACCAAAACCACGGTGGTAGCCTATACGTGAAAATATAAGGCGTTGCAACCAACTCGCGGTAAAAATAAAATATTATTGGAATTGTTTTTATTTTGAATTTAATAATCGTTTTGACGTCCGGTTTTTTAATCTAACGGAACGCTGTTTTTGTTAAATTCCATATTATCGGCACGTTGTCGTTTTGTTCGTTTTGCATAACAGACTAAAATTGATTATAATATCCTAAAGTGTTGAAAACATACAATGCACATTTACAATAACAACCATAAATAAATAAAATAAGTGTCTCTAGCGTTGTTACTAGAACCATAATAATACTTGTCGCATAATCACGTTCATCACTACAGTATCGAATTACGCTTTCTACTCGTTCAAGTAGTTCAAACTGTTTATGCATAATGAGACACCGATTCAGGCGTAAAAGTATGGCTTAAAGTGTGCGCGTGTGTACATTAAATAGAGTATATTTATTAAATAGAGTATATATTGATTTATTGTTATGTTGTAAAGTACAATGACTCGTAATACGTATAATTTATTGAGACAAGACGGACGCGCGTGCGTATGTAAAAATCGTCGATTTATTATTGATGATAGACCTAAATAAATTCCCGGCCGCGTTTGTGGACTGTACCGATCACCGGTGTGGCGTCCAGATGTTCTTACGTCACGTTGTATTTTCTATTCGGCATTTCAACTGACAGACGGTCACGAAAAATTAACTATACATTCCATTTAAATGTATTATTTTTTTTTTTTTATCATTTACGAGGCGACTAACATAGACATTCTGTAATATTTTAAAAACACCTGCCGGATGTGTTCCCGCCGTCGTACGTTTTTCTTTGGCATTTGGAATATTCTGAGGTCTCTTTTGATTCGATGGATGTGCTCCCTCCCCCGCATCTCTTATTTTACATTTATATAATAAATACGCAACGGCTATGGCTTCAACGCTGTCCGACTACATTGTTACACACTAATACGGTACCGGCTAACACTACGGTACTAAAACAGTGGCGTATCCAGGATTTTTTAATGAGGTGGGAGAGGGATGTCGACATGGATAACGTCACACTCCTAGACAAAGAGATATTAATAAAGTAATTGTTACATGTTTATAACCATATGGAACCGCCATTGATACTAATTCTTATTATCTATGTCAACCGCAGTTTATCAAATGTAGCAATATAATAATTCTTTTATTATTCACATAAGGTCTTTTTTTTGTGGTTATATTCTAGTCCGTGTTTATTATCTACGGTTATCCCAACAAAATTATCGATCTAATTTATCAATATCCAATAGGTACTAAAAATACATAAATATAATACGATTATGACTAAAAATTAAATCAATTTTTTTTTTACATAAATAAATGGTCAATGGGGGAGGGTTTCCTGGTTACGCCTCTGTACTAACGTAATAGTAATCAGCCTGATACGACGTATGAAATGACCTCAACCACGTTATCCATATGGGCCGATTTGTACAATTTACTTAGTGTGACAAAAAAAAAAAAAATGGGTAACCTAAGAACACGACAATCATTTTGGCAGGGACGATGACCACGCGATTGATAAATCGCCTTAAACACCTAATTTTGTATAGTGTGGAATGGCCTTTATTTTTTTTTTTTTAAACCGGCAATGCCCCCGCCTCCCGGAATGGTCGTGAAGCACTACTTCGGGAGGTGTGGAATGGCCTAACACGCTTCATAAATCATAATAATGTTATGTAGTGATCAAGGCGTATTTACTCATCTGGGTGATAATAACATTTATTTATCTTTAAGCTGTAAACAAAATTAATTAGTGGGAAAACCATTAGGTTTTTAATTATAAATCATACCACACGCATGCATAACGATGGCAGTTAGACATAAAAGTTAACCTAACAAAAGATAACCATTAAAAATATGCAATTAAATTTTCATGCTCGTAACACAAGTCAAAAAAGCGAGTCTATTAGGTTCTTGAAAAGCCACAAGGGGGTAGAGCGAAAATATTTTGTATATACTTACATACATATCTCACTTATTTTGAGTAAATTGTTTGCTCATATTTACACGGCCAAAGGTGAAGGCAATCTACCTATCGCTCTCCCCCAACTTAAAACAACCAGTGGTCTATTGCGAGTGTCTTGTATATCGTCGCTACGCACCTGGGCCCTCGAACGGGCTAAAACTCCTTAGCCCTTCCACCCGTTTGGATTCTTTATCTTTGACGCCCGATTAAACTGGAAGTTTTACTCATGATCCTATGAACCTAACTTTTTTTTTTCCGAATCAACGGATCCGGGAACTACGGTGGCATTACATTCCCACCACAGCCCCATGTTATTAATATAAACTACGGTGACCCCACTCCAGCGCATTCTGCGGCCAATTTCATGTAATTCATGGTTAGCAAAACTAAACGATTAGCATCTGAATTCAAAGGGTAACTCAGACGACCGTTTATTGTGCCGAAACGAGGGGAGCCGACCGTGTAATATTCGGACGTTTTCAACGTTTTCAAACGATACAATAGACGGCATATATGTGTTTTAGCTACACGAATATTATATTAAGGATGCCCCTTACGAGGGACAACATCAGCGCCACCTATAGTTGAATTTTTATGCTACAAATAATAATCGATAAGATATTCTATGGTATCGCGCGAGCCTTCTCGTTGGTTCCCATCGTCGTTCCGCCGCACACCGTTCTCATTATTCGACGGCGCGTATACAGAGCGTTCGCATACACACAATAATGTATTTCGGTAGTGTGGCAAAGTAAACAGCAGTGTATTGCTACGCACGCACGAACATCAGCGCCGTCTCGGTGTTCGTGATCGTGTGTACGTGGATGACTATAACGACTATACACCATTGGTCGGTAAGAATATTTTGCGGGGAAAAAAAAACCCGGCAACACATTCCGATTGTAGACGGATCGTGAGGCCGGTTAAAGGTAACAGTTCCACGTAGGCATATTTTTTCACTATTACGATTGCGTACCGGCTCGGGCCACAAATTCGTTGCCGTTGTTACTCATTTTCGGGTAAGCAGCTGGCAGTGTACGGATTCCGTACGCTCGTTTCATGCCTATGGCATCTGCAGGTTATTGTGAATTCATTTGGATTTTATACGGCACCGCGGTTCTTGGTGGTGGGCTATCCACGACCGTCCAAGGGGCTTCACGTGCCGTTAACTTATCGACAATAACCGAACATCGTTATTATTGAATACTTCTGTGTGTTCTTTACACTGTGCAGGTCTATTCGTAAACATAAAATATAGACTTTGACTTGTTACCATCATGACTGTAAAAACATAATAGTTCGACGGTATTACAAACTAAAATTAATAAATTATCAAACGCCGATTAATCATAGAATATTTTAAAGAATTTCAATTATTAATATGATTATTACATAGAATAATATAGTTATTATTCTATCGAATTTATCAGTACATCCTTGTCCGGTTTACGTGATACAATAACGAGTGCAAATGATTTCACATTTCGTAACTCAATCAATTTAATAATGGACTTGGTCATACTATAAAAAATAGTGATTGCCGATACCAATGATTCAATTTATATATGTATATTTTTTTACTAATAATAACCTTTCCCCGCGGAGTGGGCCAATATTTTTTGATATGCATAAATGTGTACTTATATTAGTATTTACGTTCCTATGCAGGAGCGATAACCTAACCAAATATTTTCAAGAGTCACCTTTTTATATAGATATAGATTTAAGTTCCTATCAAGACAAAATTATTATTATTATTCAAATTTTAATCTTTATAATCAAAAATTGGTTCAAATGTTTACCAAATACCAATGGGCCAGAGGACAATCAGTGATATGTTCTACATTTTCAATAAGCGACATTTTTTTTATACATTCTCAGATTTCAATGCAATTTTCTCAAAAAAAAAAAAAAAAATATAATTCTATAAATAACTAATAATTGAATTATTTACTTGAAATGCTGACTACGTAGTGAAGATTTTGATTTTACTTCAGGTTAAATATATATTTAAGGTATATAATTTTTCAAGTTACACCCAATACTAAAGTTAATTATTGCCTTTTTTACTATATATATTGAATATATATGAATACGTATATAAAATATAAACATTTACTATTTATCACTTTTACTAAGTAAAAACTTATAACCTAATGATTATAACGAAAATTGTATTACAAATACTAAATTTCTGCGTTTCGATGTTTGCAAAGTTGTTAATATTTTCTTCGGAGATTTTAAATTCACGGTGTACATTTAATAATGCAAACCCAACTAAAAAAAAAACATAAATTACCACTGCCGCTAAATTTATTATCTTATTTAATTATAATCTAACCAAATAGCTACAACGCGTACTGTCAAAAATCAAAATGTATAATGTCTAGGAGGGGGCTATGGCCCCTAAACGACGCCCCTGGTTATTTGCGTTATTTAGTTTAATATTATTTTACAGTGCTCAGCGGAGCGCAGTAGAAAAAATCGTATTGATTTCAATTTGAAAAATATTTAATAATGTTTTGCGTGTAAACGTTGTGAAACCTAACCGGCTTTGTAACGTTGGCAACATTGCATTCAATTTCATGAAAAAATATTCTGCTGGGTCAATAGCATTTGCTATAAAATATATTATAATATTATTATACAATTTTTGTCCACCCATACACGCACGTGTTCGGTTATTTTCAGAATATTTGCATACGTTTAAAATGTACGCGTCATATGGAAAATATTTCAACTATTCAACCTAACCTAACCTTTTTTTTTTTTTTTTTTTTTTTTTTTTTTTTTTTTTTTTTTTTTTTTTTTTTTTTTGTGTGGCATCGATGACGGGCCAGGGACTGGCCTTGCGGAAATACTACCGGCCCGCCACCATCATTTATTGTAAATGAAAAACACATAACAATTATATACACTCCATAAAATCCCCTTTTCCCCTTCGCGGGGCGGGCTCACATTATTTAAACTTATGAACTAAGTATTTACAAAACGCCTTAAAAACTAAAAATATACATTTTTTTTTTTTTTTTTTAATTTAAAATATTTACACTAAATCCTTAAAACTACGAAAATTTACACCTAAAGATATTACAGTTTTACATATATACAGTTGCAATTTTTTTTTTTTTTTTCTGCATAAGCTGCTACTGCCGTCGACGCTGTCGCCGACGCTCCGGCGGTGCTCCTGCTGCTGCCTCTGCTGCTGCTGCCGCTGCTGCTGCTGCTGCTGCTGCTGCTGCTGCTGCTGCCGCTGCTGCTGCTGCTGCTGCTGCTGCCGCTGCTGCTGCTGCTGCTGCTGCTGCCGCTGCTGCTGCTGCTGCTGCTGCCGCTGCCGCCGCTGCCGCCGCCGCTCTGGCCGCCTCCCACCGACGCTCCTCCTCCCCCTTTGCCCCCATGACGGAGATTGCAAAGGCCCTGACGGCTGACCATGCTTCGGTACTGCTGAGCATGGCCGGTCCAAGCCCTTCCGGAGAGATGCTGCCCAACACCGCGACCAGCGCTGCACGTTCGGTATTCCAAGCCGGGCAGTCTAGAAGGGTGTGGGCCGCATCGTCCACCTCCGATGTGCAATGGGCGCAGTGGGGGGCGTCGCGCTTGCCGATCCTATGCAGGAAGCTAGCAAAGCACCCGTGTCCGGTGAGGAGCTGGGTAAGGTGATAGTCCAGCTCGCCCCGTGACCTAGTGGCCCAAGGCGCAACAGGACCGATCACCCTACGGGTCCACTCACCCCTGGTACCCATGCTATGCCGCTCCTGCCACTGCACGAGGGTCGCGGACCTTCTCTGTGCAGCGGTTTCGACGCGAATGTCGCCGCCGTCGCCACCGCGCCGGCTCCAGTAGGCTTTGCGTCTCTCTATCGCGAGCAGGTCGATCGGAGGAAGACCCGCGATCAGCAACGCCGCGTCATGGGAGACCGTCCTGTAGGACATGGAAACCCTCAACGCTGCGCGCCGCTGAACGCGGAGCATCTCTTTCACGGCCCTGGTCGCGTAGGGAACCATGGAGCCCCACACCGGAGATCCATACAGCATTAAACCATACAGCATTAAACCTAACCTAACCTAACCTAACCTAACCTCACCGGTACTCGAACTGTTAAAACAATTTTGTGATAGATGATTCACTAATCACAATGAGTGATCATTTGACAGTTAAAACAACTTTATGGACATTATTTTAGAGTAAAATTCAACCACTAGGAGGTTATAAATAGCAAAACATACAGTCATGTACAGAGCCGTTTTGATTTGGCGTCTGGGGGCAAGGATAATAATTTCGCCCCCCCCCCCATTTATTTAATTATTTACATGATAACATAAACCAGTAATTATTATTATAATAAAAATAATGCAACTAAATATTTATTATTATTAAAAATATTTATTTAATGAATTCATTATTTTTTATTATGTAAACTTTTATTAAGTATTTGTATTTTTTGATTATTTATATGACTTAAAATTTAATTTCTTGGATTTGATAGAAGCAAAATCTTCTATGACGTCTTAGGTGTCCTTTTTTATTAGGTTTGTTTTTTATTAAAGAAAAAATGAAATTTAATGGACATAAAAATCAAAAAGATAATAACAAAGTAGTTTAAAAATAATAAAAAAATAACATAAAAATAAAAGTTATGCTAATTAATTCATTATAGATATTCTCGACGTGTTTCCCGATTGACTGCAGAAAAGCTATAAATGCTATAAAGCTTGAGCTATAAATGAAACAATTTATGTAGTCCTTTGCATTTCTGAGCGATTTTGTCGAATTTCTTCTGCTGCCATGTTTATACGCTACAACAATTTTTCACGGCTCTCGGTGACAATGGCAAACACTTTATGCTTTATGTATTCCCACAAATAAAATTCTAAAGGCGTTAAATCGGAAAACCGTGGTAGCCAAGCTACTTTACCATCATGCTCAATCCATTATGAATAATGCGCACTCAAAAATTGACGGACTGAACGAGCAAATTGCGGCAAGAGCACCATCAAGTTGAAACCACATTATTTGACGTGTTCCAAGAGGCACGTACAAAGTTAGAAAAGAGTTTCTTGATTTAGTCGATTTGGTAAAATATATGGTCCAATAACTAAATCGTCATTAAACATTAATTGAAAACGTTGAAATATAGTTGGCCACTTAATGTGAGGATATTCAACAGCTAGACATGTGCGGTGATTTTTTATATCTGTTCTTCGTCTGTCCACAAAATATGTTTTAAAAAATCCACAGTTCTTCTGTGATCACAAAAGAACCACATGCGAAAAATTGATCATGACACACTATCCCCGAATTTTGAATTATGAGATCGATGAAAATAATACGGATGAAGGCCTTCTTTTTTCAACATTTTCTATACGCAAGGTTTTTGTATACCCAGTCTTGCAGTTATGTGACGGATACTCGTGGTTGGATCTCTCGTAATTATATGCAAAACTTCTTCATCAAGTCCTGCATCCAACCAGTGGCGTATTTGTATTTAACCGTAAGTGACAGTGTGTGTGCAAACGTATGAACGTCGAGCTTATCGTTATCGGATACACGGGTCGCTTGACTATACAATACAAATAATGTGATATTAAGTCGTTTGTTTATCGACATTTAACAACAATCTTATTATTAAATGTGGTGACAATACGTATTATATGGGTAATCGTATCGTTATTTCAAAAATTACTATCTTAATATAGAAATAGCGTTAAGAATATTATTCATCATTCCAGTAACAACCGCTAATTGTGAAAGGTGTTTTAGTAAACTAAAAATAATAACAAATTATTTAAGATCAATAATTGGACAAGATAGATTAACAAGCATAGCAATTTTATCTATAGAACATGAATTTGCTAGAAAAATTTCATATGAAGAAATTATCGATGAATTCACCATCCTTAAAGCAAGAAAAGCAAATTTTTAAAGTTTGAAATTTACACTGAAATAATAAATAATAAAAATATATTGTATTCTTAAAAAAATTAATTAAATTAAAGGTTAAAAAAAATATCATCACAACAATTTTTTAATTGGTAAAAAGGCGTTTATTTCTGTTTGCCAAAGACGCTATTGGGACTTCCTACACTACTGATATTCAATACGACATCGTACTAAGTCAAATTCTCCTCTAGGTGTCTATGATCGGTATCTAAGAACAGGTCTTCCTGGATATCGGATTCCAGTGGTGCAACAGGGGGGTGGTTTGGGGGTTTTGAATTTTCCGTTACAAAATCCGTACACAAAATACATATCAGCAATGTGACCTAATGATAAATCAAATATCCTTGACATTTTGAAACTATAGTTTACTTACAAATTATTAGTTGAGGCGGTATAAACCGATAAACGATTCCAAAAATTCTAAAATAGTCACGTTTAAAGCCCCCATACACGGTCAGTTTTTAATGACAATCAACGTGATTAACAGTCAAGTCTGATCATTGACTGACGATTGATAACTCCCATATACGGTCAATCAAGACCGACGACAATCTTCAGTCATTCGTTTATTTGATTTTATTTAGTTAAAACAATTATTACCGTTGAGAGTGTAGTAGTTTTTATTCAATATTTATTGTAAAAAAAAATATTTAAAATTAAACTTTGCATTAAAATGAATAAAGAAGCTATTATTGGTATTGCTATTTACCTTGCGTTTGATAAAACAAAACAAAACAAAAAAAAAAAAACCAAAGAGAAAAAAAAGATTCTGGACGAAAGAATGGTTTAAAAAAAGGAACACATTTTCCATCATAATCTTCTAGACGAACTTCGACTATCTTCTCCTGATTATAGAAACTTTTTCACTAGCTAAAACGTTCTTTAACTCACGACGGCAATGTGTTATTTTTTTTTTTTTTTTTTAGTTGTATTTATGTCAACAGCTGGATCAATTATTTATTTTCCACGTAACAGGTGAACTACGGTATAAATGTATAAAATCGCGCCAAAATTCTTCATTATTTTACTTATTCGTCATTTTTTGACGAAGATATACAATTTACAAAAGACATAATGATACAACTCGTTCATACTATATGACTTGATTGACTGACAAATTGTACATTCATAGACATAAATGGTCAATCATGAATGTCAACCATCTTGGCTGATAATAAAAATTCAAACATGTTTGAATTTCGTCAGTCATAAAATTTGATTGTCAGTCATTACCAGTCATACACATACACGGTCAGTCATGCATGTCAATCACGTTGATTGTCACTCAAAACTGACCGTGCATGGGGTGCTTTACAGCATATTACTCTGCAATAATGGAAGATACGAAATCAAAACTTTTAAGGCCATTCAGGTAAAATAATAAAATAAAATAAACAACTGTAGTTAATAGGAAATTATTTGGAGTTATACGTGATTTACTTTTAAAAATACGAATTTTTGACAAACAATTTTTTTTTTTTAACTTAATAAAAATAATTTGTACATTTCTGGTTTAATTTTGTATGTCGGTTGATAACATGATAAAATAGCTTAGAAAAAAAAAATGTATGTTAAAAAGTCGAAAAGTTAAAACATTTTCTTTTATTGGTGAGCTTGAACAATTTTCCAAATCATTGAATACAATATGAAAATTAGCCAGTGTAGACCAACAAATCATTGAAATTGAGTTAAAACAGTTTGCTTGTCTGTATAGCAATTTAATAACAAATTTATCTGAAAATGATTTTCATGATAAATCTAAATTTTTTAAAAATATACATTTTGGTGAGATGAAGTTACTGAAGTTTAAAATTTTAACCTTTAAATTATACATACTATTATACATATATTATTACATACATGTGATGAGATTATATAGACGTGGCATATACAAGTTCATTAACAGAAGTAAATTTTCTTAATGATTCCATTCATCGACGCTTAGTCTTTTCACTAGCCTCTGGAAATGTCACTCGAGGTCTACCATAAGAAGTATTTAGTGGGGGGAAATAAGGAAGTTGATTTTTCAATTTTAAAAAATATTTGTTCACATATATTAATCTTGGATTTTATGTGTGAGAAAAGAACATTGGCACGAACATCATTTCTTGGTAATTTGCAAGTAATAAATATAATTCTAATAAAAATATTTACTGAATACATTTTAAAATTTTAAACAATTCATCCAAATGAAAGACATCGTGCAAGTATGTGCAGTCACAAGTTGCATAATTAAAAACAAGATCTATTTTCTGATAATATTATGTGGCTGCTAGTTTTAAAGTTTGACCTTATGATTTATTGATAGTCACATCGCAGAGCAAAGTTTTACAGGAATTTGAAGAAGTTTGAATTCGGAAGGATAGTTTGATGTTATCATAGGAATCCCCGGAATATAATCAATATCACCTTTTGCACAGCCAGTTAAAATTTCAGCTTTAATCGGGTACTTTTTCAAATACTTAATCCGCAATTTTGTGGTTGCCTATTTCGTTTCGTAATAATATGAGCTCTAGTGGCGTATTTACCGATTATTTATAAAAAAATAATTACTCAATTGTTTTTTAACTTGCAAAAGCAGAAATAGACTTAAAACCTTCTCCACGGTGTAATCTATTATAATTCATTTTTTTTTTTAAACAAATCGATCAATTCAATAGTTTCGAAGATTACTCGTGACCAATTATTTTTTATCTTTTAATGACCACTTATACGATTTTATCACCAATCTGCTGCCCGATACCCATTTAAGAGGAAGGGGTACGACTATTTTTTACGTTATTTATGAACGTAATGTAGCTATAAGCCTGACAAACATTTTGGTACTTACAGTGGTTGGATTTTAAAAGACAAATTCGTATAGGTCGGAGCACATTTACAAATTTATCAAAATTATTTACGAGAATAATAAAACATTTGAAATTTGTATACATTTGTCAAATGGTAAATAATTAAATAAAAAATGTTAATATGAAAAATACACTCCGACCGATGCAAAGGAAACTTATACATATTTATATTTACAAAGTCGTACCATAGAAAGTACCTTCTGAATTTCAGTCAGGTGATTAGGTCTTTTCGACGAAAATTTCATAGCGTTCGGCGAAAGTGTATTGTATTGTATGCAGCTGTGTATTTTTTATTACAAAATTAATTATTTATTTGAGCAGGCTTTATATGTAAATTAATTTACTATCAAACCTGTTCCTCATATCGTAAACTAAAAACACAATTGTTAGAAAAATTGTGTTCACTATCTTTATCGTGATTTATGTTGAAGTAAAAACCAAAAAGTCGACTGCAAATAAATGTAACGATTACTAATAATTTAATTGTGTAATAATTATATAATCATAGTGTGTGTGTATATATATATATACTTGAATAATAATAATAATTTTTATTTTTTGTTAAAATTACGTATATAATATTGGGAATAATACGCGAACACTCATGAGTCATGGGGGGAAATATCACATAACTGGTGTAAAACAGTAGTCCCCAAACCTATTTCCTAACATTTACCAAATCTCGTTTGTAAAATGTCCAAATCGTTCGACGTTTGATCAAAATATTTTTTATATCCTATAATAACTACAATTTTATATCGTCGGGATTCTCTATATATGTATCTAGGCATCCGAGGTAATATAACGGAAAATGTTAATTTATAGGGTGAGGGGAGGGGGGAAATGTATTTCGAACATTTTTGTCAACAAATTTTGGGACTGGATATTGTCCCTGAAAATTATGTCTTGTCACCGTGAGTGAAAAACATCCCACGTTACGATTTAGAATAAGACAATAACCGCGCAAGTATTACGAACCGCCGCCATTATAACGTTTATAATAAAATATATTACATTATGGGAACATTTTAATTTTTTAAATAACATTTCTAGTTGCCGAGCCGTATATTTATATTTTACCGTATAGTAATAATATGAAAGAGAAAAAAAAAATGTAATATTCGACAATATCGCTTGTAGAACGACATTTATTTTTTTCCTACGGGATACATAACGCGCCCCACGAAATAATATTTCATCATCATGTTATGAGCCCGCATCTGCGGGACGTTATGCATACAACAATAGAACAACAGCTGCACACTCTGAAAGCCGTGCCCGCCTGCTCGTGATGGGGGGCACAATGGGTGGCGTGAACACCCGTCGAAATAAAACCGGCCCCTCGTCTTCCCCGCCGTTTGATACGCGTCGTGTCGTTGCTACGCACTCTATTTCTATGCGTCATAATCTAACAAAGGTTTTCAACGTTTGTATGACTCACCATACCCGCTATGCGATCCCGATCAAACGGCTAAATAGATTTTTTGTAGTCGCCGTTTGAGCATGGCGCAACCGCTGTTAAAACCCTTGAAAACCGACGGTTTTTTTTTCTGGCGAAATTCACATGAAAACCGCGATTCAATTATTTCATCGTTTATGGTTTGAAATAATACGATGTATATTTATAGATATATAAAAAAAAATTAACAGTCGTGTCAATGATACGCGTGTTTATGTAGATATTTTTTTCGTGTCCAATCGTGTAGACTTAGTACGACGAAGCCAAAGATTAAACTACTTTTCATGCTGATTGAGAAAAAATCCAGGCTACCTAAAAACCAACAACACAATTTTGAACTTTATATCTATCAGGGGCGCCGGAACATCGGGGGTAATGAAGGCTAAGCCCCCATTGCTATATAGGTTTTAGCCGTACCCCCCATAATTTGTATGATAAATATTGAAACCAAACTCAAAACGATCGAATAATCGTTGATATTCTATAAACAATATGACCAAATGATATGAAACAAAAAAAAATCTATTTTTGACAAATAAATAGAGCAATATTGAAAAAAAAATTTGTGACATTTTATAAAACCATTTTTAAAATATTTATTTCAATTATCTACTAAAAAAAAAAAAACAAAAATATTTGTTTGAAATAATTTTTAAATTGAATTACGTTAATTTCTGTAGATTGCTTTATGCGCACATTCAGTCCCTCTCACCACGGTTTAAAAATCGTTATGGCACCGCTATATTCTGTTCCGAACAAATTGCAATTAAAGTCTGCAAATGAGAAACAAATATAAACAACTATATGGTAGATTAAAAATTACACAAGAGTGGTAGATAAATATAATAAAAGTATTGAATTATATAATGATTTTGACGTATCTATAGAATCTAGATACTAGATTAAAAAAGTTAAAAATTGTTTAAAAACTATATTCATTTTTGTTCTATACATTACCGAGTTAATTTTTTTATTGTCATGTTTTTGATTATTCTCAACAATTGAAGGGCACAGTGGAAGAAGATAGTTTTTGATTTTTTTAAAATTTTAAGAATATTGTGCTTTGAGAGACTATTATCGAACGTTGAGATCCATTCGGTAAAAAAAGGTTGGACGTACTGGTTAAAAATGTTATTGTAGTCCACAAATTAGTTAAGTTTTGCTCTGCTCAGAGGCGTACGAGTTAAATGTCGTTCAGAATTTTTTATTATAACCGATTTCAATTTTTTTTTAAAACTTTTGAACAGTTACCGTATTCGTAATCAATGCTTTGTTAATAGTAAGTCGCATATTGTATTGTTAATGATTATAAATGTATATCATTTAAAATTTTTTTATTTTTTTTCAATTTAGAATAGGCTAAATAGTTTGAAAATGTTAAGCATCCATCGTAATAATCAATTTGATATAAAAAAATTAGATGAAATGTCTCAAAAACCCCGCAGAATGAATATAATTTTGTAACATAACCAATAAATAAATAATTTCGTAATAAAAAATGATAATCTTAT
The DNA here is from genome assembly GCA_956483605.1 of Tuberolachnus salignus. Taxonomy (NCBI): domain Eukaryota; kingdom Metazoa; phylum Arthropoda; class Insecta; order Hemiptera; family Aphididae; genus Tuberolachnus; species Tuberolachnus salignus. The sequence continues at coordinate 22,489,160 of OY101437.1, forward strand.
CGAAATAGTTTTGTTATACAGTAGATATAATAAACAGTATGGATGGATTAAATGGGCAGAGTTCAACAACAGATGTGCTAATTTTTTTCTGATATCACCCCACAGAGAGAAACCGTTAAATACGCCATTGGCTCTGCTTAACGGTTTTCAAAAATGGACTACCACTACTTTTTACTACTACTTTATTTACCTTTAATTGTTTATAAATAACAATTTTATAAATAATATTGTAAATGTACTCATAAATGTAAATTGCATTGCTTATTTGATGGAAACTTCAAGGTGCTCTTTTATTTTCGGTATGCCGTAATCCGTAGTCCGTATGGAGCATAATATTATTGTTATAATTTTCATAAGGCTAAACTTCTGATTTATGATTTATGATAAAAAAAATAATAATATAGTATCATACACAAAGTCTAAACAAATTGTATACGGCAGACGGTTTAATTGTATGGCTAACGTGAAAACTTTTTATTAATACGATTGTGGTGGCAACAGTGGTACACATAATTGCACGTTTGTTTAAAATTATTTTCAGTGGTAAATGTTCTGGTTCTTACAATAGATACTATAAGTACATCGTAGAGTAGTGGTCCACTTATTAGTCTTATTACGTAGTAACTTAAATAGTTTTACAGATTTCTCGTTATATTAGTTTTTATGTTTTAATGTATTTAATATTTTAATTGTGATCCAATTAACAGTCTAATTTAATAGTTATGTAATCACATAGATAAGCAGTGTAGAGGTCGTATTGTTTATATGTACCAGCAATACAATCTAGAATTATAATTAGTGTTGTTTAAAAAAATGTATAATATAAAAAATATATCTAAGCAAACGGTGTTTGACTTGGAGTAGCAAATAAATCGATTTAAAAAAAAGTAGCTAATATTATTCCTACTATAATAGTTTGCAAATTTCATCGCGAAATCAATAGTTCGATCGGTAAACCGAAAGTTTGAATTTGGAACATCGAACACATGCATTACAAAAGCTACGTTTTTAAGTAAATAAACCTCTCTTATAACGGACCTCCTGTAAGACGGAATCTCCGTATGACGAAAAATGTCGGAACCGGAAAAATCTTGGTGATCCGATTATTATTAGTAAAAGAATTCCCTGTATGACGGGAATATTACTGTTTAAATATGAATTTTTTGAAATAACATGTACAAGTCTTATCGCAAGTTATCATTATTGTGCAAGATGAGGATTATTGTCCTCCAATTCACCAATTTATTAAATCAATAATTTGAGTCTTAGACGCACTCAACTGGATAGCGTTGGCTTATACATGTACACTGTACGAAATATTAACGTAAAGTTACTAAAATATTATATTTTTTTTAATACATAAATTTTAAAAATGCTTTTCTCTATAACAGCAAATTTGTTGGTCGATTACGCTATAGAGAGATTTTACTGTACCACTTTAGTTTTTAGGACCTAAGCATTAAGATAATATACCTAAGACTTGAGTTTTGTTTTAATTTGTGTTATTTACGCATAACTTCATTTACCTTCAATTATTATTACTATATTGTATTTATATTATCTATATATTTATATAAAAAAAAAAAAAAATTATGTAAATAATAAAAAATAATAATAATAATCGTAAAAAAATCAGCCCTTTCTTTCCACTCCCAATGACAAAATCATTTGAACTTATAACCTATATTCTGAACTGCTTAAATGATTATATCTCGTAATATAGGCACTGGTGATAGGTCGTTTATGAACGAATCGTTTCTTTGGAACGAGTCCAGAGGGGAACGAATCAGAACGATTGCTCCTACTCGCTGCTTTTCATAGATAATAAAGAATCTGTTTTTAAGCCACTTTTTTGTTCCAATTATCGTTATTATCTAACCGCGTTCCTCGCTACTTTCTTTAGTACGGTTCGTTCGGTGTCGGCACTCGTTAGGTAATGATAGTAAAAAGTACCGAATGGTACCATGTGAAGAGTCATTCGGAATCGGTCCTTTTATCGACCCGGACTGAAAGTAATGAAAAATACCATCACAAATAGGCACATTTGTCATTTGTTTAAATTGAATTTTAAAAGGCGACGCAACATGACAATATAATATTATACTATAATCAGGGTAGTTATCGATTGTATTTAGATATCATTGATTATGCGCAGTGGCTATTATGGCGTCCGGGACGTTATCACTTTCTGTACCCGGGTTGGTCGTAATATTGATAATAATATATACTGACGTGTCCTTTGTGACATTATATATAATGGATGGAACCTTCTCCGTGTATAGTGCAGACATAATATGTATCCACTGCGCATGCGCAAAGCTGGCTGCCGCCCGTAAAATAATATTTTCCCTTTCAATATAATATTATATCGATTGCACACCGACAAGGCGCGACCGGGACGGGTACACGCACGCCCTTTAAACAGCCGCAGTGGCGGCACAACAGAGATTTTCCGGGTCAAATTTCCCGGGCTAAAAAAAAAATTACAGTTGCCCCCTCCTCCCGGATGAAGGCAATGACATTCGGATTCGGACTGTGAGACGCAAACTACTCGTGACAATGTTTTAAGTGTATACATAAATAGCGAGCGAGTAGTGAATAGAGATCTAAGGTATAGAGGTAACGGTTACAAAGTCAACGGGAAAACCTTTGAGTAACAGAATTTCGGGGGTGGGCGGATTGTAAACGATTTTACTATCGGACAAATGAAAAATGCTTTGTGTCGTCACTGAAAAAACGTCAGCCAAAGATGTTGTGGGACGTGCTCCCCCACCTCCCACTCGATATCCCTTTTTTGTTTCACGTAATATATTAGTTATTTTTGTGTGGGTAATATGGCAATAATGCAATGTCATAGACGTGCACAGACTTCGGTTAGGAACAAGCCACAGAGGTGGCTTGAGATAAAACCGCCCTTTTTCCAGATTACCCATCAAATCCGGCCCATAATTTAAAAGTTTTTTATACCAGGTATCAAATTGTATTGGGTAGTTGTAGTCTGGACAAAGTTTTACTGAGTAAGATGATCTTCATAATATTATAAAATAAATAAATAATAATACAATTTGAAAAAAAAAAGTATATATATTTCTGTGTCTGTAGAAACATAACATTTTTGAAAAAACAAAATATCAAATACATAATTAGTATGGTATTAACAAAAATCTTATAAGTAAACTTTTAATTTATAAGTTATAATACTAATCTACGTTCCACAGGTATTAAATGTTTAAACTCATCAATTACATTATTAATATTTACATAAGTTAATTCTTGTTCGACAAATAAAAACAATAATGCACCTAAGTCTATCCTATGTAATGGTACTTTTAAGGTTGCTATTTACAATGGTAATTTTGGAAAAACTTCTCTCATAACCACAAGTTGTGACAAGGATTATAATAAACATTTTTAGACATAGGAAAAAATGATTGAAAATATTGGATCAATCACATTCACTTAATCAAGCCATTAATAAACAGAACCAGAACAAGTATTTATTATTTGTTTCAAAAGTGTTCAAAAGTATCTCAGATATCAATGCTTCTTTAGAAATATGAAAATATTTATTCGGTTGGTCAAATTCTGTGTCATAATTTTTTATTTTTATGTCCATATTCACAAGATTTCCTATTATATTTATTATGTCTAATGTTTCTTGCTTAAATCTCAAGTTCAGTCCATTAATTAATATATATAAAATTGTATAGTAAATATTAACTCTTATTTCATCAAATTTTGTTTTAAAAAAATAATGTTGTATTTGAGCAGAATTATCAATTACTAATTTCATTATTATTACAAACATTTTCAGTATTTTTGACGATTAATAATTACATTGATAATTAAAAAAGATTTAAATTTCTGTTTAGGTTTTTGAAGATAATAGTTACAATTTAAAATCATAATTTCCGATAAATAGATATGATTCATACCATACAATGAAATATTTGCCTAATATTTACAAAAAAAAAATCTAAAGTTGTTTTAAATACTATAATGTACATAGTTTATGGATATACTATTTGTTGGAGGTAAAATTTACTGAGGCCCATAATTCAATATTTGACGGCTAAAGCAGCGCAAAAAGAAGGTCAAGTCACCATTTGCTGCCTTTGCGGGCACGCCTATGGGCAATATCACTAACATATTTGTATTAAAAGATCATAATACACATATTTGTAAACAAGATGATTAATAGTACTAATTAATTGGTGTATTTTATCATTATAAAAAATAGTGAGTAAAAAAGTAAAATAAGAAAAAAAAAATAAGTGACCCCCTTTCCTCCTGAAATTGCTTTTTAGCTACAACACTTGCTCCATCTATAGTATTTGATCTAAGTATTGATATTTGGTAAGTGCTATAAGTATGAAAATATATCATACCATTTTAGCACATTTGATGGTCCTATAATTAGTCAAATTGGTCAAATTATATTTAATTTGGTTTTCATTATTATTTATGGAATTTTCCAAATCTACAATAGTAGAAAATTTCTTTCCACTTTCAAGTTTTTATAGGCTGAAATAATAATAAATATTAATATAAATTAATTCACAAATGCCTGAATTAAAAAAATATTTACTAATATATTGAATTAATATAAATTAAATATACACTATGTCACACTACATATAAACAAAACAAAATATAGTAAATCAATATTATAAATAATAATAATTATATATAAATCAATCGAATGAACTTTTTGAACGAGGGGGCACGGGAATTCCCCCCTAAACACCGGAGTACAATATGCTTTATAGTTTGTTATTGCAGTGTTTTCTCCTGACCTCTGTTATAGTCATGAACACTGAACAGCAGATATTCATATTTATTATATTTCTATAATTGCATTTATCGTAACACCGTGACGAAATGGTAAAAAATATAACATTATTTAAAATTTCATTGTTGTAAATAGTTTTGTCCCCCTAAAAAAAAAAAAAAATGTATAATAGTATAAATATCAGTGGTGTCAATAATTTCAATAAAATGTTGAAATTACTGAGTTTATAGAAAAAGTCAGAAATTAAATTAGCCTTTGCGTGTAAAAATATATAATTGTAGGATCCATAACGTTAACAAATTGTCAATAGGTTTTGATGGTTGTTTTGGGTTTCGTATTTTCTCGTCATCAACCGATTACATTGTACAATTCAGAAACGTATAATGTCGGCCGTTTACATTAAACGTCAGGGTTGCCAACATTTTTATGACCTTGCACAGTTGACCTCCCCCACCCCATTGGCTTAACGCTTAGGTTAGATATTTTTCTAAAATTCTGAGAAAACAAAACGATATTCTGTTTTTGCACTTCCTCCCCATAAAAAAAACAAAAAAACAAAAGCCTAAATCCGCCGCTGAAATTGCTGATGGTGGAAGGGGGGGTTAGCCCCCTTAAATTATTCGATACTTTCCTATGAAATTCTCAGGTATTTTATGTAATAAAGTATTAATATATACATTTTAAGTAAGATTATTTTACCCCTCCCATCACAAAAAAAAAAAAAAAAAAAAAAAAAAAAAAATGTATCTCGTCTTCGCCTTTGGGGCACATACACGCGCTGTACTATATTATTCGGCGTGCGTGAAATTATTATATTATCGAATACGATATTATTGAGCGGAGTGCTGAACGCGAAGCAGTAAGACAAAAAATGCCGATTTTGCCGTTGGGGCCGTGTGCGCGTCCCGTCCTGCACGAAGTCGTAACGCTGCCGGGTCACGTAATTCGCTGTTCCCCGGCGCCCGTCCCACCGAACTCTATAGTCTACACACTGTGAACACATACATAGAGTACAGTGATTCGTCGTTGTCGTCTGTTGTTCGATTGGTCGAGGCCCGGATCGTTAAATCGGCAACGTCGCGGTGGCCGGAATCACGCGTTTACCACCGTCCCGTTAAGTCCGTACGGCGTCGGGCAGACGCACACAAATCCGATATCGTACGGACGCCAGCGGTCGGACCCGACGACGAGGCAACAACGCTGTTAGCGGAAACCCGTGATAGGTGCGCACCACACTCCGACTCCCCATTGGCTCGGCCGTCGCGCACTCCAAACACAGAACACATTATTCCGTGCTGTTCTACGACTTGTACAGTCGCCGCTCGCAAGCGTCGTTGACGTTTTTTCATCGCCTTCTGGAGTAGTTTAAAAAAAAAAAAAAAAAAAATACAATTAATATCGCCGTCGTTGTACAAAACAATGTTCTATCGTTGCGACGCGATAACAGTTTCGCCACCGTTATCATTTTGATAAAGACTGCTTCGCGAATGAAATTTGTCACAACACAGACCAGCAGCAGTTCGTCTCTATTGTATTTCCGTCGCGTTATTTTGTAACTGTCGCCGGGCCTTAGCCCGGTCATTTTTGATCTGTTGTCGTCACCGTGGTTTATCGTCGTTATCGTTGACCAACATGTCGAAAAGGCACAGCGCCGCGGCGGAGAATCCAAAAAAAAAAATAAAATCCAACATAGCCGATGGTAAGCAAATTTATTTATTTCATTTTCACCGTCGATTGCCTACATACGGGCCAAGTACAAATATTTTACAAGTAACATCTATTGACTATAGCTCATAAGGCACCTCATTTCTAAAATCACAACAATATTAAACATTCATGGTGTTCATGTCCTAGGTATACGGAAGCTATACATTTGGACTAGATTTGTGACTTACTACTATTGAATTTATACAAACATTATTATCATTGTTCGATTATAATGGTTATCTACTAAATACATGTTTTATAAACTATTATTACTTAATATTATATATTTTATCGTATTAGTAATCACTACATATTGATTACCCATTGATTTCATAATGTTTTGTATAGTTCTGGGGGTATATCACCGATGAGTATTGTCTACACCAGATTCCTGAAAACCATGATTACCCAACGATTACCAATATAACATTTTGATTACCAAAAATATTTGTACATTTCCATTAGTGTTTTACCCTCTGGTATAGGTAGTGGGTTTTTAACTAAGCTAACTAAAATAATTTTTTTTTTTTATGAAAATATCTTATTGAATTTTTCAAAAAATTAATTTATTATATTCCTAAGTTGAGATTGAACAAATTTTAGATAGAATGCCTAAGTTAATTTTGTGCATGAATTTACTTAAAATATATTTTACCCAGTTAAAAGAAAATTGAATTGTAGTTATGGTCTTTAACGGTAAAAATTTTGATTTATAGTTTTGGAAAAATGCAATAATATTAAATAATTATAAATAAATAAATTTGGACAGCTGAAACTTGCTAATCTACAGTTAAATTTTACAGTCAATTGATATAATTTGTATTAGGTACCTAGTTTATTTTGTTTAAGTTCTTGTTATTTAAATTAAGAAAATAGTTAATATATTCAAAACAATATTTTTTAAATATAATAGGTATATCTACTACATATATTATATAAAATATTAATATGTACTTTCATTGTTAACATAAATATTCAAAATCAATTTGATTAAAAGAAATGTACCTATCTAATATAACAATAATTATGTCAGAAGAAATACTATACTTATAAAGTCAGATAATCTCTTAATTCTTACTTATTAATATTTTAAGAGAGCAAACCGCCAAATGAATAATTGTATATCAGACTTTTAATTTAGTAATTTAATCATCCATTTGCTCGGCCAGCTATCAAGGACCGCATAAACAATAAAATGTAGTTTTTAGAAAAAAAAAAAAAATGTCATTGTATACAATTAGGTGTGAAACATGTCATCACAAGGCTTTGAATGCCAGCATGTGTGCTGTAAATCATATAACCACACATGCCATTCAGTAACCTTTGTGTATATGTAATTTTGATTTGGACTCTGCTTTATTAAAAACATATTAAATTAATTAATTAGTTTTAACATACTTAACTTCTTATATTATACAAAACTGACTTAATACCAATCATTTAAGTAGGTTATATTTATTTACAGGTTTTATTTTTTTTTATTGACTTACCAAACATTTTTCATATTATTCATTTTTTGTTGAACAATAAACTAATGTAAATAAAGCCTGTACAGTGTATTAATATTATAATTAAAAGTTATGTGTATTTAAAAAATACAAAATTATAAAATTACGTAAGGTTTTAACTCTGAATAAAGAAACTATAATATTATTTTTCTTAAAATTTGCTAATTTTTATAGGTATCAATAATCATATTCAAATTAAGGATGTTAATAATAAATTATAATAAAAAAAAAAGTCTTTAGTTTTTATCAACATTTCTAGCTAATAATCAAATAAAAACTTTTTCAATTTTAGTACCTAATTTATAAACAATGCTTAAATAAAATATGATTTTTCAGATGCAACTTGTAAACCTACAACATCTAAAAAAACGTTGAAAAATGGCTTAAAGCGACCTTTACCCGGGACGTTAGTAGCAACCAGACAAAGTGAAAGAAAAAAATTACGGAAAACTATAAATAGTAGTGGCGAACAAGATGCACTTACTAGCTTAGGTATTAAAATTATATTACAGATACTAAACAATAGATATTAATTTATTAATTAAAAACATGATTATATTGCAGAATCTACAAAAGAAAATAATATCGAAAAATATTTTCAAGATTCCAATGAAATGTTCAAGAATGACAACAAAAAAAGGAGCACAATTAAAAAAGTTAACAATACTACAATGAATCCTACGTCAAATTCTCCTCCTACAAAACAAAATATTTGTAACGAAATTAATATAGATAATGAAAACGAACCAAATGATACCATTACTAGCAGCACCATTAAACAAATCCAGCAAAAGAAAAATGAAACTGAATCTGTCAAAAACGGTGAAATTATTGAAGAAAATAGTTCTTTATTAAAAAGTGGACCACCGTCATTAGATAAGTTAGTTAGGATAGAAAATGCTGACCACAAAGAAGATATTGATGACATTTGTAAATCATATGAGAAATCGCCGTCACCAGTTACTAGTCCAGCCAAAACAGATGATTTAAACGATACAAATACTAAAAAATCTGATACAAATAATATTGAAAATACAGATGATTCTGTGTTAAATAATGGTATAAGTCTGTCTGCTACATTTGACTTATCTAAAATGATTGAATCTACTGAAATGGTACAGTCATCTAAACATAATACTGATGAGGCTGTAGAACCAGAAGAAGTTGATATCAATGTTGAACCTAAAACAAACAACTTAACTGATAAAATTAGTGAAAATAACAGTGATGAGAAAATGATTGATTTGGAGAATGCTCCTGATATTTTATCTAACAATGAGGCTAACAATGAGCTTAACAATGAGCTTAATGTTGAGCTTAATGATGAGCCTAACAATGAGTCTGACAATGAGCTTGACAATGAGCCTGAAAATGAGCTTGAAAATGAGCTTGAAAATGAGCCTGAAAATGAGCCTGGCAATGAGCTCGACAATGAGCTCGACAATGAGTCCGATAATGAGCTCGACAATGAGTCCGACAATGAGCTTGAAAATGAGCTTAACCATGAGCCTAACGATGAGTCTGACAATGAGCTCGACAATGAGCCCGGCAATGAGCTCGACAATGAGTCCAACAATGACCTCGACAATGAGTCCGACAATGAGCTCGACAATGAGTCCGACAATGAGCCCGTCATTGAGTCCGACAATGAGCCCGGCAATGAGTCCGACAATGAGCCCGGCAATGAGTCCGACAATGAGCTCGACAATGAGTCCGACAATGAGCCCGTCAATGAGTCCGACAATGAGCTCGACAATGAGTCCGACAATGAGCCCGTCAATGAGTCCGACAATGAGCTCGACAATGAGTCCGACAATGAGCCTGACAATGAGTCCGACAATGAGCTCGACAATGAGTCCGACAATGAGCCCGTCATTGAGTCCGACAATGAGCCCGGCAATGAGCTCGACAATGAGTCCGACAATGAGCCCGTCAATGAGTCCGACAATGAGCTCGACAATGAGTCCGACAATGAGCCCGTCAATGAGTCCGACAATGAGCCCGTCAATGAGTCCGACAATGAGTCCAACAATGACCTCGACAATGAGTCCGTCAATGAGTCCGACAATGAGCCCGTCAATGAGTCCGACAATGAGCCCGTCAATGAGTCCGACAATGAGCCCGTCAATGAGTCCGACAATGAGCTCGACAATGAGTCCGACAATGAGCCCGACAATGAGCCCGACAATGAGTCCGACAATGAGCCCGTCAATGAGTCCGACAATGAGCCCGTCAATGAGTCCGACAATGAGCCCGTCAATGAGTCCGACAATGAGCTCGACAATGAGTCCGACAATGAGCCCGACAATGAGTCCGACAATGAGCCCGACAATGAGTCCGACAATGAGCCCGACAATGAGCCTGACAATGAGCCCGGCAATGAGCTCGATAATGAGTCCGACAATGAGTCCGACAATGAGCCTGATAATGAGCCCGACAATGAGCCCGACAATGAGCCCGGCAATGAGCTCGATAATGAGTCCGACAATGACCTCGACAATGAGTCCGACAATGAGCCTGATAATGAGCCCGACAATGAGCCCGACAATGAGCCCGGCAATGAGGATGACAATGAGCCTGATAATGGGCCCGATAATGAGCTTGACAATGAGCCTGGCAATGGGCCTGACAATGAGCCTGAAGATGAATTGAATGATATTATAAAAGGATTAAAAAAATTGACTAAATCAAATTTTCCTTTGTTAATGCAAATGTTTTCAAAAAAAGAAGTGTCCTATGAAGTAAGTAATTGTTATAAATTCTTAAAATTACCTGTATTAATTTAAAAATTATTAAATACATTCAATTTTTTTTTCATTAGCAATTTGAAGCATTATGTACGGTAAAGGTTCTGGAATATATGACAGATAGATATGACAGAGGTAAAGAGCGCGCAGAATTAAAGATGATTTTAGAAAGAGAGCAACATTGGCGGAAGAAATATGCATCATTGACCAAACAAATGAGAGAAATAAAAGCTGTTGTAAAATTGCATAATAATGAATTAAAATCAAATAATTTTGCTAAGCCACATTTAGTTCAAAGGACTGTTGGGTTGCAAGCTGTAATATGTACCAAAAAGGTGAATTTATTATGTGATAAAATTATTTTTATTAATATGATTAAAAGTTATATTTTAAACAAATAAATATGTATTTGATTATTAGGAAGCAGCTACTAATACTGTACAGTCATTCAGTAATATTTTATCACCATTGGTAGATATTACAAAAGATGATGGTCCTATTATAGATATTACCAACGTTGATAATGATATTATTGATATTACTAATGACCAAAATACAATAGAAATATTGGATGATGATGTTCCATCTATTCAAGTAAGGTCTACGCCCTTATCATCTGCCAATGCTACAGAAATTCAAGATACAACTCCAAAGAAGGTAATAATTATTATTAATTTTTAATATTTATGAAGTTTAAGCAGTGTACCAGTAAAAAAAAAATTAAATCAAGTTTAAATTTTCTTGTTAGGTTCAGAGCGTAGTGAATTTTACTATGTGTGCTTTTTTTTCTGTTTGACATCACTTTTACCAAAACGATCAATAACTCCTAAAGTAGATGATATTTTTAGGGATGGTTTCTGGGTGCAAATTTGTGCATTGAAGGGGACATTTTTTGCTTTTCCTTGTTGTTTTCTTAATAATTGGTAAAATGTATGCAATAATGATTTCTGTATTTTTAGTTTTTGTTTTTGTTGTAATTTGGTTAAAAGTAATACTCACTAAATATTTATATTAGCACTGTTTAGTAAAAATGTGAAAACATCTTGCTGTTTTTTGACTTATTTGTAGCCAGTTGAATTTTTCTATTTTTTATTTGATTGTATGTAAACAATCAGAAATACATAAACATTTTATACATGGTTCATCGTAAACTGTACTTAATGGTGTAAAGCAAAAAAATTGAGCGCAAAGTAGTTACTTTTATTTTATAACCATTTAAAGTGCAAATTTTGATGGAAATCGTAAATAAATCACACTATTTCAAAATATAATTAACCTAAATTCGCTCAGAATCGTTTTTTGTTTACAATGTTTTATTATTTGAAGTTATTGGATAGACCAGTGTTTCTCAACTGTTGGTCTGCGAAAAAAAGGATATCATTTATTTGAAAAATTCTATTTTTAGTGTAGTCTTTAAACCATGTATGGACATTAAAATGGCCCTTAAAAAAAAAAAATTTAATTTTTTCCGGCACTTCCCCATTTTTTGTTAATACCTCCCCCCCCCAAAAAAAACGCAAAATTTAAAATTAATCATTTAATTTTAAGCTGTGATCCTGGGCACTTAGTCATTTTGTCATTTTTTAACAAAAAATCTAAACATTGTGATATACATTTTTTTTTTTTCCCAATCAAACAATATTTTAAACAACAAATATCTGGTAGACAATTTTATGAAGATTTCAAAAATGTAATTTTTGACACTATTAAATCGTGTATTTCTGATAAAAAATAGGAATAAATGGTATTTTATATTTTATTATTTATCTGGTACAAAATACAATAATATTACATATATACAAAATTGCTTAAAATTAAATTTTTATTATAATGGTTGAAAATAATAACTAAAATAAATTTATTAATAATTTTAATCTAAACATTATGCTGATAACATATTTATGAGATAATTCTACAAAGTATTTTTAATATAAAATTAAATAAATCATCAGGGAAAGACATTCATATTATCAAAAGACTCTTAGTACTCTTGGAATAAAATAAACAAGTGTTCTTTGGGTGTTTTAGATAAACAAATTAAAGAAATTATAAACTCACATTTAACAAGAATCTTAGTTTGTAAAAGAACATATGAAAATTTACCATCCTCGAAATATAAATAAGTATATATAAAAAAAATGGACTTCGTGATATTTGTAAATTTGTAGTTACAATTTATATCAAAACATGGTTTAAAGTGCCTTCTGCTGCAATAGCACCATATCAAGATTTACTATTTATACGGAAATTGTACAACTATAGTTCAATTGATATAAATATATTTCGAGTAGCAGTGCATACATTTTGTATTCGTGGTATCTAACTCCCAAAGCAGTTGCATTGATATTTTTCGGTAAAACTATTTCTATAAGATCAAAAAGAAAAATTATTATTAATTTTAATAATGAAACAGATTCAAACGAATAAATTTAAAAGAATTAGAAATTCCAGAATTTGTGAAAAACTAAATTGAATTTTTCGTTTTAAGCGAAACTAGATTTTTTTCAAATTATTTAGCTTGGACACAAAATTTTTTTTTAAATAACTCATCAACTTTGAGTGAAAACTCATATTATCAACATTCATTGCAAATGGTCTCTAAACTAGGTGTTGTCAACAATAAGGCCAAGAGGATAAAGTTTAAATAAAGAATAAAGAATAAAGAATAAAAGAAGAATAAATAAAGAATAAAGATTGAATGAAGATTGAAATTCGATACTAACTACCAATGAGGAACAAAAAACAATTTGTTATAAATTGTGAGTGATTACAGAAAAATATTTCCTGACTGTAAAATAAAAACTTTTTTAAAAAAAATTGTAATTTATATACTTAAGGAATACATAATTTGTTTTTAATTATTAATTTTAATCATTATAGAAAATTTAGTTTTAAGCAATTTTGTGTGTATGTAATTCTACTGTATTTAGAACTGTTCGACTAGTACAAATAATAAAATAAAAAATACTATTCCGATTTTTTGAGATTTTACTTATTTTTTTAAAATAAAATTGTAACTATATCGGTAATACACAATGTAATAGTGTTAAAAATTACATTTTTGAATTCTTCATAAAATTGTCTACCCAATATTTACTGTTTAGTGTTTAGCTGTAAAAGTTATAGCACAATGTTTAGATTTTTTTTGTAAAAAATGACAAAATTACTCAACTTCAAGTGCCCAGGAACGCCGCTTAAAATTGAACAATTAATTTCAAACTGTATAGTTATTATTTTTTTGGGTTATTAATAAAAACTGTGGAGTTGCCCCAACTGTACAAAAAAAAAAAAAAATTATAAGAGTAAACTATAAGCCACCCTAATGGACATTTGGAAATGTTTATCAGTACCTAATATTAAACGCCATACTATCGCTTAAATTTGTTTTGGATACCATTTCAATCGTGACTGCGACATGCGTGTGTTATTTCAGTTTATTTTCTTTATAGATTTATAAAGTATTACTAGCATTTTCAAATAATTTTGTTCAATAAACATTTTTTAAAAATAAACTTTAAACAAACAAATTTATTAAATTTTTACAAAAAAGAATGAAATAACAAGTACAAGCTCTGGTCCTTAGCTCTGTCAATTGTTACTTAATTTATACATATTTTATATTTATTTTTTTTCGTAATTGGTAATGTAATATTTTATTTATATATATATATATATTTAACATTTCATTAAAGTTACATTTGAAATTCCCACTCGTAAAAGGATATTAAAAAAAAATGTACATCAAAAATATTTCGGGAGGGGTTATAACCCCTACCCCCTTGATACGCCACTGGTTATTGCATACAATGTTTATAGAATGCCACTAAATAATTGGTGACACGGTTTTCAATTACTTCTCATACAACTCTGATTTAAAACGTAATGGACCAAAACAATGACATATTTATATATGGGTAAAAAAAATCTGGATTTATATTTCTTAAAAATGTATACCTCTCTTCATATGTTAAATTAATTTATCCTAAGGGATGTTCAATTGTATTAGCCACATAATGTACTATAGTTAAAGGTGTATCCATATTGTATGAGCATTTTTACATCTTGTGGTTGGTTACTTATATCGTTTTTTCAAACTTCAATTACAATAGCTACTGTTGTACTGTTCGGTTTTGCTCTATTAACAGCTATGACAATGGGATGTGTTCGTCTCCTGTAATCTTAAGCTGCATTAGCAAGATAGTTAATATTTTATACATATTTTTATCAGTTTTATCTTGGCATAATTGTATGAGAACTCGACTATTTCTCAGGAACGAATCAATTAAGTTATAAATAGTATTCCAATGAACTACATTAGGCATAGTTATTGCTTTTTTGCAGCTTGTTTATACCACGCTCCTGGCAGATGAGTATTTCTAAAGTATTTAATAATTTTGATCACATGGCCTCCAATTTGTCACAAAAATGCATCTTTTGTCAAAATATTCAGTATATAAGTATTAGATGGGTATTGAAGTATAATGAAGTTGGGATTACCTAGTAAATTCTTTTTCATTTTTAAAACATTATTAGCATTATCTGTACAAAAATAAACTTAACTAATTTTTATTACAAAATTAGCCAATAATAAACTGATTTGTCAGACATTCTCAATAATCTACACAACTTGATCTTTCGCATCATTTATACAAACCCAAATAGCCCTTATATTTCTGTCAGTTGTGACTACTGACTCTCAGTAATCATCTCCTTAGATGATTTTTCTTCTCCTGTGCACATCCACATCATTAATTTCTAAAACTTTCTTTTACATCCTTTGACATATCTCTTCTCATCACATGTCCTAACCATGGATATGTCTCAGTATATTTCTTTTCATCTTATCGACTACAAGAACAATGTCAATGCTACTCCTTATAAACTTATTCCTTATTCTATCTTCTCAAGCGACTCACCAAGTCACCACAGTTTTGTAATATATATTTTTCAGCCTTAAGTTTATCGCAAAGGATCCCTTTTGACACTTCATCCAGCGACATTAAATCTTATGATTCCCATACTTCTCATATCTATTATTATTTTTGTTGTATTATTTAGTGTTTTTGGCTATATCATTCCATTAGTGAGGTTTTAGGTGAGGGCACATATCCCTAACCAATTGGTTACTAACCGACAATGTGGCAACTGTGTAGTACATATGGTTTTGTGATGTTAATTATTAATGGTGTGTTCAATTGAGTAAACCACAGTGTTTTTAAATATTATTATCTATATTCTTAAATTTTCTTTCAGAGCATTTTCTAAAAGGGTTCCTAAATAATTGAACCTCTCTACTTCGTTTAATTTTTACCACCCATCATCTTATCTTGCCCCAACCCATCATCACTACTGGAAATCATACATCATATACATTGTTCTATTTCTTCAATATTAAACACCTAAAAAAAAAAAATAATTTCATAATCAAATACTTACGATTAAACTTCTGTTATAAAAGTGTTAAGAACTAGATTATTTTCATTTAAGGATAAAATGTGCTATATTATTTTATGTGTAAATAACTAAAAAAATTACTAAAAAAAAAAAAAAGTATTGTTTTTTGTATTAACTGTAAGTTGGTTCATTATATCTACCTAATTATTTTTATTTTAAACAAAGTATTAGGTATATTCATTATTAATTTATTTATAGTATGATTTATAATCCTAAATATGAATTCAGTAGAAGTTAATCATGATTGTCCAAATTAAATTTATCACTATGATTTACTCTTTATAAATGTTGCATAAATAAATAAATCAATTTTTAATATAAAACATTTAATTTTTTTAATTTTAGCAAGTACCATCAACATCAAATGTGCTTACATTATCACCGGTTGTAATTAATAAAGCCGTCCCACCAGCAGTACCTATAAATGTATTAAATCAAGTAGTAATTAGCAGCTGTTCCACCATTGATTTAACAAATGATGATGTAATTGAAGTTTCAAATGGATACAGTTTAGAAAATTCTCCTATCAAAATTATCCAAACTTCTACTGGATCTTCACCAAAGCCATTGGTAATTATAATTATTATAAATAATAATGTATTTTAAACCCCTAGTCAAATATTAATTTGTACTATTAGTAAATATTGATAAGTTAGTTTTTATTTGATCAAAAGGTACTTAGATAAAGGTTTAACTAGAGGTTGAAGCCGATAGGTCAAAAATAGCATTAAGTAACACTGGCCAAAAAAAAAAAAAAAAAGTCAAAACAACAACTGGCTCTAAAAATTATATGAATGTTTAAATAACTGAGTTAAGTGTTGAAGAGTTTTATTCAATCAGACTTTTTTGCAGGATTTTTTTTTTCGCCGGACGGATTACATACCAATTACATCAATGTGATTATTAAATCATTATTATTATTATTATTATTATTTGATTATTACATCAATGTGATTTTATTTTTTATCCTAAAAAATGTTTAACAAGTAGTTACTTGTTAAACTATATGTTACTATATTCTTATGCCTACCTCTAAAATTTCACAAGTATAGAAAGAGATTTAGAATAACTAAATTTCAAAATCTAAATCATATTTAGATATCTAGCTTATTTGGTTTTTAGCTTATTTCCTAATTTAAATTATTTAACTCTTTACTTTTTTATATTTGTAAATTTTTTCTTATTGTGAAACATATTAATTAAGATTCCATGATGTATTATTTTTCAGATGAACAATATATCAACGCAAGTTGTGTCGAACAATTTAGGATTTATTGAACTATCACAACCTTCGTCGGGTTACTTAGTAAGGACTAGCCCAGGTGCTATGGTTAGTTCGTAAAATCATTTATGTTTTAAAAGAAGTTAATTAATTCAAATTATAGGGGTCTGGTCAGTTGGCATCTGTTTCAAGTTTGAATCAACCAAGTAGCCACCAACCTTATATGTTCAAAAGTGGAAGGCTTGTTCAAAGTATGTACTAATAACAATAACAATAATATTATTTATGTAATTTTTATTTTTTAATTTTACTATTTTCAATATTATTAGTTTCTACAGTAGGGACTAGACAATTACAGCCTGGTACTATTTCTTATTCTACACGCCAATTGCCTAATCAATATAATGGAATATTACAACCTGTACCTCCTGCAATACCTATCATGAGCAAAGTACGATATATGAGTTTAATTAATATTTTTTTTTTTGTGATAAACAATAATGTAGTAATGAAATATATTAATTTAAATTATAATCAGCACCCTGCCCCATTGCCTAATTATGTAAATCCAAGAAGTCTTCCCGTATGGAAAAAAGTACCTCCTGCGCCAAAAGTAACTGTTACAAAAACAACACAAAATCAGAAAGGTGACTTATTTTCTTTACTTTTGTAATAAAATTATTTAATTATTTATTCCTTTGTATTATGGTTTTATTTCACAGCATTGGTGCTTTCATGGAATATGCCTACTAATTTTCAAAGTTCGTGTGCCGAGGTAAAAAGTTATCAAATTTATGCCTACCATGAAGTAGCTAATGAATCGCCTAGAGCAGATTTGTGGAAGAAAATTGGAGATGTAAATTCTCTTCCCCTACCAATGGCTTGCTCACTTACTCAAGTAAGCAAATTATATTCATATATTATGTAACTGTAACTATATTTTGTTTATTTTTACAGTTTAGACCAGGCGAAAAGTATCATTTTGCAATAAGAGTTCTTGATGCATTCAACCGTTATGGACCATTTAGTGATATACAGAATGTGTACTTGACCTATTAATTTACGTGTATTGCACTTGCTTCATAAACACCTTTTTATGTACCTATATTTAATTTTTTCTTTTACAAATATATTTTTGTTTCATTAAAATATTTTCTATGTAGTTTAATTACCCAACATGTAAAAATTAATTACTATTAAATAAATTTGTTTCATTATCTATAGGGTAAAATAACTACATTGTTAAAGACTTCATTTAGTATTTTTTTTTTCTGTCCTAAAAGTAATAAACTATTGATTTTGTAATATAATTTGATGTGTGATATATTTTTTATTTAGTTTAGTTGTAAATAGTTTACATTAAATGAATTCAATTGTTAAATGTAGAAATTTATCAAGGTATAAAGAAATAAAATTTTTTGATAAATTAATATAAAATTGACTGAATTTTAATATATATTCGGTGCCGAATGGGAATGTACCTAGTTGCGCAGGCAGCCGCCCGGTTTCCACATGTTTTGCATACATCACACCTATATTAATTATCTTTAGTTATATACCGCATTCAAGTGATAACGCTAACGCGAATAAAGCATAACCATTTAGGTTTTGAATTATTAATAATAAAACGACAAGAGTCATTATATATGTATATATTTATATATTTTTTTGAGATAGTGCTGTATGGCGGTATTCTTTTAAATCAATCACTGCCGACTGGTGTGTGGTGTAACTTTTTTGGTCTACTTCCTTACTTCTCTCTGAGTATAGTTAAGTATATTAAATTTATTTCTGCTTACTATGACCAATAGGTGGTGAGTATGAAAGGGCTATTGTGAGTACCACATTGAGAAACTAATGCGTACCCATAGAAAATATCTACACCCTCAATCAATGGAAACATAAGCACAGCTAAAAAAACTGAATTTAAAAAATAAATTTTACTACCTATTTCATTGGATTAAAAATAAAAAAATGAGAAAAAGTACTGTTTAATTGGTTGTTACTCAATATGTACGCCATTTCTTTTCAAAATTATTCAATATAGGTAATGTTCACAAATTGTATGTATTTTAAAAAAATATGTTAATATATAGTCTATTTATATACATAACCTGAAATCAAAAATGTATTTATGTAGCTATTCTAGATCCACAACCAGTACGCCATTTTTATTAAAAGTTATGGCTTCAACAGCAATGGTGATATACATTAGTTAGAATTATTAACACTTTTTTTACTTAAATTTAAATTAGGAAACAATTGGTATATTGCTTTTGTGTTATATTCGTCGAGAGCTTGTTGGAGTTGGTGAAGATTCTTTGTGCTTCGTGGTATTTTGGGCATTAGGTCACGATGTGATTGATAGTAAGGTTATCTTTACACGTGTCACATGTTAGGACCAGGTATTTAGTGATGAGGAAGGAGTTGGTTAGGTACGTGTGTCATATTCTGACTCGAGTGATTATTACCTCATTTCTTCTTTTGAGAGTTAAGAGGAGGTTAAATTTTTGGATATAGGGTTTTATGATTCTTAGTTTGTTGAATATTAGTCCAGTATTTCTGCCATGCTTCTGTAGCCTTCACGTGTTGCATGTCTCTGATGATGTGGTTAGGTTTAATTTTAAGGCATTTTAGGGTAGGGAGGCTTCGTTTGCGATTATGTCAGCTTTTTCATTACCGGGTATCCTAACGTGGGAGGAGACCCACATTAATGAGATTAGTTTATTGGATGTTTGATAAAAGTTCTTGGATATGTAGAACTAACTCGTAATTAGAGTAAGGATTTCCGATTGATTTAATTTTATGGCGCTCAATGAGTCACTAATGATTGTAAAGGAGTCTAAATTCGAGGAGAAAGTGATTTTTAAAGCTTCGTAGATGGCGTATGTTTCAGCTATATAAATACTAGTGTTGGAAGGTAGTGAGAATTTATGATTTTCTTGTCTTATGATTACTGCAAGACCGACGCCAATGTAATTCTTAAACGCGTCAGTGTATATTTGTAAGGTTTTGGAGAACTGTAGGGTTAGTATATCCAAGAAAAAGCGTCGAATGACTGTACTTTTTGTATTGTATTTACAGTATTTATTAAGTTGAGTATTGACATTAGGTGACCACCGCTGATAAGGAGAAGTTAGTCTCATTTAGCTTAATGTTTATGGTTGAAGTTCAAGACTTTCACTGATACTTCTAACATTTTCGAAAATAGTACGTTTGTTTATGAGTAGGTTGGCGGGTAGACGATTGTGCAGTATATTTTTGGAGATATGATCAGGTAGATTTTTAATTTTAGATATATATTTGGGTATGCAATTTTGTCGTCTTAGTTCCAGAGGAGATTCGTCTGCATTGCACAGGATACTATCTACCGGAATTGTCCTAAAAGTGCCAGTTTTCAAACGTATTCCTCAATTGTGGATGGAATTAATTGAATTAAGTATTATTATTATTAAGTAATATTATTTTTGGTCGAATTATAAATTGTGGTTCCGTAGTTGATTAACGGAAGGATGAAAGATTTATATATTATGATGAGGCTTTTGGTCTCCGATCTCCAGACTCCAAATGTTTTTCTCTAGTATTTTGATGATCTCTATTCTTGATAAACATTAGGTTTTAAGTTTATTTAAAGTGGAAACAGCAACTTAGCTTATTGTCAAAATGGAGGCCTTCGATAAATGAAAATGAAAAACCAGACTCTGACGACCGTTGGAAAAAGCATTAAGTCATTGTTGTAATAGATGGGCAGTAGTTTTAATTTGTGTGTCATTACAGTAAATATTAGTCGTCAGTAAAGATAATGTACTTGACCGGTTTAGGTAGATATTTACATATATCATTTTTGGCTACCAAGAAAAGTATAATTAACCAGTTTTCAATGATGTGAAAGATTGGGAGAGATTGGGAGATTGTCATTAAGACCCCAGTTCTGGAGAGTTGTTAGGAATCTTTTTTTTGCCAGACCATTTCATACGCTTTTTTAATGTCTAATGCTATTATAATGAGGTGTTGGTTCTTTCTGAATACGGGTCAGAGTCTGTGCAATAAAGATAATTTATCTAGCGTCGAATGGTTACTTCTAAAACCATATTGTTCTTTGGAGAAGCGATTATTTCTTTCCAATATTCAAATTAAACGTTTGTTTATTATTTTTTCCAAAAGTTTGCTAAGTGTGTTGGTCAGAGATGTAGGTCAGTAATTTTCGAATTTATTTTTGCCAGGTTTAGGAATGGGGACAACATTGGCGTTGTGCCATTAGTTGGGAAAACATCTCTGTGTCCATATGGTGTTATAGATAAGATGAGGGGTTTTCATCCCTAGAGTTGGTAATTGTTTAATGAAAATGTATGGTGTGTGATCAGGACTAGAGATTTTGCTGTTGCAAGAATGATGTGATGAGGTAAGTTTTGATATATCGAAGGGTTGTAGTTTTCATTGTTTTGATAGTGTGATATTAACGACACGATGATACCCCTCGTAAATTTCTGGATCAAAACCCAATTTAAAAATGTTCACGCCAAGCCAAAAAACTCGCCCGGAGCCCGTCATTACAACCTTGGAAGTAGAACCCTGAACACACGCCCGGTGGCCTCGACTACCGCAGGACACTTTCCTAACAGACATCAAGGGAGGACTTTTGATCGGATGAGGATCAATATTAATCACCGAATATTATTCAGCTGTCACCATAATACACACATGTATTTAATTTACTATTATTATAATTGTATATAGCACCCAGTGTGCTGAAACTTTATGTAATATTTAATAAATACAAAATAAATAAAAATGTGTACTGTATTACATTATTTGGGTATATTTACCCCAAATGGTTAAATATGCCACCTTTAAAATAATTTTTATTTTTTAATTAGAATTATTGATTGCACGAATATGTTAAGTTTAAACATATAATTATACGTATATTGAAAACAGGAAGGGGTGTCCGGAAGGTTGAAACTTTTCCCAATATAAAATTGATATGCTTGCAGAATTCGTCTAATTAATATTTAGAACTGTTATGGCATGAACGATTTTTTAATCTTGGGTTCTTGGCTAATGCCTTGTAAACCATCCGTATACATAATAGTACATAAAATATTTATCTTGATTATATAAAATAATACCTTTTAAAACATTTTAATTTCTGAGTTATTTTATTTTGCAATATAATTTCGTTATTATAATAATGCATCTCAGAGTGTAGTTATAGTATCAACGTACACTTTATGATAGTAGAAATTTATTTTTTTTAATGGAAATAATGCATATTAAGTTATTAGTAATTATATTGAAATATTAATGATGGGTACTTGAAAATTCACGAATGGATGTGTATCCATAATTTATTAACACTTCTGTATTAATATTACATTATGCGAGATCAAAAACTCAAAACGGTGTACCCTATTAGTTATAGGTTATAATTAATATTATTAGTTGCGTGTAACTTATACAAATACCCTGTTTTGCACTTTATGTTCATTTATTTATTTATTTTCATAATTACAGTACAAACAACGAAATATTTGTATACCTTTTCATAGAAATAAACTTTTTTTTAAGAAGGTTAGGTTAGGTTAAATTTAATATTTATAACGTTAAGTATAACATCGGAACTAGGTGGGTATTTAACAAAAAATGTTAGGTTCAATTGTTCTATATTTTATCGTTTGACTAAATTAGTCTATATTATCTACACAATTCGGCGGGGGTAATTACTAGCTAGCCGATATGATTTTTTTTTTCTGATACACGATATTCCATTATTTACTAACCGTGAGAAGAAATTGACTGGAAACCTTATTTTTATTAATGCTATTTTCATATTCCAGGGATATTATGTTAACATTGACATTTTTTCTCCAAAAATATTGGGCCAATCATTGTTTTTGAAAAAAAAAAACCTGAAAATATCCTCAATATCGATCGATAGTCATTTTTTTAATAATTACAGTTTATTAAAATCCATATAGGTTTTAATAATGTAATGTTCGTACGTATTCAAAAACTAAAGCCAGCGTTGTGCTAATATTATGCTCATGATAAGTTTAATTATATTTAAGCCCCAAGAGACTAAATTCTTCAATAGATCCTGCGGATACCATCCACGAATAATACTACGTGAAGAAGTTTAAAATTAAATTTTAGATTAATGGAAACGCAGACTACAGTAACATTTATATACAAATCAAAGTTCATTGTTGTTCGCGTTTAAACTGTCTTAAACTGAATTTAATACCAAAATATTGTATCACCATTTGAAAAAAAAAAAAGTGTGATTTATTATATACCATTTTTTTTTTACTTGTGGAGATCTTTAATATTTAATTTATTTGATTTATTGAATTGAAAGTATAGTAATCGACGGTATTAAATTAATAATAATAATGTAATTAGATAGCTAGATGTAATAATATGAATATTAATAAATAGAGCGAGGGAAATGATTCACTAAAAACCTACAGAAAAGGCATAAAAATGTTACCAATATTGCTACAAAACAATGTTTTTTAAACATAAAAATGCTATTAAAAAAATGAAAAATGAATGAACATATGTTCAATATATGTTCATGAGTTAAAAAAAATTAATTCTTAGTACACCTAAATACAATTTTATATCTGTGTGAAACAATAAATGAAAAACTGTTTTATTAAACTGATTATATTTTACCATGTACACGAAATTCCATTAAATAACTGTGTCTTTTATAAGACGTAATTTATGAAGATAATTTTACTTTAATTTGATAAATATGTAGGTACCTAGATTAATAAAAGTATATGGAGGAAGTTGTAATTCGCCGAGGAAAAATGTAAATACAAATATTTGATTATACAATTTTAAAATGTCGAACATGCATATAATTAATAAAAAAAGTTATTAATCTTAAGCTAAAGTACCAACAACTGTATTCCTTCGTCAAAATCATAAGAAAATGTAAAAAAATACAACACACATTTTTGTATTTGAACTCTGGGTGTATGAATCAAATTTCGTTTTTGATAAGCTATGCGTTGAAGTACTAAGAACAATAACGTAAATGCTGAAAATACCTAGCCCTACTAATAAACAATATCTTTATAAAAAAAAAAAAAAAACACTTTAGGTACCGACCAATGTTTAATAATGTAGATTATAATAATAAAAAAAAATCATAATATGTCTTTGAAAAAAATCAACAAAACAGATGATATTTTATCGTTATTGTTTCCTTTAACATTCGTTAAGAATATTTTTCATTTAAGACTGTATTTAAAGATAAACCAATAACCGAAACGGTTAAAATTCGTAAATAATGCAAAGTGATGACGCAAAACAGTTTTTATAACCCATAAAATGTTTATATATATAAATATACAAGCAAAAACTTAGCCTGCAGGAGAATAACAGTAATTGGTTGTGGTTTTTTTTGTTTTTGTGAACAAATTGATTATCGAATTAAGTCTGAAAACGGTATAAGGGGGGTGAGTGGGCAAAGCTTCCATAGGTTAGGTCGAGTTCAATAATTTCAAGGGATGCTAATTATTTTGTTAAGTCTCATTGTCCCTATTTTTTTATTTATCCAATTCGAGGCATTGGTGTTGACCTATCGAATAAAATAAATAATAAATGATTATTTTAAGTAGGCAAACCATTTGAAATTTAATCAAGTGATATTTAAAACTAAAACTTTATTGACAAGTCTTTTAAGAGGATAGTTTTTAACGATATAATAGTATAAAATATATACTATACCGTACAGTTTAGATAAAACAAAGCGCGCGGGCGCAGAAGAGATAAATAAACTTAATATATTATCTTATTCATTTAATTTGCACTAGACTTTCAAAACAATAATTTAAAATCGTATATTATACGATTTATGATAATTATATAGGTTCAATGTACATATGTATATTTGTATTATTCCTTAAAAAAAAAAAAAAAAATGAATATTAAAATTATAAATATTCTCATATTCCCAAATTCATTGGAATAATAGTTTATTTCATTTCAAAAGTTTGGTCTATACCGCTATTTAAAAATAAACGTGGGTTGCATATCAGTATTATTACACAATGTAACGCGTGACCACCAAACCGACTGAGTAAACCCATCTGATATAGTGGAAATGGATACTGGAGTTAATAATTCCAAACTAAAATAGTCACATATTCGTTGACATAAAATGTCAATTATTCTATTACGAGTTCTTAGATTAATGTCGGGTGTTTCGGTTGAGGGATTTTAATTCGATTTATTTATATTTTATTAATTGCAATTTTTTACATTGCCCGATACTTGATCCAGCTCTGTTAGTTCGGTTATCATTTAGTTACCTAGCGTTGTCTCGTTGGGTAAACTGCAGTACAATAAGTATTTTAATCGTAATCCTACGACTCATTTTTTGTCACTATACCGAATATTTTATTATAATGACCGCGAAAATGAGCATTAATTTTATTAGATCGTTTCAAAAAAATAAAAAAATAAAATTACGTTTTCCAAGTATTTTATTAAAAAAAACATCGTACACCTTTTCGAGCCCATAATTGTTAATTGAATTAGCACATTTACTAGATTAATTATAAAAAAAACTAAATATTTTTGCTTCTCTAATTAAACATGTAAATATCATGTATAATTGTATAAGTCGGGATAAATATAATATTTTATTATGTAAAACATAAATATGCAAGGGATTTTCTGTTTCCCGAAAATAATTATAACGTTGCCAACACGTACAAAGCCGGGTTTACATACAAAACATTACGAAATTGTTAGATTTTATTACTTTTACGCGCTTTGCAGCAAAAACTGGCATGTCTACAGTTCTTAATATTTTTTAAATCATTGTTTTAAATTGAAATCAGTACGCGTTATGAATCACTGTGAAATCGTATTAAACCGCTTAATATGTAGTTTTAGATTCTGAGAGTAACGTGCAATTTATTGGTTTTACTATGATTTGTGTTTTTTTTTTTTTTTTAAATTGTGTTTGTTAATGAATTTTTTCCCGGAAATATTGCTTCAATAAAAAAACGACAAGATAGTATCTTTGTAGCATTTTGGGTCTAGTTGTTGCACAAATCTATTATAACCATTCATAATAATGTACATTTATTTTTTTATTATTGTATAGTTGATAACGGCTTGAAGCCCCTTAAACAGTCGTGGATAGACCACACAATCTACGACCGTGGTGCAGTCTGAATCGACTGGATTTATAGAAACGCAATTGTATTAATCTATCCTTAAATGAGGACAACGGCAACGTTACAATATATTTGGGTTGGTACACCGTACGCAATCGTAATTTAACCTAAATATTGTACTTATCTATTTTTATAACCACCTACTGCGAAAGAAAAGGCCAATATAAATGTTAAAATTAATTCGGGAGAAATTTAATTTATACATTCCGAGCGAAAGGGGATGAAACATTTAGTTGTACAGAGGCCATTTGATATTTAATCGATAATAAGTTATTTACTCGGTGTACCCATATGAAAATCCCAAGTACCTACAAATATCAACGGTTAAAAAAATACATATTATAGAGACATTTTAGAGGCGTGGTAAATTGCATTTTTTTATTTCTAGTAATTATTCTATCGCTTTTAAAGTTTGAACAAATGATTTGCATCCGTATGGTTTATACGGGTTATGAGTGAAAAAATATAGGTTGTGAGCACGAGGTTTCTATTTTATGTTTTTCATAATGCGGACTATGCTCAGCTCTTTTATTTGATCAGTACATATGGATTATACAGGTTATTAAAACTTTATCAACTATCATGCATATCAATTAAATACACAGATTTTATAATTTTAGCTAGGTACTCAATGTTTACACAACATTCCATTCAGATAAATAATAATACAAGATTACACATACTATTTTCAATCGGCAAACGCAAAACGGCTGTCGTTAAATATCCACTGGGTGCTGCTATTCTATACAAATTCAGTAGAGTTTGATATGCCACATATGTTTTTTAAAATACAGGTTGTATGGGTTAAAACCGATATTTCAATACGAGTTATGGTTCATATAGGTTTTAGGTCAATTGTTTTATACGGGTTTGGGTTATGCCAGCGGTACCCGAATTTGTTCGTCTCACGGCGCCCTTGATACAACTGATGACCACTACGCTATCCCGCCGAGATATAATTTATCCGAAAATCGGAAAGGGAGTTACTTTTAATATGTAGTGCTCGTACCAGTCCTATATTTACTAATGAATATCCCATTCGCGTACGTTAAACAACAACGGAGTTCGGCCATTTATTAACATTTCTTAAAATGTTGTAATTGTAAGGAATATTCGAAAATTTACTACCAGGAGACCACCAGTAGCTGACGTCGGTAATTTTCATTCGGGAGGACACCTGTTGTTATGCAGACGGCGATCGGCCGGTGGAACAGGCAAATCATACCCCAGGATAACTATAGCACCCCGGTACGATTATGTTAGAATATATATACCCCCTAACCTAACCTCACATTCCGGGGGTATAATTATACTTGGTAGAACCAAAGTTCTAGGATTTATATGCCACCCAAATTCATAATAGGAAAACCACGCCTCTCAGGGAGGTTTGAAATTCTTAATCCTTAAATCAGAGTTATCTGGTCGACGGTACGGGGCCCCTGTAAAGACACTGCGGCGCACAATTCGGGAACCGCTGGGTTATGACATTATAGGTTTTTTTTTTTTTTTTTTGGGTTTATGGAATATATGGGCGCAAATTCCAGCTTTAAACTGTTGGATTCCTTCATCCTTGGTATAGAATTTTCCGCATTTGCGGTTTCTGTAATTCAATGAAAAATAATCGTAGAAACCTGAAACTTCCACCGAGTACTTTTATTAGCATATTTTTCACGTGGTGAAATTTAATAAATATTCTTGCGTTTTTTGAGTTACATATAGCTATTTGAAATTCGCATATGTATTTAGTTTTTGTTTGGATAAAATTGTTTTGATTTCTCAAGAATTCTCGTCATTTTGATAACAAAGTTCGTCATAAGTTGTATTAAATTATAGAAAATTCGTAGTCATGATTTGTACGAAAGCTGTAAAAATCATAAACAATTAATTTTGTAGTTACAAGTGAATACAATTTTTAATTAAATTTTTCAAAATACGTGTACTCGAATTTTGCTCAGAATCGTTTTTCGTTCGCAACGATTCATCGCTACATACAGGTGTAAACTAAATTACCCCATATACCCTAACCTTTCCCAAATTCCCACCTACAACAGTTGCTCACCCATGATGTGAAATGTGGTCTTTTTCATTCGTTAAAATCAGCATTTTTCTTCAAAAGCTACCTAACCTCAAAAAATATGTCGTTTGGTGAAATTTGTTCCTTTTATTTATCCTATTATCACTTTATATCTGTATATAGTATTTTACAATTCGTTTAATTTTTGTTTACAAGAAGACGGGACTTTTAAAGCAATCATTTTTTTTTTTTTTTTCAAAGAATACATTTTGGTATATCAAATTAAAAAGTTTTTTTTGAGTATTTTCCGTTTTCTTTTTTAACGTTATCGTTTTCAAACGAATCAAATCGAAAACTGTTTGTATACTGTTATTTATTTAAACTTCCCCCCGACTTACCTGGTGTGGTTTTTTTATACAAATTCAAGAGATATTTTCGATTTGCCGAGTGAATCGGAATGAACACACGAACAATTGTTATGATATCCAAAATAAATAAGTAACTTTCAGTGTTTGGACAGTTAAATATAATTAATTATTTGATTAAGAAATTGAGAAAAAAGTTGACACGCTCAAATTATGACAGATAACGGTTTTTAATATACATATAAAGATATTTATTTATTTATAGTAGATTTATTTTATAGTTAGATACATATGGTTGCGAGTACCTACCTCAGATAAAATAATGGTACAAAATTGGGAATTCAGAATAGTTTTGCCCACAATTCCCTATGCGTATAGGTATAACTTCTCTAAACTCGCTACTGTGACTGTAAAAAACCGACTCCAGACACATGTCATAAACTTTTTAATGTACAAAGTTACCTGCAATTTTGACGTCTATACGTATTATTTATGTACCGTATAATATCGTAGAAATGAAATAATTATAAATATTTAAGTTAAGAGTTAAGGCAACCTGTGGACCGTCAAGTATTCGTGTGCGAAAGTTATTTTATCCAAAATGTTATTTTAATCAATTTGGTACGATGAAAATGTATTTACTATTTTTTTAATTTGATTTCCATATTAATTTAAACAATAATCATATCATATCATATCGATATTTTTGGTTCTTGAACGCAAAGAGGTCACCGGATTAAGATAATACACTCGGAAATTGAATTAGGTATATCGTAATATATGTTCGATTCTCCCTACGGAGCTATGCGCAATGAGAATTTCTGTCATTTCTGAATTTTAGCCATTATTAATCTGTCTTCGGAATTCCTTCCAATATCCCCGTGGTACCCGCAGAATAAAATATTATTATGAGCGAATTCCACGCGAAAAACCAGAAAAATATTTGTATTATAAATTATATACCCCTACAATAATGTGTCTGCCTATTATTATACGAATTTATTATAATATATCAATACAATATTCTAAATGCAAGTGCGATTCTTTTAATTCGATAACAATACCGACGCGTCGGCAGCATATTATTACGATTAATGGTTTTTTTTTTTTTTTTTTTTTTACTATTTCCGATTTCGATCATGTTCGGCGCGTGCATTGCCATCGGTATCGTTTCTTGGCGGTTACCCGGCTACCATTACATCAATCAAAACAAATATTGGGTAATATTAGTCATATGGAAGAAGTCCATATAAAAAAATTATAAATATAATTTTGGCCGACGAAAATAAAAAAGCAAAATATTCTCTCTCGAATATCCTATATAGTTGAAAAATATTATTTTTTTTTTTATTTATTAATGTTGTTTGGTTTATAAATGTCTAGAATCAACCATCAAATGAAATTATTGAAATTATCCTCGGCTAGTATTTTGCGACAAAACTTTGATTACCGGTCAAATAAATTTTTTTTTTTTTTTTTTTAGACATAAACCGATTGGAAATGAATAAATGGCAAACGGTCTTTTAAAAAAATGGTAGGTAGTACGTAATTTTGTATACACAGTAGGTTGTAGTTCAATATTAGTATACATTGCGTACTGGCTGTGGGTATAGGTAATGATTTTATAAAAAAAAAAAATTATAGTTTTTAAAAAATACGTTTCAGAATATTTTAGGCCACGGTGTGCCCCGAACCAGAGCGGAAAAAGGTGTACGCTGTTTTGGCATATTACGTGTACGTAACATTCTTTATAGTTTTAATTTTTGAGTGTGTTTTTTTTCGTATAGAACCACAACGTCTTTGTCGTTCACGATATTTTCGCACGTTTCCTGGGCGTGGTGGGCTGTTGGGTACACTCGCACGCGATGTTCGATTATCACGATTTAATTATTACGTCAAGAACCACGCGTTTAAGATAATGTTACTTGAAACCGTTTGAATATATTTATATCAATATCGAAAATTAAGTGTGGCTTGTTTATAAACCGTTTTAATTTTATTTCTGAGGTATTCGAATAAATGTACATAAAACGATGATACTCGACAGGAATTTTATTGAGTTTAAACATTTCATATATTTTTATTTCATTTTGTAAGCAAATAAAATGGTGAACTTTGATGGTTAATTATATCCTAAAATCGATCCTATGATCGTTTGTAGTGGTTCAGATCCCTGATATTTTTTTAGTAAAATTCGGAATTAAATTTATTGACAAAAAAACCCGTTGGACCCCGCCCAATTCGTTTGCACAACTACGGTCATGGCTGAACCTACGCTTTCTAAGCCGATTATTTTCTAGAGCTTCTGGCCGCAATCTATAGTTGGAATTTAAAATGATTGACTAATTACTTAATACCATTAGGCTCTTAAGTACATACATTAAAAAATGCACAAATAAGCATGCACTTATGCACTAAAAACTGACAAAATATGCACTTAATAGTTCAGAAATATGCATTTAATGCACTCAAATTCTAAAAATAAAAAACCATTTTTATCTTAAAATAATTTAGTTTATTGAAAAATCAGTTTTTTAACGTTATATTTTATTTCTGTAGATTTGTATTTTAATTAAAATTATTTTACTTGTCTTTACCAATCTTGATTTTTTGCAAACTGTTAAACTTATAATACCCATACAAGAATAATACTGAAAAGAATACTAAGATTAAGTAAAAATGTTCGGGAATAAGAAATAATAATTTTCTGAATTTATAGAGAATATGCGTTAAAACTCCGAAAAAACTACTATGCATATGCCGAAATACCCAAAATATCCAAAGACATGCACTACTATAAAACGTTGTATTTGTATTACTATTGTTATGAAACGGATTTGTAATTCACTTGGCATGTTTTCCTATTGGGCAAAAAAAAAATACGAGCCCTGTTTATTACCATCGTTATATTAATATATCGTCGAGAAAAAACCAAATAATAAATATTATATTCACAAAACTAAACAAGTCGGGCTCGTTGTACGAAGATCGACCATTTATTAATTTTTTTTGCAGAAGTTCAACAAACACTGTTATATATAATTATTATAGTCTGTTTCTCTATCGGTGGTCTCGAATTGCAATTCCGATCGTTTTGAATACCGTTGGAATTTGGTCAATTTGGAAACTTTCCATGACGGTATTATCGACCGCTACCACAAGATGTTGTCGCACGCGTTCGCGTTTTTCGTTTACTATACCGACTCGCGTACGAGAGAATTTTTAAATAATTTCCAATGATTTTTTTAAAAAAAAAAACCGATTTATTGTATGTATATTGAGCGTGGTTTTTTTTTTCATTTTGTCCGGTTCGTCGTCCATATCATATTATTTTATCGTAGTTACCTGCAGCATACGAAAAACAAATTATTCCTATGTTTATTTTTGTACATTTTATATTAGGTACACTGTATTACGACTTGCAGTACGATTTCGCAGAATTCGCCAAATTATAACAACTGCGTAGGGTTTAAAAAAAAAAAAAAAAACGGGACACGATGTAATTTTTTTTTTCTCGTGTTCATGTTGACTTTTGTTCTCATAATATTATTTTATACCCGGGAATACGCTTTCGCAATTTTCAGACCGCATCACGAATAATAATTCAATAATATTATATATATATATGTACGTAAGTTTATCGTGTACCGTTTCGAAATAAACTAATAGAAAAATTATAATACGATTATTATAATATATATATATATATACACGAGAGTATAATATTATATAGGTCGACGAATGGTTTGCTTTTTATTTTTTGTCCCCCGGAATAAGTCACCCAGTCCATATTGAGACGATTTTACAATGGCAGTGTTGCGGGCTTGCGGCTACGGCAACAGTAACAGTCGACGGTCGTCGTTGTTTTTTATTTTTTTCTATTTTTTTTTTTATTTTTTATCCCGTTTGCGGTCGACCGGCTACAGCCACCGCGTCCCGCCTTCTTATCCGAAATCCTATTAACCGTATAGCACAACTTTTACGTGGTTCAAACTTTGACGAAACTTACATAATTCGTAAAATATACGCGTATATTGTTTCCCGTGGTTGGTATAATAATATTATACGTATACACGTATATACATGTACGTATCACACCCAGTGAAATATACACGTATCGCATACCTGTATTATTATATATATATCGTCTCGGCAATACCGATTGGCAATTATTCTTTTTTTCTCGCTCTGTATGCGACCGTACGCGATTGTTACAGATGGTTCGTCGCACTACTATAATATTATTGACAATTAATTAATTATTGTACTAAAACAAACGCCGCGAAACATTTTGTAAAACAAAAATTCAATTTTTATTATATAGTATTATATAGAGTTATTCAAAAATGATTGAAACCGATTTAAAATAACTATAAAAATAGCTTAGACCCCGCCGTTGCTTGATTACAAACTGACGATAGAGACAAACGCACGCGGTTAATCATTTGCAATCACTCAATATATATATATATATATATTTATAGTATAAATACGTATAATGTAGAGAGAGTGAGAGAAAAATAGAGAAAGAAAGAGAGAAAGTGAGAGAGAAAGAGAGAGAGAGAGAGAGAGAGAGAGAGAGAGAGAGAGAGAGAGAGATCGACATTAGTGCGAATTATCTGCTCTCTTATTTGTAATTCTTCCGTTTACAAAAAATCAAACAGAAACGTTTCTTATTCAATAGTTTGATCGTCAAAACGCCCTGCACCAGGTATTCGGTAATACCGCCGGTGTCTAAAACTCTTTACGTTAATTTGCCGCTTAAAAACCAAACTGGGTGGTGTATCCGGGGATTATTCCGCTATCACGAGGAAGAATTTTTTTTTTTTTTTATATAACTGTTTCGGAACGCGTATTATGATGACGTATATATATATATATATATTACAAATTCGTTATGTATATAGCTGTATATATTCGATCCTTCAGTTTGTCCGGACTTTGATATTATATCAATATCAATATATTACTTATATAATATAATCCGTATATATATATATATATATATATATATATATATATATATATAGAGAGAGAGAGAGCGAGAGAGATAAATGAAATACTTTATGGGTACCTCTATCTTGGAATTTATATATGATACAAATTGTCCGTATATTTTTATGTTTCGAGCGGAGAGGGAGTGAAGTTATTGATTTTACAATGATGTATTTTTTTTTTCCTTTCTATGAAAAGCTCTTTAGCGTAGAAAAACTACATAGACTGCAGTTTCATTTATGACGGGTACCGTATAATTTAATTTAAAATATCTGATTATATACAGTATACCTATAGTACCGTAATACGGTAATAAGTCGTATTTATTGTACGTTTTGTAAACGACAAATATTCAAAAAAAAAAAAAAAAACCTATAATATTGTTACATAATACAATAATAATGATCGTTAAAAAAATAACGATAATTACTATTGTAATTATTATAACGCGCGCGCGCGCTCTCGCTCGGACGTAATGCGGCGACACAGTTTTATAATAATAACAGCCCGAGTGGCCTCCTACAACAATCGTCTGACGTGCGAAAAACAAAAAAAAAAAAAAAAATTAAAAACGTGTCGGGTTTTTTTTTTTTTTTTTTCCCCCCACATAAAACTGTTTAAATAATAAACTTACGTATCGCGCATATAATATACATACGTATACAATATTATATAATATAGGTACCTATATATACGTATATGTATGGCGTACGTAATATTTTAGTCGCGTTGGCGTTGACGCGCGTAAAAAACAATATCGTAAGAAAAAAAAAAAAAAAAAAAATCACAAGTAGTTTTAAAATAGATTTTTAATGAAAAGAAGTCTCGCGAGTCAATATATACCGTCGGGGGGTGAGCTTTATACATATATATATAAATGCGTGGGTAGGTCATCTCTGACGTAGCTGCTCTTTACACGACGGTATAATATATTTATTATTATCATCGAATTATTATCGATATATTCTATAAACTCATTTGTTATCGTGTCGTCAAAGTTATTGGTTTTCGTTTTATCCGGTTTCGCGAACGCGGACGATGTTTTTTCGGCGGACGTGCAACATTACAGGTACTTCACAAACCCGTTTTTTTTTTTTTTTTTTTTTTTTTTACATTTATTTACCGATAAAAAAAAAAAAAAAAGACTTAATCGAACTTGATTTTTTTTTCTCTTCAAATTACCATGTCCACGCTTGACGAGTAGTTTTACATTTGAAACTACATTATACCGTAGCATAATAGATAAGTTACCGGTTCAACTTACTGAATACTGATATTTATTTTAAAAATTACATTCTTATAATATTATTGGCATTTTGGTCGATTTATTATCTACTAGTCAAAATAAGATACTTTAGTCAATTTATAATTTTTTTTTCAAGTCTGGAGGTTTCCAGACATGGAGGACACCCCTCCCCCTAAATACGCCACTTACATGGCCATTATCTATAAATATATATTACGTATATAAATATGATCAGTTATTATGTAACCGGTGGCGGATTCAGAGTTTAGAGAACTGCGATGACCGTAAAGGAACGGATTTACATGTAAATGCGTATTTTTATAAGAAAAAAGATATTTAAAATTCGATAAGAAATGTTCACGATATAAATCATTCTTGTTAAAATGACGCCGGTTTTATGTTAAATATTTTTACATATTTCGCTAATTCGTGAATATTATTAAACATGATTAATCGTTTCATCACGATTTACACGTTTTTAAGCCATGTTGCAGTGTACGAAAACAGCCATTTATCGATGTATATCGTGATTTATATTTTCAGTCGTTTCTTGTTCATGCTGTCCGAACCTCTTTCCATACAGTGCAATGCAATTACGTCCTAATCGTGTATTATATTAATTACAAGATTAGGTTAGCAATGGGTAGTAGATAGCAATAGGTGTTATAAAAAAGAAAATTCACGCTGTTACATAAAAAACTCCAGGCTTCATTGATTTTAAGACAATCAATGACATAATGTTTGGCCAGATATCCTTCTAGAACTTTGGAATTATCACCTTCAGATATTAAGCGCATCAAATATACTCCAATTGCATCCCAGTTGATGTGGAACGACCGTTTAGTTGTTTTAAAAATATTTTGAGACCTAATAGACGGCATTTAATCATTTAAAAGAAATTGTAATTATTCAATGCAACACATTTCGCTCTCCCCCAGATATTTTGATGTTTTTAGCGCATATTTTATAAATTATGCTTCCGTATTCATGTAGATATTTTTGTATTATTATTACATATAAATCCGTTGCCTAGTGATGCCGGTAAAGGAACGAATTTTCTATTATTTTTTTTTATTTGTACGATAGACAACGTTCGAACAAAAATGCATCCGAATCCTGGGGTTTAATATGAATAACAAGAGGTCAATAATTATATCAGCGGAAATTAACTGTGGGTCAGATGATCTCCTGAACCCCCCCCCCATCCCCTCGGCCCAGATCCGCCATTGATTATAATATTTAATACCCTTGTATAATAAACACTGTGTACAGGGATGAGGTATTTATACTCGTCGTATATGTCCGGGCGTCGACTCCCGGGTTAGCATCGCGGCGCGTCCAACCAAACCTGCCCACCCTGTATATATTTTAATACCCTCGGTCCGCGGATTAAATTTTAACGGGGTCGAAAACCGTAATCTTCCGTACGTAATATTTTTAATCCGGATTCTATTAAACAATAATATTATTTTAGTCGCGAACCGCGCGACTAAAAATTAAAATCGGACGGCACACCTCCTAATACCGTGCGTGATGGACCGCGTGCGGTGTGACGTTATCGGTGTCTACGCACGCACGTGATGCGACACACACTATCGGAATACGCCAACACCCGACGAGTGAATTCAAGATATAAATACAATTAATATTTACCAGCAAATACGAATGTCCCGTTACGGATACTGCATAATATTTAATACTTTATACGCACTATTATGCGTATTAAATTTCAAATAAATCGCTGAGAAATATAGGTACTTATAACATGAAATATCGTTAATAAATTATTTATTTAAAATAACCGTGTTAAAGTCTCAGCGAAAATATATATTATCGGTAATTTATTTAGATAATATTAGCTTGTGTTATTCACTTTGATAATTCTATTAAACAAAAATACAAAATATAATTGTATTTTAAGTACGTATTTCAAATGTTCAATTGCCCATTGCCGTGTGCACGTCTAATCTGATCTAATCCTGGTCTAATCGTTACGAGGAATAGTTAGAAAACGAGATAACACCGGACTTAAAATTTTTTGAACATTTTCATGTATATATATAATATATTCTTGTGTATGCGTGCAACACGTATAATTTCTTTTACTTTATAAATCCGTTTGTACGCCATCCGAATTCCCTAATTTATTGCACAATTTTCACTAAAATCGTTTTTACTAAATATATATATATATATATTATATACATACAGTCGAGTATAAGTTAGTTGCGCCGCACGACTGGAGGTAATTTGTGGGTTTCAAACCATTCTCATTATAAATCATTTTTATACGCAAGACTAACCCGAATCGTTAAAAGAAAATCGTGGTTTTTAAAATTTATTAGACATCGAAAACCCACATACACGCGCGGACCTCGGACAAATTTGCCGAGTTTTCTGGTTTTTATTTTAACGTACAGTCTATATTATAATATAACGTTGTTTCTTTTAGAAGTCTACGGCGGTGTACTTAAAACGGTGTATTTCTACTCACAATATTTATTGCAGCCATACATTATATTATATTATCGTTTGTGCAATAAATAATAATTAACTATATGGTGTTTTACACGATACTTATTATTATCGTGCAGTTTTGCCGAGTTTCTCATACTGACTTATACTAGCACACTAAATGATTACCTTATACGACCAATAATAATAATAATCATTCAATTTCCGCTTTAGTAATTAATATTATACATATTAGGTACACAGGTTTTATTTGATCGTTATCGTTAATAATTACCGGAGCTGTGTATTTAATGCATCATTAAAAATGTATTAAATATGCACGGAATTACGCTCTAAAAACTGACGAAATCCATTTAAACATATTTTTGAAATTCTTGAAATGTGCATAAACATGCGTTCATTTTTTTCAAAAATAATTTAAACATTTATAAAAAAAAAAAAAAAAACTCTATATTTAAACCATTTTCTAATATATTTATTGCAATCTAAGTTATAATTTTCATTCTTATTTTGAGTTCAGCCCAAATATGTATTTTTAAATTATCCATGGTGTACTATTCTAGTATAGTTTTTTTTACAATAAAATTGTTAAAAATTGTTCAAACCTATGTAATTCATACTACACACGCAGTTTATTTTGTTGTAATGCAGAAAATATTTGAAAATTGAAAATTTGACTGATAATTAATTTTTATACGAGTTTGGGTATAATTTTTTGAATACAACGATTTATCGTTGCATTAAAAATGACAACAATAAAATATTGGCTTTCGCTGAGTAAGCAAGCTAATAGAATCGAGTGCTTAGAACTGATACTGTCTGCGAAGTCTGAACCCCATCCATTTTATTTTATCTATTTATTTTAAATGTAGCTTTGGCATTTTATTTTTATGTTTTTCTCGTTATTGTGATAACTACCGTTTAAGCTATAACGGTTTTATATGTTTTTACGTTTACCTAACCGATATACTCGTACATTCACGTCTATACACGTTTTAGATTCTGAACCAAGTGAAGTGAAGTGGTACTTACGTATTTTTATTTTTATTTAGCCGCGAAAATTTTTTCGTCAGATCTATTTTCCCAACTATTATATTATCGATATTATTATATCTATCATATGTCTATTAATTATACGTTCCAGTAGTATTGTGTTGAATCAGTAAAACATCTCCGGTTTTCCCCGTCGAAATCATAAAAGTAAAACGTATACCGAACCAAACACAATTTCCACTCAACATTTTAAAAATACGATTATTATTTATCGCGTCAGAAATAAAAATAAAACGAATTTCTACGAAATCCAAGAAAAGACTTATCCGAAATACAATTTTAATGAAACTAAATCTCAACCGAAGTCGAGCGAAGCAAAACAAGTGTTCAACACCGGAAGCACTTTCCCGTTTTTTAATTACATCTCGAATAAAAATAGTGTATTCTAATAAATGTTCTGCGTTTAATTTTGGTCTGTTTCAGATTTCTTCTATCTGAATTTTTAATTTAATTTAATGTTTTAAAATTTGGAATGGAAACAACTTTTTAACCATAGTTAGTAATTATGTTTTTACAACCTCCACGAACTTATTTTATTACCGAGGGCAAACATTAAAATGGTCCATCCATTTCTCAAAAATGTATATAAAAGTCCATTCAGCCATCTATAGCCACCCATAAAACTTCAGCGGAAACTGCCACAAAAAACGTGCTCCTGACACACTTGTTTTACAATCTTATATATATATATAAATTTTTTTTTTTTACTTT
Source organism: Tuberolachnus salignus (assembly GCA_956483605.1). Taxonomy (NCBI): domain Eukaryota; kingdom Metazoa; phylum Arthropoda; class Insecta; order Hemiptera; family Aphididae; genus Tuberolachnus; species Tuberolachnus salignus. Next base: position 22,528,652 of record OY101437.1, read on the forward strand.
TTAAATTGAGAAAACAGAAACTAAAAAGCTAAACGACACAGATGAATTCCAAAATCTATAATAATTTGACGGGATATTGGATCTAGTATTTTTTTTTTCTATTTATGTTATCGCTGGGCCAAAATATATTTTCAATTTTTGCAATACAAAGCGTATAATATTTTTGGCGTATATATAAAAAAAAAAAAAAAAGAAAAAAAGTTGCCGCTGGATGAATATGTCATTATATCTTTTTTTTTTTCATCAGTGTATATTCGCTAAAATCAAACAGATTAAATGGGAAATTGAATTGCACGCATAAAAAAAAGGTAATTAAATATTTTCGTAATTAATAACATTTTTGTTAAAAGAAGAAAATCCTTTTAAAAAAATAACGTCAATAATTAGTAGGTACACGAAATTAATTATAATAGGATATGTATTTAAAAAAAATTGTTAAATATAATAGAAATATTTACACTTTATAGATTATCCTATAAAAAAAAAAAAGCTATACCTACACTCCCAACATTGTATTATTATTGTCTTATATTATAAAACGATATTATTTATTAATGGTAACTATTTTACAACTTAAACCCAATTAAACCGAAGTACAGTCTCTTAAAATTAAACACTCCTCCACACCACTTTAGTCACCGCGTTAAAATGAAAATTCGTATGTTTCGGTTCTGGATTTGGATTTGCTTAAATCACACATTCTCGAAAAATAATAAATAAACGCGTTATGACGTAACATAGATTTTTCTCGGCGTAAAAGTGAACGATTTCGCTAATGTTTTAAATTTGAATTGATATCGGTCCGATAAATGAACACTATATCTGTTTGTTTTATCCTCCCCCGTAAAGTCGCAAACGATCGATAAATATTTGATTTACCCCCTAGAAAAATTCATCGCTACCGAACCCCGACGGACCCATCAGATTATCAGTAGTCCGGGGGACGATAAGACGACCGGGGCTGCGCAGTTGACCGTACTGCCGGTGGACGTCGCGGAAAGCTTCGCGTGGGCGGTCTACGACTATACGGTTAAGTTAAAGTTTTTTTTCGCACTATTATTGTAAAATGTAATAATTTTTATTTCACTTGTTATTTTCGACGACAGATAGTCGCCATACAGTTTACTATTGTCGTACGCGCGCGCGCGCGCGAAAAAAAGCCAGCGTGTGTTTATACGAATATTATAACAATCAAAGTGTCGTATTGGTTTGTACGCGGATCGAGTGCAGCTGCTGAAAAAAAAAAAAAAAAAACGCCAACTATTATACTGTATACTGCACGAACCTTATTCTATTTAACATAAATATATTGTTACGTATTTATTCGTTCAGGAAATTACGTACCGGCATACAAGCGACGATCGTAATCAGGGTTGCGATTTTATAGCATTTGAATATTTCTTATAAGATTCTTATGAAATAGCAAAATAATCTTTAAATTTGTTTCACGGCTTAGGGAACTAAAATTTAAAATTTAATCTTGCATATTATTGCGTATTTTGCGATTTTTGTTATTTTAGTGCTATTTCTGGATTTTTAGAGATAGTATTGCATTCATACCTGTTTTTAATGAAAATTGGCCACATTTTATCTAATATAATAAATAATAATTAATAATACTTATTATTATTAATCCTAACCTAACCTAACCTAATAATACTTATTATTATTAATTATAATTTATAATAAATTAATATTAAAATCAAGATTTTAATATTTTTTATTAATAAAATAATACAATTTTAATAGACGCGTTTTTTGATTATTGTCTATCGAATTTATAAATCGATAAATGATAATGATATATATATATATATAAAAGCTGCATGTATGTAAGCTCATCACTTGAGAACGGCTCTACCGATTTGGCTGATTTTTATTTTTGTTGTGTTCGTAATTGTCAGGACAAAGTTTGTATGAAAGAAAATTATTGGAAAATCTACCAAAAAAGTAGGAAATTTGGATGGAAAAACATTTGGTGATTTACCATGGTAACCAAAGTGTAACGTTAAATCGGTAATACTCCTCCAAAAAATATGGTTACTATAGAAACCGTATTGACAATGGTTGACAAAGAAAAAATTCCATATTAATTTTAGCAGCTCAACATTTAAGCCTCTAAGTTTCTTTTTACTGATCAAATTCTGTATTTAGATATACAAAAATCTGCGTTTATATGAATGCAAATTTGTGTCAACATTTCAAATTCATCGACTACTTTTTGAGTTTTGCAGACACAAACACATGGATGCTGCATTTATATATATATATATATAGATAAAGGTAGTGATCAAGGTAAATTTAGTTTTAGACTCTCGAAATGAAGTGAAGCATTTTTAATCCAGTCAATACATACGTAGACCGAACAATTTATCAACGGAATTCCAACGGAGAAAATAAGGAACCGCCGACGAGGGTTATCCCGGAGTAAAAAAAACGGATGTCCTTGGCTGGATATATTCGATGTCCTATACAAGGAATAGAGGAATAAAATCCTTAAATAAACTGTCTGTTTGAGTGTACGATCCTTACTGGCCATGGAGCTGGGGAACTGTTTTGATCTACAGAATACCAATGATATCAATGATAATCTACCATTCCGACTTAAACGGCTCCGATTTCCCATAAGAAAGTCCTCGTTTTAAATAGATTAGCGACTAGAAAGAATAAAAGTCCACAAATAAATATAGGGGACCGATACAGTTGGGCGAGGGATAGGGGTGAATCCAATAGTATTTAATTTTTCACGTGCAACGCTGTGCGGGATCAGCTAGTTACTAACAAATAATAATTTTCCGTTTTTCTTTTTTGTATATTTTGTTATTTGAATTGTATATTTTTAGCGCATATTTACGGTAATATTATATCGCATATTTATGCAGTTTTAAGTGTTTTTAAAAATCCCAACCCAATCATAATATAATATAGTGTACCACTCTTGCCCACAAGGTTTTTACCGTCCAGTATTCGGACGAGGGAGATCGATATTTTTGTTTTGTTTTTATGCCGGACAATATTTGGCTGTTAAACCGCCGTAAACGTCTAACATAAAATATCGTGTCGTCTATCCGTATTTAAATATTATAGTCTACAAATAGCCACGGAAATCGAGGGCGTCTTTGTTTTTTTTTTTTTTTTTGTAGGTGTATAATTTTGCTGTTCACCGTGAACCATACCGTTTAGAGGTAACCGCTGGGCCGGTTTTAGGTGTAGGCTCAGTCCGTCACTTTTTATAGGGAAAGATTTTTTGATGTTTTTATCCGATTTTAAAATCTAAAATATTATTGTACGCGGTGGTTATTTTATTTAAGTTCTTTTGTTAGTAAAATCATTTATAGATAATTGACAATCAGGTAAAAGAATTGTTTCCCATGACATTTACGCAGCCCTGTGATTTTTACTTACAAAGGAAAACGATTTTCTAGTACAAAACTATCTGCGATCGCCAATGTTTCAATATATTTTCTGGACACGATCCGATAAACAAATGTTGCATCTTTTTAAGCACGATAAATACGTTTTTAATTAAAATTCTAAATAGTATTATTGTATTATTTTGTATTGTTAAAACTCATATTCAATATTTATTTCGAACATTCTTCAATAACTTCACGGTATAAAATACTACGTTAATTATAATAAAACGTGGTAATTATGTTAAGATACACGCAACATAAAATTATTTAACTGTTTTCGCAATATTTTTTACGAGTTGTTTTAATATAGCCGTTTGAATGTTGAACATATTATGAATACATTGCCCAATTGTCTGATTGGATGTGGACTATAAAAAATAAGAAAAAATACAAGTTTTTAATGCCATTTTGAGATTAGGCTCATGAATAGGGGTATGTAGACCAAAAATAACCTAATTTAGTCGTATGAAGATACTTTGAAAATAATTTGTTACACGCGTAGAAGCTCAGAATATTCGATGACTTGTTTTTTGGGTCATTAAAAATGTATATATATTAGTCTGTTTGAAATTCCGTTTGATTATATACGAACGGAAAGATGTGATTTGAGCGTAATAAAAAAAAAACACTAAATGACAGTGGTTCTCAGCCTTTTTGGATTCGTGTCGCCCTTATTCACAAGATTCCCTTTTAAAAAAAATACAGTTCGCAGAAAAAAAATAATTACACATTTAATTTTAGCTTTCGTCTTGTATAAACATTGATATTTTAAATTGAAAAAAAATAATAATAAGAATATTGAAAAACTATAAAAATCGCGTAAAATCGGAACAATTGATTTTGAGCCTGGTGATTTTGACAAAGTTGAGGAATTCGAGGGATGATGGTGGAAAAAGCGAGTCGTTGTCGAACGTCAAACGGACGTATTTATCGGATCTAAAATATAAATAGACTCAATGTAAAGATAATAATTTTTTTGGTACCTAAGCCATTTAGTGTAAACAATTATTACGCTGTTCTGACGGCGGTGGCTATTATACGACTTTATTCGAAAAATTCTCATATTTGTATTATTTTCCCCGAGGATTTCGTGTCGGCCCTACGCTCGATGTATCCGTGTCACCCCGGCCGAGAACCACCGCTGTGCGGACTATATGGCTGTACGGTGTGTAAATGTGAAAAAAAAAAAAAAAAAATTGTCGAAATTGTTCGCGGCCGTCGGTCAATACCGTCGGCATTCCGCGTTTAGTACGATTATATATACGACGCGCACACGCCGAGGTTTTGACGGCGTTATACCGACGGTACGCCCCGAAGGGTGACGCGACGGCGATTTTTCGGCACGCACCGGGGCCGAGTAATAAATTACATTTGTGCCTCTGGTCGCGGTCGGATCGGATGTAATAATACGCGTACGCTCTCGGCTTTGGCCGCCACGATTTCCCGACGACGGCCCCCCGGGCCCAGGGGTTACCTTTATGTTTTTTTTTTTTTTGTTTCAAACCGGCAATACCCTCCGCCTCCCGGAAACGCCGTGAGGCACTACTTCAGGAGGCGGGTCGCCGTCATTTATTGATTAAAATGAGAATACAATTGAATTATAGTTAAAATCCCGTTTTCCCCTAAGGCGGGGCGGGCTCACATAAATTACTACGGTACAACGACTATTGCCCTACCGTGGGAATGAGCAGTAGCCAGGCCGAAGCCCGCTTGCTGCCCTCACAGGTTGTAGGGGGGGGGAGGACTTCCTGCCGGCTTCCCGGCCGGCGGTCTAGCGACTACGAAGCCGCGATCAACGACGGCGGCGATGCGCTTGAAGAAGGCGCACGCCGGCGACGTCGAGGGCTTGGCGATGCCGTTCTGCCGCCTCCTTCTCCGCGATGACGGCCTCAGCGAAGTCGACCACGGCATCCCAATGGTCTGGGGACTCCAGCATGTGCGTCACCAAGTCGCCCGGTTCAAACGGACCGATCCTCCGGACCAGGCACTCCCTATCCCCGTCAAACGCTTCGCAGCGCACCAGGGTATGGAGAGCGTCGTCATCCACCTCGTTCTCATCACTGGGAAATCCGCAGTGAGAACACCCGGGGGACGGAGCTCGTCCGATCCGGTGAAGGAACGAGTTGAAGGATCTGTGCCCCGTGAATATCTGAGTGAGGCGGAACGTCATGGAACCGTGCGGTCTTGTGACCCACCGCACCAGCGCGTCGGGAGGAATGAGCGTACGAGTTAACGCGCGCCCACTCCTCTCCGGCGTTTCCGTGGTTCTGATCCGACGCGCCCATCTGGTCGCGATGCGGATCTTCGTACGGTGTGCTGACGTGCGGAGTACGTCACTTGCCGTAGCCTCCAACGCGCGCAAAGCGTCAAACGCCTTGCACCTGCGAGAGGTCAACAGACCGACGGGAGGCAGTCCCGCTACGATTAGCGCCGCCTCGTGCGCCTAGGGGTTACGATTTTTATAGACCGGATCCCGCGTGTCGACCGCCGAAAAACGTGGTTTCGAACGTTTGACCGCTAAAACGCGTAACCCCTACCTCCACGGGCCCGCTAAAACGCCGACAGACCTACTGCTGGCCGCGTGTCTGTTACTAGTATCACTCGTGGTATTACACGAGGGCTACTGCACCGGGCATTGCAAATCCATTTGCGGTGTATTGCGCTTAAAATTAACAAAGTAAAATGTTATTTTACGCTAAAACAGGCTCGAATTCACCGTTGTCACATATTCGCATTTCAATCTACGTGAAACCGTATAAAATAAAAATCGATTATTAATTTATTACAATCGAGTTGGCATTTATTTTTTAAAAATTATGTCCTCAAAATGACGGCCTTCTCTTCTCAAGCACTCTTCTATAGCCTACTTACGCTACACCGTGCATCACTTTCAAATGTGTATCGGCGATTTCTTCTTGAATTTCGTTGTTTAGTTCGTTAATATTTCGAGGTTTTTGACTTTAATTTTTAAATGGGTAAAAGTTTAGATCGATGTGCAAAATCCGACGTAGGCTTCTACTGGATAAATTTTACGATAACGCATGTTTTGTGCAGAACGTCTTGGACTCGTTATGAGACCCTGACAGCAGTAATGTTTTCAGGTGTACGAATGGTTTTTTTTTCGTACACGTTTCTTTTTTAATGCTAAACCCGGTTCTTCAAAGTTGGTTATCTATATTTTAGTTGCGTTAGTTGATGATATTGAACCATGGCGTTTAAGGTTAAAATGAAGACTAAATAAATAGGCTTTTTTTACGCGGAAAATCAAAATTAACAACTAAATAACTATTGAACATTTTCCCATGAAAACCTATAACTATTGAATATATTCCTATATTCCATATTGAATTATTATTTTTGGTGTTTTAAAATTTTAAAAACTGATTAGCCTATCACATCCACAGTAACATAAGGAATCTATAGAAACAAAAAAAAAAAATGTTGAAAATCAGACAAAATTCAGTAGTTTTTACGGTTAGTAATAACAACGAAAAATACGCTGTATCTTTATATTATAAAAAAAATAATAAGATAAGATAAGATTAGCTGTCATTACTCGGTCTTATTCGGGTCAAGTTCGGTTATCCAGGATCGTTTCTAAAAATGGTTAAAACTTTTTTTTTGTTTTTTGTTAATCTATTTAATCTATTTTAAAAACGGCACTCGCTTTCCCGTTGACAACTAAATCAAATTTGTAATAACAACTGTTATTTCTTCATCCGAATTACCGAGGAAACCCATAAATCAACAAAAATAATTAGATTTTCTTAACAAATATACCGAAAACACGTTTTTGGTGGTGATGGTTGGGGGATATCGGGGGGGGATTAAAAGTAGCCTATGACGCTATACTGATATAGCTGATCTTATTGTATCATAACCATACAATAACTGTAATAATTGACATTACACAATTGATGACAAACAAAAATAGTACCTACTATAAATGTGAAACATCAACAAAATTGAAAATATGTGGAAAATTGCAAAAAAAAAAAAAAAAATAAAAATGCACTAAAAATTATTCGACTTTAAACTCGAACATGCATGGAACAGTTGTTTAAACTTATTTGGAAATAAATTCGAGCAGTAGAAGGACAGTTGCAAATGCGACAACGTCCGGGGATCTATTGATAATTAAATACAGGTTAATATAAAAAATATATTTATAATACTAAATTATTATTTAACTTTAAGTTTAATAAAAAATAATAATAATTATTATTTAACTTATTATTATTTTTTATTAAACTAGATACAATTTCCTTGGTCCTTTAGAAATATCGTCTATTAAGTCTTTAGGATTAATTTTGACGTTCATATATGAACTGGTTCTAAATCGTTGGTTTTATTATTTCAAAATTTTAATAGGAACTTACTTCGGCGGTAGTGTTCCGTAGGTTATCGTAGGTATATTTTAACTTAGGCATTTAAAAGCTGGAAACATACTTTCAGATGTTGTGACATAGATAGGTACTGCGGGTATTAATTTATTACACGATATTTTTAATAATAAATAAATGTCGGGGTAGTTTTCTTTTTTTGTATTCTGTAAGAGCAGCATCAATCTCAGTTTTAGGTATATGCAGTTATGTAGTTCTTCTGAGTTATGCTCTCACAATGTTTTAACTCTGTTATTGAATTATATTCGTCCGCTCGAGGTGAATAAACTTTTGAGCGAAGCGAATAATGTATTGGTTTTACTATGACGTGTGTATGCTTTTTTTTTTTTCCCCATTTCTTTTCTGTTTGTGGACAACTTTTTTACCAGACATCGTGCTCCGATTTACAAGTGTAGCACATTTTCTGAAAGCGTTTCGGATCCAGTTGATGCATTAGAGTGGAAATCTTTTTTGATTTTTCGTTAAAAATCAAAAAAGATGTAGTTTTAGTTGTAGTTTTCTTAATAGTTGGGAAAATCCAGTAAAAAAACCTAGGAAAAACCGGAAAATTTAGGGTTTTATTATTTTCGATTTTGCTATTTTGTTGTAACTCGGTTATAAATATTCGTAGAGACCTGTAATTTTCACAAAATATTAATATTAGGCCTTTCCGGAAGTAGGCAAATTTTTGAAACATTCCGACCATTTCTTTGGACTATTTATAGGTATTAGAGGTTTTCTTTCTGAATTAATGAAGTTGTACTTAATGATAAAGAAAAAGAAAACAAATTGAAGGTAATACAATTCTGTTTTATAAGCATTTAAAGTGCAAATTTTAATAAAAAAACCGTAAAAATGACGGCATTTTAAAACATGATTAACCAAACTTTGCTCAGAATCGTTTATCGTTAGCAATGATTTATCATTGCGTACAGATATAAATTAAATAATCCTCTACGTATATTCTACCTTTACAAATTTCTACCTACACCGGAAGCCCACCCTTTGTACAAAGTATGTGTTTCGGTATTTTTTTCTGATTTTTAAAATATTTTATAAGTTTGAATTACCATTAATACTTTGATGAAAATGTTAACAGTAAATAAAAAAGGAAAAGGCCAAAAAATTTCAACCGTACAAACAATTCCTAACTTTGGCCTCTTACGATTCGATCGCAATGTTACTTTTGGTTTATCGCTATTTTCTATTATCTTCGGTTTTTTTTTTCACGTGCCCATCCCGAGAAACTTGTCACGTTCTTCGTCCCTTCGTCATCCGTACCAACCCGCCAACCGTTCTATTGGTGATTTGAATTTTTTTTTTTTTACTTATTTGTGTTGGTGCTCAATAGGGAAATACATTCCGAGTACTTGTAATAAATGTAATAAATTCGATTCGGGTAAGAGATAGACGAAACCTACTTCGGAAATGGCACTTGGTTGTTTTTCGGGAATTTAAACCCGGGGTCGGTCTAATTGATACGTTTCACGCTTATGCCGTTCGTCTCGTCACCGTGCGAATAATAGTATAAAATATATCGCGCGCCGTGGAAAAAAAAGGCCTTATTACAGAAAAAAAAAAAAATAATAAAAAAAAAAAAAAAGTGCTGATTGTTATTAGTCGTTGTTTATTGCGCGTGACCCGTTTCGCCGGGGCAAAGTGTTCGCGTGAGTTACGCGCATCATAATCGCACCAAAACGCAGTTTAACGACGATTTCGTACGAGATTAATCGTCGCCTGTTTATTCACTAAATATTTATACGGATATATAATATATATATATATATATATATGTATTTTATCGTCGTAAAAAAAAAAAAAAAAAAAAAAAATATACGGTACAAATATATAAACGTGGTCGGCGAAAACGTTATTTATTTATAAACGGTTTTAAAGAGTGGGCGAACGTATAACTTATAACTATAATATTATCGTTTCCTGTGTCCGTGCTCGGTGCCTAAATGAACAATGGCCCGTCTTATTTTTTATGGTCTCATTTTCATTTGATTGACAAAATTATTATCGTCTTTCACCGCGTCGTCCGCGGCGATCGCTTCCTCCCCCCCAGGATTTTCGTCACTCGTTTTCTATACGCGAGATATATTATAAAGTCAAATTTCCAAAGAAAAAAAAAAAAAAAAGGAATAGTCGGAATCCTTGAATATAACATATACGCATTATTAATTGAATGAGGAGCAGGTCTGTCTTCCAGATCCCCACTCCAAAAAAAAAAAAAAAAATTATTTTTAAAATTCGAACATGAAAAGCTACGAGTGTATTGTAATACTGTATAGAATATTTTTAAATATCGGACCCCACCCCATTCGAATGAGCTTTTGATCCGCCACGGGCCGTCTACGTAAATATTATAATTTTAGAACAATATACGATATACTTCCGAGGCGTTATACACGTATCGAAATTGATTATATATTTATTTTAAATTTGATTAAGTACGATAATATTTTGGCTCTACGATTTTGTATTATGTATTTAGATACCTACAGACGAGATGTCCGACAGTTGAACTATTGAATCAATTCAAAAATTTTAATATGCGTATACCTATACAACTTATTATGCCTTATACCTATAATTAGTTTTTATACAATTTCAAAACTATTAAAAAACTCGAACAAGGTTCCTGCGGATGACCGGGCGCCCTCGGCTATACACAGCGAATCTTCTCGTGATTCACTTTTCCAAGTCGGCAGTAATAACTATTATACTTACTGTATTATAAAACTCCACTTACCTGACCTACGATATGAAATTAAAACTTCAGTTTGTAACTTACAAATCCAAACCGTTTAAAGATTATAATTATAATTTTCAATTATAAGAACAAAAAAAAAAAAAAAACAATAATGCGTATGAGAACTTTTTTTTTTGTGTTTGACGTTTATTATGAACTAAAATATTTTCTATATTATTGTATATAATAACTATAGTGAGTTATTCCTAGGGCAGTGAAATTATTGCATTTGCATCTTTTTTTTTTCAGATGCTATATTCATTGCTAAGTGAGTTTAAAATGTGTTTCGCTTAAATATTAATTTAAATACAGTTTTTTTTTTTTTTTTTATTGCAATATCAAATTATTTTTATTTTTGTGCGATTTTCACTGTTTTTTCAAAATTGTAGTATCATTTTAAGAATATTTAACTTGATATATTATGAATTTAAAATTAAGTAAACGTAGCAGTGTATAAATGTATACACCAGTTAAACACATATATATAATAATACATATTTCTATATTGCTTTTTTATATTTTTTATATTTACTTGTTCTTTGATAATCAATATTACCGACTATCGTCGATCAACAATCAGTTATGTTTAAAATAGACTATGTACCGATATCGTTGTAATTTGTAATCGATGTCATTTAAGCGGTTATACTTTGTCATGTCTATTTCGTCCGCAAAAAAACGCCGAAAATCAATCCGTTCGAATTAGTTGTTTTAAAAAATTACGAAAAAAAAACAAAACATTTTTGAAGACAATTTTCAAAATTACAAGTGAAATTTATAATATATTTTATTGGAATAACGCAATCAATTTAGTGATTTTTTTTTATAGCAATAACTTCAATGCCTTAGTTATTACAGAAATGTCTTTGATGAAATATCTCATTTATAATTTAAATTAAATTCAGTTAACTAATTTCAATATTAACGCAGGCAGGTTAAAACAGTATCATTAAAAAAAAAAAAAAAAAAACAAAAAATATTATTACCAACTATAAAATTGTTTTTCAAGTACTTCTATAACGAATATGCGATTTTGTTTACTATGTAAATGTTACAAGACGTCGTTGAACTAAAAAAATTACTTGACCTAAATAAGTACATGGGTGGAAAAATCGTGTTAGCAGCCATATACTTTCATAAGTTTTAGATAAACTGCCTTTCTTCAAGGCGGACGGATAGTTTCTTGAAAAGTGCCTCAGCATCATAAAAAGTGCAATTTTCTATTTACGGTATACCTTTCGTAACGTTTTTATATTAAATATAAGTGTTTTTAAATGTCTAGAATAAACTTCTCGTGATTCTGCCTAAAATAGTCTATAACCGCCATGAATAAATTACGATTCCTTTTTTATTTCGTTTTTTTCGCCAGAGAAAACCGATATGTCGTTCATGACTTCTATATAATCGGAAATTGTCGCTGGATTCGAGAGCAAATTTCATAATATTTCTTTTAAAAGAATAATTACACTGCAGTGTACTTACTATAATATTGTTATTTTGAATTATTGGCTGAATTTAACAACAAATTATATCTCCTCGTCGCAGGGCGTACTATTATTTGACAAGAAATAAAAACGGAAAGAGACATTTATTGTTAAAAAGAAAAAAAAAAACCGACGATTTGTAATTTATTATGTTCATTTTATCGTCAAACGTGTAATTTCAATATTTATTAGTATTGTATCTGTTGGTTTAATGGCTTTGGAAATTGTTTTCTAATCGCTTGGAAATGGGGGACGAGCGGTATTTCACGATGGTAGGAATACTAATGATGAAACTTGTGCAAGTTCTATATTACAGCTATTGAACCGCGTAGTTTAATTGCGTATGCAAATATAGAATTAGTTTATTAATTTATATTGATTATAAGTAATAATATTATGAAGACGTATTCAAAGTTCGTGTAGTCTTGCGATTGTACTACGTGTCAATAGTCGACGCGTGGTGGTCATTATCGGTAGAATGCCGGACAATATTAATCAAAATAACGGAAAATATGGTTAATAACTGTTGATAAAATAAATCGCGTTTTTTTTTCACCTAACCGAAAGTCTTAATAATGTCTCCTCCTACCAGTGGCGCAAACAAGGGGGGTGTTTTAGGTGTCTGGACACGCTCCCCCCTCGAACCGTAATTTTGGGAAGTAATTTTTTTTTTTTTTTTTTTTTTTTTTTTTTTTTTTTTTTTTTTTTTTTTTTTTTTTTGTAAGCTTATTATATACAAAAATAATCATGCCTCAACATTTTACAATTACATAAATTATATGAGATTTTTTACCGAAATTGTTTTGGTCGAACTGAAATGCGTGGAAATTGTACAAGACGTTCATAATACGTTGTATACTTGTTATTCGTGAAAACAAAAAGTTGAACGTAATGTAATAGTTTTTTTTTTTTTTTTTTACAAGTTTTTTAAGTTCATATTTGATGAAATTCGTAAAAATCGCGGTATTCCAAAACATGTTTTTATCGATTTTCGTTCGGAATCGTAATTGTTATCAGCGCTGCTTACACATATAAACTAAATTCGTCTGTGTTCAAACTTTTTTATTTTAAATTCAATTTTTTAGAAATCTACGCAGTACTATTCTAAATTGCTATGGTGGGTTTAAAAAATTAATATTGCTTCGCATAACTAAAAATTCACTGTTTTGGGCGTGACGGTTAGATTATTTTTTAAATCGTTTCTTTATAATCACCACCAACACAAACCAAAAGGTCCAATAGTAAGATAATTGAACGATTAAGTTCCGAATTTGAAAACAGAATTACATTTGATGTAGATTTATGATCTACACATGAAAAAAATAATGACACTATTATGTTTTTTTAAATATGATTATAAGTTCTATAGAGAATAATGTAATTTCGAAAAGAAAAAAAAATGTTACGTAGATATCTGATTTTTAAATATTGTCACTCTTGTCTTATATTTCGTAACAATTATCGTATTATTGTCCTTATTTTCCTTGTTGGTCATATTAAACTAAAATATTTTACTTTTAATTAATGTCATAGTTTTCAAAAAAAAAAATAAAAAAATAAAATTTGGACCGATTTGGCTATAGAAACGACACGCTTAACATAACACACGGACCGATTTAATTACGTTATAGATAAAATACAATATAACGGAAAAGCCTCTATGGATTTGAAATTAGCAAAGAAGCTTTTTTTTTTTTTTTTATCGCTCGGAAAACACTTTTTAGCTTTGTAAAAACGCATCAAATTATTCACATCGTAGGTATTCTATAAACAATTTCTTCGTCTAATAGTACTTTCCCAATAGTTTTTCTAAAAAAAAAAAAAAAAATAAAAGAAAACTGACAACAAAAATGTCAATACATTAGTTATTATTTTTATCGATTTCTCTGGGTTATCTTGGGTTACACGGGGGGGGGGGGGGCGAATAAAAACGCGACTAATACTACTCCGCTCAGAATCGCTATTCGATTGCATTGATTTACTGTTGCGTTCGGTGTATATAAACTAAATTATCCCGTACATCCATTTTGACAAATACCTATAACGAATACCTACGAATACTTAAGGAATAAAAAGTGAATAATAATATACGGCGGAATTTTGAATAGTAACAAACAAAAAAAAAATAAAAAATAAAAAATAAAAAAATACAGTAATCTCTATAAATGTGTCTTATACTTTTTACAATTGATGTAATCCTTTTAACTCGAATATAAAAAAAAAAAAAATCTTTACACTTGAATATTATTTATTATTTTATATCCGTTGAATAATTTATACAGTATCGCGCGTGCGACTGTAAATTCCACTACGCGCACTCGTACGTTTTATTGGGTCCGGTCCAAGGGTGACGTAGTCTGACAAATACAATTGTTATTTTTATTCGAGATTTCCGGAAATTATTTATTATAATTTTTATGTATTATTTTTTAATTACGAAACACTGTCAGCAGGATTGCGGAGAGTGTTGGGATTTTACCGACGTGTATTTATTTGTTTTTACTTGGGAAATTATTAAGTCGCGCGCAGATCGATTTAATTTCGTTCGTACAGCGTACCGGAAAAGTAACGAAATTCGTGCATTACTCGGGACAGAATGCGTTTACACCCCAGGGGAATTATAACAACGGTGAAAATCTATTGGCCGTATATTAATCAAGTAGAAATAACGCCCGTAGTAGTTGAAATTCTATACGGACAAACGCAAATGTATCGATTGGAAAACAGTTGTAATGATTCACGAGCGAAACACAATTTTTCCGCAGTATACAATTATGTATATTGCCGGGGGCGTATATAGGGAGGAAATGAGGGTTTGATGCCTTATATCGTTTCTTTATTTTTTGTCGTTTGTAAGACGGAGACAGCCGCCTTAGTGGCGTAATTTTGGGCGACAAAGTGGAGCCTCTCTGAAATTTTCACGGGTGATAAAGGTGTAATTTTGTCTTCCCCTCCCGGGTATGACAACAGTACAAAACTCTGAATCTTCTAGAATAAAGATAGAATGCAATACATTCATTTTTTTTTTATATTCATAATAAGATAAAAATATTTTTTTCGTCAAATTATTTCATAAAAGTTTATATATATTTCACGTTTCTTCTATTTTACAATACTACGTTGACGTATTGTCAATGTTATCGGATTATCTGGGTTACGAAAATAAGAAAACTAACAATAAAATAATGACGCATTCTTTCGCTTATTTTTTAAGTTTTGTTTGATTGAGTCATAGTTTATTTTGTATACATAGAATAAAAATTTATTTTCACCACCACCCCTCGTGGTAAATAAATTATTTTGCCCCCCCCCCCCCGAGTGTTTTATTGAGTTAAGCCATTGGAGACAGCACATGCATATAATCACGTCCTCTTAAGACAAAATCGTTTCTAATATATACGTATTTGATTCTTTTTCATTGACGAAAATAATAAAATTACTTTTTTATAATTTCTTACCTCGCGTTGTTTAGTTACTTGATATAAGAAAGTAATTTACCGCTTTAACTCACACCATTCACTCGTCACAAGTTGGTTGTAAAAATTACCAAAGGTAGTTTTCTTGATTTTTTTTTCTATTTATTACAAAACATTTATCACAACAATTTATTGAATATAAATTATTAAACATACAAATGTCTACAAAAAAACGTTCTTACATAAATACATTACACATCAAGAAGATTAACAAATTATATATATATATAAAAAAAAAAAAAAACTGTATAAACCATAATATATTTGATTTGTGAGCACCGGCAAACCTTTTTCTGTAATCTTCAACAACTTGTAAAATGTATTGATTTTGGTCTTCATTTTTCGTCATTGTATTATTGTAATTTTGTATTAGGGACACTACTCATTCGAAAAATGATATATATTAACCGCCTTGTTTATATATATATATATATTATATTGTGATTTTGATTTTGATTGAATAAAAAAAAAAATTAATCGAAAATTTGAAAACGTACAATTATTGCGAAAAAAATTATAAAAATAAAATACGATTGCCGTCTGGGAGTTGCGAGAGAATTCACATCGTCGGAGGAAGCTTTTCGAAAAATCAAGTGTGTACCGTCGGCGTAGCCGGAAAATAATTGTGTAAGAGCTGGGGGGGGGGGGGTGTTAATTATGCAACCTCGTCTCGTTCACGTAAAAAAGTCAATTTTTCATAAATTAAAATACGACGAATGAAAAAAAAAAAAAAAAAAAAAAAAATGCTATTGATTGTGTTGTAACGTTAGCGCAGTAACCGCGTTTAATTATATACTGTTTAATTGCGTACAATAATATTTATGCACTTTTTAAACACATAAAAAAAAAAAAATAAAATATAATAGTTGACGGAGAAATTTCGGTGGGCGGGGATACGGAGATAGGGCAGGGTTACACCCGGCTTATCGCCATCAACCCTCCAACCATGCGGACTACGCCACTGCGGTTATATGTGGAATTTGTAATTTTCACGGTTGTTTTTTACGTCATACCTATACAGGGTAATTTTAATACGATAAAATGTCGTGATGAAACGAAAAAGGAAGAAAAAACCTATATTTAGTAACCAGCTTATTATAATGGGTTTGCGTTGTTTTGTTCGGTGTATTAAAAAAAAATAACCGTGACGTAATAAAACGCCCCGTCGTGAAACAATAAGAGTTAAAAAAAAAAAAAAAAAACAAATAATGATAAATGATTTTATTAATTAAATATCCGTACAAATTGTTCGCGAAGCATTATAGGACGGGCAACATTTAAAAAAAAAAAATTGTTTTTTATATTTTATGACGTATAGGATATATACGGGTGGCGAGATGTTACACTCGGTTTATGCCCCGGGCCGCGGAGCTAAAATTGATAGAAATCGACGAAAAACGGGCGAGAAAAAAAAAAAAAATATATATATATAAAAATCAAACCGACATTCGGTCGTCGAGATATTCTTTTTTTAATTTTTTTTTTTTTTTTTTACAATTATATTAATGTAACAGTGGACAAACGATGCGGTCGCAAGACATACGACCGCGTATCTGTGCGGCGCGTTATCACACCGTGAGGCTAGGCGCGGCGTCGACGGCGGTCGGTCATCGTCGACCGCGTGATGTGTGGCTGGGGGGGGGGGTGCGAGGGGGAACAGAACGTTTCGGCTAAACCGCACACGGACGCGTTTTCGTACCTATTATTACTATTACTATTATTATTACTATTATTATTATTATTATTATTATTATTATTATTATTATACACATGATACGATATTGTGCCCGGGGCGGCGGTGGTGCTGCGACAGCGCAGAGCGTCGGGTGGCGCGGGTGCCGTCGCCGCCGTCCGTATACCGCACGCGTTATCACGCGACATGCGGGCGAACGACTTTTGTGCCTCGTGCGCGTATAATATTACGAGAGCGTA
This sequence comes from Tuberolachnus salignus, assembly GCA_956483605.1. NCBI lineage: Eukaryota > Metazoa > Arthropoda > Insecta > Hemiptera > Aphididae > Tuberolachnus > Tuberolachnus salignus. Next base: position 22,546,097 of record OY101437.1, read on the forward strand.
TACGGCGGCGGCCTCTTCACCCCTATTTGTACCGGTGGCGGCGGCGGCGGTGGCGGTGGCGGCGGCGGTTGGTGTGGGCGGTGCGAGTCAGCTGACACGACTCCGGTGGGCGCCGAGCGACACGCACGGACCGGCGCGTATACGCGTACCGCGCGAACCGTGCTACCAACTTTGCCGCCGCGTCGGCCGATATTTTTTCGTACCCGTCAGTGGCGATGCCGCAGCCGTTCGGAGCTTTATTATCGCCGCCGCCGTTGTCGTGGCGTACCCGTATACGCTGTCTCTTGTCGTCGCCGTCGACCGACGGCAGCAGCACCGACAACAACAACAACAACAACAATAACACCGGGTCCGCCTCCGACGGCCCTTATCGCTAACGCTGGTTCCGTCGCGCTCGCAGTGGTCAGTCGCACCGCCGAGCGCACGTTCGCCCCGCACGGCCGTCGCCGTCGTAATTGTCGTCGACTTCGTTGCGGTCGTCGTCGTCGTCGTCGTCGTCGTCGTCGTCACCGCCGCCACCGCCGCCGTCGCCACAGCCACGACCGTTGTCGTAACTGCCGTCGCAGTCGCCGTTACAGTTTTTGTTTTATTGAACGGCAGCCGCCGCACCTCGCCGCATTCTCAAAACCTATTATCACTAACGCCGCCGCCGCCGCCGCTATTATCAATATTATCCTCGTTCAAACACGAGATTCCCATCAACAAGATCACCACCTCCGCCGCCATAATCACCATCGACACCACCGTCACCATCAACACTATCACCACCACGCCGTCGCTTCTATATATTATCACTATCATCACCACCACAACCACTACTACTACACCACTGTATTACTAAAACTACGCCGACCACGCGTCACCGTAAGTACATGTGGCCACAAGCCCCACCCACCAAAAAAAAAAAAAAAAAACCTTTAAATTTTCGTATTCTGTACATTTTTTACGATTTTTTTTTCTTCATTTTTCCTTTACATTATTTAAATTGCCGTCGAACGAGCGGCTTTTTTCCTCTATAGCGTATAACTGTAAGAGGGTGCCTCTATATATTGTATTATATTCATTCGTCGTAAAAATGTCCGCGCACCGGCACCGAGGGGACCGGCTGAAAATCCGTCTGCGAAACTAATTAGGCTGGTTGCCAATTTCTTTCACAATGGGAACTGGGCCATACCGTGCGCGTATATAAAGCGTGCAAAGTTATCGTGGACACCCCGACTTTGATAGTAATTCTACGCGAAAAGAAACCGGCCAATACGGGTCCGGACGCTATATATATATATAAAAAAAAAATTAATAATAAAAAAATATTATTTGTTATTTTATCGTCTTACGCTATGCGTGTAAGATTTCGTTATTTTTCTTTCCTGTAAACTTCGGCCGGATAACTGTATCGCCGGTATTTGTCGCGGTTGTAACGTGCGCCCGAAACCAATGTTTAAAACGACGTTAATAGTTATTAGTTTTTTTTTTTTTCAGTAGTTAAACATTAGTTTTAAGATAGTATCTTATCGTGTACAGTATTATCAGTGGGGACCACGGCGCGGAATGTGTTTGGACATTTTAAATTCCCGCGATGGGCGTGGAAAAGTGTCGACCGTTGGTACGGTTAAAACGCGGACAAATTTTTTTACGCCAACCAAATTGCACAATGCAATTCCCGTATTCGTTATATTATTTATGCGTAAATTGCATATAATTACCGAAGTGATAATGACCGGGGCGCAGTTTTCGTTGTGCCCTTTTGGCCCGGACAAAAATCCGGGCGCAGTAATACACGCGCGATTTTCGTTCCCGCAGTTTACCCCCAAACCGCCGGTCGCACGTGCAAATAAACCGGGTAAATTTATAAAGTTTGAAGGGGGGGGGGGGTAGGTGTAAGTGTGCCCCCCCCCCTATAGCCCCCATAGCCCCCAAGTACTTTTTTTCCTCCCTACCGAGTCGACCGGTTCGTGTCCGCGTCGACGTCTCGCCCGACCGCGAATATATTTGAACCGTATATTATTTTATATCCGGCCGAATAACGCGTCAATAACGCCGTACTATTATTTCCGGTCCGCCGCGTTTCAATAGGATAATTTTATACTACACCGACGTCATTGATTATTATCAATAAGACGGATAAAATAATGCTGTTCGTGTATTTCTTTATGTTGCCGTCAAAGTGTATGCAAATTCGGGCGTACAATTACAATGCCCAACCACCCCCCGGGAATCGTGCACAAACGCCCCGTCGAATTCGGACGAAATCCCAGTCCCGTTCGATAAATTTAGTTTCACTGCCCCCGCGTCCCGGAGCCCGTCATATTGCGGAGGCCTCGAAATACTTCAATTACGATATTCTACGGAAATTAATTCGTTTTCGGTTAGCGTCTACAAGACGAATTTCCGCAAATGTTATACAACGGACTAGTATTTCGCTTGTCACCGAAATATTTTCAAATCTGAATAAAAAACCGTTTGTATTTAATGATTTTCCACGATTTTTTTAGCCGAATTATTAATGATGTTCTCTATAGTATTGGGAAATTAGTTTCTATTTTGAATTTTTCTCTACCGGATAACGGTACACATTCATTAGCCGAAAATTTAGAATTATTTTTATAGCAAAGCTAATTTTAATATTCGTTCGAGGTTTATCTAAAAACAGTTTTAAGTAGAAAAAAAATAAAAAAAATAAAAAAAAAATGTGAAATTTTGGTAGGTATTTTGTGAATAATGCAATTTTTGTAAATTTAGGGCCCTTGAAATTCCGGGGCCTCAGTTGTTAATTTTGACGAGTGCAGGCCATTTAAATACATCTGTTAATAGTGTCAATAAAGTTTGAGCTCGATCGAACATAATTAACACGTGGTGATGTAAGCTCAAATAAAAATATAACTGAAAGTTCAAACTGCTTTTATTCTAAAGGAAAATGTCAGTATTTCCATGGTTATTCCTAATTCCCTGCAAAAGGGTTAATTTTACAAAAATAAGTTATACTTAATACTTATTTAAAAAAAATTATTAGATACACGATAATAGTTATAACAGATTTTCTGTATGTATCTATAAAATACAGAAAATTCGCTAAAACTAAAAATAAATTATTTTCGTAATTCGTGATCATTGGTAAATTTTTCATGGTTTCTTAAGATGGGGTTACCTCTATAAAAAAATATCAAAATACATTTTTTTTCTGTTAGGAAATAATTAGTGCAACAATGATGATTTTATAATAATTTTTTGTAAAATACAAACAAAAGTATAGGTATACAACTACACGTGAAATTCTACGTTTTTCTGAAACTTTGAGCTTACGCCACCGTGTGTTAATTATGTTTGTACGAGCTTAAACTTTACAGACACTGTTTATATATGTATTTGAACAGATTTTCGGCCTGAACTTTTCAAAATGCGACAGAGAATGTTTTCCTTGTATAAATAAGTGGCCCAACCCTAATATATACCGCGGTATAAAGCAGCGGTTCGCAATATTTTTAGACGGCAGTTTATGTTTATGGTTTCGTGATTAACTTCATCAATTATTATTTTTCACCGAATTAAAGAACATAGACAGAAACCAATTGTGTGATTTCTTTCACCCTCCCGTTTTAAAGAAGAGTGTAAATAATAAAAAAATACAAAAAATTGAAACAAACTAGACGAAAAAACGTTCGCCGGACACATCATTGCTGATCGTGTTGATGATTTGGAGCAAGATCTTTGTTGGTCGAAAAGTTATTTGCGGCCAGTAATAAACAAAGCACACATATATCATACGTAAAACGAATACATTCTTCGCTTGAGTTATTGAACATATATATTTTTTATTTTTTTTTTTATTAGCAGGTGTACAGTTTACCAATGTAAGTGTACCCCAACAACAATAATAACGTCACGGAGAATTCCTTTCGTGGACCATTGTCGTACACGGCCCCGGGCGTAATTAATATGATTATTTATACGACGCAAATCCAACTCGGGCCCCGGTTTCTGACAGTCACATTGCGCGATCCGTCGGCCGAGGGGGGCCGGGCCCGGTCGTCGCCGCGGCGACGGCGGCGGCAGCGGACGGCCCGCGAGCACGCGGTGGACGCGCGACGGTATAACGTGCCGCACGAGGGACAGGACGACGAAGAGTACGAGTAGAGGAGTGGAAGGAGTTTGTGGACGAGGAGGGGAAGGAGTTTGTGGACGCGGAGGAGAACGATGAGGGGATTCGGCGAGAGGATGTCGGGAAAAATGGTTTTCGACAAAATTTACGAGAAAAATCGAGTACACACATATATATATATATTATATTATATATACTGCGCGATGTCGGCGGTGACGCCACCCTCGTACACATGACGTCACGCCGTTATATTATATATATATATATATATACTATTATACACGTATTTTATATATTATTATATAAACTCGATTTTGTTCTTGTACCGCAAATAAAATTCTGTGGTTTTTTTGTTTCCCACCACGATTCTTTCCGTTTCTTTCGTTTTGGCCGTTCTATAAACTCGCGGTGCCGGATTTACCGAATATTCCGACTGGCCGGTCGATGGTGGGGGGGGGGAGGGTTAAATAAATTATTTAACATTTTCGCGTACGTATCGATAAATAGGCAAATGGGCGTAAACGACGTTTTGACAATTGTTTGGGGGAACACCGGAAAAAGTTTTTAAAAAATTAATATATAATGAATTTTAATGGGGCTTTTTTTTTTTAACTTTCAAATACAAAAAAAAAAAAAAAAAAAAAAAAAAAAAAAAACGTACAACTATTCCGCTTTACACTACTCAACCACGTCGGTTACGCCATTTACCCTATCAACAAATTTAACCCGTGGCGCTTACGCCGATACCTCAAGAGCCAAACTCAGCCATTTCTAATCGAGTAGTCGCTCAAGTAGCCTTTTCTTTTATCGTTGATACAGCCGATTATTCATTTTTTGATATCAATATGTCATTTTGGCTAAAAGTGTCGTTTACGCCGTTTTGCCCGTTAAGATTCGATATTTTCGTGGCGTTTAAATTTTATATTTTATTTTTAAAAATCGGTCGGTAAATAGGCAAACCATTAATTCGACCGTCGCGGATTATTTCGATATTTTAATATATCCCTCCCCCCCCCCGACCGAAAAGCCAGAGAAATCGACCAAAACGTCGACCGGTAAAAAGTTAGACGGGGCGAATGTCCAAATTGCCCCTTTCCTCCCCCAAAAAAATGTCGCCACTGCCCGCAGCGGAATAATATTAATATTATATCGATCTACGAGTGTATGCAATTTAATTTATATATAGTGTGTTTCACACAAATGGTAATACAAAATATTTCATCCGGTTTGACTAGGAACGAAATGGATTTTTTTTTAAAATGATGTACTCGTGCCGACCAGTGTAAAAAATATACACATTTTGAGCTAATATTCAAAATTGTACTAATTTTACTAATTTTTCCTAAATATATATCCATCTAAAGTTTATTAAAAAAAAATATTATATATTCGGCGATTTTTCAATAAATGTAAAACGTATTGCTTTTAAAGTGTCAACAAACTGTTTTATGTGGAAAAATCTAAGTAAAGACAATCACACACCTACATTATTTTTTCAATCAACTGTAGATGGCTGTATGCTCGGTCATTTTTAAGATAGAACCAAAAAAATATCGATCAAATTTGCTCGAGAAAAATAAGACTATTCGAAACTAGCGATGAAATAGTGTCCGTTTATAAAAAAAACATAAGTTTTATAAACAACTCTATTTCAAACCGAGACCGCTTAGGTGCCGAAATATTTCGCGTTACCATTCGAGCGAAACACACACCGTCAGTGGCATGCCCAGTGGCGTGGCCGCGAGGGTTAAAGTCCCTCATCCCCGCCGTTGCTAGGAAAAAAAAAATAAAAAATAATATTTAAAATTATTATATACGGCGTTGAAAACGTATGGCAATAATAAAATAATAACCATTGAACATTTGCTTAACGATGTTTAAATGATATGCTACTACACAATAACTGTGATGTATTTGACGAAATAACCTCGAGAAAAACGGTTTACACTCGTAGATTTACAATAAATAAATCGCTTGCGTTATTACGTAATAATTCTAATGTACTACGTTTTGATCCCCGTAAAAAAAAAAAAAATCTTGGTTACAATACAATATAATTTACCCATGATTATACGTGATAATAATTTTAATTTATTTTAAACTTTCGTTACGCATACGATACGAATGATTGTTTTTAGTAGACAACTCGATATCATTGTTTTTTTTTTTTTGCTCCGCTAAACCTCTCTTTATAACTGATTCATCGACCGCATTTATATCCTGCTGCTTCACGCCGTACGTCTGTAAGCCTGTACATTGTCGAGGCATTTCGCGTGATCGTTTTCCGGATACGTTTTCGACCATCGCTTTATTTATTTTATTTTATTTTATTTATCATCATTTTAATGAGCCCGTTGTCGGCTTGCCACACACGTGTCCACACGTGGCCGTTTGGCGTACCGTATTTTACATTACAGTGTGTTTTTTTTCCTGTCCGTTAAAAACATTTCTACCAGACGTCCTGCTTCGTTTTTCGAATGTTGGCACTGTTTCTGATAGCATTTTCGATCTTCTAGTTGGTGCGATGGGACGGTTATTTTGTTTTTTGATTTCCGTTGTAGTTTTCCTAATAACAGTAAGAAAAAACGGGAAAATGTATGGCAACAATGATTTCGTTATTATATATTTTTGTTGTCAAACGGGTAAAAAAAAAAACCACAGTGACCCGAGCTGTTCACAGAATATTAATATCAGGCCTTTCTTGGCGTGGACAAATTTTCAAAACATTCTGGCCGTTTTTTTAAACTATATATAGTCATTTTTTTTTAAAGTAATCGAATCAAACTGTTTTGGCCGACCAGTAATGGTTGTGCGTAATATGTAGTAGTTTTTTTTTATAAGCGATTAAGTTCAAATTTTAATGGGAATCGTAAAAATCATCACGGCAATAAACAAGGTTCACCGTAAATTGTACTTATTAATGGTTAAAAAGACAACAAATTTGATGGTAATGTAATAATAATTCTGTCTTATAAGCGTTATTAAAGTGTAAATTTTGATGAAAATCGTTAAAATGTCAAAAAAAATGATTAACTGAACTTCGCTCAGAATCGGTATACGTTATCATCGATCTATCGTTGCGTACAGATACGATACAAATTAAATTCCCTTTAATATTCTACCTTGCCCTTATCTCTTATTTACAATAGTAGTCCACCCACGGTGCGGCGTTTGCGTCTCAGTCTTTTTAACATTAGATTTATCGTATACGATCTGGATCAAGTCTTTTGTTTGTCCTCATTCCTAGTAAATATTTCTCAACGCTTTCCGTTCAAAGATCGGTTACGCCAGACTGGCCCGGGGTGCTAAGTTGCAATCGTGCTCCGGGCCCCTGCTTGGAAATTTCAATAAAGAGAAATCAAATTTCTAACATGAATTATGTTGTAGACAAATGCTTCCTTTAAATATCAAACCATTTGTTTATCTACGGTCCTGGAAATTGGCCCGCACTCCGGGCCTATTCGCCCCAGTCCCGCCACTTCGTTCCGAGATAACGCCACGCGCGTATAGTTTTTCTTCCACGATTACACACACCAACATATTCTGGAACTATTAAACGTTTTGTTCGTTGTGAAGTGTGCGCGTGTTTTTCGTATAATACAATATAATATATGTATTATGTATTTTATATACTATATATATATAACTTTGCCACTCGGGTATCAATGAAAATGTGTCTGCCATTATACGTGTATATATATATATATATATATATATACGTTATTATATTACGCGAAACGCACCCGCAAACTCGCAACACTATTGTTTCGTTCGTTCTCCCGTGTACGTGTACACCGGTACATTTACCGCGGACCGACCCCCTGCTCTTTGACGTATCGCCGTTTTTGCGAATAATGCACGTCGCGACTGTAGGTGTAACGATATCGGCGGAATGATGGCGACAACGATTTTATGCTATACGTAGCTAGGTGTTTTGTACTATACAAATGCTATTGAAATATCGACGTTTTCGACGGTTACGTAAAGTCGGTATCGGTTTTCGAAAATCTCGTCACTCTACCGTCACGCGCGTTACAATATGTGCATTTATATATATAACACAATGTCCCAGAAGAAAATAAACGGCCAGATTTATTATAAGATTTCGTGGATAGTAGGAATACAGAAAATACGTTTCCAGACGGTACAGAAAGCCGGAAAGCCTACTTTTAGTTTTACACTGGACCGGAAGGTAGTTTTGACCACTTGCTGTTAGTGAATTTCCCGTAATTTTAATTGCTGCTCAGTTTACCGAAAATATCCGGAAAGTAAATCAAACAGAAAATCAAAATGGCTGGAACGTATGAATGTGTCCTAGAAGCGATAACAGTTCTCAATTTATCAATATTACATTTATCGAAGACGCGAAAACGTTTTTTTTTTTTTTATTCCCTTGACCAACCCTACGCGGTTTTGTGTAACAAATCGACGGTTATTTTCGATCGAGTTCCGACACGAGCTTGCGAATTGAGCGAATGGTTGTAGCCGGAGGATACAAACGAAACAATATTGGAATAGTCGACGTTATATATTTTTTTTTCCTTATCAGGTGTACGGGACAAGAACTGACCCTATATTTATTGATACCACTTTCTGGTCATTTTATTTACTGGGTATCTACTGTCTGTGAATCTAATTTCCAGCGGTTTATTTTCTGGAACGCGGTATACGTGTCCCATATAAATAGTCTCAGTCTAAAATACTATGCTGCGTTGTATGTGTCGGACAATGAAACATTATTTTGGTATCCGATACTTTTAAGGTGACGTTTCTAGACGCGGGACGATTTTAAAAATATTCTGCCGTAGTTTGAGCGTTATATATTATATTTGTCGACACTATAAAAATTATCGAAAATCTGAGACGAAGTATTACAATGTAGAAATTGTTAATTAATTTCGTAGCTACGAACTAATGACAATTTTCCAATTTTAATTTATCAAAACGCGTTTATCCGAATTTTGCTCGGAATCGTTTTTCGTAGCCGATGTCGACCGCTTATCGGTGTGTACGGGGTATACTTCCCGCCTACAACAGTGGCCGCGCAGTGCCCTGTCTTTAAGAACAAATTTAATTCAATTTTAGGCACAACGATGAAAATGACTATTATATATTACATACGGTGTTCCACTGCTGTGCAAGTTTTGCTGTAAGCAATTCGATTTACGGTGCCTATAGGTACCTATCTAATTGTGTAACACCCACCGTGTGACCTAGTAGTATCACGGTGGCTATATCGGAGGGTGTAAAAAAGTTTCAGGATTTAACTTTTCAAAAAGTTTTACGGCGAACTTAATTTTACGCCAATATAATCTCCAGACAATTACTTACTTTTGTGTGTTTCGCTATACCTATCCCGTACCCGTCATACAGAGGGTATTATTAAATATAATAATTAAACCTAACCTAACCTAACATTTTACTATATTAATCGTATATATATATATATATATATATATATTCCGTGGGCGGCGTTTTATACATACAAATTTTTTAATTATAAGTATTTTTTTCAAAAATAATCCGACTTCGCATCACCGGTATTGCTGGGAATTCGGGAATGTCGGGTATATAGGGTAATTTAGTATATATCTGTACACAACTCGATAAATCATTGCATACGAAATTAGATTCTGAGTGGAGTACGCGGGTACACATGTTTCGATAAATTTAAATTTTAAACATTATTTTTTATTATTATTTGACTATAAAATATAAACCAATTGTCCGCATTTTTCGTCTCAAATTTGTACGCATTTTATTTAGAGTCGAAAAAGTTTTATTTTCATAAATAGGAAAATATTACGCGAAACGCTGTGATTTTTACAATTTTCATCAAATTTTGTACTTTAAATGTTTATATGTATATATATATATATAAAAAATTATGTAGTCGAATAATATATATATATATATATATTTGTATATCGTACTAATGGGATATTTTTCGAAAATTTGTTCACAGACGATAAAAAAGCACATATCATAGTAAATTCAATACATTACACGCTACGTTCAGAATATATATATATAAAAAAAAAAAACAATGACATCGGGTGTTTAGGTAGAATAAATTGAATGTAAAAAAAAAGAAAAACGGACGCATTTGTGGTCATCTATATGTATTGAGCGAACCGACTACTAATGCGTGGACGTGCACTGAAAAAAATCGTGTTCGGTGTCGAGTAGAATTCTCGTAAATGTAGAATTAAATCATTACAGAATACTTGTAGAAATAATAAAATTATTTATTTTCTTCTTCTGGTCTTCAATCTTTCGATTGGTCTCCGTGTTTCTCTGTCAAACCTCGAATCTTTCAACTCTGGATAACTTTTCAAACCCGTGTCCTTATAAGATTTGTCAGTATATAAATTCCATTATTGGCCTGCCTCTTACAATTTTACCTTCTACGTGCTCTTCAATAATCAACTTTAACAAACTATCACAGAGTAGAAGTTTTTTTTTTTTTTTTGATTCTCCAGACTTTTCGTTGTTGTTTAATTCTTTTTAAAACTTCCCTATTTGTTACTCTGGCACTCCACCGAAATCCTGAGCATCTTACGGTAACGCCAGTGTTACTGAAATGCTTTTTAACTTCCTCGTCTATCGATTGTTTCACTTCTACTGTCCATGTTTCATTACTACCGTATAATGTCACATTCCATTAGTATCCGACCTATCTGCAAACAAGTTTTGCCAATGCTGTTCGTGGTTAATAAACGACTTTGATTTTATTTAATTAATATTTAAATAATACTATAGTAGGGAGTATGTGTTTCGGTCTGTTTGAGTATCGAATAAATTAATCGTGTCCAAGGGATTATATTATATTAAATGAACAACAAATAATGCGATAATATCTAAATTGATCGGTGTGCGTTCGAGAAATCGAAAGTCATCATCATGATCTCGTTTTTATTAATACGCAAATAATGGCCGGCAAACGGACAGTCACGCTTCAACGTTTTTGAGAACAAGACGCTGCACAGAAAAACATTTTTAAACGGAGTAAGGATGGGTGTCCGTGTATGTATATCACAATCAATTATGTGGAATGGACGGGATTGATACAATCCGCGAAGAAAAAAAAAAAAATAAATATATTTCTATTGTACTAAAAACGTACTCTGTACACATAGAGAACTGGAGGAGGAGACCGGAGAAAAATATTTCGAGAGAAAGCTAGAGGGCAGAAACTATATTATTATATACTGGAAGACTATAAAACATCGAAATATATAGAAAACAAAAAAAAAAAAAAAAAAACCGCGTAGAGCGTTCAGTGTGATGCGGATCGTAAATAAAAGTAGACGAAGGAACTTGTTGTTTTTTGTTTTAATTTTGCGGGATTTTTCGAAATCTACATCAATAAATTGTTTCGTTGGTACTAATGTATTTTGACATGTTACCATACGATACGTACAGTAATATATATATATGTACCGATATTTATAATTTATTTGGCAGAGACAAAAATAATCCACATAGAAAAATATCTCGTTGTCGTGTAATATATTTTTTAAAGTGAAACGGGAGGTTTACATTTTATACTTACGTTTAAAGTTCTAAAATAGAAAAAAAAAAAATGAAAAATCCACACATTTATATAAGTTCTAATAGCACTTATACTTTGAGCTTAAAATAATTGATATTTGGAAAACTAAGTTCCCTTTGGTTTATCGTAAGTTGTATTAATTATTTAATTAAAATGGCTCGATATGCATTCAACTTTTAAGTAAGTTATATTGTTGCCGCCAATTGTAATTATTTTTTAATTTATTCTATTTGAAAACCCTTCTAAGTTTATAAAATTGTGTGATTTTGTGCATTTTTATTTATTATACCAGACAATCTAAACTTTGTTTTACCCAAAAATCCAAACGTTGTTAGTACCCGAGGTTTTAATATTTGTATTTACGTTTTACGTAAATCGTATTTCAAAGGATAAAACGAAATTCGAAATTGTTTGTTTTCATTACGGTGTTAAAAAAAAAAAAAAAAAAAACCCCGTACTCGACAGCATTCTAATTTAATCGAAAACGTTATTTCATTAAAAATGGATTTTTTTCGCCTCTCCCAAGTCGCGTTCTATTAACGGTCATGACAGTATTACTGTATATATATATATATATATATATATATTATAATATATTGAAACTCGAAAACATTTCCTTTTATAGTACGGTTGGAAACGGACAGGTTTACTCAAAACAGTCTCGAATCGGCGACAAATGTCGACAGAAAACACTATACGAACGTATAAAAGCGACTCGAGTATTGTAAGGTTTTAATATTTTATTTTATAAATGTGAGTTTGCTTTTTAACTGTTGAAAAAATATATATATATATATATATATATATATATTTATATATGTTAAAGAAAAGCATTTATAGTTACATTTATGCGTAGGGTCTTATTATCACATTCGCATATTAATTGTATGTTTTATTATAACGTAAAATTAGTGTAATTTTAATTTTATTACTTACAGTTTTTCCATACAAATTGCCGATATGTTGGTAGGTACGCGACACGCAGCAGTTTATTCGTTCTCGATTTTATATCCGACCAGATTTGTTAACTAATTACGGTGCAGCGTCACTTTGAAAGTGTAAAACAAACTTTGGTATACCAACTGCCTACAGGTATACAGTAACTACGAGTTTTTTTCCAGCATTGATATAAAAAAAAGTAAAAAGGAAAAAAAAATACCATTAAAACATGACGTATTTCACAGTTTTCTGCTCCCACTCCCGAAATACGTTTAAAACAGATTTAAAACTAATTTCGGCCCATGTTTTATAAAGTCGTTGAGTTTTTGTTTTTCTCATTTTCAATTTTATTATCACGGTAGCCTAACCCATTTGGTTTTTACATTTTGACTAAAAATCATTTTAGTTGTAACTCGTTATAAATGCGATTTTCGTACATTTTATGGGAAGTCCGTCCGAGTCTCTCTCAAGTACAATTCGCGTCTAAATAGCAACTTATACCGCTACGATCGGAATTTAAAATGTATAATCATTTATTAATACATATAATTGCAAAAAAAAAAAAAAAAAAAAACAAATAATCAAAACGTTTTAAACATATACGTTGATTTTTTTTTTTGTTCTCATTTCGGTCTTTATAAACGCCTCACCGTGCACCAGTGGTGGTTTTACGGGGGTGGTGGGGCGAGAGAACTCGGACCCTAAATTTAACATTTTCTACATTTAATAGTAACAAAATCGAGAAGTAATAAAAGTATTTATCAGTTTACAACATCCATAGGCGCGAGGTATTTTTTATCTCTGAAAATATTAAAATCATATTTGAGGACGACGATGGGTGAAAATCGTTTGAATGGGGGCTAGGCATTATTAATTATACACGATGAAATTATTGTAAAACCGGAAGATGTAATAGATTTGTTCGCTAAACGCTCTCCTAGACGTTCACAATTGTTATGAATGTTATAGTTCTGACTATTAGGATTTTTTTATGTATGCACAAATGTTATTGATTTTAATTTTTAAATATTGATTTTTTTTTCTAAATTATACTGTATAATTTTTAATACTATAATAACATGTTTTTTGTTTGTTTATTAACGTACGGTTTTAATACTATTATGAAAAACGTTGCCTTCCACTCAAAAAAAAAAAAAAAATTTCCAAATCCGCCACTGCGGTGCACGTGCACGTACAATCGTTCTGCCCAGTGGCCGATTTAATGGTTCGAATAAAGTCGGTAAATCCATACAAAATGTATCGGTAACATAGTTCCAATATAAAATGTATTTGTTTTAATTTTTTTCTCCTGTGGTAAAAATTGAAAAAAAATTAATTATATGTATATGATTTAGATGGGGCCCCAGAACACAATTTAGGAGAGGGGCTCTGTCGGTATTTGCCGTTTTTAAACGACCGTTAAATCCGCCACTGGTTCTGCCACTCGAACGTTTAAGATTTTTACGAGGTATTTAAAGCCAATACACACGGGGTACCTTTTTAGTACGAGCACATGTATATATATATATATATATATAAAAGGTGTTTACAAAAGGACGCTCTTTTTAAAAATGCCAAAATAACACTTTAATTTAATCAAAAAACAAAAAAAAATGACATCATTGGAATCAGGAGAACCTCCGGTTTAGGTATGAAATATTATATCATTCATGTGACCCTCCCCTGGCCTGTTGGCACACTGTCACACGGTTAAGGAAGTTGGCGATTACTGCCCTACAGTTCTCCTTGGTGAGATCCTGGATGACTCTGAATTTCTTCCTTCAAATCCGTGATCGTGTGAGGTTTCCTCTCGTACACTTGAGACTTCACAAACCCCCACAAGAAGAAGTCGCAGGGAGTAAGGTCGCATGACCTGGGCGGCCAATTTTGATTCCGCCCGAGTTGCGTACGGAGACGACGAGCTGTCTCCGCATAACTTTCGCCGTTTCCGTAAAATGTTTTCACAACTAAAACACAGATCTCCACGGTTAGCTGTTCCACAATGATCGATTAAAAAAAATTAAGCAGGAAAGAATAAACCGGAGTGATACTAGATAACAGATATCATAACAACAGTGTTACCAACTGAACCACAAAAATATGACGGCCAATTCAAAAAGAGCGTCCTTTTGTAAACACACTGTATATAAAAGTATTGTTTTTGGGTATTTCAAATGCGAAACTAAGACAAACTATCGTGTCGTCCGACCGAACAAATACCGTCGACAAATACCGTTTCTAGTATATTTCTATATACTATTATAGTGTTATAATATAATAGCGATGGGTATTGTTTTTGCAAACAATATATGACTACACACTATTTATATATATGTATATATATATATATAGGTATGTATATTTTTATTGTCGGTCAGCACGCACACAACCGTTTTCACATTGTTTTCCACCGCCGCCTCGGTCGAATATATAATAATAATAATGTTATTATTCTTTTTTTAAAATTTTTTTTTGGTTATTAATTATTTTAGACATATTCTTTAAAAAAAAAAACCCCCCAAAAATTGATAATTATATAAATATAATATATAATAATCGGCTATATAATAAATTTTATGATTAAATCACATTTTTTATTTTTTTATTTTTCCACCTAGTATACTAAACACACAGAAATAAGACGCGCGGTATAAGAGTAAGATGATAAATAAATAAAAATCCCGCTTATAAACCGTATATAATATTCTCCGCGGGCAACTGCTGGTAAAATCATTAAAGTGAGTGGTTTTTTTTTTTTTTTTTTTGACATAAAATACCTCCGGACTATATATTTATATACGCTTAAAGTTCATATATTTAACGTTTGTTTTTTATTTGCATTATTATTCTTAGGTATTATTACTATTTATTATTATTATTTTTTCATTCAAAATCGTTTTTGATAAGACTTTTTATAAATTTTAACGCGACGATTATTGTTTGTGTTTGTTTGCCATATATATATATATATATAAAAAACAAATAACCGTTACGTTACCAGTGACTGTGGTGTAGTTATTCGTATTAATATACGAATATACATCTAAAAATTGGATTTTGTTTTATACGTTTACTTACCGCACTTTCATTGGGTAGGTAAAAACAAATGTCGATTGGGCCGTAGCACATCCTATAATATAACTCCGTCTGTCTTACGAAGACGATATTAAAACGAAATGTTATAATTTTTTTTTAAGTAATGTCTAGGAAGAGGGCTGAGAATGGAATGCCCTATAAATCATTTGAAAAATTCTCTTAAAGTACAGCGCGGAAAAAAAAAAAAATAGATCATTTTGACCAAATTACGTGTTTTAGTAAAACCGCTACGTATAAATAGTTTTTAATCTGTCGTTTGAAGTGAACGGTGAAACAACAATATGGTATTTTTATTTTATGCGTTTTGCCTCCGATTTATCAATTCATTTGTTATAAATTCACATTTTTAATCATTTCTCCCGCGCGAGTCTCGCGTGCATTTGCTTATTTCGGTGTACGTTTTTTGAGGTACAGATTAATAGTATTAACTTAAAAGATTAATTTATCGCCGTTTTACCAATAGTACATAATAATTATTACCGTGGACACTATCATTACACAATATTATGTAATTAATTATTGTACATTAATTAGATTTTACCATGTATATAGGTACTTGCACAGTTATTGATTAAGTTGTCGCACTAAATAAAAAAAAAAACATTACAGCCACCGCAACAATAAACTATCGTATACCTATAAATTATTTGTCGCGTTTTTAACGGAATTGAATTTTGCTATTTTGTTACAATAATTATAAGCGGTATGATACCTAATAAATTGGTAATAAACTTGCAGATTTTACGATGCGAATTTATCTTCAGCTGCTCCAATATAATATTTATACCATTTTAAATGATAATTCGAAAGCGTTTATTCTGTATTTCGATACATTTTTGTAGATTTCGGATTTTTTTTTTTTATACGATTTTATAAAAAAACGTCTGTACACTAAACACGGCGATATAACTCCGGAGTTTTCTTATAGCATAGTGTTTCGCTGTGATAATATTTAACATTTTAATTATGAGAATTTTCCATAAATCTACTGTCCGATACCGATAACGGCAATAGGGATAACTCATTGTCAACATGATATTTCTCTATCAATTTTTTTTTTTTTTGAAATTGATAGAAAAACAACATTCTACAGACTGCGTTGTACTCCGATTATTCATTAGATTTCAAAAAACGCCAAAAGAAGTTGGTAGAAAAATAATAAAAATTAAAAATTGACCTTTTTTAAAGACATATTAGAAAGTTTAAGATGAGAACATTGGAAAACGGGATTTAATGCGGTCCGTAGAAAGTTTTCCTTCTTCCAAACAAAAAAAATCGAATCATTCTACGAGTTTTTCCTGTAAGCCAAAAATCGCTCAGGCACTGGGCCCCTTAAGGGATCCACTCGGAATGTTAACATTTCGTAAAAAACCACGAATAGGACCTATAATTTATTTTTCAAATAGTATATAATTATAATAATTTCACTTTTAGATTATATTTTTTGTATTTTTGTCGA
The DNA here is from genome assembly GCA_956483605.1 of Tuberolachnus salignus. NCBI lineage: Eukaryota > Metazoa > Arthropoda > Insecta > Hemiptera > Aphididae > Tuberolachnus > Tuberolachnus salignus. The sequence goes on from OY101437.1 coordinate 22,563,242, forward strand.
AGCGTTTGGATTATATAAAATTATATAGGCGTATAAATGGCAAAAACGAACACGGACGGAACATAATTATGGTGGGAATAAAATATATAATATACGAATTCAAATTCAGCTTTATTCGGAGTCGTTTTTATTTCAAAAATATTTTCAAGTGGAAAAATCTCCTTTTTTTTTTTTTTTTATAAACGTTACCATATATCGTGCCGAGTTGAGTAAATTGCGCATGCCCAACACCATACGCCACTTTTGAAACAATAAACACTCTATAATGAGTATTATTTTCATTATTTTCACTGGGAAATTCATTTTCATTTTTATTTGTAATAATTTCCAGTAAGTATACTTAAGTAATTCATTTCCGCTCAAGTATTTCGTTTTAATTGAATTATACAAATATTTGTTAAGCGTCGTTACGTTTGAAAGTTATTTTGTAATTAAAAACTTGACAGTACCTACTTATTATATTATAAATAAATTACAATAATATTGTCGTAATCGTTTAAAACAACGCACGCCTATTTTCTGAATTTGGTTATATAAGAATTAAAATGTAAAAAAAAAAAAAAAACAAATACGAAATTTTTGATGATTATTTCAAAATATTTCACGAAAGGCGGTATTATCATTACTATATTGTCTGAATTACAATAAATCAATCGCCATTTTTTCTCAAACACCTTTGGTTATCTCATGTCGAATAAAAAATATAGTGGAAATAATTCAGGGTAAAATTTAAATTTTTAATTTTTCGCGTTCTCGCGTACCGGACTAAATTATATAAATATTTTAACATTATTTTATATTTAACATTTGAAATTCTATATTTGTGTGCCTGTGAACAAATTTTCTATACGAAATCTCGTTTCAATCATAAACTTCGGGGAGTGATTTTTGGTTCAAATTCCGTTAGAAATCATATAAATCATGCACGGCATTTCGGAACATGATTAACCGAATTTCGCGCATAATCGTTTTCCGTTAGCAATGATTTATCGTTGCGTACAGATATAAATTTAATTTCTCTCTATATCTTACCTTCTCAATAACTTCCTACCTACAACAGAGGCCCGCACATGAGCAATATCTTATTTTTTTTTTTATTGATTGTATATATATATATATATATATAAACCTAGTGAGCGTGCTAGAAATTAGTTGTTTGAGAATTGTATAAAAAGTATTAAATATCTGAAGGTTGATATATTGCAGTTGCAGTTTACGTACAGAGTTTTTAAAATACTCGCTGTTGGAATTGAATTTATCGGAAATAGAATAAAGAATAATATGGAATGAAGTCGTGTAATCGTAGAAAATATATGAAAGTCGAAACTGCGTGTATGGTAAAAAGTAATTCGATTTATGTTACTGACGTGTCACCGTGTAATGAAAATATTGTTGTTTCAGATAAGGTTATTGAAACATTGTTTGTGTTTAATTTATTCCCTTTATATCGAATTATCTTTTATCCGTTTGACAAAAAAAAAAAAAAAAAAAAAATGATTACCCTCAGTTTTTATTTTGTCGTTTATCGATCAATTTTTTTTTAACATTATCTCTATACATATTACTGTTGAAAATGGAGCTTACCTTGTAATACTAACTTAAGAAAAAAAAAAAAAAATGTTATAAAATATCATAGTGTGTATTTTTAACGGTTTTTCATCTATTAGGGTGGTTAGATTTTATGACATTCGCTGCTCTTATGGTATTTTTAATATTTTTTTTCTTGTTCTCTCGTCATACTATGTTGGGTGCGTATCCCTTTTTGTAAATTATCCTTCTACACCCCCCTCACCATTTTGCCCGGTGATGAGGCGGCGGGCAAGATTATCATACACACATTTTGGTAATCCAAATTGTTCGGTTTCATTAAACCAAACGCACGCGCGTTAAAAAAATATTTTACGCGTATTCGGGAATTCGTCATGGAAAGGCGGTCGAGATGATTTTTTCAGCGCAGAGTCGTGATGGGATTTGCGCTCCCCCCCTCGCACTGCCCGTGTGCCACGCTTTGAAACTACGCAAAAACTACACAATGTCGACAGTAAGCCCCACCGTCTTTTTATGAATATACCAGCCATGAATAATTTTCTAACGAATCGTATTGAAATTGTAACTTTTTTTCATATACAGGGTGTTACGTAATTGTTGTGCCATTTTAAGCACAACAACATTTTTTTTTTTTTCCACCCGCATAACATTTTTACATTTAGTCTTAGAGTATTTGCGTATTTTAAATTGAAAATTTAATATTCCATATTTCCTGCTCAAACGCTTTTTCATGTCATCAAAACGAAAATAAGTATTGTGACACATCTATACACGCAAGAGAATTTTGCAGGATATATCACTGTATAATTTATTTAATTGACATCTAACATAATTGGTTAATGCCATGGTAAAATTAACAAAAAGCAAAGAAGTTTCTGACTAATCAGAACTAAATTAGCTGAATAATCAGATTTCCAAAAATTAAATGACTGCCGTGATAATTTCCTGTAAAATCATTTTACAAATAGATTTGTTATACCGTTTATTTTTGGTCTTGGCGAATTATATATAATCTTATATATTCAATATGGAAAAATTACATTTTTTTTTTGTCCGGAAATCACATGTTTCTAAAACGTAAAAATTAAAATATATCTTATGTATTATTATGCTTGCATAGAATATTACAATTATTATTTGTTCGCTGTCAATTAATTCGAATATACTTTTTTGAACGTGAAAATACTGTAATTGCATAATAATATGATGTTGAACAAAATCCAAAAAGAAATAAGATTCATTTTTACAATAATTTACTTTTTGACAGTAACGGAACGAATTGACAAACAAACAAATGCCTTTAAGGCTTCTGGCACGGTTGTAATTTCGCATGTCAACATTAATAATAATCCGTTCCTCTGTTTAATATATCAAACAATGTTGGTTGTGATTTAGAACAACATTAATTTTTCATTATACCACCGCCTAAAGGATAAAATATTTATTATCGATTTGCGCGGACCGGCCGAGTTGACGATATATTGTGGTATTTAGTTATGGTGGCAACTGGGCCGTGAAAAAAGTGTTATACATTTTTTATAGTTAACACTGCGTGGGGATTATCGAACGGGGAGTGTCGGACCATAGGGGCGGCCCGGACTCCGTGGACCTAACTCTGTAAATACGCCACTGGTAATCAGTTGTGTATTACTTATATTCAATTTTATACGCGTTTAACATATTTGAATTAAATTAAATTCCGTCGGGTATGCCTATATAGACGTACGAAACAACTAGACGGCCGGACTCTATGAGCCAGAGTACATTTAATTGATGAAATATTTGTCTATGCCACGGATTACGCGACGGTACGAACAAATATTTGAAATTTTTTCTACCGAGTTTTCTACCTAGGTGGTTCCCATAATTCACGGCAATATATTTTCATGGTATTTAATCGATACAATTTGCCCCCTTAGCGTATACGGCTGCCAGACTTTCGGTATCTCTTATGGGAACTCGGTCATACAGTTGGCTATAGTCTATAGTCGTTTTATACGTATGCGTACGAGCGTGTACTCGTGATATGCAATACTCGTATATAAAATATATCTGTTACTTGAAAAAAAAAAGTATATAATAACAATAATTGTATTGTATGTTTTTTCTCCTGGACTTGTTCCAGGGCACTATCGCAATAGAAATATTATAGGGGCGCGCATTTTTTTTTTTTTTTTTAATTTAATAAGATAATGAAACGTTCGCGTCTAATTTCCACGGGTTTATCGGAATTTCCACACGACCGCACCGCGACGACGACATCGACACTCCGCCGACCTTTTCCTTTCTCGTCGGTCGATGACGCGCGGGTAGAGCCCCGCGAGCCAGCGAGATACGACGTAGTCACCACCGCCGCCACCGCCGCCGCCACCGTCACCACGACGTGATGAGGTCAAACCGTATAGAGTAATATTTGTAGGGACGCCGCCGCCGCCGCCGACACTGTCTGATATTTCGTCGTCCTAATGTAACGCCGTAATATATTATTATACACGGAATTCTAGCGGAATAAAAATCGAGCCTGCCCCCGTAATACAAATATTGCTCGGCGGGTCGGCGGGACCGCGCGGGTCGCGTGGCCCACTCCGGTGGGGTAGTCCGACAGTTTGTAAAGAGTTATTAAAAATGGGGGAAAAAAACAAAAAAAAAAAATGACCGCACTCTTCAGCGGCGAGTAACTCGTACATACGAGCGTAATAATATCGTACACGATGATAATAATAATAATAATAATAATAATAATGATTATTATTGCGGTAGGTCGCCGTGTTTGAGGTCAGACCATCAGGTATGATTACGCCTCCGGCGTGCCGGCGTTGTGAAACGTTTCACCGGGCGGCGCACGTGCCCCGTGCCCGGGATGTCCGCGGCCGCGCAATATCGTGCGCCGATGCTTTTAACGTTGACCAATCGAAGACGACAAAAATATATATACCGATAATAATAATAAAAAAATAACTAAAAATATAATTCATAAAACTCCGCAAAGTCGACATATATTACGAAATATTACGATAACGCGACTCTGACCGTTGCCGTCAGCCATATGAACTGTTGACAAGTTTTTATTTAATTCTGGTGATTCCGGTAGACAATTTTTATCCAGTAAGCGGCGTATTGAAGTGATCGGTTTTTTTTTTTTTTTTTTTTTTATAGTTTTCGAAATAAATGAGAATAACGTCGGATGACTGGAATACGTATGTTATACTTGAGAATATTTATATTAGTAGTGTTATATTTCATTTTTTTTTTTATTTAGTTTTCATTTGGTTATATTTAAATATAATTGTATTGGCTCGGTTAAAATGTACGACAATTTAATATAGTTTACTATTGCGTACAGTATACACGTTAAACCAAAGTTGGGGAAATTAATGAAAATATTTATAAAGATTGAGCCAAGTAAAAATTTAACAAAAAATAAATTGAATTAGTTAAAAGTTAAAACGCAAAGAAAATATTAATTTAATTGAGTTGATAAAAAGTTATAATTATATTTTTTTCGTTATTCAACGTCAACATTAAAAGTATTAAAAAATTAAAAAAAAAAAAATATTAACTTTTTAACTAGTTATTGTTCATTAAATCGCTTGATTATTAATAAGCTACCTTCCCAACTTACCGCATACTGTAGTGGCTTGTCCGTGATCAGTGTCCTACCTTTTTTTTAATTTTATTTATTTAAATTATTTAAAGTAATATTTTATTGTTGTTTGTCAATCCTTTTGCCGCTTGCCGGATAGGTTAACGCCGCTTAGTAAGCGTTTGCCTATAGTGTAAATTCTATTTTTCACAGGGTTCCACGTCGTTGTGTGCGCGTATTATTTTTTAAAACGAACCCGTCGGTTAGGCGAACGTAATAATAATACTCGTATATATATATAGAAACGATGAATTAATGTTGTCAAAAAAAAAAAAAAAACCTAGGAAAAAAGAGGAAAAAAAAATGTAACAATATAATAAAATAGTAGGAAAAAAGTTTATTTATGTACGAACGTACAGTATTATTATTATTATTACTATAAACCTTTATAGTATAGAAGATGATGGAAAAAGGGTAAAAAAAAAAAAGAAAAAAAAAAGAAAGAAAAGAAATAGATAAAAGTAAATAAAAGATTGATTGATCGATCGGTGGTTAATTCGCGGGCACTACGCGGGGTTACCGGGAGAGCCCCGCGGGATGCCGCCGCCGCCGCCGCCACCGCCGACATCCACTGCCGCACAATATAGCGTATATTTATATACTTATATACCTACGCACTGGATGGAAGTTTTATGGGTTGCCCGGCAAAACGCGTGCGTGTGTGTGTCGTAAAATGGAAAATTTCGTGTTTCTGGAACCGCGTGACAGACGCCCGGGGACCAGTATTAATAGCGAGAAAAAAACAAAAAAAAAATTACAGCCACCGCCTACATTCCTATATTTATTTTATTACTATAACGGAAGAGGATACGCGGAGACGGCGATAGTGTACAGACCCACCGCACGATGATTGTTACTTTCGCGATAGTTGGGCAATTCGCAACAGTGTGACGACCGTTAACTGTGGCGACAGTCGCTACGCCAACCAGTGACGATAGTAGTCAATTACCGTCGCTGTGGTCCCGGCATTAGTGTAAGCGCGTGGGCGAACGGCGCGATGTGGGTAGGTGGGTGGGCCGTCCGAACAAATACATTTATAGATGAAACACGCGGACAATCGTAGCCCATAACCGGGACCGCGGTGGTGGTAACGCGCCTATAGTGTGTAAACATTACGTGTTCACCGGGACTCCGCCAACGGTTTGCACAGATGCGCACCGTAGACCTTTGGTTGCCGCTCGTTATTATCATTACGAATAAGGACGATTCACACCGCTGTACATTTTCGTTTTGGCTTTTTTACTTTTGTTCTCGGTGCGTTCCACATAGATATAATAATAATAATAATAAAAAAAAAAATAAATAACGGATGCCAATTCTGTATTTAACAACGTGTGTGGCTACGGACGGAGAAGTGAGAAATACTGTCATCGTGTATAGCGGGGGTGGCCAACTAGAAGAGTATCACGAGCTGCACAATAAAATGAAAAATATAAAAGACCCAAGAGAGGGAAAAAAAAAGATTTTGAACTTTTGTAGTCCATAAACATAATCCAGACTTCTAAAAACTTATACAAAATTGAACACGCTACAAATACGTCGTGTGTAAAAAAAAAAAAAAAATACCTAATATTTAAATATTATAAATTCAAAAACACTATATTTTTTCTATTAATTGTAAAAATTAAAATTATATATTAATAACTATTGTATTTCCAAATACATATTTTTATATTATATATATAACAGTTTCATATTAGTATCAAATATATTTAGCGTCTTACGATATGATACTTGCTCTCACTCTAAAATTAATGGTCGTTTCCGTATGATTAGTTATCGTGGTCTATTCAATTTTTTTTCATCTACCTATGGCTTTCCAACATCTAACTAATATAAATCTATCGTAAGTTATCGATATTTTGTTTGCTGCTCTACAACAGTGCTTTTCAAGTACAATATAATTCGTTTCGTGTAACCGATACTTCGTTAAAAGTGAGAAATAGTTTCTCTCTGTACGGCGTTTGTTCATAGTTTTAGTACTCAAAATTAGTTAGGTTTTTTTATTTTAATAATTTTGATAAATTTTAGACGAGGTTTTATGTATGCTACTTCCGCATCCGTTCTATTTGTGATTTTTATTTTTTTTTTATGGTTCCTAGACCATTTATCGATAGTTTTTAGTCCTTAACAACTTAATGGCATAGTTGAAGTGCATCCTATCTTTTACCTACAATAATATACGACTGAAACTTTATATGAAAAAATATATTGAAAAAAAATAGACTATTACTCTGTGTCCTTAAACTGTAATCCCGATGGACAATAATAAATTTGTCCGACGTTCATTTGTTCTTTAACAATTGAATTATTTTAAAATTTCGTTAATATCCGGCGGCGTTTTTTAATATATAACAATCATCACACATCGGATATTTTTACTAAAATTTAAAACTGTTTTTGCGCCTGATTGGTCGGTTGACGCCCATATAAAACGAGTAATAATACCGCTGGCCAGGGGCTACTTGAATTTGTAAATTTAGAGTGGACGGTCATTATTGTTAATAAGATTGAAATTAGGGAGGGGGGGATAATATTCTATATTAGACTGATTATGGGGGCATATTATAGTAATTATTCTAATATATCTATAACTACTAATTACTGTAATTAGTACACACTATAATAATACATAATTAGTACATAATAATAAATTATAAATCTTGACTATTCCAATGTTAAACGGATATCGGAATTACGCTCTTGTTTATTCGAATTCGTTGTTAATCGAATTCGTATTTATATTTGCGGATAGCGGGTTAATAGTATTTTTATACGTTATAGCAGTAATAATTTGATGCAAAAGTGTTTTTTTCTACGGTCAAATGTATTTTTGTGGATAGTTATATTTCATAAATAATAAACATACGGCTAGGATATTACCTATTGAGGCCCTAGAAGTTTTGCGGTCCACTTAGATAGAGAAATTGATGTTAAAATTGGAATTAGTTTACATTATTAGATATAATAAACGAACTACCGTGACAAAATAATGTTTACCCTATAGTCATTTTTTTTTTATACTTTATGTACCTAATCTAATTTACAGCACGACGAATTTAATTATATTTAAATGTCTATAATTATATGAATGTATCATGTACTCGAAATCAGAAATTCAGACCACATAAAAACCAGCGCAAAGTCGACCAAGACTACTCGTTTTAATCACGATTAATCGGTTTTTTTGTTACTGTAATACCTACTTATTTGATGTTATTACGTGTATATTCGAATTAATTTTATTACTTTCGAACATTGTAAACAAACGGCCTAAATTCGTTATTGTTTCATCGTATCATCGTTTCGCTGATATGTCTTATCCGTTGTTTTATTATCTAGCGGTTCCCAAACATATTTTGTGCTCGCTTTTCCCTTAATACAGAAACGATTTTTCACGCCTCCCATGAACAATTGAAAGTACAGAACGATTAGATTATAAAAACGATTGTCTTAGCGTATTGCGATGTATTGAAATTCGGAGGCGACGTCGCCGCAGTTACGGTTCATTTCCTTGATTAACGATGAGTTTGGACCGAAATTCGGATATTAATGGTATTAATTAATATACGTATAAAGCTTTGTTTTGTAATTTCGGGATATTAGTCTTTAGCGCGCGGTTCCAAAAATCTAAAAGTCTCAACGGTCTGCAAGGCGCGACATGTCGTGAAAATAATATAATTCCATTCGGCCAGCCATCACAAACGGTATAACATTTTCGGTTCAGTTTTTAATCTGTCCGAGTGTGTAATGCGAGTATAGTTTAAATTCTATAATTTATATAAATAACAATCACGTTTTAACCTCCCCCCCGTATATTGACGGACGAAGAGGACGGCGAGACTAGTTTGTTTTCGTATTTGACGTTAATGTGGTAGGGCAATCAACGGATGGTATTTTTGAAGGTTTAATGCGTTATACAGAATCGGATACATGTTGTGCCTTTTAAAATTTAATTTTCAATCGTCGGACGGCGAAAATACTAATATTGGCGCGGCACGACCATAAGTCGGCACGTCGCGACCAGTCGCGTCTTGCACACCGGGTTTATACGGTTTTCGCGAAAATTGCGAAAACCTAACCTTGCCTAAAACCGGCTCCGGCTCTACATATAACCTCGTATATACGTATATAAATGAGTGTGAATGTACCCGTTTTATACGACGCTTTGACCTATACACTGTACATTATAATAAACAATAATAATAATATTTATGACACGTGTGTCTATAACGCGCACGAATAAAATATGACGTTTATAATATAACAAAAAAAAAAAAAAAAAAAAAAATACGCGTTACACGTACACGGCGCGTAACAATAAATGAATTATGAACGTTTTGGCACGCTCATTTTTGTACAGCGGGTCGTCACTTGTTGGTTTAGGTGTCGCGCTCCCGAGTAAACAAAAATATTACGTCGTCGTCATCGCTGCGCGGCACCCGGCCACGATGACGATGACGACGACGACGACGACGACGACGACTACGACTACGACAGCGGCGGCGGCGGCGGCGGCTGCGGCGGCGGCAGTACAAACGGACGTACGTACTGTGTGTAGCTACTCTGTACTCTATACAATATGTACGTATAATAATAACAATAATAAAACGATAACAATAATAATATAATAATGATAACGATAGAGTATAATAATGATAATAATAATAATAATAATAATAATATGTTATACGAGTCCGCGGCGTTATAGCTATACGCGTATTATAATGTATAAATAAATATATGTACGGAGCCGGAGTCGCTGTTATAATAACGCCACCTCCTCCTCCTCCTCCTCCTCCTTCTCCGTCTCCTCCTCCTGCTCTTACTACTATTCCTCCTCATTTCCCACCGCCACCGTCACCGCTGCCGCCGCCGCCGCCGCCGCCGCCGCCGCCACCGAATAACGATCGATTCGTATTGCCGGCACACAACAATATATTTTAGGTGTACGCCACACACCTATATTATACAGGGTGATTTTTATTTTTTATTTTTTTTTTTGGCTTACTATAGACCGTTTCAGGTCCTTCGCCGCAACCAACGCCCCTAACCGTCTGTCTCTATCTGTAGCCAACTCCTCGCCTTCAAGAACTCCTAGCGTGATAAGATCTATCTATCCACCGTTGTCTTGGACGGCCAAGTGGTCTTTTGCTCTTCGGTATCCATTGTGTAACTAGGCCGATTTTCCGCTTTCGATTCCGCTATACATGCCCTGCCCAGCCTATCCTTTAGCTTTTCATCATATTTTGTCCGAATCTTCCAACACGCTCGTATTTTCAATTTTTATTTTTTTTTATCACGATCTAGCGGTCGAACTGTGCGGGATAATTTCGAATAAAATTTATTTCGGTTTTTTTTTTTTCACCTCCGGTCGTTTTAATTTACGGACTAATGGCGATCGAATGATTTTTTCGTCACTGCCTGTAGGTGGTTAGGTAGGTTAGCCTTGTGGTGGGTGGGGGGATAAGGCTGATGTTTCAACAACTATTGTTATTTAAATTATTATTTTTTTTTTTTTTTAAATATCGAATGGAATCGAGGCCACTGGAGGGGGAAGGGTAAATCCCCCTTATCCACCGCCCACGAAAACCGGGTAAACATGATTATCTTATAATTTACAATATTTTCGAAATTTTAGAAGGCGATAAGAGGGCTATCATCTAAAAATTGATAATATCTATACTATGTAATTTCAAAACGCATAAATGGTGACTTGTTACCGTTATGACATTACTTTTTCAGTTATACCCTAAACTGTAACGTAACGATTTACTTTTTTTTTTATCGATTTCAGTAAGTAAATTCGGAAGTTATTTGACGGGCGTTTTAAATAAACATTATTTTACCAGACTAATGCGCAAGATGAGTTAAAAACAATTGAAAATCGTGTTTGTATTTTATATGTAATATTTTTTTACGACGCATCTATCGTACGAACAATAATAATTAAAAATATATATTTTTTGACCAGTGACTACGAACTTAACCGAGGAGACATTTTTTTTTGACAAATCACTTTATAGTGACCGCAGTAATTTTCACTTTCACAATTGAGTAACTATAAACACGGTATTGACTGTTACCATTAAGCGGTGGCTATTGAGAGAAGTGTAATTTTGCACCCAAGCGCAGACGACAAACAAAAATATTCGAGTATAATTAAACGGGACAGTGTCTATTGTATAAATATTACATTGTATTTTTTTTTTTAAACGTTTATATTTAGGTCACTTAATGTCGCAATATTTTTACAGCGTCTAATAGGTACGGTGTTCGACTGTATGAAAATGTTTAATTTTGTAATACGCGCAGTTTGGGTTTTTAAAAGGGCCGAGTGGGGGTGAAACTATACCCGGGGAGTCGGTCAAATGCCGGACTTTGTTTAATATCATAATATTATTATAGTCGTCGGTCTAACCGCGACATAGATGAATGAGCGGGGAAAAAAAAAAAAAAATTATTCGGTCTACGAGCAAAAAATCTAATCCATTTTCGTAAAGTCGTTTGGCCAAATGGACTCGGTTGGCCGCGCCTTAAAAAAAAAAAAAAAAAAATGACTTCGCTACGTTATGTCCACTCCGTCACTCGCCCACTCCGCAGATTTGCGATTCGCGATGAATTTTCGCACTCTTGCGAATTATTTTGTTTCCATACCCGTGCTGCGTATTTGCGTTCCCGGGATCCGTTTCAGCATCCGGTCGTCACTGCATATCGGCCGTCCAAACTCGATGAACTTTTCGAGTGAGGGGCGTTAGTGTCCCAAGTGTACACGGAAAACCGAGCCGCCGGAAAATCACGACGGGTTTGGATTAAAACGGTGGAAAAAAAAAAAAAAAAATAACCAACCGCAAAAAAATTGCTCCGCGATCAAAACCGGACAATGTCGCGTACCCGCGTGACATCGAGTCAGTCCGTCGATGATATTCGACGTACTCAGACCGGGGTACCGAAAAACGTCTGCACACCGGTACCAATTCGTGATTTATTTAAACATCGGTTTGCATAGACATTCGTTAATGTTTATCGTAGTAAATTGCGGTGTACTGCAAATATCCGACATTTTTCTAAACCTCTTTCGCAGTGGACTAGCTTTTTCCACTATCATCCCTCGAACTTTGTACAAATTACCAGGGTCAAATTTCTCATTAATTGTTCAGATTTTATACAACTATTATAATTTTACAATATTCTTATTATTTTTTTTTTTCAATTTAAAATATCAATGTTCAACACTAAAGCTAAAATGAAATGTGTATTTATTATTTTATTGCGTACTGTATTTTTTTATTAAAAAAAAAAAAAATGTATAGCGTAAATTATTTAATATTTTGATATTAGGGAGACGTAGTGTTGGATTCTCGTGGATACGGTGGCTAGACGAATCCAAAAATGCCGAGAACCACTGGTGTAGACAATTGTATAACCGGTGTGAGAAATGTTTAGCAACTCGCAGGTGATTCCGAACAATTTCAATTATTTTTTACACCCGTTTAATTTCCAAGGGGAAATTTTACGTCCAACGCATTTCCCGTATTTTTACGATCAGGTGTACCTAATTAAAACACGAACCGAACAATCAGAAACGACCGGGTGCCGAAATTGATCCCGGAACGCTCACACGCGCCCGGTGGCGTTCGCGTGCGTCGAGCGTTATTGTTATTTACGCTTTTATACGATTTATATTTTTATTTTTTTTTTTTGTTTTTTTTTTTATACTCATACCCACTTACTCGTTTATATTCGTTTTTTTTTTTATATTTTTTATATATATATTTTTTTATCGTTGTATATTTATACCCGCGAAAACACGTTACGCGTACTATAATTTCGCGTACGGCGCGTTTTCGTGTTGTTGTCGCTGACCCTCGCCGCCACCCGCGAACCCCGAGAATATCTTCATTTTCGCGTGACACCCAAAAATCGCGTTTGCCCGACCGTCGTGTTCAAAAACTCTTTTACCCCACCATTCTTGTAGAACCGCACGAGTTCGTATAATAATAATAATAATAAAACTATTATGTAGGGAGAGTTGGTTTTATATTATTATTATTATTATATATTTTAATATCGGCCCCGTGCAGTATTATTTCGTAAAGTACGTCATCGTGCTTGTTTGTACAAATGTACTAAATGTACAGGGTGTTTGTTTTTTTACACGAAAATATTGTTTTTAGATATTAAAATATCAAATATGTTTTCACCGTGTTCGCTGTTGTCGGTGGGAAGAGTCGGGAATATAGTATACGGATAGGGATTTAATTTATATCTTTGTGCAACGATAAATTACAAACGAAAAGCGATTCTGAGCGAAATAGTATTTATCGTCGTGTTATTTCATTGTTGCCACGGTGACCCAGCAATCAACATAAATAAAAAAATAAATAATAAAAATATTCGAGTTTGACGAAATCGTGTGTAGGCCGTTTTTTCGTAGTTTTCTTCTTTCCGCCGTACAAATATCGAAAAATGATCTCTTTAGCGTATCAACTAGTTAACATTTTCTATCGGTAACAGTATAGGGGTGTATAGGCCGAATGAAGTCTTCTGGTAGAAAAAGTGTTTATAGAAAAAGAAAAAAAAAAAAAAAAAAAAACCTTCATTGTAAAACCACAAGAGACCCCTCGCTTCGCTCAAAAACTAAAATATTTAGACAAAGAACTATGTGCATATTATACAAAGTATTATGTATACATTTATTTATTAAATTGTTTTCAACTCGGCTATAATCCTACTACTTATAATATTAAGGCCCGGAAGTTCGTGGCATTTGCATATAACTTCACTAGGCTGTAGAAAAAAAAAAAAAAAAATAAAAAAATAAAAAATAAAAATGTACGTTTATTTGCTAGCAAATAGGGAATAATTTGCGAATGGCGCGCCCAAACGCAAAGGCCGCGGTTTAGGTTAGGTTTGGTTTTGGATGAAAATAAATGACAAATTTCCACCGCCGAGACCGCAGAATTTTCGATTATAACGGCCGTTGGGAAAATCAAAAGTCGGCGACACGAGGGCGAGCGAAAATTTCACGGACACTTTTTCAACGTAGAAAATTCCGTCAGTACAATCACCCTGTATATGTGTAGTCATTGTGCGTGTTTTTTTATATATATATATATATATATTACCTACACTCGGCCAACAGCGTTATAGTGACTCTTATCTCGATCAGTCGTCGCAGGTTAGTGCTTTGTGCCCGCCGGCTATTATTATTAAACGCGAGTTATCAAAAAAATTTTTCGCTAACCCGCTCACAAATAATAAAAAAAAATAAAAAAATATATATATATCTCGTTCGGATTTTATACATTTTTTTTTTTTTTTCCGTTGGTCTATAATATATTATCGTGCTGTATATGTATATATATATATATTTATATAAATCCGAGTCCAGGTGTATGGGCCAAGGGTCGGGTATTTTTCCACTCCAATACGCCGCCGGATAACACGCGCGTGTACACACAGGTACACATAATAATAATATTTACCCGACATCCGTATATATATATATATATAAACTAAAAAAAAAAAAAAAATATAAAAAAATCACGGTATCTCCAGGGGGTCGATTCCGCTGGCTGCGTCCGAATTGGTTTTCCCGTACCGAAAAATTCAACGTCCGAATTATCGGCGGTCCCTCGATATTTTATGCGGCGCGCGTCCGAATCGCCGGCGTGTCCGCTAAAAATGTTTTAATAGACTTAAAACGCGTGTACGACGTTAATAATTTGGTTTAATCATACCGCGGTATGTAATATCCGTATAAAAATTAACTAACAAATGTGACTCAAATAACCCGGATTTAATCCAATAATCCAATAAATCCGGATTTTTCAAAACTCCAAAATTTGGGTTTGACCGTACAGATTTCTGTTTTTTTTTTTTTTTTTAAAACTTAATATAAATTCCTTAAGTAATTCTTTTTATATTATAATATGAGTTAAATAATTGTATTCATTCCTGCTACCTACACAATTTTTATGAGTAAAACAACGTTTCTCGGGGAAGGGGAGGGGTCACCTAGTAATATATTATATAAATTAGAGTGTAATATGTATAATTTTTTTTTTTTTGTTCTACTTGTTTTAAAAATAAATTTCTATTTGTAATATATTTTTAATCGTATTTATTTTGTTTTACGCATTTAACGTTACAATTGACAATAAGATGATAATAATAGTTTTATGAGAAATTAATTATAGAACATAAAATCAAAATTTTAAAATCCGAAATCCGAATTTACAATTGTTGTCGGATTCTCGAACTTCGGTAAATTCGGACTTTTCCCATCGGTAATGGATCAACAAAGGCCTGTTACGTATTATGGCGTATGGATAAAAAAACGATTTTTTAGTGTGCGATAAATGAAATATTAATCGATTAGAATTGTAACCAATATCCGTTGTTTATGAATCTCAAACGATAGTCGTATCCGTGTAACTTTTAACGTAGTTATAACTATTAATATAAAATATTACGATTTTATCATTATCGCGTAACGACCGATTATTGAATCAAGAAACGCAATTTTGTACATTTTTCCGTAAGTCTGTGTGCAACGGGAATGGAAAATTAAAATTGCTTTTAAAATAATCCGCAGGGAACCAATTCGGGTGTACCGAGGATTTGGGTGGGACCTTTATCGGTCAAAATGAACTTTTCCTTTTCCGGCCGTTCCGTAATGTCCATTTTTAGCCAATACAACATTTTGGCCACTAATGTAAACGTACGAGACATTTTTTTTTTTTTTTTACTGATAGCTTATTTTTTAATTGACAACTAAACAGTCACCCGTTATAGCGTTTGTAAAATAAATTTAAACAATGTGTATAATTATTTTAATATTCTGTATGGTTATCAAAAAAAAAAAAAAAAAAAAATAAAAAGTTGTACGTCTATTTATTTATGTCTATGTAGGTAGATTTAAACAGAGTTCATTTTTGTGAAAATGACAACAGCGTACAATCTGTGAAAATTTATTGACAATTTTAAAGTACATTTTTAATAATGTTAAATTTGTGGTTCAACAAATAGGACCGCGGATCCAATTGTATTCTTAACAATAAATAATAAAATTAGTAAAAATTTGACAAGTGAAAGACAAACATTTTTTATTTTTTTTTATTAAATTCAATATACACTGGCGACCAAAATAGTGTATTGGCCGAAAACAGATGTTACAGAGTGGCCGAAAAAGGTAACGTTTAATTTTGATCTAAAACAGTTCTGGCCCACGGATTTCAGTAGTTCGCGTTTGACGCATTGTCTGCAGTTGGCACGGATGCGACTAGCTTAGCGGAATTATCGGCGTTTATAATTTTGTCTATTCACGCCTTAAAGGCGTGGGGCTAGACTTACATTTACGTGTTTTACCGTATGATTGAAAACCGGAGATAACACGGTTGTCGATTATTTTCAAACTACAGTGAAGTTTATCATCAAGAATGCGTTCGGTTCTTCATTAAATCGCGTTTTATCGTAGCCGTATATATATATATATATATTATTCACCGGATACGAATTACGAAATTCGTCGTCCGGTAAACTGGAAACACTTCTGCCGCGACCTATAACCAACGACCACCCTCCCGGCTGTTCTCGGCCATGTTCGAACTTCGTGTACACCGTAGGGCTATTGAAATGTTTGAATTGTAAAATCGATATCGACTTTACAGTTGGAGACCAGTGTTACCAATGTTACCGATATCGATAAGGGGTAAAATAAAAAAAACTCGATTATTGATGATTACAGAACCACATAACCAGTATACGTCCGTTATCGTGAAATTTCCCGTACGCTCTTAATACGATGGGTATCACCCGATATCGGTGGCCCCAAAGGCTCCCTTTGCCGACTTGTCTGCTAGTGTTGCGCTACTCAGCTTTCCATATTATTACGGTATGCTCGTATTCTCCTCGTATACGCGGCGCATCAATGAAAAACATTGTTCATTGTTTTTATTATTATTATTTTTTTTTTTATTAACGAAACGGTCTACACAATGAAGGGTTTTTCCATCTTAAAACGGTAGACACTTACCACACACCGTACGTGCTGAAAACGGCAAAAATACACTGTAAATCTACAATTACGTTAAAATTCCACCACGAAATGACCGTGTTTCCCCCCCCCCCCGCCGCCCCCCCCGTCACGTTTGTAGAGATATTGTAAACCGTTCGTAACGGCAATGCTTAAATTTCTTTAGTTTTTGGGTTTTTTTTTGTTGCCTGTTCGACATAAATAATATCATAATATTATTATATGTTCGAGATTTCAATTGAGTATGGTTTTCGGTGGCATCGTCGTTATTATTTTATTACCGGTTTAGATATATAAAGGTAACGTTGCAATGGTACAAATATTTATATCATAAGTTTTGTAATATAATTCCGCGTTTGCTGTTCATTCGCGTGCGTTTTCATTGGTTCGTGTTTACCGACAAATAGTTCTAACAATATATCCGCCGGCTATAATATTATATAATTATAATAAATACCTCGTTCCGTGTCGTTATTATGGGTGTTTACAACGGTTACTATTGTATTCGTAGACGGTCCAGGAATCCACGATGCCGGCCATTTAATAGTTTAGTAGTAAGATTACTTTGTTTTTGGTTTATGGGGGGATGGCCCCACCGGTAAACCCTCCCCCCCGGTTACTATAAAAATACGCGAGTGATTGTTTGAGACATTCATTTTCACAAACACTTTTATAAATATTTTTTTTGTATTTAATTTTAAATTTCGAAGTACGGTTTATAATATTATATCATAATCAGTGGTCGGGCATAACGGCATAAACCGATATCGTATATCGGATTTTTTTTCTTTCTTTCTAAAGCCGATATTATTGGAGGAAAAACATCAACAATACGTCTGCAATATAAATAAAACTTTTTCAATCGAAATATTATATTATATTTCAATATAGGTTTTCAATTTCAAATATCGGAAAAAAGTCATATGGGTTCACCCACTAATAATAATTACAGCGTCTAGACTGCGCAGCGTTTTTCTACTTATGAATACTTAAAAAAAACCAACACGTGTACGCGGAATAATAGTATTATTTATATATTGCCGTTGATAAATTAAAAAAAAAAAAACAAAAAGAAAAATATCGCGCGTGATTATTACTAATTGTTTTAGGTCAAACGAGAAATCGTTTCTTAAAAAAAAAAAAAAAAAAAAAATCACTTAATATTTTACATTTGTACGGGCGCGGCGGTTCGAATTGAAAACGGTTTTTTCTATGTTTTTCTATTATACACCGTGAAAATCGAACACCGTTTCGTTCGTGTACGTATATTGTCTTTATGGTCTTTAACCCTTTAAATGAGACGGCCGCGAGACTTTTATAGTAAAGTTAGGCCATTCGAATGCGCAACGGTTATTTGTAATCTACTGGCGGGACGACTGCTGCGCGTTCAGATAATATTAATGCGGTACGGCGGAGTCGCGATAAAAAAAAATAAATAAATCCGTACGTCGTATTTCGCATCGCGTGGGCAGACCCCAAAGTATAGCATATTATAGGAATGGGGGACGATGGAGTTTGAAATGTTTTTTTTTTTTTTTATATATATATATATATAGGACAATAGGATAGTATTTAAGGTAATTAAATGTATAAACCGGAAGCGGTGATAAATCGTTGCGATCGAAAAACGATTCTGGGCGGAGTAGTATTGTATTAATAGTGGTGTTTTTTTTTTCCTTCTACTGTTTTCGTAGCCACCGGTCCACCGGTAAATCAACACGAATCAACCGGCCTGTCGATAGGGGTTTTTTTTTTATTAATTTTATAGGATAACCGCCGAGAATCTGTAGACGTTTTATTTAAAGTACCACCGCGGCGGCGACGGCGGTGGCAAATAATCCGCAACATATTTGAAAGTATGACGCGGACAAATCGGAGCAATTTTACTAACCGAAAAAGTGTTTTCCGAAAAAAATTAAACACATCTTAGCAAAACTAATAGGATTTACAATTTATTTAAAGTCATTCGTATCACTCCGCTATAATATTACTTCTACTACGCAACCCATTATTGGATTATTAATACGGAAATGACGATGGCCTTCTTAATTTACGATTTTTTTTTAGCAAAGGTCGATTTGTTCCTCCTCAAAAAAAAAAAAAATAAAAATAGAAAACATAAAGTAAAAGGGTAAATATCGAGGGAAACTCAATAATCATTTTATCACTACGAAATCAAAATAGTTTTTACGTTTTCAACGTAACATTTTTCTGATATTTCGTTTTATAGTCGGAATATATTTTATATTTCGTTCGTGCATTTCGCCGACAATTCAAAAATGTAATAATTAATATAAACGTAATAAAAAATTATAATTGGGTTGCGCACAATAGTTTTAGTATATTGTTTTATTATTTGAATGAATCCCGCTATAATGTTTTTGATTAAATAATAAATTGTAAATCACCGATTGCAAATTATTGAGTCAATTGAATTGAATTAAACACTGAGAAATAAATGTTTTTTTTTTTTTTAAATTTAATTTACGAACTATTCGCACTTACACTTGCACGGAAATATGGTTTTTACGCGATCATTAACGTTATTGTCTAAAACGGATCGTCAGTAAAATATTCTATTTGCGCACGGTATCTTAATTTTTACTTATATTTCCGAGTCGACGAAATAATCAAACGGTTTCCGGTACGCGGACAATTTTATGTTTTATTGAAATAATAAAACACGTTTCAACACGTAGGAAAAAAGAAAAAAAAAAAAAAATGTAATGTAATTTTTCGAAACGCACTGTCGAGGCTCGAAGTTTAGTCGTTAGGTCTTAATATTGCATTACAATAATATAGTCATATCTTTTTTCATCGTGCGTTTTAAAGTTCTTACACGCGGTTTCTGAATAATCACATTTTTACGATTTAGATCAGTGCGTTTTGTGTTTTTTTTTTTTAGCTATCTGATATGACATTATTTTAGATTGGTTTTGTTTTTTTTCCCTCGATTCTGAGCGTCGCGGAGAATATATTGTTTTTACTACGATGTGTGTTTGTGATTTTTTTGATTTTTTTAACAACTTTTCACCAGAAATCTTGTTCCAATAAATAAACAACTGGATACTTTTATTTGTAGAATTTCGTAAAACTAATCTCATCGAAGAGGTGATTTTTCGATTTTTTTTTGTACTTTTCATAGTAATTTTGAAATAACCACGAATATTTACGCAATTGCAGTTTCTGTTATTCTCGATTTTGTGTTTTCCGTTTTAATTACGTTAATAGCACTTTCTAGACACGGTCAAATTTTCAAATTATTTTGGCGTTTTCGAGTTATTTATAGCTATTTTAAATGTTCGAGTTTTAATTTGTTTGGCTAAACAAATGCTCTAAAATTTGTTATTTGTTTGTTGTAATAATTTTCAATTTAAATTTAACGAAACATATTCTTTAACGGCCATTGCTCAGAATCGTTTTCCGTTAGCGACGGTTTCTCTTCGCAATATCCACTTTATTTTCATTTAAGTTTTGAGGGCGCACCTCGCGTATACATTAAAAAAAAAAAAAATTGAATTCCCGTCTCTATATCCTATTGTACGTTCCCAACTTCCCACTCGACACAGTGTCCCATTTACGAGCGCGGTATACGTCGTAGTTTTATCCTTTTTTGAAAAAAAAAAAAAAAAAAAATCGTTGTTCGTATAATGTGACGATATACGTAAGTACAACAACCGTTTTATTTTGTTTCCAGGTCCTCGTGCATAACCGGAAAAATACATCGTAGTCGACGCAAAAATGTCCCTCCTCAACGTTAAAGGTAACCTACATATAATAACATAACGTTTTTCAAACATAATTCATTTTAGTTCAGCCAATTAACCCTCGACCCTTGTCTGCGCCGAGCAACAATAATCCCTCAACCGTCCTGCGGTGTAACCATCATTTGAAATTCCGACCGCGTATATAATTTAAAATTACAAAATCTCGTTATAGTCTCGGTGGTTTTACCGCCGCCGTTTCGTTAAAAACCTATCCAGAAGGAAACGCGCATTTAAAATTTCTTTTCGGTTCCACGCTGCTAATTTATAGATAATTATATATATATATATATATTATATACGTTTCAACATTTTTTTTTTTTTTGTTTTTTTTTAGTAAAAATGGCTCGGTACGTCGGAGACCAAGGTGAGTATATCTATTCGCGCGTACGCCTATGATTATTAGGGTTGGGAATTCATTGCATGCATTTTTTTTTTTTCATTATATCGCATAAGAAAACTGATTCGATGATAATTTTTTTTTTGTGTTATATTTAATTGAAATACAAAAAAAAAAAAAATCTTATTTCGCATATTTTCGCACATTTAACGGTTTAAGGCACGCTTTTTTTTTTTTTTTTTTTACTTAATATTTATATTTTTCCGGTCGATCCGGTTTAAATTAACATTATGGATGGTTTTTTTTTTTTTTGAATCATAACTATTATCGTTTTGGTGAAACTATTCTATTTTTTTAGCCGGATATTTATAACTAGTGTCGAAATGTTTAAGATACCTTCTAGTTTTAGATAAATAACTTAAAATGAATTTGCCGATATCGACTGGTACACGGCAGATACCAACAATCGTAAACATAATACCCATTAGGCTATTGCTTTTAGTTTGATAGAATATAAATTTCAAAAAATATTATTAAAACAATCATTTATATCTTTTTTTTTTATTTTATATTTTCGAAAACATAGTGCTTGTTTTTTTTTTTTTTTCATATTTTAAGCATTTTCAGTGCATTAAATTCACAACCCTACTCATTATTATACCTCGATAGCAGGGTACAATGTTTTTCACATCGACACAATTTCATATATCTTATATAATAAAATACGCTATTATTATACAACGCCGTCGCGATTTTTTTTTTTCTTTACCCCGGTATAAAAACTATACGAGATTGATGACCTGACAACTTTACAAGTTCAACGCATTTAAGTTTAGATACACGGCCGTTACGTGGGGGTTTTTTTTCCCTCTCTCGTTATTTTACGCTTTATTTAGTTTGCCGTTATATGTTTCGCCAAATTACCCATACCCGCGGCCCAAAAAACGAAACTTTGTTGTTCAGTCACGATTCGTGTAAACATGTTGTTTCTGGGGTTTTTTTTTCTTTTTTTTCTCTACATTGATATTGAACATCATTAATGTACTTTCGCGCACGTCGTGGTCGTCGCACACGACAAAAATACGTTCGATAAACCATTAAATCGGCACCGTATTTATCACCAATAATTATTATAATATTTTATCGGTCGGTCGTTTAATTGAAAATCTGTACAATTCCGAGTGTCACGGCGTCGGGCGTAGTCTATTTCGCTACACCGGTGTGTTGCGGCGCGTGGCACTGAATGCCATTTGTATTGATTTATCGAACGAATAGACAAATTTTGATAATATTTCGGTATTTTTTTTTTTTTTTTTTTTTTTTTTTTTTTTTTTAGCACCGCAGTTCAGCACGTACGCCACGTTAAAACTACAGAACGTCAAGTGTACAACCGTCGCGGTCAAAGGAGCGAACCCCTGTTGGCAACAAGACTTCCTGTTGTAAGATCGATTAATTTCCATCGTACATTAATTAACTGATTTTTTATTATTATCATTACATTTTTAAGTCCTGAATATACAATATTCTGCATTCGTGAGGTTAGGAACTTAACGTGTTTTTTTTTTATATTTTTATTATTGTTATTTTCATATTTCATAATAGGTGTACTCCACCAATATTCGCCCGTTCAATCGAATAAGCCAAGGCGTGCGATTTGGTTTTGTGTTATATTTTGTCGGTCGGTGAATATATTTTATTCGCGACGTTTTATTCACCGAAACATTTTTCGATTTCGTAATAAAATAATAATAAAAAAAATAAATAAAAAAACACCCGACAAAACGTGCGTTCAGTTACCGGAAAACTCGTGCGATTAAAAATTGTGTATTCGACACGTACACCTATTAGGTATTTCGAAACGAATTTTATATTAAATCAGATTGTCATGCCCGCAGTAACAAATCAAATCGTATCGTACTATATCGAATTCCGGGGTATCCGTCAAATATTTACAAACGAATAAAATAATAAAAAAATAAAAAATGTTCACCACCGTTAACGCTCTACCGGAAATATTATCACGATTGATGAAATACAATTTAATATGTATATATATATATATATTTTTTTTTTTCAATTTCGACTTTGTAACTTTTTTTATTATTCCGTTTAACGTTTCCTACTATCATTTATTATTTCGGTAATTTAGGACGTTATCAACCGGATATATATATATATATATCCAATATAATTATGTATTTATATTGTTTTATAGCGAGACGAATGACGTGAACACGGGCCTGTCGGTGGAAGTGTGGCGCAAAGGGTTTCTCCTGGACTACGCGATAGGTTATCACATGGTCAGTCTGCCGACCGTGCGCTATTCCAACGAGGTGAGTCGCAATCGATCATCGTGCACACACAATAATATTTCTAGATAATAATAAAATAATACGTTCGGAACAACTCGCACTAGTTCCGGTCGGGTATGTGTTCCGTTAATGCTATAGACTATAATAATAGTTCACGGGTCTCCAACGCTGTTTTTTTTTTTTCGTCTAGTCGTATCTGAGAATACGCCCCGGCATCGCGGACCAAATTTTTTTTTTTTTTAGAGAATGATATAGACAGGCAACGAAACCGATGACAAACAAGCCATATATTTTATTGGACTATAATTTTACAAAAGAACAAAAAAAAAAATTGTTCAATCGCGTGTAACCTAACCTAACGTTTCGCGGTGGTTCGGGTCAAACTAGGTCGATCCAACTATCAGCGTCGCCCGTAAATGTCCGCCGCCAAAGTCGGTTCTGTACTTTGATTTGACGTATTTCATTTTTGAAAAAGTCAAAAGCAGACAAGAGTAGAGCTAAATATTGAAATCATTTCGCGTGCGCATTTTTTCGAGATTCCGAAAAGAGTCCTCTGACAACATGGCGTACATATTTTGCTGTTTGGTTTCCTTGGAACGGTTTACGAGCCGGTTGTTTGAGATATGAGTTCGATAAATTCAAGTTGAAGGTCCGATGGTAATGTTTCCAAATTCTATGGCGAATGGATTTCCGAAAATTCGAATGTGCTCAAAACGAATTATCAAAACATCTGTTTACTTGGCGGGCCGGTTCAAAAAGCTTGACGGGCCGGAGGTTGGAGACCCCTGTATTAGAGTATAATGCGTATCAAGCCTGAACAGGAGACAAAGGGCGTAAGCGACATTTCGGCGAGAATTGTTTAAGAATACATTAAAAAAATAAAAAAATAAAAAATATTAACAAAATTGACTCTAATAATTACAATAATGAATTAGTTATGGCGCTTACACGTACGAAGAAAGATAAAATAAAGCAATGCAATGTCGCTTAGAATGTAATAACTGTTAATTAATTCGGATATTTTATAGCCAGGGATCGCGTATTTAATATTCTTCTCCTTAGACATGGTCTGGCATACAGATACGGTGTTAACACCGATATTATTTTAATTATATATTATCTTTAACGACTTAAAATTTTTAACGTAGGTGGCAAAATTTGTCACTTACACCACTCTACCATGTCGCTAACAACTTTACGCTGTCAAAAATCGTTTGACTCCCGAGCTTTTACGAAAATTGCGTCTATGAAAAAAATAGAAAAAAAAAAAACAATGTTACATTTCTAATGCGACTACACTACGTGTATGTTGCTAACACTGATTTACCGTGTCTTATTCGATATAAAATGTAATTTTTGACCAATAATGACGATCACGTTTCTTTTTGCCTATCATACATAGGCGATTTTTATTTTCTATGACATTAGTTTAATGCCACCATCATCATTTACAATATTTTCAAATTTTAACCGATATTTCCTGGACCAGTGTTGAGATATAATAAACCTTATATTGAAATAAATGTGTTATTATACTTTAGTAATAAGTCATTATTAAAATTAATAGCGTAGTCAAAATTCGTGAACAATGTAGTAAAATTGGCTTTGAATATAGAAACAAAAAAAATTGTCTACAAATAATTTTTCAGTTTTTGTTAATTTAATTGTTATATGCTCGAGTTGTATTAAATTTTTCGTCTCCGAAACGATAGTGGCAAATTGTATAGAATTAAAACGTTTAAAACCTTGAATCTGATATCGATATTTTCATATGTTATCCTAAAATAACAAACATAAAAAAAAAAAAAATAATAATAACATCCCGTCTATAAAATATTATTACAATATTGAATTTCAAACTCCTAAAATTATAATTTTGCGAGCAACAATAACAAGATGAACAAAATTAAGTTTTCGGATTAAACCGGATGACGTGCTTCATAAGTTTAATTTGTTTTTTGTTCAACATTGGATTTCGTTTCTTTTCATCAATTTCCGAAGAAATTCTTTAAAATTATCTTTTACAGTTTATTTGTTTTCCATTTTTTTTTTTCAAATGGACGAGCATATGTATTATGTTTAAATTTCTAGACATTTGTGAGAAAAATCTATTACGGGAAAATGACATTTCATATTATTTAGTTTGAACGAAATTATATGTTTGCACGTTGCCGATATAATTTTACTCCGAATAATAAAACGATGGAATAATAAATACATAACAAAAATATCGTAATTTTATTCGACAAAAAGTAATTTTCTGCGTAATTTTTTTTTTTTTTTCTTTTATAATATGAATTAATTTAAAGCAGTAAAGAAAACGTCTTTCTACAAATACATTAATACGTATAACAGATGAATATTGTGAACTATTTTCACTCGAACAATTATTTACTTAATATTAACTATGTCTAATTGGTTATTGAGGCGGAAATAATATTAGGTTATCTGCAATGTTGTCACAAACACATTTAACGTCCAGATAAGCAAAATGACAATTTTTCAACAATAGGCAATACTTTTATAATGATAAACTTAGCAATAACAATTGAATAAACGAAGAATACAATGAGGTTTTTTATTTTTTTTTGTACTCCGAAGTAATTGAAAAATATCAAGTATATCGTTCTGCCCCTTACCCGAATAATCTTAGTATACCTATCTAAAATATAAATTAACAATACGCTTTGACAAATAATAATAATAGCGATATTGTTCTTATCATCGTGTTGTTAATTTAATTTAAAAATGGACGCTCGACAGCGAAACGAAACGGTATTTGTAGGTATTTTTTTTTTTTATCGATTTCAACGTCTGTAGACATTTTCTAAATAATTATATCGATTATTGAATTTTATATTTTAATTAAATTATTATCAGGGTAGATGGCTTGTAGCATTTGCATATTTGTTTTACACAATCAAAAAAATATCAGAGTAAGAATACGTATTTTGCTAAAAAAAAAAAAAAAAATTAGATTTCTAATTTTATTTTACATATGCATTTAATATTTTGGTTTTTAGGACACATTTTTCCATGTTGTATTATATTATTAAAATATAATATTAAACAAAATTAATAATTTTCTCAATATTTTCTTTATCAATGATCTAATTTTATTCAATAATTTGACCAAAATAGATTGAACTTAAATTAATTTTTAATTTTTACTGTATAATACGGTTGTTTTTTATTAGATTAATTTTCCGGTTAATAATTTTATTTATAAACAGTAAATACGTTGTCTATATCAAAAAATTTCCAATAGGACGATAACGATTCGAGCATATTTTAGGGTCTTTAAGTGCATACGTACTTGCATGTGTAGTACTTTTTTAGAGCTACAAGCTCTCTGCCCTAATTATTATTGGTAATCGTTCACGGTGAAATTGAGATAGTAATCGATGGTGTCAATACAGCAGTATATTTCCGGGCGGTGGGCATTTGCGAAATCAGGAGTAATTTCAATTCAGGTTGTCAAACTGTGGCCGTGGTATAATAAATGTAAAAATACAATACACAACATTCAAGTGCACGATATCATCGCTACTCATGATATATGTGTAATATATTTTGGTTTTGTATAAATGGTTACACTGTGACCTAGTACCCGAAACAAAATGGCTGATTGGTTTTTCCACACTTATGTAATTTGTTATCATCGTGTCCGTCCTGTATTGTTCTGCGATATCGCTGATACTATACAATCCGGTGCACCTCCAAAAGCGTCGACATCCTTTGTTTCCTACATTTTCCCGTCTCGTCCTCGGCCTTCCCAAAAAGTCCCGTTCCAGCAGCCCTGTCCGTACAGTAGCGGCAGGTCTATTGTCTTTTCCGCGTGCGCCCAGTCCACCGTCTCTAAAATAATTATTTTCTCCTAATCCTTTGCCGCCTTTGGCCTAATATTCGTAGAGTTTAATATGATTTAATTTAGTATTTTTTTTTTTTTTTGTTCTATTGGTGGAGTTTGATCTGTTTTATTTTCCGCAGGACGGCGAAGGAGACTGGGTGTCACTGGACGCCGAACTCGAAATGAGCGAAGGCGTTGTGACCGGCACGAGATGTCCGACGGGACATTTCCTGTTGATCGACGCTAGATTTGAACTGCCTTTTGGTAAGTTTACAATAATAATAATCACGATAATTTTAACACCAACATTCCCGTGTGTTACCTGTCGAAATTATAACAAAAAAAAAAATAAAAAAATGATATATGCCTAATATTATAGCCGTTAATAGCGAAATTTTCGTCGAGTTGTTTTAACCGTTGCACCTGTATTCAATGCAAAACATAAAAAAAAAAAAGAACAAACAAAAACCGACGAGGAATGATCAATAATAAAAAAAAAAAAAATTTAATATTGAACCGCGGATTGATGATTTGTGAAATCATGAGAGATTTTAAAATTTTAGGCCCTTACGATCCGCCGACTGGTTGGAAAGAAATCTTAGGAGAGCTGAGTAATTCCAACACGGCTCCGCCGAGCGCCAGTGCATCAGGAGGTATAGATATAATAATGAAATACGTATAACAACACTTAAACGTTTCGCACGTCTGTCTGTATGGGCT
The DNA here is from genome assembly GCA_956483605.1 of Tuberolachnus salignus. Lineage (NCBI taxonomy): Eukaryota > Metazoa > Arthropoda > Insecta > Hemiptera > Aphididae > Tuberolachnus > Tuberolachnus salignus. The sequence continues at coordinate 22,591,459 of OY101437.1, forward strand.
TTATCGAAAGCATGGTTCTTCTCTATATAATAACACTACTATTATAACACCTTTATTCTAATACATTATTAATTTGTGTAATACGATTATTGTAAAGTCAAGTGAGGTTCCGCCGTTTTAGCCATAGAAACCGCGACATATCAAATGCATTTATCGTATGCACAGACCCGAAAAATAGGTAAAGAAACTCGTTTGCGCACAAAATAATCGAAATAACCACAAATATATTATTATAACAGTTTCCGGGGAGAAAAAAAAAAAAAAAAAAAAAATCAAAATCTGTCTATCTTGTCGTACAACAATGGGACCGTACAGTCCTGTGTTCATATCAAATCGTTATCTTATACGATATTTCTTTTTCAAATAGTAACAGCGGCGGGTAGCCGCCAAAAACAAAAACAAAATAAAAAAACCGAAATAAATAGCGTTGTCTGGAGATAATCTAGATATCGAAACGAATTACCCTAAATTTTTAACTCAACTTGACTCAAAATTGTTGAACTGTACAGTTGATAGTATGCCCACCGTCCTGTATATTTATTAATGTTTTATCGTTTTGTTAACGTAACTATAATCGAAAAATGGGTCCCATTGTCGTTTTATTATTACGGTTATTAAAACGCGTGTGCAAACGAGTTTATGCAAGATAAACACATGCGCTGCAGAGCGGATGTTCACTGTTGATACACTGTTAACCGAATAAATCATTCATATGCACGTTCAAATTTAAAGTACATTCGGTGTGCGAAAATTCAATTTTATTATTTTACGTTTCATTATGAAATATTCAGTAGTTAATTACTTAACTGTAGTGCTGGAGAAATACCGATTGTATAGGTAGTTACTATTTGGAACCATACTGTCCGGCAGTGTTTCCAAACCAATCAAAACGGTTTAGTACGTTCAATAGTTTCTCTCGACAAAACTATTCTTCGGACTCCGGCAAAGTAACGTTTGATTGAAATATTCTGAATTTAGAAAACTATATGTTATGCCCGTCACTAGTCATAAACGACGGTGCACGTCTTAATTTATTTCGCTTTTTATCGGATAGATACAAACGATTAAACAAAATACGATTCCGAGCGGGGAACTTCTAAATCTAAATCGAATATCGTATTAATAAAATTACTTTCGTATTTTCGCGATTTTTAACGTTTTCATTAAAATTTTCCCTCAAAAAGCTCCTCTCATCGTTATGTGGATGTTCAAATTCCGAAATGGTTAATCTACGATTTTAAAATAAATACATTCCGACATAATCGTGTATTGGTTTGGAAACGATGAACACAAATAAAAAAGGCCGAGTATATAATTGCAATAATTATTTTATAATGAAACACATATTATGTTGAATATTGAGTATTACTCATACGAATATCGTACGGCATAACCCATTTGACTTTGCACGAAATATACTTACTTTTGGTTTGGTTTTGTACTTTTTCGAATTTTTCATTATTCTTCTCAAACCCCCATCCGCCTATACTTTCTTCGATTGATATATTTTTTTTTTTTTATTGTTTTTGTTTTTATTATTATTTTTTCCTAATATTTCTGTGTGTTTATTTTCACTGTTTGCTGTTCACTAACGGCCCAGCTGGATCGGACTGCCGACTCCATTGTAAATAATATCATACGTTGTTAATAATTCACATAAATTGTACCTACCCATGTCAACCGTTAATGTCTATCACACCTATACTTATACCATTTATTATTATTATTATTTTATTTTTTTTTTTAAATACATTTTCAGAACGTTCTTTACGGATAATGTTGCATTGATTTTGTTTTTATTATTTCATTAACCCCAGTATATAATTATCGAAAATCATCTCCTTGCATTTTGCGACCGTATTATTGTATCCACAAACCCGCAGTCTTCGAGACGATTAACGCTTATATATTTTTTTTATATATATATTTATAAAATGTATATTAGGGTGGTTTACAATTATAAATGTAAAAAAAAAAAAAAAAATAATAATAAAATGTTGACTTTGTAATCCGGGGCACCCTCTTATATATATATATATTTTTAAAAACATATTTAAAGTATCGTTTTTATTTGTTGAAAATTCTGAACAAATCGAGGAGAGCCCGGGTCATAAATGAAAATGAAAATTAACATTTTTTTTTTTTTTTTAACCACCCTTATATATAATTATTTTATATATTATTATTTTCGATGCCGAATATAACCCATATTCCAATACTTTACCGTATGGAACAAAAAATTCAACACACACAAACTTATACACACTTACACACACTTGTAGATATCTGTCGCTTGATTTTTAATCCTTTCCCAACTTATTTACCACCTACCACCTATAATGACAACACCTCATCTATGTTAGTGTATCGATTTGTTTATTTTCATTGTTGCTACTATCGTGTACATAATAATATTATTATGTATTCTCAAATATAATACTATTATTGCTATTATTTGGCCTTATCTCTCTCACTCACACACACACACACACACACACACACGTTTACTTCTGTTTTTTTTTTTTTGTTTTTGTTTTTTTGTTGTTGTAAATCTATATAACGTTTTGTATATCTTCTTTTATGTTTAAACGCATACGTATGCGTACTGTATATATTATTTAGAATTGTTTCTATACACTGCGCCATTTACTGACGACAACGGTATAATAATATTATATTTACCGGGCGTGTCGCCGGAACGAAACACAAAATCCGTAGGAAAAAAAAAAAAAAAAAAAAAAAAAACCGCCCGTTAATCCCGCGACATCGTCTTTGCGGCAAACACGTAAATATTCTTTTAATCTCACGCGCCAGATCGGTAAAGGTTCACGTGATTTTTCGCCGATAAATATCATTAGATACATAACCGATACGCTTACATACCCGAAACCGTTTTAAACCAGGCTTACCGGTCTCGTTTCGTGGATTTTGTAATTTTTTTTTTTATTATTTTATCGTCCTTTGCACGTCATATAATTATACTAATACCGTTGAATTCCGTCGCAATGCCATTAACGATAATATAATAATATGCGTGCAGTGCGCATCGTATAATATGATCGTAAACGCCAAAATATTGGCCGAAATAATTCGATGACGGTTACTAACATTATTAATCTTCAATTCAATGCGTGCGCCTAAATACCTGTTTACATTTCGAAACTGGTAATTTTTTTTCCGAGTGATTACTTAGTTTAGAAATACGAACCTAACCTAACCTAACCTAACCGATGGTTCCCGATATTAGCATTAAGCCACGGACCCCCAGCCAAAACTTTAATTGATCGCGGGCACCCCCTTTTTCGCATACGCTTATGGAATTCCACCGACGCCTAGCTGCAAAGAGTATTTTTGATGGACACAGATTTGCAAATAAAACCGTACACGTGTTCGAGAATACTAGAGTTTTGCTTATACTTCATTGACACGGGGTCATAATATTTCGCTACGGCATTCGTGATCGGGCTTTTCGGAAGTTTTAGCAAAGATTGCCGGTGGCAACTTGGCAGACATATTCTTACGCCGTATCCACTTGGATCTATCGGACGTTCACGGACACCCAAACATTAGTAATCTTCTAAAACCGGATAAACAGTAGGCGATACTGACGTACCGAGCGCGCAACTATTGGCGGGTTTTTCTTGTGTCAGCCGTTGTTCGGCGGCCGAATGCAAATTTTAAATTCAGAACGAATCCGCCTCCCGTTACCCGGGCGTGTGTCATCCGGTCAAGCACAGCCCGCGGGTTCCTTGACATCGACCTAGCAGCAACCTAATCCAACCCGAACCTGTCGGGAACCACTGTTGTTGAGCAAATAGTCGGAAGATACGAGTGTCAAAATCGCAATATAAACGTTTCTTTTAAATTACAGGGCGACACTCTGGCGGTTTTTAAATTGAATTTCGGGTCGAAAAACTAAAACTTTAATCTAGTTTTATCGTCGGTTTTCTACGCGCTCTTGTCGTATCGTACGCAGAGCCGATTTGTCGGTATTTAATATTCTTAACGTCGCGTTATACGGACCCCTGAATGTTCAGTGCGATATCCTTAATCTGACACGTCAGATAATCTGGATTATTTCCGGAGTAGATATGTGTTGTTTTGAATTTTCACACGATGCATGATGGTCTTTTATTGAAACGAGTATGAATTCATCACACTTTTACTTTTAGCGATTCGAAAATGTTCCGATCCAGCCACTAATTAGCAACAAAGACAAAAAAAAAAAAAAACACATTTGATATTATAATATTATTTAATCATTTTAAACACAGTCCTATTCAGGGTTGGGATTTTATAGTACTTAAAGTTGCATATGCGCTATAATAGTACTTTAGTTTTGTTTAAATATACGCTATAAATATAACGAAAAATAAAGAAAATTATTATTTATTTAGTAATTTATCAATTTATAAATTAAATTGAGAATAATTAAAAACCGCGTCTATTAAGATGTTACTATTTAATTAATAAAAAATATTAAGATTATGATTTGAATATTAATTTATTATAAATTATAATTAATAATTATTTATTATTTATATATTAGATAATATATGACCAATTTTGATTAAAAAAAGAATGCAAAACTATCTGAAAAAGTCCAGAAATAGCATTAAAATCTAAAAAATCGCAAAATAATCAAGATTAAATTTTGAATTTTATTTCTCTGAGTTATGAAATAAATTTTAAGCTTACTTTGCTATCTAATAAGAAATATGCAAATGCTATACATTTCCAACCCTGACCATAATCAATCAAAACAAATTCCGTTAATAGCTAATGACAAATATATATTTTTTTAAAATATTATTATTTACCTATAAGCTCGAGTGTTAAAATTATAGTTAAGATTTGTAATATTTATATTATGTATTTTTATTAATTTTTTTTTATTAAGTATAACGTTATATTGCCGTCCTTAAATCAGTCTAAGTGGACGAAAGACCTATATAACTATACGGGCTACGATATCCTATGCGTTTCTTATAGCATTTGTCCATCCATCAAAATGTTTACTTGCCGAGTGTGCTCTATTATTAGTGCGATCTACCAAAACCCGCAATAGGTAGGAAAATATAAAAGTTTTTTTTACATTTTTTTTTTCATATATATATATTCTAGAATAATCACTCGATAAATATTCGGGTCGTACCTGCCCTTGTCAACTCGACTATACGATACGTGCCGGGCAAGCAAACTCGTGGGATTTTTGGACGCGCGAATCCCTCGTGTCTGAACTTTTTTTTTTCTTCTTTTTTTTTTTTTTTTTTCCTATACGCGTATCTATATAAGTTTTGACAAATTTGATTGGGAACCTTATCGCGGGGGTATTACCCGCCGCGTAGTATTTAATGAATATTGGTAGTCGGTGACAGCTAGTGTTCTGGCTGGGGTTTTGGGACGGTGAAAAAAAAAAAAAAAAAAAAAAAATGAAATGCTAAAAACTTTTCCAATATGTTGTCCCTTATTACGGGCGGCAATTCAAGAGTTCGGATTATTGGATAATATGACGTGTTTTATATAAATCGATATTATAGCAGCATAATAATACGCCGAGCTCTGTTGTAGACAATGACGAAATGTGCGACGTAGCGGACTACCAGAAAAAAATCGAAATTCTCAACACTTTCGACCAGGATTCGAGATCCGAAGACGCGTCGGCGCAGTATCCGTATTACGTACACTGTAAGTATAAATTACAATCGTAGTTACGCTATATAGCATTTAGATGGCCGACTGTGAGATAGATATATAAGTAACAGGTATGACGTTTACCGGTCATTTACCAACCGAGAGGTGAATCCAATGAAATAATTGTTTGTGCTATGAATTATGTGACGATATTGAAACCGGGGTGCACTCAATCCGGGCACGGATCCAGAGCAATGATCTGGAAGGGCAACAATTCAACGTTACTATACGGTACATAGTGCCGGTATCGAAAGTGTTTTTCGACGAAAAAAAAAAACGTCTCTATACGAATTAGTGATGTGATATATATCCGGATTATCCGAAAATCTAAAAAATCCGGTTACAAATTCCAAAATCCGAAATCTTGTACTTCTATGAGCAAAACAGCGTTTGCCGGGTCTGCTAGTAATATATTATATAAATAATTATTAAATTATTGACGTATGATTTTTTTGCTGTACTTGTTTTTTAAAAATACATTTCTATTTACGATATTTTTGAATTGTAAGAATGTATTTAATGTTTTACGCATTTAAATGCCATTAACATTAAGATATTACTAATAGTTTTATGAAAAATTATTTGAAGACTATAAAATCACGGTTTTAAAAACCGACAGTTGGATTTGGATAAAGTTCCGGCTTTTCAAATCCGAAGAATGTTGAAATCAAAAATCCGGATTCTCGAACTTCGGCCAATCCGGATATTTCCCATCACTCATAACTGGTAAACGAAGGAAGGTAGTGGCATGGCGCATTCTTGCAATTAATACGAAATCAAAAAAAAAAAATAAAAAAAATACAATTTCGGTTTATCGTATTATAAATTTAGGCTACGAATCCGTCCCCGTTCGATAGAGACGATTTCAAATACTTTGCACACACCATTAAATCATGTATTTACCATCAGATATAATTCGTGCCGTAAACACGTATTTCACGGGTTAATCGATCTCGGTTTATAAAATGACTGCCGGCACAGCCTGATTTAGAATATTTGAGGCCTATGCAAATTAAATTACAATTATTAAATAAAATACTAGTCAATACTAAATGGTAAATAAAAAAATATTTCAATGTGGGTGTTACAAGGATTAATTAAAACTAAACGAAAAATATAATCCAGTAGGCGGGCCACTGATCCAAATGGGCCCTGTACGAACACCCGTAATGTCCTCGCGTAAATTGGACCCTGGCCGCCAGGCTTCCCGCACACTCTTAGAGAGTCGGTTGTCTAGTTGTCGTCTATGCACGTACATCTATGGGTTTACAATATTTCAACGCTAAAAATATATGTTATTAACACAAAACGTACGGTTTATATGAGAAAAGTTTTTTTTTTTTTTTTTTTTCAGCTGCGGGCAATTCGGAAGACAGCGATTATACGAGCGATTTTAATTATCCGATATGTCAGCAAGAAGCCAATTCCTCAGCCTCTCAGTTTAGGAACCTCGCCGGCCAATTAGAGATGAGTCCTGGCAGTAGTCCGGAACATCCGAATACAAGTATTAATAATATTTACCTACCTATTTTATATTGTGGAATGAAAATTTAATTTCGTTTTCTTGTGTTTGTAATTTTCGTCTCGTCATATTTATTATTTTTTTTCATTTCAATCCTAATAATAAAATACACATTTTCATTTATATATATGCAAAAGCAAATACATTATAATCGAAAAGAAATCGAAAAACGGGGAAATTATTATAAAATATAAGTATAATAAAATGAAGAAAATTAATCATTTTTTTTTTTATTTTTTTTTTTTTTTATTATGAGCGTGATATTTTTCTCTGCATTTTTTTATTTTTTTTTTTTTTTTGTACACATTTTTTTATTATTATATTATTTTCTTCGAGAGAATATTATTATAATAGGTACATATTTATCATAAGACTTGTTCCAGTAAATATAATTGTGTACGGTTTAAACTTTTTAACAAAATGTATTATTATTGTTATCAGTAAACGTCCGGTTTTCTTGTATTATTTATTCGTAGTATATTTAAATTTTTTTTATATAGTTGTTCTTAACTAGTTTGGTATTATTTAAATTTTCCCGAAAGTATTTCATTTAAATTTCCTTGAGATAAAATATATTTTATACACAAACATAATCATTATTGCACTTTCGTGCGATACTGTTTTGTTAAATTCTAAATCAAAACTACTCGGGTATATCGTTTTAGGTATAAAAACATATTTCCGTACAAAATAATTTTTTTATTATTCTTTTATGGCTGTAGTATCAGCGTTTAGATACACAACTTGTAAAAACCAAGGCCAATGCGCACCAGTAAGATAATCTACTTTTTTCCAATAATAGAAATTATGATCGAAATCGGTTCGTTCTATACGAGACACGTGGGTTTCCCCCCCCCGCAAAGCATGTATTTGAGTGAAAAAACTGGTCTCACGCGGGCCTTTAATTGCAATTTTTCGGCAACATTTCGAATATTTAGTAGCAGTTAAATTTAAAAATCGATTCGAATAAATTATGTATTTTTGGATTTTTTTTTTTTTTAGAAAGTGCGTCGGGTAGTCAACATCTATACGACTCTAAGAGGTACGAAGAAAGGAGAGTTCCGGACGACGATTTGTATTATAATAGTAGACCAAACAATTATAAAGACCATAAAAGGTGAACAATAATAGTTTTACTTATCTTACAAATGTTAATATAATTCTGAGCGCGAAGAAAAAAAAAAGATTAATTTTACAAAGATGCGTTTTGAAGAGTTGTTTTTTTTTTTGTCCGGGAAACACCTTTTCGGTTAATAAAAATATTCACATTTCGTATCCTTCAAAAGATGCTGAATTTCCGCCTGATTAATTGCTTTATTTTAAAACATTTTTGAAATCCCCAATACTTTTTTTTTTTTTTTAAATTAAAAAAACCGATTACATTCGCCAGATAAATTGATTTTAAAGTTGTCGATTTACGGTTTACCGTGGTTACTAGGGGTGAAAAAATGCGACTTTTACTATAACCTTACCAGTTTATCGGGTTTCGTTTAGAATTGTTTTTTGATTACGATGGTTTATCATTGTTTTCGGTATATAAACTCAATTGCCCTTTATCCTATACCTACCAAACTTACCACTTTCAACGGTGGCCTATCCGCGATGTAAAGTATGTTCGGCTATAAAAAAAAAAAAAAAAAAAATATAATTTTTAACGTGAACAATAATTATATAATAATAAATCGCAGGCGGAAAAACAACTATAAAATAGGAACCGGTGAATGGTACGACGAAGGAACTTCGACTGCGTTCCAAGACCGATTTACCTCGTCTTCTTCTTCTGCTTCCAGACACCATTCGTGTAGGAAACACATTTCAAAATTTCAACAACGAAAGACGGTGAAAAGTATGACGTTTATTTTGAAATTATTTTTTACCAATTATATTTTATGGAGTTTTTTTTTCTTCCAGATCGGAGGTCGAGTTTAGAACGACAAACGTCCGTGTATCGAGACCGAACTCCATATTACGACGATTACTACGATAACAGGGACCAATTCGAACCTTATGACAATAAACCGTAAGTCCTCGTGCGGTTTTACTGCGTTATTTGTTCAGTAACATGTTTGAATATAATTTACTTTTAACAACTCGGCAGCAAAGTGAAGTTATCTAATTAATATGAATTAATGGCGATGTGTTTTGTTTTTCTTTGGTTTTCGCTTTTCGGTACATTAAATATTAAACGCATACTAAATTTCGTGTAGGAAACGCGAAACAAAAGGATTAGGCAGACGCCGTTTTATTTTTCCGAATTTCTACTCGTGTGTATATATATATATAGTTAGTAGTTACAAACTCCTTTTGAACACTGTGAACAAGTCGCGAATAGAAACATAAGTACCCGGTAAATGTTATTACTTTTAGCGACTTATATAAGTAATAAAAGATTTAAAAACAATTTCGAAAGGAGTTTGCTTCTTTCGAAATTGTTTTTCGAACACGGTACCTGCCCTATAGTTTTATTGCTTTTTGATAATTAGTCAGGCTAGATTTGTACTCGCTATAAAATAACATCGAAATAAATAAATAATCTTTTTGTTTTGTTGTAATTTTAACTGACATTTTTTTTTTTTTTGTTACCTTTCCAGAAACTGCGAACGAGTGATTCCATACGGACCGGCAAAGTATTACATTAACGGGCCCAGCGAAGAAATCTATAACTACGATAGCAGGTAACTAATCTAGTAAATCGCTGGTCGTCTCGAGTATAATTGTCGTGCGATTAGTTACAGTTATGCAGACCAAAAAGAAGAAGACAGTCAATGGGACGGAGGAGGTGCCGGGGAGTATTACTATTCGCCCGGGTCGAGTAGTGACACTCAACAACTAAAAAACACTTACTCCGTTCATCAAGAAGTCGACGAAGATAACGAAGAGGTATACAAAACAAAAATAAAATTATTGTCGAAAAATACGGGCGACCGCTGTTTTTCGGTCATTTTGATCATGATCCATTTCTTACTTTTGAATACAGTTCAAGTCAATACAGATTTTCAATATGTATACACGTGTAAAAATTGTCTCAAAGGAAATATCATACTTCAGAACAACATAGAACAACTAATTTAGTCAATAACTCTTCGGCCTTTTTTTATAGAGATATAAATAATAAATGTTTAAAATTGCACTCTGGGTTTTTTTTTAGTTGTAATGTAAAATACTATCTATAGGCGCCAGGTTTTCGGGGGGAAGAGGGGGAGGCTCATTATATTGGATATTCTTGTACAGTTAAAACGATTTAATCAAAATTTGATTAGAAAAAATAATATAAATGGACTTTAGTAAAATTCGGTCTTGGTTGTCATGTAACTGACTCTTGCCATATTGTATTGTCATTTTGTATTTTCTTTAAATTGTTCGTTATACAATTACTATTCAATGTCTAATGTACCTATACAATGTTGAAAATAAATCTAATGTTTTGTGCAAGTACGTGGCAGATATGAATTTTTTTTTTTTTTTATGTATAAAGTCACGGGAGACTGAGCCCCGTCTTAATAGTCTCATGGAGGACTTCAGTATCCCTTGTACATGGCGCCTACGATACTATTATTATTTTGGAATATGTATCGGTTTTAAGTTTTGTAATTTTTTTTGGTTGCTCATTGACAAATGTAAAATCGACTTTTTATTTTCAAACGTCAATCGCTATTTGTTTGTAAAACTTAAAAAAAATACAAATATTTTTAACACCGATATTTGTACGTAAATAAATTCCGTGTTCGAGATACAACACGATCGTATAATATTATGATAAACCAACGATTTCGTATGTAATTTACGGTATTGAGTTTTGAAATATTACTGGTAGAAATTTAAATTATGAGATAAGAAGGGGAGGAGGCACTGCACGAACGAGTGTTCGTTACGAGTACTCTTCTTACGAACATCACAATGTAATTATTATTTTTTTTTTTTTGAAACGTTTCAGTATATAATTCGTATATTATTATCGTTGTCTATAACCGGGGTTTTTCGCAGTATTAAAATATTGTAATATTAGTGTCGGGCACGTATAATCGCGTAAATTATGTTTCAGGTGTATTTTTCGTCGAATCAAAGCTACGAAGACCGCCACTACAACGAATCATCGTACGAGGTATCGTCGCCGCCCATACCCGCTCAAAGGCACAAACAACTCCCCGAAATCCCTACGAAAAAATCACCGTACATGGACTACTATTCGAGCTCGTTTTACAGCGAGCAGATGATGCCCTGCAGCAGCATGGCTACGAAAAAAATTTTACCCCAAATACCCCGTTCCCGGATCAAACTGTCGCCGTCGTTACCGCAGACCAATTATCAAAAAGTCCCGCAAAGGGCCACCGCCGAACAGCGGTCCACATCGTTGGATCACAAAGACAACGAGGACTACGAATATGCCGACCATCCGGCCAGCAGCAAAGGGCCGTATGACGAGTACGACGACGGGTATTACAACGACGACATGAATTTACTACAACAAGACCAACAGCCGTACGCCAAACACAAAACGAATAATTCGGCCAGCGCGAAAACCGAATACGAAATCCAAAGGGAAATCGCGCACGAGGAGAAAAAAGACGAGAACGAAGGGATTACCCGGAGAAATACGTTTATGAAGTTCTACCAAAGGACTGTGAAACATCTAGAAAATCCCGGTAGTTTTTTCCAACAGCATACGGACTCGGCGGAATCTCAAGACGAACATAAAGAGGTGATCTACGCGTCTTGTTTAGTTGTAACATAGATACTTTTAAATAATAATAAAAAATAAAAAAAAACATTCCGCCATGTTTGTAAATAAAAAAAGCTCGACACGAATTGAATTTACACATCCGGAGAATCGACTAGAGAATTAACGAAAATTCTACTTATATTCTACTATGTTATAATATAATATAAAACAAAATAGTTAAAAAAATAATATATATCGCTTGTTTGCTACAACGACATAACACAAAAGTCGTCGTTTTTGAGTTGTTTGCAAATAATAATAATAATAATAATATTGGTGTTTTTCTCTATACTGATAGAACGACATAAGTGAACATAAAAAATTAGCCATGTTACTAAATGACTCTTAACTAAAAATCAATATTTGGATATTTATACTTAAACTAACTCCTCCTAATTGTATAATATTAATATTGTTGTAGGTGAGAACTGAGAGCATGAGTATAGTGTGTTATAACACTCATATTCCATTCAAATACGTTTCTAAATCAATATAAACATAAAAACATAATTTATCATCATATCTCACTGTAAATTAAATTTTCAAATTCGTTTTGTGTAAAATCGTGTTTTCTGTGTTATGTCGTTGTTGTAGCAAACAAGCGATATATATATATATATAATATATATTCTATAATATATATATTATAGTTTATGTGTATTTTAAATGAATACTTGTAAGATAGGTGCTCTCTAGAATATTCGAGTATATATTTTAAGTAGAGGTTTTACATGTGAAATCGTTTTGTAGTAATTTAAAGACAGTTTGCGAGCACAACTCGTTTTGGCTCTTTGCGTTTAATCGAAAAAAAAAAAAAAAAAAAAATAATATGTTTTAATAATAAAATGTCTTTTTAGTGTTATGTTCAATAACAGCCATTGTTTTCAATAAAAATTTTGTTGTTCTATCAACACAATCGTTTAAACGGTTCATTAAAAAAAAAAAAACTACGAAGGGAGGGGGTGGGTACGATATTAAATTTTTTATTGATATCAATCCAACTCAAACCAAATTTTAACATAAAAATCTGCGCTATTTTTATGGTAAATTTTACATCAGGAATAGTTTTGCCAAGATTTTCCGAATAAATTGTTTTATCGTTTTTAATCTCTAAAATAAATATCAGACAATTTAACGTGTCTTTAAAATCCGAAACGTACAACGGACACTACTAAATAAATGGTATAAAATTTAATCTCACGTTTCGAATCCGTTTTTACAGATGAAATCTTGTTGATAATATTGTCAATTAAATTGTCGTATCTTCGATAGCACACTAATTCGTTGACTTTTTATTACTGTTTTAAGTATATAATTATTGAGATCGCGTTACTCGTAGATTCAATAGGTTTACATTAAAAAATTTATAATTTCTTTCATCTTCTCCGGCTTTGGAGGTAGTTCTGTATGAGTTTTTGACACCAACGCTACTTCAATCCGTTTTTCCCGATCTCGGTCAATCTTCTTTTAGCGTACACCGCTAAATTTTCGATATCCTATCGGATCACATTTTTCTTGGGCTTTTTTTGTCGTACGCTTTCCTCCTGTCTTTCAGCTCCTAAACGATTTAATGACGTTTCTGTAACGTCTGCGCTTTGCGTTCCCAAGCCATTGTAACCGTTGACACTTTATAGAGTGAGCCTACCCATACAGCAATTACACATTTTTTTTAAATATTCAATAAACGCTTCTTCAAAATCCATTATTTATCAATCATTTGATATCCGCTCCGATATAGCTTGACGAAAATGATTCGTGAAATGTTGCCAACATCCATATGTTGAACCAGAAACAGACATTTTACAAATTACCGAAACTGAACATTTATAAAATATTTTTGTACAAGAGTCGCGTAAACATTTTATTGTGGAAATATTTATTATTGCATTTTATATAGACAATATTTATTTCATTAAACAATATTTTATTTGTTTATATCAGTTTGATATCGTTATTATTTGCAATATTATTAATATACGGACATTTTTAAGTCTGGCATACACAGTGTTGTACATTTTCATTTTGTTTTTCTGTCTGAACGACATTTCCACCAAAAATCTCGCTTCGATTTTCAAGCGCAGCACATTTTCTGAGAGCATATTGGATCCAGTTGGTGCATTGAGGGGGTGTTTTTTTTGGTATACGTTGAAGTTTTCTTTACAATTGTGAATACCCGGGAAGAAAGTATAATAATTATTATTAAAACGCGTACACACAAACATTTATTAAATATTTAGAAAATATTTCGTTATATTTCGTTGATCGTTATTAATTTATTTCCAAAACACTGTAAAATAAATTATAAATATTTAATGAATATGCAATTTCAAGTATTTAATTCACAATTATGGTTAAATATTTTCCAAATGATTATTCATTTGGGAATGCTGTGCACGGACAATTTCTAATTCCTCCTTCAATTCCTTATTAAGTTTCCATCTCCACCTTCTAGAACTATTGCCAATCCACAGGACACAAATCGCCCGTCAAATTCTATATTTAAATGTTCCAAGTTTACATTTCGCTGTTATGGTATAAATTAAATTGTTCTTATTCAATTTTTATTTTCGCACGAATATTATTATTTCGCTAATTGTACAATATTAAAATTGTAAAATATTTCATATTGAATTGTATTTTAGACATCTAATTGCGGTAGGTATACACATGTGTGTGTTTATTAACATCTGGCCGGGAATTTTAGATTAATTTTTCATTTTCGAACGCAATAACCATTTCGAATTTTATACGACCGACCGTTTTCTTAATGACCTTGAATATTATTCAGTCCAAATAAATCATCGTTTTACAACACTACGCCATTAAGTGGAATATTGTAATATCATAAATATTTTAATATGTTTTAAATCCTAAAAGAACGGTCGTCATTTTAGACGCTTAGTGTTGCGATAGCCGAAGTTACATACCCCGTTACATAATTCGATAGTCAACATATTTACGATTGCCCAACATATTTTTTTTTTGAATAATATTTTTGGACTTTTTTTTTTTTAAATATTCTCAATACAATACGATAACGGGTTAGTAAAAACTATTTCACTTATGTACGAATTTAATTTCAATTCACCCGATGTCATTTTTTTTGTTGTGTACATTTTAACTATATTATAAAAACAATGTCAACGTTTTAAAATTTCTAATATTTAAGAGTTTGTGCTGTTAATAATGTTTTTTTTTTTTTTTTTTTTTTTTTTTAAATTGTCTATAGTGTACCGTGGTTATGTCAACGATTTTACATATTTACATAGTTTTTGATAGAACTCGATTAGTTTTTTTTTTTTTTTTTCCAATATTAACTACCTAACAAACAGGTTCATTATGAATCGTGAAATGAAATTATGAAAACGTAAGTTCCAATAAAAACTTTCGAGTACTTGTTTAGTTTAAATAATTTTAAAAATGTCCACTACCCGTGTGTGGGGGAGGGGGACTAGAATTTTTAAACGGGACCACTTATCGATGAAATGATAATCTTGAATCTCCATAAAGTTATTAAATTCATAAATTCGTACGTATTATAATGTCATCGCGAAATCGAATTAAACCTTGCATATGATCATCCGATTTTGTAAATCCGGAAATGAAAACTTAATTCCGATGCATAGGGTGGTTGGTTCCGTTTTCCACTCTCGACTCAATTTATGTTCAGTACCACCCAATTTTAAATTACCCAAATCGTTAGTGATTACTGCAACGCCCAATAAATTTGAGAAATACAAAATCCACCGATTCCATTAATCGTAGTTAATCTTAATTATCGTAATTACTCCAATATTTACGTGTACAATTTCGTTTATTTATTATTTTATTAAATCCGAGTGGCGTATACCGTAATGACTTTCATCCAATGAAAGATATATATATATTGTGTAGTCTTCGGCCAACGTAAATTTTGCTTCGATATGGCAACTGAATTGCGTTCTGAAATGTTTTGTAATTAAATTTGTGGTTCTCGATAAATATATTATTGAATAAATACATTTTTTTATAAAAACAATAAAAAAAACTACCATGCAGTGGAAATAGGCGAGTATAGTTTCGTTTTACCTTATTTATTTATTCATTTAATTAATTATTTATTCAGTATGTCCATCATAGACGTCATATAGATATTAAAAATTCTCTAAGAATTACTACAAAATTGATCAATTATTAAAAATTTGAAACGTCGGAAAATGTCAAGTTGACCGAAAATAATTTTATTAATACTACAACAAACGATTATAATGTTTTGAATAAATTTCGGTTTTTTTTTTTTTTGTAAAAATCCTAAAGTAATAAACACAAATTTCCCACTTTAAAAATATGTCATAAGTTTCGTAGTTTAAAAAAAAAAAATTATTGTTTTATTATTCGTTTACACATAAAATGGTTATTTTTATTCTTACCGTCAGTTTGTGTGTACATTAAGGTTGAGGGCGGGAAGGCAATTTTGAATATAAAAAAAAGTTTAAGGAAATTATTATTTCGTTTCTATCGACAGATCTGCGCGCACATAATATATATTTTTTAGCATCGCCATCATGACAGACATTTTATTTTTGCGCATACATTGATAAAACAATATTTTTCTATCGAACAAATTTAAAATTAAAAAAAAAAAACTTTGCGTTTAATGTTTACGCATTACAATATTCGAACGTTTAAGTAGTTTTTTTTCCATTTGTACCATCAAAATGATAATAATGATAGCGATTTAAATATCCGTTTTCGGCATTGCAGGATTCGTTCGAAACGGCCGTGTCGTCGGTCAGCACATCCAACCGGCGTTGGATGCAAGAAACGTCGTCACTGTCGAAACCGAACAGTTACGAACAGTACAAGAGCAAGGCGGAGGACGCCGTGGGTACGTCTACCGGGGGTTACACGCTGAGGCTGCAGGAGTCCACCGAGAGCTATCAGGACGATCTGATACCGGCGGACGACGACCGGGACGACGGGCAACCGGAATCGCCCAGGGTATTGCCGGAAGTGCCGACTTCCGCGAGTTCGATCGACAACATGTATTCCAGTCCGATAAAACAGTTTGCGCCCATGATATCACATCAAAAACTACAACAGCAGCAACAAAAACAGCAGCAGCAGCAGCAGCAGCAGCAGCAACAGCAGCAGCAGCAGCAGCAAAAACAGCAGCCGCAGCAGCAGGAGAGCCTCGAAGAACCGGACGACGAAGATCAACTGGACCTCTTGCGGGACGACGAGAAAGAATCGTCGGCCGAAGAGACCGCGGTACCGGTGCCGGAACTCTTGCAGACGGCCCCGGAAGAAAAGAGTAATCTGGCCCGAATGCGATGGCACAAAGCGTACAACAAGATCGTCCATCAATTAAACGTGAGTACCGTATTTCCGTGTTTCGCTTTTAGTTATTGGCTAACAGGTTTATTTAGTTAGAGAGAAAAAAAAAACCTAACAATCCGCGTCCGCGTATATTTGGTGTTTGAATGACACGGACGAGGTCCGTTTTGAAAACAGCCAATAAAAATTAATATTAACGAACACGACGAGTGTATATTAACATGTCGAATTACACGAGTTTGCGCGTTAACGGAACCTAACGGGGGCCAATTACAATCGGCTTTTCGGTTTCGACTTACTTTAGTCCGAGCGAAATTGCAACGTTCCAATTTCAAATACCGGTCGTCTTAACGATATATTATTAGACCGGTATATAATACGTGGGACCCGTAAGTATACTTTCACAGTAGTTATTGAAATATCAGTTGCGCGATCGTTTTTATTTGTGTAAATATATTTTAAATAATACACTACACCACTGCCGGTGTTGTACCGGCATCCAATAGCGTATATAATGCCCGGGAACTTAGAAAATACCGACGTCGAATACGCGCGTTTGTCGTGTTCGAGTAAATCGTCTACGTGCGTATTATGGTGCACCCGGCCGAGTGCGCGTAACTGAGATTTTTAAATTTGAAAAAAAAAAGGAAGAATAATAAAACTGTAAAAATTATAGCGTTAACACGTTAACTGCCATTGAGTACCATAGTTGGTACTTACGTGGTTTGTGCCCTTGGCCTTAATGGTTTAATCATAGTTTTACTATACGCTTTGATTACCAATACTACTGGTTCTCTCTCACCGTATGACTTTCAGACTTTGAGGGTCGATTTTGGTACTCATTATATTATGTTGAGGACTCCTATTGATGTTCGATTCATTTAATGGAATAGATTAGAGGAGAAATAATTGAACTGATTCGTGCTAAAACCGTTTAAATTTAATAATTTTAAAATAAAAAAAAAAAAAAAATTATACTACTTGTGCAAATAATAACTGAATAACGTTTGGCTTAAAAACAATATAAAAAAAAAAAAAAAAAAAAAAATCGAAATAGTGAAACTTACAGAATAATTATAAAATTACAATAATTTTAAAATTTGTTTTTTGTTTTTTTATGAATGCTTTTTGAACAAAACAATTTAAACAGAAATGTTTAGAACAGCCTGGACACAGTGTTTGTACTTTACGTGTAACTTGTTTGCGCATATTGCCTTCCACCTCGTTGAACCATTTAAATGTAACAATATCAGAACATTTACCTCGTTTAAAATTCACAAGCTTATTCATTTATCTTTCATTTTTTTTGGACTTAAAATAACCAACAGTCTTTAGTGGCACTGTAGGTTTCCCGCGATAATAAAAACAGGGCGTTTTAAAAGTCGTTAACGTTGTCGGATCCTATAATTTACCAACGATTACCCAACGCGATTTTATTTACGATTATGCGATTATATTTTAAACGGACGTTTTGCGATTTCGTGATGTGGTCGCAATACGTTAAACGTCTTTTTGGTACAGTTCAAAATATATCAGCGGGTACACATTTGTGCGGTCTATTCATTTTGGAATTATCGTACGGAATCGAGTCATTATTTAAATACGATTAGTGATTACGAGTAAACGATCGGCGTATAAAATCAACATATTCTTCGTTATTCTTTAAATTATATTTTATGTTTTTTTACTACTACTTACTATAGCGCCGAAAACTTCCTTTAAGATAAGATATTATAACTTTCAGATATAAAATGTTTACTTCAAATTAGGTGGATCACGTCAAAAAAAAAAAAAATGTTTACAATAAGCGTATACCTACATAAATTATAATATAAGAAATCGAATTTCGTAAATTTTCTACCAGCCATAGACAAGACAATATTTTCAAAAAAATTTCGTTTTGCGTAAATATTTCGTATATTTAATTTACTAGAAACGTTGGCCTGGTGAAAAATTTTCTTGTCCGGTTTTGTTTTAAAATAAATATTATTACAGTATTATGTATTTTTTTTTTTTATCGTTTTAAAGTGATAATACCGAAGGAAATTACGAGTGTATTAATTTCAAACATATACAAAAAAAAAAAAAAAAAAAAATTATATACGCAATACGAATAAATATAAAAGATGAGAGAATAGAGTGTATTAAAAATAATGTAATAGAACAGCAAAAGCGAGTAAATATCACCCGACTGAATTTACAAAATCAAAACGGGGCGCAATATATAGAAAATATTACCATGTTTTTTTTACATCAAGATAATTTAATTTCAATAGAAGAAATTGGCGTAGATGTTTTATTTAATATCTAAAAATTATACTGGTATGAAATATTATTTTATAAATCTGTTTTTGTACATTTAACATTTTTTTTTTTTTATAAATGTCGTTTTTATTTTTATACACTTCCAATACAGAACTAAAATAAACGTCGTCCTGGCTATTTAAAATGTTTAAGTCGTCGTTATTTATGCCAAAGCCAATGCCTGTGATTATTTTCTAAAACATTCCTATTAATATTAGAGTTTTAATATATTTAATGTCGATGTTCGAGGGAAACAGAATTTTATTCAACTTACCGAGGTATTCGAAAAAAAAAATAATAATAAAACGTTGACTTAAAGGGGTTTTATAATATTTGTTAACATTCATTATCGGCGTTTATGTTTTTACAGTGTGAATGATTATATATTTTTTATTCCTAAAATGGTTTTGAATGAAATAATGTATTCATATATGTAATCGGACGTAATGATTTGCGATTTAAGTCTGAGTTATATTCGTGTCAACAGCGTTTCCCATCGAAATCCCGGGGATAAATCTACGTTATCCATCTATATTCTAAACACACGAGTTATCTATAATTTTTTTCTTTTCGATTTTTTCGTAAGGAACAACATTTATTTTGACTCTTCGAGGTTTACGAGTTATCAATGTTCCACCGTACATACAGCAACTAGATGGCGGCCGAATCTATACACAAATCCGAAGTTTTATATGTCTGAACCGTGAATTATGCGATAAACATATGCGATTACAGTGAAAACAAATATTTGAAATTTATCGCAAATTGTTTCTGTGTCATCGTCGTATATAATACTGGCCGTCATTATCCGGCCTTGCTCGAGTCAAGTTCGGTTATCCAGAAACGTTGATCGAAATGGTCAAAACGATTTTTATTGTTTTTTTGTTAATCTAAAAAGATTAACAAAATAGATTAAAAATCTATTTTACAACGGGACTTTTTTCCCCCGCGACGACTAAATCGAATTTGTTTATAACAACTATTATTTTTACATCCGAATCGCCGAGGAAATCCATAAATCAACATAAATAATTTAATATACGTACTATAAATACCAGTGACCCCTCGTATCAGTTCCCATTATTTTATTCGTATCAAAATAAAATATAACCTATAGTAATCGGGGACAGTGTAGCTTTCAATCGTTTAACAAAATTTTAGAATCGGTTAAGTCACTCCAGAGTGTTCCCACATACAAATGTTACCTCTTTTTAATAAGAAGACTTGCGAGGGCCATCAATTTTCGGTCCGTCCTGGTTAGGTTAGGTTAGGTCCAACAATTTTTTTCTGGAGCTCTCGGCCCGGTCCGGTTCAAAAAATGTTGTAATAAAAAAAACTCGGTCCGGTCCGAGGACATATTTTTTTTTATAATAAGTCCGATAATAAGGCCACGGACGATTAGGTATATATTTTTGTATTGTTTTTGTTAACATAATGATATATAAATATTAATCTACGATCTATTTAGTCTATGGTTTACCGAATGATATATTTTAGTCCGCGATTCGTGATTATACCAACAGCGATCGGAGAATTTATATTTATTTTAAATTATTATTATTTTTAACAATTTATTATAAATGTTCAAACACCATGACAAAAATCGTTGAGAAAAATCCCAGGTTCGGCCGAAAAGTTTTACAATAAAAAAACCCAGGTCAGGTCCCGAATACATTTCCAAGATTTAATAAAGTCCGGTTGTTTTAGTTTATTATTCAAAGTCCGGCCCTTGCCTCTTAAAATTGAACAATACAAAAGCCCAATCCAGACCTTTTATTGTTTCTAAGACCCGGCCCGGTCCAATTTCAGTACGGGCTGGGCTTTTTAGGGCGGACCAGCCCTTTCAGGTCTTCATTATAAAGATTTATAGACGTATAGATTTTGCGGGTTCTCCTGTATCCTCTTTGTATTGTACTTGGTCGGCAATCCCGGTGATACGGGTGATAGGTAAATATCAAACACAATAATATTCGTTAAAGTTAATTTAAAATTATCAATTATCGTAACTGGGAACAGGGGTTAGTCAATTCGATAATAACCCGAGGTTTTTTTGTTTTTGTTTTTTTTTTTACTATCGTTTTTATTAAAAAAAAAAAAAAAAAAACATCATATTATTAGTATTTCGATTATATTGCGACGCGTGATTGATAATATATTCGGTAATCTGCGGTTTTTATAATGCGATATAATAAATAAACTCGTTAAAACCGCGCGCGAGTCTCGTGATATGTTTTTTTTCCTTATTTATTTTTAATTTACCTCGGGCACGTACGCGACTCTATAGCCATAAAGAATTATTTCGATTTTTATAGTATTGACGGGTGAATTTATAAAACGCAAAAAAACAAAAACACGTCAGAGCGGACAATTTTTTTTTCCTGTTTTTCCACGCCATCGGTCTTCCCGGTTTAAAACCTAATACCTGTTTAGCGACGATTAATTTGCCCCATGAGTTACACAATTACCTATACTTACTTTATGTTCGACGTGATAAACCGATATAAATTATTCGTAAATTATTAAACACATTTTTGTTATTTGAACAATATATTGTAATTTTACAAAATATTATGCGGTCGCGAATTACAACAATAAAGAAAATGGTATATATATATTGTTTTATTTTTTTTTTTTTATTAATATAATTTTTACATAACTCCGACAGTACGATTATGTAAACGATATATGTACTTGCAGTAAATACTAAAAATTAATATCAAAAGCCATCGCAAGGCAATGCGAATTTTCCCTTTTTCAAAGACTATACGGTTGACGGGTATGTATGTGAAATATGCACGCACGGGATGCGAAATATGTGAACATTACGGAAACACACAAACTTTGAAATTCATATGCCCCGGACGAACGTTAGCAAAATTAAATTATATCGTCTTTAAGTTCGCTCTAAAATGATCGCTCAATACGCATCTTTAATAGGTTTTTTTTTTGAATTGAATTTATTACTACGACACGCTGGAATTTTAAGGAATCATAATTATGTGGATAGTATTTTCGACAGAAATCGAAATTGAGCTCTATACGAAATTCAATCGGAAAAAACCGTCATGTTTTATTAATGGTTTCGTAATAGGTGAGATTTTTGTAATAATTTAAAATCCGAAAATTATTTAGTTTGGCAAACCGAAAATATGCAGAAATATGCATTAACCGATGTAAAATCTCCAACCTGTCTCTGCAAATATGCAAAATTATGTAAATGTGAAATTATGTGTATTTAGGATTTTTGCGGTATTATGAAATTGCAAATTTTCACCGGGTGGTCTTAATAATTTCCATACACCACGGCAATGCTAATAATTTTATGCATTTACTTGTGTATTTAATTCACAGTCTCGATTATGAGTATATCAAAAAGAAAAGTGCATGGAAAATCAAAAAAAAAAAAAACAAAACACTCGTACGTATCAGAGTATAATTTTGTGTAAAACAATAAATAATCGAAAACTACTTATTACTATATATACTATTAACTATAACTATTATATTACTCCAGATAAAAACGATGGAATTTGAACATAATAATGGTAGGCGTTAAAAAAAATCCTCGATAAAACGTCGTATACGAGTATATGCGAAATGTCATCTTCTTAGCTTCATTTTGGAGGAGGGGGTGTCTTTAGGGGCGTTAAAGCATATAAATTACCATAATAACATGCTGAAATTCATATTGAAATTTATTTCTACTTTTATCGCTTCAATCCGCCTATATAAACGGCTCTTATTCTCGAGTTTGAGCCTCGTTTGGTTCTGAGGGAGCCACTACAAGTAGCGGGAAAATGATAGACAACAGATAAAATTCAGTGCATTTAGTTGGCTATTTTTAAGAAAAAAAATATTCGACAATACTCTCCGATTCAGAAATTTGGTTCAAAGTCGAAAACTCGAAAAAAAAAAACACACACACATACATCGTTGTAAAATCAATACATTTTCGCTTCGCACAGAATCTGAAACTAAATTGATAATAGTTAGTAACATGGATTTGTTAAAAAAAAAAATACCGCTCATACGCATTAAAAATTTACTCGAACTGCACCTGTTCGTTGGTGTAGTTTATTTTTATTTTATGTTATTTTTGTTGTTTTTTATGCGACGAAATATAAAAAAAAAAAACAAGTTCTAACATACTATTTATTATTTACATATGAAAATAACGGATTTATGAAAAAAAAAAAAAAAAAAAAAAAAACGTAGTAGCTATGCGATTATTAGCTCAAGTTCATGAATTATTTATCGTATTTTGTTTTCATGTTTTTCACTATGTTATACATTTTTGCGTAAATGCAAAAATATATTGTCGGGGATAGGTTTTGTAGATTTATACGTTTTGAGCGGCGTGAAAAGTATAACGCAAAAATAATAATGTCTTTCCATTTTTAACTCTTAATACTTTTTACATACTTGTTGACGATATATTTTATGAATAATTTTCATTTGTACGGATGTACAAACATATACATAAGATGTTAAGATGTGTTTATCATTTGGGTTTTGATTATTATATTTTTTTCTCGAAATTTCAAATAATAATTGTTGTCCGGTTTGATTTTGAACGGCGAAGTTTTTTTAGGCGGAAGCAGTGAACTTTACATTGAAAACAAACAATAATCGTTTTTATTCAAGTATTCCCGAAAAATAATTGTTCAAAATCGCCATGACGAAAATAGTCGAAAGCGCATTCGTATCTGTAGCAGAGTGTATTGATAATTTAATCTAATCTAACACAATTGTTCTATGACTTAGCTTACTTTTTTCGGGTGTTTTTTTAACGTTGCCCAGAATATTGCCCTTCCCTACCCCACCGCCTACCTATACGAAATAAATAAAAAATGCACAACGGTAAAACTGTAATATTCACTTTTCATTACTTTTCAGTTTTGTTCGGGGTCTAATAAATGAATTTAATAAATTTTATTGATCAAGTTAATAATGCAATTCTTCGTTGTCCCGCACTTAAATAGAATAAATAAAATAATTAATTTAAAACGAATGTATAGGTCGTATAACAATTTTTTTTTTTTTTTGTTAAATATATATAAAGTCGGAATATGTTATTTGAAGTAGGTACTTTGAAAATATACATTTTTAACAAATGAATTCAAAAACTAATAATGTTGTCATATTTCTTTTTGAAGTACTTTTATTACTCTTGAAAATTGGTTTTTTTTTTTTTTTTTCATATAACGTTCTGAAAAACCAATTGCTTCCCTCGTCCGTCCTACGTTTATATATATATATATATATATACATTTTTATAATTTCGTACTTTTGTTAAATTTGTCAATATTAAGTTAGTGCATTTTTGTGTTGACTTTAATCAAGTCTACGTGATATTAAATTCCTTAAAATGTATTTTCGCGATACACATGGCTGCCGTTCAATAGTTCAAATATTAGAAATACCTACGCATTCATTGAATACGTATTGTTTTATAGATTCTGAACGAACCGAAAGGATATATTGGTTTTACTGCGTGTTTTTTTAGATATAAATTATCGTTAGCCGTGATTTTTCGTTGCGTACTGATAGAAATTAAATTCAATATCCTCTACATCCTACCTTCCCGACTTCTCAACTACAATAGTGGCGAAGTATGTGTCTCAGTCTTTTGTTTTTTTTTTACATTTATTAAAACACTGAGAAATACTAAAAACTTTATTGGTATACATTTATGTTTTTGGAAGGTACTAAGAAAAAAAAAAATAAAAAAATATTGGAATACTTTGCACCACTGTTTTGGGCGAAAACTAATCTGACCGAAGTTCGGTTTTAGACACGTGTTGATAAATTTCTATTGAAAATTGTATTAGTTGGTAACTATAAAATAAATTTTCGAAATAAATCGTTCGCGTTTTCCACGAATTTTAATACAAACTTGAGGTAAATTAAAAAGCTGATGGAAATTAACTACACCATTAGTATGCGCATAAAAAACAAAAACTTATAAATTTCAAATAGCCGTACAAAACTCAAAAAACGGTGGAATATTTTTAAAATTGCAACGCGTCGAAAAAGTACTTATATACTTGTATTCGGTAAAACTTTTATGTCTCTTAAAAAAAATTAAAAAAAAAAAAACAAACCGAAAATAACAGAAACCGTTAATTGCGCAAATGTTGCGCCGGTCTTCCGACGTTTTTTCTTATTTTTTTTTACCGGTGTTCCACCGTTTTAAAGAAGACTAAAAGGAAAATCATAAAACTACCTCTTCGACGTATGGACCGGACAAAATTTCCGATCAGAAATCCCCATTGAAGTTTCCACGGTCTGAGCGACATTCTTTTTTCTTTTTAATCAGAGGGGAAAAAAAAATATATATATATTTATAATTATAAAATGTAGGCGTAGTTATTGTATTCTACCCGGCGGAATGTAATGGAACGACGATGCTTTTTTACTTTATCGATTCGATAGCAGTGGAATAACCGACCGAATAATCAATGACTCCCCGGGAGACTAATAATATATTAAGTTTTGTATATTTGCATAAAAAAAAAAAAAAAATAAACTGCTCCCCTACGTGGAAACTTCCTTCGACATCAATCAAAATGAATATACCCGCATACTCAATCATTTATATAGATCGACTCGCGACGGAGAGATGAATGCCCAGAGCGACGGGATGAATGGGAGTGGGGTTGGGGTGGTAGATAAATAACTTGATTACATTTATATATATATATATAAAAAAAAAAAAACTATTAGTCACGTTTATTCGTTATTATACGGGGGTTTTTTTTTTTTTTTTTTTAAATCACATACATTTTGTTTTTAATCATACCCCGTCATAATATTCGAATCTTTTTTCGATTAGAATTTTCTTTTAGTCGCGGTTAATTAATACGTCATATTTATCCAATGAAGGGGGGTTTTTTTTAAATATATATATATTTTTTTTTTTAAATACGTCCAATAAATTTCTATCGATACGGTAGAACCGTTTTCCACATTGCAAAACCGATCGGAATTTTCCGGTTTCGAGTCTTCCAAACGTTTTTGGAAATAGTTTAATACAACGGTTTGGTGCGCGGTATTTATTAATTTAGACGAAACTATCCGTAAACGTGTACGACCGTTTACGAAATTAGTCGAATAGTTGCAGTTTAGTTGCGGATGTCCATTCGGTAGTATTATTGAGTTAACGACGGATATAATAGTAATCGGTTTTATCGACTGCCGATACCCAGTAAGAACACCGACCGGTCCAGGGTAAATATTTCACGTTTGACTCGTAAAAGACAAGCGTAAAAAGCCGGCGGGTAGGCCACTGTTGTGCGTAGTGGACGGTTTGGAAATGTAGGCGGGACAGCGTGCATATTATTGCGATAATTTCGCCTATGTGCACGCAAAAGCAACGGTTAAACCGTTGCGATCGAAAAACGATTCTGAGCGGTGCTCGGTAAACCGATACTTGTTATGGTGTCGGTATTTATTCGGTGAAAACACACGGAATCTGTTCAATACGCTTCTGTAATACAATTCGAATACTATAATATTATCCGCGGCCAATCGATATGCGATTATCGCGTATCCGTTATCGTTGGATTTCCGGTAATTTTCTCTCTGTTTTAGATTCGGGAGCGGAGCGAGTTGTCTTGTGGTTTGATAACGGTGTTAATATTAATATTTTTTTATTTCACGGTAAACACTTTGTCTACAAGAAGACTTCATCCGATCCTATATACACTCGTATACTGTTTTCGGTAGTAAAATTTGTCTAGTCGGTACTTTAAAGAGGCCATTTTTATTTATTTATTTTTTTTTTTTTGTCGATTCTGGTGGGCCTCGTAGACCCGCTTGACGGGGACAAAACGAAAAAAAAAAAAAAAATAACCGGATTGGCGACGAGAGATCCGCATTCGGTTCGCCCGTTTGCCGACTGCGCGGGCATGCGGGCTTACGCGTATTTACCCATCCGGAATTAATACGAAATAATAATAATAATAATTTTAAACGTTCGCACTTGACCCCGTAACATTCGGGACTTGAAAATCGAACGTTTTTTTTTTTTTTATTTTTTTTTATTGTTCGTTTAACGTTGCTATTTTTAATATATTCATCGTAATAATAATACGACGATGCGCGTGCACAATATATTATAATACAGGGTGCGGCAGAGCCCACTGACGAATTTTGATGGGCTATAAATAAAGAAACAGTAAAACTTAGAGAAAAGGTTTTTTTTTAAATTTAAATCAGTATTGAATGCCATTTTTAAAAATTATTTTAGCATCTCTGAAGCTCTTATATGATTTTCGGCACATTTCGACTGGTACGGCCTCGACTTCCACGGTGATTTTCTGTTTAATTTCTTCTACGGTATGTGGGCGATGTCTGAAAACCTTATCCTTAAGGTAGCCCCGGAGGAAAAAATCACACCTGCTTAAATCTGGGGACCGTGCTGGCCAGCCTACGACTCCTCTCAAAGAGACTAACCGCCCAGGGAACATTTGTCGCAAGACAGCAAGTGAAATTCTAGCTGTGTGCGCTGCAGCTCCGTCTCGCTGAAACCATACATCTCCCAAATCATGTTCTTCAGCCATTTCCTCCAACCTATACTGCAGATAAGTTTCCAACATCACAGCATAACGAGCGGACGTGACAGTGACGGTCCTGTACTCGTCCTCAAAAAAGTCCTCTAACCAACTGCACATTTTCGGGGGTTCTTACCGTTCCGGGTGCTCCGTGTCCAAGTCTACTTAGGGTACTTGCAGTTTCTTCCAAATGCCGTATCCACAATTTGATAGTGTTAGCAGAAGGTGCAGATTCAGCACGTGGAATGCCGAAGTGTATACGAATAGCCCTTTGTGTAGCGATCACAGAATAATTATTTTCGTAATACGCACGCACGACGAAACCACGATGTACACCTGTCCAGACCACGATTACGAATAAAAAACGGCATTACCGTACAATTCAAAATATACCACTTATTAAGGCCTGCTCTTATCTTATCACAGGCTAATGACCTCATTAAACCCGTCAGTCGGCTCTGCCGCACCCTGTATTTTCGTGGTCGTCGTGGTCGTCGTCGTGACAAACGACAATGCCGGCGAACAATTTCTCGGCAATTTCCATTATGAATTATTATTATCGGTGTAATAATGCGGTCGGGCTGTCAAAATAATATAACGGGCCACGCGTGCCAACGTTAAAATATAATACACTCCGTCGTGTAAACGTATAATTATATTATTTACATACAGCGTAATACCCTGTGGTATACGTAAGCTCTTCCCACGGTAAGTACCGACGTGGTCAGGAAAAGAGATAAGAGAACCAACGACCGGGCGGCTCTATATGATAAGGTATATAACTGGCATCGTATAATGTTATGCGCAAGACATCGTTTTTCCTTCTTTTACAAACTTGTCGTTCGCAATCCTCTCTCTCTTATGCCTATAAGAACTATCCGAACGCTCGAGTCTTTAATCTTTATTATTTTTTTTTTTTTTACTACTGCCCGCGTCCGAGATACGATCCGGCGTCCGCGGGCCACGTATACTTTTTAAACGTGATATATAAATGTAAATGGTACCGAAGATAAACAAGAATTGTTTTATATTTAACAATGATTTGACAAAGGAATCGTATTTTTATTTTTTTTTTTATCGTGACTGGCTTGTGTTTTAAAATTTCGTCGTAGTTTGGATCGAAATTGGTTATTCCGACCGGCAGCGTCGCTCGAGTCGTTACTATACTACTTTAGTTTGACGTATTTCATTTTTGAAAATGTTTAAAATTGGCAGAGCTAAACATTGAAATAATTTGACGCGCACGTTTTTTGATATTTGGAGAATAGTGATCCAACCACACGGCGTATTATTTTTTGTAGTCCGGTTTCATTGAGACGGTTGTGCGGCGTGAGCTCGATAACTTCAAGCCGAAGGTCCGTCGGTAAAGTTTCCAAATTCTATGGCCGAATGGATTTTCGATAATTCGAATGTGCTTGAAACGAATTGTTAAAACATTGGTTAACTTGGGCGGGCCGGTTCAAAAAACTTGACGGGCTTCGTAGGTCGATGATCCCTGATTTTGAGAGCATTAGTGACGGTCGTGGTTGTTAATTAGATATTAAAAAAAAAACGTTATAAAGAAATAAAAAAAAAAAAAAAAAAATGTAAACCGATGAGATGATATATTTAGAATATATTATAAAACGTATAGGACGCCCCAAACGTCGCTATTTGCACATATTTTGTTTTTGTCTTGTCGATAAAAGTTATATCTCTAAAAATCGATTTCAAAGGCCCCGGGGAGAGACGAGACAAACGCCGCCGCTGCAGTGACGGTCTGTTTAACGGGTAAATATATAAAAGACGGGACTCGAGTGTTGTATTTTTTCCAACAATGTCGGTGGATATAACTATTTATATTTTGCTCTCTATCTCTCTGCTATCGGTGAAATTTTTTTTTTTTTTTTTAAATTCGTTTCCTCGTCGGCGAGATGTTCGCGAAACGCGAAAACCCAGCCCGGCCGGGGGCGGTGAACGGTATAGGAGTAATAATCGCGCGTAATTTAAATACGCCGCCGCCGCCGTCTGAAAGAATTGGGTCGACGATAAAAAAAAAAAAATAATAAAAAAAACCCGCGCGAAATAAATACGAGGGGGCCCGGTAATTATTATTACTGTATTATTGTACAATAATACGGTGTACCGGTGCGTATAATAATATTATACGGAAATGTGTATAACGAATAAAATGCGGGCCATATAGACGCGTGCGGTTGACCTTAACCGTTACATATTATTATATATGTAGCCGGTATATATCGGTTTTGACCATCCTTGTGCGTTATGAAAAGTCACGTACGCGGAATATAATACAACGGTATTATACGGTTAGGTGTCGGATATTATATTTTCCGTCGGGCGCCAATGTTTTCCGTTCTTTTGGACGAAAAAAAAAATAAAAAAAAAAATAATAATAATTATTCGTTATACAGGGTGCGGCGGAGCCGTCTGACGTGGTTTTGATGGGCTATAAATAACGAACAGTAAAACTTAGAGAAAAGGTTTTTTATTTATTTATTTAAATCAGTATTGAATCCCATTTTTGAAAATTATATCTCCAAGATGGCGGCCGTCGGCATTGATACCACTCTGTTGTAGACGATCTCTGAAGGTCTCATATGATTTTCGACACATTTCGACTGGTACGGCCTCGACTTCCACGGTGATTTTCTGTTTAATTTCTTCTATGTTATGTGGGCGATGTCTGAAAACCTTATCCTTAAGGTAGCCCCAGAGGAAAAAATCACACCTGCTTAAATCTGGGGACCGTGCTGGCCAGCCTACGACTCCTCTCAAAGAGACTAACCGCCCAGGGAACATTTGTCGCAAGACAGCAAGTGAAATTCTAGCTGTGTGCGCTGCAGCTCCGTCTCGCTGAAACCATACATCTCCTAAATTATTTTCTTCAGCCATTTCTTTCAATCTATGCTGCAGATAAGTTTCCAACATCACAACATAACGAGCGGACGTTACAGTGACGGTCCTGTTCTCGTCCTCAAAAAAGTCCTCTAACCAACTGCACATTTTCGGGGGTGCTTACCGTTCCGGGTGCTCCGTGTCCAAGTCTACTTAGGGCACTTGCAGTTTCTTCCAAATGCCGTATCCACAATTTGATAGTGTTAGCAGAAGGTGCAGATTCAGCACGTGGAATGCCGAAGTGTATACGAATAGCCCTTTGTGTAGCGATCACAGAATAATTATTTTCGTAATACGCACGCACGACGAACCCACGATGTACACCTGTCCAGACCATGATTACGAGTAAAAAACGGCAATACCGTACAATTCAAAATATACCACTTATTAAGGCCTGCTCTTATGAGGAATGCCGCAGTTACTTTGGCCGGCTGTCCAAAGGACGACATGGCAAAAATGCGTTTTCCTACTTTAAATCGCACTCGGGCTCTAATTGGCTTGAGACAGCAGTTCTCCAACGAAAATATTTACTATACGATTTCACCGAGGGATTTTTCGATATCTATTTCCCAGACCATCATTTCGACATAGTGTATTTTTTTTTTTTAATCTTAGTAAAAAATTGTAGAATGAAAATATCAAAAAAAAAAAAATCCCACAGACAGAAACGGCAAGTGTTACTGTTACGTTCTCTTAAATTTTGGGTCTAAAAGTGTATGTATAAAATTCAATACTCTCAACAATAAAAAAACCCTAGCACAGACAGCACTGTCACATCGTATTTTTATATTATACTATTGAGCTCTAGTAAAAAAAAAAAAACAGAATAAAAACAACGGACTTGAAAGTGGCGCAACCATAGTCCGGGGGGGGTGGGGTATTTTGGATGACTGAACGTTCCTCTCAAACCGTATTTATGGAAATTTAATTTATTTTTTTTTTAGCTTATTATAGACATACGTAATCATTGTTCTTTGATATTGGAAATTTACAGATATCCTAGGAGATTTTTGTAACCGTTTGCGGACACCGGTATTCAATAATAAGTAACAGGTTGGGGGGGGGGGTTGTTTGGCGGACCCCGCTATCTAAAAAATCCTAGTCGCGCCACCGGGAGGTGTAAGTTAAAAAGTCGTTGGACATTTTCGTTTAAACGTTTAAATACATTTGTGTTAACGAGTATACGAGTATTTCGTTTAAATCGTTTAATATTATAATCGACCATTAAATCGTACACCTCATAAACACTCGGATATACGAGAATGTTGAAAACGAAATTATTTCGCGTGATGTAATTACACGATAACTTTTTTCTGTTTTATTTTTTGCCCCTCCCCACCCTTATCACACTTTTATTGCGTACACTCCGTTCTCTTATGCTAATAGGTTAGTCTAAAACGTTTGAAAACCGTTAATATACGGCAATTTTTACTGTAATACGTCGAACTCGTATATTATAAACTGTATCCGTAAATTTGGGAAATTTAATTTTTTTTTTTTTTTTTTTTAATTACATCACTTCTTATCCGGTCTAGGGCTTGTATTTCATTTCGCAACCATCGCTCTGGTCGACGAGTACCAGTGCGGGTAGGCTTATTTTATAAATTATTTCCATTCTCAAGTGCTATTGGTAAAATTGTTTTTTTACAGACGAGGGTTTTTTTTTTTTTTTGTATAAAATCCAATATTAATTGTCAATTTAGACGTCATCCATTTAATACGCGAACGCGTTTGCCGTCTTTTAATTGACTGTCCATTGAAACCAATACAATAACGATATAAAAATATCTAACGGTTTTGCAGACAATATTCCATATAGTACTTAAAAACAATAACTTTTATACTGTTTTTTTTATTTTTTTTATTAAATTCAATATTATCGTTAATTTTCGCAATGTCAAATAATGACTATTTTTTTTTTTTTTGATTTTCTTTGCCTGTATAGCGGAATTTTCGATTTAATTGGTACTACAATATATTGGTTGTTAATATCGTTACGGATAATTTGAAAAGCGACGTTTGCGGACGACGGCCGGGCGAATGAAAAGAAGAAAAATATAAAAGAAATTTATAAAAAAAAAAACCGCGTAAATATTTTCACATCGCCGTCAAATCATCTCTTCAAATATTTAACGACCGGTGCAGCGGGCTGCAGGATTATACTTAAATATTCTATTTAAAATCTCATTATTATATACGTACCAACGTGCGTGCAATATTATCTTACTCGCGTTTATAATATTCAGCAGACAAATTATATTCCGCACATTGGAAAATTCAATATAATCTCAATAATTAATAAAATATACTACGCGCGTGCGTCCGGATTCTGATAATGCGCACCGTACAGGCAGATAGGTTTTTTTTTATAAAAATCGTAATATATTTCACCGGTGCGAAAAAACGTGTCGAGTTTGAGTTTCGTCAACATTTCGTCAATATTCCAAAACGCTACTCGTCGGACGATTTTACGATCGTGACAAATGCGGGGTAGACTTTTCAAATTTATAATTATTTGATTTACCTCCCCCTCCCCACCGTCCTGTAATCAACATTTTCACCCGCAAAATGATTTCCGGTAGCGAATTCTGTCCAGTTAGTGTGTGCGTTTTTTGTTTTATTTTTATTTATTTTCAATCTACTAGAGCGGACGAAGCAATGTACATTTTTTACGTACTAGGCCAACTAAACTCGGGGCACCGGGCAAACAAAAATCGCGTCTTTTTTCGAAGCGATTAGTAATATTTAAGTATTTCGACTATAGTAAACTTATATATTTTATATATATATATATATATATTTAGCTCCACAGAAATTGTCTAAATTGCCGTGTTATGCGTGTAACTACAGAAACGGTTTTGTGGCATATTGGGTGTGATAATTATAATATATCGAATATCACAAACCGCCCACCAACGTTTCTCGAAAATCCCTTAACTGCGCCACTGATATGACGTAAACAATATGTAAATTCGATAACACAAACACATCGGTGAAATAAAAATGTCCACAACTGATGTGCCGAAGTTCGAGAATCCAAATGTTTGGAATCCGAAATTTATTGTATATCCAGATTCCGGATTTCAGAATCCTGATTTTTTTTATCTGAATCCAAATTTCGGTTTTTAAAATTGTGATTTTATATTATTCGATTCGTGTCTCATAAAACTATGTTTATTATTTTCTTGAAAATAGCGTTAAATGTGTAAAACATTAATTCACAGTTATAAAAAATATCATAAATAGAATTTTATTTGAAAAAAAAAAAAAATCATACTACAGTAGAACTCCAATTATCCGAACTAATTAATGTCAAGGGTGGTCCGGATAATCAAATATCCGATGATTGACATATGATATATCAAAAGTTATATACACACGTAACCATAAACAAATATGTAATTTTATTAGATATTCAACTGAAACAAAATAAGCTTTAATTAAAGTACATACGTGACATAATTTAAAACCAAAAAAAAAGCTGACTTGGCACATAATTTATTTTATTTTGAAAAATGATGATATTTTAGTTTGCTTCATAGTTGACTTTCTCTTTAGAGCAGCTAGGTCTCTCAATCTTCTTAATTGCAACAATTGAGTGGTGTTTGATTCTTCTTGTCTCTCAAACCATTTAAATGCCAAATCCAATGCATCAAGAGCTTCAGAATGAGACGGCCCATTTTCACCTTCAGTCAAATTGTCAGTTTCATTTTCCTCTTCTTCAGTTTCATCTTCTTCAAATAAGTTACGAACTATTTCATCATCCGAAAGTATTTGATATCCAGGATCATTTGTATCCATAATTATTTATTATTATTTATTTATTATCGATAATTTTTAATATACCTACGTTGGAATGACGGATATTATTAAGAATAATATATATGTAGTACCTATTCTTTATTTAATCTAAAAACGATTATGAAACACGTGTATGAATAACGGCACGTGCCGTATTTTTCTCGTCCGGTTAATTGGACGTCCGGATGATTGGCGTTCGGATAATTGGAGTTCTACTGTATATTACTAGCTGGCCCGGCAAACGTTGATTTACTCATAAAAATACAAATATTTTCGGATTTTAAAAATCTAAATCCGGATTGATTAGATTTTTGGAAAATCCGGATATATGTCACATCGCTACTGTCTACAGCCGGAGTCTCTAACCTACGGCCCAACAAGAATTTTAATCATTTAACCGTCCCGCCGAGTTAGCTGATGTCCCGCTAATTCGTTTTGAGCGCATTGGAATTTTTGAAAATCCGCACAGTTTGAAACTTTACCGACGGAGCTTCAGCTTGATGTTATCGACCTCACATCAAACATCCAGCTCGAAAAATGTTTCAAGGAAACCAGACTGCAAACATATTCTACGCCCATGTCGCCAGAAGACTCTTTTCCAAATCTCAACAGATGTGCACGTGAAACGATCTCAATATTCAGCTCTACCTACCTATATATGTGAGCAGACTTTTTCGAAAATGAAGAAATACGTCAAATCGAAGTATGGATCCAACTCAATTGACGAACATTTACGAGCGACGCTGATAGTTGGAACAATCAAGTTTGATCCAAACTACCACGAAATTTCCAAAGACAAGCGATTCCGAAACTTCTCGCTAAGCTGCAGTACCAAACTTATCACAATAAAACAATTTTTTTTTTTTATTGTAAAATTATCGCGAAATAAAATAATTCTCATTTATTTTCTGTTCCATTACGTCTCTAGGATTTTCTAAAAAAAATTGGCCCGCGATGCCGAAGCGTGTCTGGGATATGGCACGCCGTAAAAAAAAAAAAAAAACACCCCGGGTCTACAGCATGGTCACCAGAAATATGATATTATATTGTACGACGGACATTGTTGTATGGAAATGAAAAAAAGGAACGGTAAAAAAAAAAAAAAAAAAAACTGTAGGGTTTTGCAAATTCAACACATTATCGGTCGACGGTTATTATTATCGAAATATATTATTATTATTGACGGGAGGGTATTTTTTTTTTATTTTTTTTTGTTCTCCGGTTTTCGCGGCCGTCCGGTATAATAACTGATATTACTGCGGGCCGTAATGGAAACGTTTTTGATATTATTGAATATTTTAATAACCGCACGGGTCGATACCTATACGCACGTTAATAAATAATGCGTTTCACCGGTGGTCGGTGCCGATCGTTTTGTTGCGCGTAAAACAGTCCGAAATCATAATTAATATTATTATA
Source organism: Tuberolachnus salignus (assembly GCA_956483605.1). Classification (NCBI taxonomy): domain Eukaryota; kingdom Metazoa; phylum Arthropoda; class Insecta; order Hemiptera; family Aphididae; genus Tuberolachnus; species Tuberolachnus salignus. Next base: position 22,627,688 of record OY101437.1, read on the forward strand.
TTAAACGCGCGCCGTTGAACCGCGCCGGCCAGCGTCCGGAAATCCTCGCCGTATTAATTAATTATTATTAGGGCTGGGTTCGAGAATTGGAGAAAATTCGGCATGTTGTCCCCCCTTGAGGTAATGTTGTTTTAAAATACAAAACGGCGGTGGGTACGTCGCCGTTTAACAACGTCGTCGCCGCCGTCCGTATTTATAGTTTTTTTTTTTTTTTTTTTTTTCGAGCCACGCTGGTGCGGTGAATCCGTAAAATCAATACACGGCGATGCGCAAGAATCTCGATAGAAAAAAAAAAATAAACCGTCGCTGTCGTACGATTTTATCCGGACTTTTCGCCTATAACAGTGTCCCAGGCACGTTTTTGTTCGTTTTGTCCTCACGAATTTATTATTATTTTGTTACGGACTTGCCGGGCCTTTTTTTCGCGTGGGAATACGTGGAAAACGACGTGTTGAAATTGTTCGTTTCGGTATTATAATCGTCGTCGTGTCGCGGTAATCGGCGAAATTTATTTGACCGCAAGGGCGCCTACTCTTTTTTTTTTGAATTTCATTAATAAATACCGATCTGGGTTTACACGTTCGTAAACTCACGCGCACAGACGCACAGAAGAACCACCTGAATCCACATTCAAATTTTTATTAATTATTAAACTTTAAAAGTTTCGTAACGATTGATTATAATCGTATGTTTTTTTTCTCGAAATTGTATGCCATTTGGACCCCTACATAGGCTTTTAAAAAACGTTGCAATAGCCGACGTGTACACTTCGGTTTAGTTAATTTATTACATTTTTAACCACGAACCGAACGCATTTGCAATCATCGTTTCGTATACAATCTATATATTATCTGTCTACCTATGTATTTATACGAATAAATAAAGACGAAGAAGAAATAACTATTTGTTCCGATTATTACGTGTAGGTCGGTTTCGATTAAAAAAAAAAAAAATAAAAAATCAACATCATCATCGGGAACACGGAAGAAACGAACAAATAATACGTGACTGAATACAAAATCAAAACGAGTAATACATAGAAAATATTTTCAGGTTTTTTTCCTATTTTTTTTTTGTTACATACCTATATAGAGTAAAGTAATTTTATTAGAAAATATATTGTGAAAAGATACGATACGACGTAGGTTTAAGACGTTTTATTTTTTTATCCTGAAACATATTACCGGGGCAGAATATTATTTTTAAAATCCGTCTCTACGTTCGAGATGTTTTCAAAAATTATTACTTCCCTCTATAATCGCATGAGTATGCAACTCTACCGACGTCTGCATGCTATAAGAAAATCTCTAAATCGTTATATTTATATCGAAATCAACGTCATACGATTTTTGATTTTTTTTTTTTTTTAATCCAAAACACGCTTTAGCAAAATTAAAACAATCCGGATATGCTTTATTTAGTTGTGTTTCGCGGTCTCTGTGTCTAGTTTTTAAGTTCATATTTGTTCTACCAATATGAAATGTATCGCGATTACACTTTTAAGTTGATACGATACGCCGGCGTTAGCATAAGTAAAAGACATTATCGTCGGTCCTTATGATTTATTCGTTTCGTTAAATTATTATTAATAACCTCGAAAGCGACTCAAATGTTATTATTGTTATTGATGCGGATTTATTACAAAATGTTACTACGATATTTTATACTTGCAAATGTCAACGACAATATTTCAACTTTTACGCGTTATTTTTGTTTCCAAATCGATATCGTTATTATTACTACGAGCAACATCGTATAGAAAGGTATTCAGGGACCGCGACCCAAAACAATCGGTTCCGGATTCGTTTCCCGACGAAATTTTCATAACCAGAACCTTTATTGGAACGCACGTCTATCAATTCAAGGAACCGGAACCGGAACACCTTTAAAATACAAATATTTTCGGTTCTTTTAGGTTATTAACGGGTCTAAGAAATCACTGAACACGCGGGGACGCGGTCACTCGAACGCGCGGCTGTGTTATTTATTTTCTACACTGTCATTTTGTTAGTACATTATTTCGTTTGCGATTTAACAAAACAAAATGGCCAATGAGCTATGGGAAACTATTAATTTTATAGTACCTGTAACCTAACCAGAACTCTTATTTTATAATTTTAAGAACCGGAACGTATATTTTTTTTTTGTATTTTTAAGAACCGAAAAAAACATTATGGTTCCAGTCTCTAATAGTATTATAATCGCAAAACAAAATTAATTGATATATAATAATAATATAGTAATATATTATGCACCTGTTCAAATGCAACAATATCCGTATTGTTCGGATTATCCGCTTAATCTATCTTATTATTCTATCGTCATACAAAACGTTTTGTAAATGATTTCGAGTGGTTTGAATTGCCTAACGATTGCGCTTCGACCGATGAAATCCGGTGATTTTGCGAGGCATTTCAGAAATGCCAGACGATTGAACAACCCCAAACGTATCATAATAGCATGTTTGTATATATATGTTTGGGCATACGTGAGATGTAAACCTCCCGGATTGATTGATTCTATTGATGGAATTTAATAAAAATAAATTTTGAAAAACTTTAACTCTCTACTGAAAAAAAAAAATGCAAAACAATAAGCAAAGTCGGGCTTAACTATTAAAAAAAAAAAAAAAATAGTTAAAAGTGTTAAGTTACTTTTTCTAACCTTTTTCTTAATCTAACCTTTTTCGATAACTTGTTAAGAGAAAAACGTTGGAATATAAATTGGTTATTTCTTTTAGTAAATCATTTTTTCTTAACTGGGGTTTTTTTTTTTTTTTTAAAAAATTTAAGTTATTTACGAATTGTTTGTAAAAAAAAAAAAATAAAAAGAACTGTGTATCTATGTGTTATGCATTTATTTTTCGATGGAAATTACGTAATTTGCCTAGAATGTCATTAATACATAACAAGACGGGCACGCGGCCCGTGGGATACCCACACGTCTCATGTATAGTTAGTCTATACAAGTCTAAATATTAAAGTAAAAAAATACGTTAATTAGTGTATAGTTAAGGGTCTTTTAACTTGACCCGAGTAATTTATTATTTTCCTGAAAACTTATTCTTTATCTGAATTACATGAATTCGTTAAAATGTTAAAAGTAACTTTGCCAATAGGTTTCAATATTGTTTCGTTCCATCAAATGTATTATAACGTTATTATCTACTGTGTTTCTTTCGTAGTTAATCGAAATGCCAAACACGGTGTAATTTATCCTGAAAAAAAAAAACAAAAAATGCGAATTACTTAAAAATTATCTTAAATAGTTTTAAATTATTGTATTTCAATGTAACGTGTTTGATAAAAACGAGCATGTTATATAAAATATGTTAATAGTTTTGATATGAGTATACAAAAAAAAAATAAAAAAAATAAGGCAAAGATGTATCCGTCTCAACCAGCGACTAAACAATTTATTTCTATATAAATACAATCTGTAATATTGCTGAAAAACCGTATGTCGTATTTTTTTTTTTTTTTTAAATATTTATGTCGAGTTATTTATTGTATTTTTCACATAATGATATTTTCAACGTTTGCCGCAATCAAACAGACTCAAAACCTTGACGTTCAATCGTCGTACCGTATTCAGTTGAGTGTAAAAATCGACGAATATTTATTTAAAAGTAGTCCCGGGAGAAAATTCCAATTTGTTTGACACGTTTGTGTGAGTCTGTACGCGCGTTATTGAATGTCGATTATAATTATTATTTCCGGTGCATTTTAAAATTCGTTCTGATTAATGGCATTTCCAAACGCATGAGCTATTTCGAATTTTAAATTAGAATTATTATTGATTATTTTCGAAAGACCTAATATTATATTATGCTTGTGATTTTCGATTGTTCGTCGTCGTCGGTTTTTTTTCTTCTTCCTCTCGCCGAGTTTTCTTAGATACGTATTTATAAAAATTAAATCAATGTCGGTATAAAAAAAAAAAAAAAAAAAAAAAAAGAAGAAATATCTCATTTATTATTTTTCGTATTATTGTACACCGCATAGGAGAGGCACTGCAGGTCTCTTTATACCCGTTTATAATAATAATAATAATAATAAAGTGTGTGCCAGAATGCGAAATCATTCTATTATTATACGTACAGCCCGCCGTCGTATCCGTTTCTATACAAAACTTTAAACGAATAAAGTTCGCGAACCGTACATTTTTTTTTTTCTTTTCTTTTTCCCCCGAGTGGAAAAATAATATCACATATATTTTAGTCCTCATTGGTAACGCGCGTTGTATGTCGGGAAAAACATTGGCGCGTAGGCGCGACTTTGGCGACGAACCCAGGGGCCCAACTCTGTAGCCCCCTCAGCCCTCGTTTCTAATAAACCGAAAACAATCCGAAGCCGTTTCTTTTTACTGTTTAAAAAAAAAAAAAAAAAAATATTAATGTGGTTCATGATCGCGTCGTCGTTGCAGCCGGTTACACACTGTTTAACAGATACTTACCCATTTGATATTTGTCCTGAAAACGGCGGTAGACACCACAGATACGGACATATCGCACCTATCTATAGTACAATGTAGATATTTGTGGCAGACACTGGAAACAATATAAAACGATGTTTGCGAGCGTTACATGATTTCAGCACCTCAAATATTAGGGGCTCTAGCTGCGCCTATACGCCTCGGGGCCATTTTTTGCCATATTTTTTAACTCGTGGTTATATAATCGCTCTGTAGAACGTTTTCCACTTTTCAACAGAAAAACAAAAATTGAATATAACTGTACGGGTCACGAGAGTTTTTCCATGGAGTGCATGTTTTGAGCAAAAAAAAAAAAATTGGTTTTTAAACCAATTATTGTATTATTTGTTAAGAATTGTTATTTTCCAACGTAAACGGTGTAGTCGAAAACAGTTTGTAAAAAGTCACGAGCGAGACTCATACGAACGGAGTCGAGTCGACGGTTAGTGGCATGCGATTTCAACATAACTGTGTACATGCAAAGTATAAAACGAGGGGAGAATTTACTCGACTTTGTCGCGTGTATCGTACAAAACTGTCGACGAAAAAACCGTTTCCCGTGTCGACGAGCTCGTATTGATAACCGTTAAGGAGGCCGTTTTTCGTCTCTGTGTATTCTATCGGGCGATGCGCGGCGTAAAACATACGGAAAGGCCATTTAAAATGGGTTATATTGGAGATAAAACGCCCGTTACAATACGTATAGATGGCAATAGTTTTCAAATAAAAAAAAAAAAAAAACACCTGCGATGTAAACGTTGAATGTTTAGAAAATTATTGCCGAAAGCCCACGCGGTCGGGTTGTCCTTTAAAATGTCGTCGGGTTCGAATTTTACGACGCGATGGGCTCTCGTTCCGTCAATACCTTGCCGTCGGCGTTACTGAGACGGCTGACGGCACTGGAACTCGAAACTTCATGCGAACGGCGCGCGGGACAAATAAAAAACCGCTCTAAATGTCCGTCCGTCCGCCCGAAACGACGCCCCGGGACGCATTCGGCGGGACCCGACGAGGAGTGTACTCTTTCCGCTACAGGCGTACTATAATTATACTCGGACTTGGCGTCGTCGTTTTACCGTAGTGTTATAGCAATGCGCGTATCGCGCGGTTGTCGACAAATTAGGGTTTCGTATGGTTTTTTTTTTTATTTTTTTTTTAATTGATTTAACCGCGTGCGGACCGCAGCTAAAAGCGTATACGAGCCGGAGAGACCTTGGGGCCGTTATCATCCTCAGCGTGCGGTATACACGAGATAATCGAAAGGCCATGTCGGCCGGCACAGCGTGCGATAACGACCTCCCACCGTCCGGTATTTTTATTTTATTTTGGTATTATTATTACTATTTTTTTTTTTTTTTTTTTTTTTGTCGCTTTTCCGTACGTATGCATACGCGTCGCCGCGCACTCATTGCGGCACCGTCATTACAACCGGACGACCGCGACGACGACGATACCAACGCGGTATCGGTACGCATTACGTATAAAATATTATTAGCCGGTGCGCGGGGGTTTCGGGACCGTGTGCGCGCGCGTCGCGTTATCCGCGCGACCACCCGACGATGGACTCGCCGACGGGCGGCGGTGGCGGCGGCGGCGGCGGCGGAGGATTCTTGTCCAACCGGAGGATCAAGCTGACCGCGGTGTTCCCGATGATCGCGGGCACCCGGCGCACCATTTCCAAGTCGGACTCGTCGTCGTTGGCCAAGACCGGCACGAAGCCCGGGGACCGCGACAAGTCGACCGGTTACACCGCCACCGCCGCCGCCACCGCGGCTACCACTCCCACGGCCGAACGTCCGCCGCACCCGCCGTCGTCCAGGACCAGGATGAGACGGGGCTCGAGCCTGACGGACCTCAGCAGATCCGACTCGTTAGCAGGTATTCTAATCCCGCCCGTTTCCCCCGCACACGGGGTGGCGGCGAGAGTACGACCCGGTGATGGTGGGCGGGTGGTACACGGGCCCTCGAACGCCCGACTTGAAACTATTCGTCCCCCGTTAGCTCCCCGGAGTCCATATTCAAATTTATCCGGACAATAGGTCAGGACACTGGGACACTACAGCTGCTTACCGGACGCGTATTCCGTATTAAGTACATTCGTTTCTTAAATCGGTCGTTGCCGATCGGTTTAATCGTTATCATACAGCGTGTTATCGTTACAACGATAGTTTATTAAATGCCACAATTGATTTGGGGGGGGGGGCGAAAAAATAACGAAAACCGTAGGGTTTCCTGGCTTACATATTAATTTGATATTACCCGTCGTAAACCCAAGTACTGTCAAACCGAACAAAGCCTCGATTTGAAAATCCCGTTTGATTTTACATATTTTAGCATTTTTAAACGGCTTGTACCTTGCAATAATTACGTGAATAAATGCGAAATAAATTATACTAGTAAAATTGTAAATTGTTAGTCTAGAAATGTGCCGACACCACTGTTTGCCGTCACATCCGATATTCCGATATAAAAATTTTATCTGATAAAATTAATAACAATACAAATTAATATATTATTGTTATTATTATTTTTTTTTTCCTATTTAATTATTAACTCCTATTGTTGGGTGTCCTATAGGAACGTTTTTCTCGAAACAATATATTATATATTGTGAGAATTAGTTATTAAAAACAAAACAAATTCATTGTATTATTACGTATTGTTTGACTAGTGCAGTAAAAATATACGAAATAGGCATAGGAATTTGATAATTTTTCTAATTTTTATAAAAGTTAAAATGCATTTGCTTTTCTCCTTTTACACTGTACGGTAATTAAATTATCCAAAAGGCAAACGTAAAGACGTTTGATTAATAAATTCAATACGTTTCGTAGGCATAACGGAAAATTTATAAATGTTTACTTTACCATCGGTTTCTCTGGTCCAGGTTAGGTTAGTAGGCTCTGTATTCAATTTGATCGTACGTAAAATTCATATGCTGTACGTAATAAATGCATTTTTTTTTCTGAATTCCTTATTTTGTTAGGCTAGGTTTAATCTATACGTTTATTTAACCTATCAACAGAAAATCCTATATATTAATAGGTGTCAACGTTGTTTCTAAACCAAAAAGAAGAGTACGGGCAAAAATATTTAAAAACAAAATACATTTTCGTTACACTTATAGATTTTACGGATTTGCTAATATTCTCTCGGTTTTTTTTTTTTTTTTTTTTTATACAAACGTACAATAATATTATCCGCTGTAGTCGTAATAACCACGTATCAGATCGTCGACAAGAAGGTATTTTTTTTATCGGTAATTATTTCAATGTGTGATATTACAAAAAAAAAAAAAAAAAAAACAATGAAAACAGCTCTCTAATACGGGGGGGGGAGGGAGGGAGGGGTTTTTCGATTCGAATATTAAAATTATACGTGTATATAGATAAAACGCACTCATAAAAATCGTACGGTAACATCGTTTTGTTGATAAGTAATGATAACACGTCGGTATGATAACGATGGTCACGGTATGGGAATACGTCTCCGGGCCGTCTGTGGACGAAGAGATACGGAAAAGTGAGCGCGGGATACATAAATAATATTTTTTTTTTTTGTCAAGTGGTCACCCGCATTCGTTGTGTCGGTCTAAACGACACGGGCAAACGGGTACACGGAAACGTGCGGGGAAATTTCGGTTTCGGAGTAAAAAAAACCGCCTATTATAATAAAATGACAAGTGGACTTATCGTCCCGGAGGGCGAGACGTGGCGTTTTTTTTTTTCTCCATTATTCCAAATATACACGCACGCATACTCGTATATAGAAAACAGTTCGGCCTACATCGTTTAGCAGACATAACGACCGATTCGACGTTTCTAAACGACAGTAATTTTGAAAACGAAAATTAATTTTAAAAAGCCCATCGTCACGCCCGCTAGAATAATGTGCCCTTTTTTTTTTTTTTTTTTTTTAAATTTTAAATACAGGCGCTGCTTTCACTGTTAAACCGAAATCAACCGGGCCCGTGCCAATTGTGTTTTCGGTGTCCGGACAATATTCTCCAAATAACAAATTTATTGTTTTAGACTTAATGCAAACGAGTTACAAAACTATCGAAAGCAATATAGAATCGATAATATTGTTGTAAAGTCTGTCTACAAAGAGTAGCCCTGAGGCCGATCGGTACCAAATCGATGACGAAAAAGTTCGATATTATCGACGAAAATTATCAACGTTTACAACGAATATCGGGCAGTGGTTTCCCGAGTTCAATATCCAAGAAGTATCTGATCGTCCCCACTGCATAGTTTTTTTCGCTTACGACCGGAAACCGTGCACAGTTTTATGATTGTAATTATGTAAAAAAAAAAAAAAAGAAAAGGAATGACCGAAACATTTTTTGACCGTCCGAGCTCCGTGCCCCATGGACCCCCCCCCCATTCTCACCATAAATACGCCTCTGTACACTAAATGCACATTTATTTAAGCGGATATTCGATAAATTCGATAGTTGGGGGTACTAGTCAGTGGCGTCAGGGGTAGTAGTCAGTAGGTGCAACTATTACCACAGTTTATTTCTGAATACGCCACTGTCCGACATCCGATACACTGTAAAAACGCATATCATATCGACTATCCAGTTCTAGACTGCGGCAACTCAAAAAAAAAAAAAAAAAAACCAAAACTAAGGTTTGGTTTTTATTTTGGTTGATCACTACATCATTTTTGCTCTATTTTCCGTAGTAATTTCAATTCAAGAACGAAAAAAATGTTAGTTAATTTTATATATATTGATCACTAGAGAGCATTTAAAAATATTTCAATATTATAAATTGCAATACGTGATCGTAAACCGTTAAATTAATTCGCGTATTAGTATAATACGAGTAACAATGGAAACACAAAGCAAAGACCTATTGCGTATACCAAAAATTGTGTTCATAACTGATTTATTACTTTTTTTTATAGTTGATTGAATTCGTGTCGTTCGTAAAATTTTCAAATCGCTTTGCTGATAAAAAAAAAGTACTTGTTTGAGTTGTTGCAGTCCAGCACCGGAGAAGTCGATATGTAGACACAAATCTCATAGAATTTACGCAATTGTCGAATATCGTAATGAGTTCTCGAGTACACGAGCTTAAAAAAATCATATTAAACTTACGATTCCGGTGGGAGGGGGGCAGGGGAGATGTCCGGATACCAAAAACATTACCCTTGGTAACAGTACAGTATTTTTTCTATTTTACTGTTTTTTTTTTTCTCCGTCCGCGATAATTTTCCCCCGACTACGGTAAATTATAATAATAATAATGGTATTTTATAATATATCACGTGTACGCGATGCGATGTTAATATATAAATTCACTTTTACGCGGTTCGCGAGATAAACGCGTTTCGGTAAACTTTCGACGAATATTATTAAACCGCTTTGGAAAGTTTCGCGTAGCACGGCAAAAGTCGATTGGCCGGGTGTTATTTTAAACGGAATTTTAATCCGCCCGGGAGAGTATACACTCGACGGCCCCGCATTTAATATGCGCGCCGAAATCCGAAATAATAATGCGCCGCCCCGAGATTATATATTTTATATTTTATACGAGTATTATTGTTAGAGCGCGGATTTCTACCCGCTGAACAGTGCGCTCGAAAAACCGTCGAAACGCGCAACAAATACGACGCGGTAGAGAAATATACCGAACTGGACGATTAAATAGGAGCAAACAAAAAAAAAAAATCCATAAAATGCACAAGGCGGTATTTCGATAACCCGACTGAACGCGGCAACACCGTGAAAACGGTACACAATAATCGTAATCGATTGCTACAATCTGCCCACGTAATTTATTTTCGAATTTTCTTACTCGACGGAATATTATTCGTGTAAATTCATTTCGTTTCGATATGCGATCGATTTTGAAATTTCTCGTGAATATTCACGAATACGCAACAACCGTTGAATTATCGCAGTAACATGCAATACGAATTTGAAAAAAATTGTGCCATTGGTTTCAAACCGTCATAAAGATTATTGAAAAAAATCCAAAAAAAAAAAAAATGAAACGAAAAGAAATCTTCAATTGCATAAAAATCCACGAATACGCAACAACCGTTGAATTATCGCAGTAACATGCAATACGAATTTGAAAAAAATTGTGCCATTGGTTTCAAACCGTCATAAAGATTTCTGAAAAAAAAAAATGAAACGAAAAGAAATCTTTAATTGCATAAAAATCCGCGCTCTAATAATTCTGTATCAAACGGTCGTATAATTATATTTCCGTCATTTCTGCTCACGGTTTACTCGGTAGGCGGAAAATTGCCACACATTTCAACGGGGGCCGATATTCTAAAATATTAAAAATAACCTCTTCCGGCGCTCGCAAAAATCATTTTACCGTGCAAAACCTAGCCCACAAACCATTATTATTTTAGTCATCTCATATAATACATTTACGAGTGGTTATTTATAATATTCGACCATTTTTCCGTTTATACATTTTGAGGGGGCTTCGTCTTCTTTAACACCCTCGCCCCCGCCCCAATTTACACTTATGGGCTTACTACGACCCCCCGCACTCTAAGCGAATTGAAAAATAATCGTTACGAACTCGATTATTCGACACGCGAAAACGTCGTGTTACGTCGTGGGGTTCGGCGCGGGTTTTTTTTTTTTTTTAAATTTTCTCCGATTTTCGTTTAACTAAGAACGTTGTTTTTATTTGTTTACGTTTTAATGGCCGCCTGTTAACCAATCATTAACCTTTGGTCATATATCCTGTAGGCGGTACACCGCAGTGCGTGCGTTCAGTCAAGGCGATACGTAATATCATTTTTTTTTTTATTTTTTTTTTTTTATGAGAATCGTGACGAGTCGATATTAGTTTCTCGAACAATTTTCGACGTATCACGTTTCGCGCAAAAACCGTACAATTAATTCTCGCGTAAACGTTATACGTCGAAACGTACACTGGAAATTATTTTCGCATTACCCCTGGGGCCCATTCTAATCACCGGGTTCACGAACACGGGGGCAGGGGGCAGGGCAAATTTAAACCGCGAGCCACCCCAAAATACGAATTCCAAATCCCGGGTGTGGGGGAGGGGAAATGTGATGATTGTGATGATGTGTATACGAAAAACGGTTCGGGTGTTGTTTTGTGTCCCCAAGGTTCCACCGGTAGTTTCGGCGACCTGATGAACCTGAAACGGTTCTACGACGATTCGTCGATCGGTTCGGCCGAAAACCTGGTGGCCCGGGCTGTGCCTCTGTCCACGGTGTTTTGCCGGCAGCACCACGCCGCCGGGTCCGAAGAGTCGGTGTCGGCTTCCGAAGCTATGGCGTCCACCGTGCCGTACCACCATCGGTCTAGAATAGATATGCAGCAACAGCAGCAGCAGCAGCAGCAGCAGCAGCAACAGCAACAGCAACAGCATCAGGATCATCAGCAGCAACAGCATCAGCATCAGCATCAGCATCAGCATCAGCATCAGCATCAGCAACAGCAACATCAGCAACATCAGCACCATCAGCATCAACCGCAACAGCAACTCCAGCAGCAACTCCAGCAGAACCACCAACAGCAACTCGAACAGAACCACCAGCATATGCAGCAACAACAGCAGCAACAGTCGCGACGGTACGCCGCCGAAGTGTGCGCGATCCGGACGGCCAGACAACAACACCACCGGCCCGCCGATTTGACCAGCCAGCAGCGGATCGAACGCATGTCCCGCATAATGAAGCAACGGAACATGCGGCCCGAACTCCAGTCGATGCGGTTTCGGCACACATTGACGCTAGTAAGTCCGCCCCCAATCATTTTGTAAGAGCCGCGTTTAAAGCGCTGAAAAATCGACTTGCCCGCAATCTCGCTGAGGTCTAGGAAAAGCAAAAAAAAAAAAAAAACAACGGAAGAGAGCGAGTCCCATCCCATTGTCGGGGGGTTTTTTTTTTATTTTTATTTTTAATAAAATGCCATAGAATGTATTCATTAATACTTCACTTTCTCACACTCGGGCGAATTTAATCAAATTTTGTACGAAGCTACGAAGGATATTATTATTTTTTTTTTTTTTTAGTACAAATACATATAAATCGACAAAACCGCCGTCAATACAAATATATTTTGTCACTTACTTTTTTCCGTTTTTTTTTTTTTTTTTTTTTTTTTCTTCATTCGCTTACTTTGCTTTTTTTCCTACACTCGTCTGACGCATTCGTCCGATATTATACGAAAATAAATGTTTGCCACCAGTGTGACGTCATCCTAATAATTATTATTACTCCTACAGTCTAAAATAATTCTTTCGTTGTATATAATACGATGAAAATAATTATTTTCGTCGTCGTCGTTTGGTTAATTCGGCATTCCACTGAATTCCACAAACTTAACAATCGACCAGCGTTAAATCGACAGTATTTACGTTGTAGTTAACGTGATCGCAAACTCTACGGAATTTCGGTCGAAAAGACCCAAACGCCTTACAAAAATCAAAGTTCTCTCTGCGGTTTGATTGGGGAAAAAAAAAAAAAAAAAAAACGTTAATACGTACGACACGAGTTTACTTTGCATATTTTTCGTATTTTATCATTTTTTTTTTTTTTAAATTGTATTATTTACCATTAAAAAAGTTGGAAAAGTTGAAAGTTGACAAATCTATGTAATTTTGAAAATGTTTTATTCTCGTAAATAATTTAATAATAAAAGTAGTAAACTCTTTTACGAATATAAACGAATTAACGAAAAAAATGGTCGTACCCTCTCACCTTAATTGGGTATTAGGCATTCAGTGGCGTATTACAGAGGGATGTCTTCCATATCTGGACACCTCTCGATTTAAAAAAAAAAAAAAAATAAACAAATGGCTCAATGTATTAGTATTTTCATTACTCGTGCCTATAAAAATGTTTATATCCAAAATGTAAGTTCAATGTTTTTTTTTTTTTTTTTTTTTTTGATCAGTAAATAATTCTTAAAACGGATTTGTCAGGTCCTAAATTTTTGGACACCCCTCCCCCTACGAAAAATCATCCAAAATGCCGGATTGCGGACATTAAATAAGTGGGAAAAAACATCGAACATTATGGCGGTCGCTAAATGCTAACACCGAAATAACGAAATCGCAGAACATTCGGAAAATCGCATTGCAATGCTAATTGATTTTTTTTTATTTTTTTTATGTACCTATGCCAGGTTGTACATCAACCTGTGTGTGCAATTGTAATGGTTCACCGGGTGTCGTTTACGGACATTGCAAGTCGGTACAGAACGGTTTTGCTACCCATGGCCAGTCGTTATAGTTAATAATCGCACGATATTTTAGGTCAGCCTAACCTAACCTAACCTAACGAAAATCCAAAATAATCTTTACGATTATATATTTACTTTTTTTATACCGATACGCAGGAATATTGTTGATAAAAGATAATCGCCGGAATCGTATTGATTTATTTTATCAAGTCGAAGATAAAGTAATCGGTTACATTTGTGTAGTTAAAATTTTGATTAAAAAAAGTGATAATTTACCGAGTGCTGAGTACGTGTGCAACTTAACAATTACTGTACGTAAACTATATCAAAACGATTTGTCTAGATATGAATAACATACGTATTTACACGATTTGATATCTCGGTTGACGATATCCCCGACGATATATACCGCAGTTATCCGGACGAGATAAAAGATAACGAAAAAAAAAAAAAAAATTAGGCCTAACACCACGGCTCGGTTACGGGTGAAAAAATTATACGGCGTGTAAAGATGATTTTTTTATTCAAAATGCGTCGTGGACGCGTAAGTGTAAAATGTACAAAATTAACGCCAGTGTTTCCGCAACTCGGCGAAATAACATTTTTAATGTTACAGATCGATATTTATTACAATGACGTAAAAAAAACAAAAATGTAAATACCGTCTAATATATATTTAAATATTTTTTTTTTTTTTGCTATAATATATACCGAGAGGAAACCTCGGGTTTCTCTGGAAAATTATAAAAACGAACCACCGTAAATGCTTTATAAAAAATGAGTTTTTTTTTCCTTTTTATTTTTTTCATCTATCTAACGCAAAATAATATTATAAGATAAGACATTTCTTCATTTTAAGTGCCGTTTAGCGAACGAACGCAATTAAACTACTTAACATTTATTTCTTAGGTACGGCGGCGGCGGCAGGTCGGCGGGCGTCTACTTCTTTTTATTATTCGGTTATTATACCGAACGAGTCTACTTAAAAACAATTTTGACCGAAAACCTCTTGTTCAAATTAATTGTTATTATAATTTTTTTTTTTTTTTTTTCGTACACAAAAGAGCTGGCTAGCTGGCTGGCTGCTGCGCGATAGTACAACGGTATTATTATTGTGTAATTACTTAATGAAATAGTTCGTTGTTTAAAAGTCCTTATGGCCCCCCGCTTTAAATATTATTTTTTTTAATACGGTTAATAAAAATCGTGTAATTAAAATTAATAAAATAGTTTAAAAAAAAAAATAATAATAATTTAACCGCGTCGTTTTTTTTTTTATCTTTATGAAAATTAATTACAATATCGTTTCTCGATTGTCCGAAGAAATCGTTAAAAAAAAAAAATGTCAAAAAAAAAAAAAAAAGACCAGGAAAATTCGGAAAATCGTCTTTGAACCGAACGGACTTATTCGTTTATACCGTCGACTAAACTCGAAAAAAAAATGAAATGCGAAAAAAAAATATATAAAACGCTATCGGTCGTATTGGTTTAAATATAATAATATCGATTCGTGTTTCAAAAACCAACACTTCGGTATATAATTTGCGTAGATAATATATTTATATTATTATTATTATTATTTATCCGAGAATACTGTTTAAGGGGCTACATTATTTCAATATAAGTGATTGGATGTGAGGAATAATCTAGATTTTCTCGAGTTTCGATCGAGTGTCGGAACAGTGTAAATTGTTATTTTTACGATAATGTATTTTCCGTACAAAAACAAAACAAAAAAAAAAATCTATCGAGTGGGTAAACGCAGCTCTAAAAAAAAAAAAAAAATAAAATAAAAGTTTCACTTGGAAATTTATAAAAGTCCCGTACGCAATACGATATCCAATATTTATTAGGTTAGGCTAGTCGTAATTATCTGTAGGAACTATCCCGCAAATCTCTGAAAGTTTTCTACCGGTTTTGGCTGCTTCATTTCGGCCATTTCAATTTAGCCTATTTTCGAAAATATTACTAAAAAACAACGACATTTTGCAGCTATCAATCGATTTTCGAAAAGCGGCTACAAAAACTGATAGGGATTTGCGGGATTTCACTTACAAACCGTTACTATTTAGGTCAGCAGAAGAATTCGGGAAAAAATGTCGAGGGAACCAACGTTTAATTTTTTCAATCGATTCAATGACATTTATTTTTATTTTTTTTTTTTTTTTACAAAAGATTTATACAATATGTACTGCTAGGTGCAATAAGTACAACTAAGGACATTTATATACATATTTTGAAAATATTGTGAAAATGGCATTTATTATTTTATATTTATTTAAGTTCCATGTAAGGACTTTGCAATTAATTGATTAAGTCACGACACCACTGGCGCCCGAGACGACGGATTTGGATGTTTGGGGATCTCATTGGATGAAAGAGTTGATGCATGCGGATTACATTGGCGAATAAGTTTAGTGTGGTATTTATTGTAGGCGGTTTTGGCAAACTCGATTGCAGTGGATATTTTTAAGTCTTTGTGAAGAATATCATTTCGAATATTGAACGGATATCTTGTTATAGTTGGTAGAATTGTTGATTGAACTAATTATAGGCAATTAAGTTTGTTTTTTTTGCTCAACGCCCCACACTTGTACGCCGCCAGGAACAATCTGGTTCAATTAATAGTTTGTAAGTGTTGAGTTTATTATTTACGTTTAGTCTTGAGTGGTCTAGGAGTTGGTTGAGTTGCTTTGTTCTTAATTTTACAGATTTGCATTTATTTTTTATATGAGGGTCCTATGTAAGACGACGATCGAGCGTGAGACCAAGGTATTTCACTGACGTTGCTTGAAGGATTGGAATGTCACTTAATGTGACTACGGGTGGGTTATTTATTTTAAGTGGTGTGGATCGATTTGTTTTAATCCTCCAGTTCTTGTGCTGCGCAGAAAGCTGGTTTAGATAGAGAAACTATATTTGAGTCAGAACTTGAAATCAAAATGACTTTGTCGTCAACGAAATCAGCTTGGAATACTGAATTAGAAGATGGTTGATCTGCCGTGTAAATGTTAAAAAGAAAATGGAATGCAATTCCATTTTAAGGAACACTGGCTTTAATTTTTTGAGATAGACGATAAGCCTACGGAACCTATGGGTACAATAAAAATGCGATCAGTTAGAAAGGACTTACTCAACACATATTTCGATAAAAACTCGAGAATTCGTCCGAACTACTATACCTATTCGCCCAGCTACACCGATGCTCGGTCGCCTATATTATTTTATAAAAATTAAAAAAAAAAAAAAGAATAATAAGAATATACTTTATACTATACAATCGAATGCGAAGTAAATAAATTTCGGATAACACATTGTACTTATATTTAAAAAAAAAAAAAATATCCAAAATTCAGGCCAACGCAACGGTCCAAGCCAAAACGTACCAGGTCAGGCACGTAGTCTGGGGAGTTTCACGGGGTCCGTTCCCCTGAAATTTCCCCGGTATATCCCAGCAGTCCGGGCCGTCCTTTTAGGCCAAGTAAAATAATTTTGCTTAATCGCTCGCACTAAATATAATATTTTCATATTATTGGTGAAATCGATTCTCGTCGGATTTTCGTTTCGAATTCATATGATTACACTGACTCATACTATGACGTAGATGAAATAATCATACTAAAATTGGTTTTTTTTTTATTTATTTACTCTGTTCCGTCATTACGGTTTAAAAACGACGAGGTATTTTTTTTTTTTTTTTTTTTTGTTGCTTATCTGGATATTTTAATTCAGGACGTTTAATTAAATTTATTTCAAGTGGTGCGGTATCGTCAGTGTGTGTTTATTAATAATAATTATTTTTATCGCGGTTCGACGAACAATCTAAAATATACGTACTTTTTTTATATCGCGTGGAAAAAAAAACGGATGTAACCGTGACCGTGGACTTTTTTTTTTTTTTTACATTGGCTAACGGAGAGGTTTTATTTTTTCGTTTGTCATACGACGTCGAAACTGCGTGATTCAGTATTAAATTTATGTATTATTTTTTACTTTATTATTCGATATCAATAACGTTGGCGTTTTTTTAAAAAAAAACATTCTATCGTATTTGCAGTAAATTATAAATATAATTCGTGAAAACGAACGAGATCGGAAATTCGCCGAGTAACGCGTACAATTTTCGTGTAATTTTTCGTTTTATATGTTTAAAAAAAAATTAATAACCGATTGACATCTTTCCTGATCCGCCTAAAGTATAGCCGGGAACGTCGTGGAGAATTTCGCTCGACGCTTTATTCATTCGAACCACACACGTTTTTTTTAAATTAAATATTCCGTTTTAGATTTAAGTGTCGGAGTAAGTAAATATTTTCAATTTTAACAAACTACAAGCGCGTTTAGCAGACGAATAATATTAATTTGACATTTCGGTTTGTTCTTAACCGGCACGTGCCGCTCGTTTAAAAAAAACATAAAAATAATAATAATTCGGCTGTACTTAGAGGTTTTATTCATAAAAAACTAATTAATACAGTAGGTTTTGTACAGTGTTACAGTTTTTGAACAGACTTTGCTTCGTGTAAGTAGTGCTCAAATGTATTTCATTATTTGAACAGGGACGTATACTATACGTTGCCTATGGGTTTTAAAAACACTTACCCGGTTGTCAGTACGAATATTGTATCCTCGCAAGTTTACTCAACCCGAGTAAAATTAATTTTCTGGCATTTTAACCAGTTCGGTTAATAGTTGAAACAAAACAAAAATAGCTAAAGCTCGAGTTCGTAAGAGGATCGACGATTCCCTTGTACTTCTCTCGCCCATCAGTCCGGAGTGGCAGGTGCCACGCCATTTTTTTAGATATTTCATTGCTGTGTCAAATGTCCCAGCACTTTTGAGAAACCACACTAATTAATTGACGTTAAACAAAATAAAAAATTAACCACCTCGAAGATTTCCAATAGCCATTATAATTACTCGGCATACTCCATAGTAAATTTTAAAAAAATACCGTAGCAAATTTGTAATGATTCTAATACTAACATATTCCTATGCTATTACGTTTGTAATATTATCACTAAAAAAAAAAAAAATAGAGTATTCCCTTGTACTTCTCTCGCCCATCAGTCCATCGGATCGACCGACCGGAACGGTACGAGTTCTGTAAATAGATCTGAATTCGGTGCCGAGTGGCGGGCACACGCGGATCCGCCAAGGCGTCATGTTTTAATTTAATACAGGGTGTTACTTCCTTATCCGAAACTCTCGCAACTGAGCGGATATCAATAGTAGAGCGTCGGTTTATGGCTTGTTCGAAAGCACGTTATCTAAGGTTTGCATTATAACTAGTTCAGTGTTAACAATGCGGTGGATAACCTAACTGGACAGAGCAAGAGTGCGCGTTCGCCGTGGAGGCCTACTTTTCTTTCAGCCGTCCGATCATCGCAACTCGGCGTGCTCTCAGAAACCATTTCAATATCCTAACCTGCGGGTCGTGTGCCTGATCGGAAACCGATTCGTTTGTGGGTGGACACGTTCAGGGATACCGGCACTAGTGTGCCGAAGAAACATAATGGACCTTCCAGAACCGCAAGGACGCCGGAGAACATCGAACGGAGGACATGGGCGACGATTTTGAAATCCCCTAGGCGATCTGCACACAAATATTCGGCTGCTTTAGGGATGTCTAGTCGCACAGTGAGACGAATTATTCACGAGGAACTCAATTTTCATCCATACAAATTGGCAGTGGTGCAACAACATAATCCACGTGATTATGTTGCGCGAAAAAATGCATGTGAAGCTTTCCTCGAAAACCTGCCTCTGGACACCGTTGTTTTCTTTAGTGACGAGGCACATTTCCATATTTGAGGATGTGTGAACAAACAAAACATGCGATATTGGAGCCCCACTAACCCGAGAGAACTTCATGAGGAGCCTTTGCATACAGAACGTGTGACTGTTTGGTATGCAATATCCAGAATCGGCATTATTGGCCCGTGGTTCTTTGAATAGAACGGAAGAGCAGTTACGGTCAATTCTGAACGTTATGTCAGCAAGATTGTGGATTTTTTTCTGCCCAAACTTAAAGAAATGGGCGAAGTAGGGGAAGTGTTATTTTAACAGGATGGCGCCATGGCTCACACGGCAAGAAGATCAATGAATATCTTGCGTGAACACTTCCATCTCTCTTAGAGGCGATTTTCAGTGGCCAGCACGATCGCCGGATTTAGCCCCATGTGATTTTTTTCCTGTGGGGCTACCGTAAATCGTTGGTATACACGGATCGTCCTTCGTCATCTCAAAAACAATATTTGTACTGCTATTGCCGACATGAGCACAAATATGCTGGAAAAAGTGGACAGAAATTTCCAATTCCGACTATCTCAGTGCATTGACGAGAACTGCGGCCACCTTCGAGATGTTGTATTCAAAACCAAATAAAATAAAACTTTAAATGTACCCCTATACACAGAAAAAATGATTTAAATCAATATTGCCAATACTTTTTGGTGTTATGATTTTTTAAAATAAGGAAGTAACCACGCCCCACTCTTTATTAGCGGTTTTATTGTCCGTTTTTATAAACGTTCAAATAGAATTTTTGAAAATTAAAGACGAAAAAAGTGGCCCCGGCCGATCCGGCGCTACACCGCGTACGTGTTGGAGTCTGGTGGCGTAGCCAGCACTGTGCAATACGATATTTTTTATTTTTAAATTTGTTCGTCGGGTTTGTCGCTCGCGTTGAAATGTATTTTTATCGATCCGGTCGCCGGACGAGTTTTCGGACCGCGGTGGTCTTGAATTGACGAATTCGCACGTTTGTATTAAACTATTTGATCGAGTTAAACGCGTATCCTGAAAAAAATCCAATGTGCGGTGCTACGCCATTGCGCTGGACAAAGAAGGGGGGGACAAGAGCGGGAATTCCGTCGGCTTTTTAACGGGCAATTCACTCGGGAGTAAAACAAAAAAAAAAAAACAAAAAAAAATGAAAAAAAAATGTATTATAACTGGAGCAACAGTGATTGGCGATCGCGTGGAAAAATAATAATACGTGCGCTGAAAATTTCTCGACATTACGGATTGCGCTTGTCAGGCGTACAAGGACCCGTGACGGTAGCGAAATAAAACGCACACACACACACACACGAACCACTTTTGAGAACACGCGAACAACACACGTGAACCGACTTTATGGATCGAAAACCCCCCCAAAGCCGCGCACGGTTTTGTAGAAGAGCATGAGGGGAGACGTTGGGGTTATGGTCTATATGTACAATACTAGTTATTAAAAAGGTATTAAATATTCTGCCGACCGAGAAATAAGGTTTCCCGGTAAAACCAAGAGAAAATACTGCCGGCGGAAACAAAACGGCGACTTCGAAACGCGTGTGAAAATTATCGGAAATATCGATTTTTTTCAGAAATGTCTATCTACTTTTTTTTTTATCCCTAATGAAATTTTAACGTTTTTCTTTCCAGAGCTTACGACGTGAAAATTCGGTCCGTGGCTCCGAAAACGATCGGTTTTTGTCAAAACCGATTCCGTTGTTTTATTTTTGCGTATTTTCGTTATCCAGTAAGAAAAATAATAATTGTTTAGTTATCAATAGGTATTCGAATATGTCGAGGCTTACTTCTCAGTTTACGTTGATCGAATTCGTTTCAATTTAATATTTTGCCGTTTGTTTAAAGACACTATCAACGTTATACAGGGTGATTATGTCATCGCGAACCAGCATTCATTTATGCGCTAAGATTATGTGTAAATTACTTGATTCATTTTTTTTCCATCGCTGTGCTATCGTTCAACGATCGATCAAATCGTAGTTTTAATAACCCAAACGAAATAATCATGGTAATATTTCGAGAAAAAAAAATATTGTAAATCTAATGTTATATAATAAAACGATCCATAGATAAATATAGACCACTCTGTATAGTTTTCCGTAATTTATCTTCTTTTTTTTTTCTCGACACTGAGATCGACAACAATTGGAAAAAAATAAATAACCCCCGAGGTCGCCGATTATTGCCGAACCATTTAACACGCGTTCACTTCCTAATAAATTTGGCTCGATTTCAATTCATAATCATTTTACAGCTATACCGAATGTATTTCCGGTCCGCGTAGGGACTTTTTTCAACGGCGAATTAATTTTCGTAATAATAATACGTGAAATAATCGTATTCGTATGCAGTTTAATTTTTTTTAACCAAACGTACACCCGAACAGTAGAAATTCCGTTTTTTTTTTTTTTTTTGACGTAACAATTTTATCAGACTATTGAATAAATATATTTATATCGGTTTTAAAACATAGGGCTAGGTCGCAAAAAAAATCCGTGTCGTGTTATTTTCACGTGAGAAATAAAACTTTTTTTTTTTTTAACACCATCATCGCCGTCGGCCAATGTATCAATTCGAATGTTTTTTTTGTTTTGATAATCTTTCTGGGATTATGTATAGGATAACGTATTTGCCAATCAGATCGTTTAAATGTGAAAAACCTCACTATACCCTAAATCCTAATATAGATATATTAAAAATTAATACATTTAAGTTATGTACATTAAATAGTTATAATAATAGAGAAACAATTTTAAAACGTAACTGGTATACTGACGACTGACAACCATCAGGGCGTAACAAGGGGTGCTTAGCTCCCTGTTATACGTTTTTAATTTTTATTCCCTCCTGGTTAAAACTTTCCTGGGTAAAAGTCCCAAAAGTTTTTATAAATTTAATTTTGAACTTCTACGTATAAACTTGATGTGGGGTATAACTTACTGTAGAACATTAATTTGCTAGCTAAACTCTAATAAAACTCTATATATTTTTTAAAATAATTATTGAGCGCATATAGAATGGACTTATTTTAAACGGAAAATGTTTGTATATCTTGGAATGGACATATTATTTTAACTTATGATGGCGAATCCTATGTCTAACTTTTGGAGAAACCGAAAATTATGTTATCTCCGAATAAAAACTAAAAAGTCCAGAAGAACTCGACAGATTTGTCCGCGTTCCGGCGGAGAAAAACTTTATACTAAAACTTTTGGTCGATCATAAGTCCAATATTCCATTTATTGGTTTTGTCAAATATTGCATGTCCATACAGGCTATTTATGTTCGCTTAAAATAAACACCAATGTTAGTATATCTATTTAAAATAATTGTATATAACATTTTTTTTTTTTTGGACTTTTTTCGTGCATTCAAAAATGCGTTTAGCTCGTAAAATGCCAAATATTTTTATGTAAAAACAACGCAGTTGCATTAATTTTGGACACATGACATGGATTCATGTAAAGAGCGTCTAGTTACCCTGATTAGACGTATAAAAACCAATTTTTGAAAAAGTGGACATATCATATTTGGCTTTTTAGCTGTCGATATAATACGAGCCATGTCGTCCAGAAAGTAATAATACTTAATTTTTGTATTTTTAAAAAAAGAAAAAATTTTATTTAAAAAAAATTATAGGATATTGTAGATATATACTCGTATTTTACTTATTTTTCCACATAGTCGCTTTTTCGTTCTATGCAGGATGTAAGTCCTGGCACAAGCTTTTTGATACCATTCTCATAGAACTCTCCCGCCATCTCCTTTCGTTCAGTTCAAGACCTCTTGTTTCACCTCCTAATTGGTTGGAAATTTTTTTCCATCCATGTGAGTTTTTAGGAAGGTATAATGATGAACATCTTAAGGCGCAATGTCAGGGGAGTATACAGAATGGTTCAAAATGTCCAAACCAAGCGAGTTAAAATTTGCCTTGGTTACGTCGTTGTGCAATAAACACACTCCCTTCGTTAACATTCCTCTCAGTTTTTAATGAATTGCTTTCTCCGTTTTAGGACTCATCTTGAACACAATTTTCGATATCCCAGTGTTTCTGTAACTGTTCGTGTAACAGAGATCTGGAAATTTGTGGAATTATCGCAGACATTTCATTTACTGTCAATCGGCGGTCTTCACGAACAGTTTCCTCGATATTACGCACCAACTCATCGGTCTCAATTGAAGGTCATTCATTAATTTGCTCTTCATGAATATTCGTTCTTTCTTCATTAAACTCACGTCACCATTTACTACGTTCGTTGGGTTCATAACACCTACGTCATAAACAGTTTTGGTTCGTTCAAAAGTTGCAGTCAGCGTTTTTTTTTTTTTCCGCCAGAAGGAACCTTATGACAACGCGCACCTCGCACTTGGTGGGATTTCCTGTAGACATATCTCACAGAAACGGACACTACGAGGCGAGTTTTGGTACTGACGAAAGTCGCCGGTGTTCGTTGTGTTCAGGAGACCACTCCACTACCACTCAGTGTTGCCGATTTTTGAAAAAAAATTCTCACAGCACGATAGCCCGACAGTACTCTTACATTCCGGGCGTGCCTTGTGTGTATACGATTTTTTCAGGGTATAAAAATTATGTTGCCGATTTATTACCGGGTAATATTATCCTAAAGTTTATTCTAGCGGATTGGCGAACGGTTTAACATATAGACGCAGACCAGTGGCGTAGCCAGGGGGGAGGGCAATTGGTCGTAGCTCCCACCCATTGGTCGTGTTTTTTTTACATATAACCAGTATAAATTTCCTAGTATATGGACAAATTAATCGAGTAATCAAGTAATCCAGAAGATTATTATGGAATATCATTTTTTTCATACATTTTTGTTGATGGAATTATTTTACCAATTTGAATGTAAATTCAATAAGCAGTTAGAAAACATAACGCCACTCCAAGGGCTATTTTAGTGTATACAGTAATGAGTCAATTTAACATTTTTGAAAATGATCATCGATAAAATGCGTTCAGTAAGTGCTGTGTGGCGCAACAAACGGAAAGGCAATAAATTAGAAGAACCCGGTGTGAGCATTGTTAGATGCATTCCGCTATTGTACGGACCAATTACCAAATGTGAAATTGTTGCTTCGATTGTTCGCAAACAGTTACCGGTTACATCGGCGACACCAGAACGCGCATTTTTCCACTCTAGAGTTAATTACGGTACCCACAACGAACGGAGAGGAGCTTAAATTGGGTCAATGATCGACAAATCTGAAGAAAGCACTGAAGTTATTCAATTTGTCTGTATTAAATCTCACAGACGTTTCCTTTTATTGGATTGGTCAATATAAACATTTGAAATTCGATTCGATTTTTTTATCCTATTTTTTTTATTTTTTTTTATCGGCTTTGGCTACGGTTCTCTCTGTTCCAATATCCTGGGTCCGCCGCCGGCGTAGGCGACCGGAATATTATTATTATTATTATTATTATCATCGTTATTATTGTTCGCGGTTTACCGGACCGGAAACGTTATAAAGCCGCGGCGTTATTATTATTATTAACAGTTTAGATACGACGACCGGCTTATTCTACACGGATAATAATAACGATAAGATAAATTCACCGTATAGGGGGGGAGGGGGTCGGATTACAATAAAATATTTTAGGTTAGGTAATATAAACGCGCGGGCGTGGCGATAATATCGTATGGTTATTATTGGTTTTTTAATTTTATTTATTAGAACAATTTACAATCTGTATTATCAAGACACAATAAGCAAATGCGGTAAAATGTAAAAACAATAATGAAGACAAACAGAAAGACATGATAAGGGGTCTCACTTCCAGTGATAGAACCCTTTAGATTTAACAATTAAACCTAATTTATAGATTTTTTATTTTTATTTATTACAAAAGATCCCGACACATGCGCCTTTTAAGGCGACTAGGAGGGTTTTCAGGTACTGTAAGTGAGGATAGGTGGAATATAAAAGGATTTCGATGTTGCTGTAATTTTTTGTGAAATTTAATGTAATATTTTTAGGTACGTTGCTCAACAGTTTGGATTTTTAAATCCATTATTTGTAACATACCATGGAGCAGAGGCTATGAGACGGAGGGACATGGATTGGAATGCTTGAATGGTTTGTAATTGGGACGGTTTGGCGCTTTCCCAGATTTGTGAGCCATAGGTCCAAATGGGCCTTAAATGAGATTTGTATATTGTTAATTTTGCGTTTATAGAAAGTTTGGACTTTATTATTGAACGAAGTATGTGAAGGCGATTATTTAGCAATTTGCATTTAGATTTTAGGTGTGGGTCCCAATAATAATCTTTTGTCGATTATGATCCCTAGGTATTTTACATGCGGTGTAATAGGAATACTCACACCGTGCAGTTGAAGTGGTGGGGAGTTTTTTCTGAGTGTGAATGGAACATGAAATGATTTCTCAGGATTTATTTTGACTCGCCAACTGGTTGCCCAAGTACGGATTAAATCGAGGTGGTTTTGAAGGAAGGAGGAAGCTGTATCAGGATCTGTCTCGAAGGCAACAATGGCTGTATCGTCAGCATAGGTTGTGATAGTTGTGTTAGCTGTTGTGGGAAAGTCGGATGTAAATATATTAAACAGATCCGTGGATAGATCACTACCTTGCGGGACTCCAGCAAATATTGGAAAATAAGGAGAGGTTGAGGTGCCTTGCCTAACTGAAAAAAGTTCGGCTGAGAAGATAAGAACGGATTAACAAATAGTATGGTGCGGGAAGAGATTGTTTTAGCTTGTAAAGCAGACCATCATGCCACACGCGATCGAACGCTTGGGGCAACATCTAGGAAAACTCCAGGGCAATATTTTTTGTTTTCAAAAGAGATTGCAATTTTATCAGCGAGGCCGTGAATTCGATGTATTGTAGAGTGGTTAGTTCTGAACCCAAATTGAGAGTGAGGTATTACATCTTGGTCTTATTCTTTTTCAAATATTTTTTCCCAAAGTAGGAAGATGACTGATTGGTTGGTGTTTTGGTTTATGGGGTTTGTGTACCAGAATTACTACGGAGAACTTACACGTTAAAGGGAAATACGAGAGTCTCACCATGGAGTTGTAAGATTATTATATACGATATTGTGTGCTCGCCGTTTTAATTATTAATACCCAATAAACCCGTGCTCGTCGAAGTTTATTTTCAGACTTTCGGCGGGAACAGCGTACAATTATAGTAATAATAGTAATTATTCCCGGTGCGCTTTACTCCGCGCGAGTATCGATATAACTCGATTATCGTAGGTTAGGTTACGCCCGGCATAGGGGGTGCCTTGGCATTGATTTTGAAAATAATTACCTTGCACATGACCGAGAGCGTGTAGATGTACACTACATATAAATATATAATCCATCTTAAAAAGGGGTAGTAAATAATAATAATTGAACTGTCCGCCGGACAAAACGTCTAATCAACCGACTACTACCCTCAGATAATAATTACTTCGACCGATTCCGAAACAAACGGTTACCATTATTGATGTTCTTCCCTTGGTGGTTATTTTTTTTTGTTTTTTTCTCTCTCTTATTCCGGCCTAGTCCCGACAAACCTATAATCACAGATCCGGTCTACAATATACATTTTTTTTTTTTTTTTGTCCATTAGTAGCCGGGTATAAGGATGTATTTAATTTTTCAATACATTTTCAGTTATTTCGATGCAATTTTATTGACCAAGGTAGGTTGGTCAATAAAATACTCAACTGTTCAACAGTAAGCTTGAATCGTTTTTTAATAATTAAACTAATTTTAATATCGGGAACGTATATGAAAAAAAAACTACCAACCCCATCTCCTCACTGTAAAAATCTCTGGATACGCATCTTAGACTTTTAGTATGCGAACTATAAAAAAAAACTGTCTTCGTTTAAGCATTTTTTACTAGTATTTTTCGGTAACTATTCATTTGGATCATTATCGTCGACGATACTTAATTGCGTTTACAATTTTTTCAATCACATTACAATAATAGTTTAATTCAAATTTCGGTCTCGCGCAGACCTATAATCACAGATTCGGTGTACAATATACATTTTTATTGTCCATCCGTGTATAATTATGTATTTAATTTTTCAATACATTTTCAGTTATTTTGATGCAATTTTATTGACCTTCCAGTATGGACACGTCCGTATTGTATACTAATGTCACTGTGCGTCACAGGTTCCGTTGGACAAACGGAAAATATTAATTATTAAAAATGATTGTGAATACAAATGTCCAATACTCAACTGTTCAACAGTAAGATTGAATTGTTTTGATATAATTAAACTAGTTTTAATAATTTTGTTATAAAAAGAAAAAAAAAAATTCTTTATGATTATTTTATAAATGTATTTTACTTTTATTTTATATCCGGTAAAAGATTTATCGGGAACGTATATGACAAAAAAAAAAACTACCAATCCCACCGCCTCACTGTAAAAATCTCTGGATACGCATCTTAGACTTTTAGTATGCGAACTATAAAAAAAAATGTCTTCGTTTAAACATATTTTACTAGTCTTTTTCGGTACCTTTATTATGATCGTCGACGATACTTTATTGCGTTTACATTAATATTTTAATTCAAATTTCGGTCTCGCGCAGACCTATAATACAAATTGAGAATACGGTTTTATTTTCCATTTGTAGCCGAGTATACTATAAAAAAAGTATTTAATTTTGCAATAGATTTTTGTTAAATTAGAATATCGTCTACAGGGCTCTACGTTCAAGTATTTTTTTGTCTAGCCGTTTAGTCGCTGTGTACTTTTTTAGTTACCGGCCCGTCTCTAATAATTATACCCGTTATATAAAACACGGGCGTAGGTATTTTATTTCTTGAATTTTGATCTTACCCACGGCGTTCCCGCGTTTCGCAATCGGTTTTCCCGACACGCGCGGGAAAACGGTTTTCCTCTTTCTCTTCTTCCCGCTCGTCCCGCCGCGGGGTTCGTATAATTCGGCCCATCACCGGAAACGATGTCATTTTTCAAGTTTATCGGTCGTATTACTCGAGTGGCGGCTCGCCGCACCGTACGGCGCAGAGGACATTTGCTTTTATCATTTCGCCGACGCCCTGGTGTTGTTGCCGCGGGCACATCGGTCTTAATCAAAGCGGACGACCCCGTCAGGTATCTTTCTCGCTATCCTCCCCGGGGATGTGGCGGGAAAAGAAAGAGAAAAACCCTCCCGAAAAATAAGCCCTTTTTCCGGAGGGGGGGGGGGTTATCGGAAACCATAGTAATCATAATAATATATTTAAATCGCCGCCAATATTAAACCGGCCGTCTTCGTCTCAACTATAAATTATAATGTCGCGTCAAGTCCAATATTTATTCGTTTTATTCGGCAGACGCCCAACGACTTTGCAGTGTCTGGGCATATTTATGATAACGGCTCGTGATAACGATAACGATTTTATCGTAACCCGACGGAATTATTTATTGTATTATATAGTTTTCGAACGGATCGGTCGAGATAAACGGGTCAAGGTTTTCGCTATCCAGCACCAGACGTATCGCACCCCTGAAAACACTGCACTACAACTACGAACAAATTCGATTTTTCTGTTAATACTTTTGAAATATCCATAAATATTTCATCTTCCGCAATTTAGTAAACTAGTATTTTTTTTTCAATTAATTTAATATTAAAGACGGTGTATGAGCTAAACTTTTCATTATTTGTGCTTATAATAAAAACATAGTTTTCAACGTGAATATTGATACTTCTGAGATGCGATTTCAATCTGACCCGACTAAACGCGGTTTAAATTATTATTCATTACAGAGTAAAGTCATGTCTCAAAAGTAGGAAGTAAGTAATAGAAAGTCACGCGTGGGAAAAACTAATCGATTTATAGTGACATAATGCAAGTTTTTAAAGTCGATTTGCCAACGTTTTTATATTTTGAGTTGTGTCACATTCTTTCAAAAGTGCGATATTATAATACGAATATGAGGCGAACATGCGGCATAAGTATCTACGTGCAAAAGAAATTTTTAATGTGTCTTTATTTTTTATGATTCTTTCCTAAGATAAGGAATCTAATCATAAGTTTAGGAATCCTATGATTATGGAAAAAGTGACGGTTGTTTTGTTTTAATTTAAATTTTTTTAATTTAATTTTAAAGGCAAGATCGAAAGCTATCAGAAAAAAAAACATACAAAAAAAAATTTATGTTTTTAAATTAAAATATTCTAAATTCTTATATTCAATCAGGCCTTAAAAAGTAATTTTCATTGATAATTTCGATAAATCAACAATCTTGAAACTACCTCGTAATTATTAACAAAATTTACTGTTTAAGATCTGAACGAACAGTAATATTTAGTATTATACATTCGAAATAAATAGTAGTGTATTTATTAGTTTTTGTTCTGTTTGACTTTCAAATTAAAATTGCTATTATTTATGTAAAAAACCTGAATAAAAACGTAAAATACAAATCCACAGTTATCCTAGAGACGATGTTCGGGACCTTAAGAAATCATTTGAACCACGTGAAAAAATTTGGGGAATATTATTAAACCAAGGTTTCAAACTAAACTAGGTTTTGTTATTAAACTAATTTATTTCATAAAAAAAAAAAAAAAAGGTATTTCCCGAAACACGCTACCGTTTTAAAATCGCGGACTAACGTACGAAACAAATATTTACATAGTTGAATATTTACAACCCACCGCGCGTTGGTTTTTTAGAAAATTAAATCAAATTTATCGCGGTGAGTCCTGATTAAAATTCATCGGACATTTTCGCTGTCGCCAACGTGTCGCGTGTGTGCGGCGCGTATAAAATATCGTTTAGAATTACTTTCAGATTCCGAGCGTAGCGAATTTCGATTTTATTATGACGTGTGGTTTTTTTCATTTTTTCCTGCCCGAACATTCATTCTACCAGGACATTCTGTTCCGATTTACAAACGTAGCACCTCTCCTCAAACCATTTTGGATTTCGTTGTACTATTCTAAAAAAATTGGTCGCAAACGGGACAGTTTACAGGAAAAACCATTAGGTTTTATTATTTTTTTTTTTGTAACTCGATTAATTATAATAATCGTAACGACCTAAAATCAGTACAAAATATTAATAGTAGCGGTATTTCTAAGGGCTGGCTGTATTTCAAAATATACTGACCATTTTTGAGCTATTTGTAGGCGTTTGAAGTTTTCGAGGGTTTTTTTTAATTTTTGTTTGGTTTTATTTGAATAAAATTGATTTGGCCGATCTCAAAATTTGAAGGAATGTTTTAGTGTATTTTATTAATTCTGCTCCATAACCGTGTTTAAAGTGTAAATTTTGATGAAAATCGTAAATCAATGAACTGGACTCCGGCCGCTATCGGTTTTCCTTTGTAACAGGTATAAATTCAATTTTCCCTCTGTATTCTGGCTTTTTAGATATGTTTTCAGGTTGCCGACGTAGCAATTTTTTCTCTTGTTTAGTCATGTTTATAAATCGGTATCCGTAATATCTCGCGGTGGTTCCGCGCTTAAATCCAAATTAAACCCGCGACCTTATCGACTTATAATGATTATGACACGGTGTATACAATGTCAAAACGTCTAAATTTCTAGTCGGCTGTTGCATCGGCGTACGGTATAATAAATTATTTACGGTGCGAGGACAATATTTTAGCGCATATTTTATGGCGTGTACGATAGTTGTGGCGAACGTAAAAGAACAAAAAAAAAAAAAAAAAACAAACAAAAACGTAATTTACCGAAAGGGAAAATTATTGTTATTTACTTACGTTTCGTTTTATCCACGGCGAGTATTATTGACTCGCATTCATGTCGTTTGCGGAACCTGAGAATTTAGCAAATTGAAATTATAAAAAAAAAAAATTACTCTTGAGAATATAACCATTGGTGAACACGCAAACGTTTAGCGATAATTTTTACAACGCTATAAAATGTCAATAAAATATTATAGGTAAGTAGATTGGTGTTCTATTATAATTTGAACAGAAAATATATATATATATTATTTATATGAGTATAATTTTAATATTTCAACATTTTTTTTTTCTCGCTTTACAGCCACGGTAATATTATCATAAAGACCACCGTGAAAATTATTAATATTAAACATTTTAGAAAATATTTTATTTATGCCGTGAATTTTATGATAGATATATTATAATAACGGGACAATATGAAAGAATATTTTAAATCATTCGCAAATTGATTCCAAACCATCGCATAATATTCGTGGCATAAACACATTTTGCACATTCCTTCAGCAAAATATTTGTAAAAAAAAAAAAAAAAAGAACATGAGTCTAAATACATATTGTCTATTGGGTAATGTATGGAAAATGTATATTTAAATATACACGTGTGTCTGAAGTGTAATAGTACATTTTTTGTGAATCATAAAAAAAAAAAAAACCAATAGACTTATTAAGACAATATTGGTGTAAACATTATATATCTATAAATCATACAGTCATTAAATTGTAAAACCTATGTATATCGATATTCATAATTGAATTTCGAACTAAAGAAACTTGATATTATCTATAATAATAATTGCGATAACGACTACATAAACGTGGTAATACCTCAAACCTGGTCCTGGTATTATCGATGTATGTTTCGTGATAAATGATAACCACGATAATAAGTCAAATACCAATTTATCAATATTGTCTCGACAACTTACCGCCCCTGAAATGTTACCACCCGGGGCCCACTGGGCCTCCCACTAAATACGTATCTGGTCGACACTCAATCGCACAATATTATTATTATTTCAGGTATCTGAAATAATTGTATTTTATAAATAATTACACAGAGTTCGGTAGTTAGACGTTCTTAATTTCTTTAATTTCGTCAAATTATAATTGTAAAAGACACGCTTAACAATGTTTGACGACACTCGTTTTTTTCGCCAGTATTTATTTAGTGCTTATTTAGTTTTTTTTTTTTTTTTTTTTTTTATTAGCTTTCCTAACGGTTGTTTTGCCCTTTAACTTTTCCCACCGCCCGTCGTCACGACGTCGACAACTATTTTTTTAATTACGTTCTTTTCTTAATTACGTTTTTTTCTTATTCGATATATTTTAAAACTTCGTTCTTAATAATAATAAGAACGGGGGAAAAAATGAAGGGGGAATAAAATAGAATAGAAACGCTGGTTTCCTGTCGACATGTTTTATGATGGATAGTGACGTTTGTTCATTATATAATACATAAATATATAAATATATATATATAGAAAATATTTTACACTCGAACCGTCGTTTAACAAATCGATTTCGTTCGCAATTAAGAAGCGCGCGAATTTCGCGAGTGAATGAAATATGATTTTTAAAATTGATAAAAACGATACCGATGTTTAAACGAGGATATTGACGGTTTTCATTATACGCCGAGACTTTTGCGCACGAAACGAAAAATAATGACCGACCGTAAATCAATATATTATACTAGCCGTCGGTAAAATATTCGTTCGAAAATCTCTGGATATACATATATATATATATATATATTATTTTGTTCCTATATATACACGATACACATTTGAATTGCCGACTGTCACAAAAAGTCAGAAGTACTTAAATTATATCGTAATAAATAGCCCTATATTATATTATTATATGATATAGTTTTTAGATTTTTTTTTTTTTTTTTTTTTTAGATTTCATACGTATCGTTCTGGTACGGTGTGTGCTTTTTTCTCGTCTACCATACAATTTTTCGACAGGGAATCTGGCTCCAATTTCGTAAAATTCCCGTAGCGTTTTGGATCTGGTCGACACGTGGGACAAGTCAATTTTCAAATTTTCCCTTTAGTTTCTTTTATAACAGGCAAAATACCGGAAATAATTATGTAATAATGATTTTTTTTTAATTTTAAATTTCGTTGTAATTCGATTAAAAATACTCGACATTTTCACTAAGCCTTTCTAGGCGCGAACAAATTTTCCAAAACAATTGTTTAGCGATTTTTTAAATTATTTGTAGACATTTTAAGTTTTTGAGTTTAACACGTTTAACCTTCGAACATCAGTTCAGAAACGTAATTCGCGTTGACGATAATTTATCGTCGTGTACCGACATAAATTAAATTCCTCTAAATTCTCAACTTTTCGCCTACAAGCAGTTGTCTTTTTGTCCGTGTTTTTTTTTTTTTTCAATTATTGCACATAGTTTTGGCAGAATGTTTCGAAGAACGTCTAGAAGAAAAGGGCGGTATTAATATTCTGGGGAAATTACAAAAAAAAAAAATAAAAAATAATAATAATACAAAATGGAAAATAAAGAAACCGTTTTGGCCGTAAATTCCGCTCTGACGTCCAATTATTTTATACGTATAAATATATATATATATATATATATATATATATATATATATATATATATATATATATATATATGTAGATTTTCGTGTTTGTTGCGATCTAATTAAAAAAGAAAAAAAAAAAAGGTAACAATACAATAATATATATTATATTATATTCAATACAGTCTCCTACTCAACGAGCGAAGCGTGTCCGTTTTTTTAAATTTGTCTATACCCGTATTCTTTTAGAATTATTTAAAACTTTATTAGTCAACTAAACATTCGTATTGCGATAAAATGTCCGAACATGTAAAAAAAAAATAAAACCGTCTTTCTCTAAAAAAAAAAAAAAAAAACATAATGACGTTTGTCTAGAAAAAAAAAAATACGTCTCTTATTATTTATTTTTTTTTTTTTATATATAAATCGTACGTTTTATTTTCTTACGTACAGAACGTTTTTCGCAAAAAAACCGTATACGCTCTCGGCACAAGATAAAAAATGATACTGTTGGGAATATTTCGTATATCAACGTCGGCCATTTTGAAAACTGCGATCATGGAATAAACGATGAAATGTTCGTAACGCTCGTATTTTGATAGTCGCAATGTTATTTGACCGTTTTATTCTTTTTAGTCGCAGTTTTCGGGCTGGGACAGATAGATTTAATACAATCCACCGCAGTCGAGTCCATGCAGTGAAAACAATGTTTTTTGTAACAATGTTAAAGTTTCCCTTTTACCTTGAAGCGATATTTTTTTTTTTTTTATAATGTGATCTTGACATTAAAAGTAATATATTAAATTAAAATAATGAATTATCGTAGATGTACTTTTTTATTTTAGTGTATACTTTAATCTTCAAAATTTACATAAAAAAAAAAAAAAAAAAAAAAACTAAAAACGAAAACATAAAATGGATTTTGAAGGTTTCACTGCCGAAAACTGAAATATTGTCTGTCGCAACTAAACCCGTATCTTTTGAACGTCTGATGCCGGTTTTCATTAATTTAAAAACGATTTATTTTTCAATATTTATCGTAAAAATCACAATTAAAAATTGTAATGGTAATACGGGTGACATTTTTTTCTTTTTTTTTTACTTAACTGTAATTTTTTTTTTTTTTTTTATTAATTTTTATTTACGAAATAAAATTACAATTTTACAACGTTTTATCGAAACGTGGACTACGATAGAAAAAAAAAAAAAAAAATCTGAAATAATAAACGACTGAAGTATAGAATTATATCGTCTTGTTTATAAAATACGGTTTATTACATATAACGAGTACATAATATATTAACGAAAAAATGTATGATAGGTGTCGCGCGTACCAACGAAATACACTAATGACGTTTTTCTCCCAATAAATATGATTCTAATATTGAATATCTATATAGTATGTAATTTAAGTGTCTAGATAACATGGCGTCGTTTAGTTATAATAATAATTTATAAAAATAATATCGGTTCGCTGTGTAACCACGACTGAAATGACCGTAATAAATAAATACAATTTAATACGTTAATGCAATAACAAAACCGATGCTTTAGTTACAGTAAATTGTCAATAGAGATTGAAAAAAAAAAAAAAAAAAAAAAAAAAAAAAAATGTTACACCAATTGTACGCCTTTGACGAACCAATATTGATTTGACAGCGTTCCCGTGTTATTACGTACCTAACCATCGAATATAATTATATCATTATTAATCGTCGTAAATATATTTTTTACTTTCGTATTTTACAAACATTTTTCCAGAATGGTTATTTTGCCCGGTAAACGAAATACTCTATTTAATAATTACAATTAGTCGTTAACTAATCCCACTTAACTGTCGTTCGCGGACGGCGATCAACGATAGGTCCGTGATTGTTTGAATTTCGACAAGAGACGAGAAGAATTCCGCGGATAAAACATCGGCCGGATTCGCTATTCGCATGCAATGATTTTATCTGTGCGCAGTGGTATAAACGTACTACTCGCCCTTTCTGTCCACGGTCGAAATCATAACCATTAAAACACCGTACATCCGATAAACGGCGAACGCGAACAGAAAAAGAACACGCGAAATCGGAAAAACGATTTACAGCAGAATATTGTTGTAATATATTAATTGCACAATAATTGTTGAATTCAATTACACCGCGGTGGCGTGAGATTTTCGAAAACCTGCAAGACGGATGGGCGGAGGACGCGTGCAGGGACTAACTAAAAGGTCCGGGAGACGCGGTCGGATTAAACGGGCCGAGGGATGGCAAAACTCGACGATATTCGCGGATTCGTACACTCCGGTCGGGCCGAATAACGTAATACTACAAAATAGAACGATAAATAATAAACGCGCACAGCGAAATGCATTTCGGCCGGTTGCGTTAAAGGTGTGTGTATATATATATATATATATATATATATATAAAAAAAAAAAAAAAACCAGAATAATAACTTGTATATAGTTTTTGAAATATAAACCGTCCGAAAGACCGAAGGAAAAAATAAAATAAAATTCCCGAATTTTCGTATTCGTATTATTGTAATAACGCAACAGACCCGTCGTGTACACTAGACTCTGGTGCCACCTAACCCCCGGGCCCTACCGATAAAACCAAAATAAATATTAAAAAAAACCACCACACAACAACACCAGATTTCGTTTGTTGTTCGAACGGGGGGGGGGAGAGGGGGAGCAATATTTCTTACAGCCGTGTGTCTACGATTTATTATTATTATTATTATTATTATCGTGCAAATTGCGTATACGCGTCCATTTCGCGCAGAACAATTTAATATACGGACTTTGCGTGGTTTTCGTGTAATACGGTTTTACGTGTTGTCGTAAAATATTATGTGTGCGGTACCTAACGTGAATATTGTCGCGGATAATAATAATATGAGGAAAACGACCGCGTCCGAGTGCGTTCTACATTGTATTTCGTACGATGCGAAAAAAAAAAAAATAAATAAATAATAATAATATCATAATTTAAAACACCACACCGTGGTTCCTTTGTAGTCCTTCCTATTATAATAATCAGACGGCAGGGTTCTTTTTTTTTTTTTTATATTCCTATAAAAATGTCCACGATAGTGTTAAAATTCGACACCAAACGGATATCGATTGGCCGTGACCTGTGAAATTATAGCGCAAAACAAAAAAGAACCTAACCATACGAAATTCTGAAAAAAAAAAAACGGTTCATTCATTTATTTATAAATAATCATTAAAAATTTTAAAAAAAACAACATTGAAATGTTTTTCAATGTACAATTTTCGTAACGAAATTTGTGTATGTCTATAATTTGAAACATTGAAATTTTTACGCTATTATGTGCATTTAAAAACGAAAAAAATTACCTTTACGAGAGATGAGGGAGAAGGGAAAGAACAAAAGTTAAAAATCGCATAAAAAGCAAAATCAAAACCGAGTTGTCGTTATTAGCATATATAACTCTGCACCGACAACGCCAAGTTTTACAATAAGCTAAAAAGTTTAGGAATTCACGAATTGTTAATTCGCAGTCCTATATGATGTTAATAACGTTTAAAATGTATTTTTTTTCTCACAACTATTACTTCAAAATCCCGCAAGAAAAACAAAAACATATTACAAACACATATTCATAAAATACGTTTGTCAAAATCATTATTACTAATTTAACCCACTCCTATTAATTTTCAGATAATCTCATTGTCTAAACGTACAGTGGTTTATGACAGTTTATGGCAATTTTTCTGTGGTGGCAAAGGAGGCGTCGTCTCCCTTGAAATAAACGGAAAAATTGAAAATATTACATTGTTTTTAATAAAATATACTTCTTATTTCCAGTATTTATTTAAAATTCAAATTAAAAATAATTCTTTGTTAGTTATGGGAATGGATAAAATACAAATACGAATGCGTCTTGTGAACATTCGATATTTTCGATTAACAATTCTCCATTTATCGCCTGCTCAGAAAACGATTGCCAAAACCGTTACTGGTAAATAATTGTAAACGATATCGGAGTTTTATATTTTAAAGTATAGACAAATATTTACTTATTGTCTGCTTATATTATCGGCGTAAGGGTTCGTATTGAGTAAAAAGACAGAAGCCCTTTTTTTGGGGGGAGGAGGGGAGGTTTACGTCTTTTAGACCGTCAATTTCAAACGAATTCGTCTTCGAAAATCCTTATTTTCGGCTGCTTATCCCCAATAAGTCAATTATTTGTCCTCGAATCCACTGAATTCGTTTTTATACAGCCAGTCTTCCCGTCTTTTACGCACTTCTCTAGTGGTCTTTATCGTATCCGGGTCCTCTTCAATTACCGTGTTTGTACCATAGAACCACGATGGGCGTGCTCACGGCGGGGGACGAGGGCATATCATATCCCCCGTTGAACAGTTATTTTTTTTAATAACTTTAGCTTTATGCGTTTCCTAACTATAACTAATTGATATTGGATATTAACAAATGGCTTAAAATTTCTGGCCGCCCATTAGGCCGCGTCAATTATTTATTGTGCTAGGCTCGGTGAAATGACAAAAAACCCAGAAGAATCGATTCGGCCCCTTTTATCTTTCGATTGCACACGATTCTATAAGTGCGAATAAATAAATAAATAAATATATATTACAAAATTACGTATTATGTTGTATTTTTCGGAGGAGTGTGGGTACCGGAGTATTGTAGTGCTTTCCACCTGAAAACATGTGCACGTTTAATGATTTTATACTTATAAATTGTTAAATTCTGATTGTCCCTCTCATGTGAAAACGCCGAGCACGCCACTGTATGTTACCATGTCGAGGATATCTAAACAGATACAGAACAGAGC
Source organism: Tuberolachnus salignus (assembly GCA_956483605.1). Classification (NCBI taxonomy): domain Eukaryota; kingdom Metazoa; phylum Arthropoda; class Insecta; order Hemiptera; family Aphididae; genus Tuberolachnus; species Tuberolachnus salignus. Next base: position 22,666,244 of record OY101437.1, read on the forward strand.
AATCACGTCGGTATAAAATTGATTTATAACACGGAACTATTTTTTTTTTTAGTAATTATTCAATACCGCAAAATTAAAAAAAAAAAAAATACTTAAAATTTTGTTTTTACTCTGAGTTTATTCAAACGACAATAATTATTCATATAATCGCTCGATTCACGGCGGAGATGACAACGGAGTGTTTCAAAACGAAACGTTTTAAACAATTAATAATTTTCACGACTTGTAGGACAAATGTTCTCTTAACGAAAAATACATTTGTAATCCGTCGATAGCTTTTAATCAAGTCGATTACGAAAACAATATTTATCGCAATTATTATTTATCCGTTTAACGTACCCGCTCGATGTCGTCGCAGTAAATTTTGTCATGGCCTTTTTTTTTTCCGCAAGAAAAAAAACAAAATAATATTATTTTATAGTTTTACCGTATTTGAATATTAATTTAAGTTTGGAGTTTCGACACTAAAACTTTCTATGCGTCTGCCGCGGGCACAAGGTTAAATTATGTACCACTGAAGTATATATTCGGAATGCCAAAATCGCGGTAATAGCCGGCTTGTGGTAGACGTGAACGATTTTGATATATACTATTGAAGTTAAACCGTAAACTTTCCTTTAAACGAATTACTATGATGGGTGATTTTTTTTTTTTAATTTTTCCCCTGCCTGTAAAGTATAATTTCCGACCAGAAATCTCGATATAATCATCGAATTTAAGGGAGGTTTCTGGTAGAAAATTGTTTCCAATCGGCGCTTCAAGGAGAAGGAAGAGGAGGAGGTCATAAATTAAATACAACAGCATTGTTTTTTTTTTTTTTTTTTATCAAATAATTATAACAGAAGAATTTCCCGGTTTAATTCGAATTGATACGTATTTCGAAGCGTGTATACGAAACTATAACCTATATCAATATTATTTTATATTATACATTTTGTTGCTAATCGTTTAGGAAAATTGAAAATTTTTGGATTTAAGATTATTCAGGTACGATCTTTTCCCATTTTAAAATTACCACTTTTCGACAGAAGTGCGTTAGATATTTTTTTAAATAAAATACGCGATTTCCTTATATCAAAAACTAAATAGAAAATGTTTGCAGCTATTATATTCATTAGACCTTTTTTATTATTTTATTTTAAATTTAATATTGATTGCGAGTTACATTCTAAATCAATTGTTTCGTTTTTTATTAAGTCGGTAACTTTTTTGTATATTTTAATTTGCTTATTGTGTATTTTTTGATAAAAACAATTTTTTTTTTTTTTTTTTTACAAAATCATAGTTATTTGTTATCTTATTTATATTTTAGCACCGGCAAGAGCCGTACCAGACGTTGAAAAATAATTATGTGATCGTGAAATCTTTAGGTTATGATGTTTAAATAATGTTAGTTTTCGACCATATCTACTTTAGAGGACGTGGAACGTGCATTTGCCGTCTCTGTTTTTCCAAAGGAAAATACAAAAAAAAAAAAATGTGTTTTCGTACTTCTAATAGTAAATCCGGGCCACGTTGGTTGTATTCTTACTTGGTTTCGGTGCCAAAGTAAAAACGAGCCATGTTGTACTAAAGCGTCCATAATTTAAAAAATATATATCATAAAACGGCGGATTAATATCTGAAGAAAAATAAACAACAACATAAAAATCTTTTTTAATAAGGGCCAGGACGTCCTGTTAGACAGGTGTTTCCCAACCGGTGGTCCGCGGGCCAGTCATAGGTGGTTAGATATTTTCTTCGATTTCTATTACAAATTAATTATTATTTTTTTTTTTTAAATAGCGAAAAAAATTACGACTTATTGAGGAACCGTATAATATTATACGGTTATCTTATCGCGTTGTTGCTGCTGTAGACCGATAAGCCTTTTCCACTTTTATAAGTGTCTAGGTATCAGAGTAATGAATTGAAGTATAATTATATATTAGTGAAGTATAGTAATAAAATGTAAAGTAAAATAATAAAAGTTGACATTTTTCGATACATTTTGTGTATTCTTGTTAATGAGCAAAAAAAAAAAAAAAATAGGTATTCCTAGTTTTCGTAAAATTGAGATGGTCCGTGGTGGTTTTTTTTTTTTTTTTATTATTTATTATAATTATAAAATGTTTCAGCACACCTAGTGCTATTAAAACTTTTTAATTTTTACAATTTTATTTGTTACAAATTTAAATGATTATAAATTTATTAATGACATAATTATTAATAGTGAGAGTGATATAATAATGTGTTACATATATGAATATAATAATAACGATGCGGTCTAGTATATTAATAATGATCTTCATTTTCTGACGATGAGTCTTCTGTGTCTGTTAAAAGAATGTCCTGGGAAAGTCGAAACCGCAGACATCTATTGAGTGTTTTTTTTTTCCTATATTGTAATGACGAGCACTGTCCAAGTTTTTTAGTTTGGCGTCCGTGGTGGTAAAAATGTTGGGAAACACTGTGTTAGACGTACTCAGGTGTCCTACGGTTATAATATTGTATTTCGTATTTTTCTGATTTTGTTTTTGTTTTTTCCGATCGGTTTGGGGATAGTTGCGTACGACATTTTGCCGTACATTTAACTATCCGTTACATATGATTAATATTTATTCTCGGGGAGGTGGGTTTTTTTCTTTTTGAATATAATAATTTGTATAGCAAATAAACCAATAACGCGGGCAGTTTTTGTACACGTCATATATTACATTATTATAAAAACTGTCACGGATGCATCACGCCAATAACAATTTGCTGCATCACGACAATTGATATTCGATAGCCAACGATTTACCACTGCACGAGAGTTTAGCGCAAAAAAAAAAAAAACCAATCAATTAAACAAATAGCTATCAGGAAAATAACAAATGTATTTTAATACATTAAAAAGTTAATAGGACGCCGATAGATATAATATATTTATATTGGCGTTCGACATGCTCACGTTTAAATTAAACAATTTATAGTAAAAGTAACGCAAACGTCCGTGACGATTTATTAAATTACAATCGGTACGATTATATTGAAATACATAAAATAACAAATATTTACAATCGGATTAAACCTGTTGTTTATTTGTCGGTGTGAAAACCGTCAAAAATGACCGTACGATACGCCCGACTAGCCGGTTTGTAAACATTTACAAGTAAAAAAAAAAAAAAAAAAAAAATAATAAAAACAACAACAGCAGAACGATTTTTATATATTTTTCTGTCGGAATTATATTCGCGCGGACAAAACGTATATGGTCCGTACGATCGTCACAGGATAGAAGATATATGGGAAAAAAAAAAAAAAAAAAATCGAAATAACATTTTCGGAATAATTCGATACGCACGGGAGTGTCGTCGTTTTCCCCGCGCGCCAGCCAGCGGCCGTGGTACGCGTAATGGATCCGTACGATTTCGGAAAAAAAAAAAAAAAAAAAACATCTAGACAGGGTATTACGATGAAAGCCAAACCTTGTAATACCTACGGTTCTTATATTATTTGTAATTATAATGAAAGGTAAACCTCGTAGCGTTTTAATTTGCGATGTAAACTCGCCGGGTTTAATATATACGAGCATATGGGTGGTGTGTATACATATACACATATACATATATTTATATATCTGTATACATATACACATATACATATATTTATATATCTGTATACATATACACATATACATATATATTGTTTTTGTAGCTCTAATTCTTGAACATGTCGTCAAGCGCATACGTCGAGACATACGGGTATAATACGACGACGAAAGAATAAACGACCCCGGGAAATTCTGATTTAACGGCATCAAAAGCCGCTTTATCTCAATCTATCATTATATATATATATATATTTTAGACTTGAATTCGGTTTGAGAGATTTCAAAGCTCGACAAAAAAAAAAAAAAAAAAAAAAAAAAAAAAAAATAGTCGTGGTTTTCGTCCGGTTCTTCCCTACCGTCGCCATTTTTCGTTTTTTTTTTTCTTTTTCCTCCTCCTCCTCCGACGCGCAAAAGTTAGAATTACATTATATATAAAATGGAAATTGCGGTTTATATGTATATCCGATTTCCCGGGCAGCATTCGTAACGCGATTATTATAATATGATCGGCGGCCACGTTTACTTTTGTACCCAATTTCGGTGTTGGGGCGGATCTAACGACGAAACCGACTATACTCTCCTCTCCGGACATTTCCCGTACGTTTCGCGTTATCATATTCTGTACACGCCGACAATGTTTTACAGCGTTTTCGCATTCCGAGACGTATACTTAAAATTGTACGCTTTTCGGTGTTTTTTTTTTTTTTTTTTTTGTATCCTTTTGGCGCAAAATACGCCAAATTTGCCGGGAAACGTACATGCTATAGTTATCGATTATTCGTAGGATATAAAGAACGGTTAAAAGTCATATGAGCACGAGCTATACCTAACCTATGCGATGGACGTGTTATAGACATAGCTCATGCTCATGACTTTAAAACGGCTCTTTATATCCTATTTTTTTTTTTCGGAGTTTTTCACGTTTTTTTTTTTTTTTTTTTTTTTTTTTTGGTTGTTGGTTGTTGGGTAGGTGTAGGTTCTAACTTCAGGATTATAACTCGGGTCGGGAATAATACTAAACCGTAAGGTTTTTTTTTTTTTTCGGCTTGCCTACTTGTTTTTCGTTCTAACGTTTGATTGTATTTGCTGCTTTCCAAACTGCATCATATTCCGTTTACATAAGCACGAATCGTCGTGAAATTTACAAAAAATAATAATACATTTCGTTACGAATGTAATGCGGACGATATAATTTGTTACCGAAACTTATTTCAGCTTTATAGGAACTAAAATACGTATAAGCAAAACAAGAAAACAAAAACGCAACTGTGCTCTAACCGTGAATCGCCGCATTGATGGCCGTAAAACTACGAGGTGTATAATTATTAAAGTTATTTCCGTATTTCTGCCGCACAGTTTATGTCAACCGAGTTTTGCGTTTTTTGACATAATATTATCGTTATAACGCCGTAACAAATTGTATATTATTATGCTTCGGACGGTTTTGACAATCCCGCGAGACGTCCATTAATTACATTTTATACTGGTACCGCCGGAGGTCAGACTCCGCCGACGGTTTTCGCCGCATCATCTATCGGCGCCCGGGCCGGGTTTCTACTCGATATTTGCCGGGATCCCGCGTAAACGGGAGCATTTCAGCTGCGTGCCACCGCTACCGATTATCCCGATCGATCGACTGATTAGGAGGGCCCTACACATTCGTTGTTGGCATTAAATCGGGAAATATCGGAGCACGGGCAAAATATTTATTGTTCCGCTCGGTGTTCTTTCGAGCATTCCGTATAAAACGACTATATGCGGTTATCCGGAATCTTCAAGTTTCCACAGTTCGCCATTTTCCCGAAAGTCGTTCGAGTTTTTATTTTAAACGTGCATATTGTCCGGTATAGCACATATTATTATTATTTTTTTTTTAACTGCCAAAAGCATTTTTATCTAAACGGCCAATAACCATTATAAATACATAAATATTAAATTAATTAATATCTATACACGAACACGATTGGGGTTGTACCTAATACAATAAGGTTACCCGATCCTATGCTTAAGTCACTTTTATACTAAGTCGTACTAAAGGCTTCAAGCGTTCGAGGCGCCTGAATGTCTTGCGAATTGCCAAGAAGTTGTTTCAGCAACTGAACTGGTGTGCTGGTCTCTAGTCTATTCCGATGTCTGTCAGCGGACAAACTCTCGATTTCGTCTTGAATGGACCATGTCTTCAGATCGCGGTGTACGATGTGGCCCCTTTCTATCAGATTAGTATGCTGGTACAATGGTGAGAAGGTCGATATTTTGGCAACGAGGTTGAATATCTTCGATGTTGGATTTGCTGGCACGGCTCCACAGCTTTATGCGATGCACGCGAATCCGTACGATAATTGTCACGTTAATGAAACGGTTGTTAACAAGGTTAATAATGTTTAGTATAGCGCACTTATGTATTTAAAATTATATACGCGGTATTCATCGGGGTCAGAAATGATGAAGGCTTCCGTGTCGAACACGTTGAATATTATAACAATTGCATTTAAATACGAATTAGTCGATTTCCCAGGGTCATTTATGAATATTTCCCCTCCAAATTAAGTATATATAAAAAAAAAAAAAATGACCGAAAATAATTATGTTTATTGGGGAACAAAAAATAATCGCGCACATCTAGTCCGTGCTATAGGTTATTCTATTTATTACAGTATTTATTCGGACTACATTTTACCGGATAATATCGGGTTGTTGGACGTTTTGATAGTCTTTGATTCTTTGATTTATCTTATTGATCGTAAACAATAAAACGAGTTGTAGTTTCAATACATTATTATCACCTGTAAATCGTAAAAATGATAAACTGAAGAAAAAAAAAAAAAAATCAAAATTTTTCGTACAATTATTTATCGAACAATCAAATAATTTTTATATATATAACTATTTTTTCGTGTGCGTATCGTAATAGTTAAAGGCATTTTTAAAGGCGTATTGATACCGCGGAATGTAATTTCAAGAAAAAAAAATTAATAAATATCCAGTTCGCGAGTAGTGATTTTAGACGAATAACGTAATTTTTATACGTTTTTTTTTTTTTTTTTATTTTACGGTTTATAAGACCGCCGAATAAAAAATAACATAAACGACGGGTTAATGAACAATCGAGGTCCTTTCGTCGATAAGACAAAAAAATCAATATTGACTAAGTTATTAGCCGCGGAACGTGATGGTGTACATAAATGTCGATAAATCATCACCTGGAACTACTCTTAAACTTATTTTTTTTACCTTTAACGGTGCGTGTTTAATAACTTTGTCAATATTGATCATTTTCTTATCAACCATAGGACCTTATTTTCCGTTATATTGATTCACCATCGCGTTATTTTTTGTTCAGCCGTCATTTATATACCGTACAAAAAAAAAATAATTCAAATTGCGTTACTCGCCTAACAACGTTGCTCGTAAACTGGCCAATTTTTTTTCTTCTCGAAATATTGTTAGATCCGTTAAGTGTTGTTACATCTGGATACATAGTTCGGTTGACACAATTCCCACCTCCCCCTATAATTTATATTAATAACATTGAGTATTTTACGGTTAAAGAATTGTAATTTTTTTTTTTTTTGTCTACGGGATTTCGAGTATTATTTCAGGTTTAGTCGATAAAATTGATATTCTATTCGGCGGTTCCGTAAACGGATACATTTACACTAGAGAATACTCGATTTTGTATCGATCAACAGGGATAATATTTTATAATAATATAAACTACGAAAACACGATTGATATCGCGTCGGTACCGACGATATTTTATAAAACAAAACGATATTAAATAATCGTACGGATTTTATGAGTAAAGCCGATGCGTCATTGGCACCGGCCGTATACAGAGAGATCACACATCTCGTCGATGACTAGTCCGGGGGATATTTGTATACGCCGCGAATAAATACGTGATAAATATAAATCGCGATTGTCTATGAAAAATATCTTAAATCATAATTATCCGTCTCGGTGTACGGCTGCCAACTTCGTATGCCACTTATGCGACTACTGTCCAGTCGAATTATTTATCCGTTCGATCGATACACCCGTATACGTGTTGTACTGCTCTGTAATTATTATGTACAAGGCCTGATTTACAGATTTTACGAGCCAAGATCTTTTTTTTTATCTAATTGCCCTAATCCTATGTTTTTCTGCACCTATCATCCGTTTTCTTTTTAATCCGTGTATAAATATTGATAAAAACGTTAAAACAACCTACCGAGTCCCAACACTCACAACTCAATTTAGACCGCGAATACAAATGTTTTAACAGACATATTATAGAGTACAGTATCGGATAATCATTTCTTATCATTGATAAACATTTATGGTTAATATCACTAAATATTAAGAACAGTACTACTATCTTTAATCGTCGTGGTTTACATGGTCGAACCGCTAATACCAATTCGTTTTAACGCTGATAAGTCTTATCACTTTTATTAGACAATAGGTATTTATTATTATTATTATTATTTTCATTTTTTATGATACAAAAATGTTTCAAGAATGGATGCCAGGCGACTAGTCACCAAGGTACTTGTCCAAATCAACGCGAGTTTTTATTTTTACGTAGCCAAAATATTCAAATAATCCCGCCGTTTTAGAGATGTAAATATTAATATTCACAACGAAGTCATGAACACGTGTATGATAATCCTGTTAATAGAATCACAAAAAAATATTTATTCATCTCCGGAGTTTATTATTCTATAGATACGGTCGTTTCTATAAGAAGTATTCCGACGAGTTTTCGATTTTGTTGAACGCAGCGAGTAATGCGAACTTTGTTTTACTATGATGTGTGTGTTTTTTTTTCATATTCTCCACCAGAAATCTTTTTTCTGATTATCAATTTCGTCCGTTTATTGCGTCGATGTGGTTGTCGTTTGGTTTTCTTTTCCTTGGTCACTGGGGAACCACAGAAATATTTACGCAATAATGTTTGTCCGTTACTTTGTTGTAATTCAGTTCAAAATAGTAGTCATGATGCAGTTTAATAAATATATCCTTGCGTTGTTTACGTTATTAATAGCTATTTGACTTGTTCGAGTGTTCTTTATTTTATTTTTTTTTTTTTTTTTGGGTGGTGGGGCGGGAGAGTTTAATGTAGATACAACTTTTGTAATTTATATTTATCAGCGTTCAAGTTAACAAGCTTACGTTTATGTTAAACTTCATTAAAAACCTTGTAATTTATTTCGTAGTTTCGAATGAATACAGTAGTTCGATTTAACCGTATAAAAAAAAAAAAAAAAAAAAACGTGTACCGCTTAGAATCGTTTTTCGTTTGCAATGATTTATCGTCGATTCAAATTAAATTACACTATATATCCTACCTTTTGTTTATTTTTTTTCTCTCGGTTTTTTTTTTCGTAATATATTAAATCGAATCTCGAGTATAAGAGTCGTGTATATTCACTGTTCACGATATTGGCCGAAACTGCTGCACCACCAACTATAATATAAAAACGCGTATATATCGACACGGATTATATATATATATATATATAGTTACTGCGCTTAAAAGGTTTTCCAGATGAGAGAGGAAAAAAAAAATAAAATAAAAATAACAAACGAAAAATATATAAAGATATATATATATATATATATATATATATATATATATATATATATATACTGGTGTTATTATATACATGCTTGCTTACATACACCGCGGTCGTTGTTAAAAACCTCAATAGCGTTTTCTCGTTCGGCGTACAGTCGTGTTGTCCGCACGGCGAAATAAATTTTAACCCGTTTAGTTGCACACGGAATCCAACCCATTTTTCCATTCGCCCCCTTGTGTTTCGCGCATAAAATAGCGTGAAATTTAAATAAATAATAATAATAAAAAAAAAAAAAAAAAAAAAAAAAAAAATAAACCAACGAAATGATTTATTATAGCAGTCGAAAGACATTTTACCCGCACCTATACGGGTACACCGGTAATATATAATCATGCGCATTTATAATAAATGGACATTTTTGTGAAAAGCGGCGAGTGGAGGTAGGCAGGTAACCCAGAGACTAATTATCATAAAATCAATAATTCCATAGCGGCGGCGGCGGCGGTGGCGGCGGCGGTGCCGGCGGAGCCGCCGGAAGCGGTGGTACCGGTATGAGGTAAATATTCTTTACGAATATATATATATATATATATATATATATATTAAATATATATTCGAATATATATTTTATATATATTTTTTTCTCCTGTCTTACGGTTAATTAGTAAGAAACGGAAAAAGAAAAAACAAAAATGAAATAAAAACACCGGCAGATGATTCGAATTCCACCGCGCCACCTCACTGATTCCCGTCTATTTTGTATCAAATATCATTTTCAAAACGATAAATAACCATATATATATATATAAAAAAATTAAAAAAAAAAAAAAAAAAATGGTGAAATGTTAGCATACGACGGCGATTGAAATTCGATATTCCCTAAAGGCGCACCCTCGCCGCTAATGCAATGCAAATACAAAATTTCCTTTCCCCAACTTCGTTTGAATTCGGTCTGTAGGGCTGAGAACACCTCGTCCACCCGCAAATATACGCCCCGAGATTACGATGCGGTTTTACCCGACTTTTATCACTTCAGATCGCCAATAAAACAACTCTAATCACCGGATTTGAGGTTTTTCGACTGAGCATTTTCTGGATCAGTGGTTCGCAATCTCTTTAGCCAGCGGTGCCCGTTTTTAGACGAAATTGAGCAGCGGGGTGCCCTTCTGTTACAAACAACGAGGAATTTTATACTTTAAACGCTTATGAGAAAAAATAACGACATTCCAGACATTATGCACACCAGAAACCAACTCTGGTGATGTTGATGATCGCGAGCAAGATTTCTCGTCGAAATGTCATTTACAGACAGGAAAAATAATCGCACACATAGTAAAACCAATACATTACTTCGCTTAGGTTTGGTTGAGTTATTGTGTGTATATATTTTTTTTTTCCCCCGAAGTTACTAGACTGGGTTCCTCGTGGTGTCCCTTTGGTTTCTTTCAACGCCTGGAGACGAGTATTACGTATTTATTGAAATACGTTCCTACGATCGTTTTATAATAATATCCGAAACAGCAGAAAATAATATTATTTCGGTAATTCGCCATTCGTGTTTATTGGACGTCATCACGCGTGCATTTGGCCCGCTGCGCCGATAATATGATAATTATATTATTAACTACATACGGGGTTTTTTTTTCATTATCACATTAAAAAAGCTTTTCCGCAGAAACGTCCGAAAGTAGCATAGTGAAGATAGGTCAAATATATTATATATATTTTTAGCAGAACCAGTACAGCATTGCCCGTTAAAAAATTAAACGTTGTCCATGCCAATAAATTCCGTTTGTTGGATTATCTTTTTATAAGTAAATTCGTTAATTTATTTCGATGTGTAACCGAGGCGACCAGACTTCAACCGCAATGACGTCAATCACAGCCAAATCCGAGTAGTTATAAAGTATTGAAAAAAAAAAAAAAAACATTTTTTAACAAATCTATATATATCATAATAAATTACCATTTTTAATATAATACAATTTTGGTTAGATGGAATATATAGTCAGCATATATATGACAACTACACAAAAAGGGTTTAACATTTATTAATTTAACCGAAGGCCGTTTTTTTTTTTTTTTTTTTTGTTGTTGTCGTGAATACATTGTTTTTGATACCAAATAATAATAATAATAATATATCGCTATGTAATTTTAATTTGTATAAATTATCAAATAACTAAACAACGATAGTTTCCCCTAGTAACTTATTAACGATTTTACGTTTTTCCCATAAAGAAGAAATTTTTTTAAAATACCATCCAAACTTCCGACTTTTCTAGTAAATAGTCCAATAAATTTCTTTTGTGCAAACCATGCAAACTGGAAAATTATGATCTTCCATATTGACCGAGCCGTTCTCGAACGATGATCTTACATACATGCGGCAATTGATTTTTTTTATATATTTAGATATAACTAGCTGACCCGGCAATACTTTGCTATTGCTAGAAATTGCTGTCGCTAGACCATTATGTACTATTGTCCTGACCATGACACTATTGAAAAACGAAAAGAAATAAAAACAGGCGGAAAGTTCATCTTCGGCACACTAAAAATGTTCCACTTTGTAATTTTAACCGCTAATCAACATAAAATAATTTAAGTTACAATTTTATTGAGTTTAGCGAAAATTTAATGTCAAAACTAATATTTTTTTAATTTTTTTTTTTGCTGTGACATAATCATTTCGTTCGTTGTAACACTAAGATTCAAAGATATGTGTTGATGACGTTTCACGCGTTTTCACTTATTACTATAGATATCCGAACAGCACAGGCATTGCACTACAATAATTAATAACAGTTGTTTTTTCATCTGTGTTACCCAAGGTCACCCATAAATCAACAAAAATAATTCGATTTTTCTACTAAAAATATTTGAGAACCGAATTTTAGAAGATGGTATTATTCAATAGGGGGTTGGATTTTAATAGCTATAAACCTTTTCCGGACAACCCGGGACATTTTCCAAAAATCGCTACAGTAGTTTTTGAATCTTGTAATCGTATACATAGAGACGGACATCCATTTTTAAATAAATTGCCAGTTTTGTTAAAAGGATACATTTTAATGTATCTAGATAAAAAAAAAAAAAAAGTAGACAATGTTGTTCATTTCCTATCAACAATACTATGTGCTAAATGTAATTTTTAAAAGTGTATCCGAATGCGTTACGCAATGATGTTTCAAAAAAGTCTTCTGATAGGTCCTTGATAATTAATTTAAGTAAATATTTTATTTATTATTTGTGATATATAAATAACGAATTGAAAATATTTATATAAATACATTTTACTAGACGAAGCTTCAATTATTTACCTCACATGGTTTCGGTAATAATTCGATAAAAACATCAGGCTACGGATTTTCAGTATTTTTCTTCTTTTTTTTCTCTTTCTCTCTCTCTCTCTCTCTCTCTATAGGAATTATCATTGTTATTTCTGCGCTCGTCTTTATGTAATACGGCGTCATCGCTGGGGGCAACAGATCAAAAATACCGACTCTTTTCTATATATAAAGAGAATAAAAAATAAAAATAAAAAAAATAAGGATTCTCTTGTAAAAATAAAAACATACTCCTCGTTATATTATTATATGACTGTCTAGTGGTTGTCTGTGTTTTTTCAGGAAATTTTTACCGCTATTTCGCTCGCGGTATACTATGATGTAACTGGAGGCAATTATCGGTCTTGCATTGCCAAAAAAAAAAAAAAAAAAAAAATAGAAAAAAAAATACAAAGACGAAAAAACGGACATTTTGCACCACGAGTGCCACCGTTGTAGGTGGGATTTTGGGATGATAGGATAAATTGGGAAATTTTATTCATATCTGTAGATAACCATAGCGTTCGAAAAACGGTTCTAAGCGAAATTCGGTTACTACGCGTTCTGATTATTTTAAAGTCAGATTAATTTGTAATTGCATAATTAATTATAACCGTCCGTGTATATCGTCTCGAAATTTGAGCGTATTTTCTGGTTATAACAAATTCATATCAACATAAAAACTAATAAAAACTTATAAACGCGAAAATGTCATTTCTCCACGATCATTATTTTTAACCGAATAACAACAAAACACAAAATCGAAAATAACAATATAATATAAAAATATTCTCGGTTTTTTCCTATTATTAAGGAAACAAAAAAATTCAATAAATTACCTTGCATCTTAGTAAAATCAATAATTTTATTCAATTTATGAAAATTGTTAGAAATTTGGAAAATGTGTCTATAAAAAACATCCTTAAAAAATAATACGATTTTTGGGGTTGAGAGAATTTCAAGAAATGTTTCAAATACCTCCGCGCGGAAATTCCTCGTTTTTTCCAAAAGGATTGTTATATTATTGCTATGGTCGAAAAAGCGTTTTCAGAGAGAAACAGGAAAAGTGCACATACCAGTAAAATTATAATAACTTTTTCGCAACACCGAGTATCATAAAATGAATTATTATTATTTGGGTTTTTTTTTTTGTTTTTTATCAACTCGTCTCCCCGCGACCTCCGGTGGACCGCCTCCGCATTCTTAGACCGTAACTTTATAAATTTGGATTACATATTTTCTTAGTTTCACCACCAGTCAATTATCATCGTTGATTCAATATAAATATAATTATTTTAAATTTTATTTCAAACACGTTTTTAGAGAATTTCGGAATAAAAATCCGAACTTTTCAATCTGTGTGTCCATAATCACTTTTTTTTTTCCGGCGATATTGAAATCTTTTATTTTTTTTTCTGCAATCCATTCCTTATTAAATGCAAATAAAACTGATCGATTTCTTCGTAAATTTTGGGAAAAAAATTCTTGACACGCCGCCCTTAGGCACCGATCAATCATTGCAATCGAAAAACGATTTTAAATGGTATATTTATTCAACGCAGCCAAAATAACCGGAAAATGAACAAAAATTAAAATAATACGTCGTTTATTACATAGTTTTTTTCCATTTTAAAATAATTGTTAAAAACCAGAACAGTGTTTTTGTTTTTCCAAACCTTGTGAACAATTATTCGTATTACTGACTTATTTTTTGATTAACTGTGTTTGTCAAACTATAGTTTATTTAAAAAGAAAGAATATCATGTCCTAAAATAACGAAAAAAAAAAAAAAAAATGATAGAAGAGTGGTGGTTACAAAGGGATTCAGCGTAGTTCGAGGTAACGGAAACGTTGAAATAATATTATAAGAACGTAGCGCGTTGTTATTATTGTTTTTTTTTTTTTCATATATCCAGTCAATGTCGCCGACGACCGCGCCCTTAACGCCGGCCCTATTGCGCTACTATTAGGGCGTTTATAATTATGTCGGGTTCGACCCGGAAAAACCGGAGTTTAAGGGCGCGCGCGGCATGCCCGTTTAGGCGTTAGACGCCTTCGCGCGAAGCGGTTAACAGACGTGAATCGTGCCTGCACGGGCCCCGCCGGCCCTACTCTGTTCAGCCGCTGCCCGACACCGTCGTCGTCGTCGTCGTCGTCGTCGTCGCGCGCGCGTTACGACCATTAATCTTGTCTTGTCGGAGAATTCCGGCGTTACGCCACAATGCGGCGTAAAAGGAACTGACGTCTGATCAATTACGCGCCCCGGCCCTACCGTAGAAATGGACGGGGGAGGGGGTGGGGGGTCGGTGGTCGGGTGTTGGCGCGGGCGCGGCGCAGATTTTCCCGGACAGAAATCATTTGCGACACGGACGCGCGGCGGTGCGTTGTACGCGTATACGTCACAACGCGCAACAACAACAACAACAACAACAACAACAACAACGACAACAACACCTACAACAACACCAACAATAACAACAACAACAACGACAACAACAACGGCGTCTGCGGAAAAGGTCATCAATCAGGGAAAAAATTATGCGTTCCGAAATAATAAATTATATTCGGACATAATGGGCCGGTCGGCGCGTAAACGGGAATTCCCTGCCCGAGTGTATTATCGACGACGTGACGGACGTTTTTTGCCGGACCGCGAATCGATCCGGCGCGGTTTCGCACGGTTGCACCGGGACAATAAAACTTTTTTTTTTTTTTTTTTATAATAGAAATATTACACTTTTACGAGTATTCTCGCGTTTAGTTTCCATCGAAAAAAAAAAAAAAAATCAACACGCTAAATTATGATAAAAGGCTGATTAACCACGGTCAATGTTGACCGATGTTTCGTTCCCGGTTTAGCTCGGTTAGTTTTTTTAAATATAAATCAATTCGGGCGGGTAACTTTCTATTATTTATTAAGCTTTGGATAATAGTTTGTTTTTGTTTTTTTTTTTTCTAAACTTAACCATACATTCCATAAACGTATTTTTTATTCTAAATTTACAGACTTATAACATTGGTATTATTACTATACAATGACGCAGTGGAAAAGTAGCGTAGATGTGTGAGGGGGGTGATTGAAAAGTTTTAAATTCAATTCCCCCGAAGTTTCCATATTCGCGGTTATTCTCGTGTCACCAGATAAAACAAACTGTTAGAGAATAGCAGTTACGGTTGCATCATTAATATTTGGGATTGTTTTTTTAGCGCGTATAAAACATTATGCGAGTTACATTAAAAGTATATAATGCGATGTCTGTAGCAATTTTTAATGATAATTCGTATTGTTAAACAATGTAAGACGAATTAAAAATACATCCGACGACAAATAAAAAAAAACAATTAGAATAATTTGAAAATTGTATTGACTGTGTGTAATTTATTGACAATAACTTTTGCTGGATTTGTTGAAAACCCACCGAATTCCGTAATTGGGTAAATTTTCCCGGTTCTCTGTCGCCCCCGCCCCCCCCGCCACCGAAAACTTCGAAGGAAATGACTTCGTCAAATATGCACCGAATGGATCGGAAATACGCCGCAAATAAACGCTGCCTGTTTCGCTGGTAATCCTTGAAATGTCTCCGCCGCCGTTCCGGAGTACGAAATCCGTACGTACGGTAGGCGGGCGGTAGTGACTGGCCTGCCCCGTAAATTCGGTTCCCTGAATACGTTTCGCCGCGGAGCTAATTGACGGCGGCGGCGTCGGCGGCGGCGGGGTCGGAAGCGACAGACCGAGCGGTACGGGCGAGGCCTTTATTATCCGGACGCATTTTCATCCGGTCGCGTACAACGGTAATAATAATATAAAATAATATTATTAACTCGATCGAATAGAGGAGGGCGACGACGACGGCGCGAACGTATACGTGTATATATATATATATATATATTTTATAATACGAGTATAATATAATATAAATTGTACGGGCCACGACGACGACGACGACGGGCGCCCTGTAAAATCATAATTGTATTACTGTTCGAATGTGGACCACCGCCGTGCGCGTCAAAAGACATCGCGTTCTAGGACGCGTTCTATCGGCGACGATTTCGCCGGAAAACGTATTTTCCGAGGCCCGCCGTGCCCGTAAACTTACTTATCGAATTATATCGGCTATATCGTACGCGTTGTATTTCGTTTGATGATTTCCCGGCGTTTCGGTCGGCGAGCGCCGCCTACGTTGGCCTTTGACTGGGCCACCACGCGTGTATTTCAATCGCGTATTGACGGGACGACCACGGCCTACATTGGGCTGCGGAGCCGATTAGAGCCGGCGGAGTAATGAGTGACACAGAGCCGGTGTGAGAGACACGGAGACACAGAGAATGAAAGACAGAGCCAAAGAAAGAGAGAAAAAGAGTGAATGTGAGAAAATGAGAGACAGAGAATGAAAGACCGAGAGAGAGAGACAGAGATATGCAGAGACAAAGTAAGATAGAAAAAGAGAGATAGAGTGAAAATAAGAGACAGAGAATGAAAAACCGAAAGACAGAGAGAGAGAGAGTGAGAGAGAGAGAGAGAGTGAAAATGAGAGACAGAATGAAAAACCGAGAGAAGGAGACAAAGAAAGAGAGATAAAGAGAGAAAGAGTGAAAATTAGAGACAAAGAGATGCAGTGACGAAGAGAGAGAGAAGGGTAACCACGCATTTCCGTCCGATCGTATATATATATATATATATTATGTTACATTGTAACACGGTAATATCGTTAACCCGACAGAGCGAGGGAATATTATAATATTTTAATAATATATCGATACACGGTGAACTCTCGTTATGTTGAATTTCAAGAGGAACAGTAAAAAAGTTCAAAACATCGGAAAATCCGAAGGGTCGGGGAGTTTTATTAAAAATTGTAAAATGATCGAGAAAAAATAGTTAATAATTTGAACGCTCGGCATACGTACATAATTCGAATACTTATAACACTAATACATACATATCTACGGACAGTAATCCGGCTAAATTTTATTTTAAATTTTTCGTTAAAATAACCGTCGAATTATTATCGTAAACGATAAAACAAACTGATCCGGTCCGAATGAAACGACCATTCTAAATAGTGAGTTATCACTGAATCAGCTACAAGTCTCGGTTGCAGAAAATCTTATGGACACGACAGGCGACATTACGGAAGTGGATCGACGGTAAGGAAGAAGAAAACAACCAGTTCTTGACAGATGACGACATCACCGACATAATCGAGGAAGTTATGGCCAAATAAAAGGATAACGGTGGGAGTGATTATGATACGGGAGGAGAAGCAGTAGGTGCTCAAATAATAATTCACACCACCGTAATAGTTTCCTATACTACGTCCATTATATAGGCAAGTGATGTTTTGGAGCTTAAATGATAACAAGAAAAAGTTTTAAAAGCATTATTTCAAAAAAAAAAAAAATAAATTGATAATTTTTTTTAAACCTGTCCCATCAAAAGATTAATTCAACACAGTAATAAATTAGTATGTATGTATGCATTTATATGTTATAATAAAACAAAATTAGGTTTATTAAATAAGTAGAAAAGCGTTTTTAAGTGATTCTCAGAGGTTATAGGATGTTAATCCGGCGTTTTCGTTAATCCGGCAGTCCACTGGTCTGATATCTGTCGGATTACCTAGAGTCTACTGTATATAAAAATGGATGTCTGTCTGTCTGTACATCATTAATGGACTCAAAAACTACTTGAGCGATTTTTTGCAAAATTTTCCGCGTTATCCGGAAAAGGTTTAAAGCTATTGAAATCCACCACCTAAAAATTGGATCATTGGTATTTTTAGTACAAAAATCAAATATTTTTTGTTCCTTTATGGGTTATCTTGGTAACACGGCTGAAGAAATAACTGTTATTAATTATTGTAGTGCAATCCCTGTGCTGTGCGGGTTAATAAAATTTAAAACACGTAAAACCATCAGTTTTGTTTGTTTACGCGCCTGACAACAAATCAAAAAAAAAAATGTCGAATATCGTATAGCATTGCAATAACACGAAATTATTATATCACAGCAAAAATAAATAAATAAGTAAATTCGTTTGACATGAAATTCTAATTGAATTTAATTGCGACACAAATTGTGTTTGTTGGTTAGCGTTTGGCAATGACAAAGCAGAACACTTTTAGTCAGCCGAAGGTCGACTAACCACTTTCCGACTGTTTTTTTTTTAACCGTGACTAAGGCAAGACAATAATACTTAATCATCTAGCAACAGCAAAGCATTGCCGGGTCAGCTAGTGTTTAATAAATTACTATTTTTTTTATTTTTTTTTTTTTTAGAATAAATCCGTCACTAAAATTTGCGTTTTAATTACTTTTACCGTCAACGATGTCTCTCGAATTGGATAATGCAGAAAAAACCCGCAGTGATAACGAAAAACGGAGGCGTTCGATATAAATACGAATTTATTGACTTATTACGTGGCGGCTCGGGCAAATAATCTAAATAAATCGCCACTGAAAAAAAAAAAAAAAAAAAAAAAAATCATATATTTACTTCTCTTCTGTGTAACCGTGTTAACGTATTATACGTGACTAATTATTGTACTATAGTAGTGTACGGTTGTAAGCATTATGGACTCGAGGAGGGCGGATCTTGACAAGCCCCGAGGGGGCCTGGACAAACACGTTTTGCATATTATACGTACACGTCCTACTTTAGTGTTTGCAGTACACTACCTTTCAGAATGACTAAATTTATACGCATAATTACGACCCAAGATGGGGGACAGCCCCCCCCCTCACCCCCACCAACAGTGTACAGACTAGGTACAGTTAAAAGTTTAATTATTTGTAGTATCATAGCTTAAAAGTTAATTGTTAAAAGAAATAAAAATCGTTAACATTTTTCATCGATTTTCAATCATCAAAATTACCTATTGCTCCGTTCACGTTTATATTTAAACGATATCAATGCCGATCAACGTTTAAACTATTTCGGCATTTTTCGGTCATTGTTGCTCGTGTAAATGTGTCGGACTGCTAAATCTACTCTCGCAGCTTACAGTTGTAAATTGAAAATGGCCAGTGAAATTCCCTAAAGCAACCCATCAATTCGGTACAATACCACGTCGTTAACATATATAATTGACATGATTTCTATTGGGTAATTATTTTTAAAATTTACGATTTTATTACACGAATCTACGCCGTTATGTTACGGTTTGTTTTCATTCTGGTCGCTAAGTAAAATATTCAAATGCGTTTCCGCGATTTTAAATGATTTACATATTAAATTGCTACATTTGTAGATTATTCAAAATTATTAAATACCCCGGTTGTGTAGCGTACTTCGTCGTATAGAATAGAACACCGTAATAGGGAATATGAGATCGCGAAGGTCGAAGACGTGGCGGGGAAAAAAAAAATAAGATAAAAGAGACGTGGATCGAACCGTTCTGGATATTTAGCTATGGATTTGACCCGGTGACCTATAGAGTGTTGGCTGTAAGACGGAATTTTCCAATTACAAGAGCACCGACAACAAACCCGAATACGATATTGTGTTAATAATTGTCGTATAGAGGTGACTGAGCATTTTCTGGATCAATGGTTCGCAATATTTTTAGCCAGCGGTGCCCGTTTTTAGGACGAAATTTAGCAACGGGGTGCCCTTCTGTACAAACCACGAGGAAATTCATACTTTAAACGCTTATAAGTAAAAATAACGACATTCTAGACTTTTTGCACACCAGAAATCACCTCTGGTAATGTTGATGATCGCGAGCAAGATTTCTCGTCGAAATGTCATTTACAGACAGGAAAAATAATCGCACACATAGTAAAACCAATACATTACTTCGCTTAGGTTTGGTTGAGTTATTGTCTGTATATATTTTTTTTTTTCCCCCGAAGTCACTAGACTTGGGTTCCTCGTGGTGTCCCTTTTGGTTTCTTTCGGCATTTTAAATGACGCCTGAAGACGAGTATTACGTATTTATTGAAATACGTTCCTACGATCGTTTTATAATAATATTCGCCGACCGAAACGATAGAAAATAATATTATTTCGCTAATTCGCCATTCGTGTTTATTGGACGTCATCGCGCGTGCATTTGGTCCGCTGCACCGATAATATGATAATAATATTATTAACTACAAACGGGGGGTTTTTTTTTTTGTCATTATCACATTTTTTTTTTTTTCCAATATCGTAATTTTATTACATCCTTTAACGATAATTTTGTGACAATATTGTGTGTTTTTTTTTTTTTTTTTTTTTTTTTTTCAATCGCAGTAATCAAACACGGTCAACGTATTGTGTAATTATTATTAATATAAAATCAATTATTTCGCACCGATACTTTGGCGGGTTATTTACCCGTGTTGGTAACTGAGTAATGCATCTGTGCATGCAGTTTAGCGGTTTTCGAACTGGGCGTCTCGAGTAACAGTTTGGGGGGTCGCCAAAATAGTGAAAAATGGCCTTTCGTGTAATAACGTCCAAATATATTGTAATGTCTATATTTTAAATGGTCTAACGACTAGCGATATAGTACTACTATTATCTTAATCTACTAAAAAAAAAAAAAAAAAAAAGAGAATATCATCATCGTTTGGACGAATGCCCAATGTGTAATAACCGAGTGAAACTTAAGTTGTCCAAGTTGAAAACAATTGTTTCAAAATTAACATCCAAATGAACACGTATATTATTTTGTCTCCTATAATGTTTTGTAGAATTTTCTCGCTGGCCGTTAATTGAAAACCTTGAAAAAAAACTTAAAACTAATAAACTAATAGAAAAAAAAACCAACAAAAAAAATATGTTATGAATTTGAATAGTTGGTTTAAGTAGTATTTTATTTTAATTTTATTAAATATTCCGAAATTAAAAAAATGTATTGTTGTTTAAAGTTCAAATGTTGATAAAAACACTCCAATAATTTTTGCATTCAAGAATTGTGGAATAATAAAATTTACATTTTTTTTTTAAAAAAATATAATTATAAAAATAATTTTGAATTTAAAGTGGTGGAGCCGGTTTTTCTCCGGTTGTGTAAAATTCGAACGTTTTGTAACTTTTAAAGTCGATAGAATTTTCCCACTAATCTACTGTCTACTATGATGTTTTAGACCAATAATGCTGACAAAACAGCAACACTCGGGACGGACAAATCCTAAATCCCGATAATAATTATCGCCGGTTATACAGTTACTTATTTACATATGCCAAATCTGAACTATCTGATAAGTATAAAAAAAAAAACGAAAATATAAATCCTCTCCCTCCTATTGCCTAGGCCGCGGGAATTTCAATAAAACTCAGTCCTTATCCCTGGTCAGCGTCACAATGGGAACTACAAGAATTCTGTGCATTCATTCCACGTGTTCGGTTCGGTTTTAGCACTTTCGGCCCCGGTCGGGCCTTGTCCCGCTGACGTATTGTACGGTACAATATAACAATTTGGCAATATACCGACTAAGAAGACAATTTCGCGTTTCCTTCGGTTGCGACTGTGCGGACGAGCTCGGGGAAAACAGACCGTATTGTAAATGTACGTTGATTTTCGGTTTCTATCGAGATATGGACCATTAATAGGCGGAACCAACAGTGCCGAAATGTCGGCATTCCGGGTCCGAGGTTTCGGGCCGGGCGTCTACGGGTATTATTTATTATTATTTTTTTTTTTTGTTTTCATATATTTATATGGTAAAACACACGCGGACAATTATTACCGTATATCAGCGCATCTGTGTATCTCAGCGTCGGTGTTCGTAATTTTTCTGTTTGTATATTCTCCGTGTGTGTATATAGACATATATGTGTATGTCTAACGTATCACGAGCGGTGAAAACGCAATAAATACGTCTCGCGTGTACACACGGCCCGCGCAAACGGACGATTTTCGAAAAAAAATCTCCGCGAGAACCCCGCGAGCTGTCGAACAGCGGTTCCCGCGTTAGGAAGCCCCCCCTAACCGCCCCCGATACCGAGACGTTTTCCGGCCGTAACCCCGCAGTTACGTTCGTGCGTTATACTACCGGTCGGGCCCTCCGGCAATAATTATCAACCGTCGCCCGGCGTACGCGAGTTTCGTTAACGGTTATATTATTACGTTATCACGGCCGTTACGTGTAGTGCGAATTATGTATTTTCGGGCGTGTTAAAACGGCCGTTTTCGTACACGTACGCGTACAACAACGGACGAGACCGCCCGTACGATGTTTCGCGTTTTTTAACCGGCGAATTAATAATATTAACTTGTATTAACGTGTTCGCGCGCGACACAACGGTAATTTAAAATGACTAACGGGGAGGGGGGGGGGAAATTAAATTAAATTAAAAAAAAAAAAAAAAAATTAAATAATTAAACACACACGAGAGATAGCCGACGCTATCGGCACACTCAGCACGAGTCGAACACAATACAATGAACAAATATGCGGCCGCCAAGTGTCGAGATAGCGAATAAAAAAAAAAAGTAGAAAGAAACGATTCTTGGCTATTTGTAAAGCCCACCCACATACACTTACCTTCACACGTAAACGTCCAAAGCGAGTGTAAAAAAAATATATATTTATTCTAAAATGTATATATTAACGCAATTATTATCATTTTCGAATACATTTTTTTTTTTTTTAAACAGAAATTGTTTAATATTTGTAAAAAAGACACTTGACATCGTGTATATTTAATACCCGGGGGCTGTCAAACTACGGCTCGTATCATACCGTAAAACGCTAAACATATTTTATACTAAAATATATAACGTTTTTGTAAAAAATAAAAATATGTATTTGAAAATAAAATAAATAATTATTAATATAATAATTTTTATTCTTATAATATTCAAATATAAAGTAATTTTTTTACACGCAAATATATTTGTGGCGTATTCAATTATTTGTACGGTTTTTGATGTCCGGATAATGTTCAGAATCTTCTTTCTTCTTTTTCGCATTTGGATCTTACATATTTTTAATTTTATTATACACATGTGTTATATACTACAAAGCCTGCAATAATAAATAAATTATCCGATAAAAAAAAAAAAAAAAACATAATACACGGCGCGATTGTCAAATCTGTAAATTAGACGAAATTGTCCGGTGTTGAAATTTAACAATAAATAATAATAAAAAAAAGAAAAATGTATAAAAATTATACTTACTCGTTAAAGGTCACGCCCGCGGGCAGTGACGTACCCTAGGGCGGGGGGACTTAAGAGGCTTTGGTCTCTCTGCCCCTCTCATGCCCCAAATCGGTTGGGTTTTTATAAAAAAAAAAATATATAACAAGTTATATATAATTTCCGTTAATTAAATAATTAGCCCCAACCCCCTCACCGCCATTGGAAATCCTTTTTTGCGCCACTGCATCTAGGTCTTAATACGGAATTGAGTTCCAGTCCGATTTGACGTGTTCAATCGAGCCGGGTTTGTTTTCTGTAATAAAAATCGCGTTCGAATCGTAGTCCGGACAGTTGGATTTCTACCCGTGACCCGGTAACATTACGTTTAATCTCTAAAAATTACAAAAATAAAAAACCGATTGTTTAAGTACATTACTTTTTTTTTTTTTTATTAAATTCGTTATTTTGGGAGAAAACTTTGTCAGTAGCCGCCGAAGGGGCTCGACCGAACAACCCGGAAATATTATCAGTACGATTATTATTTGAGCAAAAAACAAAAAAAATTAATATATTGTCCTTGAAAACTATTTATTATATATTTATGTATTTATTATACAAACAGTGTGTTAGTTTTAACGTTGAATTCAAAACGAATATAATAATAGAAGAAGTGTTAACAGTTTTTTTAAACAAATTTTTTTTTATGTACGAATAATACGAAATAAAAAGGTTTTTGTTTAGTATTATATTTTTCCACGGAATAGAAATTTTTTTTTCAGTTCACAATGCTTATCATATTATCGTATCGTGTTTGCGTGTCGTGTACGAGTATTTATCTGTTTTTTGCAGTTTCATAAAAAAATAAAAAAAATAATAATAATAAATAACCGAAAACAATACATAATTTCAAATGAAGGGAATTTTTTTTCGAACGTACGTAGACGGAATAAATTCGTAATTATATTTTCGACGAAAAAACCGCGTGGGTTTATCGACGTGTTTGTTTTCAAAACGAATCACTCGAATACGTGCGCAAAAATTTCATTACAGAGCAAAAGCCGGTTTATTATTCATTTTTAAATTTAATAATCTATAACAAAAGCTTTATTTTTTTTTCACGCTATCCTTCATTTATGACACACAATTATTATAAAAAATTATGGAAAAAAAAAAGAAAAAAACGTTTTTCTATATGTACGACACGATTATAGGTAAAAACGTGTAATTTTTTTTTTTTTTGTAAAATGTCCTTCTCCGTACTGAAGAACCGCCGATCCAATCCGTAGGCGAATTCGTACGAGGCGATCGTTTAGCTGGATCGGTATAAAATATATAGAAAATAATTAATTATTTTCTGGTTTTCTTCTTTTTTTTTTTTTCCCCATTTTCTTTTTTATTCTATGATCGTGAAGTTTATACCGAATAACATCGAGGCGAGTTTTTCGAGAACACAATAAAAGGCGGTAGGGCTAAACGACGGATGAATAAGTACCCGGCGGTCGGAAAAATGACAGGGAAATTGTAGCCGCGGGAAATGATCGCGTCCCCGGGCCAATGCCGTCAGTCGTCGAAGAACCGCGTCGCGCGTAAAACGTGGAAATTTTTTATTTTTTTTTTATTTTAAATAAACAATCTATACACAAAATGCACAATAAGCTTATATGATAAGGGTGGATGTTGACATGAAGGGTTTGATTAAGCAGTCACCCATTAGCAACTCTTAGCTTGATTCATTTTGGTATTTTTTTTTTATTATTATTAGGGATTTGTAATAGGTCACGACACCACTGTCTTTTTAATCTACGAAGAGGATTTCCTGGTAGTGTTTGGATAGAAGGATTGTTTATGAGAGGATTTTCGTGGTTATGGAGTCGTTTATGGAAGCGCATATAAAAGAAGCGTGCTTCCTCGTCGACCGTTTTCATTGTCAGGTCATTAAGTAGCGTTAGGTTGGAGATACATGGTGGAGCATTAGATAGGCGTCGGAGCGCTATATTTTGGAACGCTTGAATTTTATTTTTGTTGGATATTTTTGCCGAGCCCCAGAGCTGTAGACCATAAGTCCAAATAGGCATGAGGAGAGTTTTGTAAACATGTAATTTAGTTGTAAGACTGGTGCAGAAGTTTTTCGATAATAACGGCTTAAGCATACGCAGACGGGCATTCTCGAGTGTCAGTCTTTTTGTACGGACACGGTTGCTCCAAGTCAATCGTTTATCCAGGATGATCCCTAAGTACTCAACTGTATTGGACGTGGGAATCTGGATGTTACTAAGAGTAACGGTAGGACAGATACCCTGCCTAAGTGTGAACTTAGTTATGTGGATCGACTTATTTGGATTAATTTTTATTCGCCATTTGGTATACCAAATAAGGTTAAGATGATTTTGTAGGTTAGATGAAGGTAGATTAATAGATTTGCACTTATAGACATAGTAACTTTGTCATCAGCATAGTGTGCTACGAGGAAATTAAAAAAAATGCCGGGCCAGAGGTCGCATTTTTACACGTATTTTTAAGCGGCGCGGGGCTGGGCGGATAAAGCTCGGGTAACCCTTACGTAGCAGTACCGCGGGATTACGTTGGCAACGGCGAAATGTGCCCGGGCCCGGGGGCCTCGTGCCGTCGTGCCGACGTCTGTAATTATCCGGTGGAAATTTTTGAATGGACAGCGTGACAATGGAATCGATATGCAAAATATATCGATAACCGCGAAACACATTTTCGCCCCGGGGCACACGGCCCGTGTCGCGTAATCTCTCGACGGTTCGAATAATACGCAACACACCCGGATGCCGTTAATAAACCCCGCGATACTCGTACGAGTGCAAATCACCGGCAACGACAATTTTATTCCGCCGTATTTGTTCGTCCATCCTCCCCACATCGATGTTCGCCGCGCGTTACGAACTCGCGCCCGTCGTGTCCGCCAACAATGTAATAATGTTATTACATTGTACAGACATACAATGAAATACAATACGGCGATTAAAACGTCTGTTTGTCTGTCTGAGCATCGTAAATATTATTCCGCATAGTATCGATATGCTCTTTGCTGTATCGAGAGAGAGAGAGAGAGAGAGAGAGAGAGATAGGGCATTAACACGACGACGCCAAGAATTGTCTCGGGCGCAATTCATTCCGTACATTTTTTTTTTTTTTTTCTCTCCGCCCACCCACTCGTATTTTTTCCGTAGTTAATGCGATTTAAAAAGAGAATCTTTTAGGTCAACGCAGATACTCCCCCGCGATATTTCTGTACTGTGCTCGTTTCGTATAAAAAGTTTTAAGCCTAAGTGATTTTGCGCAGTGCCTTGGAGGTCTTGGAATAGATTTCCCGTTGGTTTTTTTTTTTTTTTTTTTTTTTTTCAGAACACTCCGACGATGTTGCTGCGGCGTATACAGAGACGGCTATTTTATTATCACGAACCATTACCGTCATTGTAATTATGGTTATACAACGCGCGAACCGCGAGATTCTATATAATAATATAATCATTTTTTTTGTTTTTTTTTTACAAACCGATAGACATAACCGCGAAATTCTCAATATCCGCTAGAAAAATTTACATTTATGAATTATTTGAATTTTCGACCGGTGATAATTATTGCGGTCGTTTTTTTTATTATTATTATACGGCCGCAATTCGATCTCGAGTCGGGCGTCTGGCGCCAACAACAGGTGTTTATTTGTTACCTTTCGCGTGACCCGCGTCCTCGTCACCACCCCACGAGTTTTTGGACTGCGCCGCCGTTTTGTCTCGGCTCTGTAGTTCCAAAACTGTACTTAGCGAAACACAGAACACTTCCAAGTTTTTGCGGCCCAAGGCCACTAATACTTTTCGCCATATATATATATATACGTATAAAAACATGGATCGTATATCATTTGCGTTCTAAACTATTGTTTAATATATTTTATTCGTCCAACTTTTTTTTTTTTTTTTTTTTTTTTTTTATGCGCAAACTAATAATTTCAGTATTTTGTTCACACGGTACCCGTCCCCCACCCCATCTCCGCCCGATATCGCGTGTTCGATAGACACAAAAGCGAATTCATTTCAAATCAAAACGCACCTTTTGTACACCTGAAATTCGCATAAAGTTTTACCGCTATTCATCAGAACTACCGCTCGGTGCTACGGTCCCCCGGGCCGGCCGCATCAGTAAACACGTGCGATTTCGGCATTTGAATATTTATGTTATATTACAGGAATTGCTTTAATTAATAATATTCGATATGTGTGACCATCACTCGGCAGTGATGTACAATTTCACGAAAATGTTGATAATATTGAAAATTAACATTAATATTAATATTAATTTGTATTAATTAAATAATGGCTTTCCATTAAATTTCCTATGTTTGAGCTTCATTTCAGACCCGGAGCCTGGCGTTGAAGCTATTAGATTTACTAAGATGTGATTCTTTATCCTCCCCCTTTGAAAAACACTTTTTTGTTTAGTAGAAATGCTCCGACTTTTTCACAGCATACCTTTAAAGATATTCACCCGACTGTACTCGATTTGAAAAGTTTTACGAAATTCCAAATACTTTTTCCATAAAATTGCTTTTTATGTATTTTAAACACTTGGTTAGGCGAATGCTAACCTAACCTCCGATTATTTCGGTTGAAACTTTTTTTTTTTTGTACATTATTAACAATCCACCCCCAACCCCCCCCAGGTTTATTTTTCGGTTTATTTGTTTGGCAAATCATTCTCGGTTAGTAAAAAAATGTCTAGGTTATCAACAGTTTTTCTATAGAATAAAAAAATACCGACAACAATAATATTTGTTGACTGTAGACGAGGGTGTTCTGTATACAAATAACATTTATATAGCATCTGACCGTTAGCATTCGGCAAAGCTGCGCGGACGACGTGATGTTACCGTGATTGTCCAGTTGGGTTAATATCGATAACATATTTTTCGAGAGTTTCATCAAAATTATTTTCTCCTTAATATTGTAATAGATAAATATTGCATGACCGTTGCTCTGCACGTCGTAATACTCTAATGTTATATCGATTAAAAAAAAAAATTATTATTTCGTTCGGCCAGTAACCGCTACGAAATCGATGATCCCCGGACATAATTCGCACCATGTGCCCAACTAGGTCGCCGTCGCGGGCGAGAAATCGTTAGGTGGTAAGACGTACACAAAAAGATTCTGCACGCAGAACTCCGAAAACCGAATGTTAGGTACCGGCCGTATAGAAATTTTTAATTTTACAAATCCGGTCGTTGATTTTGATCGAAAATCTCTTGGTTAAAATCTGGCTGGATTAAGTCCATTGCTACGGGTCTTCCGGGTCAAAACTTAAATTGGCAAAAAACTAAGAGTGGTGCACTTTTGTTGCTGGGAAATCGGGTAGGAAGGGGGTAATTGAGTTTATATCTGTACGCAACGATCATTGCAATTCGAAAAACAGATTCGGAGTTCCGTTTCGGTTAAACATGTTCAGATAAATTTAAACTGAAAAGAAGTGTTAAGTTAAAATTTACCCATTCCTAGATAGGTAACTATTGATATTCTGCGAAAATGTCGGGTCTGTACGATTAATTTTAACCGAATTACAAAAAAAAAAAAAAACGGATCCTGCCCTATTGTGGAAACTACGGGGAAAATTAAAAAAAAAAAAAAAAAAAAAATGGTTTATCTCTAGCGCCAACTAGATTTAAAGTTTTACAAAGAAGTTCCTATAAAGTTTTTGAGAAGAAGCACGTTTTCCGGACGAAAAGTTGTTCAATAGTGGGAAAAAGAGGCATATCATAGTAAAACCAATACATTCCTCGTTATAAGCTTATTAGAGAATCCGAATCGTTCCGCCGGGGCTATAGAAAATATTATTTTATAAGAAAAAGTTTTTTTTTTTTTTTTTTTTTTTTTTTTTTCAACACCCCTATCTCCTTAGTTCGGTGTCCACAGTACTTAAAATAATACTTGAACAACACGCGTATATTATACGTTAACCAACGCCTCGTTTATTTTCCAAGAGTTACACGCGTCTACTATATACGTACGTTATTATAATACACTCAAGTGTCCGTATAAAAGTGGCGGGAACACGGTTGGGGAACACCGTCAACAAACCGTTGGCGATAGAAAGTATACAGGGTGATTATTTTACCACTGTCTAGTGATTTTCCCAAAAGGACTACAAGTGAATTAAATTTCTGTTATTATTATTATTTTTTTCTTTCCAAATCATTATGAAATCTTTTAATGGATTTTTTCTTTTTTTCTAAACCGGTGTACATCCCTGTTCCTCATACCCTACATGATATATTAACACTTCGGATTTTTATATAAGACCCGCCTCCATCCACCGTTTATAACCGTTTATGAGTTATAAGTGTTAAAAATCTTGTCCGGGACAGTAAATTAGGGTAATATTATAACTAGGGATTGGATTTTAATGTCCTGAAAATTCGCAATTATGCGAAAATTCACTATAAAAATGCCTTTTAATTTATTTATAACAACTTGGTAAAAAAAAATAAAATGTATTACAAGTGTTTTTTTTTGTTTTTAAAATAGTATTTTACGCCATCGGGTGAATTTATCTTCTGACTTAATGACTTCTTAACTACTTCTTAATCATTTATTCTGAAATAATAATTTAAAAATACATTTTAATATTTCAACTTTTTTTTTTTTGTTTGTGGTTATTACCCGAACTAAATTGTTGTTGCACTGTATAATGATATACTGTTTTATACTTCCCAACAAAAATTATCGTCGTCGGTCGACTATTGTAAACAGAAAAACTTCTTTCAACCTCGACTGATGTTACTGGAGCATATTTAAAATATCGTCTGCCGTATAATGTTCTGGGATATATTTTTCAGTGTCTTTGCCATTTATAATTTTAGAAATATTTTGTAGTATTTTCAACCCATTTTTTTTTTTTTTTTTGCATACATTTACGTTCACTATATAAAAAAAATTGTAAAAAATACTCTAAAAACTAAGAAAATGCCGTAAAATTTTCAAAATACTCAAAACATCAAAAATAAAAACTACATTAAAATAATCAATATCACCCACAGCACATTTTCTATTTACTGACCTACAAATAAGATGCAATTGCCTCAAAATCCCAGCCTCCTTGTTATAACATTTTATCCATTTGAAGTATAAGTAGTATAAAGATTCCGAAATTATTAAAAATAAAAAAAAAATACAGAAACAATATTCACTCGGAATCCTGTGAGAAAATCGCACTGATCACCCTGTATACTTTTATAATATTATATAGTACTTGCGTTATGCAAGCGTTTTCAGAAAACGATGACGGGCACTGCACGAGCAGAATTCGTTCGTGTGGCGCCGCCGTTCACTCACCTCGTATATCTGTGTCATAATATTACGTTAATATTTTAATAGAATCAAAATTCCTATCAAAAATTTAACAAAACGGTTAAATCTAACCTTAGCTTTTGGGAGTTTGTTGGATAAATAGGCTCGGATTAATATGTATTATAAAAACCAAAATGTATAAATATTAATGTACTAAAATATAGTTTTGTACGTTATAGGCTAATTGAAAATATGGAAGTTTCTAAAAAATAAATACAATTTACGTAATAAAACCTTTTTCTAAATCTTGATTGCAATGAGATATCGAATACATACTGAAATATTCGAAGTTAAATTTGCACAGCGATTTGGTCGTAATACAGAATTTTACCGACCAAAAAAACGCTGGACGTCGACAAATGTAATGGTTATAATATCCAAAGGAGTGTGCTCGGTCAGCAATAATATCTCATTTATTCCGCGATGGATATCTCTAATTAATTGTAGACAGTTTAAACCACGATTTTTATATTAATACCCTATGCATTTGTTCTTTAAATACAACTCCCGGTGGTCCTTGGTACTCGTTCTGCATTTTCGACAACTTGTTTTATGAGTCCTAAACATTGAACTCAGTTTATTTTTCGTGTGTCTAGTTGTTTTAATGTATCCTACAAAAATCCAAAATCGACAGATATATAAATTTAAACTGCATGAATTGTCTCAAAATTACAATGAGTTTGTATAATAAAAAAAATGAAATTATTGAGAATTATGTAAAATAAATAAAGCGCATTTTAATTTAAATCGCTTGAAACGAATTTGTCGACATTTTAATTATCAAGTTGGAAGGCACCACGATGTGCGAAGGGCAGTTTTATAGAATTGAAACGTTTACGAGTAGTTGTAACTATGTATATAACACGATGGGCGAGCAAAAAATTGACGAAATTCAACGTTTATAACGCGACCAGGTAATGCGGAAAAAATATCCGAAATTGTGAAACGTACACAGCGAAACCTCTGAATGTAGCTGGGAATTCTCGAAAGAAATAGAACCTCGTTCGTACACACGGATACGAGAATTCTTCCGCTTTGGACCCAAACGGTCCGTTCGACCGTAGATCAAATAGAAACCGACATTAGAATAGAATTCGGCGTTATGAAAGAACGAAATCGCGCACGGATGTTGCCCGAGAATACGGTTTCCGTAAAGTAGTAGAAAAAATGATGATTTTTCGCATGGAAGGTTTTTTTATTCGCCAATATCACAATACCTTTCCGAGGGATTTTTCCGCCGCCGACATGACCTTCCACTCATCGTGATTGTGTGCTCTCCCCAACACATTCTCTCTCTCTCCCGTCGAATTCACTACGCCTAATTTCTCCGGGTCTTGTATCACCCCGTCCGTTCGTCGGTCGGTTCTTTCGACATCCTCTGGATCTCTTCGTGGTTGTTCTCTGTTCGACTGCCGGCCGAAGGTTCGACGATTTCGGTCTCCCCGCCGTACACCCGAAGAAGGGACGTATTTACGGGGGCAAGGGGACACATCGGCCCCGGGCGCCAAGTTTCGAGAGGACGTCAGAATCCGATAACATCGTCAAATAGTTATTTTATACCATAATCACGACAAATTTTATATTATCATCATGACATAATAGACAAAATTGATAACAGATATGGCGAATGCCTTACGATAGTCTCTCTGTCCCACCCCTCCGAGCCATCTTTCTCACATGCAAAAGCCCACGACCATGCGATATATGATAATAGACATTGATAAAAATTATCTTTCTCTTTCATTTTCTAACGAGTGTATACAGTTCGGAAGTTGTTTAATGAGTTTTAGTGAAAACAAAATACCTAAAACTATAATAGATACTCGTACAATTATCATGACTAAAAAACTATAAGAACTGTTTCCTTACGTAGGTTCAATCTTTTTCAAGGTCGAGAAAAAGTGATAGTCGTCTTAATTAGTCGGGCAATTCTATCTATTGAATCTGTAGTTACCATAGATACGAACTTTGATGATATTATAAATTCATTTTCAATGCAAAATCCACGTAGAAAATCGTAATTTTTTTTTTACATTTTTACTTGATGAGCTTACCTAATTATTTATGTTTGTATTGTAAATATTTGTGTTTTTTAGTTAATAACCACCCCGTATCCGTAGTTAACAGTTATGGTAATAAAATGTTATCACGAATCTACGATTGGGCAGTAATATTCTAATATTTCGGCTGTGAGACACGATACAATGACGATTTGGGAAACCGTCGGTCAGTTAATGTTAACCGAAAACAAACCGATCATTTTTATCCTAGTGATTTTTAAGCAATCGGGCGCAAAAATCGTCAACACGACGACTCTGGTCGTAAACCATCGGACGTTATTTGCGCTTTCTGCAAAATGTATATTATTCTCGGTACGCCCTGTCGTCACCCGGATCCACTCGGTTTTTCCCGCGGCGTCCCCGTTTCCAGTCGTACCCGACGGGGGCCTGCACGCCTGCACATGCACGTTACCGAATTCGTCGGGTTCGTATAATATAAAATTTTCGATATTTTCGACGGGTGTAGGTATCGAACGGCACGCCCGTTAATTTCGATTAACGCAATATTTATACGCGCGCTGATTTATTACAAATAATCCGCAGAATATTTCAGCATTTCTACCAAACGGATTTCGACAACGTGCCCCGGGGTATACCTGCCCGGGTCCGCTGCAGCGGCCGATCAATAATACACCGTCTATTTTATTACTCGATATATTTACGTATTTTACACGATACGCGTATATTACGCGATAACGTTATAATATTATCGGCGATAAATTATATACATTTATTACATTACATGTTACATTTGGGGTGTTATAAAAAAAAAAAAAAAAAAAAAGATTATAATTTATAATCTATATATAAACGACGCGAACTTAATGAATATTTTGTATTCGATACCCTATCGAAATGACGGCGGGGGGGCACTCTTATCGTGTACACAGACCAGACAGACTGTCGTCGATATTCTTTTACGGTGCAGTCGATATAATTGATATAAAACGTGATTTCATAGTGTTTTCGAATAATATTCACCGTGGTAACGCCGGCGTTTTGTGTACTTAAATGATTAAAATTAATTCAAATTAAAAAAAAAAAAAATACTTTGCTCCCGGGCTTGATTCGCGTTTAATACGCTTTGCAGGAAAACAGACCCGCACACACGTACGTCGTCAATCGGTTACGACGTCGTTTTCGTCCTGGTATAATTTTTCTTTTAATTTATTCATAAAGTTCCTTGTGGGCGGCAGACGTAAAACGGCGTTGTACACCCGCAAACGATTGATATATTCGCCGTACGGTTTAGTGTTTTAATTATACGATATTTATTGTAGTAAAAAAAAAAGAAAAAAAAAACTATACTATATGTCTACGTGTATACAGTTAGTAGAATATATTTTTATTGAATATTTTAATTTATATATGTACGCAACTATAAATCAATAACGATTTTGAGAGAAGTCCGGTTATACCTATAGTGATCAATTTAAATTGAAAATTTGTAGTAATTTGTAATTGCAAAAAAAGAAACTGACAATTGTTCGGGTTTTTAACGAATTTTTACATACATTTAAACTTGAAATAAATTACAACATTTGTATTCACTTTAAACAAAATATACGATATTTTTAAAACCGTACCACGTTTTACGACGCCGGTATAAGTATTCGGTGTAAAAAAAAAAACAAAAAAAAAAAAAAACGAATATAACACAAACCGTTTATAAATAAATATCCCCGTGTTCCCTACGTTTTTTTCACGGGTTTTCCTCATTATGAAGAAAGCTACAAGGAATAATAAAAAAAAAAAAAAAATGGCGCTACAATGCAACAACTAGACAAAATTTGCTACCCGGCAACCGTCTTTAAAGTTGACGATCAGAACACGATTTCATCGTAGTGCAAACTAATATTGCATTGATCGCCATGCACAGAATAAAAAAATTAAAATATTATCGTTGGCGCAAATTGAACATATGTTAAATGTAAAGAAATCGTGTAAACGAGTCTGTCTTCTTCCGATGGGGTTTTTACGGCGTTAAAACGTAATTAGACCCATTAATTCCATCTCCGTACGGCCGATTGTCTACCAATGGAAATATGGATTATGTCGCTATCTTGTGGGATTTACATTATTTTTATTTTTTTTTTTTTTCATTATAATATTCTCCTCCGATGACTTCCCGAAAACCCGCGCGCCGTGTTATAATAATATTATTATTATTTTCTTATAGTAAGTTGTTTAATAGACTATAATGATAAAACGGAAAGAATATAGGAAACAGACGGGGTGTGTCCCCCGTGTAGGATCGAAATTTGAAAGTTCGCGTGCGCACGTACAGAAGTGCGTTTTCGATGGAAAAAAAAAAAAATAAAAAATTTATACAAATTATTAAAACCGTTACTGACGTCACAACGGTGAAAATAAGATATAACGCAAGAGGATGGACATTGTTATTGGCTCTTGAAAAATGACTAGAAATTATTATTATTAATATCATAACGGGATGGAATGAGTTAGTTTTTATCGTTTTGTTTTTACATGTGTGACGCTAATCGAAAATCAAAAGTTGTTTCCTGTGTACGAAACACGTGTAGTAAATGTTCGAAAATATTTGATTGGTAATCGTTAAAAAGCTATGCTATAAAACACGCTTACGCAGACTTAGTAGATTTTGTTTTTAGAGTATTCAGTATAAAATCGAATCAGTAAATAATTCTGGAGAGAATCTCGATGCGTTTTATTTTTTTTATTATTTCCGCATGTAACGCCGTTTAGACGTAACGACTATTTAAACATTTTTCAAATTACTGTAACTCTTCGACAAATTATTATTATTATTTTTTTAAATTTAAAACGCGCCCTCCAGAATATTGTCCTCTTTTAATTTTACCATTGGTATGTTATGACTGTTATAATCCAATATCGATTTTAATCAGAATCTTCTTACGTAAAAATAAATCACCTCGTATAGCGCACCAAATTGTAACAAATATTATATTTCATCGACTTGATCGTATATTTTTAAACGTATATATTTGAGGAAATAAACGTTAAGATTTATTTTTTGTATTTGATTTTTTTTTTTTTTTTTTTACTCTGTGCAGTGATAATATTTAATACTGAAGTCATCTACTCGTCCGGGTTATTTTCGCGTACGCTCGTATATTTTTATTAAAAATAATAACGTTTATACCGGAGCCAACGATTTTACACCCGTATTTAAAGTACTCGTTTATTGGCCCGTGTTTGAAAAATACACTTGTAGTGTTTGTATTATAAATACGAGTGTATGAGAACACAATTTTCCATTATTCTATAGTAATATATCGGAATGCTTCCGACGAAAGAGAACAACACTCGTTGTATAGATACTGATTTTTAATCTGTAGAAGAACAAAAAAAAACATGTGATCGGGACAGAGTCCCGGCCAGAACTTTATGGAACACACCTCGCATATATTAATACTTGTGTAGATTATATAACACCGATCAATATAACACGTGTATATATTTTGTTACACGTACAACACGTGTACTACATCGAAATTGTGCCGGGATTCCGAATTTGATCAATCTATTATTCATTACGGTGATTACGGACGATATAATTTTTTTTTGACGGCCTGAACTACCTTCTCTTTAATCGTAGAAATTTTCAAACTTACAAACGCATAACGTAGAGTACGTTGCTCGCCTATAATACGATGACTGACCGGACCCGCAGAGGATAGACCGCGTAAATTTATCGACGTCCCGTCCACGAGTTTGCGGCGGAGAGCGGCCTCCGGGTGCCTGGGTTTTACGGCAGCTCCCGTCTGACTTTCCCTCGTACATTTAATAATATCGTCACAATAATACGCATAGCCCGATTTCCCCCGTCACGAAACTGACCTATAAACACCGGCGATCTGCAAAATACGTCACGTTTTCAACGTGTAAAATTCATCGAAATCGTACTGAAACGTACAAAACACATTACCACACAAATTATGTGAAAACGATATCAAATTGTTTTTAATTTCCAGTTTGTTTCCGGAATCGTAGCGGTTAAAACAGAAATTATGGTAAACGCACTATGACTGAAAAACCTGTGTTCGTAAAAGTAAAATATTGTATATTAATGACGAATTTCAAAAAAATAAATAAAAAAAATTGTTGGTTTATATATTTCAGGCGTATAGGAATTGTTCAAAGACCGTATAAAACTACGAACGAAAATAATACATTATAGATAATTGCGTTACATACTATCGGGGGGGGGGGGGTGAAGGAGAATAATATCGTTATACTGGACGACATTCGAACGTGAACAGTTTGTTATTTATTTTGAGTATTCCCAAGATACAAAATACTTTTTTTAAAAATGTATATAAAATACGAAAAAAATATATTAAATATATTTCAAATACGTTTAATTGAAATACCCATGTCCATGCTCGTTATGCTCGTGTCTTTTGTTCGCTAAGGACAAAACTACAGGGGGCTATGACTTAAAAAAAAAAAATAAGAAAAACCCGAGAGGAACTGCACAAACCCTGCGCTCAACGATAGGTCACCAAGTGGCAGTCGCGTATCCGGGAGTTTTTTTTTTTTGTTTTTGATGGGCGACAGGGACCAGTAGATAATAAATAATTTTATCCAGATTTTGTACCCACACGAAAATATGGTTAACGCACTTTACGACTAGATACCATTATAACTGTAGATCTTACGATTATGGTTTAAAGTTTAGAATAATCACATTACACTTGTGCAATTTAAAAAAATACATATTTATTAACAATATTAGACGACCGCCAATTGCACCGGACGGTTTAAATAATAAAGATCACAAATTTTCGATTGCTCATAACTTCTAGGGAATTAAACTTAGAGCGGCCGTTTTACCGTGTATCGAAACACAATCCGACCTAATTTGTTTTTCAATAAGAATTATTCGTCTAACCACATTACTTTAGGATATACAAAATAATGGTGCAAACTACCCTTTTGTCAACGAAAATGTGATAGCCCTGAGCTTTTTGAGTATTTTAACATCCGACATGCCGGAGAAATATTGAATTGGACACGAGATACGGATTTTTGAATTTATTAACAACTTTAAATTTTCTGGAATTGAACGTCTTATATATGCCGGAACGACGAATAAGACAAAAGATATATAGGGAAAAATTTTTTTTTTTTATTTGAGAATCAGAAAGACAAGGACGAGAAAGGAATATTTGGCAACTCGATTGACCAAAAAAAACCAGAATTAACGAAATATTATTGAAAATTTTGAAATTGAATATAACAATTACGGCAACGGTTTTGCCAGACGACGAAAGTGTCGAAAGAGGAATTTGAAAATTTCCATCCCAACTCAAATTTTCGATTGCTCATAACTTCTAGGGAATTCAACTTAGAGAGATCGTTTTACTATTTATCGAAACACAATCCGACCCAATTTGTTTTTCAATATGGCCTTTAACAAATGGCATATGAAATAATGGTCTTGACACGGGTGTCCATTAGTTTACGATTTTAGACATTAACTGATGGCTAGACAGATTGTGTTATAGTACTTTTCTTTATTCATTGGATTAAATTTTAATTGTATGCGAACATGTTTGAGCGTTGGAACTTCAATGGAGCGATCCACCCTCCACCCATGGGTACGCCCCTGTTGAGTGGAACTCGTTTAACAACTGATGGTTGACTCTACTACCGCTGTAGGTGTTGACGATTTCAGTGGCGAGAGAGCTGAAGTGGGAAAAAACGGATCGACCCGAAAAAAATCTTCGGATAGACGTCCGGACGATTTCCTGTGTAAACGACGACCTCAAAAATAATTTAAAAAAAAAAAAAAAAAAAAAACCGAAACTCAAGCGTACCCCGTATAGAAATTGAAGTATCAATAATTCTGTTTCGAGATGTTCGGCCGGAAAATCATTAACGAGATACCGCATGAACGGTTACGTTATTCGGTAACGGTTCTTTACCATATAATAAAATAGGCCGTAAAGGTCACAGAAATTAAAAAAAAAAAAAATCACGTTTTGTATAACCGATCGATCGGTCGAACTCTCCGTGGATCCCGTGGGTTGTGATTTCCCGGGCGCGGGTCCACAGAATCGTAGAATCGATTTGCAGCTGTCCGCGTTTCCGGACAAACCTGCCGCGTATAAATTTCCCTTGTCGATTTGTTTTGAGTTGACCAAAAGGTTAGCCGAGGTCTTAGGGGTTCGGCGAGGCGTCGTTCGATTTTCCCAACACCGTGACCCACATAAACGGATTTACGGGTCCGCCGCGGGTGTCGTCGTTATTGCGGCCGCGGTCCGTCTCTTATTAACGTGTAACGATTAAATTATTACGATTCGCCGCAGAATGGTACATAACGATACCGGTGATAACGGTGACCGCGGTTCGGCAATTAATGCGATATCGGTAGAATTTACAATGTTTCGCTTTTTTATCGTCGGCCGTGTGCATATCAACGATTCTGGCGCCCCCGGGACAGTTGTTTTTTTTTTTTTTTTTTTTTTTTCATTTTCTTTATCCCGGCACCGGCCCATATCCCGAAAACTCGCCGCCAGGCGAAGTATCGAAAATTTATTTGGACAATTCGTAGGGTTATTATTATTATTGTTTTATCGATTTCACACTATAAACGCCAATATACGAGCAAGTTTTCCTTCATCGTAGTCAATGTTTTTACCCGATTCCGGTACAGTGTATACGGCGGCGTAAAGTCGTTAAAAGTTTCTTCACTAAGTGTGGATTTTGAATATTGCGCCTTTATTCTTTTCGACGCACAGAAACACCATTGTACTACAGACTATTGTTTCAACAACTTTATTTCTCATAAGTTGTTAAAGGTTAGTCTGGAAAACTTATTTATAACGTTAACATTGTTAACATTTCGTTCGTAATATTCAGGCTAACCCGAATCCCGGTGCCCTGAGAACACGCTGCTGCTCGAGTGTATTTCCGCCTGAATATCATATAAACGATCGGAAAATTCATTTTATATCCATCGATTTCTTACTATTGTGGTTTAGATTCAGAGCAAAAATGTATTAATTGTACTATAACGTGTGCTTGTTCTCTGTTAATACGGACAACAACATTTCAACTAAAAATCTTGCTCTGACCATCGACTTCAGAGGTGATTTCTTGTTGCAATTCTAGTCGGTGGTATTAGAGAGATTATTTTTTGATTTGCCTAGTAAATTTCCGAGTAGTGATGGCGAAATATCGGGACAAAACGTCGGATAAACTGAAATAATTACGCAATTACGGTTTTTTTGTACAAGTGCAGTGGATAATGTTTTTACCGAGTATTTACCTGAGAATTTTTTAGACGTGATAGAATTTTGGCTTGGTATTTGAAATCGTCTAGTTATTATATTTGGATTGTGATAAATGTATGTTGGTTTTACTAATTCATTTTTTTTTTTTTTTTCTATCTGTCGACAACTTTTCTATCAGACATATTACATCAATTTTCAAGTATAACATCTTTTCTGAAAGTATTTTTGATTTAGTCGGTGCACCGGGAAGGTAATTTTCGGATTCGTATTGTAGTTTTCTTAATTATTCGGGAATAAAACGTGAACAAAACCCTTTGCAACTGTTTTTGGCATTTTTTTGTCAATGGAAATAATTACGTGCCATATTACAGTATGAAATTCAAGGGTGTAAATTAAAAATATTAACATTTAACACAAATAACTGTATTTTTTCGATAATTTGAAACTTGACTTCGTTATTCGGATTTGTTTTATATTTAAAAATTAACTGGGCACGGAAAACATTCTGCGTCGCGGAGTACAGCGGTATTACAGCGGTATATGCATATAAACATATTCCCGATGAATAATTTGTTATTTTTAATTTTTATACGATTTCGTGTAACGAAAAGTCCGTTTCGATCCATACGCATAAACGCGTATATTATGCACTCGTGCACGCAATATGTAAATAATAATATAAAGTTTTGAAATTCGCATTACTCTTCCGACAAAACGGAGAGGCAGGACGACGGATTATTCTTTGTGCGAATTTCGAGCACCCGTCGGACTGCAACTTTTCGTCAACAACAATGCTCCGATTCTGTTTCTGTTTGAAAACAAAAAAAAAAAAAACAAAACACTTTACACCGAAGAAATTAAACCGCGATTTGTCAAAAGTTAATGGACCGCGGACCGGCGAGAATTAATTATAAACGATTTTTGTCTCGCGTATATATATATATATATATATATATGAGTGCGTTATGTTTTCATTTATTTTATAACGAGTATAATATATATTTTGGTCGTATATTACGTATTATATACGATCTTTATGGAGGACGCGTGAAATAAATTGAGTTATTATTATTTTTAACGTGCACTCTAGGCGAACACTTGCCGTTCAAAAAGAAGAAGAAAAAAGAAGATACAGCTCGTGCGTGGGCAACAGTTATATTTATGAGAATTTGGGAAAGTGGAATTATGCGGACGATAATTTAATATATATTATCTGTATACGACAAATCGTTGCTAACCGATAACGATTCTGGCCGAAGTTCGGTTGAAAATGTTTCGATAAATTCAAACCGACCATTGTAATAATATTATTGCCCGCACACGAGTTACTTACACAGATCAATTTTATAAAATCCCCGCCAATGAGTTTTGTCCGTAGTAATTGATCTGATTGTTAATCATAAGAGTACGGGATGGGATTTTATGGCGCCCACCTATTATAGATGGGACTCGTCCGGGGTTCCGGACCTATTTTACTGGCGTTAAAATCACTCTGCTATTATCAAAACCTGTAAATTTGAATAAAAAATCGGAAGACGGCGAGGGGGTACCTTTTAATATGTACTGCCCGTAGCAATTCTATATATACTGGTGAGGTTACTTCGCCTTGGGCATACCTTACCTGTCCATCCGCGTACGTTAAACAACAACCGAGTATTAGAATTTCTTAAAATATTTTATTTTTTTTTAAGAATATTTGAAAATTTAGTATCAGGAGACCAGGAGATAATTTGCGCGGGGGATCACTTCAGATGTTGCTATGCAAACGGCGGTCGGATTATGCTAGGTTATACATATACCTCCTATATTCATTTGTCGGGAGTATAATTAGTATTAGGATTATTATATTCGGCAGCACCAAAGTTTTATATACCCTTTAAATCCACAATAAGAAAACCATAACTCCCGGGTAAGTTTGAAATTCCTATTCCTATAAACACATATAGTTTTAGACCAGAGTTGTCTAGTCGACGGCCTGGTGGTGCCCATTCGATTGGAGCAAGATTTCTAGTAGAAAATTTGTTCGCAGACGGAAAAAAAAAAACACACACAATATAGTAAAACCAATACATTTCCCACTTCGTTCTTAATCTGAAGAAAAAAAAAAGCAAACATGTCTAATCAAAACGATTGTCGATTATAATACCCAGGGCAAAATATAATTTTTCTCGGCATCTCGTTCCACTATTGTCTCTTTTAGCCAAACCGGAGTTGGGTTGGTAACCTGGCTAACCTTTTATAACCTAACCAAACCGTGTATGTATTAGTATTAAAAATATTTAATTTTCCCCGGACGCACTTGTAAACGAGCATTAGAGCTTATTATATACGAGTATTTTGCAATGTTATCGGTGTCCATACGTGAAAATCTAAATATTTAATTCTTTACCCCTGGCCTTGCACCCTGCCACAGTCGGTTTTTTTTTATAATATAATATAATATTCAATAGTTACGTTTGTTTTGTAACTAAGCGAAAATCTTGTTCGTTTCTGCCGTTGCGTTTATACCCTTTTTATATTGTATAAATCGTACGAATTGTCAAAGACGGAAATCGAAACGGTCCCGAATTTGAATATCTCGAGTAAATTTAAATTGTTGACGTAAAACGAAAACCCACTGTGATTTCCAACAAACGGGCATTTTCTGGGGGGCCCGCGAAATAGTATCGTTTTTAGACAGTTTTCACTTGAATAAAAAAAAAAAAAGAAAAATTATTGAGTATATTTCACGTATTTATATGAGATGGGCATTACGCGGCTCCGCATACGATGGTGGACCCCGCCGGTCTATTACTACGGTGTAAATCGTCGAAATATTTTCTAGTGGGCGGTAATGGAGTTCCTATACAATCTCGTCGATATACATTACTACACTATATATAACATTGTTTGAAACTGTGCAATATATTATTATTATTATACGGCGGTCTCGTGGAGTGCGGAATCGAAAACGGCCACCACCACAACTCGTATACGCGTCGTCTGGTTGTCGAGTTTTGACGGAATGTCGAGTGTACGTATAGATACATTTGATATTACGGATATAATACGGTTTTTAAAGACTTTTTTGACATCGCGTAGGAAATCTCCATTTTGATGCGTATATTATTACGGTTTCAGAGACCCGGCCGCAGCCTTCGTGCCGGGTTTACTTGAAGTGGCGACGGGAATCGAGGAAAACTCGGTGTAAGAAAAAAAAAATAAATAGTAAGGCAGGGCATACTTCGTACTATGGGTCGGGCCGTTGTGTTTTGGATGGGTAGTATGGAGCGGTTTTTTAGTAGAATCTTGGCGGCTAGGAATTTCGTATCGTGTGATGTACTACGTGGAAAAATCGGTGCGTTTGTATTATATAAAACACATAAAAGTTTCCGAAAGAGTATTAGGAATTTCGAAAAAATGATCTAAATAAAGTACTATTGGGCGAAAAATTCGCATCTATATAGGTTCGACGTGAAAAATACTGCTGCGAAAATTCTTTCGGTTAGGGGACAAAATAAAAACCAGTACTTAAAGCTCATCTCTGTATTAGCTAGGGATGTAACGCTGGCACATTGGGAATTTCAGTACTGTCCTTGGTGTACAGTGTAGCCGAATACTGGTGTTCTCGTATTGTCGATGAGTGCTCGTTGTAAAATAAATTGACTTCCATGTGAATATAACAAGGAGAAAAACAGTGACGGGGACAGTACGAATCACACCGACTCTCAATGGCTCGTACCCGTATCTCTTACATATTTTCCGCCAGAAATTCGCAGACAAATAGCAGTAGGTCGACGTGTGAACAGCAAGTTCGAAACGGAAAATAACCTGCCGGTCTACGATGACATAATACGCCATCCAAACGACCGGCTAAAATCCAGGCTCCCCGTACAGGAAGAAGCCGAGATATTCGTCGCCAAACGGAGATTCGACGGTTCTGAACACCGGGTTTCGAGCTGTCGCGTATCGTAACGGCCACCCGAAACCTAGTTGGAACCCACGGGGCGAAATGCAATTGTCTATAACACAAACACAGGGTTGTCTCGTATATGTAACTGTGGCCGATATTAGACGCGCAGCCGAAGAATACTGGAGGCGATCGCGAACGGATAGAAATAATACGTCGAATGCGCGACACGAGGAAATCACAAGTTACCAGAGCCGAACGCGTACTACCGCACCGAATTCTTACCGAATTCGATTTTTGC
Organism: Tuberolachnus salignus; assembly: GCA_956483605.1. NCBI lineage: Eukaryota > Metazoa > Arthropoda > Insecta > Hemiptera > Aphididae > Tuberolachnus > Tuberolachnus salignus. The sequence continues at coordinate 22,710,644 of OY101437.1, forward strand.
ATATTTTAAGTTTATATTGTTCTTTATTGATCTGATTATTTATCTGTCGGAGCTCATATAACGATACGCAATATACGTAAAATGTCACGGAGTCACCGGATGCACCGTGTACGCCGGCACGTCGGGGCCGTTATATTGTCGACGGCAGAGGCTGTTCGACGAATGGAATTACCGGTGCATGCATGTGCGTATAACGCTTATCTCGTATTGGATTATATAAATTATTATTACGTGCGTGTACGCGTTTTTTTTTTTTTTTTTTTTTACTGTATTATCGATTATTCTTACGAACGATCGATCGGAAATATCGATTAATCGCCGATCGTTTTCTCGCAAACAAACGCGCTGCCGACGGTCAATGATAACATTAAAAACAAACCGATTCATCGCATTCATTGCGGTCAAACGTGAGTTTTCAAATAAAACGTTCGGTCGGACGAAATTAAATCATTTTTAATTTCGTGAAAAACAACATTCCGTTTCATTTCTACAAACACAATGGACATACCGACGGAGAAATAAAATCAGACGGATTATAAACTCAATGTGCCAATCGCCGACGGCGGTATAATAATGACAGTATCTCGTATTTAAAATGTAATAAAAAAAATTTAAAAAAATATTCAGTATACAGATAATGACGGTTATTAAAATGTCCATGGTTTTATCGTATCTAAATATAGAAAATGTTTTTTCGATCTATCGATTTAATCGATCGCAATTAGGATTCTATTAACGATAGATTTATCGAAATTCTTATATCGATTCTTTATTATATACGGGATCGTCGGACACAACGGTGCTAGCGGGCGAAAATAACTGTTGTTTTTTTATTATTTCATATTCGGTCGACGGAAAAAATTGCTTACGAAATATTTACCGAAATTCGACAAGAAAACGTGACAAATCTTAATAATTATTATGTTATACTGCCGAAATCTATGTTGTTTTTTCTCGTACTTTATGTAATCATACAGTAAAGCTTATAGCAAAAAAAAAAAAAAAAACGATTTCGTTGTAAGCGGTCGTTATTTATGTCCGGTGCTCGAAACGGAGAGAGAGAGAGAGAGAGAGAAAAAGAAATAAGAATGGACGCTGATGGTTTTAGTTTCGAAACCATTGTTCTGCAGCGGATCGATCGTTACTACAAAGTAGATTAAATAATTAATTTCACAATAAAAAAAAGAAATACCTAGCTACGGCGAGGCCTTGTCGCGCTATATTAACAACGTTGTCAGCACCCCGACAATTAAGTTCCGCGTCTTGTTAATCAGGAAAAACACAGTGTTGGCCGACAAAAAAAAAAAAATTCGAATTTTGGGTTGATCCGGTAGTACGATTCGACGAAATTTCAATAAATCGGAAAAACGTTCCGCAATCGGCCGCTTATCCTCACCTAACCCACCTAGGTAGGCAAATGGGATGATCGAATCTCTCTCCGTAAATTATTTATGTGACTAGGAAAACGTTTTTGCGAAAAGTTTTTCTACATTTCGACATTTTAGTATTTCCTCCCCCCCCCCCCGGCGGCGGCGGCGCCCGAGATTTATTAATACGAAATTTATCGTTTGTTTTAATCAATGGTTCGCAGCTACACGGGCCTACGATAAACATAACACCTGGTTAGGTCTGGCCGTACCGTCAAATATTATAGGAAAAAGCGCTTTTTTTTCGGTGACCGCCGAAATCTCGATGCGCAAAATATTATATTTAAATAAGTGTGCATATATACAGGACGATCGACGTTCATATCTCGGAGAGTTTTAACTTTCCATGGTATATGTTTTTTTTTTTTTTAGAAAATGTTTAGAAACAAGCCTTTCAAAAATGTTACATGTTACCGTTATTATTCGTTACCCTAATTTTTGAGAGTGAAACTACCAACCACTTTTGATTTTAAAATGGTAAATTATATTAAATATTCCATAAATAATCAATTTTTAAATACATTTTGGCGTTGAAACTTTTAATTTCCGTCCAAAAACACGAGTTACAAAAAATTACGGTAACGAAAGTTTTTAGAGCTGCTTGTTTCTTAAATTTTCTAAAAAAAACAAATTCCGATAAAAAGTTTCTTTCCCATTCCCGAGAAAACAAGTGTCTTATAACTTTAGGGCAAACAATTGTACGCTCTAAATACCTGTTAAATATGTATGCCGTTATGCCCTAAAAATGACCAATGTATGCCCTTAAAATATTTTCAAAAAAAAAAAAAAATGGAAATTCCCAAATTGTATTTTATTATTTTGTTATTATATTTCAGTAGATCATTACAAAATTAAAAATGTGTTTTGAATCGTTGACGATGTCGTACATTGTTAATAAATTGAATAACCGATTGTTTTGAGTAAAACAAATAATAGCACGCTGATGTATAAATAAATGTCGAACAATTATTTTGCGACACTCGGCCCGTCGAATAGATGAAAATGTCTTAGAACGGTTTAAAAACCCTGAAATGCGCCTTAATAATCGGAAAAATACAAATGTACGCAAAATAAAATTCCGTAAACATAACCGTTGGGCCGGGAAACACGGATTTTCGACCGACCGGGGTACAAAAAAATAATATGCAAAAATCATCAGCCCCGTTTTATTGCGTCGTGTCGATCGCACTGTATGCAACCGGCGTGACCGATTTTACGTGCGATTTTTGCGGAAAAGGATTTTTTTTTTTTTTTTTTTTTTATATATATCTGTACACGGTCTGCAAACGAGATTATATTCCGTTCTGGCGACCACGACATTCGCGACAACGCTCCGACCCGGACGTGCAACGCGTTATACGGTCCCTAAATTCGGACGGTTCCCATTATCACGGCGGACGGGCGAAAAGAATAAAAATAAATACTAATAATAACAAATAGAACGACAAAAAAAAAAAAAAAAAAAAAAGAAGCTAAGAAATAATAATAATAATAATAATAAAATAAAGGCAAAATTCCGAACAATAGACGGTCGCGGTCCGGGGACCAAGGTGCGATGTGTACGTTATAAACGCGCGCGCGAGAAATCGTTAAAAACTCATTTGTTGGTCGTCACGATTAATCTCGTCCGAACATCGTATATAATAGTGTCGTCGGTAAACCCGCAGGTTTATAATAGTAATACGTTTATTTTGTCCGTCGAATATTCGCGATGTCCCTTGTCCGGTTTTTTAAAAAAAAAAATAAAAACGATAGTTTTATTCGTCGTTACGTCCGGTGGCCGTCCCCGGTCGTTTAAAAAAAAAAAAAAAACCGTCTGTCGCGATTTCTAACGCATTAACCTATGTTCTTTTTTTTTTATTTTAACTTTATTTTAAAACGTACAATCCGTAATTTAAATGTACATCAAACGTTTGTGCAGAAATACATTAATTGGCATGCAAAACGTGAAAAAAGAAACCACTCAAATAGCGACACTTCGTAACAGAAGTTTGTTTGATTTATAGAATTTTTTATATTTATTATATTTTTTTATTTTTTTTTTTTTTATTTCTTATTATGGTTTAGATCTCGACACCGTCTGTTCTTTTTAGCCTACGAGGAGGATTTCCAGGAACGGAGTCAGAACTTAGTGCTGATATTTAGGGGATTTAGGGCGGTTGGCCAGTCGTGAACGAAATCGTTTATATAGTATCTTTGCGGTTTCGTCTACTGTGCCGTACACTTAGGTCGGTATATGTCGAGTGTGATTTGAAACATAGAATAGCGCATTTGTAATTTTGCGAAGAGTTATGGATATGGAAGGTTTGAATTCTATTTATATTGGTTTTTTTGGCAGTCCCTCCCCCCCCCATCCATAACTGGACGCCGTAAGTCCAAATAGGCATCAATAGAGTTTTATTTAAAAACTAGTATTAATTATATTAACCTATGTAAAAAAAAAAAAAACGAATTTCCCTCGCCTTGATATTTTTCGAGGCGTTTCGAATTAGACGTATAATTTTAAACTACTCGGGGGTAATTTATAGTTTGTAAACCGAATTGCAAACGGTTGCAATCTGCAAACCATTTTTTAACGGAATTCGGTAAACTGGTGGTAGGTCAGCGATTCGTTGCCGAGGTTGCCCAAAAATCAGCCAGTTTAAGAGAAACCGTCTGAATGACAACCCGGAACACGTTTTTCAAGTAAAGTAACACGTTGTGATCGATTTGGAGTATTTTTACGAACCAAAAAGGTTTTTTTTTTACCGAAGAAATATCACCAAAAAACAGAATACAAGGGAGTGAACTGTTGGAAATTAAAAATATATATATAAACATACCGACCGGTATAAATATTGAAAAATCGAATAAGTTCAAACTTCGAGTCGGCACGGCTTAACCTTATCTGAACGACTAAAAATTCCTTGTGTTTAATTTTTGCATGCACGGATTATAGGGGAGAGTCCGATGAAATTTTGAAATTAAAATTTTTAAAAAATTAAAGAATGCCCCTACTCTTGGTATATAATTGTAAAAATACGTTAGAGGGAACGTCCGTGTTATAAGAGCTTTAATTATCTCGGTCTCGACCTGAAATCGGAGACTGCGAATGCCTATGATGCACTTCTCCATTGAGTACCGATGTAAATTTTATTTTGCTAATAATTTATAAAAAAAAAAAAAAACCGATTATCTATTATAATACATAGTTGATAATGTCACAATAAATACTTAATAAATAATAATAAAAATAAAAAAATCCGGGGGGGGGGGGGTGAGGCAATCGCGCCATCACCACCCTTTGATTTTTTATGTCAAAAATCGTTTCGATATGAAAATTAACAACACCAGACAACTATTAATCTATACGGATCGAACAATACGCATGCGTATAACGTTTACAAAAAAAAATACTCTTGTTCTCATACCCGTGTCCGTTGGTCGGATATAGAATATTTGAACGTGTATTCGAAAACGCGTTTTTTATAGGTTTTTTTTTTTAAATAACTTCGTTTGACGTTTCAACGACAGCAGTACAAGCGAGATTATTCGTTTTAAATGCGAACTCTAATAAAAATAAAAAAAAACTACCTATACCATAAAAATACGAATGAAAAATTTAAGTTTAAAAAGTTTTTTGATAAAAAAAAATATATATATATATATATATCACCGTTTTATTTCGCGTTTTTTTTGAAACGAAAATGTTTATAACATTCATTTCATAACGCGCGCTTTACAGATAAAAGTTTTATTGGGAAAAAATGTTCTTCGGCGTTTTCTATATTATAGTCGTCGCCCGGCCCGGCTTGTGGTGTGCTACGGGGAGTTGCGATGATGTTTACTCATCCGAGGGTTTACGTATAACCGATTTACTATATTTGTATTATTTTTCGCGTACGCCAAACAAATAATAAAAAAAAAAAAAAAAACCAATAAAAAAATAACACCGCCGAGTTATACGCACACGCCTAAATTAAAATCGTATAACGCGGTCATTAATTTTTATCGTTTGTTTTTTTTTGTTTTTTTATAAACGTAATTTTTATAACTATACGACGGATACATCATAATATAATAATATAACGATTTTCTATCGATACACATTTCATTGTTTGGCCGGCTACCGACTGTTGGGTACTGCCATACGGTGTTTACGACTCGTACGTTATTCCGTTTTAATATTATTGCTATTATAAAATAATACAGATCGATATATACGTATGGTATGGATCACAATAGTAATGTCTGTCTGATGATTACGATTGTTGTAAATATTGTATCGCCGGGTGACCGTGTTTCTTTTAGATTTACAACGTTTGATCGAGCGCGATACCCCGCGCTCCGTGTTTGTTACCATCGAAAGAATGGTCTAGCCGATCGAATTTGGACGAAGGCACCTCGACCCGTCCGCGTGCCGCAAAATGGCTGAAAAACGGCCGACCGAATGCAATTCGAATTCCATCTCGGCATTACAAGAGGAGCCGGCTTTCCCGACGAGAATTAACTGTGGGCCAGGTGTGACTTCCTGACCACTCTCAACCCTCCACCCACAGGTCCGCTACTGCTTCCAATTTTGGAATTCATACGTAGTTCTGTTATGAAACAATTTTAACGACATACAGGGTGCGGCAGAGCCGACTGACGAGTTTCGACGGGCTATAAATAACGTATAGTAAAACTCAGAGAAAAGGTTTTGTTTTCTATTTAAATCAGTATACAATCCCATATTTAAAAATTATTTTTCGAAAATTATATCTCCAAGATGGCGGCCGTCTGCATTGATACACTGTTGTAGACGATCTCTGAAGCTCTCGTATGATTTTCGGCACATTTCGACTGGTATGGCCTCGACTTCCACGTGGAGTGGTCTTTCATGGAGCTGCCGTGGTGTTATTTGTAGCCCAGTATCGACAATTTTGTTTATTTACAGTTCCGGAAAGATGAAAATGGGCTATTCATCGCTACAGAAAAAAGTTGATATCGAAGGAATTTGCAGAAGAATTTGCTGACAGAGATTTTTACGGTTGCCGTAGTCAGTAGCATTTAACTTCTGGACAAGCATTAATTCATAGGGATGAAACGATAAATCTTCGTGAAGAATTCTCCTCAAAGTACGGTCTGAGATTCCCAAAGCTACAGCGTGTTTCCGGGCTGAGCGTCATGGTGACTGCACAATTGACTCTCTGACCAACTGCACATTTTCGGGGGTTCTTACCGTTCTGGGTGCTCCGTGTCCAAGTCTACTTAGGGTACTTGCAGTTTCTTCCGAATGTGCCGTATCCACAATTTGATAGTGTTAGCAGAAAGGAACAGATTCGGCACGTGGAATGCCGCCGATGTGTATATGCAAATGCCCTTTGTGTAGCGATCACAGGATGATTATTTTCGTAATACGCACGCACGACGAAATCGCGATGTACACCTGTCCGGACCATGATTACGAATAAAATTACCGTACAATTCAAAATATACCGCTTATCAAGGCCTGCTCTTATCTTATCACAGGCTAATGGCCTCATTAAACTCGTCGGTCGGCTCTGCCGCACCCTGTATAAACCAACATTTTCTTTCACAATTTTATTTTAAACGTATATTGAACGGGTATTAAACATTTCACGACCAGTGCCACGACTACCGGGTGTGCAAAGATGTCCATTGCACATCGGCCCCAGCCGATAAACCGGATAAATTGACTTTACAACCGTCACAACAAGAAACGTATCGCCTACCAAACTCATAACGGACAAATTGAATTTTAAACGAAAACGCGTACAAACCATTGGCGTTTTTTCAACCGCTCGTCGAATATATCCGAATTACCATGAAAAAACGATTTAAAAAAAAAAAAAATAATTAAATAAATGCATAATGATGTATTTGATCGATGTTGTCGAAAAGTATAAACTTACAAGAAACATTGTCGAGACTTTTTCCCTTATAGATTTTTTTTCTCTACAGTTATTGGGTTTAGTACATTTTTATGGAAACGCTGCAGTTTTTTTTAGAAATTTAATGAATTTAATGAAAAACTGTCAAATTATTTGGTCATTTTCGGTTCCTTTTGCGGTACGTGGAGGAGTTGAGCTCATATTAACCGGAAACGTACAGAATGTTTTACAGGATTATCCGTATGCGTGACTTTGATCTCGTGTATATGCCGGCGAGCAGTGTCGAAAACTCATTTTACGCGCTGCGAATGCGATACTTTAAAGGGTGGTACATATACAGCAGCTATTCCGTTTAGTATTAAACTTAACATGAAACTAAATGAAGCATAAAATTTGTATCCTCTCGAAACCCCTACATTGGTACGTCACTCGATTTTGGAGATTATTTTTTATTTTTTTTTTTTTTTGTTTTTACGCCGGCGTCTGAAAGTCATAATACTCGTGCGACACGTCCTTTTAGGGGTTTCGAGGGATGACAAATCTGACGGGTAAACTGTTTTCCTATTAAACGAAAAAGGTGCCGCCATTTAAATTCTCAGATAAGCAAAAATGTATAAGATAAATAAAGTATAAGGATTCCTCCCATTGGCACGAGATCGTTCTAATAATTCGGACGGATAATCTCAAAACACCTGTGTACTCGTCGTCGTCAGAAGCATCGTGTGTACCCAACGAAATTGCAACTATCAATCGGTTGTGAATAAGTTTATCGGGAAATCGGGAATTTCAGGGTAGGCCACCCCTGTCCGTACATAGTTATAGGGGCCCCGGAATAAAATAACGACGGAAAAGTTTCAGTTGCAGAAGATTACCTCCGTTCGCACTCCCTCTGAAATATTACGGATGTTAATTTTCGCGGTTACGCCGGGAACTTATTTGTCTTAAATATAAATTACCATTTATATTTTCACTCATTCGAGTCGGGGTAAACAAAGTTGTTCAAAACTAAAGCACGTAAAAAGTTATTTTACAAATTCAATGGCACGAGATCATTTATAATGCTAATAAATGTCGATGAGATGCCAACACATAGTGAAGTATTGAAGTAATTTTAACGAATTTATTTTAATCAAATACATTGGTATGCTTTTTTCATACGCATGATAAATATTTCCTTTAATTACATCTAATAAAAAAAAAAGATCTCTTCCAATAGGTTGTAAATTGAATTCGTATATAATTGTGTTAATAATAATATTTTTGAATTAAAATATGATAGACTATTGATGTAAAAAAAAAAAAAAACAATAATAAAAAAAAAAAAAAAAAAATGTAAAATAAAACGAGATCGGTAATTTTTGGTGAGCCTTTTCGTTAGGGGCCCTTGAATTTAGTTACCGGTAACATAAAACAGCCTTACCCGCCACTATTATCAATTGTACCAGGGACGGGCAACTGGCGGTCCAGGATAGGGCCCGTGTTACTTTTAAAATTACTTTATACAATTTTAATTGTATTAATAATTAAATAAATACATTTACCGTGTTGCGGAGTAATAAGCATAGAGTTGGACGACGAGTTTCATTTTGAACACGGTTTTGCCCATTTTGACGAATTAATGAAAAAGTTTAACTTTTGCGTACCCAAGTAAATTGTATTAATAATCCTACGACAGTTAAAATCGAAAACCAAGACGCTTCACTTCGATTAGATATACGTGAATTGCAAACAGATCCATTTCGATCTACGAAGGAGATCGACGCGTGCTTTTGGAAAAAATGATTTATTTAATTATTTTGAATAACGATTTTTGTTGCTTTGCTCTCTATGCCCTGTAAATTCGCATTTAGCAAGTTGTCCGAATTATACAAAATAAATGCTAATTACAAATAGTTAATTTTAATGAACTTTTTATTTCGTTATCTAAGCTCTGGCTCGCCAGATTTTTAAATTCTAAAAATTGGCCCTCTAGTCACACAGAGTTACTTATCCCTGAACTAAACCATCGCTATACTGCGCAGTATAATACTGAACTCGTTATTATTATATCGTCTATAGTTTTTATCATTTCAAAAACTCGGAATAAACATTATGATTACAACACAATATAATAATAATAATAATAATTATACTGGTTAAACAGACATTACTATTATTATTATTATTATTATTATCATTGCCCTTTGATGTAAGCTTTAAATTTTACATCAAGATTTCGGCTTGCACTCGGAAACTACTAATACTATATTATAATAATTACACGGCTCGTGTTTGCAGACTTAAACACAACAGTCAATTGTTTATTTTCGTTGTTGTTGTAGTTATATTTCCGTATTTGCGTCTAACGTTAAACGATGATAATAATATTATTTTCCGCGTATACAACCACGCCAGAGCCGACCCTGTGGCTGAATTGCGAATATATGCACACGAGAAATTTAACATTATACGATCTGACGTTATCAATAAATCAAATTTTAAAAAAATCAAAACAGTAGCGCGCTATGTTATCCATTATGTCGGTAATCATTAAAATCATGTTCGGAGAACAACTAGTGTCTACTACTATATCTGATTACGGAGAATACGTGCGCACAAGTTATACGTAATTTAATTTGTTCGATTTATATTTTACCCATGATAACAATTAAAATTTAATCCAAAAAGAAGCAGCGCTTGTTTCCGCTGCCGTTTTAACTTTTATATACGAACCGCAATAGCCCGGTAAAATTCAGCCATAATAAATCTGTAGCTCGGCAGCTATACAATACCAAAAAGGAAAATGTTATTGATTAACCCATGAAATATTTTTGTTTGCCATAAATTGCGTAGTGAAATATACAGCACTTATGTGATTATTATGGCGGAAAAATTAAACCAATCACAATTTGTTTCTATATCTTCACATAATTCATGGCATAAACAAATATTTCATGGGTTAATCAACACAATTCGCGCCCAGCGCTCTTCACCTCACTGGCTACAGTACTACAAGCGGTCTACTTTATCGTAACGCTGTATAATATTATATTAACTATACGAAAATTTAATTTATGTATTTTTTTTTTTCTTGTATAAGAAATAAGTAGTATTTATCTCTTATATATATATATATATATTATAGTTAAAATGGTAGATGATATAGTAGTTTTGAAACTTTGCAAGTAAAATATTTTCATTAATTATGTCCCTGCCTGCCTGTCTGCCTGCCTGCCTGCCTGCCTACCGCGTTAAGAAAGAATAAAATAAAAAATATAACCAACTTTCCTCGAGGATATGCGCATTGAATATATTACGAGTATTATGTTATATCGGGTTAATTTACACCGGTTAGCCACATTATAATGGAGGACATTTTAGGGGAGGTTTTTTCATTTTTTTTTTTCTTTTATGTTTCGCGGTGGATCCGAAAACAGTATATAAACCTACCCACCGACCACTCGTAATACAATATATCGTTGTGTTGCCGGGTTTTTTTTATTGTTTTTTTCTGTAAAACGGAGAAACTACGGCCATAAATAATACCAGAAATATTATTATCATTATTATCGTATACGTTACACAACCGAACATATCCATAATAACAGCTGATAACAATCACGTGGTAAAAACTTTAACGGTACTGCCGCCGCCGGTACCTACATTTGTATTCGTACTCGACGACGACGACAAGGACATTTATACGTAAAGTTTATCATTATTCAGTATATAATATAATGCGTTTATATGCGATATTGTAACCGGTGATCGAATTTGACAAGTTTAAAGAAGAGAGACTGTGAGACTTAAAAAAAAATCGGCAAGTCCCTTGCAATTATTGAATACAACCAAAACAGTGGTGGGGAGCCATCGCCCACTGCACCTCCCTTTACAATTATATTTATAAAAAAAAAAAAACACTCGCCCAATTATATTCTTACAGGATAAGTTTTTGCTTGCGCATTCATGTATTTTATTTGTTTTAGAACTGTTTCTTTTTTTTTTTTTTTTTGTAAAATAAAAAACAAAAACAAAAATATGAAGATGTTTAGGTTTTCGTTAGATTACTTACATTATTATCTAACGAGGCAAAAATGTAGTACAAATTATGAAATAATAATAATGATTTACGACTAAACTATAACTATAAAATTATAAAAAAAAATACTAAAAATAAATCATTATTTGTTAAAAGCGACGTACCGCCCGTCCCAAGGAGTAGGTAGTAAGAGGGCGTAATAATAAAAGGAAAAATATTATAGAAGTTCTCACTCCCTCTTCTAAAATATTTGTGAAAGTATTGCCGTTAGAAACCATAAAAACAAATAAAATAAAACCACGATGAATATCCGAATATATCAATGAATATGTTTTGTTTCGTTCACCTACCGTAAATAAGCATTTGATACGATTACCGATGACTGAAAGCGTGAATACAACTTTATACTTATAAATGTATAAGTAGTAACAATGTTTTATAACTATAAAAATAGTTAGGTAACTATTTGTTTTTCTATTTTTTTTTTTTTTTTTTATAACTTTATGTATTTTCGATTATAGCTATACTTTAACTTCAATGCCCAACTATATAACCTAACCGTATTATAATTATTTTTATGTCAAATTTCGAATTTTTTAAACATATAAATTATAAAACTATTTTACCAAGGAATGCAATTTCAACTTTAGTCAATATTATATTTATGTTAACCGGATAGTATTACAAATAGACTAAAATTAAAACTAATACGAAATTGTGCTCGACTCAAACAGCTTAGAACATATTTTATGTATTTTATGGCTTATCGAAGTAGAAATATTTTGTCTAAAATAGAATTTATACTATCCGCTTACCTTGTTCGTGATAGGATTTACACTCGCATCTCCAATCCAGATGCCAAATCTGAAACAAAACGTAAAATAATATTTTATTATTAACAACAGTTACAAACGGTATATTTACGTATTATTATACAATTATATTTGAAAAACAGAAATTATTATAATATTACCGTTTGATTATTATCATAGACGGATTTTTATGTAAATTAGTGACCCGGTTGCCCTAATTACGAAAATGCGAAATATAATAATAATACGTTAAAAATTAAAAATAATATTTTAATGGTAGCGTATATTTTATCCGAAAAAATTATGTCAAAAAATCGTTTTATCTCTGTAATGGTGTATGATTTAGCGTAAAACATCATATAATAAAAATTAAACAACACAGCCTTATCAAAGGAATAAATTTAAGTTAAATATTAATTTGTGAAATAATTATGACTTTATTTCAATTTTAATAAAATTACCGCTTTTTAATCTTGCCAATTTTATACGTTCAAGTAAATTGAAAATTAATATGTAACTAGACCATAGGTTTGTCTTTAATTATCATAGTGGATAAAAATTCTAAAATCACTTTGACGGGACTTTTTTTCGGTTTTTTGTTGGGTCACATCGACATAAAAACTAGTCCCGCCAAAAAATGGCACTTATAAAGATATAAAATATGAGATAGCATTAACAGAAAACCGTTCGGTAAGGAAAAAAAAAACAAAATACCTATGTAAAAAGTCGACCGCCGAAAACGCGAATATTTCACTGTTAAACAGCGTACACAAAAAAAAAAAATAATTGTACGAATTGCACACGATTGTCGCCAAATGCGCGAACATTAACGTGACGCCAGTCCGAGTATAATATTTAAGTTCTGGGGAAACAAAAAAAAAAAAATCCGCCGAGCCAATAAGTGAGGTTAGGTTGAAAAAAAAAACCGCCTAAAACAAACGAATAATTATAATTATCGTCAGAGACGTATTTAGACATGTCTAATTGGGGAAGGGGGGTGCGCAAACAAACAAATTCAAACATAAATTTAAAATCATAATGCTGGTAAAAAAAAATGTATAAAGACTGTGAATGGTGGGGGGGGGCTCATGCCCCCTTAAATACGTCTCTGCAAATCCACGGGGCTTACTCGACGATAATACCGCCAACTGACTCGTCAGTCATAGAAAGTAGGACATTTTCGCGTAATCGTATAATTAATAAAATGTTGTTGGGAGAGCACCCCTAACCAGTGGCTGGCGAACGCTAACGACTCGACAAACGGTTATCGTGGCGACGAGTCGCTTTACGAATGTAACGTACTCGATTGACCGCCGTGTCAAATAAACGGAAAAGGAACACAAAAAAAAAAAAACGAACTAACATCATAATTAAGGCTGTCCGGCGCGAACCGATGGACGGACGAGGAGCAAAGGCAACGAGTTGTGCGGACGGCTCCTATCGTTTTCGCACGGATGTACCCTAATGGCTCTTAAGTAAATAAATCATGTTGGTCGCACTGTCAATACAACCGTCACTCCGCGTCCCGTCGGTCACCGGTGTTCGCCGTCAATTTTTCGTCGCGAACCGGTACCGTTTGCACTATTGTTCTTTGCCAGTCAGAGACAGTACGACGAATACGGGTGGAAAGTGTAAATCCAGACTCAACCAATAGTTAATAAAGCGATTTGTCTTACACGGTTCGAATTTCGAATTTGATTACAATTTAATTGAATGGGCTACCAAAAAACCCCGGGGGTCAATTGGTATCGCTTTACAAGCGTTTCGGAATGGTCACGACGGGTCGGCTCGATGTGGACTCGATTCTGACTGACTGGTTTATCGACCGAATAGGCTAAACCCAAACCTCCGGCCGGCCGGGGCTCTTATACAGTCGGATTCCGCTAGTCCGCTGATGGTGGTGGCCGTAGTGTTTAGCTCTTGCGGCATCCTCGTTGCGCGGCCCCTGGGACTTGATAGGATTCGCGATGTCCGCACCCTGTTCGCTAATTACACGTGTCAAGCTCTTATTCTAATTGACTTGTGAGCCTCTTCTTGACTTAATTCTCGTATGATAAATCGTGCACGCGCGGGCCTATACTATGGACTCGAAGACCGGCGTTACTTATGATTGGACCAATAATAAGCGAGTTTTGGACAGAGTCCGTAACACAATAATTTTCTTTTTCTTCCCTCCCCCCGCCCACCAATGGCCACTCGTCTGTTCGTTCGTTTTGATATATTCGAAATTGCGTCAAAGCGTGCATACAATTGATTAAATGCTGCACGAGTTCGTGACAAATTCTCACACAATTCGCTAAAAGAAAACGTGTTTACGGTATTATACCGATTATATGTCGGTGCCGCGACGATACGATTGTAACTATTTCGTTTTACAGCGGGCGTTCGTCTATTTCTATTTATTATTTTGTTTTTTTTTTTTTTATTATTTTTCGTTCGTGCGTCTGGCAATACTGTAAGGACCGGGACGGACTCTTGGGTACCGCGAAGCAATACGCAAAATAATGCGCGACGACCGGACGCCGCCATCTTGTCTCGATGACTCGGCGAATCGCGTTAGCCGGTTGCCCTTTTGAGACGACGCGTTATCACTGGCACATCGCGTTTACGTTTATTTTCGCGCGTCGCTTTCGTAATGATCGTAGTGCATTATTATTATTACTATTATTATTTTTACTATTATTATTATGTCTCTCGTCGTCGCTTCCGAAATCGGACAATTTCACGGTCGAGTTTTTTTTTCCAACCAGCTAAGCGCCGGACGGTTTTCTTTTATTCCTTTTCATATTCCGCAATGTCTTTTGTGCGATTTTTCCCGGGCCAGTCGTACAAAACCGTTAATTTTCTACGGTTTATACGCATAGTACTCGGTGGGAATTACTTGCGCAACAAACAACCACCCCCATATATACACTGCATTAGTGGTACTAATTACTATTACTGATTTCATCATACCACTATCGAAATTAAATAAATACGTTTTTTAAAGAGAGCGGCTATTCATTTATCATAACGTTTTAACTCAGTGACTCTCAATAGTTTTTTCTATTTTTTTTTTTTTTTTTTTTTTAATAAAATTCAGCCGCAGTGCTGTGATGCGAAAACCCCGAGAAAATGTAAATTATGAACTCATACAAGACGAAATACCGTATTAACGCTCAATTTTTTTTAATTTTTTTTTTTTTCTACAATTTATAACGAACCTTGGGTTCGAAACGGGACCGAAACTATTTTTATTTGCCCAAAACCATAATAAACTAGACAATTTCAAACATCTATAAATAACCTAAGAACATTCAGAATATTTTTTAAAATTGCACCACGTCTAGAAAGTTCTAATATAAGAATTCGGTTAACATTCAACGATTATTTATCACTGAATTAAACCGAGAATATCGAATTGAAACCGTTATTGCGTTCTCTTTTCATTCGGTTTTCACGAAAGAAACGAGTAAGAAAAAAAATCTTGAATTAACTTCCTACACATCAATTAGACAAAACGTTTGCCAGAAACTTCCTCTGATGATGTTGATGATTGAAACTAAATTTCTGGTCAAAATGTTATTTGCTGGCAGAAATTAATAATGCACATATAAAAACCAACGCATTCTTCGTTTAGGTTATTGTAAATACTTTATTATTCTTTAGAACAGGCCGCGGTTCACCTAATGTTTATTTAGTACAGCATTTGCTTTCGAATAATAGTGGTTAAATTATTTAAAATATTTTCGGTTCAGAATATGTTAGGTCCCAAACATGAATGTGCTAGTGCGTGAAATGTGCAGGCAGTTTGCACGGTATTTATTTAAAAATATAAATAATACATTTTCAGCGTGTTCTTAATTTTATTTAGTTTGTCGTGGCGTCTCCTGGATCCCGACTACAGATTTTCGATATTTTAAAGTTATCATAAGATAACTGTCGAATTTCCGAGCATTTTAATAGTATCAAAACGCGTTGTATTCATTTATCGGCTGTTTTGCTGCGAACTGTATAGTTTCTGAAACGACTGCACAGAATTTATCGTAAATTCACGACCGATAGGCAAGAGAACGATAAGAATGTAACCCGAAAAAACGGTGTAGTTTTTAAACCGCCATTGCGATATTTTTTCAAAATAATTCCACCCGGAAATAATATACGGACAGTGAAAAACAGGAATGGGACTGTCAGGCGATAAAATCAACAAATATATTTCAAGTTTAGTTGAAATTATTTTTGTTGGTGAAAAAAAAAAAAAAAATACAATAAAAATAAATTTAGTATAACGATTAAGTACAATTTTAAATATAATCTATACAGTAATTAATTTGTCTTTGTTTTTCGTTTGTTTCAGGTGAGTAATTATACAATTATTAAGGTATTACTATTAGATCGAATACGTAAGTACTTATTTTACTTACACTTGATGTAATTTAAGAATATAAGGAATCAACGAATAGAGTGTTTTACATAAATGTAACCCTACCCGAAATTCGGTTTGGATTATTATCGGTCTACGACGATTTGGACATTGAAAAACAATTTCTCTGAGAAAAATCCAAACGGTTTATGAACAATATTGTACAGCATGATACCCGCGAACAACGTAACCCAACGTAGAGTTTATAATTCAGGAGTTGGCGATTTTTAACGCCCCCCCGGGAGACTGTTTTTTTTTTTTTTCGCTTTTTAGCGCGTGATTTACCCGACAACGGTAATTAAACCGGGAACGTCTGTAATGCGTAGAATCGCCATCACGTTTGGGCAACAATTTATTTATGCTCGTGATAACAAACGGATCGATGTAAGGTAATAATATCTCTCGGTGTTAATTGTAAGTTTTATATTTCATACACCCGATGGTGTCTTTTAGATATCGCACGGCTCTTGTTCGGTGTACAATTTATTGTATTCCCACAGCCAACCCTACAGCGGTGTAATTAATTTCCATCGGACATGACGCACTACGCCGCACTTGCCGTGGTGATTTTTCGATCGTCCGTTTCTCGAACGGAAACGGCAAGACGAAATTTTTATTATTTATTTATTTTTTTCTTTCTTTTTTTTTTTTTTTTCCTGTCGACGATAAACGCTGCGGTCGTCGAGAAACCTCGGCGATTTATTCCTATAATGTAATATACGAGATTACTATCATACTATATACGTGTAGTATACACAAAGATTGCGGGATTATCGATAGGATTTGCCGAGTCTTTTTTTTTTTTTTTTTTCAATATACCTATACTTATATCTTTATGTTGCTTTTTTTTTTATTTTATCAACGACAAATCGTCAAAAATGGTTGGGAAAGGTTTAAAAAAAAAAAAAAAAAAAAAAATTAATATCATGATACACGAGTGTTGGATATGATTATTCGTTTACGGTATTTTTACACATTTTATATATATATATATTTTTTTTTTTGTTCCCCTAGTTCTTCTTTCCGTTACACACCTATTATACGCCTGCCGGCAAATCCCGACAATCAATGTTTATCGTGCGAGTTAAACGCGTTACGATAACAGCGATTTTCGACGACTTTATCGATACGTATAGCGGAAAAACTAATAAATTCTATCCATAAAAGGATTGAAAAATAAACAAGTTGATGCGGAGGACGAGTACTCCGGCACTAAGTGCACGTTAAATTTCCGGTTTCTCGTCCTTAATTTATTATATACGGCTAAATAGACCGTACAGCGGAGTGCTGCGGTGTTTAATTGCGAAAAATTCTATTCCTTCGGATATAAACGTAATAAATAAATACGTCGACATGAAGCAAAAAAAAATAAAAATCGGCGATGCCCGGGGCAACAAAATAAAAACAAAATTTCACCGATACACATTGTAGCGGATTTCAAGCCCTTTGATTATTATTACGGAAAGTATAACAATACAAACTCGAATATCTAATTGGATTACATATTTTTTAAATTATTTTTTGATTCATTAAAGTTATTCAAATAGTTGCGTTGTATTATTGCGTTTACAAATTGATGAATGATAAAAAAAAAAATAATAATAATAAAAAACACGATAAACAGCAGAATTTGTTAAACTGGACAAAATAACGAAATATATAATTATAATAAAATAAACTACTGGCAGTTGAATACGCTGTATTATTATTATTTTTTTTTTTTTTAACATTTATTGAATTCTTTGACTCCGTCGTTGTCTTTAAAATTTTCTTAAAACTAACCCCTGGCGTTTCCTATATTTAAACAATATCATATACTTAAAAAATTATCAACGTTTATTGAAAATGTAAAAAAACCCTAAGACCGGATTAATTGTTTTTTTTTGCCTTCGGGAAATCATTATTCGCACCTATCTTTACAGTCTTATTATTTGATAATTATTAATTTTTAGTTAGTTTTATTTTTAACATTCCATTCGATTGTGTTAAATTCGAAAAAAATATCGCGGTGATTTAATATTACTACCGTGAAATAATACACATTAGAAAAAAAAAACCATTTACATCATAGTTAAACCAATACATTTCGCCCTAATCTCAGAAACCAAAAAAAAAAATAGGGGTAAAATAAGTACCTAAAACTTTTTAGACGTGATATAATTTTTAAGATTTTTAAAAGATTATTTTTAAGATGTTGTTTTTTGAGTTATTAAAAGTTGAAAATGATGAGTATTTTTCTTTTTTTTTTGGTTTTAAGTGGATTAAAGTTTTGTAATTTATTTTTATCCGTGTTTAGAGTTAAAATGTATGTTAAGAAAATTAAAAAAAAAAAAAACCATCACAAACAATTGCTATTCGTTTTATAGTATTAAATTAATACAATTTCCAATTGGTTACATTTCACCCAACTCGTTTGCGATGTATTAAATCGTCGCGTAAAGTATGCAAATTAAATTATCATGTATATCATCTCGTCACAACTTCCCGCGTACGACCACCCATGACACGAAATATGTGTCGGTTTTTTTTTCTTTTGTTTTTTTTTTTTTTTTTTTTTTTTTGGTTAAATCAAATCGTTTTATTAGGTACTGATCTTTGGTCGAGCCACGGTCATATAGTTTATAATCACTATCGTGATAGCGTTGGTATACAACTGAAATCGTGCCAAGTGCACTATCCCATAACACTATATATATATATATATATATCCCTCCCTCTGATCGTAGAAAAATTTCTAGGAGGGGTTAAAAAAATAAAAAAAACTATGTACCATCAGTTGTTAATAATTATTATTTAGATTTGTATCAATTAATACGATAATTATAAAACTAATATCGAACCACTGATCTATATAATTTGAGAATACAATGTTAAAAAAAAAAACCTACCCATTCTTTTATTCATTTTTTCATTTTTTTTTTTTTTTTTTTTTTCCAATAATCTCCAACACGTTTGTCCATTTGTTATATTTTATATACCTTACTGATATTTGTCTATTGAATAAAATATGAATAGAGACACGGAGAACGAAATGAAATGCTCATTTATTTATTTTTTTTATTTTTTTTTGTGGGAGCCAAGTGCACGTGCACTGTATGCACTAGCGTTAATCGGGGCCTGACCCCGGGCCGGCATTTCTTTCGAAATTCGCTTTACAATTAGTGTCTTCGAGTATATTATCATCGAGAGAATACGCTGTCCGGGTACCGAATTCGGGCCGAGAGTTTGGATTCTATCCAGGGCATCCGAAATTTACGCCCCGATAAAATACCAGAAAAATTGTACCCGATGGGCTCGATTCCAACATTTTTTTTTAGAGCCCTATCATAAAACGTATTGTGTTCAATAATAATTTATTCCGCGTTTTATAATAAAACATCGTTACCTTGCCTAGTTAATTACAACTCGATCGCTTACTTCTAGTATTAACGTAATATCTGTTCACGCACATGTAACGTTGATGTTACAATAACGATAGCAAAAAACTATAAAAATTAACTGGAATTCAACGGATATGACGGAGATTATTAAGTCGTCGATAATTATGCGAAAACTGTTAACCGGACGGTCGTCCGGACAATTCTCGTTTCCAGACCGGCTACTATCGCGACAGTAGTCGGTGCTGCAACCGTCGGCCCGGCAAGTCTCGTTATTCGTCCGGAACGTCTCGTTATATATAAAAATAAAAAATAAAAAAATTAAAGAAAAAAAACGTCGCAATACGGGTTCGTTCGCGTGTATCATTTTTTTATAATGATTAAAAGATTTTGCGAAATTTTGATCACAGGCGAACGGCGTTAAACGCTCGCCGCGCAATACTAGTAAACGTTTCATCAAAACCACTCGTATTATTATTATTGCAGACGCGGGTTTTTTTTTTTTTTTTTTTTATGCCCAGTGCAGGACGAAAGGGGAAAAGTAAAAAAATAAAAAAAAAATAAAATAATAATAATAATAATAATAATAATATTATCTCTCACGCTTTCAATTAGTGCCCACTGTCAATCCGCCGCCGCCGCGGCCGCGTGTAATCTGATTACCTATTAGATTATACGAACCGTTTTTTTTTTTTTTTTTTTTTTACTTAATCCCCGTGACCTATATTGTACTTTCGAACCTGTACAAATAATTCAAATTTCCGGCTGCAAAGAAACCCGCGGGTAGTTACAACGAACTGTTATTCAAACAGCGTCTAATGTCCCACGCCCAGGCCCCCGTGTCGGTATTCCGACGATGTTCTATATTATTATTATTTTTTTTTTTTTTTTTTTAATTCCTCCTCGCCCAAAGCTCGTTTTATCGTCGCGCAGCCGTTATTAAATATATTCCGAGGTTTTTTTTCCCCCTCGCCGAAGAATAAAATTGCCCGCTAAATTGCGTACACCCCGCGACCGGGTACCGGGTGACACTCGCGCGCGTACGTTGTGCGCGAATTTCTTTTGATTCGCTAAAAACTTAAAACATCATCGTCCGGTGAAATTTTCGAGATGGAAAAAAAATTAGCCACACCGTCCAAGGTCAGGTATTTCGCTTTATACTATCGTCGATCTTTTTAAAACAAAATCAACATTTTCATCAGAGTTAGAGTCCGGCAAAATATTACGCGTTCCAATTCGATTGAAACACACTGATAATGGTTTTTTTTCCACTTGTAATTTGCGTTTACAAAACGAATTTGTTTCAACGTAGTCTAGCTCGGACACGAAATTAAAAAAAAAAAAAAAACCCCATTAATTCGTTTGTGATAATATATTTTGCGTATACCTTGAGTAAACGATTTTTTCTCGAAATTTCGTCGCGGCTATTCCGACATTATTATACTAAAAAAAGAAAAAGAAACGTACGCACAAGTGCGCGCGTGTATTTTCTAAAGTTCGAATACGAATTTTCACGATTTCCATTACGTATAGGTATTCGGTTTCCGATTTTCGGATGAGTTGGCCACATTACCGGCAGCTATCAGTTTTTTTTTTTTTTTTTTTTAATATAATCTGTATGTGTGTTTGTGTGGTTTTTTTTTTTTTTTTTGTGTCGCTCGTGAAATCACTGACGCTTTTTTTTTGGGGTCAGTGAACACGCGCGACGACAATACTGGAAAAGTTTCATCGGGAGACTTTATAATATAAAATACAGATCGCGTCTGTAGACGATGGAACGTGCACACGGACGGCCATAGTGTACAAATACGTATAGGTATTAAACTTATCGAAGAGTATTATGTGTTTTTCGATTTTTTTTTTAGTTAGCTATATTATAACATACGTATATCGGATGACAAGAAAAAAAAAAAAAAAGAAAAAAAAACACGTACGATTTGCGACCGTCGGTATTGGTAATTCCGATTGCCGTTTTACTCGAAATATTTCGAAAAATTTTCGAATTTTGACACGCAGACCGGCCGGCCCGGCGCAGGGCCTCGTTCGCAATACCGAAAATCGGTTTTCGGTTATTACGAATAATTGGGCGTACTAATAAACCGAACGGATGATGTTTACGTAGAAAATAGATCATCGATCTTAAGTATATTATTGCCGTGTGAAACGGTGAATTTTACAAAACAATAGTACCCCCGCATGCCAGACAGCAGCAGTTGGCGGCGCCCGGGACATTACGAGGGCCAGTGGAAAAATCTATTTTGCCCAGAGGTTGGCAGACAATCGTTACCGAATCGACCGAACGTCCGGGACCCGTTGGTCGACGACCAAAGCCATTCCACGTCGTTTTACAATTAACTCTGGCAATCTCCTCAAATGATCTCATCCTCTTCGTCCGCCACGTGAGAATCGCACGTGTACAAAACGGTACACGTCCGATTCTTTATGTTAACCCGTCGCCAACGAATTTCATCGGCGATTACATTTTTTTTCCCGTGACGAAATTTTACTCGTGTTCGTTGAACACCCCGGCGTCGCCGTCGCGTTTATACCTCATCTTTAGGCCACCGCGTTGGATATCGATTTAAGCGAATATTTTCAATTGAAACTGCCGGCCGGACACACCCGATTACTAGAGACCACTGGCCTGTACGTCACGCGGGTCACTGTTATATCCTGTGTTTAACGCCTCCATAATAACCGGCTAGCAATTCAATCGATCCGATTGCGTCCTCACGGTTAGTAATATACGTTTTGGGATGGTAACTCGAATATTGTTTATAAACCGTATTCCAACTTAATTAAAAAACGACTAAAACGGAATTTGTCGAAACGGGCCGGGCCCGTTCGAATGCGTACTCGATTATCGAGTTTGATTGTCCCGTTCGTTCTGTTCGGTTTTTTCAAATCTGTAGTTGTACGATTATTATTGTTGTAAAATAAATGGCACGTTATTGTGTTGCATTCATTTTGTTTTATATTAAACCGGCGATTAGAATTGTCGAATGACCGAAAATACCGAATTACCGGCCCCCGACAATTCAATACCGTCTGCCCTGCCAGCTGGTGTCCCTCATAGACCTGTCCGGAACAGTAAATGTTAAATATTATACGAGGCTTTTATTTTTTTTTTTTTTTCCACCTTTCCAATTCCCTGTACACTCGAATAAGACGTTATTTCGTTCACGCATTCGTAATAATATTATTATTTCTATAAATCGTTCGCCTTATATTATTTATGACGTTTTCAGAATACAAAAAAAAAAAAAAATTATTTTTCGGCAGTGATGTGCGTTTATTGAAAATAATAATAAAAATACGAACGCTCGCGCGGCGACAATTTATACGAAAATCCTCTTATATTATTATATATACGAATTCTATTTATCCTATTGCGATTTGCCGTTTCGAATCCGGGGGATTGAAAAAGGCTGAGCGAGGAGAAAAAAACCAGAGTGTATTTACTTTTGTATTTTTTTTTTTTTTTTTTTTATCGTTTCCGTAAAATGTCTGCAATCTTCATTTAAAAATCCGCGTATAATATTCACGTTTTTTTTTTTTTTTCTCGATTTACTGACGCGGTACGCGTATATTTTTGAAAGTTTATCCGGAACTCGACCTGGATTAGATTTGGACACGGCCAAGTTTAATGGAATATATTAGCTGCGCGGTCGAGTCCGGATAATAGAGGACGCAGTTTACAACTCGACACGTGGTGCGGATAGTTTTAGTTGTTGGTCAATTAATTAACCGTCCTATTAGGTTAAAGGAGAAGAAGAAGAAGAAGAAGGACAAGTTAGGTTCGGAAATGCAATAATTGTGATTTATGAATACCGCCCGGCGGATAATTAACCGATGTATCCGTTTAGTCCAAACGGCCGGTTTAAAACGCGTGACCCTCGAAACACGAATTACCCCCCCACACACCCCCCGAATGATATTAATCCGATGATCCCAATGAACAAAAACGATTTCGTTTAATTGTAAATATTATTATAATTCGTAGTGGGTTAAACGTAATAATTTGCGGGTTTCAAATGCCCGGACCATGTTGAAAACACACAAATGTGTAAAAAAAAAAAAAAAAATATACACGTTTCGGTTATTGCGTGAACACGAGTAGTCGTAATTGTGTAATCCGCGGCTTTTTTTTTTTTTTTTTTTTTTTTACTACCGCTGACGGTACGCACGCTGAACGGGTTTATCGCTGTGGTCAATGTGAAAAATTATATCCCATTTACGTGACCGCGGACGAGGACGAGGAGGAATTGTTCGGACGATACATGCTCGTATATATATTATTCCAGGGGTATTCGCAAATGTTCTCGCGCTGTTCGGCTCCGACCATTAATCGAGTGACACTGATTTCGCCTCGAAATGTCCGGACGATCCGGCAACGTAAAGAGCCGTTTTTGCTCGCAAACGTTTATATTTCGTCGCCGTTGCTCTTTAGGCCTTCAATCATCATCCGATTGATTAGCTGTAGATCTCCGCGCTCGCCTACGTAAATCGCTCGATCCCTTTAAATCCATCTGCATCCCCTTGCCGCGACGCGTTTCCGCGTCCTTATCCCTTCCCACTTCAATACTCCATGCCAGAGTTCTCGGTTCGCCGTCCCTCGTATTGCCTCGTATTACCGCAGAACCCTTCAAGCATTTTTTTTTTTTCCAATAGCTCCGCACATTTGAAAGCGTCTAATTTTCTAATCATTTTCCCCGCCGATTGTCCGAGTTCTGCGGCCGTACAAAATCCAGCGCAGAGTTTTTCATAGTTTTTCCGGATGGTCTTCAAACGTTAAACCGGCCAATATCGACACGAATTATTACAAAAATATATAAATATACGTGCCCCCCAATAATAGTAATAATAATAACGTAAGTATATAGAAAAAAAAAAAATTTAACTCATATAAACGCGCGAAGATAATAAACTGGAAAATGATTTCCATTTTCGAAACATTTTGACTATACGACGACGATAATAATACGCATTGTTATCGGCTATAATAATATATTATTATATTCTGGAAGAGCTCGACTTGCCTAAAAACGACGGCGGCGTTGGTCTGATAACGAAATGTTTTTTCCCCCCTCTATTATAGTCTATATAAACTTACAGTATATATTTATTATTATTTACTCTATTTTTTTTTTTTTTTTTTATGTATTTTTTATTCCCGTGCGACAAAAGCGACGAACGATTTTTATATTCCTCGGGCCCGATTCCGTTAGATACAAACATGTTTTTTGCACTCGAGACGAAAAAATTATAATAATAATCGAGTACTGGTTTTTTTTTTTTTTTTAAAGAAAAAAAAATGCCTTATATTCGGGAGACCTGCGGATAAACGCCTCCGAAGTGGGTAGACCATAAGTCCTGTTTTAGACGTGTGTTTGTCCCATTTTTCAAATTTGTAGTGTTTCCATTGTCCGTCGTCACATTTGGTCTGGTCGTTTTTCAATAGTCGTTCTATATTTTTTTATTTTTTTTTTTTTTTTTTTTGTTGCGGTAAAGAACTAACTGCGGCGATTATTTTTTATGCTACGGAAATATGACGTTTTCATTAAAAAAAAAATAAAAAAAATACGACAAATAATATAACTACGCGGGTATTGATAAAAAAAAAAAATATATATATATATATATATATATATATAAATATGTATACCGTCGACGCGTTTTTGGGACGGGAGAAAAATTGTACGCGGAAAAAACACGAACTACCGCCGTTTTTTCTTTTTTTTTTATTAAAAAAGTTTTATTTTCCTCGCTGACACGTTGGCAACGCCACTGGGGCCCCTGACCCTTAACGAGTTCCTGTAATATTGTCGCCTTTTGCCACTTGTGCCAGTCGGCCCGGACAAATAATACCGATCGGGATTCATACATATTATATAATAATATTATTATCGTACGTGTGCACAATACGGCAGTGGCCGGTATGTGCGTGCGCCCGCCACCGCCTACGCCGCCGACGCTGCGCTCCCGCCGAAACGGCCGGACGACGCAAACCGTTACGGTATCGGCACTCGCACCGTTACCCGAACCAACGCCGTAGAC
This sequence comes from Tuberolachnus salignus, assembly GCA_956483605.1. Lineage (NCBI taxonomy): Eukaryota > Metazoa > Arthropoda > Insecta > Hemiptera > Aphididae > Tuberolachnus > Tuberolachnus salignus. The sequence goes on from OY101437.1 coordinate 22,736,610, forward strand.
CGGGGGGGGGGGGTCCACAACCTGCGGCCCGCCCGGTAAACCGATTGCGCGACGTAATTTCGTATTTTTCGAACGCCCACGGAACGGCCACAGAACGCGAAAACTTACCGGCGGACCGCCCGGCTCGAATACTGTTACGCGGCAACCAGATGGCGAAAATTTCACGCCGTCCCGCCGGTGAATTCCTTTTCCGAATCTCCGGAACAGTGCGCGCGCGAAACGATTTCAGTACTTATTTCTCTAGCCGCCTGTGGCCAGCAAACTTTTCAAAGTGTACGACCGACTTAAGCGGCAGACGTTTACGAGCAAGTTCGATCCGAACTACCGCGGAATTTTAAAAGACGAGCAATTCCAAACTTCTAATTAAGTAACGTTAACAATAAATCGATTTTTTTTTTTTTCCTTGGTACAATTATTAAGTTAAATAAAAGAATTCTTATTTATCATCGGTTTCAATCGCTCTATCACTCTCTAAAAAAAAAAAAATTGTCCCGCGATGCCCAAGCGTATCTCAGATAATAAATAAATGGATTTAACTTTATCAGGAAGGAATTTATTACGGTTTTTTTTTTTTTTTTTTTTTTGAGTTTATAAGTGGTTTTACTACCCAAAAACGTGTTTTCCGACATGTTTTATGCGATGCGAACTGCCTTTTTTTTTTGTCGTAGGGTTCTCGGATTTATGTTTTAACCGTACCGTCGAGGTTTTATTCGGTCCAAAATATATTTTGCGGTCCGCATTAAAATATTTCAAGTTGAAACTTTCGACAACTTTCAACGCAAACAATGACATAATAAGTAAAATAAAAATGTCATGTATCGTCGGCTCGAAGCGAAAACTCCAATCAAGTTTTGACTTTTTCGTATTTGTGTATTTATGTTTCATACTTGTTGCGTCTTCAATTTTTATACATGATTTGAAATTTTTATTATGATTTTTTTTTGTGCACAAAATCGAGTTGTCTCACCTGAATTTTTCAAATAGTAGGGAAAATGTGGGAAATCACCGGGAATATCTAAACTTGTATAATGTCTCTTTCGAAATGCGTTGAATTTGTAGTTTTGTGTGTTTTCGCCGGGAGCCGACGACGATATTTCCCATATCGGTTTCATGCGGTTTACGGTATTGCCGCCAGAGGTCAGACCCGTCGCTTTCGGTCGCGAATAATAACAATAAATACGTGACGCGCGGGCAGGGCCGGATCGGTATCAACCCGCCGAGTTTTTCCCCTTATAGCTCGCCTAACCGATCCAGCCCCGGACGGAGCCCTTTACGTTCACTTATTATTAGGCCGTTTGTCGAGCCGTCTGTATATACGTATACGCAATTAAACTTAATTCAATTTTTTTTTTTTTTTTTTTTTGTAGAAAATTAAATATCACATTATTTGTAATAAAAACGTTTTATTATAACTCCCTAATTCATTCGTAATATAGATTTAAATAACCGAATCGTTCGGTTTTTATTATTTTTCTTCGAAAACAATTCACATAATATACTTTGAATACATTTTTATTTTTTTTTTATTTTTTTTATAGACAATTAAACGCTATACGATAAAAATTTTATACATTTTTATTCCTTTATTCGTTTAAAATAAAATTTGAATAGTTATAAAACTACACTCAACGTACTCTTTATCGACCATCTGGTCGGCACGGGAGGGGTTGGATCATCGTGACCAGATTCGTATAGTAATGGAGTAAATTTTTAAGGGGAAGTATGGATTTTAAAACATCTAAATGTTTAAATCTAATATTTTCTTCATCTATAACTATGGACCACAGTACGATGCGTACTTTTATTATTGTTGTCGCGCGTCGAATTTCTGATTTTTTTTGTTGTTGTTGTATTGCGTTTATTATTATTGTATACGTATATTCTCGCACCGTTGTATATTCTACAACGGTGCCAATAACAACGGCATGACGCGAGACGCGCCGGCGGTTTGCGGCCGTTAGTTTTTACGATTCCTTATTGTGTAAGTACGCGCGCCGGTTACGTTTAGCTCGCGCGCGTCCGCATGCAAACGACCGCGGCGACGGGGCTTACCTATAAATACTATAATACGATTTTTATGCCTTTCGCCGGCAATGATAAAACCGGCAGCGGCGAAAGGAAAATAAAAAAAAAAAAAAATCCCACCGCCGTCGGTATCGGCAATAATAGGTGCCGGTGCCCGTCACGTACGCACAATAACCAACACTATATCGCCGCGATTATCCCGATAAAGTAGTTATACCGATAAAGATCAACTACGGTGAACAAGACCAAAACTCCGTCGTGCTGCCGCCGTCCGATGATAATCGGGACAAAACGCGAGCTCGTTTTTCCTGAGCCGGTACGGGCCCGCTGGCTCCAGCCCGCCGGAGCGATCCGGGGCGCCTGGAATCCGATGCCGATTTTCGCGGCCGTCGAGTTTCGAACGAGGGAAAACTCGCGGTACATAAACTGCGCGTTTGCAGTTTACGCTGTCGTACGGGGAAAAAAATAAAAATATAAAACAAATAAAAATACAAAACGCACGGGGGGCGGGGAAAAAAAAAAGAAAAAAAAAATCGCATACATTTTAGGTATACGACTGTCCCCGGGGGAGAACGGACGACGAACATAAAACGTATACGCCGCGCGCACGACGATATTATTATACTTGTATACAGGGTGTATACCGCGCAGAACACATACTCCCGAGACAATGAAAATAATCTCGAATTTCGTTGTTTCCCCCCCCACCACCACCACCACCACCACCACCACCACCACCTCGCCCCCTCTGGTTCGTACTACTCAATGACTAAAAAATAATTTTATAATTTAGTTCAATTTCCATTGTAATATTATCGAACAATTCGAAGATGTTTTATTGAGTATAATTTTTTTTTTTTTTTTTCAATTCCATTGACATCGCGATTTTTTAGTAATTGTTACAAGTTTCCAGACGAACGGCGTATATAGCATAACAAGTTTTATACGGTAAGTTTCGTTTAGCGCGAAACACTGTTATGTTAAAAACACACGGACATTTGTCGATAAACTAAAAACAAAAAAATATCGATAACCACCTAGTGGCCAACGAAAGTGACATGTTAAAACGTCAACGTCGTGAGACGAATAAACTCTCTACAATACGGGGCCGACTTCAATATTATCGAAAATAATACAATTAAAATGTTATGCATTCGATTTCGTTTACCGCGGAACACGAGCGTTTAATTAAAACGCGATTATTTGTAAAAAAAAAAAAATTTAAAAAAAATTGAATTATCTTCATTATCAAGGAAGATATCGCAAGTGGGTATATTATTTTTCGTGGGACACCCTGTATATATTATACATTGTAAAATATATTTACGGCGTCGGAATTTCACCGGGGGGGATGGAAAAACCGTTTGTAAAAACGCGCGGATGTCCGGAAGGTGGGGAATAAAAACGTAGTTTGAAGTTTCACCGGCAGGAAAAGTTTGACGCTCGTGGACGTGACAAAAGCAGTGCGTAAGTGTACGCGGGGCTGATTTTTTTTTTTATTTCGAACGGCTCGGGTGGGAGGAGGTGGACCCGAACCGTGTATATTTTATACAAGTCTATACTGAATATAATTATTGACGTACCGATAGAAATAATACCGACAGATTTATTTTTATCTTTAAATATATACAATAAAGTTTTTTTTTTTTTTTTTTTTTCTTATTGTCGTCCCTTGTTGATAATAATCGATCATAATCAGTGGCGTATTTCGGGGTGGGAAGGAATTTCTTTCTTTTTAAAATACCCCCCTGCGACTTACAAAAAAAAAAAAAAAAAAAAAAGAAAGAAAAGGAAAATGGCCCAATGTATTAGTTTTTTTCCATCACTCGTGCCTATTCAAATATTAAATATCCCAATTATACTTTCAATGTCTCTTTTTTTCATCAGTAAAAAAAAACTTAAAACGAGTTATTGGGATCATAACATTTATACAACAAATACGCCACTGATCATAAATATCGTCTTTCTGTATACCGATTAGAGTATACAATATAATGCTAAATAGCGATAATAATAAAACATACACAAATACAATATAATGTTCTAAACTAATACTATTGGTATATACGTACACTCCTTTAAAAAAAAAAAAAAAAAAAAAAAAAAAAAAAAAGAGCAATCTGGTGTCAATCATCTTCGATATAGACTCGTTAAATATAGAGCTAGGCCTTTAATTTGTATTTTTTGGTCCTGTAGAATTGCGTAATAAAAATGATGTCTTAAAACGTTTCAATGCCGAAAAAGTTTGTTCGGAAATTGCTGCAGTGTTGTGCAAGTACTGGCAATAAAATAAAATTTAAAAAAAAAAAAATTAGGATTATAATATAATGATTCTACAGGTGGACGATCGATAAAATCGATACACGTGAGTGCGATCGACATTTCTTTTCGGCAATTTGAATTCTGAAGGTGTACGAATCGAAAATCTGAATTCGAAATTGCAATCTATTATTAAGATGAATCGTACGAAATCGTGCCGTTGATATTTTGGTAATATTATCAATCAGATGAAACTAAAATTATTTATATTATTATACATTTTAACAATATTTCAATAATAATATTCAATATATAATGTGTTTGAAACGTTTTATCCAATATAATGATACAATTTTTTTATTTTTTTTTTTTTTTTTTTGCTGTTTAACTCTACTCCCGAAATATTGTAATCATAATTTAAAATAATATTTTCATTTGGCGTGAGCGCGTATAAACCTGAAATGTAGAAATCTGAACACTGAACAATTTCGGATATAAACACCTGGACCGTACACATCTGTACTGTACGTTTGCCCCTTACACAGATTTGTGCGCCTCGCGATTTCTACAGTCCAGATTTCTACTTTCCACGTATTTCCCGGTTTACACGCGGACCATTTTTCTTTTTTTCGGACACATTGCACAATACGTATATATATATATATATATCAGTTAGGTTGGTTTCTAAACATTCCGACATTCAAACGTTAACGCATTACGAATATTCCGGAAATATCATTATAAATTATAATGTCGAAATTAAAACATTGAACGTGTACGCCAGTTGAACTATTTCAAAACAGTCGACAGCGGTGCGATTTCAAAACGGCCGTTATGAATATTTCGGACGTGTACCGTTGGAAGTGATTTTGTAAAATTTCGAATGGCCACCGCCGGGCGGCCCGCCCGCGTACGCCCTTTAGACTCTTCGGGGTCTTGGATGTACGCGCGGTCACGGTGTTCCGGCGACGTGATTTCACGCGTGTTCCCCGACAACGTGACGTAATGGCCGCGATAAGAGGTCCTGCCCCCCCCCCCAACCGCCCACCAAACACCGTCAACCCGGACCGCGGCGATTATTCGACCCGGCCCCGGCGCGCGGGCGGCCGGGAGGTTAATCCCGAACACTCGCGCCCGAAGTCGCTTGCGGCGCGCTCGTGACGGAGGTCGATCACACCCCCGACCCGCCGAACGACCCGCCGAACGACCGGCCGGAGTCCGCGGCGGCGACGGCGACGGGCACCTGCCCGCGAACCGCGGTCACCACGACGACGCCTACGAGATTTAATACTACAACGGTGTGTATTCGTAGGCGAAACTAGCCGTAAACTACGGGAGGTGATAAAATTGTTAATAGCCCGCAGACCCCACAGCCCCTAGACGCAGAGATATTGTGCCCGGACAATCCGCGAACGCGAAGAAATTATTAAACCATAGCGCCATCCGTAAACGGATGGTAGGAAACACGAAAACCGCATAACTCTGCGTTCTGTATTAATTTCCAGCGACTAAATTGAACGCCTAACGGTACTAATATTTTTGTTTTTGTATACCGTGTAACTGCACTCGTTCGTTTTTTCTCAAAAACTCCACCCGTTTTCCAACCGGGTTCGACCATTCTAATTTAGCCACTTGATAAGTGCGTAAAATTCCACGTTTACACAAACTATTATCATATTTGCGAGTTTTATGTCGCGTAATTGTAAAAATCGGTTACGTTAGGTTAGGTCTTTTGAAAGTTTACCAATGGTTCGGGTCGTATCAGTGACGTAGACAAGTGGAGGAACAGTGGAAAATGCCCCCATCCCCCTTCTGTTGGCCGTATTTAACATATTTACGTATTTTTTTATGCGTTTGAACAATTTGCAGAAGTGTTAGTGCTCGTATTCACTATCGATTTGTCTAGAATTTCGTTGAAAATCTCACAGACTTCTCCTGCAATTAAACCGGTCGAAATGAATATTCAAATATTCAATTCTAAACAACTGTTGATAACCAATATAATCTGTTATAGTTTTTTTTTTTTTTTTTAAACAATTTGCCCTATCTAATTTTAAAATTCTCGCTACGCCACCGGGTCGGATATTTTTTTTTATATTCCGCTAACCGGAATCCGGTGTCCGGATAACCGAAATGGCAATAAACCCGAATTATACTCGAATACGTTAGTTTCGGATATCCGTAACATTCGGACACTCTGTACAATCGAAGGTTTTCAGATTCCGAACCGAGTACAAGTGTTTGGTCACGGTGTATATTTCCCCTCTAAATCTGCATTTCGATCAAAGTGCGTCCGGACAGAAATTTTTCGGACGGCGGAACGCATCCTCGCGCCGTATACCAGTCACGGTTAGTGGCAGTCGCGGTTCGGATTAGCGAATTTTTTATTACTATTATTATTTTTTTTTTTTTTTTTTCTTTCACAACCCCAACCATAATAATAATAATAATAATAATAATATATCAAAAGCGATATTTGCTCCCAGCGCGTGTGTACAATTATATATTGTTATTGCGTACGCGTGACCGTGCATTGAAAAATTCGGTCGGTTATTTTTATTGAGGTTTTTTTTTTTTTTTTTTTTTTTGCGGGCAACTGACGTATAATATTAAATATTATCGTCTGGTGTCCGCGCGCTCGGGCACCGCGTAATTCCCGTATTTTTATATTAACCGAGAACCGTCGAAATTCAATTGTCTGTAAAAATATTATTATACTTGTAATTTTTATACTATATTGAATATTGTGACCTCGCGTCGCGTATACGTACCGCGCCACGCAAATATTCCGGTACGTTGCCGGCAATATTATATTTTATAATCGCGGAATGCGTTTATTAAAATTGCACGTTATTTCGCGGGGGAACTAGGAATTTTCACGCCCGGCGATAAAAACACTCTTCGGGCGCCCTACCGATGTTTGTAGAATTTCTCTACCGGGGTCCCCTAAGATGCCGAACAATCAAATTAAAAAAAAAAAAAAAAAAAAAAAAATATATATTTTTCGGTAAATAACAGAATTCTACGACGATAACGAACATTTTACCCCCGGGGATTTACCCGGCCCCCCCCCGTGTTCCGGCCCCTGGCGGCGTGTCTTGTTCTTGTGGACCACAGGGAATTCCCGTTGGTTTTTCGACACAAAAACACAATGTACCCGGGACGATTATTTTTTTTTTTTTTTTTGCTCTCGCAATTATCGATTTCCAGAGAGGATTTCTCGACTATATTCCGTTAACGTTTCGATAGCCGTGGATCGGATAAACCGACTAATCGAATGTAACCCAAAGGATTACTATCGTTTTTATTATTATTTTTTTTTTTTTTCTTATAGTGCCGGAGCGATTAATTTTACATAGATGTGTTTTTTTTATTCTCGTTTTACGTATACCTAGAAAGACGCGAAAAGTCTTTTGAAAAACGTTTCGAAATAAATTCTCAACAGTTTATGCACTTCCCGGCAGGTCATTTTGGTGGTTTTAAAAATCGTTTGTAGTGAAAATGATCGAAATTGTTGTCACGGTGGTACATTATTTGAAACCGACAAAAATTGTCGACGCACCGACTTTATTTATTTGTTTTTTTTTTTTTTTTTTGTTTGTTTTCTGTATTCCGTGTTACCTTGGCAAAAAGGGAAAAACAAGACTAGAAATACTCGGTTTAGAATCGGTTTTCATTAGCAATGATTTATCGTTGCGTATACAGCATATAAATTAAATGAATTGCAAACACGAAAAATATAAGTTTTAAATACGATTCACCACTGGAAAACTTTATGAGTTAATATAGATTTATTAATGTATGTAGAATATAGGTTAGATATGGATATACTTGTTTATGATCTTGATTTATCAAGATAACTAACTCTAACGTAGCTCTGCGACTCGACTTAAGAATAATTTCGCCAACAGAATATTAAATCATAAAAGCTAAGCTCTTATTAAACGCGTTTTAATGCGATTCGTTGAGTAGGTATTATTATTATTATTATTAGATTTTGTAGAAAAAAAATTGTTTTTAACTCTTTTGTGTATTCGCACTCCGTAGTTTAAAATGACCAATTTTTCCCGGGCGGGAGGGAAATCACCGTTTCCCGTATTAAAATACGGACACGATTGCATTTTCGAACACGTGCAAACAAGATTGGTTTTTTTTTTTTTTTTTGTCGTTTCTCCGGTACCTCCGGAGTTGTGTATCCGTAAGACAATCGCGTTGCACTTGGTAATCGGACCTCTACTATACGCTTGTGCTCAGCGTGTCCATTATTTCGTTTCGACCGATAAACCGTGTGCAAACCCTTGACGGTGTTAAGCCGTTAATGTCGGAAAACTCCTTCTCCTCATCATCGTTGGTCACCGTTACATAGTATCAGCAGTGCACTTATAGTCCGGCGGATATTGTGCTCGAAACGTTACCGCCATAAACAAGAGAGTGCCGCTCGTGTTGCGGACAGAGGAGACCAGCCCCGGGTCGGTTCGCTTTTTTACATTTGTTTTTTAGCTCTCCATGATTCGGGGAGGCTTTGTTGAAGGTCACCAAGGTTCACTAATACTTGTGACGACGTATCAATTTAAAATATCGTTTTAATTATCGGTCTGTGATCGACCGAACGGATGAAAAATAATTTAAAACTGGGCACACCTGTCTCATCGACAAGTCCGGTGTTTAGGTTAGCACAAATCGTATAATCGTACGGTGATGAATACTGACAGATGCAATACAATATGATAACCACCAGGGCTGTGCACTAAATGCTTTATATGCTTTGAAAAATCCCTCTGAACAATTCCGAAATATGCAAAATAATGTTCTATAAAAATGTCTAAAATTAAAATAACATTTTCAAATGAAAAAATTAAAAACGATTTACCGAAAAAAAAAAAAAAAAGCTTTATTTTGGAAATTTTGGACACATTATATTATATTATACATTCATTGGTACCTATTTATGTTTCTAATTTTTTCTAAAAGATTACGAATTATATTACGGATTTTATTATTGGGTAACAATTTAAGTTAAATAACCGACTAAAAATGGAATAATTTCATCGAAACTATAAAAAAAAAATATAAACACAAACATTTAGACCAGATTGACCGATAAAATATAAATATTAAAAAAAAAAAAAGCATTAATACGAAAAAAAATCACGAAAACGTGAATTTATATGCCCTAACTCGTTAAATAGACATAAAGATATGCAAAATAAAATTTCGTATTTGAACGATAAATCAGACAAAACTAATTTTGGCAAAATCCATTTTCTTTAGGGGGCACCAAAAAAAAAAAAAACTGATCAGGGGATAGATTGTAACATTGCAATAACCGTAATAGAAGATTTTTTTCTTTATGTGGTAGATATGTGAGGGGGATAGGGCGAGGGGAAACGCCCAATTGTTGCCGTACAAGAAACTCAGACCGGATCGCCCGGGTCAGCCGTTTATACGAGGCGTATTCGAAAAGTAAGGGCCGTTTTGTCATAAAAAAAAATTATAATCATATGAAATAGGTTTTATTAGCACATTTAGTTTACTACGAATCTACTTCACTTTTCCACATAATCGCCGTTTACTTCTAAGCATTTTTTCGTACCGCTGCACCAGCTTCCTTAACACCTCTGCACAGAAGCTCAGGACGAGACTAGTACGGTGGGTGGTTAAAAAGTCCCCAACGTAAATCTTGAATTTTCTTGGCTGCGGCGTGAGTACGCGCATTTTCATGAAAAGGAGGATTACACCGGATGACAGTTTACCACGTCGTCGATTTCGGATCGCACGTCTTAGGTTATTGAGCGTTTCACAATACACGTCAGCTGTAATTGTTGTCCCACGTTCCATAAAATCAACCAAAAGAACACCATTTTCGACTCGTGTAAGGAGTTAACTTAAATCGTTTTGGCTTTGGTGAAGTTGAGTGGCGGCCATTGCATTGATTGCTGTTTCGTTTCTGGATTGATACCAGAATATCCACGTCTCATCGCCGGTGGTAAGGTTAAGGAAAAAAAAATCATCACCATCTTGCCGGTAACGGTTAAAAAAACTCTCGTAATAATATTATTATGGGTTTCCGTCTCGGCGTATCATTGCCCGGTAAACGTTTTATAATTTGGAAAACGGCCAAAAGAGGAGGAGGAGGTTCTGGTCCGTATCCCATTGCATCCGGTCCGCCGACTTGTCGCGTCCATTAAACGTACTTGTACACGCGGTTGTAGGACGCGTTGCGCGGTAGTGAATTCGATTTTAGAAAACGATTCGTATTATAAAAAGTACACGTCGAACGTGATTTACTGTTATTTATCATTACTGTTTGTTTATTTTATTGTAAACTCCGGGCGGACCGAACGGACGTATCGGTTTCGCAAATTCGCGATTCCGCCCTACTCTCTTCGCCGCCACCCCGTCGCACGGATTCTGAGCGGAAGTACTCGCCAAAACGGGTACTCCGGTAGTGTTTTCTGGAGAAAGTTTTCATTATTTTTTATTTTTTTTTTTTTAAATATATTTATATAATTTATATAATGGCGAATAGTTAATACCGTAAGACATGTCGATGAACGGAACGCACGAGAAAGCGAGAGATACACGAAAACGGAATAATATACGCGAGAGAAAAAGGACTGTGTTAAGAATCGCCACAGAGATTGTAACCAAAAAAAAAAAAAAAACCATTTTTCATTTGAATATTTCTCGTTATCGTGCAATTAAACTATGATATATCACGCGTGCGGTATCACTACTAGTGATGGACGAAATCCGGATTTGCCGGACATCAAAATTCCGGAGTTTTGGATTTCGAAATTTGAAATCCGACATTTAATTCCGATTTTTATCTGAATCCAAATTTCGGTCTTTAAAATTGTGATTTTGTGCTCTTCGATTGATTTCTCGTAAAACGATTATTTTTATCGTATTGCCAATAACATTAAATAGGTTTTTACAGTTTTAGACAGTTTTATTATTAAAAACAAGTACAACAAAAATCATGATACATATTACACTTTTGTTTATATAGTATATTACAAGCTGACCCGGCAAAGGTAGTTTTAAAAATACACATTTTCGGGTTTATTAGATTTTCGGATAATCCGAAATCACATCGCTGACCGCGACGGACAAGATCACTAGTTGTCGGCCGATAACTTTCGAAAAATAAACGAATATTCAAGGAAGATTTTGTTTATCACGTCTTAAGATTTCCCAACCCATGTCCGCCTCTCACGCGCATGTCTTTACTTCAACAAAATGCATTTGATATGTCTACGGGTTAAACTGACAACCAATGTCTTCGGTTTTGTAACGGCAAGCGGAGCACCGAAAACATCTGAAAGTCGGATTTCCTGGTTCTCTTGGCTACAATGCGGATAGGGCGATGTTTACCTTAGAATCGGTTTTTAGTTACGAAGATCCAACGAAATATATTCTTTTCGTTTAAGATTCTGGGCGTACCGAAGAACGTATTGGTCTTACTATGATATGTATTTTTTTTTTTTTCGTCTGTTTGTGTACAATATTATTACAAGAAATATTGCTCGGGTCATCGACTTCAAGGACGTTTCTGGTATGGGATTTTGTCAAGTTTCCTGAAAAGTCAAAAAAAATATAGAAATATTTACGCATTGGAAGTGGATCCATAAAAACCACGGGTTAAAAAACCAATGCGACTTTGTCCCGCGCAAAACAAAAATAAAAAAATTGCCTGCCAGCGTTTCGCGTGCCGCCTAACCTAACCTTTCCATTCGCTTCGAGGGACTTTTTTTTTTTTTTTTTTGTTATTTTAAATCGTTATAAATGAAAATGTTAATCTGTCAGTGTTCAGTGAGTTAAATATGTATTTGGAGAAATCGCGAATGAGCAAGTCAAGAAATTTGTAAGCAACGTCCATTGTTTTCATTGACATCAGGGGAATAATTTTGGTTGAACGGGTTTCTTGTGGACAGACAGTCGGTCTATATTATTACGGAGAAGTATTGACTTGTTGGTTGTCTGTCGGTAACCGGATAAGACGTATTATTACAATACGTTCAAATAAAAAAAAAAAATAAACTAATTTAATCGTAAGTATATCAATATATATATATATATATATATATATATATGTATATTACAGTTTTCACAGCGGGTGTCGTAGAAATTCGTAATGCGAATAATGCGAAAACGCGGTGTTCCGACACTCCGTTAAAAAACTACTTTAATAATAATAAAAAAAAAAACACAATAATTCGAGACGCGGAAAACGTGGAATATTTAATATTTTTCTTTGCGAAAACATTATTGGCAACCGCCGATGTTTCTCTTTTCGCCGCGTAAACCGCGCAATAAATTACGAGTATATAATATATCCGACATTATTGTAATATTTGACATTATTCGTCTCACACACCGCACCACACGGTCGTATAATATCGTACGAAGTCGAAAAGTTTATCTGCGCGTACGAGACGAGACGGGGACATAATAATAATAATAATAATAATAATAATAATAGGGTCGTTATCGACGGCCCGGTAACGTTCAATACACCATCGGCTGATACATACAAATATATAATGATACATATATATATTTATATGTATGAATACATAATGTATAATATATATATATATATATATATATATATTATAAATATAGTCTGGCGGACGAGCGTGTGTAATTAATCAAACACTCGAAAACGCGGTCTGAACGAGCTAATTACGCGCCTCCGTAATCTCCCGCGGACGACGGACAAATACGTAAATCGAGGCCGTCGTTTACGCCCAATAACAACGCGCGGTCGTTACGCGCGTCGCGATAATAACCGTGTCGTCGTTACGGCGTTACGGGCGACGCGCGTGGCCCCGGGCCGAAACGGCCGAAACCGCCGGACCGGATAAACTATTTTTTTACGGCGATTTTCGATAAATCGATTTTCGACAAAACTCTCGTGAATCGCCTACCGGCCGTCGTTTCGTCCGGCGCGACCGCGCGGCCCGCGGACAATCGGACGGCGAGCCTTTCGGAGTGCCGAGAAATCCGTAAACGAACCGAATCTACGCATCGGAATCGGTATGCGACCGCTCTTTGATGCAAACAAAAAATTACTATTGTGTACCTTCACTCCCGCGATATTTTTACGTTTACGGAATAACGGCAATGACAATCGTTTCCGGGCGAACCTGAAAACCCCGGGATTCCGCCGTTTAAATTACTTCAAACTGTTTACAGCGTTTTGATTATCAGTCCCTCGGATAGTTCAAGCAGACAAATTAAAACCGCAATTCCCGTTGGATCCGTAGGGTACGGACACAATAAAATCTCGTTCGGAGCCTAAGAAGGGGAATTTAATGATAAATCATTATCGCTAACGAATAACGGTCCTGGGTGAACTTCGGTTAAAAATGTATTGATAAATTTAAATTGGAAATTCTGTATTAATTTGTAACTGCAAAATAAATTACAATTGTTCGTGTTTTAAACGAATTTTAAAACACATATTAACTCACCGTTGATAAAAATAAATTACAAAACTTTTACATCCATATAAAACAAAACAAAAAAAAAAAAACCGACGGGATATTTTGAAAATTGCACCACGTCCGGAAAGTTCTAATACAAGGAATCGGTAAAAGTTTCAGGACTCCATTACGATTATTTTTCACTGAATTACAACCACAAAACAAAATCGGAAATAACAAAAACCGTTATTGCGTACAAATTTCCAATATTCCCTCGTTGTCTGCGAGGAAAATAAAAATAATACCTCTCTAATGCACTAACCAGACAACATTGTCTATTACAATCCAATTTTAAAGTTGACGATCCTAGTGATATTTCTGGTAGTAAACGGTCCGGGTCAATTATGCTGATAACAGCAATATTCGGTCGTCGTTCATTATAAATTTTATCGTTCTGTGAAGAAGATATTTTATTATTTTTTTTTTTTAATTTGCTGTCATAAAATGGAACCTACAAAATGTAGATTAAGCGGTTTTGTTAAGACGTGTGAAACGTGTAATCCCCAACACGGCCGGACTAATCTTTTTTTTTTTTTAGATTTCCCAACAACGAAACGCGGCAAGTTTTTATAAATATATATATAAACGAGTGTCACAGCGCCCGATTGTGCACTGAAAAAATAGCCGCCACGTTTTCGTGCTGGCCACCGTTCATATTTATCAGTGTCCACCTCGTGGTCGAATTACAAACAACCGGTACGGGTATAATATATGCGTTATAGTTAAAAAAAAAAAAAAAACCCGAAATCCGTCAAAACTAATCTCAACTAGTCAAATCCTATTCCTTCAAACCCTTCTCGTCAAAAACTGGCGATGACTAGTTAATACGAGAAATAACCAGGATAAGTTGGAACAAGTTTTAAATTATTATCGTTCGTAAGTTAGAACTAATTGCGTCTGAAATATATCGATCAAAACTAGTATTATCTAACGCACGCGGATTTTCAGAAACAATTTTTATATCGTTAGTTTAAACTGGGGAAAAGTATAGGAATTCATTTACGTCAGGAACAGGATAAACCAAAATTGGTTTTTGACTCCTGGTTCAATGATTACCCATCTGTTTCTAGCCAATGCGCTTGTATATGTTTATTGTATTCTTATTTAATAAGACGTAAAATAAAATTCAAATGAATTAATGAACTTATTCGATCACGGTATTAATGGTTTTAAAGTCGAAAATTTGCACCGGGAGTCCTGTGTAGGGGACCCGTCCGACTGTTGTTCGGCGACAGACGAATTTTCCGATCTTCAGGTACACCATTTCAATTTCCGGCCGTGAAACCAGCAAACTCGTCTTATTTGTACGGTTACTAATGGTTTTAATGGCGGCCATTATTATTCATTGATCGAATTAACAAGTATAGTGGTATGTTATTTGATGTGACGAGCGCAACGTGATTTTGTTGTTTACGTACACAATTTACGTAACCTACCTATAAATACTAATTAATTATACTCGGTCACTACCGCACTAAACGCGTTCCAGAATTATGTTCTAAAGATCCTAAGATTGCCTATAGACCGTGATCCGGTATTTCTAGCACTGCTCCAATTAGATGGAATGGATTTGCTGTATTGGCTTTGTCGACATCCGGAATGTGGATTACAACGTCGACATCTCGATTTTCTGCACACGGTTTTCAATTCTGCCCGTAGTTGTTTGCAGCTCGGTGATCACACTATTGAAAAAAATTTCTCCCGTTGTCCGAATGGAGAAGAACCCTGGCTCCCGAGGTCAGAAAAATAACTGGTACCCGGGGTTTGTGACCAACGAACCGGTTACAAGGTTGGTAAAGTACGAGGTGCGGATGCGTAAACGTGAATATTTGTTTAAAATCTAACCAGACTCGACGGATTCGTTAAAACGCGCGGTTAACTCTCGTAGTAACAAGTCGAATAACTTGACGGATTTCGGGTCTCAACTGTAACATACGAGGTCTGTTCAAAAAGTTCCCGAACTATAATTCCTGAAAATAGAAAATTTATAGTATCGTAAATGTTATTAAATTGAAATAAAATAGAGATAAGCAGCTATCTTTTCAATTAAATCTCAAATGTTTATTACTATCTAACCGTTAACTGTGTGCTTTCAAAATAGACACGAGTCGTGTGTATTGTGCGATTTTTAAAATGAATAACATTCACGAACAACGTATTAATATTACATTTTGCGTTAAACTTTGTAAATCTTTTACCGACATTCATAAAATGTTGCAAAATGCTTATGGTGATCAGTGTTACGACTGGTTTAAACGTTTCAAAGACGGTCGGAAATCAGTTGATGACGACCCACGTTCAAGACGTCCGTCGACATCGACAGACGATGCTCATGTGACAAAAGTCAATGAAATTGTGCGGTCTAATAGACGTTTAACCGTTCGAGAAATTTCGGAAGATTGTAACATATCGGTTGGTTCATGTCATGAAATCCTGGTAGAAAAACTTGGAATCCACCGCGTTGCAGCAAAATTTGTCCCTCGGTTGATGTCGCAAGACATCACGACAATGCACCAGCAGACTTTTTTTTTATTTCCAAAACTAAAATCTCCGTTAAAAGGAAAACGATTTTCTACGATAGTCGAAATAAAAGAAAATTCGCTAACGGAACTACGAGAAATTCCAGAAACTGCTATCCAGGATTGCTTTCAACAATGCTGAAACGTCGTTGGCAAAAGTGTATAAACCAAGAGGGAGAATACTTCGGGGGTGATAAGTTTCAATAGCCTGTTGGTAGGCACTATAAATAAAAAATTGAAAAACTCGGGAACTTATTGAACGGGCCTCGTACGTACATATGAGTTTATTTTAATTTCCAGTCTGTCGTTTTTCCTACGGTATTTTGTCCCGTATATACAATTTTTATCGTTGCACAATAAGATGGCCGTCGACACTCGGCCACTTTTCTGTACGCACATATATTGGTTTTACAACGACGACAATATTATACAACTCTATATTAATTTTGGAACGTTTATACGGGTCGACTCGTATACCCGGCTGTACGTTTTTCGGTATCGGTTCGCTTCGGGTTTTTACTCGTGTGTCCCCTCGTAAACGTCTCGGTTTTATATTATTATTATCCGGCGCCGCCGGTCGCGTAGTAATTGAATTCGAGTTTTAATTTCGCGAAAATATAAAAACGCCTCTGTAATAATTGCGCGCGCAAGTTTCTTTTTTTTCTTTTTTTTCTCCGTTGTCCTCGAATAAACTCCAGTATAATATACGAAAACACTTTAATCGCGACCCGCCGACCAACGAAACATTTTCAAGTCGAATCTACTCGGATTTTGTCGATAGTTTTAGATAACAGTATTCGCACGATCTTTTGAAATTTTTGAAAACCGTTACCCTTATCTTGTATATTCCGTACTCGTAACACAAACGCACAGAATATAATATATATATATAAAAAAAAAAACCCGCCATGTGTTATAATAACGTACCCGCCTGTATATAATATAAAATCATTATCATTTTTTTTTTTTCTTCTCGGTTATATACGAAATAAAAATCCGATTTTTCCAACCCGCCGCCAAGAGTATTATACTCCCGCATAGTGCCCGGAGATCAGTGAAATAAAATTTTGTCCGTAGGTTCCCGAACTTTTATGGCCCTCGGAATGAAAATAGTCTCGTAGAACCCCGCCTCTAGTTTATCTACAATTGTTCAACTATGCCATGGACTCGTACCTTACCTATCCTGACGTATACCCTAAGTTACCCTGACCGTCGTCACGTTGCCAGTGCTTTTATCCGACTGCAAGTCCGATCCGAAATTAATTTTAAAAATACAAACCGTTACGAACTTTTTCTTCGTCAACCATAGTCAAGTGTGTCATAGTATTCTGTGGACGAGGATTACCGATTTAGCGTTACGGTTTGGTCATCATGGTAACCAAACTCGCCGTTTTATTATGTATTATTATTATTATTATTATTATTTATACTATATGGTTACCATAGTAAATCAACAAATCTTTCTGCCATCAAAATTCTCTACATTTCCGGTGGATTTTTCAAATAATTTTCTTTTATAGAAACCGCAATGTTGTCCTGGCAATTACGACAACGGCAAAAATAATATTCAACCGAATCGGTCGACCGAGTCGTCACATGTGACGATCTTGCATACAAACGGCGATCGGTTTTTATACAAATATTATGTCATTAATCGAATATCATAACAAAGACAAAACCGACGTATTGACATCGCAAAAGCCATGTACGTTGGATTTGGATGTAATGCGGCGGAAATCTCCGCAAGAGTGTACTCAAACAACTCGCCAAAGTTTAACGGCTATCGGACGAACGGCGTAGTAAATGCATAAATGTGAGGTTCCCAACTCGTGGTACGCGAAGACATTTTTTTTTTTTATTACTATTTGAATGCAATATTATTTAGTTTGGTTTAGTTTAATTGACACTAGGTAATTTTATACAATTATTATTTTATCGAAATAACATTTAATGTCGATGACATTGGGGTTTGTAATCGTAGCAATTTAGAATTTTAGATAATGGATAAATTCTATAGTTTATTATAGTTACTTATCGATAAATTCGTATTTGAAAAATAAGTACAGAATTAGGCTCGATATTCAAAGTGACTCAAGAGTGAAAATTAGTTCCATTCAGCCTGATATTGATGTCCTTAGTACAAAATAAACAATAACAAATATAGCTTTTTTTTTTTTTTTTTTTTATTAATTTGAAAATTGTAATTTAAAATTTAAATATTTAGATTTAACTAAAAATTAAGATTTTTTTTTTACTTTCATAAATATCAAATGCATAAAATGTAAAGAATTTTTATAATCCATTTATAATAAAAATTTACGCTAAAAGAATTCAACTACTAAGTTAGTGTTAGAATTGAGGTGGTACGCGTATCGATTATAAAAGTGTCATGTGGTACTCCATGATAAAACAAAATTTAGAAACCCCTGGCATAAAAGATAAACCAGACATACATTGGCTTTTATGTATAATTCGGTTTTGCGTATAACGATAGTAACACACGAGCTGAAAAGTCCCGGGTTACAATATTATATATTCGCGTACAGACGAATATTCGGAAAAGTCGCGTGGGACGCAAATTGGAAACCGCGCCGCGGTATACGGGCAGTGGGCGTTTTAATTTCGCGATTTTTTTATTATTATTATTATTATTATTACGGGAACACGACGGAAAAAAAAAAAAAAAAACCTACTCGTCCGAGCGATAAATCAGCTTTTCGTCGGCGGCGGTGCGCTCCTCTATAAAATCGTCATAATTCAACAACAACAAAAAATGTTTAATAATATACGTTAGACATGCGCGAACGAATATAGTAATATGGTATTTTTTTTTTTTTTTTTTAACCATACGTGTATATCCCGGGCCGCAATAAATTCTACCTGTGTAAACTACAGTTTCGTACATAACTCGACGACGATGATGATAATAATAATAATAGTAATATTATTGGATAGGTACCATGGGTATCATCGGTTTTCGCGTAGAGGGTCCCGGCCGAATAAACCGTTCGGTTATTCCCGTTTCCTGTATAATAATAATATTAATAAATCGTTGTCATCGTATTCGGGGGGGAAAAAAAAAAATACGAAATTAGCATATATATATATATATTTTTTTTTTTCTGTATATAAACCTATAAAACGTATGGCGATTGATCGAAACTCTCGGTAACGATTTCGCATGATATTTACCGGACAATACGATACGACTTCGTTGTCCTGGCGATTTTTGCCGGGACCCAGGGCCGTATTTAGGAATCTGTCGCCCTGGGGCAACAAAAAAAAAAAAAAAACGTGCTGTTATTTGTAATAAAAAAAAAAATACAAATTGAATACAATTTTATTTTTAATTTACAATTCAATTTTTTCCCTGGATTGTCGCTCCGCAAATACATTAATTATATTAACATAATCGACGCTGGAATTTAGTTCACTATCGATGTTTAACACACCCAAAACATTTAGGCGATCGTTATTCATTACCACTCAGGCATTCGTTTTTATAATAAATTTTGATCTACGGTGTCGCCACAATGCCACAAAACTATCAATTATTATCTCAGCTAAATTTCGATAATAGGTTTAAAAAAGTAAGATAATGACAAAAGTATAAATAACAGAATAATAAAATAATATTATGCGTAAAAATTAACTGAACGCAATTTTGAGAGGATAAAATTAATGAAATTATATATAAAAAAAATGTGTCATCTCCTATAATCAGCCCCCTGTTTCCCCCACCCCACCCCTAAATACGGCCCCGCCGCGACGATTGATTTGAGTTTTATTTATTTTTTTTTATTTTTTCTGTCTGTCTGCGAACAAGTTTTCGACTTAGAATACTCGATCCTAACATGGGAACTCTCTCGTAGAACGTTATGTGAGAATCCAGTCGGTGCGCAGAGGAAACGTTTCTGTTTTCCGAAATTTCCATGTACAATTCTTAATAATTGGGGAAAAACAACCCCCCCCCCCGTGCGAATAAATAACTGTCGAATTTTTGTCTAAACGACGTAAATAATATTATAATCGTATTTCATACGATTGTCTTGGGACGACGGCTATGGGCGCGCGACACGCGGGTGCGCACGTCTGCGGGCCGCGGCGGTGTCACTGCGGTCATCAGGTTAACCGTCGAAAAAAACCCAAGAGACCGCTCGTTTTTTTTTTTTTTTTTGTCTGCCGGTCTAATCCGTCCCTCCCTAACCGCCGCCGCCGTTTTTTTTTTTTTTTTTTTTAATACTGTTTTCTGTATAAAACCGGAAAACAAACAAAACCGGCCCGCCAAGGCAGTTTTATTATAGAAATATATAAGCCAAGAGCAGTTAATTAAGGGGCACGCCGGCGGCGGCGGAGTTCTTTGACGATGGTCGGCCGCGGTAGACGGACGAGGAAAACGCGCGTAAATTGTGGCGACCGGCTCAAAACTATACATAATAATAATAACTATGTCGACAAAGTGTATATATATATATATATATATATTGTGTGTACAACATGCGGGCTTACTTAAAACGGGGTTAAAAAACGCGGTATCATATTATTATAACATTATAATGTAAAGGACGTAACGATTTTATGCGGTCGCGCCCCGTAATTTCGCCGGTCCGACGAAATATTTCATGACAATACAAACGATATTATTATTAAATAATATTAACTCGCCGGACCGAACAATCGCCCGAGCGTATGGAATAATACCGTCGAACATACGAGACAATTATTACATTTTTATATTGCTACGGGTACGCGTGGCCGGGGCTAGTAACTAGTTAAAAATGTCAAGTTATAATTTTTAAATTGAAAAAAAAAAAAAAAACCGTGTCATTGCATTTATATTTCGATATAAATTACGTATTTTCGCTTGAATATTATTTACACACAACAAGACGAGCATACGAGATGCCCGCACAGGTTTTGTATGGTAACTGAGTATATATAAAAAAAAAAAAAAAAAAAAAAAAAAAAAAAAAAAAAGAGTACAAAAAATGGGTAGTAGTAATATTAAGTATAGTTAATAGAACGTTTAATTTTTAACTACGCTTAAGTCATTATTTCCCTGAAAATTCGTAACTCAACATAGTCGATTTAATTTATATTTTAAAATGAACTATAATTCAGCTTAGTTATTATTGTATTTTTTTTTTTTTTTTTTTTTTTCTAGATAAACTCTCCTTAAACTATTTATAAAAATCCGTTACTAACTTACGTTAACAACATTGTGTGTAGCTGTCGTTATCGTAGTCTCGGGGGCGAAAAAGGACAGAGTGATTTTTTTTTTTTATCGTGATCCAGTATTACCATAATAATATACCTAATCGATTTATTGCCCTTCACTACTCGTCCGGTCTAAATTCTAAGCCATTATAACTTGTAAACGGTAAATCTATTATCTCTAGTGTTATGCGTATATCAACATTTTAGAATAATATTTATTTTTTCGAATCCGTGTTGACAAGGGGGGGTCGCCATTTGAAAATCGAAAGCTAACGCTCGTTTAAGGTAGAAAGAGTAGTTATAAACATTTGAAAATAGAATAGAAAAAAAAAAAGTTTAGACGATTCCATAATGGTTGTCAAAAAAAAAATATAAATCAGATTCACTAAAAATCCACCCGAGAAAATCGGTGGATCGTGAAAAAATAATGTGTCTACGCATAAATCTGGAATGTAGAAATCCGTAGAATTCTGGAATGTAAAGTTTCCCTTAAAACAGTTTTGTGTGTGTTCGAAATTCTGCATTCTCCGTTAAAATAATCACCCTGTACATACAAAGATTTCGAGTAAAATTATTCCCATATTCCTTTTAACTACGAACGCATATCGTATTTTGTTTTTTCAAACGGCGAGTTTTATGTTTTTATTGGACGTACGTACAACTACGAGAATAAGATATGTCCACGATTCATTGTATCAAGTACTACTTCTTTTTTGTTGTACGCATACATGGGAATATTTTGACGTTAAGAGAACAAATTCATATAAAAGCATGTTTTTTAGAGAATATTGACAAGGATAATTTCAAATGAGTCTTTGAATATATAAATCAGCAATAAATTGACAACTCGTAAACGGTACGTCGTCATTCGATATTAGGTGTCGGGCATTACGGGTTTAACTGTGTTGCGTAGAAAATATTCTATAAAATGATTAAAAATCAGAAATCGAATCTACTTCGAGCCCTCCGATAGAAAATCGGTGATACGAAAATCACACTCGAGTATAGTACGGTATTATAAAAACCGGGCGCCGCAACGGGAGAGAAGAATATTTGTGTAAAAGGGGAAAAAAAATTGGGAAAATATAAGCTGCTCTTACCATAAGAAAAATAAACACCGCGAACGAAACAGAAAACCACTCTGGAAAAAGAAAATAACCTAAAGTCTATAAACCGGGCCTCCCACTCCCCCCCGAGTATTTTACTCTCTCATTGTACCAAGTACTACTTCTTTTTTGTTGTACGCATACATGGGAATATTTTGACGTTAAGAGAACAAATTCATATAAAAGCATGTTTTTAGAGAATATTGACGAGGATAATTACAAATGAGTCTTTGAATATATAAATCCGCAATAAATTGACAACTTGTAAACGGTACGTCGTCATTCGATATTAGGTGTCGGGCATTACGGGTTTAATAACTGTGTTGCGTAGAAAATATTCTATAAAATGATTAAAAATCAGAAATCGAATTTACTTCGAACCCTCCGATTTGAAAATCGGTGATACGAAAATCACACTCAAGTATATAATACGATATTATGAAAACCGGGCGCCGCAGCGGGAGAGATGAATATTTGTGTAAAAGGGGAAAATATAAGCTGCTCTTACCATAAGAAAAATAAACACGGCGAACGAAAAAGAAAACCACTCTGGAAAAAGAAAATGACCTAAACTCTATAAACCGGGCCCCCCACTCCCCCCCGAGTATTTTACTCTCTCGTTTTCCGAGCAAACGACCTGAACGCCGCAGGTTTATTTCGCGTGCACCGGGTGCACGACGAGTGCAGAGTTTTTTGAAAACGCTAAACCGCGAGCAAGGAAAAAAAAATACGACGAATTACACTCGCTCTGAAGAAGTCTAAGTCGTAATGTATTTTATAATTATTTTTTCCGAGTCATTACCATTAAGTGCGTTCACCGGACGGTTGCTGTGTTCCGCCTCACCACCGGTACGCAATAAAAACAATAATTATAATACGCTCACGAATTATTACGAGAGAAACAAAAAAAAAAAAAATAAATAAAAATCGGTTTTCCCCTTCGTATATTTCTTTAGATCGGGTACGGGTCAGGTGTAATCCGACGGTCAGCACACGGCCGACCTTCTTTACGATAATAAATAAGTACTGCCGGCCGGACAATCTAAATTTTTTTTTTTTTTATTATTATTATTATTCAAGAGAATAAGTCTAGGGAAATATTAAGTCCGAATGGAAAAAAAAAAAAAAATCCCGGAAAAGTACGCAGAGCAACGAGAGCGTTTATATATATATATATAAAAAAAAAAAATGTTCAACCTAACCGCCCGCATAAATCACGCGCTTTGAAAATAATAATATTTTAATACCGCGGTGGCGCGAATTAAATTTTAAAATATATATATAAATACAAAACGAATCGCATAAATAAATACAAATTATTACGTATAGAAAATAAAAAATACAGCCATAGTCCGCACGATGGGTGGGCCACTGTTGTAGAGGGGAATTCGGGACGGTATACGGTATAGTGGGGAACATAATGTACTCTTATGTCCTGTACGTAACGGTAAATAATTACTAACGAAAAAAAAAAAAAAACGTTCCTAATGAAGTTCGGTTAAAACATTGTATGGTAAATTAAAAAAAAAAAAAAAAAAAAAAAAACACCAAGACACATAACTCGCACCGTGGGCGAACGACCCACGTTGTAGACGGAAAGTTGGTGAGGTAGGATACAGAATGGAATTCAATTTTTATCTGTGCGCAACGATACACCCGTTTCTGACCAAAGACAATTCTGAGCAGCGTTCAGTTACACTTTTACAACTTTAATCGTTTATAAAACAGAATTATTACATTACCCTCGGGTTATATTTATTTTCAACATTAAGGTACAACTCATTATATAAAAACTTTGTATAAAAATATCAAGCATTTTTGTACGTCCAAATCAAATCGACATGAAGACGGTACTGCTTCTTCTGAATACATTTGTTACATCGTAAATCCTCCCACGGGTTCACACCAGAACCTCCGGGGGTGGCAAAATTATGTTTCCTCGTTCGTTACACAAACACAACTTATAGTATATTAAAAAAAATTTAAATTCGGTTCGTACAAAAAATAATACATTGCCCTCCGAATACATTTTAAATATTTTTTTTTTTTTTTTTTTTCCGTCAAGGTGTAAATTAATTATAAAATATATAACACCTTGCTGCACGTTTTTTACACGAGAAAAACCTTAAAAAAAAAAAATTAAAATAAATAACCCGTACGACACTTAATATTAAACGGTCGCTGCAAATACACAACGTCCGCGCATCTAAAAATTCATTCGGAACATTTATTTTGTGGGGGAAAAAAAAAAAAAAAAATACCAAAAGACAAAAGGAAGAAAAGATATAAAGTGACATTTTTAGTATAGCTTATTATTTTGCGCTCGCCGTTATTTTTATTTATTTTTTTTTTTTTTTTTTTTTTTTTTGAGGAGAATATAATAAATTATCGCGCTTAAACTTTAAAGTCATTTTTTTTTTTTTTTTTTTAAACAGTCCGACGACGACGACAACGATGATGATAAAACGACGACGCATATTTCACTGCTGCAGCGTCGTCAATAAAACCGATCGCAATCGTTTTGGTTAAAAATTAACTGTAAACAAAACGTTTTCCACGCGATTTACAATGGTTTTTTTTTTTTGTTTTTTTTTGAAAGAAAGAAAGTCACCTCCGCCCAGTAGATATTTAAGAGGGAATGGTTATGAATAATATCAACAAATAAAATTTAAAAATTTGACAAACTCGGCACGGTACTTTAATTAGTATATTCGTATACAAAGATAATTTAATGCGCACGAAAAACAATTCTGAACGTGGTTCGGTTAAATCAAGTTTTGATAAATTTAAATCGAACAAACTATATACTGATTCGTAACTACAAAATAAATGACAACTGTCCGTTTATATTTGTCTCAAAGTGTTGAGCATTTTTTTTTTTTTTTTTTAGACAAAAAAGTTGTATCCACATAAATCCATCAAAATGTACGCTTTAACGTTTATTAAAAAAAAAAAAAAATTTAAAACGTGACTGGGGATTTTCGATATTTTCATTGTGCTATAAGAACAATTTATGATGAAACTTATGTAAAATTGTCGAGAATTGTTGAAAAGCGAAACAAAATCTATTCGTATAAAACCAAATTAAAACTAAGAAAACTCGAATATTTCAAATGATTAAAAGACACCAGAATATTTCGAAAAGTTTATCGCCTCTAGAAATGGCTATTGTAAGTATTCGATAAAACTGGCAGGTCTCTACGATTTTTTTTTTTAATGAAATTACAATAAAATAACCAAATCAAATACAACAAAAACCTTTATAGCGTAAAGATTCTTGTTTTTCCCAATTATTATGGAAAATAGACGAAAAATCAAAAAAAAAAAAATGACCGGATTTAATATGCTAACTGGATCTAAAATACTACAAAAAAATGCCCATACGATTTTTGATAAGTGTCAGATTACTGGTCAAAAAGTTGTTTACGGGCGGAAAATAGAACGCATCATCTGAGGCAGAGAATCTAAAAATTTAGATTGCCTTTTTTTAGCCTTTTGCAGCGAAATTTAAAAAAAAAAAAATGTATATCTACTCGTGTAATACGGGTAATCGTATGCGAATCGCAAATATTAAAACTATTATTATTATTATTATTATTATGGTATACTTATATACGATGAAGTCGATGAATATTATTAAGGTGGCTTTCTGATGTTTCAATTTCATACATTTTATTACTCAATGTACGTATACTGATGTATAACCAAGTGATTAGAACTAGTTACAAAATATTATTAAAATACAATAATAATATTGTATTTTGCCTTTTTTCATTTTCTATTTCGTTATCACTGCACTCGACTGAATTGATCAATGAAGTGGCAATAGAATTAAGAGCTGTTTCGGTGTCTTCTTCGCTTTTTAAATTGCAAATTATGTTATCCGGTAAAAAAGCGCTTTTCAGTCCAATTTTAGCCGGCATTCCAAACACGGAGGACTTCATATGAGGTGAACTTTTTATTCCCCGGTGTAATGATATATATATATATAATTTTTTTTTTTATAAGTTAACATTTCTCGCTATAAATTGATCATTCTGTAGAATGCCGGGAAAACGTAGAAAATCACCAATAAAGTGAAAAAAAAACCCGCGCAATAAATAATTCGGGGACATTCTATACAACGCCGGAATACGGGTAATCGTATGCGAATCGCAAATAATAAAATTATTATTATTGTATACGATAAAGTCGACGAATTGTATTTGTTAGAATCGTACGGATAGTAAAAATTCTCCGTGATTAACCGGACCGAAATTAAAAATCCCGTCCAGGGAACGGGACGACGATAATCGACGTACAATGGAATAATCGTTGTTTCGCGTAACGGAAATCATTAATGAAAAACGTAATCCGTTATAAAACCGAACGGCAAACTCGAACATTTCAAACGGCCGGACAACGGCTAGACAATTGCCACGGCGTTTTAAAAAAAAATTACAACGACAGTGCCCCGGATTTCACTACGTTGCCCGAAAAAACATATATAAGATCGTTTTTTAGCACCGAGAACCGTTCGATATCCGGTTACCCGATTTCGTGCCGTGTAAATATATTATTGTTTTATTATGTGTGTATGTGTGTTTTTTTTTTTTTTTTTTTTTTACCGCCGAAACAATGATAACGTCGTCGTCGTAGTCATCGACTTGTCGTCGTCGTCGTCGTGTCGTTGACGCGGTACGCCGCCACACGCGCAAAAAACTGCCGACGACGGCGATTCGATTTGCGTGAAAATTCGTTTCGTCGACGGGCCGCTGCGCACACGACAGCCCGGCCGGAAACCCGCGGATTCGACAAGAACAAAACGCCGACGCTATCCGACAAATCGCCCGTACCGAAATCCCGTAACGCGAGAATATAGGCGAAGACAAATAATACAGAAAATAATAATAATAATAATAAAAAAAAATAAAAAAAAAAAATGTCCGTGTACACTAACTATCCCGCTGCGGCGAAGAACGCCGCCGTAGTAAGTTTCCTTAACGTGCCGTTTCGGCAAAACTGCATTTTTACGTTTTATCGTAATAATTTTCGGTAGTTCTGTATTTTCATAAATATTTTATTTTTCGATGTGAAATACATCGTTTCCCGTGGAAATATACCCGATGAACGCAATTGGAACTATTCAATTTTTTTACCACCGAGGCATTTGGGTTTTTTATATTCGTACTAACTACGCTATTTGTATTCAATTACAATTGTTTTATACAGAAAAATTTCTCGATTAATAACCATAGTTTCGACATTTTATTTACGTATGAAAAACGTGTAAGACTATAATATTAAACGCGAATAAAGAGGTTAATTTTGTATTTCGAATCCGGGTCTTTTCCCCCCCTCCCATAGCCGGTCACTGATTTTGTTACTATATTACATACAAGTCGCCTACTAAAATTCCGTATCGATATAAATATCGATTCCGTTATAACAATAATCATATACTATAGTCTTCACTGGTATTACTTAATTGCAACCTATATAGATGTAACAACACTATGGCTATAAAATACTTATTATTAGGATACAAGTAGACTACTGTCTGGGCTGTTGTTTGAGTTATATTAGGTAGGTTCATCTTGATAAGTTCATCTGACAACAGTCCTGCAATTTATAATCATATAATAAGTAATAAGATTAGGTATACTAATAAATATTAATTCTACATTTTAATCCATACTTTGATGCCCACAGGGATTGATAATAAATAGTGAGTTCAAACCATCTCGCCATCATGTTATTCAATAATTTGTTTTAAACAATTATTACAATGATTGATAAACTATTGGCTATGACTATTCATAGTCACTATTTATGCTCATGTCTATATATGTCTACATATATTCCGTTATGTTACGAAATATATATTCCGTTTGATAAAGTTCGTCTTGATTTGTGCTGTCGGCGTGATAAATGTACTTTTTTTTTTTTTTTTATATTATCCTATCAAACCACGAACTTGAGGCAATCGAGGCCACTTTTGAGACGTGACTGATCGAGTCGGCTTACTGGAAAGCGATCCGAGCATCATATCCATCGGTCGTATTGAAATTTTTCCAAATCTAACCCGGTGCCATATCCTTCCCCCATTGTAGTATCAACACGACAATTGTTTCGTAGGGTTATCTACGCGTTTATTGTTCGTATTACGTATTTCAAACGATATTAAATAATATGAATTTTCGTCTGTGGTTAACAATAAACGTCGATGTCGGTGTTATCGTTGTTATCATAAATCGCGGATAAAATCGGTTAACCAACCGCTGTTATTCGCGTAACAAAAACCGTACACATGATAAAACGCGTTTATTATTAGTATTATTTTTTTTTACTGTTATCATTACACGTATAAAATTAATTGCGATTAAATATTTAGCCGGCCGACCCTGCGGCATGTGTCCGGATGTAACCGCGAAAATAGCCGTAGGGATGGCCGTCGTCTGTCCTACGGTTATCCGGGCAGAGTGACGTTGAAAACCGGGCCAGTAAATCGTCGATTTCAATCGTATGGCCATATCGAGATAAAATTACAAAAAAAAAACCGTGCGTGCCGAGGATAACCCGGGCCGACTCGACCCACCGGCGACGGCGGTGTTTCGCCCGGACAGCGACTCCTCGCGGCCGCCACGGCCGGTCGGACCAGAGAAATCCCTCTCCGTTCGTCTTCGCCGGTCATTCTTCGCGGTCTTATTCGCCCGGGTTTCCCGTCCTGGGGGCCGTTAAAAACCGATACGTAATACAGTAGTAGTAGTAGTAGTAGTAGTAGTAGTAGCCGTACATAATAATACGATAATATTCGTTGCCAACTTGTTGACGGCCGGACCGTGCGACGCGGCGCGCCGGACCAGACGCGTTTACATACCCGGGGAGTTCACTCGCCAATCCCGTGCGCCGTAATCGATTACGGTCGCGAAAAATCCGAGCCGGTCTCCAATAAAATTTATACGGATCGGAAATTCGGTCTTGTTGTCTTCTCCTAGCCGGGACCCGGACCGTATCGAAAATAGGGATTCCGTAAACGTATTCCCCTGGCCCCGTTCCGCCCGCCGCTCCCGTGGCCCGCCGTTCCGACGGCGGTAGGATCGAAGGGTATTTTTAGTAGTTTTTTTGTTTTGTATTTTGTTCCCGGTCGTTTGTACGAAGCCGGTATCCCCGGCCCGATACCTATTATTATAATAACGGAGGATAAAAAAAAAAAAAAAAAAAAAAATGTAATTCGGCCGACGTCGTATTATTTTCCCTCTCGGATTCCCTCGCGCATCGTCAATCTATAGGAAAATATGCGTAAAAAAAAAAAAAAATGAAATAATAATAATTTAAAAAAAAGAAAAACCGACCGAAAGCCACGTTTAAAAATGAATAGATACGGACGAGTGTTGGCGGTTAGAGTAGCGATAGGGCGTGGAAACGGTTCGAACGCACCGAAAACCGATTGGGCCCCGCGGGCGCTTTCCGCGTAGAAATGATTTGCGACCGTTTCTCGTATGTCGGCGCGCGCCCGGACAATAATTACGACGACCCGGTTAATTGGACCGCGGCGCAAAGTCGTCGCCATCGACCGCAAGACAAAAAATATATATATATATATATATATATATTTTTTTTTTCTCTATTATTATTTTATTTAATTGTTATATTCGTTGTTGTTATTTTTTTTTTTATTATTATTATTTTTGGCGAACGGCGTTGCGCGACGACGATTCCGGCGCGGTCTTGAACCGCCGGCGTGCCGGTCGACAAACACGCGGAAGGTCTTTGGACAAATCAATAGCGGCGGGGCGTGGGGTGCGCGGGGCACATCCCCGCAGACGCAACGGCGAGCTACCGCCCCCGTCCCCCCGGCACGCTCCCGCCCGCCCGCCCGCCCGCCCGCCCGCCGTCCGGAGGCCCGCCGTCCCCTCCGAAAAAAGTCTCGCCCCGTAGCCTCGTAGCGCGCCGCACCGCTGACGCCCGCCGCGACCGCCGGGGCGCGCTTTGCTCGCGCGAAACCGGGAAAAACCGCCGCCGCCGCCGCCGCCGCCTTTGCCGCTCCCGATTATACTATATGTGCGCCGGCGACCAGTGTACGCGGTACCAGTGCCGGATCGCCAGCGGACCGACGACGTGTGCGCGCCCGCTCGTCCGCCAGCCGCCGTCAGCCGCCCGGAAAAACGCGAACTTATCGGCCCCCCGAGTGCGTGCGCGCCGTGTGTGTACGCTGCCGCGATCTCCGAGACCAGACCGTCCGCCGCGCGCGCGTGTGTCTGTGTGTGTGTGTGTGTGCGCGAAACGAGCCCGCCGTTACAACATAAATACCGTAATCAAATTTAAATACCGCGGCGACACGTCGTACTACAAATAAATATATTATAATAATAATAATTTCGTTCTGGACTCTGTGGTTTGTTATTTTTACATATATATATATATATATATATTTTTTTATTTTTTTTGTTGTTTCCACTTGTCCCGGCGGCGAAAAAATTAACGGATTCGTTTTTGTGGTTTTTTTTCCGTGCGCCCGCCGCCGGCAATACATGTCATGTAAACGGTTCCCGCGGCGTGGCGGTGGTGCGGTAAACGCCACTCGTAAAAACACACGAAAACCGCCGTCGGTAAAAGTTAATTAAATTTCTCTATAGGCACGCACAGAGAAAGAGCGAGAAAGAGACAGAGACACCGTGTACAACTACTACAACTCCTACCACTACAATGCGCCGGTACTTCTGGACGGCCGACACGGTGCCGTAATAGAGTTGTGGAGTGGAGTGTGTGCCTGCGTCCGAACGGTCGTTAACCGTCCGGGACCGGGTGGGGGGGAGGTGACCGTCGCGGGAAAAGAGAGACGAAAAAATAGAAATAAAAAAAAAAAAAATTACGGGAAAAAAAAAAAAACCGCCGAAATTCGACAAATACTATTATTATTGTGACAAAAACGAACGGCGCCCCGGTTATATTAATATTTGTTGTATATTTATTCGTACGGCGGCCGGCGAATCGATTTTACTGTCAAATATCGCGGGGAACAAAAACAAACAAGCAAAAAAAAAAAAAAAAAATTAAAAAAAAAAAATATATATATATATATCAATAATATCTATTCTGTATATATTATACACGACGCCTCTCTCTTGTTGCACGACATCGATTTCCGTTATGCCCGGCAATTGCCGGCGGCGTAGCGGCGGACGTGGAAATATGCCCCGCACCGCCGTCGTGTTTTACAATAATAACCGTAACAATTGTAATTCCGGTGAGGTTTACGTTTTCGCGCCCATCGCCGGGACCGCGACGCGTTTCGCATCGCGTGCGCGCCGTGCCGTGCGTTCCGTACGCTTCGTCCGCCGCGGCGTTTTTCCCGTATAAAACGCAATAGGAATTAATTGTCGGGCAGCCTCCCGTCCGGGCGCCGCTCGCCCAGTCCGCGGCCGTCGGTGACGATCATGCACGCGCCCCGTATGCGCAAAGGTAAGTCCGCGGATAACCGTAATACGACGGTGTGCGAATTATTCTGTTTGTCACGTTCTCTACGCGCGCGTGTATACGATAATAATCAACAAAAAAAAAAAAAACCCCGTTTTTTCGCGCCGGAAATTCGCCGGTGGATTTACCGCGGCTGTTTACCGCCGTCGGCCGATATCCGTTGCGATTATATTTCGCGGCGACGGCCGGCCAGAAGGGCGGGCACGGCTCCTGGGCGGGTGAAAGAAAATAAAAAAAATAATAATAATAATAATAAAAAAAATACAAGTCTGGGGTATCGAGATAGCTCATGACAGTAATTTATCATTATCGTCGCCCGCGTGTAACGCCGCCCGATTATTTATGAAACCGAGTCATTTTGCGGCGCGGCGGTTCATAATTCACGGCTAAATATTTATTCCGCGCCGGAGCACCGCTATAAAATATTAACGTTTAAACGACCGACAACGGAAATAACAATAACAATTATCTTAAACCGATCGGATACATAATAGACGATAAACAATAACATGTCGGATAAAATAACAAACGTGAACTGGCCGTAACAAGCGTACGCTGGACAAACGTACAATGCGGTGGTACAGGCACGACGACAATAAATCTGAAACGCGAATCCAACGAAATAATAAAACAATTGAAACGGGGAAAAAACAATATTGATACCGCACGATTCGTCCATAGTCAATTGCATAAATTAATATCGTTATACGCGCGTTTAGTAGAGAACGTTTTTTTTTTTTTTTTTTTTTTTTTTCGTACTTTAAACAAATACACGACGTAATCTGTAAATTATTTCTCCCGCCCGCCCACCCCCCCTCTCACCATTTTCAGCGACAGACGTGAATAACAATAACCGCGAATTTGGCCGGACTGCAGTACCCACAAGCGAACCAATGACCGACAACTGTACGCCGAACCGGCTTTAGCTTCTGTCGCCATCATGGAACACTCAGAACCGAAAAACCGGAACAGTGGCGGTAGAACGGCCGCTATGGCCGCCGCCGCCGCAGCCGCCACGGCACCCGCCGGCACGACCGCTTTCGGTAGCCAACAGGCCGTTGAGGCGGCGCTCAACGAGTTTATCGACAAAGTGACGCCCCGCGTAAACGTGCTGGAAGACGAGGTGATGTACGCATGGCGAGCGTTAGACTTGTTGTCCGACGAATACGTTAAAATGTGGGAGCGCATCGAAAAACTGGAAACAATCGTCCAGAACCAACAGTCCGTCATCGGGCAATTGGTCGAGTACTGTTCGACCGGGCCGATGACGAGGCCGCCGACCGTGATGCAGCAGTCCGCGTACATGGTACCGCAGCCGCCGCCGCCGTCGCTGCCGCCCCTGAGCGTCGGTGACCGTTATGCCGCGCCGTCCGGTATGATGTGGAACGGCTCGGACAGGACGACAAACTGCGGTAAAGGCAACGGCGGCACCAAAAAACTGTCGCCGGACCTCCAGCAGGGCGGCGACGGGGACTACAGGGCGTTCGGCGATCGGCTACTGGAAAACGACGGCCTGGACGATGACCGAGACCACCGGAAAATGGATTCCGTAGAGTCGGCCAAAGAGATATTCGAAAACATCGAACAGATGGAGCGGAACATGCGGCAGCTATACGCCGAGGCGCAGTTGGACAGCTGGAACGACGAGACGGAAAGGGCCGCCGAGGCCGCCCTGGATTATTATCCACTGGACAAACCGCTCACGTCGTCGGCGGGCGACTTGCAACACCGGCACATGTACCCATTCATGTCGCCGTCCCTCCGGTCGCTGCCCACTATCCCGAAGTGCGAAGAGCCCGGCGGAGGAGGTGGTGAATTCCGATCGTCAGGAATGTTCATGAACACGGCCGTAACACCGCAACCGATCGTTTACTGCATGGACGACCCGTACCTGCCCGATTCGCCGCCTCGCAGCCCGCCACCTCCGGCGCCCGAGGATCCCGTCTTTCCCAGGACAATGTCGCTGAGTCTCCGCCAGTTTCACCACGACAACGCCGAACAACTGCAGGTCGGTTCGTCTCACCATCAGTTCCACGGTTCGTCCAAGGACCTACGGAACGCCGCCGCCATGCATCTGCAGCATCATCAGCAGCAGAAACCGCAACATCAGCAGTTCCACAATCCCTGTAGCTCTAAAGAATTGGACGCGATACACCTGCAGCAACAACACCGGTGTGGCGGCGGCGGCGGCGCGATGATCGCGACGGCCAACAAACCCGACTCCGGTATGTCGTCGATGAGCGGCGGTGGCTTGTTGTCCGGTAGTTACGAAAAGTCGCCGTGTTCGCCGGGCAAACGGGCGTTCGATCAGTCGTATCAGATTTCGATGAGCGGCGGGCCCTCCGGTCTGACGGTGGTGACGTGCGTAACCACCGCGTTCGACACGTCATCCGATTATCCGTATTACGATAGGTCGTCGGCCGGCGGAATATATTCAACGGCGGGTCTGGGGTACAACAACAACAACAACAACCATAATAAGTACCAGACGACCAACGCACAACTACAACAGCCGTCCATCATTTCCAACGTACCGGACCTGTTGGACGTCATGTCGTACAAAGAGTACAAAAACCAGCAGCAGCCCCCCGCGGCGGACAGGCCGTACCCGGGAATAACGGACGCGCTCAGTTATTACCCGAACACCGCCGCGGCGGTGGTCAACGACGCGTCGTCGTCGTCGTCGTATTACGATAGGGACGACGACGGTCGGCCGGACGGAAATAGCAATCAACCCGGCTCCCGGTTCAGGTGCATGACGACGCCCAATTTCCAAATGCGTTGCGAAGACGACGGTTGCGGGAACGCGGCGGTCAGACGGGACGAAAAGAATTCGAAAAAAACCAAACGCAACATCATCAAGTCGGCGATGAACTCCGTCAGTATTTCGATGAGCAGTTGGTTCCCGGACGTGCACTTGCCGCAGAGGCACCGGTCCCACTCGTTGCCGGGTGGTCTGGAAAGAGAACCCGACGCGGTTTCGGTGCAAAGCGAGACCGCGACTATAACGACGCTACGGGGATCGGGCGGGCCGAGGCACGGCGGTAGTCGCAAGAAAAAAAAATCCATCGTGTCCACCATGTCGGGACTGTTGCACAAGACGACCAGACCGGGCCGATTTCAGAGTTCCTATTCGATATCAGACCCGGAATACGCCGAGCACGAATGGTCGGTTCGGGAGACCGTCGCCAGTGACGGACGACCGGCAGCGGTACCGTGTCCGGAACCGTGTCAGCCGGAACCGCATTTTGAACCGGCCAACACTGTCGACAGGCACCGTCAACAAGACGGGCAACAACGGGGACGTGTCGACGACATACAGTTGCCGGCGGAAATGTTCAACGGGCCCACTAAAGAGTTCGCCGTGTCCCGAAAACTGAGCAAGTACAGAGAACACTGTAAGCTTTCGAACGGGGCGTCGGCGGAAAACGATCAATCGTCGTCGGCCGCCGCCGCCGCCGTGACGACGGTCGAAAAACGCGGTAACAAGTCGCTGCAGGACGAACAACTGCAGCAGCCGAATATCAGGTCTGCCACCGAGGAGTGCTCGCCGGCGACGCATCCGACTGTGATGAACAACGCGCCGAGGAATTTCAAAATGTCGTCGAGGCAAGCGAGTTTGGAAGTGCCGTGGGCGGGAAAAGGCGGGCCGGCTGACACGGAGGACGACAGCAGAAGCAACCACTCGTGGAGGAGTACGTCGAGGATATCGTCGAGGAGGCAGAGTACCGAGGAAAGTATCGACAGCGACGACGAGTGGTACTGTTACGAACTGAAACAACTCGAGGAGCTCGAGAAAAAAACGCATTTCGAACGGGTGTTCGGGCCTACGGCTTTGCCGACGCCGCCTACCGCCCGAAACGAATCGTCCGTGCTCGGGTCCAAGGCGGACTTCAAAGAGAAAATGTCCAAGGCCATTGAAGACATACGGAGACAGTCGGTAGACGAATCGTACAACGAAGACACGTTCGAACCGGAGCAGCTGTTGGACACGGTCATCGAAGAGGAACTGCCGCTAGAAACCGGCCCCGCCGCCACCGCCTCCGCCGCCGCCGACATGGACGACGAAGACGACGAAGACGACGACGACGACGACGACGACGACGGCGGTCTGATAAGGTTCAAGAAAATGAAAGTGCCGGACACCCCGGGCGGAATGCGGAAGGACGTCCAGGGCGAAGGCGTACTGCTGGACGCGGACCGGCCGGTACCGGTGTCGGCGGACCGACACAGCCGGATGACGGTTGTCGAAGAGGACGAGAGTCCCGGTACGCCGTCGCTGCCCAGGTTTAAATTCGACAAAAACGATTTGGTAGAGGGCGGAACCAGCAAATGGAAAATCGTGAAAGCGCTCAAGGAGAAAAAACCCGACGAGATAAACCTGGACATCGGACCGCCTCCTACTCCGACTGCCGAGGTAAATAATTATTATAATAATAATAATAATAATAATAATGATAACGGTATGGTACGAAAAAAAAAACGATCCTGTTTTCCCGCCCATAGTTATTATTGTACACGTTGCGCCGCGATTATCGTTCCGTTTTCACGATACCGATATTAGAATGATGATGACGATAATAACAATGTCGTCACTATTGTTTTAGTATCTTCGGTAAAAAAAAAAAGCGATACACTGCTGGGACGTACTGTGCGGTGTCACACCCGAGTTTTCCGGCGGTCTATCGACATGCTCGTACGATAATAATTTGTCTTGTTTGTCGGGCAAACGCGTTTTCTCGTGCACAAACAGTAAAATATGTTCGTATTAATTATTTGTACGTCATGTTTGTGCGTTAATAAAAAGTCTATTGGATTTTCCACTTGTCGGACGATCACAAAAAATATACGCGAAAATCTATCGGAATAATATTGTAATTGTGTATAACGTTACCATTATTCGTTTTGGTTTGGTGAAACGATTAACTAAAAATCAATACTGACAAAAAAATTATGACGTTTTTTTTTTTTTTTCGCTCCTAAAATAAACGCGCACGAAACTGGTGGAATAATACAAAAAAATCCCCGTTTTGAAATGGATGATTAATATCTAATAATATTGTAAATATCGAGTGAATTAACAAAAAAAAAAAAAAATTCGGCATGTGTAGTAAAAATCGCGTTTCGTTGTTATTTACATTGTAGACGTTTTTGCGTACAGGGAATTTATCAATTAAAAAATATTCAAAATAAATGTATAAGTAGTCCTGTGTCGTTGTCACTAGTATTTTTTAGTGTAATTATCATATAAAATAAAACCTATACAAAAACATTGTCACGGAAAATTAAAAAAAAAAAAAAAAAAAAGCGCTCTAAAGCATTTTCAAAATAATATTAGGCGCTGATTCGAAGGTTAAAAGTCCGGTTTTTATTATGTTATTTTTTTTCTTCACTTTTCGACCTATCTTGAACTCTTTTTAAAATCGATAATTTTTAAAACGTCTTCTACTAAATATCGTTCTCTATACGTTCCTTTATAAGTGGATTTTCCCTTTAAATACACCTAAAATAGCCCTTTTATGTTTTTACGGTCGATTTTTAATGAAATATTCGACTTGGGTCCGGTATATACAAACGACTAACGGTTACCACTATCGTTTATCGACCTAACCTAACCTAACCTAACCTTACCCACTAAACGCCTGCCGTGATCGCGTCCCATTACATCCGTGGCAATATCGACGGCCCGCCGTCGCTTATTGAAGGTATTATTTCAGTATAATCCTAGTAAATTATGATCGTCTCCTCCTCTCCGCGATAAGTGGCGATACCTGAAAATCGTAGTATCGACACATATTCGGAAATGGTTGTTCCGTGTCGTCGACGACTACTACGAAATAATAATATCATTATTAGTTTGTCGCGAATTTGTATAAAAAAAAAAAAAAACTCACAAAACACGCGCAGTCGTTTCGCCGATCCGTTTGAATTTCCCTAGTAGACGTTGTATTTTTTTTTTTATCGCTGGAAACTAAACAATACCAGAACAAAAAAAAAACCTAACCTAACGTATTTCTCGCCGCGGGCGGGCCACTGTTGTAGGTGGGAAGGTATGAAATATATAAAGAGAATTAAATTTATATCTGTACACAACGATAGGCGAAATTGCCGTCGGAGAAAAAAAACAATTTTTAGCAGAGTTCGATTAATCGTGTTTTTTTTTTTTTTAAACAGAATGATTGCGTTTCACCCTAAAATTCGTTCCTTATAATCGATACAATATTGTTAATTTCGTTTCGCTAAAATAGAATTTAAAATTCAAAGACAGTTTGCCGAAATATTATTATTCTCTGTGCACCGTCTATACGAATCCGAGTCGTATTTTTATTAGAGAATTATCGTATTTAAAAAAAAAAATCGGAAATTATCCGCAGAATCCGCGTGTCGTAACAGTGGCGTACCCGGAATTTTCAAAGGGATGTGGGGGCAGCAAACGTACAGTTAAACGTACACGTAGACGGGAATTATATATTTTTTTTATACGATAATGCGAGCAAACTATAATGTATTTATTATGTAAAGCTATTTATTTGTGTAGTGCAAAATGTGCGACGATTATTATCAGGACCGGATCTAGAGAAGTGTGCGCTGGAAGCCCAAACTTTAAAACTTACACTGCTCGAGTCAACGAGATAATTTCGTTTTACAGTGCAATAATCTCTTATTTTCGACGTTTTAACACACGAATGCCGTTGTAAAATGTAAAATTTACTGTAATTTATCAAGTAACGGGCAAAAACCTTTATCGATGTCGGTGAATCCGGTACGTTTGTTTCGGGCGAGCGGCCGAAAGGAGGTGCCAAAAGTTTTGGGGGGAACAAAAACAATTTCGGAAATTTTTAACAACGCGGAATACAATTCGCGGTCCGTTTTCGCCCCCCCCCCGGGTGTTACGATAATAAATAGTTTTATGGAAACCCGTCAATCCGAAGGGCGCGGCGCGGTTTGCGATTTTCGCCGTTCGCGGGCCCGTTCCCAATGCCTACGGGAACACAAACGAATCGATCGTAAAAGGTATGTAGAAAAAATAGAATAAAAAAAAAAATATTACGAATACCACACCGTTATTCGTTTCGCTGTGTTCCCGTGGTATACAGGGCGGTTCAGTGGCGGTATTTAAACGGTCCGGTGGTGGTTAGAGACCGGAATTGTGTCACACATTTTTTGCGTATACGCACTGAACGCGACAAAGTAAATGTATTTACTTTGTATTTTTTTTTATCATTTTTTTTTTTTTTTATTATTATTATTATTAATATTGTACGCATTATAAAAAAGATAACTTTGCGTTAACCGTTTTTGTAGTATTAAACAATTGCATTTTATCTCTACCGGAGAAGACAGTAGGAAGGGGGAGGGGGTCTTTATGGTATCCTCCTCTATAGCATTTTTGCTTATTTTAATAATATTACAATGTGCTGTTTTTTCGTCGTTTTTTTTTTTTGCGGATTTCAAGTGCTAAGAGTCCCGAACAACTCGGTAATAACTAATATATAACTAAGCTCAATTCGCAGCAATTAATATTGTTGGACCTATACTGGCTATAGTCTAAATGCTGAGTTTATATTAAAAAAAAAAGCGAATATATTTTAATTTTTTAATTAAAAGTTTTAAATATTTTAAATTATTTTAGATTATTTTATATTTACAAAGAATAATTACAAAAAAAAAAAAACCGTCTTTATCCTTTAATACTTGAAAAGAGATTTGACATATGTGTGTTTCAAATCAAACTAATTTCATAAAAAGCATTTTTTTTTTTTGTTTTTTCTATTCCATAATGATGCATAATGTTATCAATGTTAAATTGTATTTATTGTTAAAATTTTAATTTTTTTCCTTTATCAAAAAAAAAAAAAAAATAATAATAAAAATGAAAATCATTATATATTATTATAATGTAGCCTACTTAAAATGTACAGGAGAGGAGAAATCCTATCCGTTAACAACTGTCATCCCGAAAATCCAAGAATGTATCTAATTATCATATATATATATAACTAAATAAATAAAAAAATATAATATTGTCTGGTCTAGAATTTTTTTTTCTTTCCGTAAACGACTTTATGACCAAAAGTCCTGCTCCGATCGTCATCATCAATTGTGGTTAGGTTCTGGTAACGGATTTTGTCTAGCTGGTGCACGTCGAATTCCCTTGTAGGTTTAGGTAGGAATACACCGGGAAATGTACGCAATAACGGTTTCTGTTATTATTATCGATATAGTTTTCCGAATGTAATTCGGTTAAAAAATAATTGTTGTACACACCTGAAAATTCACTGAATACTCATATATTAGCACATTGTAAACGTTTTTGTAGAGTTTTTTTTTTTTTTTATATATATATAATTTGATTTGGTTATAAATAAATGCTCGACGATCCGGGAGGAAAATCGTAATGTTCGTATATTGTATTTACGGTGTTAATAATAATTTGGTTTAAATTATAATTTAAGAACATATTTGGGTGGCGGCTGAGTTTGCGACTTCTGGACGAACACTCATCAGTGCCCCGGATACGGCCAAATATCCCGAATACCTCTGCGTGTATACGGATATATATAAATTGAATTCCCCTCGATGTATCTGATGCACGGGAACGCGATAAATATTTGCCCGATAATCGCGGTTTCGCGGCAAATACCGAGACGATTATGAAATATAATTACCACCGGCCGGGGATTCAAACGGCGGGTGGCGGCGGACCGACGAATTTTCGGGTTACCGGTAAACCGGGTCACGGGTTATACGCGCGCGGACCGGCAGGTGGGCGAACGTACGAACTATACCGCGGGTCGCCAAAAGCGGGGGAAGGGAAGAGGAAATAAAAAATATAAAAAAAAATTAAAAAAAATAAAAACCATTAATATTAATCGATTTCGACGTGCGTGCACGCGCGTCAACGGATAGCGCGCCGCGCCGTCCCAATAATACGCACGCGAGACACCGTAATTCGCGTATTTTGTTCGCGCCAACGAAATAATTCGTTGTCGTCCGTACAATAATAATTTAATAAAATATAATATGTTCGCCGTCCGGAATTAATATTCGCCGAGCCCGTTTAATTTTCGGCCGTCCGAGATTAGTGGTCCGACAACCGTAGTTTGCAATATAAACGAAACAAAAAACAATACGGTTTTTTTCTTTCCGAACGATGCGCCAGAACGTATTGATTTGTACTACGTTTAGTTGTTTTTTTTTTTTTTTTTCTTTTCTTTTCTCTATCCGTCCGCGGACGACATTTCTACAAGACGTCCCGCTCCGAATTCCGAGTGTAACACCTTTTCTAAACGAATTTGAATCTAGTCGGTAGATTATATATACGAGTCGAAGTTTTTTTTTTTTTTTTATTGTCGTTGTAGTTGTCTTAACAAGTTGACTGCCGGAGTATTTTTATAGGGTTGTCCACACACGCCATGAGTACCAATACTGGTACTCGCTGGTTAAACACCTCACATGGAATAAATCGACTTTTTCTGTACTTTCTATTCCATTAATTGATTGAGTACCAATAATGGTACTCAGTGACGTAATCACGAAAAATTATGAGTACCAAAATCGACCCTAAAAGCCTGAAAGTCAAACAATGTGAGCACCAGTATTGGTACTCAAAGCGTGTAGAAAGAATATGTCAAAACAATTAAAGCCTACGATGCATACCATATTTGGTACTCACGGCAGTCAATTTGTTAAGGACGATTGGGAAAAGAAACATACGAAAAAAAGACGGAAATTCTCACAGTATATTAATATTTGGCGTGGACATTTTTTCAAAATATTCCGACATTTTTTTAAACTATTTATAGGAGTTTAACGTTATACTTCGAACTAATTGAATACAACTGTTTTGGCCGGACAGAAATACACGAAAAACCGACACGAGTTTCATTATATATTGTATACTTAATAGTGAAATAGAAAAAATTTTAGGATAATGTAATAATTAATGTTGCACGAGCGTTAAGTGTAAATTTTAATGAAAATCTGAAAAATACCGAAATTTCAAAAGTGAACTTGGTTCAGAATCGTTTTTTCATTAGAAGCGATTTATCGTTGCATACAATTTAAATTCTCCTTTATATACTACATTTCCGACTTCTTCTGCAAAACACGTGATCCAATCAGCTTTTTCGTTTAAAATGTTTTAGAATTTTGGTAAACCATATACCCTATTAAAACATGTTTATTTTTTTAAAAAATTGAAAATTATTTACAGGATTTAATTTAATGTACATATGTAAAATAGAACGTCTGGATAGGATATAATTGTAAAATCGATAGTGTCATAACCAGGTTTTGGGACTTGTAGCAATAAAAATCCACCATAAAGCTTTTTAATACGCCGGGAAAAAAACTTGGAACATGTTTTAACCCCTCTAACAGCTCAATATAATTTTATTTGTTAATTTTTTTTAATTTGTCAAAATGTAATCACTTTTGTTTTTATATTCGTTTTAATTTCTATTGTACATATTATAAAAAAGATAACTTTGCGTTAATCATTTTTGTAGTATATGAAAATTGTATTTTATATGTTCGGCGCCGTTAATGGGGGACTTTTATAGCCTCGTCTACTATTTTTGCTTTAAATAATATTTATATGTGCTTTTTTTCGACAGCCTTAAGAGCTTTTTAGGATCTTAAAAGCAATAAGTCCCGGAACCTTAATAATAACTAATACATAACTAAGCTCAAGTCACAACAATTAATATTGTTCGACCTATATTGTCTATATTGTAAATGATAAGTTTATATAAAACAGCAAATTTATTTTAACTTATTAGTTTAAAGTATTTAAAAGAAATATGTAAAAATAAAAAAAAAGTGTTTACATTTTAACTATCTATTTTAGCAGTTCTCATAATGTACGCATATTCTATGGGTTTTTTGAATTTAGGGGTACATGAATCCTAGAATTTTAGTTCTGCCTAATATGATTATCTTAGTATAATTATATCCCGGCATACGAATTTAGGGAATGTATGTACCCTAGCATAACCGTACCGAAAGGGGGGGGGCTAAAGTTATCACGGGGGTACGATTCGCCTGTTCCTCCGATTGACCGCTGTCTGCATAGCAACAGGTGTCTACGACAGGTGTCCTCCCGAACACAAATGGTCGACGTCGGCTTCTGGCCTCTTGCCTGGTCCTTAATTACCGAATATTCCTTAAAATTCAAACATTTTAAGGGATTTCAGTAAATTATATTTATGAAAATGTTTTAATTTTAAGAAATATTCGGTTGTAAATTCGACAACCGACACGCCGCATGCCTATTAAACGAACCGTAGCGAAACGCCCAAACGTATTAAATTTTGAAAATATATAAATACGACCGGAACCGATCGGGTCAGATAAACAATAATAGGTTAGTTTCCGGAAAGAAAAAAAAGTAGGTTGCTGGATGCTCGTTAGAGAGAGAGCTGGTACTGTTGTAGGCGGAAATTCGAGAAGGCTCTATGGATATTGTGTGGAATACAATTCATATATCTGTACGCGACGATAATAAATACGATTCCAAGCGACTTTTGATTAAAATATATTTTGATGAATACAAATTTGAACATGATTTTTCGAGTTTTCGAGCATTTTTTTTTTTTTTTTTTTTTACAGCGGCCAAACAAACTGTATCGGCACGTAAATCGGAAAAAGGTACGCGAAATTCGATTTGTACGAATTTCATCACAGTTTGAACGTATTTGAAAAAAAAAAAAAAAAATCACCCTTACGGATTTCCGATATTTTTATATTCTCATATGACACGTCTCGCTACGTATCAGGACGTATGATAAAACTTGTATACAATTTTCAAGTAATTTCGAGATGCCAAATAATTTCAATCACATGAAACCAAATAAAACAAAGTTAAAAAAAAACACCCGAATATATTGATAATTTCACCTAGTCTAGAAAACATTAATATACATATTCAGTAAATAACGTCAATCTCGATAATATATAATTTTTTTTTTGAATTAATTACAGCAAAAAAAAAAAAAAAAAACAGAAACTGTTGTTGCGAACGTTTTTCTGGTTTTTTTTTATTTTTATTAAATCTTGTTCGAAATTCATTTAAATATTTTTTGATAAATTTAAATTTAAAGTTTAATTGATTCGTAATCACACAATAAATGATAACTGCCCGCGTGTTTTTTCGTCTCCAATTTGCAAACATTATTTTAAAACCGAACTTTTTATTTGCGACTTTCGTCAAAATTCGAACTTTATACTCTTATGAAACATTACGTTCAACTATTCGCATAAAACCGAATAAAAGCCAAAAAAAAAAAAAAAAACTCAACAATTTCAAACGGCAAAAATAAATAGCTACAACATCGCCAGAATGTTTTGAACATTTTACCAAGTTTAGAACTAACGATTATATTAAACCGAATCACAATAGCAAAAAAAAAAAAATCAAAAATCAAAACTAACTGAAACCCATACATTTTCTTGGGTTTTTTTTTTCCAATGATTTTATTTATTTATTTCTATTATTGAACATGACAATTTAATACAAATGAACGACTTGATATATAAGAATGACTAAGAAAACTATAAGAAAATTAAAAAAATGACCTCCGAAATTAGAGGATGGGCAATACTTTGCGAACATTTATGTATCAATATTTTAGATTTCTAAGGAAAAATCGATAATTTTCGATTTTTCAACATAAAAAAAAATGTTATTAAATTTATGTATCTATGTATAATTATATTAGTATCCAACGTGGTTCGTG
Source organism: Tuberolachnus salignus (assembly GCA_956483605.1). Classification (NCBI taxonomy): domain Eukaryota; kingdom Metazoa; phylum Arthropoda; class Insecta; order Hemiptera; family Aphididae; genus Tuberolachnus; species Tuberolachnus salignus. The sequence goes on from OY101437.1 coordinate 22,781,426, forward strand.
GGAATAATTACGAAATGTGTTATTCTCGATAAAAAAAATCGTATCCAATTTTTACAGTTAAATGCTGATTGGTTTATTGTCATTATTTACAAGCTTGCCGTGTCGGTTTTATTTCCATCGTTCATAGTTTAACGTTCAACCCTGTGGATCCATAAAAAAAAAAAAAAAAAAAAAAAGTATAAATATTAAACATAAAAGGTCTGCCACTAGTATTCTGTCACTTGTGTGCTACTAAACATTATAAAAATCAAATAATAGATCAAATCGTTAATAATCGAATTTTAGTCATATAATTTTTAAGTTTCCTCTAGTGTAGTAGTTATGGTGCGAAAAAAAATTTTAATACGAATATAATCAAAAAAAAATACAACATTTTTATAACATAGGCGTTTATTGCCCATCAGTTACCCGCCGACTAGCCGCAATTGATCCATACAAGAAACCACTGCCGGTGTTAACGATCGGCGATCAAGATTTTTGGTAGATAAGTTGTTTATGGACAAAAAAAAAAAAAAAAAAAAAAAAAAAAACACAAACACACACATACGCACATTATAGTTAAACCAATACATTCGTCACTACGCTCAGAATCGAAAAAAAAAAAAAAAGAAGAAAAAAACGCCTCGGCGACGTTACTGTGTGGTGCCTGTCGTCGTCGAGCCACACAGCTCGCTGACACGGCGCGGCGTATACGCAAAATTAATGTCTTCGCGCGCCGGTTTTTTACGCGTTGCCTATACACACCACCTCAAGCAATCGTCGTGCCTATCATCAAAACACACCAAAAAAAAACCCCCATCGACATTAGAATAATATGAGGAATACTAAAAAAAAAAAAAAATAATAATAAAAAAACTGTACTGGGAATTTAAACTGAAAACTTTCCGTGCGTTTTGAAGATTTAGAAGATTCGTACGTAACCGAAAAGTTAAAAAAAAATTTTTTAAAAATCACGGACTATTTTACCCGCCTACATATCAAAAAAATTATTATGGCTGGGATTTTGATGTTATTGCATCTATTTTTTTTTTTCAGCGTTCCAAAACGTAGGTCCACGAATAGAAAATGTATTTATGGCGATACCGATTATTTTTAAGTAATTTTTATTTCGCACAATATTTGTGCGTGTATTGACAAATTTAACCTATAATCCGTTTTTTAACGATTTTACGGCATTTTCTTAGTTATTTGAGGGTTTTTTTTTTCCTATTTTTAATACAGTGTACGTTAATTTACGATTGCATGTGGGTCCACATCGGACGCGCGCTTGCATCTAACGAATAGACGAGTTTTTTATACGGATGTTGAAATAATTTTTGTAACATATGTGGAAAAAAAAATGGCTTTTAAATAAAAATTAAGAATTGTACAACGCATTTATCGTGATAAACACGCACAAGAATTACGTTATCGGGATTTTAAACTAGACAAAATAGAAGAAAACAAACTTGTAATACATTATTTTTATTTTTTTTTTTTTTTTTTACCGTTAAAGCTATTATAAATAAAATATTAAGCATTTTTAAATTTCATTTGTTGAGTTTTTTTAGGTTATTAAAATCCCGGCCCTAAGTATTTTATTATTACCGATACGCATTTCGCTCCGAAAGTATAAAATATTAAAAAAAAAATAATAAAAAAAAAAAAATACGTACACCGCGATGACCGTGCGATCTGCGGTTTTTTTTTTCCAATTTAATCATGACCCCAATGAATTGCAGTTACGGTTAAGCGTATCCGCATTATTTTTCCCCCTTTCGCGTCGTATATTCGCGAATAATATCCTCAGCGGTGTCGCCACAAAAGTGCCGGGGGTGTACGTTATCATCATTACTAATTTTTTTTTGTTTCGCACGTTTGACGTGAACCTATTATTGACCTACTATATATTATTGTAAAACCATGGAAAACGTTGATCGAATTGTTTTCATGTCCGACTTGTAATTATTTGTCCGCAATTTCTCGGTTTAATCCGTCGGCGAATTATTATCGTTCCGGCGATATTTACGATCCGATCGATCGCTGTTCGGACTATCGCTATAGAAAATCCACTCGGTCTGAAGTGTTCAACATTTAAAAATTCCTCCTAATACGGTCTAGAAAGTGATATCGTTGGCTAATGATAACGGGAAATGATGACTATAATTTTATCGGGGCGTTGGGGTATAATAAACTGTCGTATATTATGATAAACGTGCCTCTGTTTATCGGTCCGTTATCAGTGATAATTGGACCATTTGGATCTTATCAATTTAACAGTCCCGTTAAAACCGTAATATAATAATTTTATTGAAACGCGAGTACTTACAACCCAAGATTCGACTGTTATAACATACGGGCCGGGCGATTCAGAAGAGGTTTAAGTTGTAAAATAAAATATAACCAAGTACATAAAACGTAGACTATAGGAATTTCTAAGGTTTGATTTACATGTGCGTTTTTGTTTGTTCGGATTTAAATTACGTATGGTACTAAAATGTAATTAATTTTTATTTGCACGCGGTAAACTTGCTAAATTGCAGATTCTGGATTAAAAATAACAAAATATAATTCCAACGGCTCTGATAGTCACGAAACAAACATTATCTCATCAAATTATCGAAACGACAGCGAAATAATTAATATGTTTTTACCGGGGGATTTTTTTTTTTTTTTTTTTTTTATAATATTTCAATACACTATTTAAAATTAAGAGTAGGAACGCGGTGCGCAATAAACATAATAGCTGATAAACTACGGGAATGATAACATTTACTATCGTTTTTCTTACCGTATTATATGAATATTGTCATCGTTTCCTAAATTGCGCGCCATTTCCGGTTATTTGTATAACGAAATAAAACATAACGTACGTCCGGCCATAACGTACCGCTTAAAAACTCGTAAAAAGCACCGTGTAATATTATGTTAATATATATATTTTTGGATTAAGCGTCGTGCTTTTTGGCGATGGAAAAGGGGTTTGGTGTATACATTTGGTAAAAAGAAAAAAAACAAAACCGTCGCATTATATTTATTCATAGACCTTAAAAACTGTTGAAACCCCTGCAGGCTTTTAAAAAAAAAACGAAACATCGGAAATAATTAAAAGATATATGTAAATTCGATATTGTTATCGCTGTGAATTGATTGACAATTGGACAAAATCAAGTAATTAAACTATACGGAATTCTGTTCGATTTGAATTTCGTTCGGTTACACCGGCGAAATTGTCCAATACCATTCGTCTCGGCGGATTGATTGATAAAAAAAAAGAAAGATACGTACGAGTCGTATTCCTTCGATGGGTATAAAAAATGAATAAAAACCGGGCTAACGCACGTAATATACGGACGTGGCCGTGTAAACGTTAAACATTCTCAAAACGGAAATATCGGACGATAATCTATACGACCGATAACCACCGGGTAAACATCAATAAGCACAAATGGAAAATAATAATTCACCGAAATTCCGAAGACGGCCGTCGTCGTCGGGGGGGGGCCGGGCGGGATAACGAGTGCGGCGATATAATAAAAGCGATGAACCGCCGAATTATATGGGCTCGGCGAAAATTACAGTGTGGCACCTATTGCGTTTATACTTATATACGTCTAATCCGCGGCACTCGGAACTTTAATAATTAAATTTGACAAACTTTTGTTCGAGAAATGGCCGCCGGTGGCGGTCTTTCGCGATCGATTAATCTTTAATTAATACGTATACGTACGATACAAAGACGTGCGCGAAACTTTTTCACATAATTTACCGATTTTCGCGCCAAGAGGACCTTATTCGTTTCGCGCCGCGCGTTCGATATGTTTACGATGGCGTTCAAATATTACTCGTATTATTATTATTATTATTATTAATACAGACTGACGAGTTTCGATGGGCTATAAATACCGAACAGTAGAACTTAGAGAAATGGTTTTTTTTTTTTTTTTTCATTTATTTAAATAAAATATATGGTACAGAAATTATTATCAATCGTATCGTTAACCTTGCACGGCCAACCTATCCGTAAACGGATCGTACGCCTATTATATGTTTATACTATCAACACGGGAAAAACGCATTTTTTTTTTTTTTCGTTAATAATCATTCTCCGATTTATATTATTATTACTATTTTTTTTTTCCAATTACATAACGACAGATAATCGTATTACGCGTATTACGTGTATTACGAACCATTTTTCGTATCTTTCTAGCTGTTTTCGTTATAATATCGAGTCGTTATCCACTACATTAGTTGTTTATAATGTATTATATATCTATATTATTTACTGACAAAATAAATAAAATACTGGGTGCGGCATAGCCGACTGACGAGTTTCGATGGGCTATAAATAACGAACAATTAAACTTAGAAAAAAGATTTTTTTTTTTTTATTTAAATCAGTATTCAATCCCATTTTTAAAAATTATTTTTTTGAAAATTATATCTCCAAGATGGCGGCCGTCGGCATTGATACCACTGTTGTAGACGATCTCTGATGAGTTTCTCGTATGATTTTCGGCACATTTCGATGCCTCGACTTCCAAGGCGATTTTCTGTTTAATTTCTTCTACGGTATGTGGGCGATGTCCGATAACCTTATCCTTAAGGTAGCCCCAGAGGAATAAATTAACACGTGCTTAAATCTGCGGACCATGCTGGCCAGCCTATGTGTCCTCTCAGAGAGACTAACCGCCCAGGAAACATTTGTCTCAAGACAGCAAGTGAAATTCTAGCTGTGTACGCTGCAGCTCCGTCTTGCTGAAACCATACATCTCCCAAAATCGTGTTCATCAGCCATGATAAATCTTCGTGAAGAATTCTCTTCAGAGGACGGTCTGAGATTCCCAAAGGTACAGTTCCCGGGAATGCGCCCGTCGCTAGTCGCGACTACGGTTGGACAAGATATCTTCGAACTGACAGAATCTCTTGCTGTCCAAATCCGGATTCGCCTGATTATCCGAATAATCCGGATTTATGGATTTGCGTTTTTATGTAACTAATAGTTAGGTTTTTTTTTTTTTTTATTATTATTATTATAATGGAGCTGTGGAATTCAATAGTATATTTAAAAATATTATGCAACTAAATTTATTAGACAAAAAAAAAATTATCATTGAACAGCAAAATAGAGTTGGGCAATTCGAATATGCACATCCTTAGATAAAATTTGGTTAGGTTATTATTAAACCCGATTTAAAAGGGGTTCGTTTGAAAATTCTTATAGATCGAGTTCTGCAGTAAAACTTGATTATAAATCTCTAACTTTTGAATCTGGGACAATAAAAAAATGTCAACATATCAAAAAACATTTGTCGTATAACTTTTAATGTCTGTTTGCCATCACAGATTTGGAATTCGTCGATAGATTTTCAATTTTCCTATTGATTTTCACAAACCCAGGGAATGCCAAAGATTAACTTATAATTTCAACTGTTGTCAGAACTCGGTGTTTTTTTTTTCCTATTTAGCAAAGTAATATAGAGGCGTTAGCAATGTTGTTAGCATGCAATTGTATACTTTATTTTCTATTGTGAATAATAATTTACTCCGATTATATAAAAGGTGTGGAGGACAAAGTATCGCCTACCTCTCACCCCCGAATAAGTTCATTGTCTACTGTAAAATTTATCTGCCACACAGGACAATAGCTTCTAAACTAGAACCTTAATTTTTTTTTTTTTTTTTTTTTCGTGCCTCCGAATTCGAGCACCGCTTTTTTCATTTCGAATTGGTGACGGTTTTTTTTTTTTTTTTTTGACGCGGCGTGGCTCGTCTGACATTTTCGTTTTTTTTCAGACGGATTTTCGGGGTGACGACGTGCCTAGATAGAAAAAGAAAAAACCCTATAAAAAAACCGGCGAAAACGGCCATCGTTTACATCGTTTTGATGCGATCGGGTCGTTTTACTGCACTGCACCGCCCGAGTGTAAACGAATAACGACACGACGTGTACGTATTATACGTACACGTGTGAGTGCGTGACAGATGATTTGCGGAGACACGAATTATTAAAAAAAAAAAAACATCTAAAACCCGATAGGTCCATTATTCTTATTCCCGCCGAGTGTTGTATTCACGGTATGTGACAGTAAGTTGTCGTCGTTTTGGCCATATAATAATAATAATTTATAATGTGCCGGGTTGGAAACTCTAAGCGATTGCATATTTTAGATACTGAACGGAACGAGCGGGTCTTGTGGTATTGTAACGATGTTTAATTATTCATTTTTTTTTTTTTTTTTTTTTCCCGTAAACACTTTTTCTACCGGAAAACTTCGTTCGAACACGTATACACTGCTATACTGTTTCCGGTAGCAAACTTTATCTAACTGTTACTTTCAAGAGGTCATTTATTCGATATATCCATTTGTTTTTTGACACGACAGAAAAATACTCGACGAATAAACGGAGCGAAAACACGAATTCGTCAAACTCGGATTTCATTATTGCTTTGCCATCCCGAAATTAACAGATAACTCTAGTCTCCGTGGCTAACACTAATTCCATATGAAATATGTTTTTAAAATAAGCGTTTGTCGCTAATTAGAGCATATTTTGCAATTATATTATTTTTTACACCTTACAGCATATTCAAGCAGTGCGTTAGCTTTTAAGTGCTTTACAAAAAATTAAATATACTCATATATAGAGTTAGGGAATTCTAGCGGTTGAATTTTTTAAATAATATATATATATATATATATTGATTAATACCGTTCGCGTGATGTAAGAAATCTATATACAAAATTGTATTATACCTATTTTACGGTTTTCGGCTTATTCGGAACGTATTTGTGTTGTTTTTGTAACGTAGATTTATATGATTTTTTTTTTTTTTTTTTTTTCATTTCTAGCTAGAAGACCCTAACCGTAATAATGTGTACTGGCCCCGTGTGTATTTCTATATGTGTGTACTACAAAACGAGCCCCGGCCGACACCTTTTTCAGGACGGCGGCGACCGTAAAGCCGAAAACTTTGCCCCCCTCGCACGAACGAACGACGACCGTTTTTATCCCGTCCCGCCCCCTGAAAGTCTCCTAAACACCGCGGACCGCGACTGCTTTATTAAAGTTTTCGGTCGTTTTCCGCAATTTCGCAGTCCGCACAGGACAATATATATATAAATATATATAACTACAACAATACGGCCGCGAAATAACACAATGGGGACGGCAACGATGTGATGATACCCGCGATTCCCGCGGCCACCCAGACGATTTTATATATTTTATTGTCCACGAAATTGTTCGTCCGTTGTTTTCGAAAAACCGAAACGACAATGCGTACGTACGTGCATGTTCGGGGTCGTACCTGGCAAAACTCACATCGCACTACCGACGTAATTTCAACGAGCTCGAAGAGAAACGGCATATAAATTGTTTAATACCGCTGTGCAATGTGATTCCGGTATCAAGATAATTAGAAACCCGTACAAATAATAATTAATGTCAAACTCAAAAAAAAAAGAGTAATTCCGATTCGTATATGTCATTAATGTCGGCGCATTAGTAAAACGAACTATCAAAACGAATTATAAACTCAACGAAATACGATTTTTCTCTATTTATTTATTTTTTTTTTTTTTGTGAATTCTTCTTATAATTTGCATACTGGAGTCAGGTGGTCAGGTGGTTATCTCAAGAACAGACAGTAACTAGTATTTTTAAGGCGCGTGCCTTTTTTTCGAAACACAATTTCGAATTAACAGATTGATTTCTTCAGCAAATTTGGCTACTTAAAATTTGCTATTTAAACAACATTATTACAATGATCGATAAGGTTAATTTCACCCTTCAGTGCATACGAGTTAATCTCGTCTGAAAAATTTATTGCTAGATTTGACAGCATCCGCACGAAAAACGATATTAAAAAATCCTTCAAACAAGTATCGAAAGTATTAGCGATATAACTACCCGTTTTTACGTCACCAGCAGAAAAATAACTTTCTCCTCCTCAACGGAGGCGTCTCGAAACATAATTACAACATGTCGAGTTATAACTGATTTGCAGGCATTTCTATCAATTCTAAAATAAAATGATCCTGATAAAGTGGTGAGACGGTAGTCTTTGATACTTCGAGGACACAGTCTTGTTCTATAAAGTTGTTATATTATGTATATGTACCAATTATTGTTATAATTTGACTGTACTAATATTTACTAATGAATGAACATTAATTACTACTATAAATTATTACAATTTTACCAAAATGTATTATAAAAAATTGTAAACGTTTTAATTATTTAAATATTCTCGTATTGTACGCCAACTGTTAGGTACCGCTTTATAACAGAATCCCCAATCAGCGTGTTAAACAAATACGTTAATAATGAATGGAAATCGAATTTATTACAACTCCTCGCCGAACAAAAAATGTATCGCAATTAGGTATTTTGTCATGCCGGCAAATACTCTAATTGAGAAAATTTTCCGGATTCCCAATAGCGTTTTGTAAATATAAAAACCAGACAGACAACAAATCACTACGGTACTTTTGTGCATTGACGTTTTACCGATCTGTGCTCAGAATTGTTATTCGATCGCAATGGTTTAGCGTTGCTTAAGTTATATAAACGAAATGTATACACCCTAAATCGAATGCCTTACAAATCCGGTCGTGCTGCAAAATATATTTACTGGTTAGGGGAGAAAAAATTATTATTATTGTTATTATTATTATTATTACTACCGTACGGATTATGCGCCGTGGTGATTTTCGAAAAATCGTATAAAAACGATTTTCATATCGGACGCACGCGCTGTTCTATATAATATAAGTAATACTTATAATAGGTTTTCGATGGTTTTTTTTTTTAGTTTTTTTTTTTTTTTTTTTGTTAATCGCGAATGATGGATGCGCGAGTGTCTAAAACGTTTAAAAACGCGCGCGCTATATAATAAATTGCGATTGTTTTTTTTTTTTTTTTTTATACAGCCGATCATTTATAATCACGTAGTCTCCGGCGATTAATTGTCTCACGTAGGTTTGCGAGGAATATAAACGGCGTGGCAGCGACGGCATTTAAATACGATATTGTAGTCATATATAATTGACGCGATAAAACAGCAATAATTAAATTTACGACGAAATAATTCAACACCGTCGTTTCGCTGGGACGTTAGATTAAGGCCCCTGGCATAGGGTGTTCAAAATTTTCTCCGATTTTGTAAAAATTGAAAATTAATTTTTCAATACGTTAAACAAGTTATTTACGTTTGACATTCGTACAGATTTGTCAATATTCAACGGTTAATAACAATTAAATAAAACACGTGTCCAATATGAAATATACGCTTCGACCGAAAGCAAATTTACACATTTTTATATTTTTAAAATCGTACCCCTAATTTTTGTCTGGCGTTTACGTCTTATTGACGAAAAATGCACGGCAAATTGCGGGGGCCTTCAAAAGTTAAATGTTACGGGAAAACGAGTGTGCGCCCCCCCCCCCCTGTGAATCTATTAAAATCCGTATTATACGTTGTCCTCCTCGAGGGGTCCCGGTGCTGGCGAAATTTTTCCTCAAAACCCGGGAAATTCCAATCCAATTTCGATAACTGTTATCGTTTTGGAAAGAGGAACCCTTCGTACGGCCCGCGTTTAAGTCCGTTTTTCAAAAAATATAACCGTAGAAACTCTTAAATCGACGGTTGCCGGCCTATTGACATCACTATGGACCATCGGCTATATTATAAATCACAGTAACTCCAAATAATACGGACCGCTTATTTTACCGGAGATTTTTTTCGGGGGCCAATTCCGTCAATACAAAAACCCCGTATGTTTTATTGAAGATTTCCCCAATCGATCAACATTCAATAATTTTCTCCGTAAAAATTATTCACACTATTTAAAATTTAAACGAATATTCGCCGGCCCGTTAAATCCAAAATAAATCGCGTCACCGCCGTTCTGTGTTTAGCGAAAAAACGGCAAAAGTATTCGGGCGGTCCGGAATGCCGTCGGCGCGTCGGCCGCGAAACATACGAGGCACGTCGAACACGTAACCGTACGAAACTATTCTGAATTTGTCCAGAAATTCGAAAGACAAAATAAATAAAAAAAAAAAAAAAAAAAAAAAAAAAAAAAAAACATTTTTAATTACCTACAAATTCCTATACCGCACCGCAGCCCAGAATTACACACTGCCGTAAATCCCGGGTTGAGGAATTTCCCAAAATCCCGTCACGTTTCCTCCTTTTCGCCCGTAAGACTAACGTGTACCGTTGCGACCACGCGGAAACGTTGAGTTCGTGTTTCGAATTAATCGAATGAAAAAAAAAATAGAGATAAACAAACCGATAATCCTAATCGAAATCTAAAAGTTCACGTTCCGTCGCGGCGTGCACGTGTGTATTAAATAGGAGGTAAAACCAGTGGTTTTTACCGAGAGTTAAGGACTTAACCACACACCCCGTTACTTTTTTCACTGGTGTCCTGAAATACGGATATTTACGTTGTTGAAAATCGCACATAATTAATGTACCAAATTTTCAAATGCCCGTGACATGACTATTTAATATAAAAAATATTCAAGTTCCACAAAAACTAAAAATTGTATAGCAGGCGTTCCGTCCGTGGGCAGATCGGAGGATTTCGAAAACCGTGTGTGACAATTTATATGGCATGTAAACATTTTGAACTCGATCAATCGAAACCCAATTGAAGTTCTACTCTACACCACCACCATGTAACCTTTTATTGCGCTAATAATTTATTATTAATTATCGTGTGTTTATTTTGAGGATCGTTTTCGGTTAAAGGTTAGGCGTACTCTGTCGACGTGAACTATTTGTTTTCGCCGTGAAACGCTTCGATAAACTCAATATACACTCAATATTGTGACAATACGAAAAATAATTGCACACGTTTGATTAACCTTTATCTATTTATTTATACTTCTGTACAGACTTACGGTACAAGACTCAGCGTGGTGAGTATCACCCTACGCCGCGTGCCCACCTCGTGATATACGTATGAACAGTATTTGAAAAATAAATGCAAATAAGTTAAATTTTAACGAAACAAACAAGTCGAATTAAATTGTTATTCGTTTAAAGCAATAATCTAAAGTTATATTAACAAAAGTAGCGTACAAGTTGACTTTTTCAACTATAGTTCGGCCCAGCTTTGACGATACTTTTAATATTGCCATATATCCTGAATTTTTCTCTTCTGAAAACTCGCACGAGGTCAGACCTGCGAATATGAAATAAAATTATCCGACGGATTACCATCGCGGTGTATTTGCAAACACAAATGGTCTGTGCACGCGCGCGTGATGCACAATATTTACGATACGGCGGGAATCGTGAGAGTCACTTTTTAAACTGCACGGTCCGAAAAGTTTGGGTAGGTTTTTTTTATTTTTTATTTTTTTTTTTTTTTTTAGTATCGAATCGATGTCGTTCGACCGTGTACCCCGAATGCGGAGTACGAAAGAAATCAACGCGAGGCCCCGACTTTATAGAAACGATGAGTATCGATATCGGCCGGTATTGAGGATATGGGAAACGTATTAAAAATCGATTTTTTTTTTTTTTTATACGATAATTCCAAAGGAAATACGATTCCCAAATTTTAGACTTAAACGGGGAAAAATGCGAATTTGCCGAAATTCAAGAATCCGGATTTATTGGATTTTCGAAAAATCAGGATTTATCGCAACATCACTAATAAGGCTACGTACGGGTACTTTTTGCGAATAGAAAAATCGACAGATAAACCGACCGGCTGACAATAAACGGGTCCATTTCTCCAGACCTCCCATTTTGAAATATCGAAATGAAACAAGTGCCAATCGTTGTGCCTCGACGCTTCTTTAACCACCGTTATTTAAAATATCAGTGAGTTAGAGAAATATAACAGATTTGACAACGTTACTTTATATATTTTGATTTTTTCTCTCAGATGAAAAATCCACATTCTATCCAAAATATGTATATTCTATAATTGATATAATATAACAAGTATACAATTATTATTTTTTTATTTTTTTTTAATACGAAAAATCGTATTTCGCTTCGCATTATTTTTTTTATTTTTCTCTCTCTCTCTCTCTGCCGATACATCGCCTATAGTTATTATTATTATTATTATTATTGATAATAATTTTAATACGGATACAATATTAAAATAATATTAAGTGCGGTGGCGGTGGTCGATTCGACCGAATACCTGTAGTCTTAGGGTGCCCGGGTACGTACGTACGGCCGGACGGGAGAGAAATAATATAATATAGTAACACGTGTTTTGTCGAACTAAAAGTTTTTACGCCGAGGAGACGGCGGCGATTTGGTCGGGAAAAGTTTGCGCAACACGTACTCAAAAGCTCACTCTTTTACACTCTCTCTCTCTCTCTCTCTCTCTCCTTTTCTCTTTCTCACCCTATATATCGTTTTCTCTCTCTCTCTCTCTCTCTCTTTATCTCTCTCTATTTCCGTCCACACACTGTATATATATATATATTATCGTTCACGTCATATTTTATTACATTAATTACGGCGGCGAAGTACGACATCAATCAGTCGGCGAGGAGAGAGAGAGAGAGAGAAAAAAGAAAACCTCGTAATATTATATATTATATACGTCCACAATGCGCCCCGATAAAATATTATTATTACCGTGGTTAACTCGTGTGTGTGTGTGTCGTGTGTAAAATACGATCGATAATAATATATGTTCCACTTAAACATTGCAAAATCGGGAAAAAAAAAAAAAAAAGGAAAAGAAAACCTCGTATTGGGTATCTATAGAAACACGACCAAACACGGAAATTTGTTGTTTGTGTTTTTTTTTTTTTTTTTTTTTTTCCGCCGTTTCAAATCGTCCAGTTATTTTTATAAGGGAAACATATAATACGATTTACCGACACCGCGATTCATGTGTATGCATTCAAACGAATCAATCTATAAATAAAATACACACGACGGTAGGATATACAAGGATAGTTTAACTTATATATCTACGATAAATCATCGCATTCCGATCCGATTCTAAGGGGAAGGAGGCGAACATATTTTTCGTATCGTTCGCACACGTCCCAATTTAGTGCATACAGTACCCTACCTATTAGAATGACTAAATGTATACACATAAACACAGGCCTGAGGGAGAAAAGCGATTACCTATCGCCTCTCACCTAAAATTGCCAGTGAACCGAGTTTGGTTCGAATTTGTTTTGTTAAATTTAAATTGAAAACCGTATTAATTTGTCACTCGAAAAACAAAAAAACATTTTGGAAATTTTATCAAATGTGTCGTAAGCATGTGTCGGCGGTTAGTGGAGAGGTCTCGGCGATTATTTTTCAACGAATTATTACAACGACAACGAAAAATATATATAAAACTGAAATGTAACAAAATCGGTTAATGCGTAATATAACGTTTCTCTTTATCTGTTTCGCCCTTTATAAAGAAAAGTAAAAGAAAAATAAAATTAAAAAAAATAAAAAACACTTTTGAACTTGATTAACGGAGCATGGATTTCTGGTCAAAAAACAAATACTCGAAAACCGAGCATGTACGTGCACACGTATTACTATAAGAATTTCGATGTTTGATCGTTTCCATATAGATTGGGTAACCGTATAGAAACGATCAAACAACGCGCAAAAAACGTATATCGGGTATAAACGATGGGTGGAGTACTGGGGGCATTTTTAATTTTTTTTTTTTATTACTATTTCGTAGAACTGTATAACATTATGTTATTAATATTTAAATTTGCAATATATTGCAAATTCGATTTAATATAACCTATTAAAACGGGTTACGTTTAATAATATTTGTATACACTGCGTAGGCACGACATTCATACGTAAGAAAATGTGTTTGATGACAATTAATTGTTTTCGTTAAAGTGTACATGATTTGGGCTCGCAATTTGTATTTTTCAAATTATACACTGACATTTTTCGGTAAAATTTGCTATTTTTCTTAATTGTTTAACATTAAAATAACAAAATCGTTTTGATCGTTAAAAACGATTTTTTTTTTTCTGTGTAAGATAACAGAGACGAACGAGTTAGGGTAAAACATTGTTATCCGGTTTAATCCCACCCCCCCTGTTATTGCTTTTTTTCTCTCTCTCTCTCTCTCTTACGTTTTAACTCGATAAATGCATTAAAATGTATACTATCGCGTATTTAATTATGTTCTAGTAACTACTTAGCCACTCGACTGGTAGACTTAATTTTCGGTAAGCCGAGCGTAATTCATTTCCGATTCAGAGGTTAAATTTTGGCGAGAATGGTAAAAGCCGATGTTTAACCCAACTAATAACCTCGGTCAGAATCGTGGAACGTTGGCAGCGATTTATCGTTGCGCCCGGATACAGAATTGAATACCTCCGCAACACCTTGGCCGCCGGCAACCCGTAAAATCGACTAGAACTCTCCCAACTAATCTACTGCCCGCGATACCCGGTTTATGCGGTAAACGCGCGTTTTTAAACATATGCGAAATACGTCTGAATTCGTCGTTGGAACGATAGTTCCCAACGGCTTGTTCCGATTCGCGGCCGCGTTGTCCGCCGGTATAAAAATAATAAAAAAAAAAAAAAAGAAAGAAATTCGTACGGGTCCGTGCGGATTTGCTGTAATTACCGTTTTCGGTCGTAGCCGGCCGACGAAACTCGCCCCGGCCCGTCGACCGCCGCCGCCGCCGCCGCGGCCGTGTGTGGTGCGACCGCGTTTTCGAGTCGGCGGCGGCGGCGGCGGCGGCGGTACCTATACGTATTGTTATATGTATACGCACCTCTCTCGCGGCGGCCTGTGTCGGCGTTTTACGATCGATAACAATATTATATAAGGTTAATGCCGGCGGCGGCGGCGGCGGCGGCGGTGGTAGCGGCCGCGGCGACGGCCAAAAGAAGACTGAGGAGGAGCTCCGGGTTTCCAACTATTGTTGCCGATAACAATATTATCGTTATTATCATTATCACTGTTGTTTTTGTTGTTGTTGTTGTTGTTGTTATCATTATTATCGTTATTGTCGGAATATAATAAATATATTGTTCTCCGTCGCGGTGCGCCCCGGCCGACAACACGCCCGAATCCGTGTCACGACAACACCTCCTCACACGTCGTTGCCGTTTGTAAAACTCGAACACGTATTATTATTATTATTGTTGTTGTTGTTGTTGTTGTTGTTGTACGTATACGCATTATCCCTATCCGGTTCGTTCGCGATCAAATATTGTTACCCGAATGAGTTACACCGTGAGTTTTTAAACATTCTTTTGGGGAAAATGAATAAATGAAAAAAAAAAAAATAAAGATCGTCGAAAATATAACGGACATATTTTAGATTTTATAAAACTATAGCGGAATCGTTAAATTGTCGAAAAAAAAAAAACAACGTAAAATACTGTACGTAGTTGATTGGAAGTAAATCAATATCGACAAATTTATAAGCCACGAAACGTAAAAAAGTTTACGTAATATAATGTTGATAAATCATCGCCCGGCGAAACTTTTCTTAAAAAATATTTTATACTCTCACGTTCCGCGGCTAATAACTTTGTCGATATTGATTTTCTTCTTATAAACTACAGGATTCCGTTTGTTCCATTTTTTTTCATACCGATAATTTACTATAATGGTGTTTTTTGTTGTTGTTGTAGTTGTTGTTTAGCGACCGTAACAAAAAATCAAAATGTATAAAAGTTGCGTTATTCGTCTGAAATCGCTGCTCGCGAATCGGATATATTTTATTTTTGGAATATTTGACGAACTCCGGTCCGGTGGAACCCGGAAAACGACGAAAATTCGGAAATTACCGAATTAACCGGACCAGTCTTATATTGTGTTCGAAATCTCGTATAGATTTTGTCAAAAAACGGCAATTTGCCGCCATTAATATTATTATTGTCCGTCTTTTTTTTTTTTCATTTGTTTTCGATAAATCCACTGTTGAAAATCTATAGGATAGTATTTCAAATAATAAAGTACCGCCGCAGCCGTATCGAACGTTTCGGAGGATTTCTCCTCTCCGCCGCGGGCAAAAAATGTCAAACCGTATATCCATATTGAAATACAAAGCTTATCAGTAATCTGATATTGCATTGAATGCGCTATAGGACGTCGCCGACTTTTGTCACGGGAACCATACGAAAATGAGGACGACAACTAATTTCGATAAATTGTTTTAGTATAATAATACTGTCACCAGAGTCCGGTGACAGGTGTTCCGGTTTCCAGTTGTCACGGTAATACACTCGGAGCATACGGACGGAAATAGCGTCGGGAGTTAAATACCCGTGCGTGTTTAACGAGTTACGGTTTGCCGGCCGAGAGCGCAACAAGAGCGAACGCTCGGAGTGTTCGCTAATAATATTAACAGTTATCCGACACGTGCGATTTTCCATAGTTTCCCTCGTGGCAACGAAATACATGATTATGACGGCGAATTGCCGCGGTCGTCGTTTCTCTAAAAGTCTGCACTGTGTCGCGAGAAAATCGTACACAATGGTAAATGCTTTTTGCCCCGTGTCTAGTAGCCCGGCTGCGGTATAACATTCGTATACGAGGTCCGTTCAAAAAGTTCCCGAACTATAATTCCTGAAAATAGAAAATTTATAGTGTCGTAAATGTTATTACATTCAAATAAAATAGAGATAAGCAGCTATCTTTTCAATTAAATCTCAAATGTTTATTACTATCTAACCGTTAACTGTGTGCTTTCAAAATGGACACGTGTCGTGTGTATTGTGCGACTTTTAATATG
This sequence comes from Tuberolachnus salignus, assembly GCA_956483605.1. NCBI lineage: Eukaryota > Metazoa > Arthropoda > Insecta > Hemiptera > Aphididae > Tuberolachnus > Tuberolachnus salignus. Next base: position 22,798,138 of record OY101437.1, read on the forward strand.
AATAACATTCACCAACAACGTATTAATATTACATTTTGTGTTAAACTTTGTAAATCTTTTACTGAGACTCATAAAATGTTGCGAAATGCTTATGGAGATCAGTGATTAGGACGTACTCAGTGTTACGACTGGTTCAAACGTTTCAATTTCCGATGAGAAATCAGTTGATGACGACCCACGTTCAGGACGTCCATCGACATCGACAGACGATGCTCATGTGACAAAAGTCAATGAAATTGTGCGGTCTAATAGACGTTTAACCGTTCGAGAAATTTCGGAAGATTGTAACATATCAGTTGGTTCATGTCATGAAATCCTGGTAGAAAAACTTGGAATGCACCGCGTTGCAGCAAAATTTGTCCCTCGGTTGATGTCGCAAGACTCGTGGTTTCTCCTACACACACTTCCCTGTTAATTCGAGATTTTTGCGTGAAAAATCACATGACCGTGCTTCCTCATCCACCATATTCTCCCGACTTGACACCAGCAGGCTTTTTTTTATTTCCAAAACTAAAATCTCCGTTAAAAGGACAACGATTTTCTACGGTAGACGAAATAAAAGAAAATTCGCTAACGGAGCTACGAGCAATTCCAGAAACTGCTTTCAACAATGGAAACATCGTTGGCAAAAGTGTATAAACCAAGAGGGAGAATACTTCGAGGGTGATAAGTCTCAATAGCATGTAGGTAAACACTATAAATAAAAAATTGAAAAATTCGGGAACTTTTTGAACAGGCCTCGTACTTATTGACGAAACGAAACATCCAAATTGCCCGCGTCCTGTTATCACCATCGACTGTCATGCCCGCGGACCGCCGTTTCGTATCTCGATATCTTTTATCGGAAAATACGTCCGACACACCCTTATCGTCGGTCCGCAGTACAATAATTTTGTCGGCACTGATAATGAAACATCAAGGCTGCACTGTCCGGGGATATAAAATGGCGGTCCTACCGACGGGTTCCGCCACTCCTCTCAAGTATGTGTAGGCTCACTGCTGCGTAGTATTTTACACGGATCGGAATTATTATTATCGGACGGCACAAAAGCATCGGGTCCCCGGATTTGACAACCGGAATAACATGCTGAATTATTGTTGCGGAGCTGCTCGACGTTCCGCCGTTTCCCGGGTTATTTGTTATCTATCGTATAGAAATATGTCGGCGACGAACAATAACTGTTATACAATATCATCCAGAGTTGGTCCTTTACTGCGTTTATTTATACACTTAATAATAGAGTGACGTCCGTTCCGGCTCTGTTTCCGGGACGTTCGGTACCGTCGGGTGTTTTCGCGTTTATAATTACTCTCTGTCGTGGATAAGTGTCGCGTCGTTTGTCCAATTGGGCGCACGCTGGGGGAGGCTGAAGGGAGCCAAATGCCCCCTCTGGATGATAAAAAGATATGCTAAAAAATATATATATATATAATACGCTTTCTAGTTTCCAGTTTCCTTCTAGTGTTTATACGGTTATAGTTTATAGGCACTATATTGTTAATCGTGTTGTTTGTCTCGGTGTTATGTTAATGATAATAATATCTGTTTTAAATGTTTAATATTATCTCGTATGACCGTGATGACCACTGACCGGTATAATAAAAACAAACGAAAAACCAACAAAATAATTCGGTAATCATTATGCATATATATATATATATATATATATATATATATATATATATATATATATATATAGCGTGGAAAATTAGAATAATTATTTGTACGTAGAACAGTTGAAGGTAAATCTTATACCGTGGTTAAAAAAAAGTGTATTAAACAAAACAAAAAAAAAGTGTTTTGGTACACGAAACTCATCAAAAAACGAAATGAGATAATTTCAAAGCACTATTGTGGTATTAAATAGACTTTTTGTCTGTAAACAAATACAAACGTATTAAAAACCACAAGGTTAATGAAAATAAAATGTAATTTTTGTTTAAATTGTATACCGAAACGTAAAAATGTAATTTAAAAAATAATATTTGCAGTCCTCGTGCCGGCGTATAGAAAAAACCAAAATGCGATTATCTCAAGAGATACCGCGCAATGTGGGTATAACTTCGCGAGACACTCTGTATAGGTTGTTATCATTTTATTTATTATATATGTTGTTTAAAATAAATAATATTTTTTTTTTTTTTTTTTTTGTTAACTATCGTATTACCGATTGTCCGCTCCGATGTTAAACGCGGTACTTAAAAAAAAAAAAAAAACCCAACCTATTAGATGGGCTATAAACCGTGGGTTTCGGTAAATAGTTCTGAAAATTGCCTTATGGGCGCCCCGCCCCCCCCCATCCCGTAGTATAAAAGATCGTATTGCTCGCCGACCCCGTAATCGAATTAAATCCGGCGTGGCTACGGTTCGCGGACGAGAAGTGTACGGACGGACGGACGGACGGAAAACCGGACGTTCCGCCCGGGGAAAAATCGCTCTATTGCGGGCGCGCGGCGCGTCCTGGGTCGCGGGGGGTACTCGTATAATCTCGCGCGGCGCCGCGTTTTATCACGAATCGATAACCGTAACCGCGGTAACGTCCGTGCATAATGTATATATTTATTATTTATATACGAGATATAATAATATCTACGCGTATACACCGCGTAAGTATACCTAACCTTATACGCGGTCAGGCCGGGCGGTATATCTGTTCTGCGATGCGTATTGTAATGGGCCGTGCGGTCGGTTTAAAAAAAAAAAAAAAAAAAAAAAAAAAAAAAAAAAAAAAACGAAATCGGTATGCCGGCACGCGATTTACTATAATAATATTTGCGCCCAATGCGGAAACTGCTTTGAATACAACCCCCCCCCCCGGCTCTGCTTGCTTATAGTGTTACGTTATTAGATGGCACTGCGACGGGCATACGGCCACGCCCGTATCACAGTTCCTCGTGCGTACGTGTTGTTTTTTTTAGTTTTTTATCGACTAGAGACATATATATATATATATATATACCAGGGTGCGGCGGAGCCGGCTGATGAGTTTTGAGCAGCTACAAATATAACGGTCATTAAAACTCGGTAAAAAACGGTTCGTTTTGTAAAAGAATAATTAGGAAATCCCATTTTTTTTTTTTTCAATTATGTTTGCGAAAATGAGATCGTCAAGATGGCGGCCGTCAGCAACAATACATCGCTGTAGGCAACCGCTGAAGTTTCGATAAGATTTTCGGCACGTTTCGATTGGTACGGCCGCGGTTATTGAAGAGTGATTCTCTCCGTCAGGTCATCTATCGTATGGGAGTGATGTTTGAACACCTTATTCTTATGCAACCACCGGAGGAAAAATCGCACACGTTTAAATCGGGGAAGCATGCCAGCTAGGTCTACGTCACCCATCATTAAGACCAACCGCCCGGGGAACGTTTGTCGCTAAACAGCAAGCGAATTTCGAGCTGTGCGCGCTTGAGCCCCGAAATGTTAAAACAGCACGTCTCCCGATTCATGTTCTTCAGCCATTTCCTGCAACCTGCGCTGCAAATAAATTTCCGACATTATAACATACCCTAAGCAACCGCGTGTTTCCGGGCAGAGCGACTTGGTGACCACCTCAATTGCCTCTCTAACCTACTGCACATTTTCGGTGGTTCTTACCGTTCCAGATGCTCCGCGTCCACGTCCGCATAGGGTACTTCCAGACTTTTTCAATTTTCGAATTTAAAATTTAATAGTGTTAACATTAGGGACAGATTCGTTGCGTGGAATGCCGAGATGTATCCCTTTGTGTAGCAATCACGGAATAATAATTTTCAAAATACGCGCGAACGACGAAACCTCGACGTACACCTGTCCAGACCATGATTACGACTAAGAACAGCATAACCGTGTAATTCAAAATAGACCACTAATATAGGCCTGGGTTTATCCTATCATAAACTAATGATTTCATTTAACTCGTCAGTCGGCTCTGCCGCACCCTATGTAATTCTATAGCACCTACACTGTGTACTCGGGCCATCCCGAGCTGTATATTATGTACCGGGTCCGTTTTAGTTTCGAAAAGTTTTCCGTATACTTTTTCCAGATAAACCGCCACCGCCGCAGTGACACTATTCCGAAAAAGACAAAAAAGAAAACCCGCCCCCCCCCGTACGCAGTAATCTACGAATTTTATACGCCGTAAATCGAACCCGCAAACGTCGGTGATTTATTTCGCCGGCCGGTGTATGCCAACAGGACCGCGAAAGTTCGGAAACCCACGCCAGGCCGTCGGCCGGGGCCGCATAATCATTTCGGTTTAACGACGTCTGTCAATAAGTCCGGCACGAATTCGTTACGTCCGCCGCACGGATTGACACCACCCCGCCCATAAAAAGTTCCCGAAGGGAACATCACTAATCGTTTTCTTATTGTATAATTCCAATTTAACAATCTCGATAAAACGTCAACAACGTTGTACAGGGAAAATTGTCATCGTTATTGATATTACCGCGTTTAATAAAAAAAATTCCTGTCGACGAAATTCGCATTTTAGATATAAAATCTGGCGTAGGACCGATATCCTTCGGTGACGGTATTGAAAAAGCACTGGAAGAAATAGCGAAATGCTTCCGAAAATATCATTCGATTAACGACTGGCGCAAAACCATAGTTGTGACGTACCAATTATTAGACCGAACTCGTAGGATTAACGTCCAAGCTGCTGGCGATCGCTTGCTGGACCAAGTGGAAACCAATACGTTAAATGTGATCTAGAACTGCACAGGCCAAGAAGTCTGCAGCATTCGTTGACAAGAATAACAATCGCTGTGCCCTGGTAACATGAGTGGTTAATGTGAAGGAACGCTTCCCAAAATTACATGTCGGTGCTATAGGAAATGCGAAACATTGATAGTAAATAGGGTAGAGCAAACAAAAAAAATCGTCAAATGCTTGGAAATGCGGCGTCGGACAAGGACGCTGCGAGTGAATTGGACGGAACACCGTACACACGGTAGCGAAATCGATAAACACAGAGAGGTACTCAAAACCATTAGAGCAAGAGGACAACGGCAAGCGATCGGACGCGTATTGAGGCACGAAAATGAACTAATTTATTGAATAATAGAAGGGAATATTGAAGGAAATAGGGCCCGAGCACCGTGAACATCATTTGTCAAACGAATGATTGCCGACGCCGCTGGACTATCAAGCTACGCCGAACTGAAGTGGCTAGCTGACAACTGCGAAGAATGGATAGCGTATGACAAACGGCAAAACCAACCGTAAGGTCGACTACAAAAAGAATAAGCGGCGTTTATTTTTATAAAAATGAAATAAATCTCGGCGGTTTCGTTGTGATTCGTACACCCGAATGTATAGTTTATGTCTATACCCGCCCCTGGAGCTAGCGTTTGATTTATTGTGGCAATAAGTTGATTTCGGTAACGTAATTGGCGTATATAACCACCATTATTTTTACGACTACATCCGGAGTTGCTCCGGACGGTTTTAAGATTTAACACCGATCCGATCGTCGTATATCCGATATCGTACACGGTCTCCCGATTGTAAATGGTAATTGAAAATAATATAACAATAATATTACTAGCACTCGGGGGGTTATTGTACTGGCGTTGGTTTTTTTTTTTTTTTTGTATAATTAATTTATTGCTAAGTAAATAACCTATAAATTTCGGACATTTTTTTATATTTTTTTGCTAATATTGCAATTTTCTTGTATTTTACAAATATTTACGTGAATCTTAGTGATTTTACTGAATTTAAGATAGTAAAAATCCATATCTATTCTGTTTTTTTTTTTTCGTAAAAAATTTTCATGCACGTGTGTATTATCCTAGTCCATTTTCTATTCATGATTTATCCATTCCGGATATAATTCATTTTAAATACGCACCAACAACGTCAGTTTAACGTTGAACGCATTTTTTTATTTACAGTAACTTACTGTCTTCGAATCGGCGAGCTTTCGACTTTGAAAACCTAAAGAAGTATTTATCGTACGGTGCAACAATTATTAAATTAAACTAAATATTTGTTTAAATAATACTAAGATATTGATAATTATTATTTGTAGGTCCAACAAAAAATTTATGGAAAATTAAATTGTATATTTATTTTATTTCATACACATTAATTGTATATATTTGTTTGTATTTTAATTATGCTGTGATGGTTTTTAAATAAATCAGCAGTACTTTCCGCGTTTTTAATTTAATACAGTATTATTGCAATCAATTTAATAGGTTTTCTAGTGGAATAAGTGCCCGGCTCTAAACAGTAATAATTCCGAGCTAGAGATATGTGACATTTTTTTTATATTTTTTTTTTTTTTATCGAGACACGACAAGTGACCAGTTATGTTTTATGATGGTATATCGGGTCGCTATGACGACGCACGAGCCCAATATAAAGTATATTATTTTTTTGTCGAAACGATTAATATTACTGTATTGTTATAACGACTATATTAACAAAAATACATCAAACACCGAACATTTCGCATTTATTCAACGCCGTTTATTTATTATTATTTATTTTTTTCGCGAATTTATCGGTCTCTATACTTGCGATAGCGATATTATATACACATATATATATATATATATATGTATACTTGGTGACTGTCCAAGTATAAAGAACGAAAAGACAAAAAAAATTACAAATTTGGCACAAACCCGAACATTATAATAATAATAATAATAATAATCGGAGTGTACGTATATACAAACAATAAAAAGGAATTCTTTTATTCCCGGCGGCCACCCCCCCCACACACACACACACACACACACACACACACGCCACTGGCCTGGCACTTCTCTTCACTTTATCATCGTCCAAGTCGCGTCCGTGTCGGTGTCGACAGTGTAACGATAACGACTGTATAGTATAGTAGTACAGGGATGGTCATCAAGAAGAGACTCGAGAGCCGCATAATAAAGTGAATAATATGTAATAGCCAAGAGTGATATAAAAAAAAAAAAAAAAATTCTTAACAATCGTATTCCGTCAACATAATGCAGTATTCAAAAAATACTTACAAAAAATTCAACACGCAACACGCGCGTTGCGTGTACAAAATTACCTTATATTTAAATATTATAGATTCAAAAACACTATATATATATATATATTTTTAAATTTTTTCTATTAATTATAAGAATTAAAACTATACATTAATAATAATTATACATTTTCAAATAGATATTTTTATATTAATAATTAAAAAAAAAAGAAAAGTTTTTATATTTGTACTAAGTCTGGCCGCCCCAGGTATTGTACAAAAGTACTACGTTATCAATACGATAGTAACTTTAGACGTGGCTAAAGTCAACATTTCGGGTTACCGAGCAACAATTATCCACAAAACATTTGTATTTTTCGATAGTGAAAAAATCTATCGGCCGTTTCGCTAGCCGGCTATAATCATACTGTACATTCACGCTTTTTATTCGGATGCAGCTAATCTCGCGGCGCATTACAAATAATATTTATACTCAAACTTCGAATATTATTGTGTATACGTCGACAGTCGAATATTACGTTAGGATAGTCCGTTAGGTTAAAACGAATCGTTTTCGTCGATGCTCGGATATAATAATTAATACATTTTCGAAATTCGAGTTGTTTTTATTTTTTTTTTTTTTTTTTTTTTTTTTCCGGAGGAGGAGAAACAAAACGGTTAGGGGTGGCGGATGGAGCGAAAGTACCTCTCGATAACCCCCCTTGGCGACGCCTACGGACGTATGTTTTATTCAAACGCCGTTTTATTTTAACGGTACCTACCAATAATAATACTCGTAATAATAATATACTCGCGTTCCCCGGGTTTCTCCTCGACAACAACGGTTTCCCTTTCGGCAATCGAATTCCCTTTTATCGGACAAACGTTTCACCCGAACGCCGTACCCGCGGCTGTCGCTGTCGTGCGAAAACAATGTCCGGCGGACTCTTGCCCGCGTCTATATTACGGTATACCGTTATCGTTTGTTCTCGTATTATAATTCGACGTGAACATTTCCTCGTAATGCACTCGTGCCGAGGTGATTCTAAACGCCCGGCCGCACAAAATATTTCCCTTTGACGCGATACGCCGTCACCCGGTGCGATTGTCTACCTACGTCAAATGTATAAAATAATACGCGATCCGTACGTTCGCCCGACCGCAATTTCAGCGCAACAAAATAGTTTATTCCGATTGACGGCTCCTAGGGTTTTTTCTTTTTTTTTTTTTTTCTTGTCGAGCGTTGGTTTTTCTACGATGCGTGTGTCTTGTTTTTTCGGTCCGCAAACAATTTCCAATACTGTAGAAATCTACGCTCCGGTGACCAATAAACGATATGAGAGTTTTTTTTTTTTTTTTTTTGTTCTAGTCGAAGAGGTCGTTTTAGTTTTTCCTTAATAATTATAAAGGGCAGGTGGCAGGGGATTAAAACGATTCGATTTTGTTTTTATTTTTCCGTTGTGTACAGTCGTAAAGAATAGCATTTATTTTAGCATTTTATAAATGTTATACGGTTTTCAGAAAATGCGAGTCTTTAAGATTTTATGCGGATAAAATCGTTTCGGCCCCGCAAAAATGTTTGAAAATTTCACACAAAATTCATCAAAAGGTGCACTTTGTGGTTAAAAAAAAAAATAAAAAGTTGAACATGTTTTTTTTAAAAGCATTTAAAATCATCAAATTTTGTTATATTTGCTACATAAAAATATACACAACAATTTGAGACGACAAATCACGGACAATTATTATTTATTTTGGAGTTCACGAGACTCGGTGTCCCTTATAATAATTAAAATAAATAATTGTGTTTTCCTGTTGGCCGGTGATGATTTTTTTAAATCGAAACCGGTGTGTAAACCATAAAGTAACATGCCGAGTTTTTTTCTAAATTGTTTATACATTTTTATATTTGTTGTATTTAATTTGTTAGTATTTATTTCGTGTCGTCATTCCCATCCGACAGCATAAGTGTTCGTTCGAAATATTATACCGAACAGCCGTGTAAATTGGAGACACGTTTTCAAAATTCTATTAGAGGGTTTCGTCGTAGTTTAATGGCTATACTTTGACTGCGCGTTGTATTTTCATTTATGTAAATTTTCCGTCGGAAGCCGTTGTTGAAAACACGGTATAACTACACCCGTATGAGCATGTGTATTAGTTTATCGACGAAATAAAATCGATAAAATATATTTTTCGAAATTTACAACGTCGTAACGTAACAACGGAAAACTCCCAGTTCGCGATAAAAACTCGGGTTGGAAAGAAAAAATATTATGAATACAACAGTTCATTCGCCGAGCGTAATTTATCGTGTGCTTATTTGTTTGGTCGGTTGGTTGTTTTATTATTTTTGTTTTTATTTTTTTTTTTTTTTTTTGTCGCTCATTTATTTTATGAAAAATTGATTTATTATCATCGTGAGCGTAATAATAGTAACATCGGGGTGCCTTCGACTATCTGTATACACGGTCGTAATTGCACGAGTAAGGTGACGTACATAAAACTATATATATATATATATATATATATATATATACATACACTTTTTTTAATTTTAACAAATTTTCTAGCCAGTAGAGTAAAATTCATCTCGCGCGCACTAATAATATACGGCGAACCAACACTGGAAACAACGGTTTATAATATATAAAATACACGCTGAACAACAGACGATTATTTAAAAAAAATTAATATCGCAGTGTATTATATTATATTATAGTTTTCCTCGGTGGCGGTGTGTGTGTGCAACTTACTCGCTTATCTGTACTTAGTATTATTATTAAAGGACGATAAAACAAAAACCGCAGAGGAAGTCGTCTTAATTCTAATTAATGACATCGAGAACGAGACCTTTTATGCTTAGCCTTTCCCGGATAATGGAAACGGTTCGTTATATATATATATATGAAAAAAAAAAATAAATAACCCCACCACCTTACACGGAATAATCGCAAAATAACGACGACGCTAGAATTTTAATACATTTTTCCAACGTAAAAAAAAAAAAAAAAAAACGATATGTATCGTATTAATAAATTGACAACTATATTATATTATATCGAAACGTATCGATTACGCATTGAGATAATTTAGGAGCGGACAAATTTTCAAAATATTTTTTTTCCATATCAATTGAATAAAACTGTTTTGGCCTAACAGAAGTGCACGAAAACTTGACACGAGGTTCGCCATAAACTGTATACTTAATGGTGAAAAAGAAAAAAAAATTGAGGATTACGTAATAATTCTGTTTTATAATCGTTAAGTGTAAACGTTGATGAAAATCGTAAAATTTACGACATTTCAAAACATGATTAACCGAACTTCGCTCAGAATCGTGTTTCGTTAGCGATGATTTATCGTTACGCACAGATATAAATTTAATTTTCCCCTATCGCCTTACCTTCCCAGCTATTTTTTTTTTTTTTATCGACTGCTTGAAATTACTCACGACGGCGCTTAATTTGTTTTATTCTTGTTTTACTATATACCTAGCCGTTTACAATTATTATTTTTTTTTTTTCGATTAAACCGCGCACACGATACCACCGTAAATTCACCTGGACGAAAATCGAACTACATATTAGGTATAGTGATTATTCGCATAGTTGGGAGACGCGGGCGAGGGGAAATGTTTTTTTTTTTTTTTTTTTTTTTTATCCCCCCCGTCAGGCGATATAAAACCGGCGAACGCCCGAGGATTTGGCACGGGGTCCTAATGATTTTCGCCCATAATCTTTTCGGACATCGATTATACGTGTACACGTCCCTACGTACGAACGACGAAAATGCACGAGAATATCCGACTTTACACTGATCGCCGTATACCTAATGTTAAATAAATTTCCCGCCGGAGAATTATATTGATTTGTGCCCCGCCGATACCGTCGTCGTCGAAAACCGTTTAGACATATTCGTATAATACTATAATATAGTATTCTCCACAGACTACATATCGTGGTTGAACCAAATCGTTATGATCTCCCGTATCAAAAGCACAAAATCCAAATTTTAAATAATTTCCATCATACCTTCGACCAATAAATTCGGATTTTATTCTTTTGCGACAGTTTTCCTCCTCGGTTGAAGTTGAAGGTCCCTGTGATAACGTTGTCGTGTCTTCGGGTATATTAATTTGACCACTTTTCCGAATAACAAATTTATCTATTTTATTAAATAATTTACTTTATTTCATAACAAAAAAATATTAATGCAAAGTTGGCGAAATAAACGAATAACACAGTTTATTCATTAATTCTTATCTCAATGTCTTACTACGTAGAATCACTACGTGGTTTGATATCATTTTAATAATATTATATTATAGAATATATAATATTGTTGATACATAATACATTACATACACTACTATTTTTTTTAAACTGTATTTTCATTTATTATTTATCTAAGTTTAATAATTAAAAATTATTTTTTTACCTTATATAATTTTATCGATTTAATTAAATTAAATTCAAAAATGGGTCGCAACCCACCGGTTGAAGACCACCGTACTGTATTACATGATTTTCTCCAATAATATTGAAATATGGTACAATGACAATGAAATGATCAATTCGACGAACTTTTTATTACGAAAATTGAATTTTATAAAGTTTTTATAAACGATTCATTTTTGACATCTCCAACCATTCCGTAAATAAATTTTAACAACTATAAATTATCAATTTTGGTGAAAAAAAAATTAAAAATTTTGTACTCAATTATTTTTCATTGGAAATATTACGTTCTACGTTTTAAGTTCTATATATTTTTTGGTAAGTGCAATGTCTACATTTCTTTAGTCGAGATCAAAAAACAACGAAATTACTCTCTTTTACGCTATTTTTTCAACTTCCGGGGAGGAAAGGGAACTAGTAGTCACGACTGAATTTGACCGAAATTGCTTACTTACAACAATGTAAAAATCGAGGGCGGTTCAAAGTTAAAAGTATCGATATATTTTCTTCGTCCTATAAAATAAGGACCGCCCTAATTGTATAGGCAAATAGCAACTTGATAACGCATATCGTATTATTGGAAATTATAAAAATGAAAAAATCGCGTTCGCCGCGCAAACGTATTTGCTATAGCCCCGGGGAAGGAATGAGTATAAGGGTCATATAAATAAAGGGTAGGTGATATTGTGATTTTTAAAAACGAAATCGAATTGTATAAACCGGCGCGTGCTCGAAATCAAAAAAAAAAAATACTAGTGTATTCTCTAGTGGTCGAACAATATTTTAAATTTGGCGAATCCCTTAAAAAAAAAATGTATTTATTATATTATATTTAGATCGTATTTGTCCGCCCTCGCATATCGTTGTACGCGTCTATATTGTTCGGTTCCGATCGATGGCCGGCGACCATCGCTTTACAGTTTTCAACAATAATTTACGAAATTCCGTAAACGATAAAAAAAAAAAACCTGAAAATTGTTTTAAACGGAGGCGGCGAGAAACCTATTGGTTTTTACTGTTATGCGCTTTTTGGCATGCGATTACTTATTTATTTATTTTTTTTTTTTCCCCAGGCGGACCGAGAATGTTCGCATATAAAGTCTCGTATATAATATACATCTTCTCGATCGATTGGGAATTGGTCGCAGATGGCACTGTAAAATGAAGGGTCGTTTTTTTTGACATTTCCTCCGTAGTTTCGGCGAGAAAATATATATATATATATAAAAAAATAAAAACAATACCCAACTCGTAAAAAAAGCTAGTACGCAATCCATTAACGGGACGGTATTATAGTATTACGTTGTCGCGTAGTTCGGAAAAAAAAAAAAATTAATTAATAAAAACCTGTACTCGTGAAAATTCGAAATTTTATCGGTTAATAATATTAAAATACAGTGGGGATTTAAAAATTCGTAATTAATTCGTTCCGCGACCTTGCCCGACGTGATACAGTCCGAAATAATATCGACGACGTATCGATACGTGCCATTATTATGTTATGAGTGGTGGTTTTTTGCACCGCTAAAACAATTCGAAAACCTAACTGATTAACATGTACTGTGTGTTACACATATCAATTCTTAGCACGAACCGAGTAATTGGTAGTGAAAATGATTGTTCTGTCCCAGACATATGTAATATCTCGAAAATTGTACTTAACACGTTCGTATTCGTAAAAAGTACTGTGTTATCGCGTTTTGCTTTTATCTTCAATAAAGAACGATATCAACAACGTTTCAATGTTATTACTGATTTGTATTGTGTGTAGCATAGGGACGTTTAACGATTGGTCAGCGATAATAATATTCGATCAATAATAAAACAGTATTAAACGATAATCGGAACAGGTTAGGTTAGGGTAACCTAACCGCCACCTATCACTTGCAACATTTCTACATAAAAATAGTATGTAACCGCATTTATCAGTGATATATGTTATAAAAAAAAAAAAAAAAAAAAAATATTAATTTGAATCGCCCGTACATATATAACAAACGACTATGACCTCTGGCGGAACTCCGCGCATACAACAATTGTATCGGTGACGTACGCAGGAAAAAATTTCGGGGTGTGGTGGGGGGTTGAAAAAATATAAAATGTACATGTTTAATTGTTCTAGGAGTACTCGTATATTATATATATATATATATATTTTATTTGTAAATCTCATGGGAAAACTTTGAAACAATTATTAAATTTATATAGCCGGTAATTCATTTTTTTTTTAAATTTGTCCCCATATTTATGGGGGAGGAATTTGATTCGCCCGGAGTTCGCCACTGATTTGTACGCAATGTGCGCACATTTTTAAAAAAAAATACTTTGGAAACTAAAAACGATGCATCGTCGGCGTTATGTTTTGCACGGTCTTAGGTCGGGCAAAGCCAATTTATTAAATATTAAATTATTATCGAAGCGTTAATTTTTTTTTTTTTTTTTTTTTTATTAGTTTTATATTACTTATAAATAATTTAAAATCGTATCGAGAACACTATAGCGGCGTTTCAATGGCGTATAGTGACCGGCGGTTTATTTGGAAAATGTTATTGCGCTCCTCCGATATTCATTGGTCGTTTTTTGTTTTTTTTTTTTTTTTTTTTTTAAATCGAACACCGCGGAAAACGGTATTACATTTAGATTCCGTAAAAATAGGAATTTATTCCGTCGTGACAGCGTCGTCGATCAATAAACACACACACGCACGAGATGGGATTTTGGCGTTTTGGATTTTCACGAGAATGTTATATTATTATTATTATTATTGTATTGCAATATTTATATAAGCCCGGTGAATAAAATTCGTGTATTTCCATATATGTCCGCTTACTGTCGGGCAAAAAATGTATATATATTATTATTTTTTTTTTTTTCACCGGGCCGACCGGTGAGGTAAAATCTCCGGCGTACGTTATCGGGCCGTGACCTTTTCCGACTCCTCATAATGTATTCATTGCCGTAAAGGAGCAGGGCGTATTTTTAAGGGTTGCAGACGAACAACACCAATAAAATAAAATGTTTTAAATATCGGCGGGCCCGTACGATTTGCAAACATTATAACAATAAATGGCAACGTATCGGCAAGTAAGAAAAAAAAAAAAAAAAAAAACGGTTTATTCGAACAATAATATAACTCACAATACACTATCGCGTAAACGAAAAATAATTGTAATGGGTTTTTTTTTTTTATTATTATTATTATTATTATTATTTACTTTATCGGTTATAATAACCCGGGGCGAGCGGGCGCTCTCTTTTTTTCCTTTTTTTTTTTTTTTTTTTACCCGCGTACCCTTAACGCGGTTATAAAATTAATAATTTAACGGCGGCGTCGCGATATCATTTCGATGGTTTTAATTATAATAACACAAAAGACAAGAGAGTAAATAATAATAATATTACGATAGCAATTATCGGGGAGGGGTGGCAATATTTTTATTACGTGCACACCATTAACACGTAACAATAACGTTTGCGGCATCTGTGCCAGCCGAGTAATTTATCGTAAAATACTCGTCGTAGTACGCGTGTGCGGTCTCCTCCTACATTCGGTTGTATATTATCAATTATTATTATTACCAATATTGCCCGGTAATAAATGCAGTTTCGAGTTTCGCGTTTAAATCCCATCTAATTCGTATTGTATATATATATATATATATATAATAATAATAATAATATGTTTTTTTTTTATAATAAATCAATAAATAAATGTTGCATCTTTTAAGTTATATTGCCACGTATATATATATATATATATATTAGTGATGTGACATATATCCGGAAATCGAATTCCGAAATCCGAAATTTTGTATTCTTATTGGTAAAACAACGTTTGCCGGGTTAATATATTGCACGGATCAAAGTGTAAAATGTATTGAATTTGTTAAAACGCGTGTCTCGGTGATATTTAACAAAAATATAATAATAACAGTTTCACGAGGAACGAATTAAAGAACACGAAATCGCAATTTTAAAAACCGAAATTTCGATTCAGATAAAAATCCGGATTTACAATGACGGAATCCGAAAATCCAGATTCTCGAACTTCGACAAATCCGGATTTCTCACATTACTAATATATATATATGAAAAATAATATCTAATGTTTGTCAGGTCGAAGAAAATAAAGAAAATAAAAACGGTACCGCAGTAAGTAATACCAAAATAATACGCACTATAATAATAATAATTCATTTATATTAATCTTAATTCTCAGTTCTTATAATTAAAATGGTAATCAATTTCTAGAATGGCTAGATAAACTAGAGAGAGTGACTATGGCTGACTCGATAATAATCGTCGTGGTTGTAAGTGCAAAACTAAATTTTTCCACACGCGCAATAAAATACCACCAATATCATTTTTCTAAACGAAAATGTTCGAAAATATATATATATATTTTATTCTATATACAAATCATATTTATCGGCAATACACTTTTTAACGATTATTGTCTACGTAATGTTTTAAGTGAAAATATATAAGTATATAACGTCAACATGTTTCATCGGTGATATTTTTATACTATTTGTCGTTTGAAAAAGTTCATATACATTTTTTTTTTTTTTGTACAATTGACAGGGCTAACGAAAAATGAAATATTATAACTTTCATAATAGTATTACTGCTGGTAGTTTTCGTATTATTCGAGTTCTAAACGTTTGAACTATTGATATTTTTCACTAAACATGGCGGATATTTATAATGTGTTGGCCTCTCTCATATTTATCTAGTCTCTCTCTCTAGTAATTACTATACAATAAAGCAATATTTGTATTACATGCACGCCATTAACGCACAATGATATCGTTACGACATCTATGCCGGGGAAATAATTTATCGTATGATACAACCATATATATATATATACTCGTATGTTTGTGTCTATTTGGTCAGTAAAATTGTCTCGCTTTTTTCATAATTTCCACCCAAATCGTATAATTACTTAAATATTCCGTTATGTAGATAATTATTAACTTTCGCCATATATTCCAATTATTGCTACCGATATAAAACCGTAAAACCTATCGGATATTTGATATAGAAAACCGCGAGTCAATAGTAAAATTAACATAATATGTCGGTTAAAAACGCTATTTTTTTTTTTTTGCACATTTCCATTGACGTTATATTGACGTTTATTCTCTCCAAAAATATCGGTTTTGAGAAAAAAAATCGCCGATAACCGATATTCCGATATCGTCAATGTGGTCAACGATTTTAGACGTGTATATCGCGTTCGCGTGTTTTGGCACGTATAATAAAAAATACACGTGTATCGATCCGTGTTTTAAAAACTTCACGTGTATATCTAAATACACGTATGGAATAATATATAATTTGCATTATAAATACGAGTGTATCTATACAAGTCAATTTTCAAATCTTATACAATAAAATATCGAAATATTTCACACTGAAAACAATAGTTTTAGAGAGAAAAAAAAACGAAAGTGCTCAGGAAGACTCACGGAAACCAATGGCTATTGAACACGCCTCGTATATTATTCTATGCGTGTATTTCTTAGATACACGTGTAGTTTTTATTACACGTGCATGTTAAATACGTACACGAACTTCGTATACACGTGTAATTTTTATTACACGAACATCAAGTTCATGTCGATACTATCACCACTAAGTTTTAAGTATTAACCTATGCAAAATAATACCTAATGTTTGGCAGGTCAAAGTAAACAACGAAAATAATAAGGACACCGCAGTAAGTAAAACAAAAATAAATTCGCTATAATAATTTATATAGTCATCTTACTTCTCAGTCGCTACAGTAATACATTACTTACTAGAGTGGCTAGATAAATTAATTAGAGAGTGATGGCCGACCCAGATGATCATTTTTCATTGGTCGACACGTTATCGATCACCGGCAGCGTCATGTACAGTGATGCAAAACTAAATATTTTTTTTTACACGGCATCTCATCTATATTCGTTTTATTTCGAATTTCAATCGTTTAATACATAAAATGTTCATAATTTTCACTGATTCCTCTCTTATTTGCATTTTCTCTCTAGTTATCATATCACTCGACGAACAATACAAATGGGGAGCAGGGATTTATGCGTTACACCGCCAATGTAGGGTAATTTTTTGATCGAATTGTATTATTCAATCGACTTGGTCGCTGTTCCGTGCTTCTCAAAACCCGTATGAATTTGACTGATATGGCCAAAATCGCCATAAAATTGCACACAATGTAAATGCGTTAAAATATTATGAAAAAAATGTCGCAATCGTTCGTCGTTTTTATCGATTTTAATGTTACGCACGAGCGTATAAATAATATAACAAATATTATTTACACGAGACATGTATACAAACGTCTTTATATTGCGATGTACGTGTTCGCGCAGTTTATGGCCAATTGTTTTACGATTTGAAACAGTATGTACCCAACATGTATTATAGTCCGGTCGACTTACGACTATAATAAGCAAAGCTCGGATTTTATAGCACTTAAAAATAACTGAAATATGCGCTATAATATGGCCTGAGAAATCTTAAAATAAGTGACATAAAAATGACATAAATACATCAAATTTACCTAAATTATAAATTAGGAACAATTTTTTTTTTTTTTTTTTACTAATACGACGGACTACTTAAAAATACATTATAAATGAAACGGAAATTTAGATATTTTCCGTATGGATTCACACGAACGACAAATTTTGTCGACTATTTTCCATTCAATACAAACGAGATTTATGAAAAATACGAAATAAATCATTATATAATGCATATAAGCGAAAAATAGCACTAAAAATCTAAAATATGTACATCAAACATGCAAAAAATAACAGTATATATATATATATAAAAAAAATTCATATTGGGAGTGTGTGGTGCGTAAAACAAGTGTACACTGGCTCACTCTGCTATTTTTATCTGAACCCTATAATGATCGCTATAGAATCCGGGCCCAGATAATAATAAATACTGTAATACAATAATAATAATAAGTATATTATACTTTTCGAACTCGATACGTGAGAAAAAAAATAAAATAAAATTCACGACCGCCAAAATAAACCGAGCGGGGCGGGCGGGTTGACCGATTTATATATCGAAAGTGTACATTTTTTTACCCAGCCCCCTCCTCTATACTAATGAACGTCGATAAGCAATTCCAAATGACGACGACGACGACGACGACGACGGAGCAAATGCGCGTGTATACCCACATAATATATCGCGTATACGATACATTATATACTCGTGTTTATATTGTGTTGTTAGGTTCGCGTTTTCAATTAACCATTAGGGGTTTTTTTTTTTCTTTTTTGCTTTCTGTTTCGTATACTTACGTTTCGCCAGAGCTTCGGGTGACCTTTTCCCCGATAAAATACGTACCCGCGGTGGTATACGCATACGTGTATAGGACACAACGGCGTATTTTTAGCCGTCCGCGATAAATAATGGATTTAATACGTATTATATACACACCGGGGCTGACGGACGGAGAAACGGCCCGGACCCATCAGCGTTCGCGGATAAAAGATTAATAATGGAATACGCACGGCGAGGGGAGAAAAAAAAAAAAAAAAAAAAAAAAAAACTATCGCGCCGACGACGGACGACGTCGCGGCCGTTTCTAGTTGGCTAAAGAATAAAACGAAAAGAGATCGTATATACACAATAAACAGAGCCGTCTTAGACAATACGGAACAAAATAAAAAAACAACGAAAATAACCGGGCAAACGTCCCATAGAGATTCGCGCCTGTTTGCGCCGTCGATACGTTAAAAAAAAAAAAAAAAAACAAGCCGATACAAATGGCCGTGCCGGAGCGGCGGCAGCAGTCGCCCTTAACGACGTTTTATTATTAGTTTTTTTTTTTTTTTTTTTCTATCATTTCCCCTTTTATTTTATTTTTATTTTTTTAACTCTGCTCACTTACCGGTTCAGAATTTCAAACGAGCCCCCAAACGCTATTACAATTGTCCGACTATATACATATATATATATATATATATATATACGTTTGCCACGATCGTCGGTTGTAAAAAATAACAATAAAACTCGACGGACTATATTATTTTAATAATAATAATAATAATAACAACACGCGTATAATTATTATTATTTATCGTTTTCCCGGGAGCGTGTGCCGATTCGAAAAACTGAAAACAAAACGACTAAAAAAAAATCGCAAATCCCAATTGTGTAATGATTTTTATTACGGGGCTAATAATAGCGTAGGTATATTTTTATTATTTTTTTTTTTTTTTTTTTTTTTGTTGCTCTTTGGTTTTTAACGATAATCCCGTTATGTAACCCGCTGGTGCTGACTCGTGTTTTTGGGGGCGGTAGCGTAGCCAAGATTTTTCTTCGGGCGTAGGCGAGCTGATCATTTTATTACACAGGTGGTCTCCCATAAGTTCAGCACGCTGGTGTCAAGGATTTAACTTTAGGTTTTGGATCCTATACGACTATACAAATGTGTATTTATAACGTACACAGGGCCGTAATTATAATTTCGGTGCCCAGGACATATAATTTATGCC
Organism: Tuberolachnus salignus; assembly: GCA_956483605.1. Taxonomy (NCBI): domain Eukaryota; kingdom Metazoa; phylum Arthropoda; class Insecta; order Hemiptera; family Aphididae; genus Tuberolachnus; species Tuberolachnus salignus. The sequence continues at coordinate 22,818,079 of OY101437.1, forward strand.
TCCTCACCCTCACCCCACCCTCACTCATGTATTTATCAATATCGCACTTATATTTTGTCTATAATCGAGATTCATTAATATTTTATACACATTTAATGTCTTTAATATGTATTTCGATATTAAAATCCAACAATTATTAAAGAGGAGGATTGACTGAACCGGTAAGGCGTCACTCATCGGTCACAAGCCCTCCGTTTACCGTCCGTGATTAGGCTCGATATCAGTTATTATTATTATCATTTATTGTGTAAAATTAGTTGATCAACCGCTATATTTTTCATTTTTCTAAAATACAAATCGCAAATTTCTTATATAATAAAACGCGTTTTTTTTTTTTTTTTTTTTTATTATTATTAAATTTTTTAAATTATTTTGCACCCCTAACACGTGCCGCCCCTCTTAATACGGCCCTGAACGTACATAATCGTGCCAGTCAATTAGTGTCGCTTACCGTTGATTTAATTGTACACTTGTGTATTCGAAAAAAACCATTGATTTTACACTAATTTTGTTTAAAAGAGAGGAAATGTAGTAACGCATATTCTCTTTCACGATTTATAACATTTCAACGTTTTATAAAATGTAATAATCACGAATACACGAACAACGGGAAAATTAACAATATTTAATTATCGATTTATATTTAACAACGTTTTTAGATTAACTAAGATTAACTGCCAGAAATTCCTTGATTACTATCATCTGACATGTCAATATCTCTACGAATTCATGACTTGCGGCGACTTTCGACAGCCCATAGAAATAATTTTTAATCATTTCGCTGGGGATACTGAAGCCCCGGCAGCTTTCTCCGTGGCTACGCCTCTGATTTTGGGTTTTAGACGACGGTCGGCGACCGATTAACATCGTCAAAAACAATATTATAATATAATAATTACTATACGACAGTATGCGTATCGCGGGAATTCAGTATTTCGGGTAAAGACAATCGTGTATGTGTGATGACAACATTACGATGTGGTAGTGAAAAAAAAAATAATAATAAAAAAGATGCGGCGGCGGCGGCGCCGGAAAAACGAAATTAAAAATTAATATTAAAATACAAATAACCTACAAAAAAACGGTGACCGGTTGAGTTTTCCATACGGCGGTAAAAGTCACATTATTTTTTTAATATAATATGACACTGAAATTATTATTATTAATACTTTTATTATCGTGTACGCGTTACTATAAATTATGCGTGCGCCGTCGTATACGTTTTAGGGCGGTAGCAACAGTTTGTTTGTTTTAGTTTTTTTTTTTTAGGGGACACGGGGTTTCATTTTTTATTTTTTTTTTTTGTTTTTTTGAAGAGAGTTAATTCCGCCAGACAGCACTTGACTGTGTGGACATGTGAAGAAAAAAAAAGGGGTTCGATAAAGATTTCCCGTCAAAATGCAATTTCCGCCCATACATATCTGCGTATAGCCACTCGCCGGTGTAATATTATCGCCGTAGCGGTGAATTTTTATTTTTTTTCCCCCCTCGTTTCTCTGCTTTTCGCTCGGGATATTCTCGCATAGCCAAATATTATTTCACGAGGGTCGATATAATTGTATTTTATTCTATGTGCCTCGCCCTGCGACCATAACCGTGCAATCGCGGGTCGCCGTTGCATTCCCGAAGAAAACATATACATAATTTGAATATATTCTTTTGTACCATTGTTGTATATATTATAATATTTCGTTTTATTCGTGATTATAATTTATTTATTTTTTTTTTTTTTCTTATAGAATGGAAGAGGAAGCGGAGAAAATATCAACAGAGCCAACGGGTAAGTCGGCAAAAATAAAACAATAATTAGTAGTTTTTAGTTCGATATCCGTTTATTGTCGATCCATGTGTAGGACAATCCTTATCTTGGTAATTTGAACGTTTCCTTCGAGACACCCCACTGTCCTTTACCGTACGATAAAAAAAATTTATTTGTGGCCATATAGATAATATTTCAAGGAGGCGCACCACGTTTATGAGTATAAAAAAAAAAAAATACTGTACAAACGACCGTAGTCCGTTTAGATTTTCATCCGGAAACGTTATAATGACATTTTTGTTTATTACCACATACACGCGGATTTTTTAATTGAAGACGTGTTGAAATAATTAAAATAGATTCATTGGTAACTGGGAAAAACGAAAATATTTACGCAATTACATTTTTTTTCTGTTACTTTCCATTTTGTTTTTTGTTGTTATTCAGTTAACGACAATCATTTAGACCTGAAATTTTCACCGAATACTTAAATTGCCCTTTTCTAGACGTGGTAAACGTTTCAAAAGGTTCTGGAACTAACTATACCCATTTGAAATTTTCTATTATAGTGACTTTTATTCCGTTGTCTGCGGATAAAATTTGTTTGGCTTTTAAAAAATGCTCGGCATTCTCACCGATGGTTCATCATTACTCGTACTCAATGGTGGAAATCAAAAGAGTTGAGCATAACGTGGTTAATTTTTTTTTCATAATCGTTTAAAGTTCAAATTTCGATTAAAATCGTATAAATCACGGCGTTTAAGAACATCTGAACAACCAATCTCATAATCATTTATCGTTAGTAACGATTTATACAAATAATAATCACAGTTTTAATATAGATTAAAAAAAAAAAAATCTATTCGAAACAAACTTAATATTGTCAGTAATTGTGCGATATTTTCTTTCACTTCGTGCACGTATACATATAAATAATTTCCCAAGTTTTTAAACGCGTCGTCAATATTGTTTTGCATTGTATTTATACGCAGGTGGAAAATTATACAAGAACGAAAGTGAGTTGAAAACATGACATTATTTTTTTTTTTTTTTTTTTTTTTTCGTATAATATAACACGATTTCGTGCGTATAACTCGAAATTATATTGAAAACCGATACCTAACTGTATACTTTTCATAACCGCCGCCTTAAAATAAATTACCCACACCCGCGCCCCGGGTTATAAACTCGGTTTAAAATTACATATAAATTCGCCGTTTCCCACACGCCAGTGTTTCCCAACCTGGAGGTCGTTCGGAATTCTTATGGGTGGGGGGGGGGCGGGGTGACGGGTTGAGATTTAACACGCGAAATAAAAGCCACTACTAACCTAAATCATAAACAGTACAGTATTGTAAGAACAGTCGCGGTAGTATCGTTTTCATATTGATATGAAATTATATAAATAAGGGGAAAAAAAAAGTCGATTATTTTTCCATCGATAATTCCACATATAAATTGCCAATATTTTTTTATGTAAATATACTCTGTTCGTTAGCGTATCTCCAGTTAGAGACAAAATCGACAATCACGTAATTGTGTCTCCCGAAAAATTAACTTTCGCCGGCAACATCGTATTAGATAACGAAATAAAAAAATGTAATGTCTATATAAATTAAACGATTAAAAATAAACAAATATAATAGTGATTTATTTGCGCGTTATAACCGAAAAAAAGTCATCGGTTTTTTTTATTTTTTAGTTTATGACGGGTTTTAGGTTAGGTTTGATTTTATATGAAAATCGACTACAAGGAGCAGGGACGTGTAATGCGAAATAAATGTTGGGCACCACTGGCACGCCACCTGCGCGGTGCGTGTGCATTATGTATACGCGTCCTCACCGCGACCCTCGTCCGCGTACGCTTCCCTCTTTGCAGATTCCAAAGGGCTTTCGGGCTCGGTCCGCTGAGCGCGCCGGCGGCCGGTCGGAAAAAGGAAAATTGAATAGACGGAGCCGGTGGCGCGTGATCGCAAGTCGAGTGCCGCTCCTCCCTATCATCCGCTCGCCTATACACACACACACACGACGTCATCGGGACCGCGACCAATATATTTTTTATATCTAAAACCGGTGTTGCCAAGTCTGAAATTTCCAATCCGCCGGATCCCCGGGGTCGACAACATTTTTCACCGTGCGGCCCATCATTTTTTTTTTTTTTTCCAACTATCCATCGCGTTAATAAAAATAAAAAAACCAATATTTACCTATTATTTACTACATTATAACTATACTATACGAAAAATAAAAAAAATAATACAAGTTTTCGAGTACAACCAATATTGCTTTTAGGATATAATTAAAAAGTGTAAAATTGTAAAAAAAATTATAAACCAACGCGATTCCTGTACTTGCAATTTATTTGTATACTTTTCTAATATCAGCTTACAAACTCGTGGTGGAAATCCGCAATACAGCGTGTAAAGTGTTTTTATTTTTTTCTGCACTTCACAATCGATAATTTCTGCTCAGATACATACGTACTTGCAAACGCCGCTATCATATTTTGTGGAAATTGTCTGATTCCCGGGAACGTAGATATGGGAGAACAACTATACAATTGAGATAAACTAGATGCTTCTCGAAAATAATTGTTTAGAACCCCGTCATTTTGATGTTCAACGACTTACATTTGCAAATTATTGTTGAAATCATCCGGTGGTTAGATAACATATAAAAAAATCCACTATACAATTTTTTCTTCAAGTCCGCCATAAACGTTGTTGTAAATCGACATTATGCCATTTTTCGTATATAATACTCTCGTTTCCGTACTGGGCCAAATATTTTTCTGAACGCTATTCTCGCGGTTGAATTATGGTTAGAATAGTCAGTTCTCGACACTCTCGATATAACAGTTGAATTGTTTTAGTAGTTAACTGCATAATAAACCGTATGTTCACACTTGCTCGTCCGTCCCTTTGTCGAATCGAGAGTTTAGTGATAGAATTACGCGCGGCGAAAATGACCACTCTCGGTCGGGGTACGGGTTTTAACCGTCCAAATATCGACGTACCGGGTTTTATTTTATCGTTTTCAAAACGATTCCTCGGGTCGGGTCGGACGAAGTGTCGCGACACTCCGGGGACAAAATATCATAAAACAGTACGATACGATAATATCTTAATCGCGGAGGTCCAGCGGAATTTGGCGCGGGACGGGTGAGCGTCTCTACTCGGTATATCTACTCGCAGTCTCGAGGATACAAATACAAAACGAATGGGCGCCGGATAAACCCGATCAACGTGACGTATGAAACGAACTCGAAAAAAAAGCCCAAAGGGTAAAAAATAATATAAAAAGACGGCCCGCGGTTTATACGATTGGCGGCGATTTTCATACGTTTTAAACACCGCAGTGATAGGATTGTCTCTTGATCCTTTCGGAACCGGCCGGACGATGTATGCGAAATCTCGTACGGTACACGAGATTATATTATTTTACACGTGACAAACCACCGTGACGAATCTCTTTAAAAATTCGCCGGGAATATGGCGGCCGCGATTAGGTGTGGCGGCGGAGTCGACTTTTCGGTTCTCCGGTACAAAACAAACACAATATAATATCATAAATAATAACTGCGGTATTCCCGTTGATGTTATTTCGTTCACGGCGATTTGATTTTTTTTTTTTTTTTTTTTTTTTTCTAAATAATAAAATGCACGTAATCTTACTGTATATATTTTTAGACACCCTGGAGACAATCCGTTTTATAGCAACATCGACAGCATGCCGGATATTCGACCCAGGAGGAAATCCATCCCTCTCGTCTCGGAGCTGGTAAGAAAAACATGTAATATTAATACAATCTGCAGAATTCATCTTTTTTCCCCTATCCCGTTAAAACCTTTGCTGGGGACATGAAATCCCAAAAATTTGGATACATATTATTTTTTTTTTTTTTATCGAGTATATACTGCAAAGTTTTTGCCAAGTAAAATAATAATAACAATTATTATTGTATAGATAATATTCAACCGAGAAACGAGTGTGCCCGGTGATTTTGTGGGAGTGAATATATTTGTACAAATTTTCGCTTCTGAGTGTATACCCTATTATTATTACTATTACCTATTATATTATAATTTCTTCGCGTGAAATGGTTTTTCTCATCCCGATGTTTTATGTTGTTTTTTTTTTTTTTTATGTGTAACCTATGAATGTTTTTTTTTTCATTATTTTTATTTTTATTTTATTTTTTTTGCTGCTATTCCATGTGTTCTCATCACGTTCCCGTGTAAAAATATTATGTTATCTTAGACATCCTTTATAGATATTTATTTATTTTTTTTTTTTTTTTTAACATAATTTCTTCATTTCAAACGCTAATCATTATTATTATTTTACATTTTTATTTGTTTAAAACCATAACACGTACATTCATATGATATATATATATTTATTTGTACACAATGTATATGTGTAGAGCCGTGAATTTAATTGAAATTTCGGTAAAATTAAATATTTTTGGAAATATAGGTGTTATCGGACAGTTAAATCATATTATTTGATTTTTTTTTTTTTTTTTGTCACGTTTATATTCCGTTTACAGGCGGATTTAAAACGAATATTTGCAAAAACAATATTTGTAAAATATCTATTTAAACAATTTTAAATCCCATAAATATAATTGAAAAACGAATCAATGATGTTAACCCGGGTAAGGGTGGGAAAATCATTAAAAAAAAAAAATAAAAGTCATATAAATAAAAGTATCAAAAGAATTGTGATACGGTACAATATAATTAAAACTCCGCGCTGATCTTAGGATAAGCAATAAAATATATGAAAATATATGCACCTGCCAATTGTTCACAGCCCTATACGTAAACGTTATGTGCATAATTTTTTATATTATAAATATGTATGCGCGTGTGTATCATAATGTTATTATCTATAAAACTTAAATTAAGATACTAAATTATAATAACCCTTACGAAAACAGCGTAGGGAAACATTATTTTTATTTTTATTCATTTAACATAAACATGTAAACTAACTAATTTGTGTTATATTGTCTGTTGTTTGTGATCTTCACGCATCGATCCAGGTTCTCAAGGTATAGCGTTCTTTTTTTTTTTTTAAACATTTTTTTACCATTTATTTAGAGAAAAATATAGAGCACGCTATTTAGATATCTGGAGACATGGTTTTTTCGTCAATGAAAATACACATTTTCGCTATAATAACACACGACACACACACACACAAACACACACACACACACATACACACACATTGCTTTAGCACCGAACCATTTTATTATTATATATATATATTTATATACATATTATAATTACGACACTAAAATTATAATTTCTATTTTCTAGAATTTCCAAATATTACAATTTTTTTTAAAAAATATTTTAGAGGTAGAAAAAAAAAATAGCTTAAAAATAGTTCCTATATATAAATTATTTTTTTTTTCTTTATTTCTTTATTTCTTTTTTTTTACGTACCATATAAATTATACTTTTGCTTAGTTTTTGTTTTCTATTAGCCTTTTTTTATAAATATTATACACATATTTATTTACGTTTATATAATACAATATCTTAAATATTTTATTAACATAAATTTTTTTTCTTTTAATTTGTACAGTTTTCGGCATTTTTCACTTTGCAACATTTTTTTTAACTTAACGCTTTCTTTATTAGTACCTATATAGACGATTTAAATTGTATTTTAAGCGTCCGACGTGTACACATTATGTCAAAATATGATAATCCAGGAGATTTAACTCTTCAAAGGAAATACAGTTAACTTCAACCGTTTTATCTTGTGCAGCAGCCAGGCAATTTCAAAAACAAAAAATAATAATAATAATAGTTTATTAAAATAACTCGGGTAGAGGAATTATCCAACAGCATTGTTAGATTTTGAATGGTCTTTCGATCAATTCGTTTGTTAAGTATTTCTATTAATTTGATTCAATTCTAATGAAACTTTTAAATGGAATGTCAAAGATCACGACAAACATGTACAAAAATAGCTATACGTATCATAATACAAATTCCTGAAATGACGTATAGTCAACTACAAAACGTTTTTTTTTATTTTTTATTATTTATTTATTTATTATTTATTTGACTTTTTGACTTGTATAAAATACTGTACGAACACTACGAGTACAATATACCGACTTAAACTGACTTGAGTTACAATTTTTTCGTTTACCTAAAAATAACATTTAAAACATTAATTATAGCCACCCTATACATTTAATCGTAGCTATTTTTAATTCTAATAACAATTAGAACCTTGCATGAGTTATTTCAATATAATTATACGCATTTTGTGCGCGTTTCGGTGGAATTAAAATAGAAATTAAATCGTTTCTATATAGAATTAGTTGTTTTAACGATAATATTAGTTAAAAATGTTTGTAGAAGTTTTAAATATTAGAGGTGTTTCCTCGTTTATTTATATATTAATAATATTAATATTGAAGGTATTTACATTTTATACATAATTGGTTAACGAGTTAACTATACGTCAATTGGTCGTATTAAATTAACCGCAGTACTTGTCACATGCCTTTGGTTGCATTGTTAACCGGTCGCAGAAACGCATTTTCAAAAAATCATACCGATATACTCGAATCGAAAACGAATAGGAAATTATAATTATTATATAGTTTTATGATCGAGTTTAAACTTCTTTATTTTCCGCCGTTGGCTAATTGGTACATTAACATTTCTCAATACGACAATTATACCACCCTGCGGTGTTTATTTTATAAAGTTTTTTTTTTTTTTTTTAATACGTTTTTAGAACTAATAAAACGATTTGAAAAAATTCTATAACTTCGGGCGAGCCGATTCCCACCCCCCTCTCAGCCATCCATGAATACGCTCCCATTAGTTCGACCAACAAAAAAAAAAAAACTACATATTAATTAACTTCGTCTCGTTTGGAAATATTCAAACGAATACGTTATACAACATTTTTGTTTCGTTGTTCATTCGTTTAATTAAATTATTTTCATACGGTACGAATTCACCTGATGACCGATTTATTTGACGACAAATATTTACCAAACGACCGATTTCAGGCGACCGTAATTTCATACGACCAATAGACTGAAACTACTTTTTTTCTTCTTTTTTTTTTTTTTTACAACTCTAACCCGGTTTGAATAAATCGTAAGTGGCAGTAAACACAATACAAACAATACTTTTTTAAATGTTACAGTTACGAGATAGGCATGTGCAGTCGACGAGTACAGTAGCGATGATAGAAAAAAAAAAATATTCTAATTAATTGTAACGTAAGAAAATAATGAAAATTTTGTTAGTAAATCTGATTTTTAATGTCGAACCAACTTCAAAACAAAAAAAAATAAAACCGTTTTTTTTTTTTTTTTCAAATCTGTGATTTGATGGTGTAAATTGATAACGTGCTAATTGATTGTACTAATCAATACCGTCATTACCCGTAGATGTCAATGCTTACCATGAAAATAGACCGAAATAAATATTCTATTTTATTATCGTGTATCACGCAAATATCGGTTCGATTTCTGATTTTTCTGATCCGGTTCGACTGTTATCATTTTTCGAATATCAGACGGCTCGCGACATCGCTAGGCAATCCACTTCTTGCACATGTTTATTTGGACGCTGGTCATTTATACAAGTTCTGATACATAACTCTGGGCTAGAATATAATATATAGAAACTAGATCGTGTAGTGATGCGCTTACAAGTGTATAATATTATTGTGTTTCGTGACGAGCTCGTTCATAAAACATTTAAAAATAATTAAGAATTTGTTCGAGGTATATTCAAAAAACAAAAATCTATATAAATTCGTTGTGCGCGCAGCAGCATATTTTATACAGTAGCGAAATATAATAATAATTATTTTAAGATCTTTAGATTATTTAAATAACTGGTTCTTGCTTATTGTTATCTCAGAAAGACATTTCGTTACCTCGGGCAAACTCTTGAGTTTTGTACATATAAATTGTATTTTCGTCTGCAGGAATAAGAATAATTAGAGAAGTATAATTTTTTTTTTTTTTATTTAATTTCCCCCGGAGAATTTCACAACGTGAATTTCCGGTACACTATACATCTTCGTTTTGTACAAATGAATTCTGACCAAAATATTATAAAATATTATTATAAAATAACATTTCTTTGATTAAGATGGAAATTTCAATTTAGTAAAAAAACAATATATAAATAACATTAACGAACGGTACTAACTATTATTTTGTATATAGTACGTCGTTTTACTTTTAAAACATTATTGCGTAATAGGTCAAATATTTATCTTGAACCACCCATGTATATTACTCTAAATTGGGAATATGAAAAAAGAAAAAAAATCGCTATTTTTACTGAAAGTTTCGTGTTTTTTTTTATTTTTTTGTTTTGTTATACCGACATCATTATTTTCGCTTTATGACTGTAATATCAACACTGGCGCAGAGGTTATTGAGATACGTACGTATATATACAATAGGGTAAAAAAAAAAACAAAAAAAAAAGTGTTGAAAAGTTCGCTCGTGTAACATTTATCACTCTATTCTGTTATAGATACCGTTGTGCGATACCTACGGTACAAATATCTTTTCTCTAAACTTTCTCTATACATTGCGGTATTCTAGGCATCGTCGATAAAACATTCTTATTCCATGCGACGATAGTACAATATATAATATATTTTTTATATATATATATATATATGTATAGTTTGTAACATATTAAATTATTAATTATACGGTGAAACTTCCGTACACCGAACTTTTATTTAACGAATTTCTCTATAAAACAATTTTTTTTTTTTTTTTTTGTTTCCCACGAGACTACGTTAATATTAATACGAAAGTTTCACTGTATTAGTACAATATCGTTAATTCGGCGAGCTATAAAGTCTCGGTTTTTTTTTTTTCATTCTAATAAAAAAATAAAAATAAAAACAGCACCGCGTCGCCCAATACGGGCGAATTTTTTATTTTTAATTTTTTAATAACATAATGATTTATCAAACGATATTAGCCACGTTAATAATTTACATATTATAACAAAATCTGCTATATATATATATATATATATACGACTATGTAATATTATTACGCTTATATACGGTCAAAATAGCTTTATCGCTCACACCGTCTCTTGTTGTTTTTTTTTTTTTTTTTTGGTTTTTTTTTGTTGTTTTTTATTATACTTTATTAATTTGTTATTGGAATTTTGCGTGGGTGTATTTTTTTTTTTTTTAGACAATGGCCGCCACGAAAAGAAACGCAGGACTGGCGTCGGGAGTACCGCGGCCGACACTCAACGACGAAGAGCTGGTTAGTGTACTTGCATTATTATTTGTGCGTGAACACGCCGTGTTTTTTTTTTTTTATTTCGTTTTTCTTTTTTTTTTTCGTTATCAAACAAATAGCAATAGTAACGAGAGTTAGTAGTTTGACCAATAAGATAATATCGTTCCCGTCGTTCGTATCGTCCGACGAGCAGGACGGCGTTACGCAGGAAGCGACCGTCCGATAAAATGACGAAAATCGAGTTTTTAGTAGAACTAGATGGAAAACGACGAAAACGATGCATTTTGCATAAAAAAAAAAAATTTTAAAAAAAATACCAAAAGCTAACTCGAACGATTAAATCAATTATTTAGTAAATTATTTTTGTAACACTTCAATTATATAATTCCAAATGGAACGTTTGTTCTCGGACTCTTCTTGCGTAACGCCGTTCAAATATTGCTTTTTTTTAACGTCGAAAAACGCTTAACGTTCGATTGTAACACAATATTATATAATCCCATATTGTATTATACGAAACCGTATTTTTTTTTTTTTATTTTTTACAATTTTATTCAAACGCGTACAATTGAACTTTTCCTCCGGTTCAGACCCACGCTATTTTTAAATACGGAAATTTACTCGAGAAATATTTCTGACGAAAATAATAAATATTGAACCTAAATATAGTTGATAAACGAATAATATTGGTGTAGATAAAATATACAAACCGAACAATTTTCGTGTACCACCAGAACAAAAACCACTTTTAACGGTATTTTTTTTTCACATCCGTCCTCGTTTAAATAACGCATTAATTTCATTTAATTTTGATAATTTTATGAAAACGAATATACATTCGCGTTTGAATATTATTTTCTTTTTTTTTCTTTTTAATTATAACAAAAACTCATTAAAATATTTTATCATAACGATTCAACTGTTGTATACAGTGTATATATATATATATATATATATAAAATATTTATTCAAATTCGTTCGTACTGTACTGCGTGTATTAAGTATACTACATATAAAAAATCATGTATATATATATATATATATATACAAAAAGTTGTTTGTAATTCATTAAAAAAAAAAAACTTATTTCATATATAAGTTTAAATTGTTTTTCGAATTTTATTAAAATATTACACGGTTTTGTGATAAAAAAGTTTAAGATTTAAGTTCATTCGGAATTCGCGTACATCAAAAGTACCTAATATACGGGAATCGGGGAATACGGTTTATCTCGTCGGGCCTACCTTAAAACAAAAACAAAAAAATAACGTAGTAATTTCCGTAGTATATTTAATTAAGTTTCGAAAATTTAACGAGAAAATATAATAATATCCATAAAATACGAGGAGTAAACATCGCGACGCGAAACGTCGAGGGCCGGGAATAAAATGAATGCTCGCGGTAAACGTAATAATATTTGAACGGGCGGGTTTATTCTATCTCTCTGACGAATTGAATTTTTTTTTTTTTGAAAATTGTTTTATTCAAAGCGGTATATGTACAACAATATTTCAGAAAATGCACGTGTACAAAAAAGCTCTACAAGCCCTAATCTATCCGATATCATCGACTACACCGCATAATTTCGTGTCGTGGACTGCAACTTCACCGACGTATTGTTACGAATGTGAAGGACTGCTGTGGGGCATTGCCAGGCAAGGGGTACGGTGCACTGAATGCGCGGTCAAGTGTCACGAGAAGTGTAAAGAGCTCTTAAACGCCGACTGTTTGCAAAGTAAGAAGTAACTTTTTGTTTCTCCCTCCACCCCCGGTAAAAAGTGACTATTATTTAAATTAGTAAAAATACTGTTGTATTATTAACAGTCGGGCTCTGCGGCGCCGTATAGGTAGTTGAAATTATGAAATCTCTTTAACCGGCCGACACTAATAAATTATAATATAATACACCGAGGAGAGCGTAATATTATTTATAATAATATATTCAGCGCCGTCGTCGTGAAAAAAATTATACGTATATTAAATCGAAAAACAATACACAAATATCGCCCCGGATATAATACCATATCGCGTTTGCATAACCAAAAAAAACTCTAAACGTTAAACAAAGAAAGGCAGTAAAATAAAAAAAAAAGAACACAGACAGTACTCGTGGATAGGCCGTTATAACTCGCATATCGAGTTATGACGAAAGAAAATCATCATTTTTTTTTTTTTTTTTTTTTAATAGTTAATAAATAAACGTAGAAAAGAAATTTAATCGTAAACATTAGCAATAATTATTTCACCTCTATAACACAATAACCCTACGTGCGTATACCTATCACGGGCGCCATGTGCAAGACGGCTCTCCCCAGCCGTAGCCTCCAGTATCTGCCATGTACTTCTACAAAAGCTTTATTTTCAGCATTAGAGCAATTGTATAAACGGACAATTTAAAGAAAATAAAAATAGAGAATATAAATACGGGGCCAATTGTCAGTTACTGTACATGTACAACGAAGGCCACATATAACGGCGGTCCATATCGATTTTTATCGATGAACTTATTTTTTTTTTTTTTTTTTTTTTTCGTCGCGTAAAACAGGAGCGGCCGAAAAGAGTTCCAAACACGGTGCCGAAGACAAAGCCATTTCGATTATACAGGCGATGAAAGACAGAATGTTGCAACGCGAACGGGATCATCCGGAAATTTTCGAACTCATCAGGTTAGTTATTATTCCTGTTCGTATTACCGTTTGAAATCCTAAAAAAAACCTAATAATTTTCATTATATTATTACAACGATAATCGTGCAAATCGTTATTACGAACAGTTGCAGTGGATTATATTATAATATATATCGTAGATAATGTGCCAATAATAACGCAATAACGGTCAGTTTTATTATACGATTTTCCCGCGGATATACAACTATACTATCCAACCGTCTTGTCATTATCCGGTGAAACAGTTAGCTGTATGCCAAGTGGTAATCGTTGTAAACAAACCGTATCAGTTTTTAAAAAACATAATTCTGTGCTGGTCAGTGTCGGTCAGCAATACGTTTTTCGTTGTAATGCGTAGTAAACAAAAAAAAAAAAAAAAAAAAAAAAAAAAAAAAAAAAAAAAAAAAAAAAAAAAAAAAAAACTGTCGAGTAGGTATAACTCGTTTTTCGAATGTAAAAATAATAATTTGTATTCAATATTGTCAAATGTCGATTAACAGAGCGTCTAGATGTAAACCCAAAATGTATTTGACCCGAAAATGGTTCGGTTTTTATTTTTTTTTGTATTATATTATTATTAACAAGGCTCGAAACTTCATGCATTAGCATATTTCTTAGGAAGTTGCGTATTCAAAATCCGATTCGACACAAATTTGTTTCATAATACACATAATCGAAATACAACAATTTATATTGCATATTTTACTAAATTATCGTGATTTCGTATATGTAAAGATTTTAAACATATCAATGCATATTATGTTCATAAATCAATGTAATTCAGATCAATATAATATCATGATTTAGTATTCGCAGTTTTTGATGCATTTGAATTTCTATATATAGGAATAATGATCTACAAACAAAAAATATTAAAAAACTCATATTATATGAATAATAATATTAATTTATTAATAATTATTTTTATATTCTAAATAGTAAACGGTAAATATCAATATGTCAATTTTAATAAAACAAACAAATTTTAATCAAAAAATAATAAATTTTCTTTTTGATTAATTATCATTTTTAAAGTTAATTCCCATATATGGTAAAAATAAATTTTATAAAAAAAAAATAATTGCATATTTAAATTTTGTTTAGTGCATAAAGTTCCGAGTCCTCATAATAGTCAATATGGTTTATTCGTCGTTTAATAAAAACGTTACCTAAAAAAAAAAAAAAAAAAAAACCGTGCACGAATTTAAGGGTATATATTTTTGACGATAAACGCGTACGCATAGTAATACCATAGAAATAAAACAAATATGAATATCTGTTCACTGTTCACGAGCACTAAAGACGCGGGTCATGGGAAAACGATACATGGAAAAAACCAAAAAGCACGCCAATGTCCCAATTTTCCTCCGCCACTGAAAGTATATACCTATGGGAGAATATTGGACTGTTTATGAAAAATATTTATCACCCCTCTCCCTTATAGATAAGATCCCGGAAACGTGCCCGATCGAAATATACAATATACAATATCGTTTAATTTAAAGAAAATCGCACTTGCGTAAAAAAAAAAAAAATATTTTTTGGGGTAATATAAAACTATTCGTACGAACAAGGCGTTTTGTATTGCGCCTATTATTATACATTGACACGAATAACGCACGACTAAGGATAGGTGTAAAATAAAAAAAAATAAAAAAATTTAAAAAGTAATTCAACCGAATATAAGAATTTGTTTTTAGATCACATTTAAGTGATACGGTTTATTTATCGACACGGGCAACGTTGACAAATGGCGAACGGTTCCACTCGTATGCACGTTGATAGTATCAAAACGGCTGTCTAGTATAGTATAGTATATCTTAGGGGTTTTAGAAAGAAAAAAAAAAAATGGTTATCGAAGCGGATAGAAAACGCTATTTTAACGTCACCGTTGAATATAATAATAATGCGGTTGATACCGCGATATGAAAACCGTCGTTCAGTAATCGTATGGGATATACGAAACAAAATATTATCATGACGTGTTTACTACACACTGCTGTAGAAGCTCGAGAAAAAAAAAAATGTTTAAAAACCTAATCGGTTTGTTTTATAGACAGAAAATAAAAACTACGCGTAACGTTACAACACACGCCTGATGTACGTGTACAAAATATTTACGATACGTTTAAAACTATTGTTGAAATAATTTTAATAATTCGTAATTACGCACACGGTTTGTAATCGAATTAAAAAAATTCGTAGATTTCGCATAAAAAAAAATATATATATATATATAAATATTTGTTTTATATGTTACAAACCGAGTGACAAATTTGTTAACCTGGGCTCGACACTCGTGTGGCACTATAAAACAACTAAATATATAATATCAAATCAAATAATCAATTAATCTATCAACTATTTGTAATTTAATTAATTTGTACCTACACGATTGCATTGTATGGTTATATGTGCGCTGTTCGATCGGTTAAAAAAGTACCACACGATCCACGATCAACATGTCCGTTGACCAACCTACCGGGTTTATCGACAAGTTTACCGACTGTTAGATAGTTTTATTAATTCGTGCGGATTTTAAGTGCTACAGGTGTACTGGTGGTAAATAATTATACGAGAAATGAACTGCGGTGACTGTCGGTATTTGGGAAAAACGCCAATTGTAATTTTATCATACGGCAATCGCATATAAATACACAAAAATAATTCCACAATAATAACTAGACAACAGCGGACTTCGAAAACGACACGTGGCGGGCGTGATCAGAAAAAACGCATCGATGAAAATTGTCCGATTTGGCAACAACAAAAAAAAAAAAAAAAAAGCAATATTTTCACAAAAATATGTGTTACTCGACTTCTTTTACTATGAAATTAATTCATAGTTTACTCCGTTATAATATTGTCGAGTTCTTGAAGAAAACAAATATGTAATTGCTCTAGATAAATAAGATCCCGGTTAATAATAGTACCTATATGTCACTATATCGGACTACATTTTTCATTATTTTTTTTCTCCCAAAAGTACATAAACTCTCCGAGTATTTAATCCTTCAGTCCCTGTGCCCATTACAATTTAAACAATTTTTATGTGATATGAATGTAAAACTTTTTATTATCTTATTCGAGATGTTCTTGACCGGGTTCCCAAATTCTCTAGAATTTTGAATAAAAAAATTTGACTTTTTTTTGCATTACAATTACCTGCTTAATAATTAATAAATTGAAAAATTTATCTGTTGTCCAATACTCGTTTAAGGGGAATGGATATGGCCATTTTTATGGACGAATATCACATTTTAAATCGAGAAGCCAGACAAGACTGTAGAAATTGCGTTCAACAGATTTCAATTTTAAAAACCTATTATAAGATTTTTTTAGATTCTTTAACAGAATACGGGTCTAATTATTTTTTTAATTTAAATTTTCTTTGTCATAAGTAAAAGGCAAAATATTTAAAATACATTTTTGAGAATGTTTAAAAAAAAAAACAATCAATTTTGTCTTACGTTTTTCAATAAAACAATTAAAATTAGATTTCTATTTCCAATATGTCCTAGTAAAAAACCCAAAGAACCGAAGAATCCGTAATCGAAATTTAAATCCGTCCAACATAATGCCTACAGTTTTTTATCCGGTTAAATCGACTAAAATATACACCGCCTTCAATACTTTCCTTAAACGTATTAATGTAAAAGTATATTAGTCATTTTTTAATATTTCCTTCCACACACTTATAAATCTGCATATTTTGTATATTTTTTAAAAAATTTTGAGAGCATATTTTGGTAATTTTTAGGGCATTACTGCGTACGTATTTAAAAGAATATTTAGGACATATTATAATTGTGTGCATAACACGCGCGCACTTTCGACAGAGAAAATCGGATTCGAAAAATACAGGACGCATAAATATTGTGCTTATGCGCATTAAATAATAATCGTTGTAAGACAAAATAAATCGGATACCGTCGGATTGGTTTCGATCTGCCCGGACAGGACGAATCCGTCTATACACGTACGTACATTACGGACGAACCGAATTAACAAATCAACCGGGTCCGGGTTTCGAACTGAGTATCGAAAAGTTGTTATCGACGCGAATTAGACGACCGAAAGGGCGGATTTCACGAGCATTATACCGGATAAAGCCCGTGTTTATTTAATTGCGACGGGGCCTCGTGCGGAAATAAATCACTGGTAATACCGTCCTGCGCCGGCGACACGTTTTAAATGATCCGAACGGCTCAACGACTTTCCGAAAACTACTTACAAAATAATAATATTAATAATATTGATAATTGTTTGTTACGCGGGTCATACCGGAATGCGTGCACGTAACGGCGGCGACCGGAAGAAGTAACAAATCGTCGTGTAATTTAATGAAAACAATTTCGGATGTATAAAAAAAAATTTAAAAAAAACCCCAAAAATAAAATCCCAAAAAAATCGTTGTTATGTGTTTTTTTTAAATTATACGCAGATCCGTATTCGGCGTGGAAGAGAAAAGCCACCAGGGCCATATAAAAGCGGTGAAACAATCGGTTTTGGATGGCACTTGCAAGTGGTCAGCAAAAATTGCCATCACAGGTTTGTTAAAAAAAAAAAAAAAAAAAAATCCCATATAAAACGAATTTGCCATAATACGAGCAGACGACTTCAATGAGCTTTGTGTGGCTATATATATATAAACCTTCATTGTGCTTGGTGTTGAATTTTATGGAATTGGTGTTTTACCGTTTTGATATTATGTTATTAACCCTCGTGTGTATTTTTTTTTTTTTTAGCACGAGATTTTTAATGAAAATTCTTTCGTTCAATTTTGCGGTTTTATTTAACTATACTTTTGTTGCATGAATTATTGTTTATACACTAACAAAAGAAAAAACAAAACAAAAATGTTTGAAATATGTTAAATTTGATGTATTGTGTGTATTATACATTTTTTTTTTTCTTTTTTATTCATTTTTTTTTTTTTTTTTTTTTTTTACTTGCTTACGTTTGTGATGCATATTTAACAATACTATTAAGAAAGAATTTTCATTTATTGAAATCTAAACTTTTCCTACTGTGTTGTTTTTTTTTTTTTTTTTTTTTTTTTTCGGATCCTATTTCCTTCCGGTCGATTTGTTTGTAAATATCTGTTTTATTGTTTTGGTTTTTGCGTGTATTTGAAGAACCATGTTTTCTGTGGAACCTGATATGCATATCGATTCCTTGGAGCAAGCAGAAGCTATCGTTCTTGAAGGCACTTCTAAATGGTCGTGCAAAATCGAAATAACAGGTCAGCTGTTAGGCTTACTATATGGGATCACTCACTCGCAGCTTAGAAATCGGAGTCGAGCAAACATATTGTATACCTATTTTTTTTATTTTTTTTTTTTTGTTAAATTCCAAACCAAACCGAGTTATCGCATAACTCGTCGATATAATCGTATTACTATAATCATTATAGTTAGCGGCAAAAGTAATAATAACTTACACGACATCTTCCGATAGGAAAAAAAAAAAAAAAAAAAAAACGAAAAGAAAAAATTTAACGCTTATTACATATTGCATGCATTTATGAACTGTATATTATTATCGTTAGTGTGCACGTGCTGAGTAATATATAATACGAATAGCTTTAGAATAACCCTGTGCTTTATGGGCTCGCTGTTCATAAAATATCGATTGTGAAAATTGTAATATTTGTATTTTAGTAAAGTGCGCTCAAGGGCTCATCGCGAAAGACAAGAGTGGTACGTCGGATCCGTACGTAACCGTTCAAGTGGGCAAAGTCAAAAAAAGAACACGAACCATGCCTCAAGAGCTCAATCCCGTTTGGAATGAAAAATTTTATTTGTTAGTCCTTTGGAATACTAAAAAAAAAAAAAAAAATGTTGTTGTTGTTCTAAAAAACATTATTAAAATTTTATATAGCGAGTGTCACAATTCTTCGGATCGAATTAAAGTCAGGGTATGGGACGAAGACAACGACCTAAAGTCGAGACTCAGGCAAAAGTTGACGAGGGAGTCGGACGATTTTTTAGGACAGACCATTATCGAAGTATAAAATGAAATAACGATAGATATTCACGCTGTGGACTACTAATGGGCCACGAATTGATTGCGTAGGTTCGGACGTTGTCGGGAGAAATGGACGTCTGGTACAATCTCGAAAAGAGGACCGACAAATCGGCGGTGTCCGGTGCCATTCGGTTACATATCAACGTGGAGATCAAAGGGGAGGAAAAAGTCGCTCCCTACCATATCCAGTACACGTGTCTTCACGAAAATCTGTTCCACTCGCTGTGCGAGAACAACGCCGGTATCGTTCACCTGCCGCAGTCCAAGGGCGAGGACGGGTGGAAATTGTACTTCGAATCGCCCGCCCAAGACATTGTCGACGAATTCGCCATGCGATACGGCATAGAATCCATTTACCAGGCGATGACGTGAGTACCACCCCCTTAGATCCGATATCGTTTACTGTCGCGACAGTGTATAAACGGTAACGCTCATATTTATTATTGACGACGGCCCCAATCTCGTATTCCAGACACTTCCACTGTCTGTCCACGAAATATTTATGTCCCGGCGTCCCGGCAGTGATGAGTACTCTGTTGGCCAACATCAACGCCTATTACGCGCACACGACGTCGAGTTCCGCAGTCAGCGCCAGCGACCGTTTCGCCGCGTCCAATTTCGGCGTAAATAAATAATACGATATTTTTAATAATGTTTCTATTTTTTTTTTTTTTCCCCATGTAAAACCATGTTCCGCGTCAATTTTTGTTTTTATACAGAAAGAAAAATTCGTAAAGCTCCTCGATCAATTACATAACTCGCTCAGAATAGATTTATCCATGTACAGAAACAACTTCCCGGCGTCCAGCCAAGAAAAACTAATGGATCTCAAATCGACCGTAGACTTGCTGACCAGTATCACATTTTTCAGAATGAAGGTATTTTTTTTTTTTTTTTTTTTTTGCCGATAACATATTTTGCAAAACATTAGTACACCGCGGAACGCACAATATATTCACACAGGTCCAAGAACTTTCGAGTCCGCCGAGAGCCAGTACCGTTGTCAAAGACTGCGTCAAGGCGTGTTTAAGATCGACTTATCAATTTCTGTTCGCCAATTGTTACGATTTATACGGCAGAGAGTATCAGGTTGGTATTTATAAAATTATTGTAGTTTAGTTTGTTTTTTTTTTTTTTTTTTTTGTATTTTATATATTAAAACGTTATTCTTGTGCGTACATAGAGAGCGCAATCGGCTGTTATAGAAACGTTTTATATTTTTTATCTACTGAAGAAATTATTTTTATTTTTTTTTTTTATGTGTGTGATTTCCAATACGAAATATCGCACAAAATGATTCCCAGTTAGTTCGACAATATAATCTATAGGATTTTATTAACGGATTCCCCGACATCGCCGAACAACAAATAAAACAATATACTTACCTCTTTTTCTTTTTCTACCGTTTTGATGCGCTTACAAACCGATATATTATTTCGCACGGCGTGGTCGGTTGACCTTTTTTTTTTTTTTTTACTATTCATCGGTATAAGCGCCCGGAATCACTATACGAGAAAAATGGGAGTCCTTTAAAATACTGCGCCCGATAAATCCGATTACGCCGCGTATAAGACTTTACGCGATCGTTCGTGGGAATCCATCGCATTTCCACAACAGGTAGACTTCACCACTTTGACTTTAAACATCCACCCCGGTGGTCTCCGTCGGTGTAATATGTTTTTTTACGTATAGATTTAACCTGTATCTACGTATACGTAGGGATATCAATAGCCACGGCGGCGTTAGAACATGACAACTCGTAAAGTCTAAGGTTTTTTTTTTTTTTTTTAACACCTATACCTACGGCGGCGGTCGTCGTTGTTTTCAGCAATACTTTGACAATAATGGTATTATTATATTATAGTTTTACTGTGATGTGATACGTTTTTTTAGACTTTCAGCGTATATCATAGAACGTATAGTTTTTCTATGATGTGTGTTTCAACCCGATAAAAAATCGACAAGCAAGCCTTTCGCATTGTTCACAAAATATAGTTGATACATTGAGGTGGTCTTTTTTTTTTTTATTATTTTAAAAAAGAGAAAAAACGGAAATATGTACGCATTAACGGTTTCTATTTTTTTAGCGATTTGAAATATTCTAGTTTATTTAGGTTCAATTTGGTTTTCTGTGGATAAAATACGTTAAGCTTCTCAAAAACGCTCGAATATTTGATACAATGTTTACCACAAGTGGCCTTTATACAAATATCGAATATCCAAAGAGGCGTTTTTTTTTTTTTTTTAATAAGCGTTCTTAAAGTGCAAATTTTGATAAAAATGAAACAAATCACAGCATTTCGCATAGGCACTATATTTTCCGATTTATGTGGATAAAATTTATTAGATTCTAAAAAATGCTCAGCAATTTGAGACGAACAAAACACTGACAGTTGTTATTTATTTCATTGTTATTTCAAAGTATTATAATTTTCAGTTATTAATCGAACTTCGCTCAGAATTGTATATTGTTAGCAGTGATTTTTCAGTACATTATAGATATATAAATTAAATTCCCCTTATAAGTAATTCTCCTATATCCTATCTTCCAAACATTCCTTCCTACAACTGTGGCCCACCAATAAACAGTATCCTTACTTTGTATTATTATTATAATTCTCTACTAATACATTTTTTTAAATTATGATAATAATCTTAAGTTCGATCCTTTACAAATTGAACACCTGCGAATATTTTTTTTTTTTTTTTTTAATTTCCCACTACCATATCTAGAAAATATTGAAAAACTGAAGAAAAAAATCTGCTAAACGTAATTCAATCAAACACCATAATATAATACTGCAGTTAATGCAATTTGCATTATATTTAATTTTAATTTTATATTTAACCTAACTTAAAGCGTAAGTTTTTTTTCATAACAGTAATCAGTGATATGGGAATTTAGTTTTAAATTAAGAAAATTTGCAAGCAACAAGTTGGCGTTCGGAGATAAAAACTATTCTGGACAAATTAAACATCAAGTATTCGTGAAAAAAAAATATTTATCAGATATGTAGTAGGACCGTTAAGTTTAGTTAACCTCGTAATTTGATATCGTAATATACAAAACAATTAATTGCGGTACATAAATATATTACTGTCGTTGTAATATTTTTAAAATTAATTCGGATTTCAAACGTCTGTAAAAACAAATTCAGACATAACATGTATAAAAACGACACACGAGTCGATTTGTTTTTTTACAAACCGAGATCTATAGTATTGAAAAGTTCGAATCGTATTATGTCATGTTAAAACGTGTATACATTTTTTTTTTTTTTTTTTTTTTATATATATATATATAAATTGGCTTCAAGTACAATAATACAAATGGCGTGATATTATCAGACGATATATTATTTTACAATCGGTTGTGTGGAGTGGAGTACATAGAAGATTAAACCTTAGACATTTTTCACGTACATTTTGTCACATTACTCTGCCCGCCCGCCTACGAATCCGTTAGAACGCTTTCTGGAATAAATTGCTAAAATATAAAAAAATATTCACGCGCATTTCGAGAACATTGGTAGTCCGTTTCACTTCACTCGTATAATACCGGCTTCTAAACTACTGTGGGCAAATTAACATAATATAAAATATTCTAGAATAAATTTTGCGAGGCTTTCAAAAGTAACATGTCTCTATGCATATAACTTGTAAACAATAATACTGATAAATGATCAGATCTACCAGGCCTAACGTAACCTAACCTGCCCACTCTACTGGTAGATGATATTACGTAGGTAGGTGTCTCGTGCCGTGCCGAAAATTGTTGGTATAAAAATTACGCGAGCGCAAGTTTGATATTTTAACGCCGGCGCTGTCCGGAGCTGTCTTTGCTCGTGTTATGTGACCGAGAACAAAATAGTAATGATTTCGAGCTGGCAATTTGAAAAATAAAAATAATAACAATTCAACGAGAAATAACCTAGTTAGAAAAATAAAAAACCGTGTGTAAAATATAAAAATGTTTTTATTAAGAACGAAGGAAACGAGAATTTATAAAGAATACTATATAAATATAAGTAATAAAATTATTGATAAATTCAATACGGTACTTATTGGACAATGAGAGAGGAAACAAGAAAAGAAACGAGAATATAGAACGTTCAATTATTTTAGAGACCCGCGTATAAAAAGAAATATGGAGATAAATGGGTTTTATTTTTCCAAATTTTCAGTCTTAGAATAATGAAAATAAATTTACTCGCGTTGGCGTTCTCGAATGGAAATTATGGGGAAGTAATTAAATCCATTAAACGTTAAAATAAAAATATTTCGCGGAGATTAATCAACAAAAAAAAAAAAAAAAAAAACGATGAGATAAAACGAGAGGAGATGGATTTATTTTCATCCCGTATAATATAGTTTCGATATAATTTATTAACGGATAGATAAACAGTTTATTTATATAACTAAGATAAATGAAGCGAAACATTATAATATTATAATGGACATTGGACACGTTTTTTCCCCTGGAATACCTAGGATAATTAATACACAATAAAAAAAAAAAAAAAATCAAAGCAATCAACAAATGGAATAAACGAGAAAAAGTCGTAAAATAAATATCGCGTCTCACGTGATATCATATTATTATTTATATTATAATAATCGTATCGCACTCAATACATTTAATTTAATCTATCCGACAAGTAAACCACCAATTCGGATTTTTTTTTTTTTTTATTATTCCTCCTTCGAATAGATTATATTGTACATTTCTACGTCGTTTCACAAGGGGTTTTTCTTTTTTAGGATAACTAACCCCTCTCCCATTTAATCCGAATAATTTAATATAACAACGATGTATATAAGTGTATGAATGTTGTTTTTTTTTTCTACGTTTATAAGTTTTTTTTTTTTTATGATAACCTTACTTTCGATAAAACGTCTACGTAGCTACGGTAATAACGTAAGTAAACGACCGTTCGATAAACGACTAATAACGTTCGCTCGATAAATGACAAGCATCGTCGTCCAGATCGTCAACACCCAATAATGCCGGAAAAAAATGATGATTTTTTTTTTTTCTTGTTAATGTGTCGGGCTCTATATTATAATATACTTATACAGTTTTCACTGTTTTCGGGTTTTAACATTTTTTTTTTATTCGCTTATTTTTGTATATAATTCAATTCTGGAAACGTTTAGATTTTTGTATAGACAAGGGCCAAAAGTATTTCAGATTCTGAGTGTAGCGAAGACGCTATTAGTTTTACCACGATGTTAATAACTTTGCGTCAAAATCGTTAACCGTAAAAAAGATTTTGCGCCCGATGGTAATTTGTTTGAAAAATATGCCTATATAGATTCCCCATAAGTTTTCTAAAAAAAACTGACAACAAATGATGATCCATAAAATTTTTTTTTCTTCGATTTCTGGGTGACCTCGGCTACAAGGGAATAAAACACCACTCATACAAAGAATCCGCTCAGAATCGTTTTTAATTGCAATGATTTATTATTAATTGTAACAACGATTAAAATTTATCATAATACAAATTAATGTAATCGCTAATCACAATAAATAAATTATTTTTTATGATTAAAGTAATAATGTAATAATAGTATTGATTACAATTAAAAAATACATTAATTTTTAACCGTGATTAATTTTGAATGATTAATGATATTGGGCTAAACAACAGTTTTATTTTGGGATACACACTATTTTCGGAAAAAAAAAAAAAAAAGTTTTGATTTGACCGTAAAAGTTGTTGTTGTAGTGAAGACACTAACAACACAGACCTAATTCTATTAATTAATAATTGATTAATTCATTAAAATTAGAATATTATAAGAAAGACAACAAAAAAAAAAAGAGTAAATTTAACAATGTTAACAATCGACACGTGAAATAACAATAATTGACAATAGAAAAAACTATTTTTTTTTTTTTTTTTTTAACAATAGTCGTGATTGGACGATTAACGATTACAAATGTAAACTTCGAAAAATCATTATACGATAAATTAATCAATTACTGCATACAACCTAACGGCTCCGGAACATTCCGCCAACAACAATGACCCGGTACGACGGCTGTTTTATTACTATTTTCAACTTTCAGATAGGTTTAATACCTACCGTGCGTTATACATTATTATAATATATCGTATAGTTTTGTCCAGTAAAAGTTGTGTAAATATTAATAAATATCATATTGATATAATCTCGCTCGTCGAATTTCGGTTTAGTGGCGCGTTCTGCTGCGGTCGGTGTACACAATATTTTTTTTTTTTTATGAAAATACTAATATAAACTTATAACGATCGGTTTAGGGTACAGTGCAAAAATACAATATTAAACGTCAACGTTGAATAATGATCAAAGCGCCGTCGTCGCCGTCGCCGAGTAACGACACGCGCCCCCCATAATGTAGGTAAACACTTACTTACGTCCGCCGTACGTAAAATATAATAAAATTATATTATGTACCTAAACAACGCTGGAATAAAATTGATCCGATTTTATATTTTTGTCGAGTTTGGACGAGTTTTTTTGTCGTATCGGAAAACCTCGCGCGATGAACAATCCTTACGGTGTTACGATTTTATTAACCGGCGTTATTGGTTAGGTTTGTGATCAACCGCCTTAATGCTAATTTAAACCATTCAGAGTACGAAAATCTTACGATTTTTAAACTCGCAACACTTCAAATCAAATTTTCTCCCGAATGCCGTTCCCCGATTTTTCCCCTATTTATTGTTTTGTCAAAAGGAGTAAGAACTATATAAATAAAATGTTGACTAGTTCATACTAGAACTAACCGACAATTTTAATGACAGAGTCAGTTGTTATTTATTTTGAAAATCAGATCCCGTATAATTGTAAATGCCGCACAATAGTTTAACCTGCCGAAGCCAATAACAATGTTAGACTATCCTGTTCCGAACATTGATACTTTTCCCTAGTTTAAACTAACGGTAAAAAAAATTACTTCTGGAAATCGAATTTTCCATAGATAATTTTAGTTTTCAGCGATATAATTCACACACAACTATAATAGTCCTAACTAAAACGAAACGTAGGTTAAACGCAATCCCGACGTTTGAGGGTTCGGGTTAATTCGAATTGTAACTAGTGAAAAACCAATTGTGACGAATTGGGTTTGTGGAAACTAGTTTCGACTAGTTGTGACTGGTTCTAACCGTAACGTATACGCAATCTCGTGATAACCGCCCGAACAGATAACGTAATCAATAATCGAATATATATATATATATATTATAATACTACTTATAGGTTCGCTCATACGGTTGTTATTAATGAAAATAAATAAATAAATAAACCTATTTCGACCTCGGCTCCCGTCTCGTCTCGTCCGTATAGCATTATATATATATATGCGACCCTCGTGATTTGTTCTCGTACGTACATATCATTATGTCAAATAGCTACCGCGTGCCTACATTATACCCGCCACACAAATCGTATAAACATCATAAAATATAATACGACCGTATATAATATTATTCCCGCGCAGCACTAAAAATAACGAAGGGAGGGACAGGGAGACCCGGTACATATTTGTATTATTTTTTTTTTTTTTTTTTTTTTTAACTCGGAGGGAAAATAATCAGAATATTATTATAAAACGATAGCTGGGCGGTAGTACGCCGTTTGCCGCCGGTGCCCGTGCCACAATACTGCCCGCGGCGGCCATCGATTTTCATTCGCCGATTCCCCCGACCCGGTTATATTATTATTTATTATGTACATACAATTGGAGGCGCACACGTGTACGCTGTCAAAATCGGTAATTCGGAATCGGCGGGGCTTGGACTTGCTTTAGGGTAAAACGTGTCGGACCGGCGAAATCGTTGTTGCGAATTGCGCTGTTGGTGGGTGGGCCGGGCGACGGCGTAACGTATTACGCGACGAGTCGATTCGGTTGACGGACGGACGGGCACGTCGGTTTGTCCCGCCGTCGACAGTCGTCTGCGGCGATTGCGTACACCAGAAATTAAATTGCCCCGTCCAACCGGGGGTACACGCCTATCAATTGAACGGGGGTCGCCGTATACCTACCGCCGACAGTTTTACTCCTGTATAAATGTATATATGGTTTTTTTTTTTTTTTTTTTTACTTACTGTAACCCCCACCCCCACCCCCCGGTCCCTCCCTCCCGAACGGGTCCGACGACGAGTAAAACGTCTCCGTTGGCATATCATTTCAACCGGGGTTATATTGGTGAAATCCGACGATTCCCGGGCGTAACCCAGAGACGTAGTAAGAGCCCGGTGGTAATCTATTTTTTTTTTTTTCACCCATGCAGATATCAGCATGTGACCCGGTAAATTAAACGTCTAATACAAGGCCAATATCCGTTACGTATCAATAGTTAAACGGCCAAACATCCAATACGCCCAACACTGATAGTGCATTATTATTTATCACTATCAATCGTGTGCGTGACCTGTTGATGATAAAGACATGGATACGCCAAGCATATGTTAAATATATTCGAAGCCGCGTTCCCAGAGAGGAAGTTTTAAAGAGAGACAATTGAAGCCCTCTTATCACATTATCAACAAAAAAATTAAAAAACCGCCACAATAATCTTTTATATATATATGAATTACTAGCTGGTTTTAACCGGCTTCGCCGCAGTGGCCTAGTGATCTAGAAAAGCATACCAGGGTGATTCCGATGACGATACTGACCTTCCTCAGGATCCACCATTTAATTTTATATAGATAGATAGCAGTGGCGTGCGGTCAGGCAAGCTAGGTAAACTCGTAAAGGAAGAAGAGGAAATGTATTTAATTCAATATGTCTATAGGCAATATGTCATTATAACATGGGGGTGTTTATACTATTTTAAATATAGTGTACTCCATTGTGTGTATTGTATTATAATAATAAATGGAAAGAAAATTAAGAAATTAAGGTCATATAGGTATGTAATATTATATTGACAGAACAGCTCGGGATTTCGATTACCCGGCTCGTATCTATTATAATAGGAATAGCCGGATGCGGTAGGGCGGGTCGACCACGATTTTATGCAGCGGTTGGAAGCGCTACATCAAGCGATTATAAATACGTTTAGATACGCATTTTCTGATACCAAACGTTCGATAATTGAGGTTTTTTTTTTTTATTTGTTAAACACAATATAATAATCTTAATATTGTTGTACGCGAATACAAACCGTGTACTTTCGTCACATAACGTTATCTGGTCGATAGGTAACTCGTTTGAGTTTTGATTTAAAATTATTTTTATTCACGGCAGTCGGACCGCTATTTTTGATACAACAATCAAATTTTCGTGATGTATTTGATTATGTTAGATTAGAAAATAAATTGACCGTGTTGTATACATATGAAGAACTTTAAAATATCAGTCAATATGATTCGGTTAAGAAAATTAAAATCAATTATTTAGTACCGACTTTTAAAACTAGGGCAACTCATCCTCTAACTATTCCTTGTACGATTGCTTCAGTTGATAGGTCATTTTCAACGATGAAACAAATCAAATCTTATCAAAAATCGACACAAAATCAAGATAGACTAAGTTCTTTGTCGATAATGTCTATTAAATTATTAATGAAAACAAAAAAAATGATTTAGATTTTTATGATTAAGTTACCAATAAATTTGTAAAAAAAAAGATAGACGAATGGTTTTTCTTTATAAATAAATAAATACTACAATTTATAGAAAAAAGATTTTTTTTTTTTTAATTTACCTTATACGGAATATATTTATATTCTATGGAATGGATTCTATTAATAAACAAATATTGTAAATTATAAATTTTTGTTTCAATTTACTTTTCAAGTAACGAGTTTTTTTTTTTTTTTTTTTTTGGCGCTTACCCAGCTTTCAATACTACTGCAAGCCACTAATAGATAGATAGATAGACAGATAGATATTATAAATTTATACCTAATGTCCTATATATTTGTATTACACTTTTACTAATAATACTCTACTATCCAGTAAATAATCAAAATAAACGTTACTATATTGTACTTATACGTTTATGAAAAATCGGTAGAGAAGCATTCCTAGGGGCATCATTATGGCTACATAACAAAAAACATCAGAATGTACCGAATGTATAGAATTTACGTAAATTTTCCTCGGTAAATTACGAAAAAAAAATAATAAATTTATGTAAATTGTACGTCTTTACCGTAATCGTTTTGGCCCCGAAAATAACGAAAATTTAGTTCCCGAAAATATAATGACTTTATTCGAATGAAAACGTTTTGGGAAGCACTTAAGTACCTAAATATATTGATATTATTTTTGCTTACGCGTAGTTTATTTAATATTGACGTTTCGTATATTCGCATATGCAATTTATCGTAAGAATCGCTGTTCTGCAGTTAACGAAAAATCGTTTTAAACGACGCAGGACTTTTCGAATATGCAAAAGTATAATATCAAATAGGTATACGATAGATTTTCGGACATAAATATAATAGTGAATTTTACGTAAATATAAAATAATATAATTATGGTCCATGGTAAAAAAAAAAAAATCGTTTTTAGAAACGCGGTCGGTTTTACCGTGTAATTTTTTGGGAAACACTAGTTTATCGTTATTGTCTAAAACGAATAACCGACCGAAAATCCCTTTAATATAATGTCGCTAAAAACCTATCGAAAAGATATTGGTTATTTACCTATGCTGTAAAACATCCACGAAAAAAAAAGACAATAATATACAAATAATAATATCGTATTTAAACAAAATATTCGTTTGCCATTCCTTTAAATTTGTATTTTTATATTACAAATTGCGTATCCGTATTGTTGTTTTTTTTTTTATTAATATACCATCTATTATTGTACCTAACCTACATAATATTTTCCGAACGTGGTAATATTTTTTATTTATTGTATGGTGGCAAAATTACAACGGGAAATTCTACTGCACTAGGTACAAAAAAAGTAATAATTTTAAAACAAATAAAATACGTGCCTGCTTGTTGTTTTATAATTGTATCGTATACTTGCATACACAATGTATACTCGCGTATTATGTATGATGGTTTTTTAATCTCTTTCCGATCGATTTGCCTATCCATTGAATGGCGGTACGTACAATATAATATAAAAACTATTTATTATCATTTTTGAATCCATTTTCGGGTTACAGATATAATAAATAAATTAAACGGGCGTGTATACGTGTTTATTTGAAAATAAAATAATAAACACATCATAGTAAATCCAATAAATCCATCGCTTAGATCAGAATCTAAAAAATGTTCAGACGATCAGGAACGTCGAATTACATTTGTGTGAGCAGAATAAATTGACATGTATTGAATATTAATACAATTAAATTATAAAACACATTAACAGGGTGTTAACGAATTTTATACCGCCTATAATTCAACTATTCTATACGATACTATTTTTCGTTTGTAATTAAATCACTATTATTATTTAATACGTTTTCTATGTTAACAAAAACAAGTGTAATAAAAATATCTCGCTGTAGTGGGTTTAGTTTAACTTTATTGCCAAGTACCTAACTCCCGGGGCAAAGTACTCAAGGGGTAGTCGTATTTTTATTCTCGACTTGCATTTATTATGATGTGGCGGGGGGGGGACGGATGGGAAACGTAACAAGAAAATGGGTAAAAAAAAAAAAAAAAAAGTAGTTTGAACCGAGTAGAGCTGAAAGCAACGTAATCCATTTTGCCGTATCTGTACAAGTATAATATGGAAGTAAATATATTATATACGTATATTTTTTTTTTTTTTTTTTTTTTACAATGCGTTTCTAATAATATCATTTCGAATTTAGTATATACGTACACTCATCACTCATCGGCATCTATTCCGTTCGTCGAATAATAATATTTGTTCGTACTTTCTCTTATCAAAATACTTTTATATTGGTTGGTAGGTATACATGCAACGAGTTGTACAATATGATATTACCTAAATACATTGAAGTAGGTGATTTTTTTTTTCTTTTTGTAAATTGAAAAATCGTATGTTTTCTTTTCTCGGTGTTATTTTATTAATTTTGTATTATTATCGCTCATAAATTATTTATATGGTTAGTAAATGTTGTGCTTTCGGGGAGCGTATCCGTATATATTGTCTAGGAAAAAAAAAAAATAATAATAATAAACCTATTCAAACGGTCACCGTGACCCAGACTCGAAATCGGTCTATAATTCGTGTGACCGCTGTTGCCGAGACTCCGGGGAGACGGACGTCGCAGACATCGTTTTCCGGACAGCTAGAAATCGCCCAAACAATAGCCGGAATACCGCGATACGAGATAACATTTTAGCGTATTAAATTATAAAAGAACGACAGTGCACGTAGACGACTGCCGTGGTTTATTGTTTTCCGTCTAGAGATGCCCGGCGACGTCGGTTGGTTTCGGCGTTATACAATTACCAGTGGTTTTTTTTTTTCATGTACTTAAACACGACTTTAGACCTCCTCCGCAGTCATCGACGTAATAAGTGGTTTTCACGTGCCTGTTGACGACAAACCGTGTTGTCAGAAATATGTGCTGTGGTGGGTAATAACTAATAACCGACAAACGATTAAGTTTATGATTAAAATATAATCGATTTTTGTTGTTCCGGTTTGTTACATCCCTCCCCCCACACCATACTAAATTCCTGCGCATGCCAATTGACAATTACCGTATGTATATGGTAAAAAAAAGGTTAGAAAGACACACGGGACATTGCCCATTGGTATACCGAAGTACTGTTAATTGTGGACGCAAACCGATTAGTCCGAGTATAGCGGGTTAGCGATAGTAGCTTCTCGTAGACCGAACAACGGATTTCGAAAACCATAAAAGCTTATTTTTGATTTATATTTTTCTCTAAAAACATAAAAAAAAAAAAAAAAAAAAAAAAAAAAAAATATGTATCGTCGTGCGAATCTAACGCACCGCATTGGTATATCGCGATGTAGAATAATATCTAGTCGCCCATAACGAGATGATCATGTGTATACTTACACTAAAAACTACATTGAGAATTACATAAAAAAAATAGTTAACACGATAATAATAGAGAATTAGAGATTTAGTACAAATGATTTTTATAACTCCGGGACAGCTATAATATATATAATTGATTTTGGTTTTTTTGTTTTTATTTGTATACGTTTACTAATTTCTCATTAGTCTAAACGTTATCGCGTCAAGTTTATTATTTTATAAATTACAATCTTTGTCCATTAGCAAATATAAACCGTAGTTATTATTTGTTTATTAATTGTCCTCTATCGCTATAATATTTTAATGGTGAAATTATCATTAAAACGATCCGATTGATCGAAATCTTAAATTATTACTTATAAATTCAGTAAGTAATCTACTAAATTACAATACTGGCTTGAGTGTAAGTGAATTCATTTTACAAAATATTTCATTTTTTAATCGTCTTAATAAAACAAATATTGTTAAAAACATTTCTTGTCGGTTAAATTCAAACACGGGGCACATAAGTATTTATTAAACTATCCTATCTAAAAATCGAGACAAATATATATTGTTACGTAATTTAAAAATAATCCACTGTGAAAAATACCGTGATTTATCAATAGTCATTTTTGACAATGGCTTTAAATTGTATTTTCCAGTTCGATTTGCTAACTGAAGATCTTTAATAATCATGAATAATGAATGGTTGGCTAGTTGTATTATTGTGTATAAAGGTTTGAAAACCCGAGAGATCAATTAATTTAACCACGTAGATTTTCATTCGATTAATTATTATCTTTCGAATAAGCGTATTCTTACAGTTAATATAAAACGAACATAATATCCATCAGCACAATCATCCGTTGTAAATACAAATCTTAATTTATCATCGTAACCAATCAATTATTTCTTTTCTCTTTTACGCTTCGATATTATTATAACAATATAATATACCCGTCATCGTTTTCGTCATTGGCATAACTATCATTATGTAATCGTTTAGTATACTCGTACTTTACTTAAATTTGAGTATTTAATTACATTTTGTTTTACGTATAATTATTATTGAAATATAATGTTATATTTTTTTTTTTTTTTTTTTTTTTCTTAGACTGATCCAAATGAAAAGCGAGACGAAGACACGGGGCCGAAATTAGATGACCTCGGTTTTTGGGATAAACTCGTAGCGCTCGTCGCTTCCGTCATCGAAGAAGACAGAAACAGTTACGCGCCCGTCCTAAGTCAATTCCCGGCGGAACTCAATATAGGACAGGTAAAATATACAATAATAAATATCTGATACGCGTTTTGAACGTAGACGTAGATAGTATAGATATGATAAATATAATACCATGGTATTATACCGTTTCCGTGATAAAAATGTCATGCGCAGTTATCCGCCGCAACAATGTGGAGCTTCTTCGCCGTGGACATGAAATACGCGTTGGAAGAACACGAAAACCATAGGCTTTGCAAAACTTCGGCGTACATGAACCTCCATTTCAAAGTAAAGTGGCTCTTTACTAATTATGTAAAGGACGCGCCCCCGTACAAGGACGCAATACCCGAATACCCGTCGTGGTTCGAACCGTTTGTGATGCAATGGTTAAACGAAAACGACGATGTGTCTTTGGAATACTTGCACGGGGCTTTCAACAGGGACAAGAAGGACGCGGTAAGCTGGCGTCGTCGTCTCCGTCCCCTTAAACTTTGATCGGAAAGTTTTTTAAACTCTGTTTTATATATAATTGTAGTTTCAAAAAAGTTCGGAACATGCGTTGTTTTCCAATTCAGTGGTGGACGTATTCACTCAGCTTACGCAGTGTTTCGGGGTCATATCCAAATTGGAATGTCCCGACCCCGAGATATCTAATCGATACATGAAAAGACTCGCGAAAACCATTGTCAAAGTGTTGTTGGCGTACGTAGACATAGTCCAAAAAGAATTTGACGCCAAAGAATTGGACGAAAGGACAGTAAGTTTTTGAAACAGCTGACTCGCGCGGTGGTAACCAGCGACAGTGCAGATATAACATGTGTGTGAAATACGCGTATTTTTAATTTACAGGCTTGTATATTAATGAATAATATCCAACAACTCCGAGTACAGTTGACGAAAATGTTCGAATCTATGGGTGGAAAACAATTAGAAGAAGATGCTACGGATATTCTAAACGACTTGCAACTACAATTGTTAAAAGCATTAGACGAACTGTCTATAAAATTCGGAAAGAGGTTCGAATCGTTTTTTTTTTTAATTTTTTTAAATAGCTTTTAAATTAACATTTATACGGTGTTTTAATTTATTTTATTGTTTTCAGTTTGGAGCCTCAGATAAAAAAAAGTGTCAAAGAACTTGGAGAGTTGTTGCAGGGAATCAAAGGAGGAAGTTATAATCCACCACAACTAATGGCTATCAGGGAGGTGGACGAAATATTGCGACCGTTGATGGATTTAATGGATGGCTCGTTATCGTTATTTGCTCAAACTTGTGAGAAACCCGTACTGAAACGAATTCTTTGTGAATTGTGGAAGATTGTTATTAGGATATTAGAGAGATCGGTAGTCCTACCGCCGATGATGGATAAAAGCGTAATTTATTACATATTGAACAAACAATAGGGGGAAGTGTATAATTATTTTACGTATAATCGTCGTTTTTCGTTTAGATGATATTGAAGAATCTCAGTGAAAACGCAAGGTCGCTGGCGGCTAATGCTCGAATCGAAGACATGTCTAGACTGATAAGGAACCATATGGCCGGCAAGCAAGACGTTAAAAATGCATTGACAGGAGTAATGGTAATGGCATTAATTATTATTTTATACAGCCCGGTGTCTTAAAAGTTATTTGATTTTATCAGGATATGGAAAAGAATTTAAATCCAAAACAGTGCAAAGTACTAGAGATCGCATTGAAAACGATCAAGACTTATTTTCACGCCGGTGGAAGTGGACTGAAAAAGAAGTATTTGGATAGGAGTTCCGATCTTTTGTCTCTGTGCTATGCCCTGTCACTTTACACGAGATCGACAGACGAGCTTATCAGGACATTCGTCTTGACACAATTGCACCAAGGTACCTATATGTTTAATCGATTATTATTCTAACTCGAAAGAGAATTTCCGACGTAGGTATTAATTTGTTCCGACCGTGTTATTAACAATAAATATTTATGTGATTTACAAAGTACCGCAGAAAAACGATTCTTTACCCCTACAATCGTCACTCACGAGTGGTACCGTGGTAAAAGACGAAATGGACGAGATGGATTATGACGAGGACGACGAACCGGAAGAAGAAGAAGCGTTAGAAGAAGTGGAAGAAGAAGTGAAATCAATGGGAAGTCGAATGGAAAAACTGTTTGAGATTTCAAGAAGCCCGTTACAAGGTAAATTTTAATCAAATACAGAATAGTAATTGTATTGTGTACGCCCTTGGAAAGAACGTTATTTGAACACCAAACAACAAGATAGAGTTTCAAACTCTACGTGTATTTATTATTAAAATTATATTTCGTTTCGAAATGCATTTATATATTATATACAGTGTATACAGTGTATATTATACACCTAATATTTCCTACTGGTATTTTAAATGTCATTTTAAAATAGCGAGTCCATTCGTCCCGCCCGTATACTGCAGGGTGCGGCTTGACAGCTAGGCTGACGATATTTGTATATTGTGCGTAAAATCCATCAATCTGCCGCCGCGCCCCGCCTTGTGTATATAATGTGTATAATAAATAAATGCGTTTTTATATCATTGTATAAACGACTGACGAATAAAATCATAAAATATTTCTAGTCTAAATAAATATCGAATTTCTTTGCTGTGTAGGTATTCAAATATCAAATATTAACTCGTATTATCCATATTTATTTCCCTTGGCAAAATATTAACGAAAATATTGTGTTTTTTAATACCTATTTAGAAAATTACGTATATGAAGAACCGTATGGAGAAATTTCCATTAACGTGTACATTGAATCACTTCCCACGAATAATGAATTTAAGCTCACCGTAACAGGTATGTATATTAAAATTTAATTATTTTTACCTCTTTCTCTCTCTCTCACTCTCTCTTTCCTTCTATCTTTCTCTCTCTTCTCCAGTTTTTAATCTAAGGATTGGTTTGCAGCAATTTTCATGTATCTCTGTCGTTGGCCTTCCTATTCATTTGATTATGAATTACACTTTTGAGATGGTCCATTATCTGATCCATGTATTGCAATCGTGGTCTTTCTATGTGGTTTTTTCCTCCTACCATTCCTTCCAAGACTAGTACTAGTGACCCTCAGTGTCTGAGAATATGACGACCTATCCATTAGTTTCGCTTTTTTATGATATTTGTCCACAATGAGATCATTGTGACCCATTCCGAAACTCCTTAGTTAGTGACCCTGTCGGTCAAACTAATCTTTCGTATCCCCCTATAGCATTACATTTCGAACGTCTAATCTATTCTTCTTCTCCCTTAGCTTTTGCGAGAATAGTCCACGACCCATATCCGTATAGCATAATATTCTAGGTGTACGTTTTCCGTAGATTTTTACTGATGTGTAGATTCATATTATTCGAGGTAAAGAGGATTCTTTTTTTTTTTTTTTTTTAAGGAAAAAACCTTCTTATTTAATTATAGTTGATTTTTCAAAATATATCGAACAGCTTTTTTAACATAGTATAAAACCAACTTTTATTCGCGGTAATATTACCGATATGTGGTATAAAATTGAATAAAATATAATACAGAAGTATAATTGGTGCGTAACATATATACATATAATAATATTCGAAGGAGACGAAAAAGTTCCTTGTAAAATTAACGTCAGTGGTGCGATGTGATGCGATTATTAAATCCCGTTGAATAAAATCCAAAATTTACCCGATAATATCGACCGCACTCGGCTGTATATTGTTTTTTTTGTTTCATTCGTGCAACGTTCATTAATAAATAACCTTGTTTATGCTAATTGTGTTGGTATATTGATTGTTTTAGTAAATAATACTAAACGTTCGCATTGATTCTATATTATGTAATATGGTATAATATTTACTTAAATCAGCGTTTGCGTTTGCGTCTCCCCGGGCGTTTTCTGTTTATATTATATCGAATGCTCGCACAAAACAAACCCAAAAGACAATAATAAAGAAATAATAAAAAAAAAAAAAAAATACATCGGCTGTAATACTTAATCTCCAAAAAGGCCTTATTTGTTCTCTAAACAGAGTAAAATAACACAATCGGTGCCAAATTTTGTCCAATTTTGTAAAATTTTAAAATTATTTTTAACATTTTAACGACCATGTTAATTATAAAAATTTTTCGCTTATCTACTATCAAATACCCATTAAAAGGGAAGGGGTATAACCGATTTTATAGACGAATATGACGTTTTAGATCGAAAAATTACACAAAACTGTATGAATTACGTTCCAGACGTATTTCAATTTTATGTTCTTTACTAGAATTCGCTGGAATTATTTTTCATAATTTTAATTCTATTTTTACGATAAGTAAAAGGCGAAATACTTAAATTACATTTATTTTTACATTTTTAAAAAATACAATTGCTTTTTATACGTTTTCCTGTAAAACAATAGAGCTTCTATTTCCAACATACCCTAGTTCACGATTTCTACTGTTTTGTCAGGCTTTTAAGTGAACATTGACTAAAATATATATAATATTCCCGTACATTACGCCATGTAGGTACAATTTATTCCTGAAAATCGGACTTGTATAATATGTATTTTTTATTTAATTATTTATACGGTCGTGGTCCTTTGAACATAGTTACGTTTACTTACAACTATAATATTACATAACATGCAATACTAATTTTTGGATAATTAATACATTTAATAAAACAAAAGAAGCATCCAGCATTAGCAATAGTTAACAAGCGTCTGATAGGCTCATATCTCATGTAATTGTTGATGCTAATAGAGGTTCAAAATGGGATTTCGGAACGGGTGGCAAACTGGAGAACTTTTAAATCAATCAGTGAAAGCAACGTTGGAGAAACCGTTTTACCGGACAAAAAATAAATTGTCTATTTAAGGGTGTCTGCGATCCGCCAAAGAGCCTAATCTAATCCCCCCCCTTCCCAGCTATAGAAGCATATAGTTGTGTTGTGAATTGAGTGAAAAACCAACAAAACTTAAAAACCCACGTCAAATTGGGTACTGTACGATAATTTACAGTAACCATTTTAGAATACGTACCCGATTACTAAATAATATTCACCGCAGTGCCGAAAATTACATTATAAATTATAAAACTATATATAAACTATGTGTAATTGAGAAAACGTGTTGTGGACAATTCGCGTATGTACAGGTACGCACAAGCCGCGAAATAAATATGAAAACTTTAAAAATATTTTAAAACCGAAATATTTTAAATAAATTATTACCTGCTTCATTATTATTACAATCGCTTTTCCGTTTATATACGGATACGCGTTATTTATATACCGTAGAAAAAAAATTCCTTATGTCGTTTTATACCTAATTTGTGTATTAAATTAAATAGCGAGTATAAATCAGGGAAAAAATAACAGGAAAACTATTGATTAGGTAAAAAAAAATACAGGAACTATAAAAATTAGGAAATTCACATCAGTTTATACATGTCTCATAAGTTGTTTCATTACGGTTTAATATGGGTATATCGTACGGAACAATATTCAATAATAAAATCCAGTAATTCCAAATTTTGATTAAAACTGATTTTAATTCCATAATATAAAAATCACTTTACAAATAAAACTATTTTAACTGAAATAATTGTATTCGGTGCATACTGCGTAATATGATTAAAGGCAATTGTTTTCTCAATAAAACTGCATGTGCTTATATAATTATATGGACATTTTAGATAGGTACTCGGTGGTTGTGCAAAATATCAAGACTCTTATTGGACGAATAGAAACGATTTTGAAATATTATATTTTATGTATGGAATGCTTTCATTAGTGGAAGAGGGCGGCAACAGGGTGAAAGTAGACGATAAAGGGAGATGATTGGGTATTTCCACTAGTGGAGATTTTTTTTTTCAGTCAAAGGCCTGATAAAATAATTGCTTGGTTTTTTTCTCTTTCTCTCTTGCACGACAGTGGTCGCTGCCAACGCATTGGTTTGGCCAACGACCGGCATGTTTCGCCCGTTTGTCGAAGTCAACCTTATCGGGCCCAGGCTGGCCGACAAGAAGAGAAAACAGTCGACCAAGAGCAAATCGGGCAGTTGGAGCCCGAGATACAACGAAGCGTTCGTGTTGTAAGTATTATAAGTATAATACATGCATATAAATATAATATCAGTGGCGGCTCGTGGTACATAATTTCACATGATAGTACTACAACATTTTAAAACTCTTTCCTGGATTATGTTTAAGTTAATATTTAGTTTATATGCTAAAATCAACCGTTGCAATAAAAAAAAAAAAAACGGTTCTGAGTGGAGCTCATCGATAAACTGGTATTGGTCGTATTTATTTTGTTTTATTTTTCTTGTAAGCGAGGTAGGTAACCCAGAAATCAACAAAAACAAAACCAATGTATTTGGTCGTTTGTTGTCAGTTTTTTTAATTTTTCGAAAAACTGTTGGGAACCTAGAAAATGTTTTCAAATAAAGTACTGTCAAGTAGAAAATACATTTCTTTTAAGATACGTTGTGAACAATTTCGAATATTTTTACTACCTACAACCGAAAAAGTGTTTCCCGAAAAAAAAAAAAAAAAAAGCCAGGAACTATAGGATGTGAACAGTTGGGAATTTCAAATAATGTACCGCGGGTCGATATAAATTTTGAAAAAGATAAAAGTTCAAACATCAAGTTTAAGTTGGTCTGAGTAACCTTATCTTATCGAGCCAAAATGTCTTGTAGTTCTCTTTGTTATGTACACACACTAATTAAAGGGTGGGGGGGGTGAGACCAAAAATATTTTGAAATTGGAGTCTGTGCGCGTCTATGATAAGAATATAATATTATAACACACTGTGCAGTTTATTAATTGATATACGGTATTTTTTCCCCTACGCAGTTCGATCAGTGCCATAGAAGATCTCGAATGTTACGAATTGCATTTTTGCGTCAAAGACTACTGTTTTGCCAGAGACGATCGGCTCGTGGGTGTAGCGGTCTTACAGCTGCGACACGCTTCCGTAACGGTAATAATGAAATATTAACTATTATACGTATTACCGTCTATAGGTAGATACTTAAACGTTTGATATCGTGTTGGTTTAATCGCCGTCTGTTTCTCTCTGTCGCCTCAAAGGTCCGTACGGGCGAATGGTTAGGACTCGGTAGACGGATACAGATGAACGAGACCGGGTGGACGATATTGCGGATACTGTCGCAAAGGTACAACGACGATGTAGCTAAGGAATTCGTGAAGCTCAAGTCGGAAACCAGACAGGAAGACCAGTCATCCGTACAGGGGTCCTAAGTACAC
Source organism: Tuberolachnus salignus (assembly GCA_956483605.1). NCBI lineage: Eukaryota > Metazoa > Arthropoda > Insecta > Hemiptera > Aphididae > Tuberolachnus > Tuberolachnus salignus. Next base: position 22,859,217 of record OY101437.1, read on the forward strand.
CTGTAATATAAACTGACCGACTTGCGGGTGTGTTCATTGCCTACAGTCTTCCATAGGAAATGAAATATAAGACTATAGTTTAAATATTACGATAAATAATTAACGCTGAAATAATATTATTATATAATATATAAAAAAAAATTTGAAAATCGATCAAGTAAGAGTTGTGAAATAGTAATATTTAAAACGCGCTCAGAAATGACAGGAAATTAGGGTTTTCGGGTCGTTTATTGTACTCAACTTAATCTAATCTAACCGTGTTCTTGTTGTAATTTTATTTTTGCCAGAAAAGTGTTAGCTATATAATTACTCGTTTTGAAACCAAACAATAATAGTGTTGGTCTTTTTCATAATAGTGTTTCGTATAAAAAAAATAATAATAAAAAATATGTATATAAGCTCATAGCAATAAACTAATAATACAAAATTAAAAAATTAAAATACATTAAATATTGACCAACATTTGAGTTTTAAACAAATTCACGGGACCATTCTCAAATTAAAAATTAATTATTCAATTTAATACACTGCGTGTCGGCAGTATGAATGTAAAACTTTTTATATAGTGACTATATACCTATCTACCTACCTTACCTAAATTATGGGAGCATTTGGAAAGAATAGAGTGAACACCGCTAATTTTAAGGTGGACTTTGAATATTTAAACATTATTAGTTGTTGTTCTAAATGCACAGTGAAATAATAATAATATGAATAAGGTAAATGAAAAAATTCCACTGTTATATTCGAGGACACACACATTGTTATTATTATTGTTATTATTATTATCATTATATTATACGTGCCGTTCTATATAAGTATAATAGAGATCTGTCTATAAGGGGCATCCCGTCGCATTGTGTGTTGCAGTAAATGCATTTTTTTTCTATAAAATATTACTTAAATCTGATTTTTGGAAACGATTCTGGCGCTGAAGGTCCACGTGAGTTCATCAACAAAAGAGTCCCCACATGAGTTATATATATATATAAAATTTTTTTTTTAAATAAATATATCAATATGAAAAAATGCAAATACTTATTTAAAAAACAACGGTCATTTTCAAAATCCCACTCAATCAAATGTCTAGTTCTGATTTATACGACAAATTTAAAATCTTAAACCATTAGTATTTATAAGTAATTCTATTGTTACGAGTTTTCAAATTTTAACAAAAATTATTATTATATTGTCTATACGGAAGATGCGTAAGCATGTTGAATGCATATTAAGGTGTTTCCGTGTATTGTTCGATTAATTAAAATTACATTCGTGTCCAATTTTCATTTAATCATAAGTTCATAGTTAATTGAGCGCCGTTGTTTGAATAATTTTTAAAATATATTATGATATAAAAATCGGAAAAACAGAATTTAGTTTGTTTCGTGCGTTTGAGTTTAACCAACGGCTTTCGGGAAATACAATAATTCACAATGGCTGCCTCTATTAACACAAAAATGGATTTCCAAAATTCAAATTTAAAATGAAATATTTCGCGTAGAAAAAAAAATGGCATTTGTAGCGGTACATTAGCACGCCGCGGCGCGACGACCCGCATAAGTATTATACGCCCTGCTGTTGTTTTTTAAAGACCATTCCCGTCCGGCACGCGTATTACGAATCCCAGGACGCGTTCTCATTGGTCCATCAATTCGAATTGCCGCGTTTCCGATTGGCCGATTTCAAAATAGCCCGCTTTGAAATTGAATCGTATCGTGTTACCTAATAGTTTAAAATAAAATCGCTTCGTCTCGGGGCCTCTTCGGCCACCTCCATTCGCGTCGAGCTCGCGCCGGAACATAATCGAGAATAATCCGACGGGGGGGGGGGGGCGAGTGAACACACGAAAACGATATAAATCGCAAAACGATTTGTCGGCCCACTGAGACACGACCAACGTCGCTTCCTAATTCGTACAAGAACACGCCGGTATTATGTAGTGAATGTCCCGGCACACGCGCGTGCGCCGCATAACGTATGACCAATGAGAACGCGGTACGGTCGAATAGAGGAGGCGCTCTGCGGCGTCCTGGGATTCCCGACACGCGTCTCAGAACGCCTGGTTACAATATAATTATTATCCCCCAAAGTACGGCGGAACGACAAGTGTATACGGCGAATGCAACACACCTAACCGTAGTTGTGTTAACAAAAATATAAAAAATAATAATAATAATAATAATAACTATTGGTATTGATTTCTTCTCGGACTTTACTATCAAGTCGTTGTTTTCTTATCGAAACGCTGAAACGTTTACACGTGTATATTTACGTATATACATTATAAATTGACCCCGGGTCGAATAAAAAAAAACATAATTAACAGGGGCGGACCGGACCGGGAGTGTAACCCAACGAGTAGCCTAAATCATAGGTTTTTAGACAATTTAATAATAATAATCGATATATACGTACATACGAATATTGAATTCCGAAATAAACCATTATGTACATTGCACGCGAGAACCCCGTGGGGAGTCCACGATAAGTGCCGCGATGTCTCTGAAAATTTTCGACAGCCCCCAGAAAATATGTCATCGCGTGAAATTTGTTTTCCGTATTGGGCCTCGAAATTGTAACCAAACGATTTACGTGGGCCACTGAAAATTATTTCGGCCGAAATTATCCGGGTCCGCCACAGCCATGTGTAAATTGTAATATTATAACAATCGATCTGGGCAAATTGAATTCCGTTCGGTTTTATCGTTATTTACGTATAAACAGATAGATGTGCCTCCTATCGTCTATCTATATGAACGCCGCGGGCACGATAATAAATAACATTTTCATCGTGTAGTGCGTTTCCCCAGATTCGCGAGTACTCGTACGGTTTTATTGTAAAACACTTGATGAAAATAAAATAACAAAAACGTGTGTTAAAAAAAATTAAAAAAAAAAAAATCCACCGTGTCGTCATTGTCTCGCCTATGTACTTATAAAATATACCTATTGTATTTACCTAAAACTCTTCGAACTATTATTATTGCCTCATGAACGATAGTGCAATATTATTATATACTAACTATTTAAATTACATACATATAATATATGTGTGTATCTATTGACTAATAACGTCTTCCATTACGTATGATTTTGTTTTCTCCTATATTTTAATAATACTTTACCTAGTACACACATATAATACGTTTCGTTGATTTCGGGTGTTTTCTTTCCGTGTATTTCTCTCCTCTCGTCGTCATATTATAAATTATTATTATTACTGTTATTTTTACCAGTACCATAAAGTTCAGTGACGCGGTGAATTTTTTTTCACCTTTTAAAGCCGACTCAATTCGAGACACCCGCCGCCTAGAAAACAAAAACGCGTCTTTTGAGGGCATTCGGGATACCACCCTCTGGAGTTTATGAACACCCACCAAAATATTTGTAATATTTTAGTAATTCGACTACGCCATATCTAAATTGCTGTCGCGCGTACAACTACGGAAATAACTTTACAGGACAAAAGTATAAAATATTGGATATCGTATATCCGTACAGGCTTGTCCGTTTAAATTTCCCTAAACAATTATTACTATTGACTGTGTACAGATACGATCCGATCGATATGTTACAGATGAGTCCTCGTAGAAGTCGCATGAGTCACCCAAATCACCATCCGTTTGGTGAAAGAAATTCAAAGACCGTGACCTCTTAAAAATCACTTCACCGCGCCTAGTGTCGGATACGACTATTTTATGTTACCGGAAACTAAATTCAAGGTCCCCTAACGAAAAGGCCCCAACATTTCACAAACGTTTCACTCGCATTTTATTTTACATATTTTTTTTTTTTTTTTTTTTCACTATCAATGATAATCTCTATCATATGAATTAATAAATATTATATTAACATAATAATATACAACTTAAATTTACAACTCAGTGGAATTGAAATAGCAATTTTTTACGTATACTCTATAATATTATAGAAAATGTTTATCAGGTGTATGAAAAATAGCGAATCAATGTATTTGATCAATAAGATCATTTAGGTTAATTTATTTAAGAATTAATTTTTAACATTTATTAGCTTTGTAAAATATGTTCTCGCGCCATTGAATTTCTCAGATAATGCTTTACGTGTTTTAGTTTTGAAAAACTTTGTTTACTCCAATTTGAGTGATTGATAATTTAAATACAACCAGTTTATATGTAAAATAAGTGCAATCGCGAAAATCGAGACCCGTGATATTTGACGGGTTATCTTCTGCATCCGAGGCCGGTGTTAGAGGTGGGCGAGCGAGGCGACCACCGCTAAGTTTCATGAGCGCCTTCAGAGTTCGGATACCATAGTTTTTTTTAATAATAATTGTTCTAATTTCGATTTTTTTTTTTTTTTTTTTAATATTTCTAATAAAATTACCAACAATAACGTATAGAAAAAAATGCCATAACTTTGACATTTTTTCAACGATAATAATCAGTATAAAAAATTTGTTTTCACTCCGAGTGAAAAATACTTAACCTTAACTAAAGAGGGCGCTCCAAAATTCCCTTGCCCAGGGCGCTAATTTCCCCAAGACCGGCCCAAGTCTGCGAAACTCGTTCGTCGTCATTGTTATTCCAGTGGGCCCCATAATTAAGTACAGACAACCGGGAAAATCCCGATTTTCCGACAGGGCTATCCGCCGCCGACATTGTATTATCGGTATTTTTTTTTTTTAATTTTTTTTATAACCTACATAATATTATTATAATCTACCCCTACGCCTAATGTACGTATATTATTAACTATTATCCGTTCGAACGCTATAAAATTATCGATAGACTCCCGAAACTACACCGCACCTAGCCTACGTATTATAATATTGTCGGACGTAATCTTATTTCATAACTTCCAAACGTACTCGGACGTTATAAACGACAATTACATATATATATATATTTATTTATTTACATAATAATATAACACGCAAATTAATAATGCTAAACGACAAAAAAAATTACAATACATAGTTCGCAATAGTAATTATTAATAATTTAGGCCTCATTCTTATAAACGTATACCTTATTTTACAAGTAATCAGGGACGAACGCAGAAAAAAAAATGTCGGGGCGAGTGGGTGGAGGGGAGGTGTGTGGTTTAAAAAAATGTTACATGTAAAATGTTCATAAATATTATACTTTATTACTCTTCAGGTATATATACATATACGTGCATACGTATTAATCTATTTTATTTGTAAATCTCATGGGAATCTTTGAAATAACTATTGAACTTGTAAGTCGGGTGATTTATTTTAAATAATAAATTTTCATGATATTTCGGAGGGTGTTAGAACCCCCTCGCACCCCATGCTTTTCGTTCGCCCCAGCTCTAATATTCGCAACGTAATCGGGAAACGACGATTATTTCTTTTTTTTTTATTCGCTACCTACGTATTATATGGATTATAATAATTTATATTATATCCGTCCTAAAGTAAAAAAAAAAAAAAAAAACGAATAAATACCACCCGATTACAATATTGGTCAAAAAAGGGTTTTTAATACACACGATGTAATATTGTTTTCACAGCAATAATAATATTATTATAATTATTCTTAAAATGTAAAAAAAAAAAAAAAAAAAACCCCAAAAAAAACACAAAAAAATTAAATAAATAATTAATAAAAAAAAATATAAACGAAACGCGTCGACGACGGTGCGCGTTCAACATTCATTTCAAGTATACCCGGTGGCATAAACGACATACAAATAATATTATATTCTATAAAATGTGATAAAACAACGATATTCAAATTATTTTTTATCAATAATATATATTGTATACTGTAAATTATTATTATTATTATTATTATTATTATTACTACGCCTATCTATTTACGCAATGTTAAAAACAAATATTTATTATAATTATTATTATTATTATTATTATAACTGTATGTCGACGTGGTGTACGGATAACAATATAATAATATGAATTAACTAATAATAATAATAATAAAAAAAAAAAAAAAAAAGCTGTACCGTATTATTATAGCAAAACTAAATTATTATTATTATTATTGTTATTATTATTATTATTATTACATGCCTTTATAAAAAATATATTTATATTATTGTAAACTATCTTATACACGCGTGCACGACGTGCAGATTGGGTCTATATACGTTTTGAAAATTCCATAATATTATATTATTATTATTCTTATTATTATTATTATTATTATTATTACTATTACGCGATAATAATTATTGTTTTTTTTTTTTTTTTGCAAAAGTTACCTTCCGACCGATGTCCCTATACTGCATACTCTCGCGTATAATTTATCCAACCCCACCCTATCCCACCATCAAAAACACAAAAAAACACAAAAAAAACACAAAAAAAAAAAACCAAAAAAAAAAAAAAAGAAAACCGCTCGTTTCGTTTTTATAATAATTAATATTATTATCGGTGTTAATTAATTTCCCGTGCCCCGCCCGCCATACATATCGACCGATCGTTTCTTATATTATTAATTTTATGTCGCTAAAAATAAAATTATTATTAATTATTCATTATTAATTTTTATTATTATTATTATTATTATTATTAGTATATATTATTGTGCCGATATGATATTAATATTATTATATTGATTATTATTATTATTATTATTATTATTATTATTGCTGTAATCATATTGTGTTTGTATGTTCAAGTAATAGGGGCCTTTATTTTTTATATAATAATTATTATATTATAACCTAGACGTTGAATATTTTAGTCGAATCTGTTAAACTTCGGTTTTTAGATATTGTTATTAACATAAAAAAAAAAAACTTACTGTATAATAATATCGACATTACGATTAACCAGGGTAAACGTATTAAGCAATGTGTTGTTTTTTTGTATTAATATTTTATTGTAATTATGCACTTATAATAATTTTTTTAACATTTTTTTTTTTAAGTATATATATATATATATACATATATATATATGTGTGTGTGTATATATACATATATATATATTTATTTATATATGTATATACCAAATTCGGTTTCTATATACAAAAACATTTATAAAAAAAAAAAAAAAAAAAAAAATTTAAAAAAAAACCCGCATGACAATATCAATACTTAATAATATTGTTCGTAATACCTGTCGAAAGTTAAAAAAAAAAAAAAAAAAAAAAAAATATTGTGTTATAGTGCCTATAACGTGATTTCGGTGTACTTCTATATTTTCAAACGGTGTCTATGGAAAAAAAAATTATTAACTATAATTGTTTATGCTCCTCCTTTATTGTCTTAGTCTTATTATTAATACTATATTGATATAATTATTTTTGATTTCATTCAAACCGAGTAAGTAAAATAATAATAAAAAAAAAAAAAAAAAAAAAAATATTGTTGCATTTGTTTTATTGTAGATGATATATATTTATTAATGCAAAACCAACAACAATGGTACCTAATCTTCCATATATGTAAGCTAAACTAAGTGCCCTTTTTGTCTTTATACTTCCTAATATTTAAGTCCCGGTTCCTAGTTGTTTTTTAATTGATAAACACGGTGCGTCACGGTAACAGTTGTACTAGTAATAACCTATCGTATATATTTATACAAATAAACACTTCAAACAATATTACATATTATTGTTATTATTACCGTACTCCGTACTGTATCTACCTGCACACAAATTTATTTAATATTATCTATACATATATATATACATATATTTTTTTTTTTTTTTAATTTATTTGAAGAATTTCTTTTTAAACATCATATCCTTCGTACTTCATAAAGAAAATATATATATAATATACATATATTATTATAGCGTGTGCAATGCGCATAATACAATAGGAACTCGACATTAAATTGTACTTTAATTGTTAAATTAATAAACTGAAGTTTTTGACATACACAATATAATATATTATTTTTTTATACAATGTTATGTTACTGGTGCGACAGCGATTATTCACCCTGTGATATTAACCCGGGAATGGGTAAAATTACATTAGATAATATTTACCACCTTATATTCATGAGCCTCGATAAAAAAGCACATAAAAACTTTTTTTATGTGACAATATAAATTTCACTAAAAAATATTTAGTTTTTTTTTTTTTTTTTTTATAAATAACCTAAGTATGTAAAAACTTTTTGGAAATCTTATATTTACTAATTAAAAATGGTAATTATGAGGGGGTAGATAATTTATAAAATTCAATTTATATTAAAAAAGTCACAAATAGACAAAGTTTTAGCGAAATAACAAAATTAAAAGGGGTTACGTGTATTTTGTCAACATTTATATTGCAAAAGTTAAAAATTTCAACACCGAACATACCAAACCTTTTTTTTCTTTTTTGGCAATTAAAAAAATTAATAAATATCAAATAGATCTATAGAATACGTATGATACCAAAAAGTTTTCGCATAGGTAATTTTTTATTTTTTTAAACTAAATATTTCATAGTGAAATAAACTACTGTTATATAAAATTTAGTGTACCCTGTATACATAAAGGTACTTAAAATAACATGGTACCGAGTAACAACAAACTACGCTTTGATTTTTCGAACAATGGTTTGGTCATTTTTAGGTCTATTGCTGTCAAGTTACAAAAAATACATGCAATTTACAAAAAAAATCTTTTATATTAATCTTTGACTGATGCAAAGTTGACATTAATGTTGATTAATGTATAATGCTAAACAAAAACAAATTTTAAATAACACTATTGTACAATATGGAACTGTTGAATGGAATTGGGGTCTTGATAAAAAATAACAGGATCACTTTGACTATTTTGCCCGAATATTTTTGAATAATTTGCATCATTGGCTATAAAAATATTAATAATATTATTATTATTAAAAGATATAACACTTATTAATGGAGTTAAGATTTAAATTAAATTACTTACAAAACACATCATCCGACAGTTCTTCGATTCCAATTGATTTGTCTCCTTTTGTAGCCTGTAAACATTTTTACATTTAAATGTAAACAGTTTTTATTAAGTACTTGCTTATTAATTACTATACAATAAGTATATGGGAACGTGTACAAATCGGGAAATTATTTGAATGTAATGTATTTTATTAGTTAAATATTTCTTTGGAATTAAACTCTGATAGGGAACAGTATTTTTCAAGAATTGTAAAATTTAGGAATAACCTCATTAATGAATAGTAGTTTTTCTGGGGAAAGCACAAATTACAGAAAATATTAAACAAGGAAATAAAATACCGAAATCGTACTTTTCAGAAATTATTATTATTATTATTATCAAATTTGTACTATAGTTAAATATTATTATAAGTCAATGACTTTTTTTTTTTACAAGTTGATAACAATAATCTTAAATATTAAAACTGTTTTAGGTGTGATACAGCAGCACTTTGATAACCAGGTTATAATACTTTCCCCTCGGAGGGCTTATTTTTTTAATATATAGACCATGTATACCAATAAACTGAATAATCAACTATGTGAATGGTTATCGCTTGAACAGTAAATTATCCTAAGAAATACTATTCCTATGAAATACAATTTTTGTATTTAATTTTTTCTGTAATTTACGCTTTCCTCAGAAATAAAATTCCCAATAGTCTTATTTCTATGTGATAACATTATCTTCCATTAAATTATCATTTCCTGATTGTACGTTCCTATTAAATATTTCCCTGATGAGTGGTTTGACTAAACCAAACATATTACCTCTCTATATTTTTGTAAATACAATTTTAATGGTTCTACGTAATTGTCAAAACCTAAAGTTGACATTGCGTAAAGGATGTCTTCTCCATTGATGGTTTTCCTTTTTTCTTGAAAACATCTATCACTAGCTTCACTGGTTATAAAACTTATAAATTCAGAGACACATTCTTGAACACATTCCCTAGCGTCTTTTGCTATCTATAAATATTATTAAACAATATATTAGTACACAGGACATTTAAAAAAATTGTCAAAGTAGTTAGATACATAAAAAAAATAAACAAACATTTTGTATATTACATTAAGTTGATTGATAAACACCAAATACGTTTAAAAAAATGTCAAACAATTAAACCATTATATCAAATAATGAGTTAACTTTAAAAATTAATATTATTGGGTTTTGCATTGTATATTCAGTACTATAGAAAAGTTTTAAGTTACATATTTATGAGAAAAATGTGCACATACTACTCGGTTTATTTATTGAGTAACATACCTTTCCACCATCTGGAATAGATTTTTTCATTATTTTTGCAATATTTGCAATAGGAAGGAATCTGTCTTGTTCGCGAAGTGGTTTTCCAAATTTCAATTCATAAACTTCTCCTTGATTTGATGAATCATCTGTGTTGTCCAATGTCACCAATTCCACATCTTGGGAGTCGTGCCCTGCAAAAGAAGATTTTGTTTACCATAAAATATACCTAATGTATTATTGTAATTTCCGTAATGGTTAGTCTAACATATTAATTTGTGCGTACAACTTAAATATATTGTTATATCTAATTAGAAATTGTTTATGTCCAACTATCAGAACATCAAAATATTGACCGAACATAACATTTTTATTTTTTTTTTTTTTTTTACATTTAAATGTATATATTTATTTATATATGTATATACCAAATTTGGTTTCTATATATAAACATTTATATATTTAAGCTGAATAAAGTGCGCTTTTTGTCTATATACTACCTAATATTTAAGTCCTCCTAGTTGTTTTTTAATTCATAAACAATATAAGTCTCTACTGTATACCAGTAAAAAAAAAAACCCCCCCCCCCATAAATGTTAATTTTATTATGACCTCAACTCTATAAAAAATATACCAACCAAATAATTGTACGGGTAATTAAAATAAAACTTATTAATAAAGTGACGTGAATTATTTCATTATAGTAGTATCTACTACTTATGCACATTGTACATAACCCGTAATTAATGGCATAATGTTATGTTATTTATAATGTAAATAACGTTATCAAAGATCAGTTTATTTCCTTTGGCGATTAAAAAGGCATTCGTCCGCTACCAAACTAATAACTCTCCACAATCAAATACAATACTACAATAGCATTTTAATTAATTCGAATATATATATATATATATTTTGCAACTTATTTAAAACGATATTATCGATTGTGAGAGTTAGTAGTATAATATAGGTTATAATGTATTCATAATCCAGGCATTCGTAATTTCCAAACAAAATGTTAAATGTCGCGTCTACGGTAGTGAAATTGAACCAGAAATCACTAGTTTTGGCTACACAGATATATCCGCACCGGCTACGGGTTAAAATTGCATATTATTTGGGCTCGTAACGTTATATTAGTAGGCAATATTGTTGTAGCATTACACTATTATACTAACCTTGACTAAGGTAATTTCGGGTATCGTCTGTTAAAAATTCCTCAGTCAAGTCGTCACTATCGCTGCTATTCATTTTTGTTAATTATACGACGCAAACCGGATGATATAAAAAACACGATAATTACTATTCGACGATATACGCTGAGAACAAAATAAAAAATCTATTAATAACGATATTATTTTCGATACCCATACGTCCAACAACGAAACGCGCAAATTCGCAATCGGTAGTATATAGTTGTTGGGAAGAGTAAACGATGGGGTAAACAACAAAGCGAACGAGTGTTAGGCGTGCAGTACAAGGATAAGAACGCTAATCAGATTATGGAATCGTTGATAAGAAGAGATATGATAATATCGTTGGATATTGATAACAGATAACACCCGGGGTGATAAGAAAAATCCTTTTCGAACGACAATTGGGAATTTTGAAAAGAAAATAAAATATAGAAATAAATCTATTGGCAACATTTCACAACCCTCCCACCCCATTCATATTACATATCACGCTATTTCGATTTTCATCAATTGTATTATGTTTGATTTTTTACTGCATACACGAACGTAACGGGGAAATGTATTGGTTTTGCTATAATGTGTGTGTGTTTTCTTTTTTTTTTTTTGTCTTGTTAGAATTGGAAACTTTGTAAGAGCTCATTTTGTAGCGTTTCGGTGCACGGGGCGTTATTTGAGGAGGATTCGGGTGATTCGAATTAACTGAATTAAATCTATGCACGAAATGTAAAGGTAAAAAAAAAATTAAAAAATTTAAGTATGCGTGTATGTGTTTTAATACATTATTTTTTTTTTTATAAGCGTTTAAATTGTAAACGATTATGAAAACCGTAAATATTACGGCGTGTGAAAACCAGTGACGTGACATAAATCCGGATATTGAAATCCGACATTTATTGTAAGTCCGGATTTTTATCTGAATCCAAATGTCGGTTTTTAAAATTGTGATTTTATATTCTTATTATTATCTCAATGTTAGTAACATTAAAACGTGTATAACATCAAATACACGTTTTTAAAGTTAAAAAAAATATCACAAATAGAAATTTATTTTTTAAAAAAAAAACCATACATATTACACTCTAATTTATATAATATCATACTAACCGACCCGGCAGGAAACGTTTTTTTTTTTTTTTTTTACTCATAAAAATTGTTTATGGTAACACTCCTCGAAATGAATAAAATCATTTAACCAATTTTATAATATAAAAAAAAGGTTTCGGTTTTAAGATTTAAAAATATAGGTACGGTCCTATACAAATATAGGAATATATGTGGCTTTCAAAGTTGGAAACGCCGAAAATCCGGATTTTCCCGATCACTTTTTAACGTAAAACACGATATCACGACACTAAGATTCGGCGACTGTGTAACAATAGATTAATTACTATGAGAACGTATCGCGAGTATCCAACTAGCTTTTTGCTCGAATAATCTTTCAATATTATAGATTTTTTTTTTTATTAATATACACACAATCTGTTCCAAACAGGCATATAATAACAGTATTAGCTAAAATAATAATACGACACGAATACTTGACAAACAAAAAAAAAAAGCCGCCCCCATTGATGACACTTTTAAGTGATTATTTTTTTTTATTTCGTTTAATTCCAAAGTCGAGTTAGTAGATCATCTATTTTCAACACCATTTGCGTTTGAAGCGCCTCGGACGATTGCCAGGAATAACATTTGCTGGAAGAGCTTGTATTAGGGAATTGGGGAATCGTTTAAAATATGTTATTACTTCTTATTTTACAGTTTAAAAATCAAAAATCAGACTTTATTATGGAATAATAAAGATCAATCAATTAAATATCTCGGAGTCTACCTTGACGAAAAATTAACATGGAAAATGCATATAAATAAAAAATTAAACCAAGCCTACGCACGACTAAAAATCTTATACCCCCTAGTAAATTACAACTCAACACTTCGGATTAAATGCTCACTTTTAATTTACACATCAATCATAAGGCCATTATTAACATATCCATGCCCAATATGGGCAGCCGCATCCCAAACAAAAATTACAAAAATGCAAACGTTACAAAACAAATTTCTCAGAATAGCTCTTAAAGCCCCATGGTACATGCGAAACACACAACTCCACAATGACACTGGTATACCATACTTAAACACATGGATAATTGAACAATTCAAAAAATTTCATTCGAAACTAAACACAACAGAAGGAGCCCTTCACTTCAAAATCGGGAAAAGAACCAAAAACCGCAGACTAAAGCCACGTCTTCCACAAGATGTCCTGCTACCTCCTGAAACATCATCATCATCCTCAGCATCGGTATCATCAGAACATTGACCTAATTTAACAACTCAATTAAAGTACAATTTTTTAATTATATTACTGCTCTGTTATGACTACCTAATTATGTATGTATTTATCTTTAAGTAATATGTAAAAATAAAAAAAAATTGTAAAAACAAATATTTATGTTGAAACAATAAAATAAACCTAATTAAATAAAAAAAATTTTACAGTTTTAATTTTTAAGTCAGTATGGGATGCGACAAGTTAGGTTGGGATGGTTAATAATTGTCTTAATGCAATATTCGATTAAAAAATATTATATTTATTATCAAACACCTCGACCGCATGCAAAGAATTCAATCGAAAACACTGCGTACAAATTCTAAAACCTCATTTTACAGTCTCAAATCACACTGTTCACGTTGACCTGACGGTACCGTACGTTTCTGAAATAGCCGAAAACCACTACAAACGATTTAACGAGTCGCTTAGCTCAACACGAAAATCCTCTGATTATTGTCTTCTATCGCTATTTCAGGCAATCCAACCGAAAAACTCAAAAGGCGGCGGCAATCCTCTGCAATCCGTCATCGCTTATTAATTTGTTCATTTTGTTAAATTTCATCGGTTGTCCTTATTTGTTCCATTGCGTAACAGATTGAATAAAAGCTATTTAACATATTTTTTATTTTTTTTTTTTTTAAAAACGTATTATATTTGCAATTTGTTTTGTATATTTTGTCAATATTTATGTAAAATTTAAAATATCGCTCATAGGTTCACCGACAGCAAGCGTTTGTCGTACTCGTATTGAGCGCGTTTTTTTTCTTTTTCTACCGGCCTAATCGCAATTGACTTTTCCAATAAACTAATATGGTAATTTTTTATTATCCTAAGCGACGCATTTTCGGCCGCCTCAACGTCAAGAAAGTTTTCACGCCAACAGGATTCTTACCAACCTAATCATTCAATCCTTCTTATGCAATAGGCATTTCAGAGTCTCATGTGGCGATGCTTTTTCTGAATACCATGCAATTATCGCTGGAGTTGCCCAAGGAAGCATCCTCGCTCCAACCCTTTACAATATCTACACCTCAGATATCCCACACAACAATAACACTACCTTTGGAACCTTCGCAGATGATACTGGTATTATCGCCTCTGATACAAACCCTGAAACCGCATCATTTCTACTACAAACCCACCTTAACCAACTCCAAGGGTGGTTTCTAAAGTGGAGAATAAAAATAAATGAATCCAAATCGTCTCACATAACTTTTGCTTTACGCCCCCGTGACTGCCCCCCAATCTACATCTATGACAGACAAATACCGTCTGAACTAACAGTAAAATATCTAGGGATGCATCTGGATAGACGTCTCACGTGGACAACTCGCATCAAAACAAAAAAAAAATTATTAAATCACAGACTACATCAACTGCGTCCTTTATTAAAATCCAACTTACCAATTCAGAAAAAAATACTAATATACAAACTACTCCTCAATTCTATAGCTACTTATGGAATCCACGTTTGGGGAGCTGCCAAAAATTCCAACTTAAAAAATCTACAAGCATTTCAATCAATATCCCTCAGAATAATAACCAATGCCCCCTGGTATGTAAGTAATTTAACCCTCCATAATGACCTTAACATATCACCCATCTCTGATCAAGCCTCAAAATTATTTAAACGTTTTCACAAAAAACTACTCCATCACCCAAACCCCCTCATCGCCAATCTATCCACCATCGATTTACTCAGTACAACTCGAAGATTAAAAAGAAAATGGTCCAGAGACTTCTTATCATACAAAAAAAAAAAAAAAAAAAAAAAAAAAAAAAAAAAAAAAAAAAAAAAAAAAAAAAAAAAAACAACAACAAGTAATGGTCTATAAACCTGAACTATGACTATTACCTAGTGTTTAGTGTAATCTTTTTTCATTAATGTTTTTCTTTTCTACCTAACCTAACTGAAGAGTAATACCATTGGGTTTTTTATTTCTCTTATCACGTGAACTCATGTCAAAAACTCTAATTTACTCAAATTTACTTATTGTATTTATTAAATATAGATTGTAAATAAACATTTAAAAAAAAAAAAAAAAAAACGCCAACAGGAAATAACAAGACCCGCTCGAGTACATTTTCTGGTTTTGTTACGTCCGGAACACATTTGCCCGAGGGCGTGCCGGGGAGAACCCTGTGCCCGATTATTGTTTTAATTATGTTTTGATTCGTTACTTTTAAAACAAACTCCCGGAGGACGCCGGGGAACGTATGCCCGTTTTTTTTTTTTTTGAAATTTTTTTTTTTTTTGTAACAATCGGAACACAAATGCCCATTTTTTGTTATAATTATTTTTTTCAATTTAAAAGCCCGGGGCAATCCATGCTTAATATTTTTTTGTTATTTATAAAACAAAAACCTAATGGCGCGGAACCTTTGCTCAGAATTGTTTTTCCACTTACATTATTTGAATTTACAACAAATTCTATTGCATCACAAAAAAGTTGTACAATGTTGTTATATTTCCTCGATGAACATTAACGTGTGAGTAGAAGAAAGAATCTTTCATTTCTATTGGGCACCTACTATAATAATAAATTAAATAATATGTCCATTTCGATTTACACCATCCAACATTTTAGTGTGAAAATAAAAATGCAAAAAAAAACTGTTGCTAATCATTAGCTAAACGTAGGCTAAACATATTTGACCAAGAGCAATAGAATTACAACAGCAATTGAATTTCCCAATATCTGTTCGTACATATAATTTCACTTTCCCGGTGTAAATAATTGTATTCGGATAAAAAGTAGATGTGTTCATTATATACGCCGGCCGTAAAAATGTTTGGGTTGGCCGCCAGCTGGACCGGCACCAGGGACGTTACAAACGCCGGCAACACTGTGGTGATAATCAGCGGAAACCACGTGATAATAGGTTAAAAAGAAGTACCGGTGTAGTCGTACCGTATGCAGATATCCCGGTGCAGTGCAGTTACTGTTACATGACCAAATAAAGGAATCCGTCCGCGGCGGCGGGGTCACCGTGCTCGCCTTCGATCGCACGTAACCGCGGGACTGCGACGGCCGTACGAACCGGCAAAACGTCACCCGGTAACGACGGCCCGTAGTAGTAGGTGTAGTTGATGTCGGAGGGGAAACGGCGACGATGACGGTGCGAGAATGAGCGTGTACAACGGCGCGGCGGCGGCGGCGGCGGTGGCGGCGGCGGCAGCGGCGGCGGCGTCGACGACGACGAGAGCGTCCGGACAGTCGCCGCGTGCGTGCGCGAGCGCTAGAATCGTCCGGGGCGGCGACTGCTGCGGCGGCATCGGCATCGGCATCGACATCGGCGGCGGCGGCGGCGACGACGGCGACGGCAACACTATGCAGCAGCAGGTTACGACGTCCGTGGCCGCCATCTTGTTTATTACACCGTGCTGCACTGTAGTAGGTTTTCCCCTCCCACCCCGGTACACTCGCGCCAACCCCGTCGCTTTTCTCTGATAACCCGCACGTACACACGGACGCGCGCCCTCACACGCTCGCGTACTTACACGCGCACCGACGCACACCAGCGCGTTTGCACTAGCTCACGCACGCGCGTCCACACTCGGTCTCACACACACACATAATCGTACGTACGGAACAATATTCGTGTGCGCGTTGCTGCTGCTGCTGGTGGAACCGAATCTCACCAGCTCGTTCGACACACGGCGATAATATACACCACACGTACGAATACAATAAATTGTATTTTCTAATTCGCAAATAATTAATTTAGTTAAAATACGCGTTTCGATATCGCTCGCCAATACCGTTTCGGGCGTAATATTGGTTTATTTTTTCCGCCGAACACGCGACACACTTTTTTTTTTTTTTTTTCAACATACCCAACAAAATCGCCGTAAAAAATGGCGTTGAAACGTATCAATAAGGTAAGTGGTTTTGCAATTAATAATGCCGCGCGTTCGATTCGTTTCCGACCCGGTCCGTGTACCCGGGTTGGTCGTTGCCCGTTCCGTCCCGCGCGACACTGCCTGCCCGATCCCGTCGGCGTCCGCCATATCCGATTTGCCAATTCCCCGCCGAGATCCTTGCGGTGACCGCCGCCTCCGCCTCCGCCGCCGTCGCCGTCTCCGTTGCCAGCGGCGGCGGCGATGGGTCCGTTCGACTCGGGTCCTCCCGATATCCGCCGCGGCCTCTCGAATTTGGACCTCGTTGACCTACAAAATGGCTTGCGTAATCCAAGACGGTTCGGACATTACCCGGTCGTCGTCGCCGCGGTCTGCCGTCCGTATCCTTGCATTGCTTCCGATACGCGACATCGGGAAATGTGATATATATTTATCATTTTTTTTTTTTTTTTTTTTTTTTTTTTTTTTTTTTCCCTCTGACAAACCATGTTCGACGGTCGCTTGTTTTCCCACCCGATGTTTTCATAAATAATCATTTGTCGTCCAAATTGTACGAACGGCTTGTGCTGCAATCGGGTAGTCCGCGTTACGCGCTCGCCGTTGTAATCCCGTAAACCCGTAGAGTATCTTGCGGTCGCGACGCAAACCGAATCGTTAAACTAGTGCCTATTAATAAATGTTTGATTGTTTTCCATAATGACGGACAAACAAAATAGCCGTCACATGGTGAAAACCGGTCGCCCGGCGCCATAAAAACTTGACAAAGTCGTATTGGACTATAGTCGCCATGTTTCTGATCAATATCTATACTGCCTCGGTAATTTCAAGTTCTCCGTGTTCGTTTTCGACAATTATATAAAATTAACCAATCTTCTCACATCAACCTAATCTTAATAATATCCAATACAATTCTATAATAATGATTGATAAATTGTTTGATCGATGGAAATTCTAGAAGTTTTATTTTTATTTTTTTTTTTAAAGTTTAGCCCACATGGTTGATAATTGTTAATATCTATAAATAAATCACCATAACTGCTATAATAAATAAATAACTTATTTGTTTAACATACAGCTATAATTGTGATCGTTTATCGATAGTTGTCAACAACTTTTACATTCAATTTGTGTAAATCTCGAGGTAGATTTAACCGTATTGAATTCTGAGTCGTGGAATTGAGAATTGAATTTCAGTCGTCTTTATATTTATTTATTTATCAAATTTTCTTATCCTTTGACAGGTACTCTTGTATATCAAAGTTATGTTTGGCGAGTTCTACCATGTTTGTTTTTAATATTTGTTCGATAAGTTTTATTCAACAACAGAAAATTTATTTATCAAAACTTAATTTCAATTTGGGCTTTCCAATTACTATCATTGTTACAGTTAGTCACTCCGAGTGACTATTTATGAAATGATAATGTTAGGCCGGGGACAAAGGGAAATGGTATTATTTATGGATAATTTTATTTTTATATCAAGATAACCAGATAGTAACTTAACAATAATTTATTACACAATTGAAAGTATTTTATAATATTTTTCTGATAAAATTATTATCCAAAATCATTGTAAGCGTAAAATATGATGATCAGTGGGTAGGTTATAAAACATATCTTTATTAACTTCTATGTAGAGGATTCTTACATTTTCAGAAAATAAAATTGATTTCATTTTTCCTCATATACATAGATAGATAGCTACTAAAGTGTATAGTAATGTACCTATTTTAAAATATTTATGTACTACTATCGGTCCTATCGCTGTATTTTATTCTTTCTTCGCGCTATAATCTTTAAATAAAAAAATGATTTTCTTGTCCGCAACAATCCCATAAAAATTAATTTATCAGCCAAATTCTTCATGTATGCGCATCCCAAAAATCTTTTCTTATCTCACGCCTTCACCGTAAGAAGTGTATTCCACCAAAATGTCAAGTTTAGGTTCTGCGGTTTGATCTGGACGTTGATCATTGAATGAGTGAGTGTATCAGACATCTTCCTTTATATATATTTATATATATACTACATACATATGGTTATAATTAAATAAATGGTCCATATGTTGAAGGTTATTATTATTTTTATATAACCTACTACTACATAATATATTTTTATATAATTCACAATTTACATATTACTTTGATAGTTGATATTTTCTATGTAACTGTTACCTTACCTTACATGTTTAATTTGAGGATTAGTTAATAAAATATTTTTTATTTTGATGTGTTTTAGGAGCTTCAAGACTTAGGAAGAGATCCACCAGCACAATGCTCTGCAGGGCCTGTGGGAGACGACTGTAAGTATACAAAATTACAATTGTGCAATCAAATTAATATTAAAAATAAAAAATAGACAGACTTTGAAACTGTTAACCCGGCACAAATCAAATTTGTTGATTTAAAAATACGATGGGTATGTATATTGTCCAATTAGTATAGATCATAGATATTAATTAATGTACTTTATTGTAATTACAATTTATTTATGAATTTAATATTTGACTAGCCAAAATACCTAAATACTTTTAATTATTTCTGTAGAAATGTAATGCAAATTTCATCTGCATGTTTATCGTACAAGTGCAATAAAATTATAATTTATTATTGTGTAATATGTATTTATAAAAAAAAAGTTGATAGGTACTGTCGTAGTGTTTTTAATTGATTATATTTATATTTTTTAAAATATAAAAATTTGTATAGATAATAATACTTATTATATAAATATTGTGTGTATATAATATAATTGTTTTTAGAAAAAATTAATATTTTAAACATACTCTTCTATCACTATTTTTTTATTTTTTTTATGCCATTTCATTTTTATAAACTTGTGTAATAAGTACATTGTTATTTTAATATAGAATAACATGGTGTTCAATTTATTGGATACCTAATAAAAATGTTCAAAGTGAATAATACCTAATAGTTTTGTTTGTTTTAAAAAATAGTGTAGACATGTGATAATGCTCCGATGTATACTAGATTGTCGTTTCAAAACAAAAATGTTTGGTCTCCGATTGATTATTGCACCATTGTCACTACTCTGTTGTTCTTTGTAATACAACATACTTTCATTTTAGCACAACCAATAAAATTTACTTAACATTTTATATTTTATTATTTTACCAACCTTTTTTTCTAAACAATTATGGTGTACACTTTTGGTTAAGATGAACAAAGTTAATGATTATCAATATCTAATATAAATGCACATTATTAAACTTGACAATTTGTATTTTTTATTTTTACATTTCAAGTATATATATTTTGCTATTTTATTTAAACATTTTAAGATATGTTGTTAGGTACCTACTTGTTTTAATTTTTGTTAAAATTCAATTAATTTCATAATATGTTTTAAGGACAAACTGGTAGATACTATGTGAAGATTACAATTTTAAACTTACCTATTTTATGTGCAGCTCAAAAACCTCTGATTTATAATATTATATTATTAAAATTACACCACTTTTGTTATGATTATTTATTTTACCAATGTATGTTTTAGGCCATTAGAAAAATTGTGCCTAAAGTGAAACAAACCCCAGACTGTTTGAAACGAGACTTATCGAATTATTAATTTTTTTCTGCGAACAGCCTGACATTTTCTATAGCTATTTGCATGAAGATTAACGACAGTCACTCTAAAATGATGAAACACATATCTTACAAAAAAAAAAAATGAATTTTGAATTATTTATTTTGTTTTGTGTTATATTTATTAATAAAATGAATTAATGATATTAATGGTATTATTATAAATTTAAATATAAAAATACATACCATTTTATTTATTCTTACAATTGGTTTTCTTGTGGCATCTTGAATTTGTAAACTATTACTACTAAACCATTAATTTATAATTCCATAAGGTGTAACAATTTGATAAACGTTTTTAAAACCTAGAACTTGCAATTATATTTTGCATGTCTAATGGTTCACAATCTACTTTTGGAATATTCACTGACACATACTATCCAACTTCAATTGGACCCAATTTTTTTTTTTTTTTTTTCTCACTAACTTCAAGTGCAGATGAGTACAAGTACCTATAATATATAATTCAGTATTCGTTATTTTATTATAAATATTAATTTTCTTATTTAATAATTGTATTTCTAATAAGCCCGACTGCTGTTGGTCTGTGCATATGATCTAGAAAATGATAGGCTGTTTGTGGGGTAAAAATGAACAATTAGAAATAGGCTACTTATTTGCAAAAAGCCTATGTTTTCCACAAAATATTAATTTCTCTATATTATAAATTATTTAATACTAAGATAATTAATTTTTTTTTTACATTTTCAGTATTTCATTGGCAAGCAACAATTATGGGACCAGTAAGTTTCATAAATTTGTTTATATAAATAAAAAGTGTATATTATTTATACTTATAAACCGTCATATTTTAGCCGGACAGTCCTTATCAAGGTGGTGTGTTTTTCTTAACTATTCACTTTCCTACGGATTATCCATTCAAACCTCCCAAGGTAAGAAGATATTATAAAAACTTTGGTTCATTTGTTTTATATATATATATAACTAATTGATTTTTCTTCGATATTTAGGTTGCTTTCACAACTAGAATTTATCATCCGAACATTAACAGTAATGGTAGCATTTGTCTTGATATTCTACGGTCTCAGTGGTCACCAGCATTGACTATATCAAAAGGTAAATATTTCATTGGTAATAATCACCATCATTATTAATGTATAACAAATTGTTTCAGTTTTGTTGTCCATTTGTTCGTTGTTGTGTGATCCAAATCCAGATGATCCACTTGTTCCCGAGATTGCTAGGATATATAAAACTGACAGAGAAAAGTACAATGAACTTGCTAGAGAATGGACACGCAAATATGCAATGTGATGGTTGTTTCATAATATATTTTGTACAACCGTCTCTTAAATAAACATTCTTTTTTTTTTTTGCCCTGTACAATTAAAAAAAAAAGATCAACAATACAATTATTTCAATCTCTGGTAAAATAAATACAGCGGTCACACTATTTAAAAGTACTTTTATAGTATGATTTTGAAAATATTTTATTCATATTGCCTATACATATGTTTTTTTTTTTTTTTTACTTATCACTTTGTCTAAAAGTTTAAACATATGTGTCTCATAATATAGAGAACAAATTAAAAATAACATGGTGTTTATTTAGTAATTAACTTAAATAATTATTCATATATTTTTCGGGATAAATGTGTAATATATTCATGTGCTGGTAGTAATTTATATAACTGCCTGCCTCTACCCACCCAAAAATAATTATAATATAGTTTTTCATTATTATTTATTTTATTATATTTTTAACAAATTTTTAAATAATTAATCTATTTCAATTTCAATATTTTGTACGCAAATTAAAATACTTTGGTAATTTTTGCCGATATTTTCTTTGCAATATTATTATATACCACGAGGTAATAATATTAATACCTTCCTAGACTTTATTTTGTTTATTTTTTAACCGGTTTAATAAATTCAATTAATTTTCAATAATCAACTTTCAATGTCATTTGGATTAGAATTTATTTGATATTCATTTAGCTGAAAATGTTCAATAGTATTATACTGGTAATCTCTAAGCTGTTACCATTTCTATGATAATTAATCTAGTTTGCAAACAATAAAGATTAAGTAAATTAATATAAATTTAAAAGTACTAAAGATAATAATTCATATTTAGTCAAAACGATAATTACAAAATACTTTGAATATGCAAAATTAATGGAAAAATTATGTTTTACTAAAATGAAACAAATTATTGCAATAAACACTACTAAGTTTTTTTTTTTTTTTTACATATGGTCTTAAAAATTAATATCACTCGATTATTTAAATTAACAAATATCATTATTAAAACTATTTCATTTTGTGTAATAGTTAAACAAATCTAAAAAATACTAATAATAAATATAACTTACATAATTTAAGAATAAATACAAAAACATGAGTATTATAAGTACCCACTTATTTTACTAGACATGATATCATTTTCTAAACTGTCCACATTTCTGCTGACATGTATATATATTTTTAATTTTATAGGTTTTTGCTTTAGCCAATCCTAATAAATCTATATCCTATAGTACTCACGGGTCAAGGATTTGCGTTATTATTTTAAATTGTAGTGTATCATTTGTGCGCTTATTATATTTTTACAGAGTATTAAAAACTCAATTTGTATCTTTACTTATTAAATCCTATCTGTAAAGTCTGTATCCAAGTTGTGGTGATGTGCTCTCTAATGCGTAGTCTGTATTTAATATTCGTGAAATTTGTTTAGGTGTTCCTCATTGATAACGTTTGATCGACAAACGGATAAGTTATTTTCCTACCAACATTTTAATTTATAGGACCAATTCAGATTTGTTGTTTGTGTTCGAATTCAGCAGTTCTATGTTTGTTTTTGCCTTGTTTCACCAATAGCATAAATTAATTTTTGTTAAGTACTGCGAAGATTTTTTTTATATATAATTTAATTGGATTTTTTTTTTAATTATACTTATACAATTATAGATTATCTATATCTAATCAATATTATAATAATATGATAGAGATCAAATTATATTAATAAATTTAAACTTTTACCTCATATATTCATATAAAAAATATATATATGTATAGGGAAATATAAATAATTTATATTTTGTGTGAAGTATTCTGTTATTTTATTAATTAACATTGTTCCCTATTATTATTTTGAAGCAATGCAATTTAACTAATGTTAATGTTTAATAACTTTTGTTTCGGCAGCCCACTTTTAAAAACTTTCATATTGTAATTATGATTTTAATAAAGATAAAAGTCACTGAACATTAGAGATCGATCGCCAAATAAAAAACTGGATCTGCACAATGTTCTTGTACACCGAGGTGTCGAAATGAGTACTCAATAAAATACATAAATATGATTCTAAAATTGAGTTGCTTTTAAAAAAACAATCGTAGTTAATAATAATTCAATTTTCTAAAGGTCGAACCGGGGTTTTTTTTGATTTTTTGCCGTTATGCCTAGTGATATTGATACTTTACGGTCTGGCACTTTGCCGCCAACATACTAACCAAGAAACAATGTTTTGTTTTTTTTAATCAAAAGTCACAAAATTGATTTTTCGTTAGTGTCCCCGTATGTGCGATAAAATTGTTTTTGTTCTTTTTTTTTAAAAAAAAGGGAGCACTTTTTGTAATATATAAATTTAATCAACACAACACCGAAAACACATTGAAAAAAACGTACGTACCTATTATTATATACTTTCGTACATTTTTTTTTTTCTTATTTTTTTTTTGTCTATTTTTTTACGTTCTGATGAGTTACTATATTACGAAGGTTTTACGTGGCGGCCGTACCAGTTGTTACTTGGTGAAATTAAAAATAGTTAGCCTTCGAGAACGAATGGAATTATACTGCTGGCACGCAGTTAGATACGGCTAAGACCGCCGTTTTTTTTTTTTTTTACCGCTAAAACTTAAACAAAAATTTCCAATACTATTTACCGGTTTCGGAATATCTCGATATAGGTTCTGATGTATTGTAGAAAAAAAAAAACGCGTAGGTGTACGGACGAATAATTCGGCGTTTAAATGAATAATTGGGTAGCGCCGTGAAACGATCGGCTAAATTCAACTCGGCCGACCGACAAACGCAATGGTATTACGGATATGTGAAATACTGAAATCCAATCGTCGGCCAGTGTAAAAATAAATCTTTTTTTTTTTTTTGTTTTAATGTAAAATTTAAATTTTTTACGGGTTTTTTTTTCACCTAACCTAATCCAACGGAGGAGAGAAGGTACGCGATATACAATATTTTATACTCGCCCAATAAAGGCTACGGCGGTTTATACGGACGTCGATTGTAAAAAGTTTTGTGGTTCGTTATTAAATTCGTTCCGTTGGATAATATTTGTACGATATTAAACGAGTTATATGCTTAAAAAAAAAAAAAAAAATATGTTTATATCATAAACGGCGTTGATAAAACGGTACGGTTTTAATCGTACTTGAAATTCGTCGGGCCACACACGAATTATGTTTAACTCGCAAGCAAATAGAAGTGGCCCGTACGCGCGAATTTGATCTCCAGCGGATGAAATCCTCTGAAAAGTCACACCGCGTGCGCCGCCTAAGGATTTAATCGGGCGAGGACAAAAATCCGGCAGATTTCGTCCGAGAACGAGTGTCTCGTGTGCCAATTATTATTTATCATCGTAAAATATCATCTGTTTACTTATCATGAGTTTGTGTACGATTTTTTTTTTTGTGATTGACATCATATTTTCATACAATTTTATTCCCTGTACATACATACTTTTGTGCATCATGGGCTGGTCTGTTTACTATCGAGTTCATTGAATTATATCAATCTAAACCGTGTTTATGGAAAACTAGTTGGGTAGTATAAAAAAAACACAAAAATTTGAAGACCGTTACTTGTAATGAACTGACGAGTTTCCTAAAAATTACAGTAATGAAATAGATGAAGGAAATGTTTGTAACAATTTGGAGTTGACAGTGATAAATCTAATACAAAGGACTGTCAAAACCATGTAAGTTATTTCAATAGATTAAAAATGAAAACTAGAATAAATTGTTAAGTAGTGACTATTAAATTGAATAAAATTCATGTGTTTATGATAAGAATCAATATAATGAAATGTTTGGTAAATAGTGACTTTATTTTAACACGATGCTTTAGTAATTATAAATTTAGGTAGATGACATGATACTCTCAATGACAGTGTTATAACTAAACATATTCTTTATCCAAATAGGTACAATATAAATTAATTAGTACAAATATTACAAATAATATCTTAATTTATCTAAAATAATTATGATTTTCCATTTCTAACAATTTGTAGCGAGCCCAAAGCGACTGTGCTTTTACGATTTATTTAATGACTGAGACTTCGCCGACGTCTGCTGGTTGCGTGGGTTGAAAAAATAATTGGAGATAGTTAAGTTTGAACGTAAATGAATTACTATATTACAATACTGAACATAAATACTAATAAAACTGATTATACAAAACTTAAGAGCGATCAGAAAAGGATCAGAGGTGGTTCGTCCGCAACTGCTGACTGTGGAATCTACTAATGTGAGGCAGAAGTAAAAGTTCCGCCTGAGCGTAGTGCCCGTTTATATACAGCTCTTATACCGACACTAAGTGCTTCTCAAAGGTTGTGAACAAGGTAAAAGGAATAAGATATTTAGCAATAAGGAAAAGGTTGTGTTCACACGTATCGAGGTTCCCCTTGTAACGACTAGTGCTTATAATAATATAACTCTGTTAGCAGATGTAATCGAATTGGCTTACTACAAATTTCTGCCAGGTTACTTTTTCAATACCATTAAAATACTCTAAATACTTTTCTCAGTATCTTTTGGCTGCCACTGAACTATTTCTTGCATTATTACAATTGTGTAATGGAAATAATTGTCCGCTTACATCAATTTCTTCTAAGTCTTGTATCCCGCTGTTTTCAGAATCCAATGAAGTAGGTTTAACATACAAAGAACTATGCTTTATAAACAAATTATAAAGTGTGCAAATTGCTAAATCAACATAATTTTTGTCATTCAGATTGACATCAATAGATGTTAGCAAAATGCAAAATATAAAAACCAAAAGTATTTACAATTACGTTCCTAGCCCTTGATAGTCGGTAATTATAAAACTGTCTTTCGTAGTTAAGGGATTTTTGTGAAAATGGTTTTAACTTATGCTCTTCCAGAACAAATGATTTATCTCAAATAAATATAAAATTAAGATTTACATCACATTCCATAAGTTTTTGGCAAATTAAGAGTTTGTCTCTGTAGTCTTCTGTAAAATGTTGTTGCTTGTATTACGCTTCCATCAGAAACCCTACCCTGTTTTCCAACATTGACGAACATGATTATGATTTACAAAAGTCATTAGAAGAACTCTATAAAAGATTTTATAATTATAATATAGTGTACCCAGAAAGTGCAGGTTAATAAATGTCAATATGTTTGCCAACAATACACCCTTCACAGTTGATCATTTGCCATCGATCCTTATATCCAAAAGCTACTTCTTTCCAATCTTTAGATGTTTGAGGTACCTAAAATATAAAATTAATTAATTTTTCTTATATATTATGTTAGCTGTTATTCACAATTACTAAAAAAATAAATATTATTTTACTAATAATAATTTGTATTTTAGGTTTTTCAAATACCATGATCACAGTGACAACATTGGTTGTAAGAAACATTTTTTTTTTTGTTATGCAGGCAATTTATGTATCTAAGGGTGGCGTAACCGATCTATCTCCCAAAATTGGATTTTATCTCGTACGTTATCAATATCGGGAATAATGTACACATACTTTGTTGAACTATAGTGCGGGCCACCATATTGTTGTTTCATCGTTTCTAGTGTTTAAACATAAGTATCTAACTAGGAAATTTTAAGCTGGACGTCGTAGTAGAAACAGTAGTTACCCACCCAAAAGGTTTTCACATCGTATCAGACATTCAATTTATGTTAAAAATAATAAAATGAATCAGGTAATATTATTTAATGATATCAAGAAGATATAAATCGGTAAATAGTTATTAATTTTTTTCAACATGCAGATCGATCAAGTTATAACAGCGTACCGTGCTGTCACCCAATATCCAGCATTAGTATCTGCTACAATATTAAACGGTTCCACAGATTCTTCTGTCAGTGTCGAGTATGTTTGGGCTCAAAGGAATATAGATAGACACACCGGAACAAGATACCGACAAAATGCTCAGTCCAATTACGAAACTTTTACTATAACATCACCACCGACTGATATATCAAACGAGTATAAATATTAACATAAACATATTGTATTTATCAAATTGAAAAATATATATTTACATAATATAGATTGATAAGTGCATAACCTAAATCTGGTAAATATTTCTGCGTCATATGAAAAATGGAATTGAGAAAGAAATGTAAACAATACTTGGAAGTATGGGCTGATAGTTGTTTGATACAAAATTATGACTTAAATTCTTTAAAAGTACATGGAAAAATTTATGCTGATGGTTAGTAATGTCACATCCATATTTTGTAATATCTATTTCCAATTTTAATATAATATTTGTATGGTTTTTGTTTTATAGTTGAATTTGAAACTTTGCAATGGTCACCAGATGAGACAAAAATTGTATACATTGCTGAGAAAAAAGTTCCAAAGTCAAAACCATTTTTTAAACAAGAACCAAAATCATCTGGTGATAAAGACGAGGTGGATGGTAAAACTTGCATACCGGTATATTAAGTTAATAAATTAATATAAGATATAAATACTGACTAATTAATTAATATAGGGTGAAGAATATGAATGGAACCAAGATTGGGGAGAGAAAATGGTTGGAAAGATTACTCCAGTGTTAGTTGTGTGTGATATAAAAACAAATACTATAGAAGTTCTTCCTAATATTCCAAAGGACATTTATCCTGCATCAGCTTCATGGATTCCTGATGGAAGTGGAGTTGTTGCAGTCAGATATAAAATTGCATCACGCAAATTAGGACTTATTTACTGTACTAACCGTCTTAGTCATATATTTTCTCTTACATTATATGGTGAATATAATAAGTATAATTTGAAAATCATAATATTCATAATAATTATGTTTAAACAAAATGGACAATTAATATATATATTATTTACTGGTCATTTCATTACTAAATAACTATAAATTTGATCATTTTTGTGAATATATTAGGCTATATATATATATAACATGTAGGCTTTATTTTTTAATAATTTATCTGTAAAACGTACATTGTACATGCATCTTCCAAATATATAGTGCAAAGATTAATGTATTTGTAACTTAATATTACACAGCTGTATTGAGTTCCAATTCAGAACAACTATCTGTAAAATCTCCCAGGTTCAATTTGACCGGTATAAAGCTTGTTTAGTTGGCGGACCACATCATTCATGTTTTAAATTGATGACATATAATTGGTCAACGAAAGAGGTAGCTTATCTTTTTCAATTACAACATCACACTTTGAAAATTATTCTAATTTATAAGAGATGTTTTTATTACTATTAATATAGATTACTACAGTCGTTGATTTTATTGATACTGTAACATCCACAAACGGCAATCAAGAAATTCCATTTTATGGTCTGTATAATGATGCAATACCAAGAAGTTGGTTAAACGATAATAAAACTTCTGTTAAGTACACCTCAAGGTGGTTCAATACATATATTTTCAATTGATACTGGTAATTATTGATAGTGATTAATACAATATGTTACTAAATATATTTTAAATTTTATAATCGTAACCTTTAATAATCTTTCAGAGACAAATGATATTTATTATCTTCCAGTGGCAAATCCATCTCATGAAAGTGTAAGTGTAATAGACGTATTCAATGATATTTTGGTCCGTCTTAAATCATCACTAAATAAACCAGGACAATTATTTACTATCAAAATTAACAAAGCGAATGAAGTGACTTCAATAATATTTTCATTCATAAAATTTCACCAACTAGAATTCTTCCAAATGATGATAAATATGTTGTTGAACATGGTTATACATTATACAGTAAGATTTGAAAAATTATATAAAAACAAAAGGAACTTACCTAATTAATGACTTTATTTAATATATAGATAAACCTACTACAATATTTTATGGGCCAAAAATCAATAATTGCCCTTTGATTGTATATCCTCATGGTGGACCTCATACATCATCGATAAATTATTATTACACAGATCCTGCATTCTTTGTCCAACTTGGTAATAATAATTCAAATGTAGTTATTGCGTTTAAATTTTCATAATACAATTGTTTTACATTAATTTTTATTAGATTTTGCTGTGCTATTTGTCAATTTAAAGCTGTAATTGCATTGAACCCAGCTACTGATTTAATCACAATGTTTGAACATCTGATATAACTGAATGGTATGTTTTTTATAGCAGATGTTTTATTCTATGTAAATTGCATTATTTCAGAGTAAATTTAAAGCTGTATCTACCAGAAATCCTGTTACTGAATTCTTATCACTTTCGGTGACTTCTAATATACCTGATTGGTAAGAGCAAAGAATACAGTTTTTTTTTTTCTTTAAATGCACTTACATTATTAAATCATCTGCTTTTTGTTTTTAAATTATTAAACATTCAAATTATTTTTTAAATTTTCCTTTTATAGGGCTTTTACTTTTGCTGGGTATAATTACTCTTATTCAAAAACATTGGCAAATTCCATAGAAGCTATGATGAAATTAGCTGATTATTCACCTTCTAAATATGCTCACAAAGTTCAAACTCCTACACTTTTGATATTTGGTGATAAAGATATGCGCGTTCCTGAGAAGCAGGGTCTTTATTATTGTTATCTTCTTGATGAAGCCGATGTCACTACTAAGTAATGTTAGTTTAAATTCGTTCAATTGTTGAGTTTGATTTTAATTTTCATTGCAGAGTGATAATGTATAACGAATGCTATCCATTAAATTCTGTCACTGTCTATATCGATAGTTTGATAAAAACTGCTGGTTTATGGAGCATATCTCGGTGTCGATGGTCAGCGATCTGCATCCGGACAGGTCTCCAGGCTGGCTAATGGACACCGGCAAATGGTTTATCAAGTATACTAGTGAGAACACTGAAAAATCTATAGACTGAATTCATTTTATAATACTTGTAAAAATTAGATGAATTACTCATAGATTAGAATTTTTTTTTTTTTTAACTAATTTGTTTTAATAAATAATTTGTTAAATTAAAGGCTATTAAATATTTATGTCAGTCTTTATCATTTATTTAATTCTCAATTTTATATTTTGTTTTAATGGTATTGGAGGTGGTGTCTATATTAGTCTACTTTGGACCTAAAAGACTTACAAAACTGTAAGAATTGTGTTTGACATATTTCTATTTTGTAAACTGTTCATGATTCTTTAGATTCTTATGATTTTAATTATACTACTTACACCTACACTGTCCACCTCAAACATTTTTTTTACTACTCTCCAAACAGTGAATTTGTGTGTTGTTAGTGGGTAATAATAGGTATTTAATGGACTAAAGTTTAAACTAACTTATCTAACCACAAGACACTCGCCCACCAATTGTTTGATATTTGTGTGGATTTAAATATACCTCCTTTTAGCTGTCACTGTCTCCACTATCCGTTTCAGACTGATGTGACTCGATCGAACGTAATTAAGACATAAGCTTAAAGTTTTATATATAAAACATGATATTTCATGATTTTTATTTTGTTTTAAAATGGTGTTATTGATGGCACTAATTATTTCCTTACAAATAACTGTCAATATTAGCTTACGTCGCCACTTGTTAATTACGTTCTATCGAGATTAAACTTAACAGACAGTTAGGGCGCTCGCAGGTCGGGTGGTCCCGATGCCGAGTAAAGGTGCTCGGCAAAAGGCCCCCGACATGTTACCGGTGCTAGGAGCGCGGCCCCCACGTGGCGGAGTGCCGGATGCCGGCACGCGCCAGGAGGTGCTACCGGTGCCATAAGGAGGGACACCTTGCTGCCATCTGCGGCGACCAGGAGCGGAAGGGAAAGCCGCAGGAGAAGACCGCCGATCCATGCAGCGTCGAGGAAGCTGCAGGAGTGGCGGCGGCGGAATCAGCTCCACCTGCCGAACAGTTACGCGGCGATGATTAAGGTCGTGCAACCTTAGGTCAGGGTCTGAGGAAACGACTTTATGTAGTGTAGTATATCCATTTTAATGTTATTTTTTATAATTTTCAGTTTTTAATTTGTTAAAATGATACATTTAAGTTTTGTTAAATTATAATTAAATTGTATAAAATAAATAAAGTATTGTTTTTACCTTTATGTATAAATATATATATATATATCTTGTAATACTTCATAGATAGCCCAACACATCTCGGGCATAATATAACCTGTAAGCTAAACACCGTAAAGTATAAGACTATAAGACGTTAAAGCTGGTATCCTGGTTTGGTTATGCACGGTCTTAATAGATCAAAATAAATAGAAGTACAAAATAAATGTATGATGTTGGATAAAATACAATTTATTAACACCACATTTTGTTTACATCAAAATGTTCTAACGTTAATAGAAAAAAAATAATAATATGATGTACAATTTTAATTTGTAAAACGCTTATCCGGGAGTCGAACAAAATCTGGTTCTGCCATTCTCGAATAGTTTTTCGAATCATTTGGTTCATTTTCGTTCAACTCTTTGTAGTAATGGCACATTACCAAACAAATCCCTTCTGGCGACCATGTTTTTGACCCACTTACGCTTTCCTTTCGTTTTTTTTTTTTTTTTGACATACAATAGTACCCGACCATCAATCATGCAGCGGGCTAGCCAATTTTTTTTTTTTGTCCAAGGTATATTACGCTTATTTATTCAATTATATATTTAAAACGTATGAATATAAAATAACGATGATAACCGATAAAACAGTTGAAATCCGTAGGTATTCCAGTACGTCTGGAAAGACCAACGGACGTGGTACTAAACATAAAAAAAAAAATCAACGGATTTCCTCCATTGACAGCGGCGGATGGCGTACGGTGGAGGATACGCTAGGCGAAAAGTGGCCGGACTTTCATTTGTCACGTTAGCGGGTACAATTAAAGACCTAGTCCGACGGACCAAATCCATCGAGGACCTAAGGATCGTTTTAATCAGTCATAAATTCCCTGGTGTATGGCAAGCCAATAGCGGTGGTGGCTATTTCTCTACGCCTTTGTAACTATACCATTGCAATCGCCTAAAATCTGTATGGACCATCCAGATATACGGGAATGTACGGTCTTATTTAAGTCGTCAATTATCATTGATACAAAACTCTCTTAAACCCATTTGGATGTGTGGCATCCAAATATGGGGCTCTGCAAAAAAGTCACGTATAAACAAAATTCAAATAACTCAAAATAAATTGTTCCGTTTAATAACAAAGGCTCCTTTCTATGTACCCAACCAAACCTTACACTCGGACTTAAAAATGAACACCGTGATAGAAACCACTACCAAGTCCTACTCTCGTTACCACAATTCTCTCTTCGACCGTCCTAACATCCTAGCCAAAAATCTAACCAATCCAATGCCTGACAACCCTCCCAAAAGATTAAAAAGAAAGTGGTGCCGCCACCTACTTCTCTAATTTAACCCTATAACACTGATCAGGAGTGTCACCAGTGGGCGGCTTCTCCTTCATGTCACCTGACAGCAACCTAAATTGTTAGCACTTAAGCTTATTATACATTATTTGTATAGATTGTTTAAATTCAAATAAAGGAGAAAAAAAAAAAAATTATCATTGACAGTTTTCGACTAAAAACATGGAATTTAAATAAATACTAGTAAATTCCCATTTTAGTTATTCGTTTAGTATTGACCCAACCACCGGGAGTTATAATAATCGATAAGCCGGTGTCGGGTTTGTAGATATTTCACATAAGGGCTTTTCGTATTTCAACGGTGGCAACGTCGGTTAGGCAAAACATTTTTTTTTTTTTTTTTGTTGTTATGCAGGCAATTTATGTTTCTAAGGTTGGCGTAACCGACCGATCACTCGAAATGGGATTTTATCTCGTACGTTATCAACATCGGGAATATTGTACACGTCCTTTGTTGAACTTTGGTACGGGCCACCATATTGTCGTTTCATCGTTTCTATTGTTTGAGCATAAGTATCTGCTTAAGAGATAAGTAATAAGTACTACTCGGAAATTTTAAGCTGGGCGTCGTAGTACAAACAGTAGTTACCCACCCAAAAGGTTTTCAAATCGTATCGTATGTTAAATTTATATTGAAAATAATAAAATGATCCAGGTAATATTATTTAATGATATCACTAAGATATAAATCGGTAAATAGTTATTAATTTTTTCAACATGCAGATAGAATCAGTTTTAGCAGCGTACCGTGCTGTCACCCAATATCCAGCATTGGTATCTGCTAGAATATTTAACGGTTCCACAGCTTCCTCTGTCAGTGTCCAGTCTGTTTGGGTTCAAAGGAATTTAGAGAGACACACCAGGACAAGATACCGACAAACTGCTCAGTCCGATTACGAAACTTTTACTATAACATCACCACCGACTGATATATCAAACGAGTATAAATATTAACATAAACATATTGTATTTATTAAATTTAAAAATATATATATTTACATAATATAGATTGTTAAGTGCATACTCTAAATCTGGTAAATATTTCTGCGTCATACGAGACGTGGAATCGGGAAAGGAAAGTAAACAATACTTGGAAGTATGGGCTGATTGTTGTCTGATTAAAAATTATGACTTAAATTCTTTAAATGTGCATGGAAAAATTTATACTGATGGTTAGTAATGTCACATGCATATTTTGTAATATCCATTTCCAATTTTAATATAATATTTGTATGGTTTTTGTTTTATAGTTGAATTTGAAACTTTGCAATGGTCACCAGATGAGACAAAAATTGTATACATTGCTGAGAAAAAAGTTCCAAAGTCAAAACCATTTTTTAAACAAGAACCAAAATCATCTGGTGATAAAGACGAGGTGGATGGTAAAACTTGCGAACCGGTATATTAAGTTAATAAATTAATATAAGATATAAATACTGACTAATTAATTAATATAGGGTAAAGAATATGAATGGAACCAAGATTGGGGAGAGCAAATGGTTGGAAAGATTAATCCAGTGTTAGTTGTGTGTGATATAAAAACAAATACTATAGAAGTTCTTCCTAATATTCCAAATGATATTAATCCTGCATCTGCTACATGGATTCCTGATGGAAGTGGAGTTGTTGCAGTCGGATATAAAATTGCATCACGCAAATTAGGGCTTATTTACTGTACTAACCGTCTTAGTGAAATATTTTCTCTTACATTATACGGTGAATATAGTAAGTATAATTTGAAAATCATAATAATTATGTTTAAACAAAATGGACAATTAGTATATATATTATTTACTGGTCATTTCATTATTAAATAACTATAAATTTGTTCATTTTTGTGAATATATTAGGCTATATATATATAACATGTAAGCTTTATTTTTTAATAATTTATCTGTAAAATGTACATTGTACATGCATCTTCCAAATATATAGTGCAAAGATTAATGTATTTGTAACTTAATATTACACAGCTGTATTGAGTTCCAATTCAGAACAACTATCTGTAAAATCTCCCAGGTTCAATTTGACCGGTACAAAGCTTGTTTGGTTGGAACGTTTAGTTGGCGGACCACATCATTCATGTTTTAAATTGATGGCATATAATTGGTCTACGAAAAAGGTAGCTTGTCTTTTTCAATTACAACATCACACTTTGAAAATTGTTCTAATTTAAAAGTGATGTTTTTATTACTATTAATATAGATTACTACAGTCGTTGATTTTATTGATACTGTAACATACACAAACGGAAATCAAGAAATCCCATTTTATGGTCTGTATAATGATGCAATACCAAGAAGAAGTTGGTTAAACGATAATAAAACTCTTCTGTTAAGTACACCTCAAGGTGGTTCAATACATACATTTGCAATTGATACTGGTAATTTATTGAGAGTGGTTAATACGCTATGTTACTAAATATATATTAATTTTTATAACCGTAATCTTTAATAATCTTCCAGAGACAAAAGATATTTATTATCTTCCAGTGGCAAATCCATTTCATGAAAGTGTAAGTGTAATAGACGTATTCAATGATATTTTGGTCTGTCTTAAATCATCACTAAATAAACCAGGACAATTATTTACTATCAAAATTAACAAAGTGAATGAAGTGTATGACTTCAATAATATTTTCATTCATAAAATTTCACCAACTAGAATTCTTCCAAATGCCGATAAATATGTTGTTGAACACGGTTATACATTATACGGTAAGATTTGAAAAATTATATAAAAACTAAAGGAACCTACTTAATTAATGACTTTATTTAATATATAGATAAACCTACTACAATTTTTTATGGTCCAAAAAAAAGTAATTGCCCTTTGATTGTATTTCCTCATGGTGGACCTCATTCATCGTCGTTAGATTATTATTATCCAGTTCCTGCTTTCTTTGTCCAAATTGGTAATTATAATTCAAATGTATTCATTGTGATAAATTTTCATAATACAATTGTTTTACATTAATTTTTATTAGGTTTTGCTGTGCTATTTGTCAATTATAGAGGATCGACGGGTCTTGGTAAAAATTATGTTGAATCATTACTTGGTAACATAGGCGATGCTGACGTCAAAGATGTGTATAATGCCATTCAATCCAACCCTTCGTGGTCTAATAGGAAATTGGTGTTATATGGCGGGTCACATGGTGGTTTTATAGTTGCCCATTTAAGTGGACAGTATCCAGTGAGTAATGGTGTTTACTAATTTACACCCTTGAAAAAATAAATTAAAACATTACTTTTAAAATTGTACATATTGAAGACCATTTTTATTATGAATTGACTGTATATAATATAATTACAGTCTGAATTTAAAGCTGTAGTTGCACTGAACCCAGCTACTGATTTAATCACAATGTTTGGAACATCTGACATAACTGAATGGTATGTTTTTTATAGCAGATGTTTTATTCTATGTAAATTGCATTATTTCAGAGTAAATTTAAAGCTGTATCTACCAGAAATCCTGTTACTGAATTCTTATCACTTCCGGTGACTTCTGATATACCTGATTGGTAAGAGCAAAGAATACAGTTTTTTTTTTCTTTAAATGCACTTACATTATTAAAACATCTGCTATTTGTTTTTAAATTATTAAACATTCAAATTATTTTTTAAATTTTCCTTTTATAGGGCTGTTACTGAAGCTGGGTTTAATTACTCTTATTCAAATACATTGGCAAATTCCAAAGATGTTATGATGAAATTAGCTGATTGTTCACCTTGTAAATATGCTCACAAAGTTCAATCTCCTACACTCTTGTTGCTTGGTGATAAAGATTTGCGCGTTCCTGCTTCTCAGGGTCTTTCTTATTATCATCTTCTTAAGGAAGCCGGTGTCACTACTAAGTAAAGTTAGTTTAAAATAGTTCAAATGTTGAGTTTGATTTTAATTTTCATTGCAGAGTGTTGATGTATAACGACTGCCATCCATTAAGTTCTGTCGCTGCCGATATCGATAGTTCGATAAACACTGCTCTATGGTTTATCAAGTATACTAGTGATGACACTGATAAATCTATAGACTGAATTCATTTTATTATACTTGTGAAAATTAGATGAATTACTCGTAGATCCTAATTTTTTTCTTATTACTAATTTGTTTGTTTTAATAAATAATTTTTTCCAATTAAAGGATTTTAAATATTTATGACAGTCTTTATCATTTATTTAATTCTCGATTTTATATTTTGTTTTAATGGTATTGTCGGTGGGTTTTATTTTGTAAACTGTCCATGATTCTTTAGATTCTTATGATTTTAATTATACTACTTACACCTACACTGCCCATGTCAAACATTTTTTTTATTACACGCCAAACAGTGAATTTGTGTTTTGTTAGTGGGTTACAATATGTATTTAATGGGCTAAAGTTTAAACTAACTTATCTAACCACAAGACACTCGCCCACCAATTGTTTGATATTTGTGTGGATTTAAATATACCTCCTTTTAGCCGTCACTGCCTCCACCGTCCGTTCATCAGACTCTGATGTGACCCGATCGAATTTTTGTTTAAAACGTTTACAATAATATTAAAATTTTGCCCACTATAGTTGTAA
Organism: Tuberolachnus salignus; assembly: GCA_956483605.1. Taxonomy (NCBI): domain Eukaryota; kingdom Metazoa; phylum Arthropoda; class Insecta; order Hemiptera; family Aphididae; genus Tuberolachnus; species Tuberolachnus salignus. Next base: position 22,897,542 of record OY101437.1, read on the forward strand.
TGATATTAATAACAACCGGCATAAGTGGTACGTTGTTGCGTGTAGTGTACAATTAAAATGATTACCCAATCTAAAATTATCAATGAGCCAATTAAAATAGGCAAAGAGATACTTCCTATAATAACTTAACAATATGCAACACTGACATGTTATTATAATGGTACATACGTATATTATCAAAATTATAGTGTATAATGTCAACAAATGCAAGTTCAATATTCAAATAATTACATATAATATAATATCAGATTTTTAGAATTCACTACGTAAATAATCAAAGGCGTGGGCGACCGCCAAAGTATTGGTATTTCGTCCGTTAAAAAAAAAAACAATCAAAGCGATACGATCGAGTACAAAATTTAACAGAAAAATCACAGTCGATATTGTTTTAAATACAACGTGTTACGTATAAATGTACGGGAAAAATAATCGGGCATGGAGTTGTAAAATACGAGCGGTTATTATTAATGTAATAGGTTATGTTCAAGAGCGCGTTTATATAGGTACGCTATCTGTTTGAGCATTTTCCTTCGTTGGGACCTATACACGACGCGTACGACATGATCAGTGGCAACACGTTCTGTTCGAAACTCCCGACGAACAAATGGGCCCAAGGGCCACGGGCCCACACGGCCACGTCTTCTCCCCCGTGCGTTTCCTGTGGCAAGGGCACCAATGACGGGTACAGCGCGAATTTTTCACCTGAAAATTTCAGACGGTATAAATAAAAAATATATATATATACATATTTATAATTTAACATGTTTACCCTATAAGCGTTGTTTATGAATAAAGTGTAATTTTATGATATTTTAGTTTATCAAGTCCGATTAAAACGTAAATATTCGAATACAGTATGTACACAAGTGACACATGTGGTGGTAAAAGTGATTAAAACTCCTCGAACTGAGGGGGTCGTGGTTAGCGATCTCGGAAGACCGGACATGGGGAGGAGGAATTTCTATGGGAAGTTTTAAGAAATAGACGAGCAATGTGAACGGGAACAAAGGGAAACGGGTGGACTCTGATATTAATATTTAAGTACCGAGAAGGAAAATAAATTTGATTGAAACGGAATTTTGATAGGAAGCGAAGAAGGTTTGCCGGATGCTTCCGATCGGCAAGGTTCGAAAGTACTCGAAAGGCTCTCAATGGACGCTGTGCCCGAAAGCGACCATCCGAAGCAGTTTTTTCAGGTGCAACATTGTGTATTTTTAATTTTTACCGTTTATAAAAAAAAAAATTAATATATTGTTTAACGGTTTGTTTTTTATTTGTTTATCCCTCCCCTCATCCCACATTAACAACATTCTACGCGTAGATCATAGGCACGACTGTTAACAATGTCGTACGTTATAGTTTTTTTTTTTTTTTTTAGTTGTCTCCGGGTTTATATATCAATATATTTTTTTCCGAAGGCATCCTTAACCGGCGCCGTCCAAACGCATGTCGGAAAATCGGTTATTGCAGACTTACCGTACTTGGACGGTTGTTTTTCGTACGTGTGGGTTTTGGCGGACGGCCCGTTGGCGTAACTCAGAATCGAATAGACTTCTTCGCCGCGTTCCACGTGTCCGATGATCTGATCGCTTCTGGACGGATATCCGTTGATGGTCATCGTGTGCGAATGATCGGACGTGACGACAATCAGCGTGTTTAACGGATTCGTCATGGTGTCCGCCACGCCTATGGCGTTCGAAAAGGCGATAGTCTCGGTCAACGCCATGTGCGCCTGTACACATATGTATAAAATATACATTAGAGCGCCGCGTATTTGTATAAGGAAAACGACATTTCTTTTATTTTTTTTTTCTCTCTCTCTCTCTCCATTTTTGTCAAATTTTGAAAAGCGCAGCCCGAGAATTTGTCTGTTCCGATACGTCTGTAAAGTTTAAGCTCGATCGAACGTAATTAACACGCGGCGACGTAAGTTCAAAGTTTTATGAAAAAAAAAATGAAATTTCACGGTTTTTATTTAGTTTTAAAACGGTGTTTATTGATGGCATTAATTATTATTTCCTTACGAAAAAATTGTCATTATTAAGCTTACGTCGCCGCGCGTTAATTACGTTCGATCGAGCGTAAACTTTACAGACACTATTTATTGGTGTATTGGAAAAAAAAAACGCTCTGCCTCTCAAAAAACGAACCACTTCGAAAATAAGTGTCACCCAAATACGTTTAGTTAAAATCGCGACGTTAAAGTTTTCTTTAAAAATATTTTGAAAATTGTACCACGTCTAGAAAGGGTTAATTACATATAAGTATCCAGTGAATATTTCAGGTTTTTATGTTTCGTTTTTTTTATTATGTATATTATACGTAAATTGTAGAAGTATCTATATCAATACATTACGATATAATAATTATTATTATATGTAAAATAAGGTACACACAAATATTACGCGACGTTCGTCATATTAACTTATACTTAGTAGTAAAAAAAAAAAAATAAAAAATTATTAATAAAACTCGGTATCTCGGACTTTTTCCTGTTCCCCTTAAAATTCGACATAAACGAGAGATCACTGTGTTATTAATATTAATATTTAATTTATAAATTTAAAAAAAAAAAAAAAAACTTTTATACAGTATAAAAACGTATACGACTAGGTAGTTTTTTTTTATATATATATATACTTTACAGTATTTTACGTTCTAACCCGGAAAAAAATCACAGAGTTGGGCACCTTTGTACTATAACTCTGGCCTGTTTTTACTTCTCAATCCCCGGCACTGCCTATTAATAATAATAATAATAATAAATACGATAGACGTATGGTGAATCTTTAGAGACGATCGTCGATTATAATACGTTATTATATTATAATAATAAAGAAAAAAAAAAAAAAAATGTAATTTACAATAATTATTAATTCTACGCGGCGGCGGCGGCGGCGGCGTTGTGCTCGGTGGAGCTTACCAAATTCTGATGGTGTGCATGATCGATTCGGCCTCCCTCGATGAACAGCACATATCCGTTTTTGTTCTTCTGCAACACCTCGATGGCGGCCAAAGTCATTTCACTCAGAGACGGTTCGTCCCTCTCCACTTCCATGGTGCCCGTGTAAGACATGTGACTCATGGAGAACAGACCTTTAATTGAAAATAATAATAAAAAGTTGCACAAGACCACTAAGTAATGGTCGTTGACGTTATATTGCACATATTGCTCAAATTGTCGCCGTATCATTTAATATTATTTTATAATATTTATTACATAAAAAAAAAAAATATATAAGTATAACGATCAGTGGCGACGGCGGGGGGGAGAAGCGATATATATATATATACCCCACCACCGGCTTACAAATACAACAATTAAGAGTATTTATTTAGAAATTCGATCTTGAACCGTAAATATTTCGGTTACCAGGTTATTCACGATTGTCCCTTTTAGTCCCGGAATTAGGAAATCAAAAAAAAATAATAATAATAATAATAAAAATATCATGTGAATTTGTTAAAAAATATTTGGGATACTTTTACTCGTTTCGTCCAAATGTAGGGGGTCGCCCGTTACGATGGACATTACGCCCGTAGGGAAATATTAAAAAGTGACCGATGTACCTACACATAAGAATATCCCCGAATAATATAATATACGAGTTGTGTGCATCCGCATTAAAAAAACAATTATAGTTCAAAAAACGTGCATATCCATATGCAATGGTTTATCTACTATACCCCGGTCGTATTCGAAATTTTCGGGCACGCCACTGATAACAATACGAAACCCGATCCGCACGCTGTTCTTATAAATTATATTTTCATATTATTAAGACGGGGTCCTAGTCTACAGGGTACGATTTTCGAATGCTATATTTTTTTTGTCAATTTATTTGGATACACTTATAAGTGATGTACAAAAAGTTTCAAGTAAATTTAACCAAGTTAACCACTGTCACGAAAGAGCTGAAGTTGTTTATATCTATGTTATCTAAGAAAATAGCATAATTGTCTTAGATTTTGAAAAAAAAAAAAAAGAAAAAAGAAAGCGTATTAAATAATAATTGTATAAACCAATGTGTTTATATATAATTTATATAAAATAAAAAAAAAATGTTATATGCGTAATTTTTATTTTGTTCACAGTACTCATTGGCAATGGGTACTTAAAAAAAACTTGCGAAAAAAAAAAGATTGACCAGATTGATGTAATTTCCCATGTACTCAATGATTGGTGTATCGCAGAAAATGTTCAGGCGTTCGGGCTCTGATACTACGGCTTTAAACACTAGTAGAATTAAAGGTTCTTGTGCTTTATTAGAAAATTACTCGGAGTATTTAGCACGTCGTTGCCATATCTATGAAATAGTCTTAAAAAGTGTTTTTGATAAGAAATTATGTACGGCATATGGTCCAGATGTACCAATATTTAAAAGGTTTCAACAATATTGGGGAAACCTAAATACAGAAAAATTCGAACGCTATAAATGAATATATACAAACCAATGTGAGTGACGCGTGTTCTGACGAAATGACTTTTGATATTACTATCGTAATAAATACGCAAGACGCCAAGAAGAATACTATATTTTAGATAATTAAAAGTTAGTCAGTTAAAAAAAAAAAAAAAAAAATATGAATACGTAAATATTAGTTAAATAATAAGTTTATCTTAAACATTTTTTTTTTTTTTTTTTTAAATATTTACAATATCAATTAGTAATGTTATTTTGTTAAATAAACATTTAGTTTTATGAACAAATATATATTATATATATATTAGAATAAAAATTATGCGAAATGTTTTTTTTTTTTTCAGACAAATTATATAAGCGTACATTTTTTAATACAGTTGTTATTACTTGTGCCGCGCTTGAAAAACATTGAAAACTATGTTATTTTCTGAAAAAAAAATATTAATACTTCTTTTATATGCAACTTCAACTCTTTTGCGGCCAGAGTTAACTTTGTCCTATCCTCCTAAAACTTCTTATAGAACGTTTCCATACGAATTCAAACCAATTAAGGCTATACAACTAACAAATGACCAATGTTCAGTTTTAAAGACCACCCTAATATATATATATATATTGTGTACACGCAATATAATTGTCGGTTATTCACCTAGCAGTTTGTCCACGTTTTTTAGGTTCACGTTCAATAGCTCGGTTTTGTTTCTCACATAATCGTAATTTTGATGCGTCTTCATCATGTTTAACTTCCACTCGGAAATCAGATTCCGGCCGTCCTCCCGGTTGCCGTTCATGTTTTTCGGCAAAAACTCCTGTCTGCCACCGCCCAGGATCACCTGAAAACCGCCGTATGGGTACCACGCGCATTATTGTTAAACGGTAATTTTTATTTTTATTTTTTTTGCAAAACTCTTCCGACTCTCGCCGTTTTGTTACTGTACATCCAAATCGATTCCGGGCGATTGAGTCATCAGCTGTTGAGCAATGTCTAAACAGTCGTCGGGCGCGCTGCTTTCCCAACCTCTGTTGGCCGAATGAGCGTAACCGCCAGCCGGCGATGCGTGCGTGACTCTGTACAAACGACAAAACACACATATATTCGTCTTGGATATTATCAATATAATTCGTGTAGTTCGCGCCGGTGTTGTTTATTATTGTTATTATTATTATTATTAAAAAAAAAAAAAACAAAAAAAAAAAAAGACAGCCGTACCCCGGGCCCCGTAATAATTTACCGCGAAAAATACTCACCTCGTAGTTGTGACGATCCCGGTGGATTTGCCGGCCACCTGAGCCCACCGCAATATCGAGTCTACGCGGTTTTTGGACACCAACGACGCATCGCAATCGTTCTCTTGTACCGCGCCGGTCACGCCCAGCGTGCCCGAGTTGGCTTTGACGCCGGTCATGTAAGCAGTCGACGAGCAAGCCGAATCGGCCACCTGTTTGTCGACACAATACGTCTGCGGCGGGCAAAACAGAAACACGCAAAACACGGTATATAAATTACGAGATCGTGTCCGCCGGACGAAAAACGCACACCATACCCTGACCAATCCGGTGTACGGGAAGTTTTCGAACGTCAGCGAACCGTTGCATTCCGGCAACTTTTTGCCGGACGTCTGTTCCATGTGCACTCGGGCCGCGGTGACCGTGGCCAAAGACATGCCGTCGCCCAAGAAGAACACGACGTTTTTGGCCCGGCCGACGATCGGACTATCTAACGTTTTCACCCGATCCCTCAGGTCGGACATGCCGCGGTTCATCCAAAAACTCGCATCTATTGGACCGTCGAAATTAGATTATGGCGCCCAGCATAACAGTTATGCCGTTAATTACGCATGTATTTATCAATTGACTTATTTACATCGTTCGATCGAAGTGTGTGTGTGTATCGATGTCGTACGAAACGAGAGTAGCAAGAAAAAAAAAAAAATGAAAGAAAAAAAAATAGCGTTTGAGATCACAAACGTGAATCGGAATGATACGTGCGGTAGAGCATTTTATCAACGGTTTTAGTATTTTTACAACGGACAAAGACAAACGATCAATATGGTGCCCGGTTTAGTACAATTTTCGTGCATAATATCTAATTGTAATATCGTAATCGTATTACTATAGTACCGATTAAATAGTGACGTTCGTACTTTGAAAACAACGGCGGGAGTGTGTGTGTGTGTGTGTGTTTGTGTGTCGAGAAATATTCGACACGCATGCGATTATAACTATAAACGCATTTATGCCGAGCGCCCGTTGTATTGTCTATTATTAAAATATTGAAAAACGGACTTGGAATTATATTCGTACTTACTACTGCACTTTCGCAGCTGCAACTGTAAACAAATATAGTATAGGTACTAAAAAAACAAAAAAACATTAATAACAATCGTGTGTACAAACGTAGACAACAATACGGTTTTATTTATTTTGAACCGTAATTTTTAAATAATTGTCGTTGCGGTAATCAATTTTTTTTATTTTTATGTTGGCACAATATTATATTTCGTCCACAGTCCCAAAATACTGTGCGGTACGATCAAAACCAATCGTCACTATAACTACACGTATGCATATTTAACATTACCGCGATAATAATAATATTAAAAAAATAAATATTGTTAAAAATTCATAACATCAAATATTATACTATGTTATCAATCGACGTTTATAGATGATTTTACTATTTATTTTTATTTATCGCGATGCCATTTTACGAGTATACATACCTACGGAATCTGAAATTATCGTTTAAATTAAATAATGAGTTCATTGTGTACCAGTGGGTTTTTTTTTTTTGTTTTTTTAATGCAAAAGCAGTAAATATTTAATTGAATATACGTTAAACATATTATATGCATTATACAAATATAAATTAGTTAGGTGTATTTTAATATGAAAAATATACTTCTTATCAAAATTAAGTTCTGTTATTTAAAATATGCTCGTATTTGAAAAACCCATGTTAGTTTTTGATTTTTTTTTTTTTTTTTTTTATAGCCAGCAACTCAATTGTTTGACATAATTTTAGGAAAAACATCCCCGAAATGACCACGAAAATATGCGCCTCTTAAAATGTTCTTAGCGTTTAAACATTTAAACTCTAATTTCAACATTGAAACCGAATGGCCACAATTTAAATAATTCTAAGTAACGCAATTTTGCCGTGTTACCCGTCAGTTAGACTGGATTACAAATCCTCTCGAGGACACGCCCGAGTAGGGAGACTACAGGGCTTATACCTCTCCAAAAAAATTGTTAACATGTATTTGATTCAGTATATTTGGAATTTTCTTTAGAATTATCTTAACAAATATTGAAGCATATTATCGTTGTTATCATACATATATTATATTGTTGTATATATATCCTTATCCTTGTCCTTATATATATATATATATATATACACACATAAAAGAACAGACGTATTTGAATGCGTCGCCCTTTTATCAATTTTCGGCTTGAGGGTGCAAGGGTGCAATGCGCACATTGCATTCACATTTACTTTTAAATTATTTCACGATTTTTATATTTTTCACTCAACGTTTGCAATTAACCCCTCTCCACAGATGTTATAGCGTCGCACTATTCCCCCTTTAGGGGGGAGGGCACAAGTGTGATTAATAATATTTGTTCAAAATCATTATTTTTATTAGGTATATATATATAAATATAGGTTAAACCATACATTTATAATTTGAATAGGTAAACGTTAAAATATAGATTTTCGAGTTGGCCGATGTGTTTTGAACGATTCAAGAACGAAACGATAGGACAAAAGTCTTGTAAACCGTAAATATTGACGTGACGTTTTCTCTTAAAACCTAATCGGTACACTTATTGTAAACGGAACGTATGTCATTTGCGTGGAGGTCGTCCCTTGTCCGCGAAATAATCGTCTGGATAATCAAATAGAACCAATTGATGCGAAACGCCCATCAATGTCGCTGTGGGTAGTTAAGTCGATGTCGTAATCACATGCCAATCGATATGTAACGATTGACCCCTAATGCAGTCATGGGTGCAAAATCATAGGCGATATAGGACCGTGTCAAGGAATGAAAATAACTGAGACTCTGAATCCGATGACCTCGTCGAAACCGAAATGTGATAATCACACGCGAGAAATGGGAATGGAGGAAAACTTATTGATCACTGTCATTGTCCCGAGTACAAAAACATAATAATAACCGTACATTTTCATTTAACATTTTCGATTGGCATGAATTATTATTATTAATTAGCACCATATTATAGTCGTGGCCATGCCTGCAACACCTTTTCGAAATCAACTAATCTCAATAAATGTTTTAAAAACCGAATATTCGTACTTACCGTATTATAATTTCAGAGTTCTTCATTAAACAATAATTTACAACGCTATAAGCTATTATCTTTTTCGCCAATTGACGTGTAATTTTTAACAGAATAAACTTAATTACGGAAAACGAATGAAATAACAAAAAAAAAAAAAAAAAAATATTATTAATACTGACGAAATAGAGAAATTCTTAAGTTTAAATTTCGAGGGGCTAATGAAATTTCTTGGTGGCGGGAGGGGGAGGTTAGACGCCCTCCGTCCTCTTTTTGTCCGCCTATGACTTATGATTTAATTAGACTTAATTTTATCGGAACACACTGAGCAGGATGCAACATTATGAAATAAACATCGACACACACAATTTAAAAATAAATTCCTCTTGGAATGGTGATCATTTTTCTCGTGTTTTGTTGAAATTCGATATTGATAGTAATATAGTTTATCCTAAATATTTAATAATACGACTTTTTGTCGTGCGGGAATTATTATTTATCATACAACTATCATAGGTTAATGTTTGTTCATTTTATCATATTGTGTAAACGCAAATGTGCAGCCGTTTGTGATATTTATCGTAAAATAAATGACGGACCTCTGTACAAACATTTTTCAAATTTAATTCTTTTTTGGGAATTAATTTATCGAGCAATTGTGTTAGGTCCGTATATAATATTATTAGAGAATAATATCTACTTAAGGTTTTTGTTTTTTTTTTTAAATTAAATAATACTATTGTAATACTACTACTGGTTTCGAAAAGATATGTATTAAAATCAAACGCATTATATTTAATAACTGCAATCTTTCGGTTTATCTATTACGAAAACGGTACGAAAATAGTGACAAATCGGAAATATTTCATATCTACGAACCGATATTTTTTTATTTTTTTTTTTTGCTTCGTGTTATATACCTACACATTGTACGATTATTTTTTCAACGGATATTGTTACCGTGTACGTGATAATATGATTTACGATTTACACAGTAGTTCAGAAAACGCGAAGAGTGTATGGAAACCGCATAATTACGCAATATGTATAATTAGCCCAATTTAATTCGGTTGGTTTTAATCTAAAACGGTACGCGAAATTCCTGCGTACAAAATTAAATATAGCGAGTAACGAACCGATTAAATCGGAATTCGGATTTGTTATTATTCGGCAGCATACGTACAGGTATAATTTATGTTTTGTAAATTATTTAATGTTGGTCGGAAACCAACATGTACCGCCGAAATGGCGATATTACCGATATTATATATATACGTATAAATACACTGATCGGCCGCACAATACAGCGGTTTTACGCGATCGTTTCGTATATCGTCGTCCGATATGGGGAATAATAATTATACTAATATCCGTTGGCATGTATGTATACAGTACATATTAGAAAATATTACGGAACAATTTTCGACGGTTCCGACGAAAAATCAAATCCCTATAACGACCGCGGGCGTATTAATTTGTTAAAATATAAATACAAAAAAAAAAAAAAAAAAATAAAAAACTACAGTGCGCGTGCAAAATCGAAATGACCCACTCACCGTTTATCACCGACGGAGGCGCAGACGCGAAATGCAATTTCGACGACCGGCCGGCGGCGTCTTCGGCCCGGCGGAACAGTAAGACGATTAAGAACACGGCAGACGTCGGGACGCGGGATATCATAGTGGCGGCCGCGGGCGCGGAGACTCACGACGGCAATATTGTACTGTTGGAACTAATCCGTCCGGCGTGTCTGGCGTGAACCAAACGACTGGGAAAGCAGTAACGCACCATGTTATCTCGTTATGTCTGCAAACACAACCACTGGGGCCGATTGTGAACGTATATATATACATATAGATATATATATATATATATATATTCATAGTAATAATCGAAGGATTCAAATAATAAATCGAACACAAGGACTACTAATACTACTAATACTACTACTACTACTACTACTACTACTAATATTACTACTACTACTACTACTACTAATACTATGTCCCCCTCCCCCCCCGGTAGGTTTTCCTATGGCCCGTTTATATTATATTTTAGTTGGCCGGCATTGTATTTTCGGTACGGGTCGTTTTAGTCAAAACGGTAATTTAATTATTGTAATTATTGGTGGTCGTTGTCGCGTTATAACATAACGACACGCGACACGCCGTCCCGCACGGCGTCGAGCCCGTGAAAAATCGGAATTCGCCCGTTGGATTTAACCCTCTGCTAGCCCTCGTCCCTCGACACCGATAGGGAGGGGCTTGTGTTATTCCTTCTCGCTAAAGTGACTTTCAACGAGCATTTCAGCGTTGGTTTGAAACCGATGACAATATTTATTATTTATTCATTTATTTTATGGCATTTTTTTTTTTTTTTTTTTTTTTTTTTTTACGCCCCGGCATGCGGCCGTTTTCGCAATTTTGCACGTCTTCTGCAACTCCCACACTGCTCTAGGTGCTAACCGACGATTATTTCGAACGATTTCACGAACACGAGTTCCATTTGTTTTACTGGTCGTTGGTAATCCTTAACGGACGTTCTACCGTCCTTAAACCGTTTAAACCACTCAAAACACGTTGTCCGAGACAATGAGAACATCATCTCCAAAAGCTTGCTGCAAAAGTTTCAATAGAACTTTTTTCTCTAGTTTAAAACGAAGTTTTACGCACACACGTTGTTGTTCTATTGCTTCCATTACGAAAATCGCCGCACGACTGAAACATGTTTTCGTAAAAAATGCCATAAAATATAAATAAATATTGTTATCGATTTCAAACCAACGCTAAAATTCTCGTTAAAAGTTACTTTACCGAACGAAATTATCGGGGTTTCGCGTCATCTCAATTGATATAAATATTATTAACACAGTCCGGGTATTTTTTGATCACACCTCGTATATGTATACATATACTAGCTGAATTACCCGGCTTCGCCCGAGTGTAAAATATGTAAGATTTCTTGCAAAACGGTCCACTTTGTGTATATTAATATCAATATCAATAGCTTTAAACATTTCCCCCTGGCCAACGCCAAACGTTTTCTATAATCAATGGCAACCCTATACAAGAAAAATAAAAATATTCGAAATTTCCGTTGGCCAAAACTAAATCCCTACGTGAGCATTATTTTTAAATCAAACGATAGCAGAAATACAGATAGCCTATTTTTTATATTTTAAAATTCGAATGATAGCTATTCCATTCGGCTTCGCTCGAGTTTTGACTTTTCGAATTATTCCTTAAGATCGATTTTTTAATGAAATAAAAACTAAGTAAAATCCACAAATTTATCGGTAGTACTCAAAAACATGCATTTCGTGCAATGCGCTCTAAAACTACACAACCAATTTTGATAAGATTATCCTCACGTGTGTGATTTGGTCCAAACCTAAAATATAGAATAGTTTTTATCTCGATAAAGTGACCGTCAATTTTTTTTATTGTAAATTTAAAGATTTTTATCTTTTGTATATATACACAAATCGATAATTAATACGTTACTAGGGAAACTATCGTTACTTAGTTACCAAAAAACATGTTTTTTTCTTCTTCCGTTATTCTATGGATATAAAAGCCAAATACCACTCTCACTGATCAACGCCCAGACCAATCCGCTGGATCTAGTGACTTGACATTTTGGTGGTATATATCGTATGGTGTAGGTGCCCAACAGCCTAGAGTGACAAACGATAAACGATCGTTTTGCGTATTAATTTTAGTAAAATGCCGCGATGAAAATCTTACCGTGATAGGACCCAATAAAGTTTGGCGAGGGGTAGGAGGTTAATCCACGGATAATTCCAATTTTTCACGGGCAACGCAGTGCGGAACAGCTAGTGTATATATATATATATTTATTTATTTTTCTGTCTATCTGTATACGATTAATAGACTCAAAAACTACTGGAGCGATATGTACGAGGTTTTTTTTGTAAAATGTTCCGCGTTGACCGGAGAAGGTTTATAGCTATTGAAATCTATCCCCTAAATTTTAGTCTTTGGGTATTTTTAGTACAAAAATCGAATAAGTTTTAAACACGAGTGAAAGTAACACTGTTATTAATTATTGTAGTGCAATCCCTGTGCTGTGTCGGTATCTATAGGTGTAAACACGTAAATCCATCAGCTTTATTATTTACGCGCCAGACAACAAAACAAAAAATGCAATGAAATGATATAATTATGTCACAGCAATAAAAAAATAAAAATAAATATTTATTCGACATGAAATTCTGACTTAAATCATTTTCGTTGATTAGCGGTTGAAATGACCGAAGAAGAATACATTTAGTCTGCCGAAGGTGGACTACCAATTTTCCACCTATTTTTTTATTTTTTTTTTTAATAGTGACACGGGCAAGACAATAATATACATAATGATCTAGCAACAGCAATATCTAGCAATAGCAAATCATTTTCAGGTCAGCTAATCTCTTTTAAAAGAGGACTTTTTGCCCGTGATAAACCCAATAATAACAACTTTTTTTTTTCATCGCCAAGGTAACCCGGAAATTGAATTCTGGAAAAATTTATGTGCGAGCACTCCATTAGGGGATGGATTTCCATAAATTACTTTTTATCTCACACTTGTACCATAAGAAATAATTACCACCAAAATGTCAAGTCTCTAGGTCCAACGGATCGGGCTTAAGAAATTCTTATTCGATTTACCTCCAAACGCTGTCTACGTTCATTGACTCGACGATCATGCACTTGATTTGTGCTGCACGTACGCCGACCGATATTTTGACGCCTCCATTTACTCCACAAACTGTATGTTAAATTCGAGTAACGAAACAGAATACAACGTTTTTTAGTAACTAAGCGACGATAGCAACGGATATACGTATATTAACACGTTCAATGAAAATCTCATTAATACGTACATTAACACGTTAACTATGCGTCGTCAAACGTTATTGGTAATACCTAGCCGATGACGACGCGTAGTCGTCATAAGCGTATGGGTTTTTTGACTTTAAATAAAATATTCGGCTATTGATCAACAATTTCAATTATTTGTGTGGCCATTCAGTACATATTTATAAACCCCTGTATGCAGTTGGATTTTGTTTTGCGCGCGGCGAATAACAAATAAGAACTAGCCAAGCTGAACGTGTGTTCAATAATCGTATGTTTTTCCCAAATAAGGAGAAATTTATAAAAATATCATCGAAATCTCAAACTTTTCCGGTGGATTTCCCGTACAAACCTTGTTCTGATAATGGCAAACACAACAAACAAAAAATAATCGGCCAATCGGCTTTTTATATATGTAGATATTCGTTTCGTTGCTAGGCTAATATTTCGGTTAAACAACTCCCGCGCGTAAAGAAACCGTTATCGCGATGGGTGAAGCTATCCCCTACCGAAAGGTTTTTTAAACATTTTTTTTTTGTACGTTACGCCAATTTTGGTATTACTTTTGTACCCGGTGGCGTAATTGTGGCTTAAGCACTTGCGCAGGGCTAAGTTATTTTGTCTCCCTTCAGGCAGATCGTACTCAGACCGATTTTCTTGGGTTATTCCGGGCCTACAAAAAAAAAAAAAAAAAATCCTGGCGGGGCCCCGGCTCTGGAACTTAGGCACCGACCACTTTTTAGATCTTTTTATTCACTTATTAACACTGTAACGGCGTATTATCGCAATGAGACTGGCTGGTTACACCCGATGTGATGCGTGTTCTCAATACTTATATTCCACATTAATCTTATTTAGCGTCCGGCGGTCACGGCGGGTATTTCTCGAAAATATAATTTGTATAATTCGACAAAATTTTCTTTTGGAAATCAAGCCTTTTCTCTGTGGAAAATGAGGGGGCCCGGAAGATTTAGTTTGCCCGGGGCCCGCCAATGCTGAGTATGGCCCTGCCCCCGGGTAAGACAACAGTACAAATCTCTGAATCTTTAATATATATTTTTTTTTTTCCTCGAATTATTTTGTAAAAGTTTATATTCACATATTTCACGTTTTTTCTGTTTTTTAATATCGTTGATGTGTTGTCAACGTTATCGCTTTCGGATATCCGGGTTACAAAAATAAAACAACTAACATTAAAATTATGACTTTGATTTTTTTGTTAAGTTTTGTTTTAATCAAATAATTAAGTGATTAAATTCACATTAGTCTTCGATTATTTTGTATACACAGAATATAAAAAATATATTTACACCACGTGGTTTAGATTTTGACGAATAAATTATTTTGCCCCCTCCCCCATAGTTTTTTACCCAGTTACGCCACATGATATATTTGGTTTTTTTTTTTTTTTTGTTCTTTCTTAAATCATTTAATCGTTAATTTCACATACTATATTATTATTATAAAAAGTCATTATCGTTAGGTACTACGGGCCGAGGAATGGTACCTAACATAATCATCTGTGTATTACGTAAAACCATTGATTATAAATACTATTTATGATAAACCATGGTCTTAAAATCTCGTCAGGTTACGTCTTGGTCATAATCATTTGTTGCCTAAACAACACGCATTTAGTTTGGGTCTCGAAAATTTAGTTGAGTACTGAGTTTACAATGTCCAATTTTTCTCACCCGACTCTCCGCTGCCCCGCTCTAGTTCGGAAAATGTAATACGCTCTTTATTCGATATTCTTTCCCAAACAGGGCTAGATTTAACAATTTCCCGGTCTTATCCTGAAATAAAATCACTTTTTTACGAACAAATGGCGTATACATAACAATTTGTTCTTAATATTTTACATTTACTTTTTCGTTTTAACTATATTTAAAAACATAATAAGTTTGATTTAAATATACTAATATACTTTATATATACTTATATCAATTGTTTTTACCAAGTCACATTTTTATAAATAACCATATATTTTTTTTTTTTAACTTATAACCGTATACATGTTGAAATTGTAAAATAAAATTTAAAGTATTTTATGTAAAGAAAAAAAAAATACTTTGACTGAAAACATAAGTGAGTAAACGATTTTTGCCCCGGCTATCATCAGATAATATACGTTGATTTACGCTTGTTATATTTATTTATATTCTATACAAAAATGTGTATCATTCCAGGTGAATTTGATCTTCGGTTTAGGTTTTGGAATAAAGATATTGGTGTGTCGAGTGCAGATCAATTCCCGTCAACAGCATTAGATGCTTTGAGTAAATGTGATGCAAATGTATTTCCTACGGTATTCCAGATTCTTAAAATATTTCGCTTTGGATTCGTGCCTGGTGTCTATACAGTATAAGTTGTAAAACGATAGCTGTTCCCTCTGTTCCTTTTTTTTTTTTTTGTAACATCTCTTGGTACAGCTCATGTTAAAAAAAATACCAGTTATTTACCAATGAGGTTTCTCAAGGGAATACATTTAATTGTTTAATTGCTATAAATCCAGTATTAATTAAAGTGATGTTTAAAATTTATTTTTTTCCCCCCTGAATATCTTCTTGAGTATGTTTAATTGTTTACTGTCAAAATAAAACAAAAACAATTCGCTAAATAAAAAATAATAATTGTAATTTGTAGATTAATAAGAAAGCACGTTTGATTGCAAATTACTTTTAATTTTTAATTATCTCTAACTTAGTCGTTTTAATTTAAAAAAGTGAATTCTTTTCCGAAAACATATGCATAAAAGTTACAAATTTACTTTTCAGTTGGAGTGCTTCGAAATCTATTATTTAAATATTTTAGTATAGAAAATGATCTTTCACAAACCACTTAAATCAGCCATTATAATAGATGTGCAAATTAGTGTAATTATTAGAGATGACATAAAATATTGGACATTTAGTTTAAGTGATATCGATGTCGTTATTATCATAAGTCTTTTATTTTATCGGTTTAATAATTATGAAGGGCAAACAAGCAGTCCAGTCCATCAGAAAAAACTCCCAGAATCAAATCTCTGTGGTAATATCACTGTCTAAAACTGAATTTATTACAATTAAACAATCAAATAAATTATTTTTGAAAACCATATAGGTAGACACATAAATTGGATAATTATAATTTATTTAATTTGTATTTATATGTTATTGTCTTAAAGACTTCAGTACTCATAATAGACTTTCAGCTTGCCAACTTATATATACGGATACTTATATTCGTATATATAAGTTGGCAAGGTATTAAATTTAAAAAAAAAAAAAAAATACTCCATATACATGCATTTCTAATTTAATAACATCATTTTATTACTTAAAACTCAAGTAATTACAATATATTTTACAATTTCACATAATTGAATAACGTAATATAAAAATAAATTAACTTTTAAATAATAGATTAACCCACTAAAATACAATCAAATGGAAGACAATGTGATTATTGCTGTTGAGGCACTTTTTTTTTTTTTAATTTAGTATTTATAAGTCACATAGGTACAAAATATAATAAAGTTACATTGATACACCGTTTAACAAAAACAAATTAATCATATTAATCATATTCATTTAACTAAAAAAACCATATACTTTGTAAAAATATTTTATATTCTTATCGCTTAAATTATTTCGTCTAAGTATATAGAAAATGTTTCAATATAAATAAATACAAATTCTATGAACTACAATAAAACTTACAACAACTTATTAAACATAATGCGTACATGAAAAAGGTCGAATATAAAAAATAAAATAAAATAATTATCATAATAATATGTATAAACCATGTAGGATTAAAATTGCATAATAATCCACCAAAAATTTAACCACTAAAACTAATACACTGTTTATAAGTTTGTATGTTGCACTAATGCCCGGCAAATTTAATTGATATGAAATGAAATCAACAAAATGATCGCATGAAACCCTGTTTTATTTAATGATCTGAGTGGATAGAGTTTTACAATGTAGCATAAAACGAAAAAATTTGAACAATTCGATTAGATTGTTCAAGTAAATAATAATAGTGTAATATAAAAATACATAAAATAACTGTCTTATATAATAGTTATGTACTACCAGCCTTTTTATTCTATAAACAAATTTTACAATAAACATATAATTTCATATGTATGGCACAAATAAATATTGTCAATGGAAGTATTAATAAACAGAACAAAATATGTGCATACACGAATACATTATAGTTTTAAAGATAATAACACTTAATTAATGAGAATCTCCTGTTGAACCGAAAAAAAAAAAAAAAAAAAACATTGAGAACAATTTTTATGAATACCGTTTGCCTTGGCTACCATGGTCGCCAAGGTTGTTCTAAATCCGATTGTTCGTCGTCTCTTCTATGTTTGGTGACCAACGCCAGTGGCAATTCGGATTGACTGTACGTTTCTGTACTGTCACAACTGCCCATTGAATAGCACGACGAAGGTCTATCGGGCATTGGCGATTCGGTACCAGAAGAATCGGATTGAGTGGACGGGGGTGTAGGTACAAGCATAGAATGGGGTGGTGGAGGAGGAGTTGATGTTGGTGATGTATCGGTAGATCTCGATGGCAAAACAAGGGCAATGTCACCATTGGGCAGCCTAGTGGGAACTAGTTGGACCCCACAAGCCGAACCAGCTGTGCCCAATAGTATAGCGTTTTGGCTGGAGTCCAAATGTAATTGGAGGTTCGACGTGTCTGGTGCTGCTGTTTGGGGAATTTTCGAATTGCAACTGCCGTTTTCTTTATTGAAGTACGTGCCTAAATGCTGCATAAGGCGTTTACGGACGTGAGGTTCAAGTCCGGGGAATCGGTTTACTTCGTTTGTACACTCGGTAAACCCAGCCTTGAATTTGTTAGCAACCGTCGACTCTGTGGCGGCCGATAAAGCGACATTATGCCTTTGCATTGACTCCAAATGTTTTACAGTCATTTCCAATATGTCTGCTTTTTCCAGTTTTGAATGCCTGGCCGGCTATAATAGTACAATACAATTGGTTTAATTAAATTGTTTAATGTTTAATACGTATTGTCCGTACTGTTGTTTTATACTTACATCTTTTTTGGTTGCGTCCAAGATCAACGTTTTCAATTCGTTTAAACAGTTATTAATTCTAGCTCTTCTCTTCTTCTCCATTATAGGTTTATTACTCTGCAGAAAAAAAAAAAAAAAAGGATATTTTTAACTACATAATATAATACATCGCCACCGGTCGTTACAGTTTATAATTAGAAATTAAAAATTGAAGTTTTGTTCGAAAAAGAGGTCAACATTTTATATTTTAATTTCAAATGTTTTTTTTTTTTTTTTTTAAAAACACTTTCTGATTTCATTTTGGAAAATAAATAATTATACTATATCTACACAAAACTGAAAACATAGTAATATGAGACACGATATTTATTTTTATTTTTTTATAGATGCTACCACAGTACACTCCAGAAAAAAAAAGCAACCGGTGATTATTTTATCACGCGTGTATGAAATGTTGCCTATACCGTCTTGACCGTCACATTCTATTTAAATATGAACAGTAGAAGAAAAAAAAAACCCTAGTAGAAACCTTTGATTAATCGAAAATCACTTTTTTTTTTTTATTCCAACAGAGTTTAAATAGAATACGAATAGTTTGGCAACATACGATTATTTTACCATTAGAATATAAAAATAAATCGTTATTGTATCAACGGGTACACCGTTTATATCTCTATAATTGTGATTTGTGTAATGTTTTCTTTTTAATTTTAAATCCAAATTTATTTGAATATTTTATGGCGAAATAATATATTTATATTTAATAAAATTAATTATTTATTTGAAATTCAATTGTTAAATTACTTCAAACGCGTTCGAAACGCGTTTTACTCGTACTAATTTTATAGTTTTTTTTTTTTTTTATTTATTATTGTTCGCTTCTCTAACATCGAATCTAAAATAGTATATTATCAACAAAAAAAAAAAACCCAAATATTTTTTTTTACCGTACAAGTAGATACCGAAAATGAGTGAAAAATTATCGCGTTGGCATAAGCATAACGATGTCAATATATAAAATAAAAATAAAGGCACGTACCTAAAATAAAATTATATTTAATAAAATAATATTTATTGTAATATAATATTTTAAAATAGTTTTAAAAACAACATAGACATAACCTCCATTATATAATTACTAAAAATTAACAATTGTAATAATATTATGATTTCATGCGATTAATCTAATTTATTTCTTTATAGCAACTAATATAGCAGTCCTATTTAATTTAAAAAAATTATAGGGAAATTCGAAAAACGTCGTCAATTACAAACACATATATACCGTGGTTTATTATCAATCTAAAATTGCCAAAAATGGAAAACTATAATATATTGAGTCGCTGACTGAATCGCTACGGCAATAATAACTCGGAAAAAATCGTAATCGATTTTCCAGTACGGTAACCGCCACAGGGTCGACGTGTAAAAAAATAATCCAAAGACAGGTCTGTCTGTATAATAAATATGTTTTTCTGTCAAATATAACTTACCCGTCGGTTGTTTTCGTTGATTTTCTTTTGGGCGCACGCGTCGGTGGCCAGCGGCGAACCCTGCGACAAGGGATCGTCGGCCGACGCTACCCCGGAAGTCATGGTTTATTGTTATTATTTTCCGTTCCGGACGGGAAACCGAAATACGTTTACGATATATAATATCGTCGAGAGCACCGAGCGAATAATAAATTGTACCGAGAGAGAGAGAGAGAAATAAGAAAAAAATATGTAGGGAAAAAAAAAAAAAAAACGAATATTTTTAGTAGCGCTACCCGTAAGAGTGTCCGGTAGCGAGTACTAAGCGGGCAACACGCGCGCGTTCGTGTAACGCGGCCGAGAGCGGACGACAACGACGAAGACGAAGACGACGACGACGACGACGTAGACCACCGGGTGTTGCGCGGCGCGTGGTAGAGCTGGCGAGCTGCTGGTGTGGACGCGGTCGCTTGGCGCTTCCGTGCCGAAAACGAACGAAATGAAGACGGACGGCGCGCGCGCGCTTCCACACACGCGTACCCGCACGGGCCGCGCGCACGTCAGACGCACGCGGGCCACGGGGCGGACGCGCGTATAGAATCGTGCGCGCGTCGTACAGGTGGTGGGGGACCTGTTGCTCGTGACCGCGACGGCGGCGCGACCCGTCCGCGTACCACCGTTCCCGCACCACACGCCGGAATACGGCCGGCCGATTGTTAGTAATTATTTACACCCGGACCGGCGGCACTTTTAATCTCTCCCGGCTAACGCTCCCAACCACACAATTGCAGAAAACAATCGAAACTTTTTAAACTAAATTTTCCTATCGTGTCAAGCCCTCCCTCCCCCACACACACAGATGTGACCAAATCAAATGATCCGCCAACGCCGCTCTCTATACTTAATAATCGAACGATTTACCGAATAATATTGATTTCCGTTTTGGTATAATAACTATTTTTGGGTTATTTTTGCCGTTACCGACAGAAAATTACAATTTTACTTCGCGATATCCGGTTCAAAGACAACCGGTGACACGATTTCGACAAACAACAAAAAATCTCAGGGCATTTAAATCAATATTACAATCGATGAGGGTAACGCAGTATTCGGTAACTTTTTCAGACGGAAGAGCCAAAAGTTACAATTTAGACAATTTCCCTGTTTTTAAAGAGCCACTAAACATTTTCATTTCAATATTATATCGTATTGGCTTAATTTTCGATTTAAAATAAACGACTTTAAACACGAAAGAATAAAAACATACGAATAGCATAAATCATACGTATTTAAGTATTTTAGCTAGAATAATGAAATGATTAATCCAATAATATAACTACAGTTATTGAATAATAGATAGTTACATTAATGGGAACGTTGGCTTTGTATGCCTTTTGAAAGTTTGGTTAAATATGGTTCATAATAAATATTTTCTATTTGATTATAATTTTTATATTTATTATCAATAAAAAATAAATAAAAAAATAAAAAACATAGATTTCCCGTATGTACATTGCACACACTTATAATTTTAGTTGACTACGATAGTCCGTGAGAGTACTATCCAGTTATTGTTGTAATGTATTATTTCATATTTCTAAAAGCAACAAAAATAATATGTCATCTAGATATATATATTTTTTTTATATAATAAAATTTATATTTTTTAAGTAAAATAATTATTTTTTTACGTATGGAACTGGAGAGCCGCAACTTTACATCGAAAGAGCCGCAGGTTGCCGTCCCCGGCATTAACCGATGCTTTTTCGAGCAAAAATGTCTTACGACGATTTAACATTTAACACCTAGGTTTATTATATTTTATAACAATACATAATAATGAATACATTATTACAGGTACTTTATACGTCTATATATTATTCCGCAAATGTGTCTATAACTTTGTTTATGTTAATTAATGTTGTCATATCTTTTTCTATAAAATATAATAATGACGAGCTGTTTTTTTTTTTTTATTATTATAAGTAGATGTTTCAGTACATAAACACGAAAAATATTAGAAGGTGTTAATACCTCCTAAACCGTTCTCCATAATCGCGCCTACGATAACAACCATTCATTTTAGTATTTAGTATGTTCTTGGTGTATAACTATTCGAAAGTGGAAAGGCCAAGTGACGTCGTAACCCTCACCTCATCTGAAATCGAGGTTTTAATCGACTACGATAAAACTCGGTAAATTCAATTTTTCTTTAGGCAATATCGGTTGTTACCATTGTTTCAAATTCTAAGCCCGATAAAGGTACTTTAACGTCTGTAACCCTCAACTTCCTTCAAGAATTATAACTAATTTAAACAATTATTTTTCACTTTAAACTGTATAGTTTTAGTCCGCGACAATAAAATATCATTACAGTTTATTAATATGTCTACGAATACAACACTAAAGTACGTCACACATTGCGATAGGTAATAGATTTTGGTGTTATCGATATTTTGTACGATATGATGTGCGCATCAGAATATGGAGAATACGAATGAAGATGAGATGCATCGGTACCGATTTGCATATGCACCAAATCAGCGTGACGGTATGGAAATTTCTAACCGGCGAGCGACGCCCGGAAAATGTCTGATTTGTACGTAGGTTGTGAATTTTAAACGGGAAAACGGACACCGGTTTAGTCCGACGGATTTCGTAGCATATTTTATTGGGACCGTAGACATTATTGTACCGGGCGTTATTACGGACGAAATCGAACGAATCGAACGAGTATTTAATATCGGACGTTATCGTATTTGGAGGTGGCCAACGAGTAGATCGGATTCTCTACTAACGAGGTTTATTCCGTGCACGCGGAACGCGAATATGCGACCCGTCCTCCAGCCGGCACCGCGGCCGGTCGGTCGGTGCCCGACGACCGCGTCCGGCCCGTTGACGTGTATTATTATTATTATTGTAATGCGCCACGACTATTATAAACGGAACGCAAATAATTACATTCCCTCGCGCGTCGACGGCGGCGATATTGTTTGTTTGTTTGTTTGTTTGTTTGTTTAGGATTTCCGTTTGTCCAAACGGCCGTCGTCGTCGTCACCGCGTGTTATTTCGTATTTATTTAATTTATTATCGTTTTCCGGACGGACACCGGTCGAATGGTACACGCCGGTACAATGGTACCCGTACAAATATTCCCCGCATGCCGCCGGACACTCGGACACCCTATCCTATTATTTCGGTCATATGGTATTGTATCATTTATTTCAGTAACGTTTGTATTCCCATCCAACGAGTGGTAGGGGAATTTGTTTTGGACGCGGGAGGGTTATCGAAAAAAAAAAAAAAAACGAATAAAACTAAGCGTGGAAAAAAAGTACAAAAAGCGCCAGATTTTAGCCCGTAATTCCTAATACGGATTATATTTCTATTGGAATTTCAAGCCACGTCGTTTTCGTTTAACAATCGGTCACCACCCCTACGGGAAAATGGTTAATTTGTTGTTGTTTTTGCTTTATCGTCTTTTCAATGGTTTTTTCATTATTCGCGCAAACGAGTCGCGGTAAAACTGAGTAATGTTTTAAATATTTTCCATTTGAAATTTAGAATGATAGTTGGTGGTAATGGAAATCGCGAGTTTCCATTATGGATGTTAATCATCGAGTCAAATAAATCCACCTTCTACTGGTCTGTGTACAGTATTCGTATGGCATTTGTGGGCATTATAGTCAAATAAATACGAGACGAGTGCGTGTATGGAGTACTCTGGTTTATCGAAAGTGCGCCGTCCACGATTCTGGCTGTATCTTATCACAGCGGGTATCTTCAATAAGAATTGGAGATATTACAAACGGTGGCGCGACCAAGGGAGGTGTTTTGGGTGTCCAGACACCTTCCCTTCCACCACGAACCGAAAAATGAAATATTATATTCTTTTTAAGCTTATATGCCAAAAATAATTACGACTCATCGCTTGACAATTGCCATAAATCATACGAGATTTCTAACTAACTATACGATATGCGTTTTTCAGTCTGTCGATCGCCGGACAGCGGCGGCGTGTATTCTGAAGTAAATAACGGTCGACGGGGTTGTGTTAGATTAGGTTGGTGGTTCGCGGACTCATCTCATGTGGCTAGAGAATTAAAAAAAAAAAAAAAAAAAAAATGAGCGAAATCATATCTCATATTATATACGGTATAGTGTACGTAAATTTATGATCCCGCAATTGGTCAAAGAAAGGACGTGCAAATAAGTCATATTTATTAAATGCATATTGATTTAAACTTGTATTATTTTTTTCACATTAAATTAGTTTGGAAAATCTTATTTCCATGTTGATTAAATACCAAAATTGAATGTGTATCAGTTTGTGTTACTGTATTGGTCCGTTGTCAATTAATAAGATAAAATATTTTCCGCGTTATACTCTGTTGTTATGATTTTATTATGTGCATATAAATTATAAACTATAAAAGTATAAAGAAATAAGTGGTATATGAGGGAAGCGGGATGGGGGGGGGGTGATGATAATAAATAATAAATAAATAAGTCGTGGTCCGTGACGGTGGAAAATGTACAAAAGTGGTCCGTGCCTAGTGTCGAGTTGGTAACCACTGCGTTGGGCAAAAGGCTCCCCTTAAAAAAATCCTAGTTGCGTCACTTATTACAAATAAATAAATAAATATATATATATATATATATAAATAGTTCAACTGATATACAACAGTATTGCCAATACCAACGGTGATAATAGTTAACGATTAAACTCGAATTAAATTTTCACACTATTTGCATAAAACTGATTTTGCGGCGATATAATCCCCTAGTCCATAGTTGCAATTGCGCCGCTGCTCCCACTGACTGTTTGTAAATCGCTGGAATATAAAAACGAGGACACGATTTCCAAAAGGAACAATCCCGAATAATGGGGAACAGTTCGATATAAATTATAATTTATCATCCTTTTTCATTTCTATTTTTTTTTTTTTTTTTGTACATCTTACCGGCACGTCCGAGCGAACCTCGAATGTGTTACGGTGTTCACGGCGGTCGATTACGGTGAACAAATAAAAACAAATTGCCGATTTTTAAGAAGGAAAAAAAAAAGTATTATAAATAATAATAAAAAAAAGTACACGTAAAGAAGGTGTTTGGTGTTTAAATACGAAAATGGCAGCGCTGTAACGATGGGGGGGGGGAAACGGATCTAAATATTATTTTGTTGTGGAAAATTCCTGAATAATTATATTATATTTTTTTCGGGATATGTATTCCCGCGGCACATATCGCTACACGCGAATCGCGTTTAAAAACCGACAAGCGGCGGCTTGTTTGTGCCGATGGGCGGGAAAATTATATACGGCAAAAAAAAATTATACGTCTATAATACAATAGCGACACCCGAGGCGTGTTACCGTACATTATAATAATATATTATGCATGCTCGTTATAATATATTATCTGATAATAAATTTGGTGTTAATTAAATATAGGTAACTTTTTTTTCGCAGGTGTTCCGAAAATAATACCTACGGTGGTCATTTTTCAGACGTACACACCGCGATTATTACTCGGTACTCGTATTATTGTAATTATCCGCGCCATAAGAATTGCCTATATACGAACACTGTGGGCTTTTAATAATTCGATTACTAGCGTTCGATTATCGCGAAATAATAATTGACGGCGAACAGTATTTTATTGGTACTCCTCGTTTATACAACACTACGTCTCCAGTCGTCACGGTTGTTTAATTTTAGTTATCCAAATTTCAAAAAACAAATATCATTTGGTAATTGGGTGTTAACAATAATACAATAATCGTCGATAAGAGCACGACGTCACAGTAACGTTTGCCGTCTCGTGTGTCTGTCTAACGAACACAATACAGAAAAAAATATGTTTTCGTACTTCAAATAGTATTCAGTGGCGGTTATAGGGGGGAGTGACTGCCTCCCCTTTTGGACCGTAGCTTTATAAATTGGAATTATATAATATTCCCTTAGTTCACAGATTATAAATAATCATCTATTGATAAATCTTCCATCTTGACACCGTCGATTCAATACGAGTGTAATTAAAAAAAAAATTATGTTATTTCAAGCGTGTAATATATTTTTAAAGAATTTTTGAAAAAAAAAAACAGCTTTTCAATCCGTGTGTCTGCAATCACTTGTGTAATCCATTCCTTATATTAAATGCAAAATAACTGATTTATTTGTATACGTTTTTTAAAACAT
Organism: Tuberolachnus salignus; assembly: GCA_956483605.1. Lineage (NCBI taxonomy): Eukaryota > Metazoa > Arthropoda > Insecta > Hemiptera > Aphididae > Tuberolachnus > Tuberolachnus salignus. Next base: position 22,923,854 of record OY101437.1, read on the forward strand.
TTTCTAGAAACGCTTTTTTATTAGTTATTTGTTATTTTAACATGCAGCGGGGTGTGGGTATTTTACTATTTTGACTCACCTACCATTGAACGTCAAATACTGATAGTATTCTGGCTCTATAATAGACTTAAAACATAAGTTATTTCATAAAATTAATGACGACGCATTTACAATGTTTTCACGTAGGGAATGTTTGATATCTATTTCCTAGACAATTTTTACATACTTACAAAACTTTAAATAAAATGTATTTATTTATTATTGTAAAACAATTGTAGAATGAAAATATCAAAAAGAAATCCCTCTGTGATAAACATAGTAAATGGAATAATTTTTTTTCCATGTCTATTATATAGAACTCGAGTATTATTTGAAGTAGGAAAACACATTTTTGCTATATTGATAGTCAGAGACAACAAACGTTACTGTGACGTCCTCTTGACCAAACGTAATTATTTGTTTTGCCGAAAATAATGCCAATTATACTGCGTACTACAATTTTATACATTATTATATTATAGTAACATGGCGAATCGGCAATAATCGCTTAGGCAACGAACACGGACATAATATTATACTGGCGTTCACTGAGTGTATTTGTACGAATAAAAAAAAAAATTCGTTTCATTCGGCTAATAAAAACTCCAAGTATAAGTTATACTCGCTAAGTACAGCTATCGACTGTTGACAATAGCGACAACACAATATGTAATACGGATCGATATTATCGATTTCATGTGCATTATAAGCCATTTACTACACGTGTATGTAAATTCGTATTATTGCGTATATTACCGTATTCTATGGTATAATTCGGTTATACGATTTAAAACGATATTTGTAAGGTGCGAACCGACCAAAGAGTATATAATAGTTTATAGTTTATAATAATTTTCGTAAAATTGTATTCCTATTTAATTTGCTATACAGTTAATTTCAGTGTTCAATCACTATCAGACGAGCGGTCAGCGCGTCGAAAACGCCGCTAGGTGTCCCGTTTTCGTATAGTGAATATCGAAATAATACCATAATACAGTGGAGGTCGACAATTGATAAAAAAATCCATTTAATTTATGTAAAAAACCACGTTTATAGAATTATCTATACAATAACCGCGGTATTTAAACCGGACACCGACTGCTTACTACAGTGCCCTCTACCGAGCGTATCGTCTGTAGTAAACAAGACCCACCCCTCCCTACGTTGTTGGCAGCCTGTGTTAGTTGGGTTCACATTATAACCTTCTAATCAGCCGTGCATTTAAGCTTTATGTGGCCTGGGGCAACATTTTACCGGGTTTCCTCATCTCGAAAAATTGATGCAAGTGTATTCCATCTATGGACAAATCGATGGAGGGGGGGGGGTCACCAAAGCAAGAATTGCTATACTTCAAATTTGACGACTCTAAATGTTTTCCTATTACAAGCGATCGACTAACTTTATTCATTTTATTTTATATATATTAGCATTGATAATATGACTTTTTTTTTTTTTTAAATACGTAGATAAAAGTTATTAATAAAACGATAAAAGTCCAAAAAAACAATTAAAAAGTAAACGAGATCCAATATAGAAATCATAAAAAAAAATGGCTAAAAAAGCAAAAATAAAATGTTGTGTTGGTACACGAAATTTTACTGATTAGGATTTACTAGGATTGATAACGTACATAGTCTGAGACAAATTTATAGCTGACGTAGCTTTATATTGGACATGGTAAATGTCTTTCGTTCAAACATAAGCGATTAGAAAATTCTTAACTTAAAAAAATATTAATAATAATGATAGACGATTGATTACGGACGCCGATCGCACTTTGTATAACGAGGATTGTAGAAAAAAAAAAATGTAAAAACAAGTTTGATTTAATACACGAATCTTATTGACACGTTATGATTGGACATTTTTTTTGTTTTTATAACTTTAAAAATGTATTTCTACAATCTGTTAAATCTTGAACAATGAGTGTATAAGTAATAAAGGATTTTATGTCATGAATGACGGAGTAAAGAAATCTTCCAGTGAAGGCACTTTGACAATTAGTAGTAGTTAATTTATACAGTTATTTTCAATATATTTACAATTTGGGTATTTTTTATTTTTTTATTTTATGAAAGTAAGTCCCGACACCACCGCCTTTTTAACATTTTTATTACCAGGAATATTTGCTGATCAAACATGCATAAACATCGACAAAAATGTAAAATAATCAAAACTATCGGATTTGGCGGATATCAAAATGTGTTTCCGGTTTAGTGGGTTACCACAGTGTCGATTATCACACCGTCACAAGTCCTAAAATAATAATAAGAATAATAAATGATATTTTCTCACTTGGGTGCAAATCTATACAATTGGGAAGAGAAATGAATTTGAAAAATGTCGACAACCCCCCCGCCGACGGTGTTTATTTACAGCGTAATGGTGTACGTAATAACATCCTTCGGCGTCCATGGTTCCGGTTACAATACCGCGGCGGCGGCTGTGGCGGCGGCGGTCGTGTGTGCGCGCGCGATGTTATTATTCCGTGTCGGGCGCAGAATAATATTCTCGGAAGAACCGCGGCGGCGTGTCCCGGCGGTGCACCGAACGCCGGCCGCAGACACGAACGCGCGCGCCCGGCCACTTGTATCGCATTATTATTATTATTTAGCGTGGCCGATAAACACATGGCAGCAAACACACACCGGGGTATAATACCCGCGCGCCTACACGCAGCACAATGTTTTGCCGCCACCGTGGCAGCCGCCGCCGTGGCCGTGGCCGTTTTTATGGCGAAATACGGAATTAACACGTTTGGACGCACACACAGGCCCGGCACCGGTGCGCGCCGACGGTTTTACACTCGGACGGGCGCGCACAATGGGCCGCTCCGCCGCCGCCCCCGCCGCCCGTCCCGCCGACGCCGCGACCGGAGGCCTTTTACGCGCGCGCCGCGGCCGTAACCAGAGATGTAACCAAACCCCATTGTGTCGGTGGGATCGGGGTGTGTGGGGTGTGTGGGGGGGATGGTGGGCGGCGGAGGTTATCCGCAAAATATTTTATCCCACTGTATATTTTACAATATAATATTTAATATTATTATATACGCGTATAACAATAATAATGGATCGACGGTGAAATATAATTTCGTCGGTGCTCCCGCGTATTATAATATTATAATATATTATTATTATTATTATTATTATAAAATGTATAAGGTTTATTATACCTACCCTGTTATTTATATTTATATACCGATGATTTTTTTTTTTTTTTTTTCTTTCTTCCTAACCGTCGACATTTCGGGTTCGGCGAGAGGACGCGCGCGTCTTTACAAAACATGGCGTACGATATAATGGACATGTGTGTTTACCCCCCTCGCGATATTTGTATACGACGCGTTATACATTTTATATAATATTATTATATATTGACGGTATTATATTATTATTTATTATTATCGTTATTGTATTATATGCCGTGAGGGGAAAAACGTACGTCTACGCCGGGCTACGGGGGCACAGTTGGACCCGGTTCCGAACCGATCCCGGGCTCGACCCGGGACAGTCCGACCGGTGCCAGTGGTTCCCAACCCACCAACACTGGCCACGCGCACCACTTTTGTACATTGTTATTTACTATCACCGCCCCTCTTCACCTGTACCGCTCGGTTCTTTGTGTTTTATTTGGTTTTATACGATTTATGTGCACGATACAATCATACAAATACGATTTATGTTGTCGAAAACGTATTAACTTATATATTGACAACAGACTAAATTATGTAAAAAAAAAAAAAAATAGGTGATACAAATTAAATTTTCGTATTTAATCAACACGGATATAAGATTTTACAAACTTATATATCCGTATAGAAATTGTTATCGGTCGCGTAAGTATATCTGGCTGTCAGCCACTAATATCACGATGGACAAATTACGTACACTAAGCCGTAAATAATATGAAATACAATTACGCTCGTTGTTTTTTTTTTTTTTTTGTTTAAATTAAATAATTGAAACAAATCCATTAGCATCGCGGACCACCAGTTGGGAACCACTGGACCGGTCGGTAGAAAAAATACCGTGCCACATTATCGGTAGTGGCTGTATTTAATCCGACATGTACCGACTAGTGGGATCGTCCAAAGAGAAACCAAATCGATTTGATTTTCTTCGGACAAAATTTGTGTTAGATAATCGATTAAAATTATCGATAATAAATAAATAATCGAAGTAATAAACACAATTCAATGGTGTGTGTGCGACAACTTCTTACAGTGTGTTCGATGGAACGGTCGAATACAGGCACATTTTAAAATGTATAGAGTTCGAATAGCAATCTTTTAATAAATTGTGCATCCAACCAGGACATTGGATTATTTAAATATAATATATTATTATCCAGCAAATCCCACGCCGTTCGTCTTCTGAGCTGCTGGACCATTGCAAACATATCGAATAAATAGCCAACAGGCATCAATACACGTGTGAGCTCTATCATTGAGATGGTATATACTGATAAATAAATGTCGGATCGGATATTAATTGGCACGAAATTGGTACGGAATCGGAAATAATGTGGCCACAAATATCGGACGAATAGGATGTTGGTCGGGTAGGAATCGTATCGGAACGGGTCCAATGTGGCCGTAGCCTGCGAGGGATTGAGGGATGTGTTAAAGCGACGACGGTGTATACCAGTGGCGGCTTTGGTTCTTTGCCCAGGGGGTTGGAGACCAATATTTTTTGATACGCACAAATGTGTACTTACAAAAGTGTTCACGTTCAGATGCAGGAGCGACCACCAAACCAAATATTTTCAAGGGCACCATTTTTATATATATATATAGATTTATGTTCCTATCAAGACCAAATTGTTAGGTTTTTATTCAAATTTTAATGTTTATAAACAAACAAAATTGGTTCAACTGTAACCCATCAAATGTTTACCAAATACCAATGGACCAGAGAACAATTAGTGATATGTTTTACATTTTAATTTTTTTTTTTTTTATAACTTTAAAAATGTATTTACACAAATATTGTTACATCTTGAACAATGAATTTAAGTAATAGAGGATTTTATGTCATGAATGACGGAGTAAAGAAACCTACCAGTGAAGGCACTTTGACAGTTAGTAGTTAATTATACAATTATTTTCAATTTGGGTATTACATTTTAAGTAAGTGACATTTTTTACAAATTCTCAGATTTTAATGAAATTTTCTCAAAAAAAAAAAAAAAAATATATATATATATAATTCTATAAACAACTAATAATTGAATTGTTTGCTTGAAAATTCTGACTACGTGGTAAAGATTTTGATTTTATTTCTGGGTAAACATTTATTTAAGGAATACAATTTTTCTATTTACACACAATACTAATGTTAATATTATTTAATTAATGCCTTTTTTACAGTATATATTGAATAAATATGAATACGTTCATAAAAATTAAACATTTACTGTTTATCACTTTAAATAATATATATATATTTTTTTTTTGTTTATTTACAATCTATATTTAATATAATACAATAAGTAAATTTGAGTAATTAGAATTTTTGACATGAGTTCACGTGATAAGAGAAAATATCCAATGGTATTACTCTTCAGTTAAGACTAGGTAGAAAAGAAAACATTAATAAAAAAAAGAATACACTAAAAACTAGGTAATAATCAGAGTTCAAGTTTATAGACCATTATTACTTTTTTTTTTTTTTTTTTTAGGATAAGAAATAATATATAACGAAAATTATATTAGAAATTCTAAATTTCTACGTTTCATGTTTGCAAAGCGGTTGATAATATTTTCTTTAGAAGTTTTAAATTCACGGTGTACATTTAATAATTCAAGCCCAATTAGCCGTTCTTGCCCCATTTGTGAACGCAGCCATTCTTATCAACGGTTGTAAGTAGTATCATATTATAATAAATGAGCAGCTGCTATGAATATAAAATCTTTTATGCTCGATTTCATTATTTTGGTTATCTTATCGATATTTATTTTTACAGTAAAAAAAAAAAAAAAACACTAATTACCACTGCAGCTGAATTTCTTATCTTATTTTAACTCCAAACTAACCGGATGGCGACAACGTGTCCTGTTAAATATCAAAATGTAAAATGGCTATGGTGGGAGGGGGGCATGGCCCCTTTACACCTCCCCAAACGGCGCCCCCGGTATGTACAGGGCGATCGATGTTATCACGATCCGCCGGCGTGATTCTCTCTCTCTCTCTCTCTGAGCCGGTGCTATAGAATAAATTCGATTTTGGGGGGGTTTTTTTCTTTTCTTTCCTCGGTCGTCATAATGATATTACACACGTGCGGGCACGGATATAGATAATAAACTAGAAATGGCCCGACTAACAATCCACGAACAAGCGAGCCGGACGACGGCGCTTTGCCGCCATGTCGGTCGCCCGGGATATAGTATTTACCGATATCATTGTCATTTTTATTGTAATATTATATCGTTAATATGAAAATGTGCATTACCGATTAACCACGTGTTAACGTATCGTTCCGATGTGGGCAGTGAGAGTATCGACGTATCCATCGTTTACGCCGAAGAAGCCGTTTTCGGTATGCGGTACAGTAATAGATAATAATAATACCTTGACGATTATAATGAATCATCAATGATAATACATAATAAATTATGTAAATACCTACACTGCGTACTTAAAAAGCATAAGAAAAAAAAAACACTTTATCACGACCAGAACGACGATTAGAGCACGTCCGGGCTTCGGGGGGGGCATTTTAAACCGTAATTAATCGTACTTATTACAAACTAGCTGTCCCGCACGGCGTTGCCCGTGGATTTAGACCCCTATCCCTCGCCCATCTTTATCGGTCCTATTTTGGTTTTTTATTCTTTCTACTCTTATATATATAAAAACGGATGTCTGTCTGTATAAAATTAATAGTCTCAAAAACTGCTGGAGTGATTTTTACGCGGCTTTATGTAAAATGTTTCGCGTTGTCCGGAGAACGTTTATAGCTATCGAAATCCACCTCCTATTCGGTTTTTAGGTATTTTTTATTAGTACACAACCCGAATTATTTTTATTAATTATTGTAGTGTAATCCCTGTGCTGTGCGGGTATCTATAGTAATAAGTAAAAACACGTAAAACCATCAGCATTGTTTGTTTTCTCGCCAAACAACAAAATATAAACATATCGTATATCATAAAGCATTGCAATGAACGAAATGAATATGTTACAGCAAAAAAAAAAAATAATAATAAATATTTATTTGATATGAAATTCTGACTTAATTCAATTGTGACTGAAATTATTTTTGTTGATTAGCGGTTGAAATGACCGAAGAAGAATACATTTAGTCTGCCGAAGGTGGACTATCAATTGTCCACCTATTTTTTTTTTTTTTTTTTTAATAGTGACATATGCAAGACAATAATATACAATAGTAATGGTATATAATGGTCTAGCAATAGCAATATCTAGAAATAGCAAAGCATTGCCGGGCATCTCTTTTAAAAGAGGACTTTCTTGCCCGTGACAAAACCTAATCTAATAATAATAACAACTGATTTTTTATCATCGGTGAAATTGAACATACAAAGATAATCAGGAAATTGAATTTAGGCAAAATTCATGTGCGAGCACCACTTTAGGGGATAGATTTCCGAAAATTCTTTCTTATCTCACCTCTACACCATATGCAATATATACCACCGATGTTTCAAGTCTTTAGGTCCAGCGGATTGGTCTGGGCGTTGATCAGTGAGTGAGCGAGTGAGTGGTATTTTGCTATTATATATATATATATAGAAAAACGAAAAAAAATACTACGTTTTTTGGTAACTAAGCAACGATAATTTCCTTAGCAACGTATTAATGATTTTGAACGTGTTAATGTTTTTCCCAAAAGGGAGAAATTTTAAAAAATACCAACCAAATATCCGATTTTTTTTTTTTTATAAAAACCTTGTCCTGACAATTACGAATACAACGAAAAAAGCCAAATCGGTCGAGCTGTTATCAAGTGATGATTGCCGTATACATGCGACAATTGATTTTTAAATAAATATATATATATTTTTACATTTTAATAATTATTATTAGAGGTTTTTTTTTTTTTTTTTTACAATAATCAACAGTACATTTTTATGGCGTTAAATAGATGTTGAAAAAATTCCCCTTTGAAAACAGCACGGCAAATGTTACTAACGATTGTGTTGTTTTAATATTAGATTTTTTTTTTTGTATAAGATTATATTTTAACCGAAATGATAACAATACAGAACTCACAACCGCCACGGCAGTTATTTGACGAAATTATCTCGTTTATACGCGACGTAATCAAAATACAAATTTATCATCGTTATTCCTTGTGTATGCAGTATTATTCATACCAAAATAATACTAGCTGTACCGCATTGCGTTGCCCGTGAAAAATTGGATTTATCCGTGGATTTAACCCCGTATACCTCGCCCAACTTTATCGGTCCTATCGCGGTTTTCACGCGGTTAGATTTTCTTCGCGGCAATATACTAAAAATGAAAATTAATACGCAAAACGATCGTTTATCGTTTGTCACTCTTGGGCTGTTGGGCATCTACACCATACGGTGTATACCACCAAAATTTCAAGTCACTAGGTCCAGCGGATTGGTCTGGGCGTTAATCGTTGAGAGTGGTATTTGTATATTTATATATCTATTGAATAATGGAAAACAAAAAAAAAAAACATGTTTTTTGGTAACTAAACAACGATAGTTTCCCTAGTAACGTATTAATGATTGATTTGTGTATTTATACAACCTTTTTCCTATAAAAAATCTTTAAATTTGCAATAAAAAAAAAAAACTGACCGTCACTTGAGATAAAAACTATCCTATATTTTGAGTTGGACCAAATCATACACATGTGCATAATCTTATCAAAATCGGTTGTGTAGTTTTAGAGCGCATTGCACGCAAACCCGTTGTACGCTTATAATTTGTATGTGTATAAAAGATATAAGTCTATACAAATACAGCACGTAAATAGGCATATTTTTTTTTTTTTTTTTTGGGGGGGGATTAAGTTGTACACTTTTATATATTGACTTATATACAAGACGTGTCACCCATGGATTACTATTATTGTTGTTGTTTGTGGAAAATCCGTCAATATTCCATAATATTAATACGAAAGTAAAATAATGAGACAAAACTGGAAATTATAATCTAATTTCCATATACTAATGAAATAAAGAGTCTGTCTTCAGGCCTATAGAAAGCGACATTCCCACACCCCATAGGCATAGAATTCTAAAATTTTCAACATATAATCAGTGGCTTTTGCCTTCTAATTTCCGGGTCATGGAAACGGAATTCGAATTAGTGTTTTTGTTTTTAAATTCATATGTTTTCGGTCGTAAAAGCCAATGTAATACGCGTAAAGCTCTGAAATGACGACTCTCCGGGGTTAATACAAGCTAGTGTACACAATACATGACAATAACACAAGTGATTACCCACAGTATATAATGCACACAATAAACTAGTGGATTGTTAACTGGTAAATAGAAGATTGAGATAATCTCTTATCGATTAATTATATTAATCAAATAAGCAAGGTTTTGTTGAGTGTAGAACGTGATTTAGACAGGAAGAATTAATTTAAACGAGGTTATATTTTAATAATTAATAATTACCCGCGGGTACCGCGTGATAAAATATAGTATTTATTTTCATTTTTATCAGTCACCTTGTCACACAAAGGTTATGATAAGGTCTGTAATACGGGCCCCGAATTGCGGGTCTGCTGGCGTCCGCTTCGACCAAACAACACACGAGTAGGATGCGCAGACACGAAACGCTTTTATTTATCAATATATATATATATATATAAATAAATCAATTGCCACGTATGTATGTAATGATCATCGCTCGAGAACGGCTCGACCGATTTGGCCGATCTGGTTTTTTATGTTGTGTTCGAAATTGTCAGTATAAGGTATGTAAAATAAAAAAAAAAAATGATTGGAATACCCGCGGGAAAAGTCGGAAATTTTGATGGTATAAAAAGATAAAAATGTCAAGACAGAATGGAAACCAAATACGGGTATAAATAACTATGCAAAATAAAACGGCGAGTTTGGTTACCATGGCAATCAAAGCGTCACGCTAAATCGGTAAATCCTCCTCCACAAAATATACAAACACGAGTTAGGCTACATTTAGTTTAGATTCTCGAAAAGAAGTGAAGCAATTTCAGTCCGGTCGGTACATATGTAGACCGGAAAATCTAAGGTTATCAGTGATTAATAGGCTCTCCGATTTGTTGTACTTAATAAAAAAAATAGTAAAGAATATTGGACGGAAAAAAATTTACATTATTATAATTGATAATTGGTGTACGGACGAAATTTTATCTCATTGATAACGGAAACCGATCAGAAATGACGGTCCACCGGTGGCGCATTTTGGGGGGAGGGAGACTTATAGAAAGATAAAAAATGTAAAAAAAAATGCTCCAATGTATTAACATTACTCGTGCCTATTAAAATATCCTTTATATCCGAACTGTAAGTTCCAATGTCTTTCTTTTATCGGTAAATAATTCCAAAAACGGGTTTGTAAGGTTCCTAAAATTTTGAACACTCTCCCCCTCACAAAAAAAAAAAAAAAAATTAAAAAAACAATAATCATCCAAAATACGTCACTGTGTTTCTAGGCCTCTACGATCGTAGGCCCCCGTGTACGAGAACGAGACGCCGTCGTCCTTTTGTTCGGCGGCGACGCCCACAACGAAGAACCAGTCGCGGCCTGTTGGTATAGACAACCCGTGGGCTCGTTAAGAAATCGCCTTTTTTTTTTCTCTCTCTCTCTCATTTTTTTTTTTTGTCTTCTCTCTTTCTGGATACCGACCCCTCTTCTCCCCCCGCCGCCCGTCGTCCTTTAACACGCACGACTGGCGGACTCCCGTACGCGCGCCGAGGCTCGTCCGACCGACCGGAACACGCGACGCCGCGGCGGTTTTGCAGATGCTCCGCGTGAAATCCGTCGTCTCGTCTCTGCGGGTGGATCGCGTCCGTCGTCACCTACGCGTCGGGCCTGCCCGGAACCCGCGACACACGCCGCGTGCACGTCCAATAATAAATTATTATAAAACGTCTTCGACGCGACGCAATTTCGTTCGTACACGTGTATTAAACATAAGTTAATATTATATTCGTCGTGCACACGAATATGTAAATTAAGGGATTATGGCAGTGGTCCCGTAATCGATCTACTTTTTGTTCCGTGGTTTCGTAAGCAATCGGACGACAAAAAAAAAAAAAAAAAAAAAATACGTTTTACAATTATCGAAATTAAGTTAAATAATACAATACTCGCAAAAGATTATTCTCGTGTCATTAAGGAACTTAATTCTTTGATTCGTCGGTAGTCTTCGATTTCCACTATTCATTTTGTAACAGTCTTTCAAACAAAGGGGGGAATTTACTCGTATACTACAATTTAGTTTTGTATAACGCCGTATCGATTCAATGTGATTAACAGTTTTGTGGATAGATCCAAGTTGATATTAAATTTTAGTATGCTTTCCATTTATCACCGTGTATAGTGGTTCCTAGTACTACTTCTTAAAAAATTGTGGGTGTAAGGGTTTTTGCATCTCCGCAGTAAAATTAAAATATAATTTTGCGGTACAACCGTGAAATTATATAATAGTGTGTCAAATTTAGATATAGTAAATTGTAGATCTTTTACGAGACCGGGATAAATACTTCTATTAAATACATTGCAGACGGGTACGAGATTTTGTATACTATAGGCTTTTGAATTTTCGAATGGGGGGCAACCTATACTAAAAATCGCATAAAATAATAAAATACATTTTTTTTTTTTGTTCACGAATTTTCACGTTAAAGTTTTAATCGACGGGGTATAGACTATATTATAACCTTAGTATTTTAAGTAAAATAACTCGGAGACTTTTCGTTCAAATTCCGATTACAATACTTCGTAACTTACGTTAACATTTCCAGAAAAATCGTCCGATTCACCGAAGTCACGAGGACACAAAAGTTATCGTCTTCGTATTCTTCAAAGGCCATCACAAAAGCCGGCGGCACTATTGCACTAGGCATTTGTATTTCTTTGTCGAGCACTAATGCGAACAGATTAACGAGAAATCTAGATCTCTCGTGGCTAATGTCAAATGTTGATAAGATAATTTTATATTGATAAGAATTAGGTACTTTGATGGCGATTAATGGCGTCAACCGCCCGGATTTGGCTGGTTAGTGTTGCAACACAATTAGGCCATAACCGAGTGCGGTGAAATCCAACAAGCAGTTAAAACTACTGTGTTAATCACGGTTAGTAGTGGATTAAATCGTTGTGAAACTAACGCAGGTGTAACGTGTGAAATCAACATTTTCATTCAAAAGGCAGTGTCTGCCGGCGATTTTATGATTCATAATCACTGCTTCAAAAAATACACTAGTTACGCCACTGACGCGACACTACACTGGTCGATTTTTTAATAACTATTATACGAGCGGGAGGCGGGGAGGAGGTAGGTCTGGCTTATTTTATAATACTAATATATTGTTATAATAAAGTTTTAAAAATAAGATATCATATATTTTTTTAATTATTTACTATAGTATCTTGTAAAATAAATAATATATATTTTTTTTTTGTTTTATCTTACCGCGTATCGCAATATTATATTACCTATGTATATTATTATGTCTTTATAATAATACAGGTCGTCGATTGATGTTTTTTTTTTTTTTTTTTTAAATATATATTTTTCTCTCCGTTCTACACGAACGGAATCGTTCGGTAATCATATTTTTTTTTTTCGCTGCGGCTTTGAAGCGTTAATGTCCGTTTTTTTTTTTTCCCCGTCCATCTTTTTCGTCTTGGATTTAGGTATATAGAAAAAAAAAAGGCGTAATTTACAAGACGACGGAAATACTGACGCGTTAATGATCACACGGGTGTGGGTAGGTTTTTGATAATGACTACGATAATCATTGTGAACAACGACGACGACGACGACGACGACGAAAGAACTAACCGACTGTATATGTGGTATATCTATATACTATACAGTAATAATAATAATAATAATAATAATAATAATAATAATAATAAGGAAGAATATGACGTATATAATCACGGGGCCAATTTTTCCGGTTCTATTTTGTTTTCTTGTTATTATTATTATTATTTTATTTTATATATATTTTTTTTTTATTCATTCTCTCTCTAACCGCGCGTTGTTATCGAGGTGCCGAATGTACACACACGCTGTATTATATCGTACACGTTATAATAATATTATACGGGCCGGCCGAGATTGTTAGCCAGGTGTAAAGATGGCCCATTAACTTGTTGCACCTTGCTCGGCCGTTTTGCCGAGGTGACGCCTACTTATGTATTATTATTATTATAACCGTACCCGTCGTGTTGTACACGGGGTGGTAGAATTTCGGACTCGGCTGGCTGGCCCCCGGCCAAATTTAATAACGCCGGCCTCTCGACCGCCGCGCGCATCGGCGTTATTATTACGGGATAGGTAACGTATAAAACTCTTTATAAATCTATAATAATAATAACACGACGAGACCGTTTTCCCGAAGAAATCCCCGGGGTGTTATTATCGAGGAGAAGTAGAAGAAGAAGAAGATGAAAAAAAAAAAATGTTTGTTCTTCGGGCTATGTAAACACACCTATGTACCCATATATGTATATAATATAACACGTAAATGTGTTGGAAATCGGCGTTTTCGACGGTGACGACGACGTTTTCGTTTCGTTCGTTTATATACACACACACAATAATAATAATAATAATTAGATAGGTTGAATAATTTATGCCTTTTTTTTTTTTTTTTTACGGTTTCGCACCCGGACTAGTTTAATATTTTATAGTGTCGTGTACGCACACACCGGATAATAATAATTTATATCTAATAATATACAATAACCTACGAGCCGCCGCCGCCGCCGCTGTCGACTATTTTAAAGTTACGCAAACATAATTGCCCTTATAAATTATTATTATTATGCATTCTCGCGTCAGACAATTGATAATAGATTTTAATTATCATTTCAACTCGTTTAAATGTAATATTATTCATTATTATATTTATATAGGCACGCATCGTATACGCCGGTAGTTGTAAATTTAAAATAATATGTAAATAACTGCTGCGGAATATAAACGGGCGAAATTAATTTCAACGGGTTATTTTGATGGGTACGGTTAGGAAATCGATAAATTTTGTTTTAATAGATTTCGGAATAACGTCCGGAGGGCGCCGTTATCGGTTGGAAATTTCGGACAGGGTTTTAATACCGAACGCAACGGACAAATCGCGTCGTAGACGAAATACGATTTCCAGGTGAAGTTTGTACTATAAACGCTAATACAAACGAAAAATCGGCGCCGATGCAAGCGGTTTTAGTACAATTTAAATAATGTACAATACAATACAATAGATAAAAAAAAAAAAAAAAAAAAAAATCCACTTATCGATTATTCGTCAGTGGTCGAATTGGAGAGGAGGGACGGAGTGTCTTTAGTCTTTTCAAAAGAGTTTCGGCGTACCCCTTTTAATTTTGCATAACGGACATTGGACACCGTGAACACGCGTATTATTGACATTTACGCCTCCCGGGCAGTAATACATTTTTTCCACACGTTGTCGCGTCATTTAAAATTTTTCTTTTTGTTTTCCGATTTAAGCACCGGCAATTACAACGGCTAAATATAGGCGTGCGAATCGACTAGACGTCGTAATATATCCCCGGTACCGAAGTCGTCGGCCGATTCGAGACCGTAACTAGTAAAAAGTATACGCTGAAATATAATGTAGTTTTCGATTGAGAAAAGACGACCGGCCTTTCACCGTACGCCGTCGCCGTATAAGTTATCAAAACTGCGCACCGTCTCCGCGTTTACACCGAACGATAATATTGTAGAATCGATTGCTCATCTCTCGGATTCGTTCGAGACAAGTTACATGCCATTTTTGAGTGTATATATATATATATATAAGATATATTGGTATTTTTCGTATAAGTAATTTTTCAAAACGCCGCCGTAAAAATGTTCACCTGCCGCGGGGTCCTGTAAGTTATTAACTCTGTTTTTAGGGTTATGCTCAGCTCCAGCAGCGATTCTAATTACACCGGCAGCAATCGCGTCGGGGGTGGGTTAGCGTTTTTATTTAAAGGGGTTTACGGTATATCGGCTGCCGAAATGACAGGCTATTTGTGTACGTATATATATATATATATATAAGTATAATATACACGCTAGCCGGTTTTTTTTTTTCATTTATCATTTTTGCACCGGGTAAAAATACACCTTTTATATATATATATATATATATACATACATCTCCGCCTTACAAATAATGGGGGCGTTAATCCACGATAAAAACCGCTGTAAAGCAGAAACCGAATATTATTAACAGTGTGTATGTATATATATATATATATACAGAGGGAGAGGTTTGTCAGCCCGAGACCATAATAGGATAACGAAAATACACTGGGATTATTTGATCACGACCCGGCTCTAATACATCAACGTCTCGTCCGATATCGAGACGTTGGGCATTTGATCATTTTAGAAAGACGGCTGTAAGATACGAAATATACAAAGAAAAAAAAAAAAGAAATAAATAAATAATAGTTATTTTTATACCGTTATAAATAAATAAACCGCCGAGTACTTTTTTGTGAATCGTATTTTAATAACCATTGTCACACTATACGCAGTGGGTTAATATATTATTATGACGTCGTTTAATATCGTTGCGAACCGGACATTCTGTTAAAATATCAAGTACGACAAAGAGTTGGAACCATGCGGGACATTCGTCTCGTGTTTTAAAATGTATAAAGGATGTACTTATTTATTAATTATATTATTATTATTATACGTTTGAACAATCGTTACGATATATGCGTATAAGTAGAATCGTTATAGTGAACGTCAACTCGACTTTTTACATTTTTGTTTTCGTCGTTTGTTTTTCTTCTATTCCTTTGACTCTTCGCGTTTTTCAAAAGCAAACAACGGCAACCGGATAAGACACTGAAAATAAACTATTAACTATATTATTACGTAATTTGAGAAACGAATCAGTGTTTAGTGTTTAAATACGCATTCTTATTTCAAAATCTGGTTTCAGACCGAGGACCGAGGGAGTCATGTTAAAATGTGGTAAACAGGTGCTGTTATTATGGTGTAAAGCAAAATCATTGGCTAAACCGTACTCGCCACAGGGATAAAATCACACATCAGCAACCCGCATGCAGCGTTTTAAAAATAAACACGTATAAAATATATTAGAAAATACGTTATACAACTGCTTACATATTATGTCTATTCTAAGTTCTAAGTTTAATACCATAATAAATAACTGAAATATTAGAGTATATATTTTGTACTATGACTACCGAGGGTCGTATTTTAAAATCCATATTCCGCATTATTAATTAAACGTTTCAAGTATTCAATTCTAAATTTACAACTTTTTCAACAAAGTATTTTATTTTAGATTCTGAGAGTAGGGGCGAAACTATTATAATACGTTCATTGTAAGACGTCTCAGCTTTTTTTCGTCTCGTTTTTAGCATATTTTTCCGGTTTATCGGTTTAATATTATGGCTTGTATAATGTAATATATAATAGTGTATACTCAATGCCTTATTTACAATTTTGGCGTCCCCGGACATACAATTTATCCCCCCTCCCAGTGTAACCATCAATATTGCACTTATTGTATCTATGATCGAGATTCTTAAATATTTTCTGCACATTTAATGTCTGTAATGTGTATTTCAGTATTAAAATCTAACAATTAATCCTATCGGAGGAGCATTGGCCGAACGGACAAGGCGTTCACTTAACGGGTCACGAGCGCTCCGTTTACCGTCTGTGGTCGTCATTGTCATCATTTATTGAGTAAAATCGGTCGACCAACTGCTAGATTCGCCTTTTTTTTCTAAAATACCAATTGCAATAATCCTATATAAAAAGACGCGTTATTATTATTATTATTATTATTATATTTTTAGAAATTAATTTCGCTTAAATATTTTGCCGCCCCTAATACATGCCGCTCACTGGCATGCGCCCGCCCTCCGTAATTCGTAACCACAGGGTTACGCTGTTATACCGCGAACGCAAAACAAACACAATCGTTTTCGATTAGTAAATTTTTTTTTACCGAGTATATTATACAGACAACAACGATGGGCTCTGCCTATATAATAATATAAATAAAAAAATAACGAGGTATTATACGCGCGGGGATACCTATAGGAGGGGTTCTTTTACCTTCCACCAAATAATTTAATATTATTATGCACACAATAACCCGGCTCTATAACCGAATCCTCCCCGGGACCGGTGTCGGACGTGTAACGTTATATACACCTACGTAGGTGTAGTGTGCACCTCCTATAGGTGGTATTATAATACGGTATAAACACTGTACACAATATTACACGATTGGTGTGGGGCCAATATATATATATATATATAAATATACACATGTGTGTATCGGTGGTGTCCGTGATTAGAAACGGGGTCCCGGGCGGCGAGAGAATTTCATAATCAGGTGTTAAGGGCGAGCCGGGCCCGCCTCCGGGGGTCGCATCGCACGTCTGTCGATTATTACGGAAATATAATAATAGTAACACGGTGGCAATAGGTGTACGGGGGTATCCGTGTGTATATATATATATAAAAAAAAAAAAAAAAATTAAAAAAAAAAGTCGAATAGACGCGCTGCAGAAACGTATTTTATAACTACGAGTAGGTGTGTACGTGTGTGTATATACCGCGTAATAAGGGTGTATAGGCCGACAATAATTTATTATAATATAACAGACACCGTATATACCTATACACGGACGAGGTGTGGCTATTTAAAAACGGGATTACTGGCCTATAATAAGTTCTTGAGATAAGTTTAGGTTGTTTGTAACGACACAAGACGTAGACTATATAAAGGTTTCCGCATTAGATTATAGAATTTTTATCATCCATTGTAATATAAACGCCGGCAATCGCGTGTACTCAATCGCCGCGGTATTATCCGAGTATTTGTATTTGTTTAGCGGTGTCATACAAACCGATCGATAATCGAAATTACAATTGCCCGCGATAATCGGCGAACCGGCCAATAATCGTCCTGACGAACGGCGAAGCGAAAATTGAATTTCGAATCCTCGGAACGTCGGATTCTTTTTACCGATCGTTTATGCCGATCATTATGCCAATACGACCGTATGATTTCCTTCGGGTTCGATAAAATATTCAGAATTGTTCGGCTCGTTAATTTAAAGAAAAGTTCGGTTCGTCGAGACGTTAAAAAACCGGGATCCGTAACATCGGTACTATTTCTCGATATATCGATGTTATATGTATATAATAATATATGAACACGACGGCGACGTCACGTATAACAACACTCTGTAGTTTATTAAGAATACGCCAAAAAAGGAGACAAAAAAAGAAAAAAAAAGAAAAGAAAGACGACAGAGATGAAAAAAAAAAAAAGAAGAAGAAAAATCTCCGGTGTCTCTTTTGCAGCAGTCGATCATTAAACGTATACGGTATATAGGTATAGATTATACCTACGCTCGGTGGAGGCCAGTGCGGAGGTTCCGATGGAATTCGAGTGTACCAGATCTCGGTTTCAGATAGTATTGTCATTTCTGGGCATCTTTGCCCGGGTTTTTGGAGAGAGGAGAAGAAGAAGAAGAAGAAGAAGAAAAAAAAAATAAAATAATAATAATAACCACCGTGAAGATAAATGCGAGTGCGTACACCGCTGCGACGAGATTGCACCTGCCACCTGCCACTGCGGCGGCGGCGGCGGCGGCGGCGGCGGCGTGCCTATACGGTTTTCTTTAAAAACTCGTTTTCTTTTGATTTTTTGTGTACGGGAATTATAACGCTCGTATTATATTTATATATATATATATATATATATATATATTATTATACATTATAAAAAGACTGTATAATACGGCAACGGTCAATTTTTCGGCTGTACAACAATAATAATCATTACGGACCGCGATATGCCCCTAACTCGCGTTTATATAATATCCGTCTATTCGTTATAATATCGGTGGTATTTGAAGAATTATACACTCTGAAAGTAGGACAAAAATAATTGACGAAACGCTCGGGATTGTTTCTTATAGACACGATTCGATAACAAATATACACACGGATGCCGTTTTATAAACTATTATATCGAAGATATCCAAAGTATAAACGACCGTTGTCCGCTAATGTAACTATTAAACTATTAAAACTATTCGGCCGACTAGTTAAAGAGGGTATACATTTAAAATAGGTTATGCGCAATGATACGACGTTTAATTATATAATATATTGTAATAATGAATTTATAAGGTTCGGTGAACTCGGTCATGGCCCAAGGGTGCGATGGAAATACACTTGGCGTGCCTATATTTGAGAGATAGAAAGATAAAAAAAAAAAAAAAAAAAATTACTTTTTACCGTATCTGAGCTTTGATAACGTGTTTTCGAGTACCTATACTTATATATACGTATTTACATACATGCCTAATGTAAAACAAAAAAAAAAAAAAAAAACGAAAGAACCGAAATCGGTATAGTTATAAATTCGAAGTGTATAACGTTATATCGTGGATATATATATATATATACATTTTGTATATCAATTAGTCGACCCCCCTTTATGTACGATAGGAGGGTTCATTGTATTTTAATGCCCAGGAAATGATATCCGGTGTCTAAAACGCCTTACATTCAAACGTGCACGTGCCGCAGTGGCGACTATTGCTCAAATGTGTAAATTGATATGCATATTATAATAATAATAATAATAATAATAATAGTGTATATAATATATGTGTATCGAGTTAAACGAGTTGAACTATCACCGTGTATTATGCGTATTTTCCAAGGAACGAATATACAAGGGAATAAAGGATATTATTACAGTTATCGAGACCGTATCTTTTGGAGTTCAGAAGTCCGGACCTCGGCCTCCCCCCCCACCCGAAATTTGTTCAAACGTAAAATAATGTGTGTACACACTTATATATATATATATATTTTTTAAGGAAAAAATTATACGTGTGTACTTGGACGCATTGAAATTTGTTCTCAGATACGGCCTTCATATATTATATTGCAATGTAAAATTGATTGCGAAAATATAAATATATACATATATACGGTTAAACAATTCGAGTAATTGTAACGCATTTTGTTGTTATTGTTGTTATTTTTATGTTATAGACAATTTACCAGAAAACTAAAATAATCAATAAAGACCGAGCGTGTTGTTCCATGCACAAAATAACAATTTACGGCCATTATATCATAGCGTTTTATATCTTTTAAGTACGACAGTCGCGTATCACCTGCAGCAACGCGTTTATAGTGTTTTTACCAACGTGTACGATCGTAAAAATGGCAGTTTTTTTTTTTTTTTTTTTTTTTATTATTATTTCATTTACAACAATAACGATGGTTATTGATTTGATGGTTTAACCGGTAAAAAAAAAAATATATATATACATACAAAAAACACGCAGAAAAAAGAAGCCGAGGAGGATATCAGGTCACGCAATAAGGATCAAGGATCAGAGTGTAATTTGTGCCTATAAAATAATAAAAATAATATGAGCAATATAATACGAATATGTCTTCTACGAAACACGCGTAAAAATTAACGTCAATATAAGGCGATTCCTTTGACTTTTATCATATTATACGGATTTGTTTTATTTTTTAATTTTTTTTTTTTTTGTATACACGCGTACGATTCGTGGCGCTGTTTTTATTTCGTTGTTATATTATTTAAATATCGTCAAACTATACTTTTATTATAGTAGTTATCGCGTTCTACTCCAGGATAATATATATATATCCTTTTGGAAATTATATAGTACCTACGTAGATATATCGCATAATCAACCAATCGTAATAGTTTATGATTTATGGTAATTTAAAGTCTAGAGAAAAACGGAGGTGTGCGCGTATTAAATACGTTCGTCAGGCGTATACCTATTATTATTATTATTATTATCATTATTATTATTATTATTACTATTATCATTCTCTGTCTGTCCACACCTGTTTAAACGCAAAACGTTTTATAAATCAGTAATAATTTATTGATTCGACATATTATTGTAATATCTATTGTATATTGTATAAAAACGCTAAACAAAATTGGTATCAGCACCTTATCCGCACTGTATTATTATTCTGCGTTGGAATGTTAAATTAGACGTACCCATCATACGTAAGATATGCTGCCTCTAAAATACAACACTGTATTATTTTGTATTATAACACTGTACTGATATTGTAGTATCTACATGGATTATAATGATTATTACCGATAAAATGATTGTAGAAGTTTACAAAAATGGTAAATATTCTGTGTGTAGATCATTAATAGCCAATAACTGTAGTTATTCATTTATTACACCCCCTAAAACAAGACTGCCACAATTCAAAATTGATGAATTTTCGGATTACTTTCGAATAGTTACAAAAATTATTTCTATAATAACGCAAGAACGCCAATGTGGCGGTATTGAATTTTTCATTTTTTTAGCTTATTTTCAAATCAACAGAACCGCCATATTTACCTTATGGCGGTATAAGAAAACTATAATTTTCATGTGATATGTAGAACAACAATATTTAGAGTTGTGGCGGTATTCAAAAAATTCACACCGCTTAAATTCAATATTGCCAGTATACATAGCTGTTTTAAAATCAATTTATCTATGCAATAACAACCACATCTCAAAATATGGCAGTCTTGCGTTCACTTAAAAAATTTCTAAAATGCCACAAGTCTGACTTTATTGAGTTTAGGAGAGAGTATTTCATAATATTTGAAGAAGTTATGTTGTAAAGCGTATATTTATATGGAAGAACCCGGCCGACCTGGAAATCACTACGCGAGTACTACTATTATACAGGTATAGTGTTTTTTTTTTTTTTTCTTATGAGATGTTCCGAATGAATAGAACACGTACACGGAAATGCCATATGTACCTATATAACAGTATACACTATTACAGTATTCGATATATTTTTCCACTTATTTATTTTTAATACGAACGAGCCTTGTTCGTGTACCGGAAGGCGGCAACGCACCTAACCTAATCATACCGTCGGGTCGTCCAGAGTTAATAATAAGGTTTATAAATTAGATACCCACCCCCGGTGGTTAGGAGTCCGTATACAACAGAAGATCTAACGTATCTGTTACAATATCAGAATTTGCCGATCGACCAATTCACAATAATAATAACCACGGGGTGAAATTAGAGGGCGGAGGGCTGAAGTGGCACCTTGTACCCCATAAACTTACCGAAGAGTGTCGGCAAAATGGATTTTTTTTTTTTTTAAATTGTTTTTGTTTAATATTACGCGTCCCAGCACCGACAGACATTATTCCCGAACACTTGTTCGTATATTTATTTATTTATTGTATACTGAGGTAAACTCCATTTAAAAAATGGAATTTTTTATAGCGGTAGCGAGTACGTATTATAATTAATGGCATTACAAATATAACTTGCCAAGTAGTAATAATAATAATAATAAATCACAAATAGCTATCACTTTAAATAATGTACTTAACAATCTAAAATAACGTAACAATCCAAATCGGTACAATTTTCAATCGCCATATTAGAGTATTAGCTGGAGAAAAAAATAAAATATTATAGATTTCACATTATTTTATAAAAAAAAAAATATGTGTTTTTCTGTATTTGTCTGATGTTATTGTAATTTATTTATTTTTTTATTCAAATTTTAGATCGAGTCTGAGATAATTAATGCGCTTATACATGGATAATGTGCCATATAATATTTTTTTGTAATATCCTCGTATAAACAGCAGGGTGTTCCTTTATTTTCTATAACCAAATATTTTTCGGTCGGTATGACACCGAATTATTAACTCGTGCTGACTTGAACTTATTACATTTTTCAATATTTATACCTATATAAAATATTTTTTTGAAATTCCCAATCAGTTTGCCCCCTAGATTCTGATTTTATTTTCTCTCGGAAAACCCGTTTTCGGCTAGTAAAATAATAATTATTCCAAATTGATCACAACGTATGTTAAAAGATGTACATTTTTCGCCCGATGTTATATTTTATTCGAAAACATTTTCCAGGTTATCAACATTTTTTTCTAAAAATTAAATAAACCGACAACAAATAACGATATATTGGTTTTATTTTCGTTGATTTTTTGGTTACCGTAGCCACAAGAAAAAAAAATACGATCAATAGTTTACCGAGCACCGCCCAGAATGGTTTGCAGAATTGCAATAATTTCACTATACCAATAACTGAATTGTCATAAATTCTACACTGCCCCCCCCCCACACACATATGGAATTGATATTTATGTTATTGAGGGATAGTTAAAAACATATAAAATTTGAAATGATTGACATTTTTACCCTGCGTTTCGAAGGGTTGTAAAGAATACTTGAACTATAGATTAGCGGGATCGCCTCTCAACGAAATCATTAAAACCGTAGGGTAAAATTATTAATTTTTTTTTTTTATCTAGATATATTTTACTTATCCGGCGCGTCTCGACGCGGACGCAATAATATAATAATATTATAATTAAAAAAAAATATATATATATATATAAAAATGTATAACGAGATGCCCGCCGGAGGATATCGGCCGCCCGTCTGTAGTGATGATGGCCGCCGCGTCAACGCCGTAGACGAGATATTACGACGGGACGACAGCGGTCGCGCATCAGTGGCGGCCGCACCCCCTGGGCCCCGGTAACCGTCGGCGGCGGCGGAGGCGCACGGACACGCGTGTTCGTTACTTATATTATTATTATTATTATTATTATTCTTTTTACACGTAGCGGAGGTACGTATAGAGGTGTACCCCCACCTATACACATAATAATATAATATGCGTAATATGTATATATGGTTATGCGGCGGCGGTACACACGACAACGTGAAAGAAGATTGGATTCATACGCGCGCGCACGCACACACACACACACACACACAACACATACCCACATGATGTATTTACTACTTATGTATTATTATTATTATTATGTATTTTTGTATGTATGTATGTATGTATATGTGTAGGTATATATCATTATAATGCGTGCGGAGCCGGTCCGTTTGGTTCGTGATCGCGTGCTTGCGCGTGGAAGACCGGTCGACGGCGGCGGCGGCGACCACGGTCGGCGGGCGGGTCGGGTACGTACCCGAACGACGGCGGCGGCGGCGGCGGGATTATAATATGACAGCGCGCGCGTACACCTGCCGTTTCGACTTTCGACCGTCTCCCCGACCCCGGAGGCCCTCCACGTCCGTCTCTGCCGCCGTCTTCGTCGCCGCCGCTGCCGCCGCCGCCGCCGCCACCGCCGCCGCCGTCTCGTCCCGTGACCAGCACCGCCGTCGCGTGTATCCAGTTTCATTGTCGCGCGCGCGACCGTACTCACGCATGCACGCACGCGCACACTCGCGTACACACGTACGTTCGGTACGCATCATCATCATCATCGTCGTCGTCGTAGTCGTTGGTGTGACCGCCGCCGGTTTTTTTTTTTTTTAATTCTTTTTTTTTTTTTTCATTTCGTTCTTTATTATTTTTTTTTTTTTTCTAATGGTTGTGTAAACACAGGAAACGCGTGATTTCATTACGTCGTACGTCCCGGTGGCGACGGCCACCACACTATAGATGATATTTTTTAAAACGACGATGACGACGACTTGTCGGCGGCCATATGGAAAATAATTATTGTTGATTCGGAATCAAAAATTACCATAACGTTAAACAAAAATAAAATAAAATATTATATTCCGGAAAATAATTAGGCGACTAAAATATCATGGAACGCTTAAATTTTGGAATTCAAACTAAATAATAAGCCTCTATAATATATATATATATATATATATATATATATGATATTTAAATCATTTTACGTGGCCAACACGGAACAATCCAAATATTTAGGTTCTAATTTTATTGTACTTTATTGCACTAATTGTATTGTTATTGTAAATAATTCACAATTATTTTCTAATAAAATTACTCTCTAAAAAATAATTGTTTTCTAGAGTTTGATATTATTCAAAATATCGATGTTCTACATTTTTTTTTTCCTTACAAGCTGTCATAGGTTGTAATTCGTCGTATAAAATATCTAAATTGTGAAAATGTACATAAATAATAAAGCCTAAATACAAATCCGAAACTCGGGTCAAGAAAGTCATTTATCGACGAAAAAGAGTGGATAACTGAAATAATAATGTTAAACCAAACAACATTAAATCGGCTACAATAAAATATAATATAACTTTTGTATTATTGTTCCAATTTTATTTGTCTGTTCTTTACGAAAAGTTTTATTTCAATCATACCCTCGGTTCAAATAATTTTTCCATGTTGTACACAATGTCGACGATTCTCCTCTGTTCGATTGTTTTAAGGGTTCCTTCAATATTCAAAATTATAAGGTATTACCGAAACCTATATATTTTAGCAGTGGTGGCGGGCTTAGCCCCTAGGGATTTTTCCCGCAGGGGCGATTGCTCCCATTGCCCCCGTTGTTCCACGGTCCCTAAAAATGTTCTTACCTTAAGTTTGCTAATCAATCGATTCACTCTCAATATAAAAATCAACGGCCGCGCCCAAATTGGCCCTGACGAACGCAAATGCGGTTTTCATCCCGTTTTAACGTTTTAATGTTTTGTCCTTATGACGATTATCGTGGACATATTCAATTCGATCCGAATATATGACAAAATAATACTGCTATTATATGGATGGTGTGGTGTCCAATCCGATTTATTTCGCAGCCATTTGTCTGTAATACACGTACGCATACTACTTAAAAAAAAAAAAAAAAAACTATTAATTTCTCGTCGTATATATTATTTATACGCGACATTAAATCCGTGACTTTTTTGTATTGAATTTCAGTACGGTACGAATTATGGCGGGCAATATAATACTCGTATAATAGATGTACGGGGGGTAGCGTTATTATAGTATATTAAAATTTAAAACCGTTTAAAAAAGGCACTCGTGTAAAAGACCGTGTTTTTGTGTGTGTCCTATTATACACCAACTATTTTATAGAACCGAACCGTTTTAAACGGCCGGTGAATTGTTAATCGCGTTAATCCGTCGACCGTCAATTAAATATTATTATATATATATATTTATAGTTCGTTTAATATTCCCGGCCTACAGTAATAATTCAGACGCGTTAAAGTAGAATATAAAATTATCAAAGATCAAATACAATTATACTATTTGTGTCCATCCGCATAATAATATATTATTAACTATTTAAAATATTATAGTGGCAGGGGGGTTACCGTATAAATTATTTTATTGTTGAATATAATACAGTGGAGTGGCGGATATCTGCGGGGGGATCGCCGCCACAGTGGATTTTCGTCATTTTTTAATATTATGTCACCTACCCACTATTATTATTCATGAAATTTTATAATATGACGTAGGTGGACGATAGGTTGGGTAGTTACAATAACTATTTAAATTGACCAAATTGTGTTGTGTATATATGGTATTGAAAAATAAATATTTCAAATGTGAAATACCTATGCATAAACCATAGAAATAGGGGAGGTTTTGAGTAGGACCGCGCTCAGACCCATTATCAATAGGAGTGGGGTTATGGACAATTTTTGAATTAAAACCGTCAAATTTTTCATATTTTTTTCCGTACTGATGACAGAGTAATGCATTTCCAACAAGCATAACGGGAAGGGTTGACTTCCCAATGGCCCGTGTGGATTTTAAATTTTCCCCACCCTTTAAATCGGGATATACCCGCAACAGATGTAGAGTTAGTATGTAATTTTGATTTTGTTTTGTTGTCACTTGGAAAAATATTAAAACATATAATATAATCAGTCAAATAGTAGGTACGAAGAGCGTATGAAATTATTGCAGAGAAGTTGCAGGAAGACGTCGGAATATCTTATGGTTCTTGCCAAGAAATATTAATCAACGAATTGGGCATGAGCCGAATCGTAGCCAAATTTGTTCCTCGTCTCTTAACCGATGAACAAAAACAAAATCGAAAGAACACCATCACCCAAGAACTTTTTGAAAGAGCAGAAACTGACCTAGACTTTTAAAATAATATTATAACAGGCGATGAAACTCGGATTTTCGGGTACGATGTTGAAATACCCTATTTTCCGTAATTTAAAACCAAATTTTACGCACACGCGTTGTTCTTCTATTGCTTCCATTACGAAAATCGCCGCATGACTGAAACGTGTATTCGTAAAAAATGCCATAAAATAAAAATAAATATTGTTATCGATTTCAAAGAAACGCTGGAATTGTCGTTAAATGTTACTAGTATCGAATGACATTATCGGGGTTTCGTTATCTTAATCGATATAAATATTATTAACACAGTCCGGGTATGTTTTGACCACATCTCGTATATGAGATTTCTGTCTATATGATGTGCGTTTTTCTGTCTATCGAACGCCGGCCAGTGCGGACACCAGGGACGTATTCACAAAAACGCAACGGCGAAGCAATACATGTCGGGGTTGTGATTGTCGGACACTTCTCCTCGAAAAAATCGTAGTCGCGCCACCGAGTTAGTGTATAAATTGATCGTAATAAGACCGCGTGTTTTCGAGTATTCGGGTTAACATAGACTTCTCTATAGACGTTAAAATAATAATAATAATAACAATAATGAAAAAATCGTCGCAAGTCGAGTTTTAATTTAAAATCAAGAACATCGCATATCATACATAAAATTACCATTTATCAAGCCGAACGTGTACTTATAGGGTAGGTTCATAATTTATAGAACTGTCAGAACACGGGGATGCTGCATTTGTACCTGCATCATAAACATATATATATATATATATATATATATATATATATATATATATATATATAATATTTATGCGCCCTCGGGTCATATCGATTTTACGGCCTCTTAAGGGATTATTTTTTCCCCTCGATATAACTTATCGTACATATAAATTGTATAATTAAAAGCAACATTATTTTATACGTGTATGTATATATTCCTCCGACTATATTATTATACGCGCGGCGATTGTATTATGAACCATCACTATTTATTTTTATTATTATTTAGACACGTTAGGTTAATGAGAAAATAGCTATAGGTAAATTATTATTATAACAACGTTACAAAAGTGAAAATAATAATAATAATAAAAAAATAAAAAAACCCGTTCCGCAGAAGCGGAAAAATATTTTCGAGTACCTTAATGTTTTTATTATTTTATATAGACCAAGGCGCGTATCGCGGCCATCGTGGGTTTACTACAAGGTTATAGATTAGAAAAACCCTTCAGCTCTACTAGGAGAACACAACTTTTTAGATTATATAGTCGATAACTCCATACGGGTTAATATTAAATTATATTATTTATAAATATATGAATAATAAATAAATATATTAAATACAAACCAAACTACCCTATATCCCCTATACCTTTGGAACTACCGATCTACAACAGTAGCCAATCTAAGGTGCGAAGTATGCCCGGTTTTTTTTTCTGCCCGTACACACGACGCATTTGTCAATAAAATGTTGACAGATTTGCTTTCTAGTTGGTGTATTGTTTTTAATAAATAAAGGGTATTTTTTTGTACTTTTCGAATAATAATGGGAGGAAACCGAAAAAAACCCGCCGGAAAAAAATGAAAATATTTACGAAATACTCTTCGACTTATGTGGATACAATTGTTCCAAATGTTTGAAAATTTGTTACGCGGCTCCTTTTATATTGTTTTTTTTTTTTTTAATAATTTATCGTTTTGTTAAGAGTCGAGAAATTTATCGATTTATTACTATACCATCGTTGTATTATTCCACAGACAAACTGACGCCGCCCTGGTGTATAAACATTAGTAAAATTAAATGAATAGGACACGAAACAAACATAATTGATCGATAGAAAAAAATAAACCGACTACCTACAGGAAGTCGAAAATTAGTTTTGGATGTGTTGTAATGCGATAGTATAAAATATTGCATCACCACCATCCATTTGTTGTCGGTTTTTGATGTTTTTTTTTAGAATCTTTAAATGAACCCAGAAATACCGTGAGGCAGGAACACGATGTGAACAATTTGGAGCGTTTTAATTAACCGAAAAAGTGTTTTCCGGAGGAAAAAAAAACACAATAATAAAACTTACTAATCTAACTTCTTTTCGGGATCCTTTGTCTCACCGACAGTGACTATATTTCAAATCCTAAGCGAACAATTAGACCCGAAATGATCATCACTTTCTTTCACGTATTTCTATAGGGTTAAGCAATTTATTACGGAAACGTCGTTCATCACGCTACCGGATTATGTGTTACATTAATGGTAACAACATTACTATCATACTAGTCCCTACTGCTATCGTCTATTGAAATAGGAACAATAGATCAGTGGCGGGTATAAATGGTGAGGTGGAATGCCAGGCGAATCCCTTCCCCCTATAGACCGTAGTCTTATAAATTAGTATTATATATTTATTTAGTTTCACCACAGATTATGAATAATAATTTTGATAGACGATTTAATAAGAGTACAATTTTCTAAAAGTTTATTTCAAGCATGTAGCATATAGTTTCGAAGAAAAATCAGCTTATACCCGTACTTTTCAATCTGTGTGTCTGCAATCACATTTTCCAGATAAAAGATACCTTTCAGTTTCATCCGCATTCCATTCCTAATTAAATGCAAAAAACAACGGCCGGTTTCCCCCCCCCCCGCGGAGCCGGATCCGCGGCGACGTCTCCAGACACGGTTACTGAACACCACGGCTGATGTCTTTTGGACGGCCTGTCGAAGGCCCAAGTCCCCGATGCCCTTGGAGACGGTCGCCGGGGCGGCGTTCGTCCGATTTCGCGCCACTTCCACCGAGTTTCATTCCGCCACCCCTAGTACCCCTAGGCAGAGGGAGTCGGAGAACGGCGTCGTATGCGATGTTCCAGAGGAGAGGCCCGAGAACGGAGAACCCCGGAGGTTACCGGTACTGTCTGCGCGGACGATCAGAAGTCGGCCGCCCAGATACGACCGGACCGTCGTCCGGATGTAGGACGGAATCCTGATAGGAAATAGGAGACCTAACCTAACCTAACCTTGTTCGGAACAGTGCGTGCGCAACAGCAACAATCGTACGAATACGATAATATTCAATTAACTGGCGGTAGTCATCGGCATACGTTATAAATAATATTCGGTGTCGACGTTTGGCAATCGGACGGGAAATCGGAGAAAAAAAAAAAAAATCCAACGGCGATAAAATTATAATGGAATATCATATTTCGTGTCGTGATAAAAAAAAAAAAAAAAATAATAACGATAATAATAATAATAATAATAATAACAACTGTCGTTATTATATTATTATTATTATTATTATTATGTATACGTATTACGTACACGTCGTACGCGACGTATACGGCGTGTATAATGCGTGTGTACACCTATATATAAATATATTATTATTTTTATTATTATCATTATTTTATAATAAAATAATGATAATAATAATAATATAATATATAATATTATATAGCGTGAACGTGTGGGTCTATACGGCGAGCGATTACTCGGCCTCCGCAGGTACGTACGTGTGTGTCGAGAAGGCTCCGGTTCGGTTTCCCACGGCCTCGCCGGCCGCCGCCGCCGCGTACCACGGGCGGCAGTCGTCGATGATGCGCGGTCACGCGCCCACAGATACCCGCCGCCGCCGCCGCCGCCGCCGCGATGTTCCGCTCTTGACTCGTTCTCGCTCATTCAAGAATTCAAAAATACTCCTCTCTCTCCGTCCCGCGTATCGGGGTCGGTACATCATCTCTCGTCGTTCCGCGCGCGCCCGCGTGTACGTTTGTACCGGTCACGCGGCGCGCGCGCGCGTCCGTAGCGCTTGCCCGCACACGACATCATTAAACGAAAATCAGTGGCGATCAAATGGTTTTGTCATGAGATGACGGGGTGTAGGTGGAGGGGGGTGTGTGGGGTGGTGGTTAATTTTTAACGACTATTAGTTTGTTTACATAGTGTATTTTTTTTATTTTTTAAACATTTTTATTTTATAGATTAGAGCCCGGATTTCAATGCAAAGTGCATATTTTTTTGTGTGATGCTTTCCAAGCACAATAATTCGTATCGTGTAACAGATACATCAAAAGTGACATTTTTTCCCCCATTTTAAGAGCATTTTTTGTACGTTTTACGACTTGGTAATTCAAATTTATCTAATGCAAAATATTAGGTATCTAATGATTTTTTTTTTTTTTACACGTAATACACAATCTGTATCAGACTAGACACATTAAGAATATTTGATGAGAGTAACATTGTTTGACGTGGAAAATTTGATGAAAGAAGCCACCCATCGATGGCACTTTCTGTCGTTTTTTTTTTTTTAATTTATACTTATCTTAAGAGATCACGACACCACTTACGCTTCAGGCGTCTCGGTGGATTTCCAGGTTTGGTGGGAGTAGCCAAGTTTTTTTATGAGATCGTTAGGGTTGTTAAGTTTGGAATGGAATCTTTTATAAAAAGTTTTTGCTTCGTCGTTAATTGTTTTGAGTTTGGTGTCTGTATGAAGGGTGTGATTAGACACGTAGGGTGGGGCGTTCAATATTTTTCGGAGAGCGATGTTTTGGAATGTTTGTATTTTTAGTATGTTAGTCTTTTTAGCGTTGCCCCAAAGATGGAGTCCGTATGTCCATATGGGTTTGAGAAGTGTTTTGTAGATCAGGAGTTTGGTTTTAATGGAGGTGGAGTTATTATCGCTTAATAAGGGTTTTAAGATACGGAGACGATGATTCAGTGCTAATCTTTTGATTCTAATGTGATGAGCCCAGGTTAGTCTTTGGTCGAGTGTGAGCCCGAGATATTTGATTTTTGGAGAGAACGGGATAGGAATACCGTAAAGAAAAACTCTAGGACAGGGAGCGTGTTTGAGGTGTATGGACAGATTTGCTTTGATTTACTTTGAATCGCCATTTAGTAAACCATTTTTCCAAGATGTTAAGATGAGTTTGGAGATTATTTGACGCTATGAGCTGGGTCATTGTCAATAGATATTAATGCTTTGTCGTCAGCGTAGTCTGTTACTGATGTGTTGGGGGTAGTAGGTTGGTCAGAAGCGAAAATATTGTATCTAATGATAGTTCATTTTCTTGATGTTTAGTTTAATATGATTGTCGTTTTTATTTTATTTTTATAAGATATGCTGTGGTGCGTCGCCTGGAGCCGGACAAATAACAAACTTTCACCGAATATTTTACGTTGGAACTTTCTAGACATTTTTTTTTTTTTTTTAAATCACTCTGGCGGTTTTTTAAAAACTATTTATATCTATTTGAAAATGTTCAAACAGAATATATCGGTTTTCGTTTCAAGAATATTAACAAATTAATTAATAAATAAAGTGTTGTTCGATTTCGTATTATTCGCCTAACTCGCAATTGACCGTCGTCGGTTTAGTAAAACAGACGGACAGCAAAATTAAAAAATTAAAATTTAACTCTCAGAACGATTATGTCAATTGTAGGCGTTTAAAAGGCCGAATCCTAATAAAAAAAAAAAAAATTTAAAAAAAACAAGACGCGGTATAAGGACATAATTTACAACGGTATTTCAATAACACTTGGCAAGATCGATACGAAAAATAATAATATCGCAAACGCGGCGATCAGGTGATGTGGGCCGCCCCCCTTCCCCCGAGTATTATGTTCGGAAAAGGCCGCGAGCGATTTGCGCGCTGCGGCCGTCGCCGCCGCGGCGTTCGCGGCACGCGTCTCGCGCTCGTGTCGTTTCGTTCCGCGCAGACGAGTAAATTATTATTTGTGACGACTCCCGGCGCCGCTCCGATTGCCACGCTCACGATAAAAAAAATAAACCGTATTGCGAAATGTGGACGGGGGCGTGCGTTTTTTTTTTTTTCTAACGCGCGTTTGCTTTTTACGCTAGTCACAACAACCAATGTCGGGATTTTTTCTTGGGGGTGGATGAATAATGGGGGGGGGATATGTATTTATCCGGAGGTCGCTGGCTCCGATCGCCCAGCCCAGCCACCCAGTGGTCCGGCACACTTTTCAGACGGAAGAACCAAAAGTTACAATTTTGAATATTTACCATTTTTTTTAATGAGCCACTAAACATTTTCGTTTCAATATTATTATATTAGTATTGTTGGCTTAATTTCCGATTTAAAATAAACGACTTCAAACACGTAATAATATTTATTCATATAAAAACATAGAAATATTTTTAGCACAAATCATACGTATTAACCCGTTAATAGTCGTAGTGGTATGTTATTGAAACCACCTTTTTGTATTTTTTTTTTTTTTTTGCCCTTTTCGTAGTGGTGGTATTTTATTGAAACCACCATTAATCGGTACAGTTGGTCACTCTATAGCCGAAAAAAAAAATAAAAATAAATTCGCTCCACAACTACGTTACTGATATTAAAATCTGTTATTATGTTATCAATGTTAATCAATATTTTCCTCGTAAATTTTCGTTAAAATTTTGTCATTTACTGTTACATTTTTTAATGAATTGAGTTTCACCGAACGTTTTTATACTTGTAAGTATGCATATTATATAATTATACAATTCATTTTACCGAAAATGTATTCATTTTATATTATTTTTTGAATTTGTTGGTGGTTACAATTATATACCACTGCGAATCTACGATGAATGACAAAATAAATATTGACGACCTTAATCACGATCAATTATGATGAAACTGGGTATATTTCTGCGTTTGAGATATACACTGGAAAAACCGATTCAATTGAAACTTCATTAGGCAAACGTGTAGTAACAACCCTGACAAAAAATATCCAAGGAAAATATCACAGAGTTTCTTTTGACAATTTTTTTTGTTCACTTGGTCTCATGGAAGATTTGTTTGAAAATAATATATATGCTTGTGGAACTGTGAGAGGCAATAGGAAAGGACTCCCTATAGATTAAATTAATGAAAAACGTATGAAAAGAGGGGATAGTGAGGGAAGAATATCAACGACAAATGTGTCACGGTTCAAATGGAAAAACAATCGTCCAATTCAATTTCTCTCTAATTATCACAAACCTGATGAACTTACTACTTGCTTGAGAAAAGCAAACGATGGGTCATCGACCACCCTAACATGTCCTAAATTGGCGAAAGACTATAATAAGCATATGGGGTATGTTGATTATGCTGATATGATGAAATCGATAGAAAGAGCAAAAAATGGTGGCATAGAATATTCTTTCACTTTTTAGATGTTTTTGTCACTAATTCTTATTTATTATTTAAAATAAAAAGTCAAGGAAAACCAATTCCTTTGAAGGATTTCCGATTAGCAATAGTTGCTGGTCTAGTTGGTATTCCATTTACATATCCAAGAGGAAAACTACCTCAATCAAAGGATAAAGTAAACCATTTCAATCCTAACATACCTTTGGAAACGTGATTTGCAAATGTAGCACACTTGCTAAAAAATTCGTAGATGCCATAACTGCTCCACAAAAGAAAAGCCGAAAAGAACCAGATGGGAATGCTCGTGGGAGTCGTGGTGGTTATATGTTATAACCACCATTTTTTAAGTGCTTGTGAGTTTTGAAAAAAATTTTTATATTTTTTTTGGTAATATGATAATAAAGGACAATATGAATTCAATAAAAAAAAAAAATAAGTTTTCTATTTTTTTTTTTTTTAAAGTTACTCAAGGGGTTAAAGTATTTTAGCTAGAATAATAAAATAATTAATCCAATAATATAACTACAGTTATTGAATAATAGATATAGTTACGTCAATGGGAATATCGGGCTTTGCATGCCTTTTGAAAGTTTGGTTATATCTGATTCATAACTTGTTGTCATAATACACATTGTCCATTTGATTATCGTTTTTATAATTATTATCAGCCACATTTATCCCTAGTAGTTTATCTAATAAAATGGTTTTTCCGTATGTACATTGCACACACATAAAATTTTAGTTGACTACGATGGCCTGTGCAGTAAGCAGTGTGCAGGTACACTACCGAGTTATTGTTGTGGTGTATTATTTCATATTTCCAAAAGCAACAAAAATAATAATAAGTATATTTTTTGATAATTAAATAATTATTTTTTGCGCACGGAACTGGAGAGCCGGATCTTCACATCGAAAGAACCGCAGGTTGCCGACCCCATGCCTTCCCCCCCTAGCCCCATTCGAATTGTCTTGAATTATAAATACAAAATACGTTACTGATGTTACGTTTAAACTATTTATAAAAGCTTTTTTGTAGGCTAGAAATATAGATTACGGTAAAGGAGATCGAGTGTATAATATTATTTCGTTCGTTTATTGTGTTGGAGAACAAAAAACACGTCCTAGATTATAAAGGAAAATTGAATTTATCTATACGTAACGATGATAAATCATTGCTCGCTTAAAAGTTCGGTGTTCGGTTAAATCGTTTTGATAAATTAAACTGAAAATTGCATAATGATTACAACAAGAAGCGTCACTTGCTGTTTTTAATTTAATTTTTAGTTTGGAAATTACGTACGACGAATGCGAAATCCGTTTCAGATTAGGTTTCTTATCGTTTCGCACTGCAGTGGTCTAAATAATCGCTATGCTGAATTTTTGTTAGGCAAAGAAAGACGACACATCCACAATTCCGCCAACAGTCGGTTTTAAAAATTAATTTTAAAGCTTAATTTTTTTTTTTATTCTGTCAATTGAGCCAAATAGAATATTTCGATTATTTTTTACAATGTTAATATATAAAATAAATGTTTACGAAACAAACAACAAGCGCAATATATGATGACAAACGGTTTTATTAAATTTTCTATCGAATTACAGTCGAATTATGTTGAAACCGTAAATTTATAATACATTCAACTATATGTACATGTATATTATTTTTTTATTATTTATTATATTAATTCGGTACATTTTTCATAACTCTGTACCCGAATTCAATTTCTTTTCCGACATTTCGACAAGTTGTTCTTGTAGCAAATCGAATACGAATACGACACTCGATAATTTAAATTTGTCCGTTAGTCGTACGGACTTACAATTGCCGACAAATCGATTGACGTATAAATAAAAAATATATTTTGTGCAATTTTCCACACCACCTTAGCTCGACAATATTTTATTGTCTGACGGTTTTTCTTTTGATTTGAAAGCATGAGGTATTGCACGAGGCGCGTTTTTTTTTTAAGTGGTGTCCCCTGGCGTAGGCCTAGTCCACTATAAGATGAACACGAATGTGTATTTACGCGAATATAAAAAAATAACCCGCGGTCCTGCAGAAATATTACAACCGAAATTATGGATTTTGCGGGAGGGCTTCCCCAGTCGAACATATTGAATTTCCGAGTCGTGATCCATCCCCACCCCCCTCCCCATAAAGTGCGCGCTGTAATTTACCAAACTTATCTGTATACTTTTTACTTACCTTATAACAGTTGCAAACTTAAAAAAAAAAAAAAAAAAAACCACTGCAGTAACGCCTCGGCGTCTCGGTGACCCCGCGAATTACGGCCCGTTCGACAGATCTACGCGGGGCCGGGCCATCCAGACGTCCGCGAGTCTTTTCCCGGATTGCGAGAAAGCGCGACACGCCAATATCACCTCTATAATCGAACTTAAACTTAAAGAATACGATACCAAAAGTTGAAAACGGCCGAAAATTGTTGCGTGTGCGAAATGCGGCGCGGTCCGCGGCAAAAAAACTCCGGAAACCATTCGATTCGAATCCCGTTTGGTTATTATAGAACTCGTATTGGCTTGAATGGTTCGCGTAAATATAACGCTATAAGAAATTTTGCGACGTTATATAGACAATTAACTAAGAGAAGGAACACTGTTAAAAAAATAAAAAAATAAAAACAACTCGGAAGACTGCAAATGAAACGCGTATAAAAACATTTATGAAACAAATAATTATAGTATACTGCAATTCGATCAAATAATAATAGGTATTAAGTAGGTACGTCATTATTTATCATTTTTTTTTTTTTTTTTTTGGCTCGGCGACGATCATAAACAAATAACGTTAATATATTAGCCAACACGATGATTAATAATAATAAAAAAAAAATAACGAACCTATACTTAGATGACGACGATGTCCAAAAAAAAAAAAAAAAAAATTGTTATGTCAATGGTACATGTTTTTTTTTTTTTTTTTAAATTTTCAATGTCCGATTTAATGATAGTACCTGAATAAAGAATTTCGTTACACTTTTAAAACGGTAAACAGCATCATTCTTTTTTTTCTTTTTTTTTTAAGCTTTCCGAGCCATATTATAAAAAAAAAAACCATTAAATATGACGGTCTCTGCGATTATTTTTAACCGAGTTACAACAAAAAGAAAAAGTCGAACACAATGAAACCATTATTGGCCGTGTATTTCCGCCGGTTTTTACACATGTTTTAAGTAAACTACAACGAAAATCAAAAAACGACCTTCTCAATGCAGCAAATAGATCAAACATTATTTTTGTTACACTTGAAATCGGAGCAAGATTTCTAGTAGAAAAGTCGTTTACCGACGGTAAAACAAAAAAAACACGTATCATATTAAAACTAACAAAAAACCAGTTTAAATCTTTGTTGATAATCTATAGATAAATTAATATTATTTATATACGTAAATGCGAATTGAATAAAGCGAATTATTTACTTTTTACTTACGTTTGTTTAATGTTTTTTTTTTTTTTTTTTTTATCGCTCACGCCATAATGTGTACGCGTTTACCCGTTACTATACCTATTATAATAATTGGTGGTTTTTTTTTTTCTTTTTTTTTAATATTTCGCTGCGTTCGGTTTATTTTATTATTATTGTTGATCGCGCGCAATTATGATTTAAACTAATTCGTTCGTTAATGCGCCCGATTATAATTATTATAAATTTGTATAACAGCGCGTTAAATTCGCTATAACATATTATATACTTATCTACGGTGGTGGTGGTGGTGGTGGTGGTGGTGGTTTTTTTTTTTTCTTTCATCTTATCGGGAAATTATTTAAATAACAATTCGTTTGAATATATAATTAGTAGTGCACAGTCCTATACGTACACTCGTATAGGTTAGGTTAGAGGTGTCGTACACGAATACATACTTAATATTTATATAATATATATATATAATACATTTGCTGTACACGGGTGTA
The DNA here is from genome assembly GCA_956483605.1 of Tuberolachnus salignus. Classification (NCBI taxonomy): domain Eukaryota; kingdom Metazoa; phylum Arthropoda; class Insecta; order Hemiptera; family Aphididae; genus Tuberolachnus; species Tuberolachnus salignus. The sequence continues at coordinate 22,962,141 of OY101437.1, forward strand.
TTGGCGAAACCTCGACTGACGTGTTTATTGACGTGAGAACCCGACATTATGCCCGAAGGCGAATTATCTGTGTAGGTATACTTATGCATACACGTACAGATTGTCGGCGTCCATCTGGAAGATTGCCCAAACCGATTAATTATAAATAACGTTAGACGTGCCAACAAATTGATACACTGCCCGTCTGCGGTCTGCCGGCTTATATAGGTTTCGAACCGACCGAATCGGCTTCGGCCGAAGTCTCGATTGGCCTAATAATAGGATACGGTTTTTTTTCTTTTTTTGTTTCGTGTGTTTCTGTAATTTTTATCCGCGTATAAAATGCACGGGCTAGTATTGCAATAATTTTAACCCGACGTTTACGGGGCCGCCGGTCTAAAATACAATTTTCAACATAATTTGTCAAAAAGTGACCGGTAGTGGACGGTGATGGCGGTGGGTGGTGAGGAGGAGGAAGACGAGGTTGAGGACGATGAGAATTTATTCAATTATACCCGACGAATAAATACCATAAATATAATTACGTACATGGCTATATTAAATATAATACATTTTTTTAATGTATCTACGTGCTAACCGATTATATGTATTTTATTATGTAAAAGTCGTTTTAATCGAATTTTATTACTTAGTTTTCAGTAACGCACACGCGTACGTTTTTCCATAAAAAAAAAAAAAAAAATCGTTTAATATTTTGAATAAATTAATATTAACTTATTAACGGTTTAACTAAAGATACGAACGTTTAATAAATATCGAAACTCGGGTATATACGAGGTGCGACAATAAAATAACGAGACTTTTTGAATAAAAGTTGTTTATTTTAAAAATGTTATAATTTAATGATTATCACCTTCAAAGTACCTTCCCGTCGCTGCCATTCTTGAAAACAGTGTTGCCAATTGCTTTCATTCAGCCCTTTTAGAAGTTCTGCCGTTTTCATTTTTACGTCATCAACTGTTTGAAAATGGGAAAAGAAATAAGAAGGAAATAAGAAGAAGTCACAAGGAGCAAGGTCTGGCGAGTACGGGGGATGTTGAAGTACAGAAATTTTTTTTTCAGTTAAAAAACGTTGAATTGAAAATGCACTGTGAGCTGGAGCATTGTCTTGGTGAAGAACCCAGCCATTTTTCCATAGATCTGGTCGCTTCTTTCTGACACGTTCTCTTAATTTAATTAATACCTCTTTATAATAATATTGATTAATTAATTTTGTCGATTTTTTCAACGTTTTCGTTTGTTGAAGACGTGGTAGGACGTCCAGAACGATCATCGTCTTCGACGTCCTCCCTTCCACTACAAAACCGTTTGTGCCATTCAAAAACACGAGCTCTTGATAAACATTCTTCACCATAAACTTCACATAACATACGAAACGATTCCGCGGCAGTTTTTTTTAATTTAACAAGAAATTTAATGTTAACACATGTTGTTCGATTTTTATATCTAACATTTTTCGGCAGTATAGTCGAACTCGTACTAATAACAAGGCTACTAACGTATAAGAAAATGAATCGATGCCATCAGTGTTCATAGTACTTTTAGATAAGTGTTTTCTAATCATATTTCAATAATCGTTTTATAGATAACGTTAATAGTTTAGGTTATATTTAGAAAGTCTCGTTATTTTATTGTCGCACCTCGTATTATTAAATGTTTTACAATATTGAATTCAGTGGCCGGTCTGAAGCTCGTTTTTGAGCAGGCGAATTGGTATCATATTTAAATATCGATTAAGATTTCGTGGAAACTTGCAAGGCCGTAATTGAAAACGATTGTTTTTTTTTTTTTTTACATTTTTCTGTCCGTAAACAAATGTTCAAATTTTTGAGAAACTCGCTTCTTTATTTGTCAACATCAGGAGAGAGAGAATTCTGGTAAAAAAGTGTGTATAATAGTTGTATTAGATGGGCCATTATTTTTTCGATTATTATCGTTGTACTTTTTTTTTTAATAATGTGAGAAAAACCGGAAAAAACGGTTTCTAATTAAAATCTATTAAATATTTTTTTTTATAATCGTATAGACCTCCGAACGTCACCGAATACTAGACTTACTATACACTTTTTAGACGTGGTATTATTTTCAAAATGTCGTGGAGTTTTTTGAGTGCAAGTTCCGTTTTTGCGGAAAAGGTCTGTGAAATATTATAAGTGGAACGTGACATTTGTTGATTTTTTTTTTTCTTTCGTTATACTTTTTAATTTTGGAAAAAAAAAAAATGTCCAATGTGTCGTTTACATTCTTCAGAAATTTAAAATGTAATTTTTCACCGAATTTAAAATAACATGGGTAATTTAAAAATCATAAAACCAACATTGCGTTAACACGTGGTAATAATTTACATAATTATCCTCGGTGCAATGTGGTTATGTTAATAAATTATAACGAAGCCAAGTTGTGTGTTTATTCGCGTTCATGGAATTGTGTATAGGTGAAAATGTTTTAGCTTGTATATTAAAACTTGTGCGAAAAGAGACATTTTGTAATTTTATACCGTATCGTTAATTATCATATTTTAACATATTCGGTCGTTACAGTGCGTATTAGAATTTTGATCGTTTGCCACATTTTGTTCGCAAATAAAATACATACTTTTCTTGTTGTCGACATGGCGCGGTCCCGTGCCCGGGGGTAACCGATGTTTTTTTTTCGTTTTTTATTGGCTATACTTTTTTCTTTCGCCCTGAATTTTGAGCGATTATATAGAGACAAGGCTGCAGAGCGTTGTTTTCACCTGTGTGTGCGCGTGGGATAGCGCAGGACGAGCGTTCACGTTTTTACATTCTATAATAAACTGTAGAACGATGGTATTTTCGACTCGTTTATAAAAAAAAAAAAAAAAAAAAAAAAATGTATCCAGCAATCGTTTTTCATACTCGAAGGTTTGTATTTCTCCGTTTGACGCGTACGCGGTTTTATTTTCGGTAGAGTGAAAATCTGAACTAATACGTCTACACAATCAGTCGCGAAGCCGAAGTCTACGACTCCGACGTCTCGATTTCGAACCACATCGATATTTTGTTATACGCGTGGTGATTTTGTTCGAATAGAAACACATTACCGTACAATGTCGTCACGGAAAACAGCACCTAGACAGTAATAATTACAGCGTTGTAATATTCGTTTATCATTCAACATAATTTACATAATACACTGTCGATTGCATATTTCAAGAGTTTAACTAGGTTTACGTTTACGGCTTAACCGGCTCGATCCTATTTATTAAGTCTGTATTAGCTATATTCTAATGCTATTATTACTTAAGTATGCTGATTTAGAGATTTATTTCAATAATTGTGTACCTAGGCCAGCGGTAGAGTGTCTGATGAACGCGTCCTATATTATTATTTTGATGGTACGAGGTCCGGTCTAAAATATTATTATACGTACCGTGTGGTCAAAACCTGAGGCGGTTTCGACTAATTTTTATAGACGTTATAAGAATACGTTATACTATCATAGTACAGGTGAGCCAGTGAGTATAACCACTTTATTAATTTGTGAAAGAAAGTGGCGGCGAAAAATTAAATAAAAATGCGAATTCGTTATATATTTAATTACCGTTTTATATCGGTAAAAATGATAAACATAATATTAATATTATTAATAATAATTCCCGACTGTACTGTGTTTTAAACGTATAAAAAAAAAGAATATTTGATAGAATTGGTTTTTTTTTTTTTTTTTTGGCGCCGCAACCACAAGTATAAACTGTTTACTGATTTAGTTTTCCCGAGATAGTTTCAGTACCGACCTGGTTACTAAATTTAGCAAACAGTTTAGTGATTTTAGTAACCGGTTATTTCGACTCTGTTTAAAAGTTTACCGTTTATGATGCAGCTGATCGATTTCTTTTTTTTTTTTTTTTTACGTATACACGTATTAAATTAGGCATTAACGTTTATCGGTATCTTTAAATGCAATTAAATCTGCATAATTATAGTAATTTTTTATAATTAATATATATATATATATCATTATAATTCCAATGTATCCTAGTTCTTATCTTACAAAATGTATTTTTTTCATGAATTTCAAACGTTTACCCACTTTGAACAGCGGATAAAATTTCGCTGGCCCGGGGTGTGCGCTAATTCGCAGGTTCCACTGTATTTGTATACGTTTATATTTACTAGATATTACCCGGCTTTGCCCGGAGATTGTGATTCGATTTTTGTTTCCATTCCGATTTACAATATTCGTGTATAGTTTGCGTTAGAGACTTTATCGGTAATGTAAATTTTACCGATTGAACATCTTGCGACCTCCCGTTTCGATTCGTCTTTTTACGCGTAATAATAATAACGTTCGTTTAATGATATATTTCAACGTTTAACGCGACAGTATGCCGGAGTGTGACAAAACGATAGAGAAATGATTCCCCGGTATTGGTGTGTTAATAATATCTCCCGTCCGCGAACAATTCATCCACCGAAAATCTCGTTCCGATTTTCGAGTAGTGTACCGCCCCTATTCCGAAATGATTTTGACTCTATTCGGTGCACAAATAAGACGCGGCCACGACTCGTCGAGTGACGATATTCATATATTTTTTTTTTTTGTTTCTCTCTCGATATAGTCAGTACCGGCTGATGGAAATTACCGGCGCATAATTAATCGGCTCGACGCGGTCGTATATTTATTTTTATTTTTTTTTTTTATTGCGCACGTGGTACAAACGATTTAATAATAAAATTACGTTGCATCGCATTTCGCATTTCGAGTCTGTGTCGGTTTATAATGATAACAACAATCACGCCGCAATATTGATTAACACGTATCGGTCGCGCACGAGGTCGACGGGTTTCGGTGTTGTGGGTGTAAAGATTATTATCATCTTTTTACAAGGTGCCGGTTTATTATTTTAGTTACGACAGTAATAATAATAATAATAATAATAATAATAATAATAATAATAATAGTATAATATAGTCTCGCGTTGAACTTTTGCGGGCGATCGTGCAGACGTCCGGTTATATCCGCCGTCGCCCCTAACCGACGTGTACATTAAGAAATTTCAGCATTTCCAACCGGAAATAATATAACCACCTATGGGAAAGGTTATTATCGCGACCGAGGAAACGTGATGGGTACAGTTTTATTTTTGACTCGTCGCTTTACTATCGTTAAACCTCTAGAAAAGTCGCATATTGTTTGTATATCTGTTGTCGGACTGTTCTACCAGAAGTATTGCTCCGATCGTGAACTCGGGGGGTCTGCTTGGCGCGTTGAGGTGGTCAGTGTTTGATATTCCTCGTAGTTTTCTAAATAATTTTAGCAAACGGTAAATATTTACGCGGTTTCCGTTCCGAATTTCGGTTTGGCGGTTGTTTTGTTGTAAAAAATAATCCCTGAAATCTTCACTGAATTATATTATACTGGACGATCTTCCTATACGCCATACAGTTTTCAAAGCATTCTTTTGGTTTTTTAACTACAACTTACTACTATATTAAATTTTCGAGTTTTTTCGGGAGGGTTTTGTGTGAATTATTCGGGCCAGCGTAGAAATATATTCGCAAATTTGACTCGAGGTTTACTCGTTTAGTTGTACTTGGTGTTAAAAAAAAAAAAAAAAAAATTTAAAAAAAAATTGAGCGCAATATAGTTATTATTATTTTCTTTATAATCGTTTGAAGTTCCAGTTCAATTCAAATTTGAACACAATGTACACACTTCCCGCAGTGGCGCAGAAACCGTTGCAATATTTGTTTTGGGCAAGTGGCACGCCTGTCGGTGTGGTCCAGGTACTAATGGATGTATTTTTTTTATTTTTTCGTTATCCGTATATGTCCGTATTGTAATTTTCTCATTAACGTGAAAAAACCGGGATAAAAACGCCGGAAAACGGGAATATTACACGGGGAATTAAACGCCGGTTATTGCGGGACACGGCAAAGTATCGAATACAATTTCACCGCAATACCGTTTGAACTTTTTTTTTACTTTGACTATCGGATATTTTTACACCACCCGCCCCACAAACATTTTTCTCACTACGCTCCGAGTGGTGGATTCGCAGTGGTAAATAATTGATATTTAATGGGGTAAAAGATATATATATATTCAATGAGCCATGGAAACAAATCAATACATTTCTTTTTAAAATCTAAATGTGATATTTAACAAACGGTAATCTGTAATACAAATTCCAATTCAATGACAATAATTTTAAATGTATTTGAAATTAAAATTAATTAAATGTATTTGAAATTGTATGGGTCTTACGCGGTTTTTGGAAAGACAATTACATTTTTTTTTTTTTTTTTTTTTTTTGGTGATATCAATTCGAATAATTTATAGTAAATAGTTAAAATTTAGTGAATATTATACAATCAGTTATGGTCAACGTAACCGTTATTCCTAGTCTACCCGACGTGGTTTTGCATCATAGACGTAGATCATCATGGACATCGATGGTACAATTCTATTCCAATCTTTACCGCGTTTTAGCCTGTTGTATGATTTACCACTTATTCTATTGAACACAATGTTTTCCCATTCCAATATTTGAATTGTACACACCTTCACCGCGGGCTAACACTACGCCTTTTGAGTTCTTTGTAATAATCATTCTTTTCATTTTTTAAAAAGCAAAATGCCACTGTCCTGGAGGCCTAATAAAGTTGCTGGTTTCAGCTTTCCAGTCATAAATTTCAACATCCTTTCCAACTTTCAGGACAGTCCCATATTTTGAAAAAATATCCAAATATTCCTGAGGTTCTAAAATTATTTCCTTCTTTTTGCACTACACTTCGATGTGACCAAAGACACGATCAGGAGGAATAAAAGAGTGCCCTCTTACTGGGAATACAACATCAATTTTTGAAATTAATTTTTGTTTGGCGAGCCAGTTGCAACACATTGAAATTAGTGTTGTGTTTTTATTCTGGCCCGCGCAACCATCACACATAAGCTTAATAATATGAATATCAGTAAAAGTTGACGAATTCAAAACGTGATGAATACAGGAAGAAATCTCATTTGAACATTTTTCGTATTCATTTTCAGTCCAACAGAAAGAGGTCACTGTATTAAGATTTAATTTGCTTTTAGAAGTGTCTCTTACAACAGTTAAGTTAAACATGTAAATTTGTCGAGAATAGTACGCTTGCTGATCAAAACGGTGTACAATGTATTTTTATAGTAAAACTCGTGAAAAATATTATTTGATCAGAGATTGTACGTTTTAAAACTAAATGTTATTTTTAAGCTTAAAAATACACCGGAGATTGACAATTTTGCTCGGCAATAGTGAGATTGTACGGTTCGAAACAAACTTGTCAAAGAGGATTGTACTTTTTGAAACTAAATTTGAAAATTGTTTCAATCATAAAATACACCGGAGATGGACCCTTTTGCTCAAATATAGTGAGTTATTCGAATTCAGCGCTGACAATCGAACACGCAACGATGTCTATCTCAATTTTTACGGAACACGGAGATTGTACACTTTGAAACTCGCATACGCGTGTATGTGCAATTTAAAATCGTCGACCTTTAGGAATTGTGTTCAAAGGGCATTTCCCGCCCACGAGGACACCCATTAAAATTTGTCCGTGAATCACCCGATGCAAAACGTACCCCGTTCGAGTCGTCGTCACTGCCGCTCGAAAACGATTTCGGTTATTAATTATTATTACTGTCTAACTACCGTACAATATTATACGGAACCCCGTCAAATACGACACGCGCTCGGGCCGGTTTATTTTTTATTTTTTTTTTTTTCTCTGTACGCGTACGCACACGCGTGCCCGGCGTATACTCTTACACTACCACGTCCGCCCTGTATAGTACACGTCCTATATATTATTTAATACATTTGTTATTATAATATTATCACGGACGCGTACGTTATAATAACGTACGACGGGCGCACGCAGAACGCGGTAAACGGCGGAGATCGGCGGCGCGCTCGAGCCCGGGCGCGTGTAACCGGTGAGCGCGCGTCGCCGCGGGCGGCGGCGTACACGGAATATATTATTATTATTATTATTATTATACACGCCGAGACTTTGTTATTTTTATTCTTTCGTCCAAGACGCGCCGCCGCCGCCGCCCCACACGGACGTCGCACCGGCGGTAACCGAGTCACGACGCCGCCGCCGCCGCCGCCGCCACGGTCGCGCGGACGCCGGAGTATCACGGCGCGGGCGCGCGCGCGCGCTCCCGAGCTGGCGGCCACGACGACCACGACGACGAAATAATAAATACAAAACCGGTCGCACGCCCTCGCAGCCACGGAACGGGCGCGCACGATAGTAAAACGGATTCCGGAGTCTCGTCTCGTTCTGTGTTATAATACACCGCGGGTAGGATCCCACGGTGTGCGCGGCGCGCGCCAACAGCGTCTCCCGGGACCTACGATTGCGTCAACCGGTCGTTAGATAGACGAATAAAAAAAAAAAAAAAAAAAAAAAAAAAAATTCACAACCGGCCTCCACACACAAACATAAACACACACACACACACACACGGAGAAACACAGACACGGAGAGATAATGCCGCGCGATAATAACATTATGTATATGATGCTGCCCGTCTTTCCATCTTCGCCGCGCGTTGCCTTGAGCGAGGCGCGCGCGAGCTCGCGCCGTCGTCGCCGCCGCCGCCGCCGCCGCCGGAACGACGTAAAAAGAAAAAGGAATGGAAAAAAAAAAAAATAAAATAAAACTGCCGGGCGCGCGCGCGCGCGCCAGTCGTCCCCGTCGGCCGATTTACGTATAATATTATTATAATAAATATATACGGCGTTATTATTATTATTATTATTATTATTCTTTATATTATGCGCTTATATTATAATATTGTGTGTATACGTATATTATAATACGGTATACGTTAGCCGTTCTCGGCGACGACCGGTTTAGAGAAGACGAATAAGAAGAAAAAAAAATATAAAATAAAAAATAAAGTTCTTAGCCACCGATTTTTTTTCTTTTTTTTTTTTTTTTTTTTTTTTTCTTCTCTCCGCTATCTATACACAAGAGAGACACGGTTTAAACGGGTGCCGCGAAACAGTCCAAGGGCGCCATTATGCGTACGCATAATACCTATATAGTATAATAATATACGTTTTATTATTTTAATTTATAATTTATCATATTGTATATTAATATAATACGATTACCTATCCGGTCGTCGGGCGTGGGCGTAGCTCGTCCGAGAGGCGGCCGTCAATTTTTATTTTATTTTTTTTCCACCCCGAAATAGCCGTGTTCGTGCACGATTTTTTAAACCCGGCCGCTCGGGCGTTTTATTATTTCCTACGGTTATAATTATAATAAAATACAAATTTACTACAAGTGCCCGCGGGCGGCGGGGGGGGGGAGAGGTGATTTTTTAAAATTAATAATACGTTCGTTTTTAATATTTAATTTCATATACACACGACGACATATTTCAACCGTGTAAATTGCGTTTGGAAATTACAGGCTAAATACTATTGCTACTATTGCGCCGACCATCGACGCCGGCGGATTGTGGTTTCCGGTGGTAAATATTTTTCTACCGGGCGCAATTTGATTTTCATATAAAAATCGGTAGAAAACCGCCAAGGAGATACGGAAAATCGGAATATTTACGATTTCGTTTGTAATTCAGTTTAAAACTGTTGTACGGACCTTACACGTTCACCCGAACGCTTATATTAATCCCATTTAGACGCGGCACAATTGAAATTGTCGAGTTTTATTGGTTTTCATTGGGTTTTATGTATAGACAAAACTCGTTTGGTTCCGGTTCGATTGTGTACAGGTATATACAATATATGCATACATAAAGGTGTGGATATTTTATGGACGGTAGAAAACGCAATAAAAATTACAAAATAACAAATTTCGGCACCTATAAAAATGATATTTTTACAACTACAGCACGATTTATTTACGGCCGTACGGTATTTTATACAAATTATAAATGTAAAAATAATGTATAACTAATAAATTAAGTATTTATCGCGCGAGATGCCCGATGAACAGTCAAAATGTTTGACCAATATATATATATATATATATATATTGTTCGAAAAATACATTTTCATATTTATAACGGTGCAGTCTATTTACGATTTCCTACCAGAGATCGATGACCAAATTTTTTTTTTTTTTTTAAATTTGACTATATTTGACAAATTACAATATGTACAGTGTGTACAATAAGTAATATTAATAATAATTTACAGACAATTAACATTTATATGAAGAGGAATCACACAGTTGTGATACCTCATAATAATATTATTAATAATTTGTTAGTTTGATGGTTATTAAGTTTTCATATCACGGCACCAGTTCCTTTTGAGACGTCTGTTTGGGTTACCGGGAAGTGTTAGTGATGCTAACTCGTTGATTAGTTGGTTGGGAATATATTGAAGTTTGGCGTGGAAGCGTTTGTAGTAGATAGCAGCAGTTTCATTGATGGAAGGCAATTTGAGGTGGGAATTTAAGGTCTCATTTGAAACAAACCAGGGTGCACCAGTGATTAATCGTTGACAGACGTTTTGAAATGCTTGTATAGTTCTTTTATTCGAGGTCTTGGTATAATACGATACCATATGTCCATATTGGTCGAAGAAGAGTTTTATATAAAATGATTTTGTTGGGTGTGGTTAGATTGGAACGAAGGAGTGGACTTAACAGAAAGAGTATGGAATTAAGTTTCTTACGTTTGTCTTTAAGACGAAGAGACCTGGTTAGGCGCCTGTCAGAAGTAAGACCAAGGTATTTAACTTCATTCGAGTGAGGAATGATGATGTTGTTGATAGTTACAGCTGACCAATTATGGGGTCTGAGCGAGAAAGTGGCAAAGGAGGACTTCGATTCTTCGATTTTCATTTTCCAGTTGATGAACCATTGGTGACCAAATTACAAAAACAAAACCGTAAACAACAAGAACCGTTATTGCGTACATTTTCCCGGGGAGGGGAGGGTTCCGAATAGAATACTATAAGGAGAATAAAGAATCTCGCTACCCGACTATACGAAATTCGCGATCAGATCTTTACGATCGGAGCAAGATTTCCGGTAGACAATAGTTGTTTACAGACCCGAGAAAATAAGTACACACGTTGGTAGTGAAATTAACGCCACTCTCAGAACCCAACAAATACAATCAGCCGAACAAGATCTAAAGATCTAAAGATCGTCAGTAAATTATTATACTCGTCGCGTGGAAAAAAAAAAAAATGGGAACGTCATCATCAATTTACTGCCGGGCGAGTATTACATGAATAAACTGTATTGCGCAGGCTGAACTACTTTTGAGGCTGTTTCTGCAGTGGGTGTTTGAAAGATTTTTTTAAACAACGTGTAATAATTATTGAAAACTCTACACTACAATATTTTCTATACGAGTATACGCTGCTGTTGCAGAGATAAATGTTTTTTTTTTTTTTTTTTTGTATATTATGTAGAAAAATGTTCAAATGATAAATTGTACGAACGGCAATATTATAATATACGAGTATGTGTGAAAACGTATATTGTTCGTATGTGTTTATCAGTTAAAACGCATTTTAAAATTCAGCAATAATACGGCAACAACAGTTTTCTACGCCTACATCGTTGGTCTTAGTGTTGTTTCGAAAAATATATTTTAATTTTTATCGTATGACACACCATTTTTCTACTTATTTTTGGAATTTTCTAAAAAGTAATTTAAATATATCGTAAATATAGTGGTGTTATCACACTCACCGTCCTAGAAAACAATCGGCCCGAAACGTTTATGCTGCCCAGCCAAAGCTGAAAAAACTGCTGAAGTCTAGCAGTTTTTAGCGATAATTTTAATAATAATTTTGTTAGAAATGTTCTATTTCGAACACATTTCGGGATGATCCTCTCAGATACGGTATCTTGGGGCCAATCAACGGCGCCGAAATATTGGCATATTAGGAGGACGTGATACAGCCCCTGGTTAGGTAAAGAGGGTGGGTGGTGCGATGGGCAATTTTGACGATATCGTTTGAAAAAACGGTAATTTATCAACTAAAAAATGATTCAAATTTACCATCGGAGTTGTCACGTACTACATAGTCTTGTGTCATTATCACGAGCATTTTTTTTTAGTGTCCTCCTCAGTTTATACTCATACGTGCCATTGTGTATTTTATATGTATTGCTCGCGGATGTGTAATATTCTATCCTGGGAAACGTTTCATAAATTAACAATTTGCATTAATAATATTTTAGACATAATAATATACACTATTATGTAATACAATAAAGATAATTTATTATTTTTAATACACGCATTAAGGATTTTTTAAACGCTTAAAAATAAATAAATAGGAATTATTGTTTTTATTATTACGGCGCGTCCCGTTAATATTTATTTCGAAATGGCTTAATATACTGGAAAACGTATATAATTTTATTGCACCGGTGTAAGGTAATAATATAATATGTAACGTTAAATTTATCGACGGTCGTGCATTAAATTACGCGCCTATAAATATTTTAATAGGCTATCGTGTAATAAATAAATACGCTATAAAATATAATACGTATTGCGATAGTAATGCTGCCAACAAATTATAATATTCACCGATGGGGGCCGGCGGCGCGGCACGGTCCGTTCGCCCGCAGTAAAAAAATAATAATAAAAAAAATAAAAATAATTTTAATAATTACAATAATAACAATTAGAGAAAAATTAAATAAATTGGATATCGCATATAATTCGTTTTCTCGGGTCGTGTGGTTTACGATATCAATTGAAACCGTCGCCGTCGCGTTAGATTACCAATATTCGTATAATACAATATGCTATAGCCACAAGTGTCCGATTGTCAATTATTATACCGCGGTCCAATTATAATTGCATTTGATTATAAATATTTTTGTGTCGGAATAAAAAAAAAAAAAAAAATCGTAATTTACGTACGAGAATCACAATATAATCGCGTTTCAAACGAAACGTCTTGAACGTATTTATATACGTGTTTTATAACACAGGGCGGTCGCAATTAAACGCAACGCACTCGTCTCTATTATATCTCGGAAAGTGCATTCATTTGTTTCGGAATTATTTCTGTACTCGGGTACGCATAACGCGTTCCAAGTCCGTTTTTCAAACTTTCCTAGGAGAAGTAAAAAAAAAAAAAAAAAAAAAAACAAAAATTGCGCCGCTATAGAAATCGTTGAAATATTAAAAATGCTGGGAGGGGGTGAACTCGGATCATTTGGCGTTTTGCTTATAACTCATAAAATATTACCGATAGGACTCAGATCGTTATAAAGAAAAGAAAAAAAAAAAAATAAGAGGAAAAATACGCAGCGTGAAATTTTGATCGAGAAAGAATCAAAAACTCATTTAAGTAAAAAAAAACTGTTATGCCTCGTTATGCCTCTCCGGAATTAGGTTTTTTAGACAATTTAAGAAACGAGTAGCTCTAAAATGTTAAATTCCCATTATTTTTCGTCACTCTTATTTCTTTTTTTTTTTTTTTGGGGGGGAGGGGGGCGTGTGAAATCACTATACAAATTTTTGATATATTCCACTTTGTCGTTTTGTGGACAAGAGGAGAGTAGTAAGGTAGGAGGACACACTATTCAATCGCTACGTGTTAACACGCCGCGAATTTTTTATCGCATGTTTTCGCATTTATTTCCAAATATTTATCAGTTTCATATTATTAACATGAAACGCATTCCCACCCAATACCGCGGCACGCGTTTCAAACGATTTTGAAATCCGTATAACGTGTAATTAATTACGTCATTTTATTCCGAACTTCTAGCACTCAGCTAATCTCAGCCCGGACAAAATAGATTACCGAAACTCGGTGTTTTGTTTTTAATAGAATCTTTCATCAAATCGTCTAAGTATACTCGTCCAATGACATTCGGTAATATTGATGCAATTCTTCAGGGTCACTTTTTAATTGAGGATATAAGTCTAAAACAACTGTTAACAATAAAACGTATTTAAACTATAACTGTGTCTGTTTATGGGATTTTCAATAAAGGTTGCTATTCGAAAAACAAAAGTGGTTTCAACCACTAAAATTTAGGGTGACAAAAATAAAGGAAATTTATTATTTTAATGCTGCCTGTTTCTAAAATTGTCTAAAAAACAAATTACGAAAAAAGTTAATACATTCCGACATAATAAGGTGTCTTACGTTTGATTGAATCATGCTGTGTACAGTGTGTTACACTCGAACCGGTAACAGGAAATATTTTAGCCGGATTTGGATTTTTTTTTAAACAAATGCAAGTTAAATTGCATATGGTCACACCGCAGGAGTTACAATTTTGAAAATAGACTCAAACTGTGTATTTTAGTAGCTTGTTCTTATCGTATTCCGAGATTTGAGTAATTTCTATTTTGTCGCAATCGTACAAGATACTATTGTCGTTGGACTTTTCGGAAGGCGACCTTAAAGAATCGTTGATGTCTTTTGATTGGCATCCGATGTCCGTCGGCACGATTACTCGAATATCATTTAGTTTTTCCGTCTCATCATCGGTAAATTTTGTTTTTGCAATTACTCTATACGACTTGTCGGCGGAAGTTCGTTCGTGATTTGTTCGTCGACGGCCCGATAAAAATTTTTATAAACATCTAATCACCTCGTTGTTGGTCGTGTTTAACTCTTTCGATTTCAAATTCGGTTCGAATTCTTAAAGGACAACGATTTCAAGTTGTAGAGGAAATTAAAGTGAACGCGGCAACAGAACTCATAGCATTAATTTTGAAACAGTTCCTAAGGACTTTTGAAAAATGGGAAGATCGCCGGGATCACTGCATATCGTCCGGAGGAGAGTATTTCTAAGGAGATATCTTTAAATAATATGTAACTTCATTTTTGTAATTATTAAAAATAAAATTCTGGTACTTTTTAAACAGACCTCGTATGTGTATGTAGGGTTACCATACGCCCGTATTTGAGAAAAGTCTGGATTCTACAAAGGTAAACGTTTTACACAGCTATATCTATACAAAAAGTTATGCCAGGTGCCAGATCTTCGTGTTCACTCTGTATGGATGAACAAAATGTAATTTCAATTTTTGTTCATATTTTTTTGCGAAACGTCACGACCAAGTGACGACACATTATTATCGTTGTTGCCATAAAATAAAAGATTAACGTATTTAACCTTCCCCCGTAGGCGCATCGTTTATTAAAAAGAATAACAATTCTTAACACACTGTATGTTCTTATTTACTAGAAACGTACAATCTAATGGTCTTAATTCTACGGTTTGTATTTACAATTTGCTGCTTACAATAGTATACACTCGAAATTTACACCTTAGTTTTTAATGTTATAATTACGGCTAGGCTTAGTTGCAATATTATTCGTTCTTACGACAATAATTTATTTTATTTTATTAAAAATAAAGTATATTTACAATCTATACATAAGTGTATAATGAGTAAGTGTGATGACAGAGTAATAAATAATATATAAGAAAAAAATAACAAGAGGAGGAAGGCTCCCAGCAGTGCCACCTGACCAGAAATTAGGGTTTGAGTTTATTTATTTAATGTTTTTTTTTTATTTTTTTTTTATTTAAGTTAGGTGTTGAGGAGATCTCTTGGCCATTGCCTTTTTAACCTTCTAGGAATGATGGTAGAGGATAAGCTTTTAATGATGGGGTTTGAATGAGCGCGAAGCGTTGAGTGGAATTTTGAATAATAGGATTTGGCTAGGTCGTTAAGGGTTGGCATGTTCAGATCTTTATGGAGGTTTTTATTGGTAACATACCAAGGGGCAGAGGTTATTAGGCGTAGGCATATGGACTGGAATGCTTGGAGGGTTTTGGTGTTTGATGGTTTTGCTGGCCCCCATAGTTGGATGCCATAGAGCCATTCGTTCTTACTACTAATTTATACAGTTTGATACGATGGAATTCTGCGCCGCTCTCTGACGTTGACGCTCCTCTTCCTCTCTCGTCTTCAGCACCACCTTGACCATCAACTTCATCGTTGTCTCCCAATTCGTCGGGCATCGTTTTTACCGCCGTTTCCGGGTTGAAGGCGTTACCGTTGTACACCTTCAGCTCCCTTCGTTGCCACTTAACGTATTTAACAATTTTTTTTTTGGTGGTATCGTATTCTACGGGGGAACTCTACCCGTCAGGGCAATCCTTCCCCGTAGGCGCATCGTTTATTCAGTAAAACTACAATTGTGTTATATAAATAAATCCCGTTTACCCCTGGGACGGAGCGGGCTCACAATGATTGTACAATAGCGCTTTGGGCAGCATTAGGGCCGAGACCCGCATGCCGCCCTTACAATGTAATAATAGCTAGGTTTGTGGGCAGCCCTCTGG
The DNA here is from genome assembly GCA_956483605.1 of Tuberolachnus salignus. NCBI lineage: Eukaryota > Metazoa > Arthropoda > Insecta > Hemiptera > Aphididae > Tuberolachnus > Tuberolachnus salignus. The sequence continues at coordinate 22,978,427 of OY101437.1, forward strand.
AGTTGGCGCTCCTCTTCCTCCCTCGCCGACAGGACCTCCTTGATGAAGTCGCTTGTTTTCTCTCAAGCGGTCCTGTCTTTCATCATTCTCCTCACAGCCGTTTCCGGGGCGAAGGCTCTGCCCATTGCCGTCTCCAGCTCCTTTCTTTGCCTCCACCAGCGGTCGCAGTGGAAGAAGGCGTGGTCCGCGTCGTCCACGGGGGGCCTGGCAGTCGTGGCACTCCGGGGTGCCCAGCCACCCAATCCTATGCAAATACTGGCCGAAGCAGCCGTGACCTGATAGGAATTGGCTGAGGTGGTAATTGGTGTTGCCAAACATCCTGGACACCCAAGGCGCCGCCTCCGGGATCAGTCTTCGGGTCCGAACGTATTTAACCTAATCACTCTTATGCCGACATTTTATTCATAGATCTAAGTAAAATTGTATTAATGAAATAACAATATTGTTTATCTTCAATTTACTCCACCCCCACCACCCTCTTAAACGGGACTTTGATGTCCGGATTTGGTTTAAAAACATTATGGTAAACCTTTGTATATTAGCAATTATAGTCGTGTTGATCACGGGAGGAAATCTGTTCGAGAACGCCTAATTAAAAACGACGCAGATGCGTGTAAAAAAAAAAAAAAAAAAAAACTGTGCGCACTAAAAATAAATCACGAAAAGGAGAATAAAAAAATAAATACATTTTGCACGGAACGGTTCGGGTGTGCCGGGGGAGAAGGGCACGGTTTTTTTATTATTATTATTATTATTATTTTTAAATTTTTTTTTTATTTTTTTTTGTTCGTGTGTGTGGCCCGCGACAACCGCCGCGCCGCCGTCACCGCAACCGGTTCTCGGACGGTTTCCAAACGCGGCCGCGGTTATCGCTTTGCCGGGCCTAGAATAATAATAATAATAATAATAATAAAAAAAAATAATAATAATAATAAATAAATAAATAAATAACGTTCACGTTTATATTTTCGGCGAGACCGCTGTCAGAAGAAGAAGAAGAAGAAAATAAAAAAAAATATATATATATAAATAAAAAGATCGGTCTTAAAATATCGTTTAACGACCGGCGGTGGCGGACGAACAGGGGGAAAAAAAAAACAGAAGTATTAAAACGGAGCGCCCATTTATGACGTATTTTGTCGTGTAGTTTATTTATTTTTTTTTTCTTCCGAATAATATAATCATATTTTACGACTTATTATAGAAAAAAAAATAAATAAATAAAAAAAAATCACGGACACCAAAACGACACCCGGCGACACGGCGGCGCGCGGAATAGTCGGTAATATATATATATATTTTTTTTTTTTTTTTTTAGTTTTCCGTTTTTACTCCTTCTCCCTCGAATTCTCCGTCAGTCGTAAAACTCCGCGCGCCTTTCACCGCATGTGTCGTACACGTCGGCGTCGTCGGCGGCACCACGGCCACAGGGTTCGGTTGTTAAAATTTTTATTGGCCGTTTTACTCCCGAATTTTTTATATTCCTCTTGTTCCGCCGCGGCCGCGAGCCCAACTCCCCTACCCCACCGCCCTCCGAGAAATACAACAACCCACGCGAGATTTCGTCTTGTTTTTCAAATTTTTTAACGCGCGTACGGTTCTGCGGTTACACGATAATAACGTACACGTGTGCGCGGATTATAAAAAAAAAAAAAAAAAAAATATTGTTATTTTTATCGAGTCGCGAAGCGGATCAGCTCGTACCCGTTGCGGTGGCGGGGGGCGTGCTCGGTGTTGCCGGCTGCGACGAGGAACGGGCGAACGGTTTCTTAGTTGCCGTTGGCTTATTTTTAATTTTTTTTTTACACGTTTTACGAATTTCCTGTAATTATACACGAGCAATCTCGTATGTCTTGTGTTTGTCTCGTCGAATTTGATGATTTTTGGCCGAAACAAAAAAAAAAAAAGAGTATTATTTGCAATTAGACGTTACGAATAAATCGAGTAATCGCATTGTCGTGTTTCTACGCGGTACCGATAATACGGAAACCGATTTCAGATAGTACTGAACCTGACGGCAAAAGTCAACGGCGGTTGATCGAATCGAACACAATAATATATCCGTTAATATTTACGTTTTTTACTCCAGGCGGTTTCGTCGAAAAGCCCAAATACAAACGGAGGTTCGATTTAAAAAAAAATGTAATTCCGTATGAGTTTTTAAACAAACTGCGTACTTTGCACGTATATCTGAGATTAACATTTTTGTTTTTGTTTTTTTTTTTTTTTTCATTTAATTATTTACCATTGATGGAAATCGACAAATCGGCGGTACGTATTACAATAAACGTTTTTGTCGACTGCCCGCGAGTGTAACCGACATTTTTTGTCAGGCGTTTCAATCGCTACTTTACGTCGATAAAAATAACGTTTATAAAAAAAAAAAACAACCACCGTTCCCCTGCCCCCGAAATGGGCATCGGGCTGTAGATTAGCGGCGAAGTCCTATCGTTTTAACGGTAAAAATAATTATCAATTTTTCCTAAATCGGAGACAATTCGGAAAACCGTTTTCCAGGGGTCTTCAGAGGTTTCCGACAACACGAAACGGTACGAGTGTAAGTGATATTAGCTAATATCGTATACCGAATATGGCCATTTAATGTATACGTATACGATATTTTGACGCCGGCGATTTCGAAACCGAGACCCACCGCCATCAGCACTATTTACAATAAACAATATAAAAAAAAAAAATAATAATAATAATAATAATAATAAAATAATCGAAATATTATTGCGGTAGGATGCGAGATTAGTGCCGATTTACCGAATTTCATATATTGTTATCGGCGACGGCGTTCCATATATATAATAATATAATACAAAACAATAGTCCCACGTCCGTAGTTTTTTAATTTTTTTTTTCTTATGACGATATTCGTACATAATCTATAATTATTATTTTACAATAGATTAGCAAATTTCCTACACTCGTATGCCGAATACATTTTGTTTTTTTTTTTTCTCTTTCTTTTATATATGTATAAGCCCACATAAAATATTATTACGCCGACGACAATAATATTATTTATACTCGTTCCGATATCATCGCGACTTCGGTATAGTTCAGCAGTTATATACTATACACCGCGAAGAGCTCGAATTCTGCGTGTTTTTACAATTCCCTCCTACTACTGCGATCGGGCGGATTGTCGTACAATTTATAATGTTGTCTTTGGATTTTTTTTTCGTTTTTTTTTTTTTTTTTTTTTTTTTTTTTTTTATCGCGAACATTTGCTGTTTGCAGCACGCATCGTAATACACGATTTTAATCGGGTAACAATTAAGAAATATACTCCATGATTATGTGCGTATGTATGGAAAATGAGGATCGTACGACCCCGAGTGCTCTATAAATTTATTATTGTCACGCGTATTTTCAAACGCATACACGCGTTTATAATTATAATATTATGAACACGCAGGTATTAATTTCCTCCGTCACTGGGTCAGAATAATCTATAAACAATGAAAATTTGTTTTGCACTGCCAAGTTATGCGAAGTGTACAATAATTATATTGGCTCGAACAACGTCGCAATACTTACTGGGTGTTCGCCTTCCGCCGTTTACTTCCTTTAAGCAATACGGTATTAAAACGTTTATATATATTTTTTTTTATCGCTTTCCCGGTAGTCTTCATTTATACAAAACAACTCGCTGAACACCACCGGTGGCGTTTCCCATTTACACACGTTCGAGTGTTACACTTGCAAATGAATTTAAGGCAAGGCCAGGTGAGACTCGAAATGAATTCGAGTGTTGTCTTAGCCAGGGCCGGTTTTAGGGGTGCGCGAGCTGGTCGACCGACCAGGGCGCCTTCAAAGTTCGGATATCATAGTATTTTTAGTTCAAATTTATTTTAAAAATTCAAGTAAAATTATCAACAATGATGTACGGAAAAAGTTAAAAGTTATCTTGAAAACCCTTTTTTTTTCGAATGTGTGGATCGCACTCGGGACTGTTTCGACGATACCTATTACAGTTGCATCTGGAGAACGTTGTTTTTCGAAACTAAATCAAACAAATCTAAGGTCAACTATGAGTGAATCTTATCCATTGAAAATGATATTGCGGAAAATCTCGATTGGACAACGTTGGTAAATGATTTAAAACAGAGATTAAAGCACGAAAAGTTCCACTAAAATTACGATGATGATATAAATTGATGTTAAAACATATTTCTTATATATATTTTGTTTTATTATTATTTTTGTAAACATGACTTGACTTTATATTTATTTCAGCAATAAAAATTAATTAAAACAATTGATTTTTCACTCTGAGTAAAAACTACTTAACCTTAACTAGAAAGGGCGCATTAATTTCCCTTGCTCAGGGCGCTAATTTCCCTAAGACCGGCCCAGACCTTAGCACATAATTAGTAAATTTGAGTTGCTCGGTCGAAAATCGGGTACAATCGCTGACACGTAAAGTATCCCCTACAAATCCAGAAGTCAATGTGCTGGTCGACCTTCAACTTCAAGAAATGTGAAAACGGTGGCAAAAGTTCGAGAAATGATTCGATCAGATCGACGAATGACGATAACTGAACGTTACAGTGAGTGTAACATTTCTTATGGATCATGCCAAACTATTTTTACTGAAGATTTATGAATGCGACGTTCAGAACAGTTCCGGAAACGATCGTGGATATTGCACCACGACAACGCGCCTGCTCATTCTGCCTTATTAATCCGTGAGTTTCTAGCTGATAAACGAATTTCAGTTGTACCTCATCCCCGTTACTCACCGGACCTTAAACATTTTTTATTATTTCCAAAAATTAAAACCGACAATGAATGATTTGATGATATCGAATAAAATGAAAAAATAAACGCGGTCGATCAACTTAAACCTAACTTAAAGTTGAAGGCTTCCAGCGTTGGTTCATATAAGCGCATAACATCAGACGGTGAATACACTGAAGGTGACAAATATTTAAAAGGTTATTTTAAATTCATTTAAATTTTTAAATCAAAAAAAATCCCGGTATTTTTCGATCACACATTATATTTATGTACACATCGCACATTTATGTACCCATTTGACGCGAAAGTAAAAGTCTCACGGCGTGCATCCTTTCACTATAGCAAGGTACTTAACATGCAGGTTTAGGTTAGGTTCGTGTCAGTTTATTAATTTAAACCCCTGCCCCCCCCCAGCGTTTGAAGTTTCTTTTTTAATTAGTTTACTCCTTTGCGCACGCGCGATGATTGACGACGATTTTATTAAATATTACATAGAAAATATTATTACATAAAATATACATGAAATTTACGTGAACGACGATTATTATATTGAGCTCCGTGCCCTAGAAAACTTTGGGATTTACGACTTCGAACCCGGCCACGACGACCACCCCGGGTACTTGTTAATGTCCATGTACACGTCGCGTTTGATTTCGAACAGTCGCTCGAAACGGTTTTTGTTGAACGGATCACTGCCCACCTCGTACACGCGCCTGTCCATCTCCAACTGATATTTGATCTACACATTAAAACGCACGCAGATCAGAACGGACAATAGTGGTTCCCCGGGTCTGGTTAGGTGCGTTGGGAAAAATCATTTTCATTTTTATTTTTATTTTTTCCTAATAATATCGAGGTGAAAAATTTACGTCGAAAAAACAGGAATATTACGTTTTGACTCGGGCACGCTATTAGCATTTTCCAGACGTGGTAAAATTGTCGAATTCTGTCGGTTTTCGAGTGATATTAATAGCTAAAATTGTAACGTTCAAATATTTTTTGGGCAAAACTCGAGCGCGGTTTCTAACCGTTCAGTTATTATTATTTACACCGTTCGACAGATACGACGGAAATCGTAAAAATCACGGGACAATTCGCCTCGATAATCCGAGACGAAAAAAATAATTGTGATTTATTTTGTAGTTATCGACCAATAAAATGTTTTATTTATCGAAACGTTTACAACCGGAATTTTCCTGCTCAGGATCGTCGCGTACGGATATAAATTAAATTCCCTTTTACGCCTTACCGTACCGACTTTCCACCCGCGTAACAGCGGCTCGCCCACGAGCCATATATTTTTTTTTTAAATTTTTGTTAAAAAAATAATAATAATAATAATACATTTGAATAATAATTGTATATACAGGGTGCGGCAGAGCCGGCTGACGAGTTTAATGAGATCATTAGCCTGTGATAAGATAAGAGCAGGCCTTAATAAGCGGTATATTTTGAATTGTACGGTAATGCCGTTTTTATTCGTAATCATGGTCTGGACAGGTGTACATCGTGGTTTCGTCGTGCGTGCGTATTACGAAAATATTCATTCTGTGATCGCTACACAAAAGGGCATTTCGTATACACTTCGGCAGCATTCCACGTGCTGAATCTGTTCCTTCTGCTAACACTATCAAATTGTGGATACGACATTTGGAAGAAACTGCAAGTACCCTAAGTATACTTGGACACGGAGCACCCAGAACGGTAAGAACCCCCGAAAATTGGTTAGAGAGTCAATTGAGCAGTCACCAAGACACTCAGCCCGGAAACACGCTGTAGCTTTAGGAATTTTAGACCGTTCTTTGAGGAGAATTCTTCACGAAGATTTATCGTTCCATCCCTATAAATTAATGCTTGTCCAATAGTCAAATGCTACTGACTACGGCAACCGTAAAAATCTCTGTCAACAAATTCTTCTGCAAATTCCTCCGATAACAACTTATTTCTGTAGCGATGAGGCCCATTTTCATCTTTCTGGAACTGTAAATAAACAAAATTTTCGATACTGGGCTACAAATAACCCACGGCAGCTCCATGAAAGACCACTCCACGTGGAAGTCGAGGCCATACCATTCGAAATGTGCCGAAAATCATATGAGAGCTTCAGAGATCGTCTACAACGGTGTATCAACGCTGACGGCCGCCATCTTGGAGATATAATTTTTAAAAAATGGTATTAAATACTGATTTAAATAATAAAAAAAACCTTTTCTCTAAGTTTTACTGTTCGTTATTTATAGCCCATCAAAACTCGTCAGTCGGCTCTGCCGCACCCTGTACAAATGTATTACAATAATATACGCGTCGCCGCGACTTACGTAAATCGGAATTGACAGTAAAAGCGATACGTCTACGGTAAAATATGCGCTAACCGTTACTTGAGGAATCGGATATTCTTTGGTGGGCACCGAAAACTCCACCTGCGCAGCAATTTATTATATTATTATTTATTATTTTGAGTACTCCCGACAATAGTTCCGCGATTATAATATACCATCTATTGTATATTATTTCATTGATTATATAATATACTTTTGGAAACGCACGGACGAACGTGCGGATATTCAAAAACGTTCGATTCCCCACCGCAACAACAATAAATCGAACATTATTTTTAAGGGTATCGGTGGCGGTCATCCGAATCTCCTCGGATTTCGTGAAATTTGCCGTAAGGCGCATGCGTCATGGCCGTTTTTTTGAACGAATATAGCGGAATATTATAGTCGGAAAACAAAAAGACAATACTGTAGGAATTGCGTTTGACGTATTACGATTGTTGGAGTTATTTTTTTTTTTCATTATTAATTTCAATATTCTTTATCGTACGTAAAAGGCGAAATACACAAAATACAATCAAATTGTTTTACGACGATAAGGCAATAGTAACCAACAACATCGACCCAATCACTGCCTCCTTCAACATCCAGGAACATCTCTCCCTCCTTGAGCAATGGTATAAGGAATGGGGAGTTAAAATTAATGAATCCAAATCCATACATTGCACCTTCACTCTTAGGAAGGGAAAATGTCCACC